>JAJMSQ010000004.1:0-1247294 GCA_030578595.1 Saccharomycopsis guyanensis
AACCTCATTGAGTTTCCGCTAAAGCTGCTTGACTATGAGAGCACGCTGAAACTTTGGGGCCAACCCCAGGGTAAAGTCATCTTCTTGGGAAGCAGCATGTTGAAGCACGTCTACATGCACTTCGACTTGATGCTCAACTCGTGGAAGACGGAGTTCGGGATGGTAGCATTGCCAGAGACCAGAGCAGCAGTGAAAGCTGCAAAGGCACGAGTGGCACCGCCAGCGTATTCGCTGAGCTCCCACAGCACACGGACTGTCCCCCAGACTACGAGACGTGCATGGCCGAGGACAAGGCCCACAATTGACAATACACAATCATTCGCTGAAAATCTGTAAGCTGTTATTATTCAACGTCCGCTTCCTTTGCGGCACATCTTCTAGAATGTTTCATGCATGTTGATAACGCCGCACACGTTTGAGGATGCAAGGACCAACATGCAGCGTCACCTGTGAAGGCTCCTCCGTTCTGCAATGCTAAATAATTATCGTAGAGTTAGTTTGGAACGCTGCCTGAAAATTCCAAGAAACATGAGCCTTCCTAAAGAGCCCTTCAATCTGGGTACATAAATACCTTTTCCCAGACTATTCTCTGAGCTACGAAGACAAGTCCACGATGTTGCAAATAATCCTACTCACTATTCTCCAATGCTGTCTAGCAAAAGTGATCCCCCATGCTTCACTGAACGCTTCTACCGGAATCCAGGCCACTCCCGACCAATTGGTTGTACCTATTTTCAAAGACCAAACGGGTCTCCATTACCTTGTGAACGTCGAGTTTGATCAACCACGGGCCAGTCTCTACTCCAAACAATCGGTAGCACTACGCTTGGACACGACGTCTTATGATATTATGGTCCCAACACAGAAGGAAATGCCTTCAGGAAACAGTGGTACTGATCCGCGTTTCAACTATACGCTACACGTGGACTGGACTCTGTTGAGCCCTTCTGCTGTTGTCGCATACTTGAAAGATAAGATATTCACCCTCCCTAACGCCCAAAATTTTTCCCCCTGCGTACGTCAGGACGGAGCAATACTGTTAGCAGGGAGCAAGATAAAACAAGTGTTCTATTTCCTATGTGCCCCACATGGTGGGTATCGTTCCCTCGGGCGTGGTTCCCTCGGGCTTGGGCCAGGCACTCTGCTCAATCCTTCATCTTACTTCTGTTCCGTTCCAAGTATATTGCAACGCAGCCAGCCCTATTATGATTCCTTTTCATTGCTTTTGGAAGCCTCAGGTGGCCATTCTCCTAGTCTCACTTTTGGCCGAAACTATAATCCAAAAATTGCAGGAGACCTTGTGATGTATCCCAGAAATGACAGCAGTGAATGGTGGACGATAAGCTTTTCGTCAGTTACTGTGAATGGGTCCCCGATAATGGCCGACGGTCAAGTATCCTTGAACACCAAATCGTCTGCGACTTTTGTGGACCAGAACACCTGGGCCAAGTTACTGCAGGAAATGAATGTGGTACATGAGCGGGGCAATGGAAGCAGAGTGGATTGCAAGTACAAAACCGGCAGTGGTGGTTCCATTGCCCTTCAGTTAAACGGGGGAGCTATTGAGTTCCCAACCTCTTTTCTCGTTAGGGAACAATCGGGAAAGTGCTACTTAGATGTGGAGCCTGTCGCCTATCAGAACTATATTTTTCTTGGAAGCACCGTGTTGCGCCACTTTTACATGCACTTCAAGCTTGACGGACATGGTATTGGGAAAGAGTTTGGTATGGCCCTATTGCCTTCCTCTGCCACATCTTAGTCTTGAAATGCGATTCCTTTATATATTTTAGTTGCAGGTTTCTTTATATTTTTGATTTCAAGTGAAGCCTGATTCCATAGCAAAGAACATGTAGGTACATGCGTACATAGAAACGTCATTGAGTTTGGATTTTCGTATGGCCCTTGGAGCACTGGGTGGTCACACAGACAGACTGTTTCAATATGGCTAGTAATCTTAGGATTGCTTAAAAACCTATAGAAACATAGATTTAAAATGACGGTATCCCCCTAAGTCTATATGTACAATTGATAGTTTTCTTGAGTCTCATCTTATTCTTGCGGCCTATGGAGTGGATATCCGTGAGCTGCACATCTTTAGGAAGCTTAGAAGAAGTTGAACTGTTGCAGCTTATCGCATTGAGCTTTTTGGCCCAGAAACGAGCGAACTGTGAGTCTATTATTGAGTATTGAACACAAAATGCTGGACTCCTGTTGTAGGATGCTGCTCTTGAACTGCACTTGAAACACTGAGGGCTTTCGTTTAATGAGGTTAGAGGAGCGACTCGTATCGTCTCCATGTTTGCTTATCTCAGTGGAATCAGAGATAAAGGTTCTGATGCTGCTAATCTTTTGCTAACTGGAGGAAATGAGAGCTAACAAAATCCTTTTATTGGTATTCCATTGGGATCTGTCTCCATAAGCTTCAATCTTCACGCCAAACGATAGGGTTCTTGGAAAAGATAGCATCCCCGAAGCGAAATACCAAACCTTGGGACTTCAAAATCAGGAACAACGTACGGGAGTGACCTAATGTGCCAGCATATTCGGGATCTGCACTTCTTACATACCAGATCACATTAATAGCGACACGATCAACCACTGCCTCAAACGTTGCCGTGAAACTACTGGGGGTCTACCTCAATCAATGCCTAAAATTTGGATCTCATTGCGAGAAACTTTGTCAGAAACTACCCAAAATCACAGGAAGAATGGGCCACCTTCTCAGGATGAGCAGAGGAGTCGCAGGAGAATCAATTCTAATGTTGGTCAAGACATGCTTCCTTCTTGTACTTTGTTATGGGATGGAATCTTACTTTTCAGGTTTGAAGAAAGAATCGATAAAGAAACTAAACAGGTGCCAGGATCAGGTCTTGAGAACAGCTATGGGCTGCCTCCGCCTCACTAGAAGTGTTGTATAAAATCGAAACCCTAGATTGATTAGGTTCCAGAGAATATCTTCAAACCTAATGCAGGCGAGTTAAGCACATAGTTAGCTCAGGAAGTAACAAACATCTAATTTCTTCTAAACTTGGGTGTATGGAATTCTAAGAGGTGAAACTGAGATGTTCACCTGCGAGAAGCTTGCAGCGAGTCTCCATGTTTCTTGGCAAGTACGCTTCTAGATTTGTGAAAGGTCACAAGAACATCACGTTACTATGGCACAATGGCATTAGCTGGGCCTCAAAATTACCTTTCTTGCTATACCGTTGCCCAGTTTTTATTTTACTGAGTGTCCGTAATATTCTGTATGGAAAGTGAGACACGCATTTCCTCGCCAGTGGTATAGCAGTTAGCCACGAAAAAGAGTTTCACATCGCTTACCAGAGTGCATTGTGAGGCTCCGCATCTGAGGAAGTACACTTTAACGGCCATTATACTCAGATGTTCTGAGAGAGCCAGCCTTTAAAATGCTAGGATTCTCACTAACAAATTTCTGGAATTATAAGTGGATCCTAATATTTGGCCCACCGCAGACTCTGACAGGTCTGACAGGTAATACTTCAATGGGAGATTTACCCGTCCATATGCACCCAAGCTCCATCATGAACCTAATGTATGGTAATACCATGCTGTTCATCTATAACAGACCGAATGTGTTGGCTCAATATGGCAAAATAGTGAGGATATGAGAGCCAGGGTTAGAATCAAGTTTCAATCAAGTAATAAATTATTAAATGTGCTACCTGACATTCTTGGATCTTGTGCTAACCTGAAAAGGTGTTGACAAGTATATAAAGTGAGCCACGTCCTGACGATACTAGGAAGCAGCATAGCTTTTTAGAATGCTTTTCTCTCATAAATTGGTGATCTCATTGATAGTTGCCTTGGCTGAAGCTCTGCCAAGTCTCAGTTCGGCCTACACTGGGTCTAGTTCAGCTGCAGCGGCAACTGGTGTTGCCAACTCAACTGACTCCTCAGAGACGTCAGCAGTGTCAGGTGGACGTTCGGGAAGTGCACTTCTCACAAAATATTGGGATTGTTGCAAACCTACGTGTTCGTGGAAGACAAATGCAGCGGCATTGGACAATCCAGTCAAAGTTTGTGACAAGAATGGGAACGTCCTTTCCGATGGAGCTACGGCTGTTTCGGGATGCAAGGGAGGTGACGGATTCATCTGTAATGATTTGCAACCTATTGTAAAATCATCAACCTTGGCATACGCTTGGGGCTCTGGTCATATTGACGGGGTCGATACCGTTGACTTGTGCGGTGCGTGCTTTGAATTGACTTTTGAGGAGGGTGACAATTCCGGAAAGACTGTGATAATGCAAATCATCAACAGTAACAGTGTTGCGGGCGACCATTTCCAAATTGCCATTCCTGGAGGAG
This sequence comes from Saccharomycopsis guyanensis, assembly GCA_030578595.1. Taxonomy (NCBI): domain Eukaryota; kingdom Fungi; phylum Ascomycota; class Saccharomycetes; order Ascoideales; family Saccharomycopsidaceae; genus Saccharomycopsis; species Saccharomycopsis guyanensis. The sequence goes on from JAJMSQ010000004.1 coordinate 4,330, forward strand.
GAGTGGGAGCCAATCCTGATGGTTGCACCAATCAATACGGCAGCAGCTATGAGTGGGGGAAAGTCTACGGGGGAGTCTTGACTGAAGACGGCTGTTCTGATATTCCTCAAGTCTTGCAATCTGGATGTAAATTCAGATGGGACTGGTTGGATAATCTTACTTCTAAAGTGAACGGTTCCTACAAACAAGTTACCTGTCCAGTCGAGCTTACTTCTGGAAGTGGTGCCAAAAGAACAGATTAAACATGCAATGCTTTTTCTGTCGTCAAAGAGTCGAATGTTTCGACACTGATGATAATGTGGGAAGACGAGAGTTACACTCTGTTTGATTAAATTTGGGCTCTAAGAACAATTCATCCAACTTTTTTTTTTGTTTTACTCTTAATTCAGTTAAAAGATACCCCCGATTGCTTTATACACAAAATAGAATGTTCCATAGATTTAATACTTTTAGTTGACTGAAGCGTAATCGCCAGAACAAATGGAGCTTAGTTGAAGATTTAGTTCAGGATGTTCATTCTCGGATTTCATCTTTGCTTTTACTATGAAGTTTACCGAAAGTATCGTGCCAAGGTTATCAAGAACTTCTAGAATATCAACTTATGACAGGTAGTTGAGGTTAAATGAAGTTGTTCTTCGATAATCTTTCTGTAGCCATACATTCCAACCTGAATGGTGTCTAATAAGTATATTTAACCATTTTTATGGTATAGACTGGTTTACTCGAATCCCTCACTGATACTTATGAATCACAAACTGGGGTACTTACCAACTGTCATTGTGTGCTCCTTCGTTAGCTTCATTAGCTTTACTATCTGCTTCCTACTTGGATGAGTGTTACCCGCATTTAATTCTTGAAACTTGGATCAACCTGGAGCAGTAGGTAGATCATACAGTCCTGGAATATAGCACTGAAATTACACTAACAGAGGCAGTTGTGAGGGGTAGTGATGATGAAATGAGGACATAAACGTGGCAATCGGCTAAAAAGGTGTTGTTAACGCTTTTACAATCTATTCTTAAAGTCACAATCTTTACTCAATCTGCTAAAAGAGCAAAATCCCTAACCTTAAAGGGGTTTACAAATTTATATCTCTTTACTAAGAGAGTGCGCTGAATTGGTTCACGATCAGCACACGTAATAGAATCTCAGAGCAGTCCTTAGAAGCTGACAGGGGATCAGACCTGATATTTCGATCTTCAATAGACAGGCACAATTGCCGGTATTTCTTGATAGTCTGGAACCTACTTGATTTCTCAGGACTCTTAAGCAGTAGTCTATCAGAAATTATCACTGACAGCGTATTACGCTTGAAGAAATCCAATTCAGTGGCAAGTTCAATGATGTCAGTGATATAAAAATCATGGACTCCCTAACCTGATTCTAATCCAATCACTCAGTAGCCAAGATAAGTTTTTTAGTACGGTACATACAAAGCCTTGAATTGAAACTGATTCTAGCCTTTAGTTTCCCGATGATATAAACGTGTGGAAAAAATTCTAGGAGCAATCTGTAGATTTCTTCCCTTCCAGTGCCAATTGTTTAAGTCTGATACTCGTGGACTCACTGACCGTGAATCCCCGAACCAAGAAAAGCCCGGTTACAACTCCGAGGTTCTTTGTGGCTAAGGACTGCCGCATTCTTAGAAAGGAGGGCCAGCTTTCAAGTGCCCAGAACTCTCGACACTCACCGATTTGATAAATGATATGAGCCATTTTGGGTCGTTCATTGTGATCGTACGTGGCAGAATTCTGTGGTTGTCTGAGGGTCTCATCAGCTGTTGCCCATGGTATTTCAAATCAAGTTCTAGCCAAGCATTCGGTGAAGCTAGTCTCAAAGACTAAACTGCAATCAAGAATGGAAATTAAATATGCCAATTAAACTTATCGGCTCAAACCACCTCTGATAAATTGTGTGACATAATCACTTTGGCCAGCGACTTTTGTATTGACGAGCGTCGTAGGGTGAGACGAAGTGCATAGATCAGCCACCACATGGGATTAGCAACCGAGCCAAACGCCTCATCGAGACAAAGAGTACGTCGCAGGGTAAAACAAACAAACGGAATTGCCGCCTTAATAAAACTCAGGGATAATTCTTGGTTGCTCTGCATGCCCGCAAGTATCGGTAGACCTAATCCTCTGAGACAGTGCTTACTCAGCCAGGAATCTTTTCGGTGGTATTTTCGGAGATTTCGGTTCTGCGGCGACTCGGGTAAACTACGGGTGTTGAGTACATCTGCTGGTTGGATGCATACATCCGAGTATATTCCCTCACTGAAAGCTGGACCAACCGGATTTACATCACTGATGTAGATCTTTCTAGTATTGTATGTCGTGAGGTCTGCGAATCCTCAATGTGCACGTTGGTCGTGAGGTGTCCGAATATGCTACTGTGGTAGAATCGTTACGAGCAAAGTCTAGAAATATTTGTGTAAAAGAAGTAACAATCGATTAATTACTAATACTTTGAAGCGGGTTTTTCTTTGTTGGTTTTTTTTTTCATGCTGTGCTTGGGTATGGCCACTCAATAGTTGGTGGTGAGTTCCACCGATAAAACCGGTGAATCCGAGCAGAACCAAGCACTCCCGATTTAGAGTTTCAGCCTCGCACTTATCGGGGAGCAGCGATAGCAGTACAAAAGACCAACGAGTCGTCGAGCAAATATGAGACTTCTTTTGTTTTTCAATTATTCTATTATCAAATCAATTCAATTAAATCCAAATCAAATATGACTGTCCCAGAGAAATTTGACGCTGTCGGTGTTGTCGACTATGACAAATGGTTGGAGCCTAAGAATTTCAGCTACACTCCCCAGAAGTTGAGACCTCATGACGTCGACATCAAGATCGAGGCTTGCGGAATTTGCGGAAGTGATATCCACGGTGCCAATGGTGACTGGGGTAGACCTTATGCTCCGCTTGCTGTGGGCCATGAGATTGTCGGTAAAATTGTTGCTCTCGGTGACAGTGTCGACAAGTCTAAGTACCATATTGGAGACAGAGTTGGTGTTGGTGCTCAATGTGACTCCTGTGGCCAATGTGTCAGATGTAACGACAACCACGAGAACACTTGCAAGAAGAGCGTCCACACTTATCTTGGAAAGTACCCAGAGACCAACACTCCAACCCAAGGTGGTTACGCCAACTATATCAGAGTGAACTCTCAGTTTGCTTTCAAGATCCCAGATGCTCTTGAGACCAAGTATGTTGCCCCAATGTTGTGTGGAGGTATCACTGCTTTCCGTCCATTGATGACTGCTGGTGTTACCAAAGGCACCAAAGTGGGTGTTAGCGGTATTGGAGGTATCGGCCACATGGCTATCTTGTTTGCCAAGGCTATGGGAGCTGAAGTGACAGCTATCTCTAGATCTCGTTCCAAGGAGGCTGACTCTTTGAAACTCGGTGCCGACCATTATATTGCAACCAACGAAGAAGGTCTTGAGGAGAAGTACATTGACCGTTTCGACTTGATTATTAACACTGGATTGTCGTTCACTGAAGGAAGCATTGAGAAAGTGCTTGGTATGCTTAAACCTTACGGTCAAATGATCTACATTACCGCTCCACCTATCGATGAGAAGTTGACTCTTGCCCCATTCAACTTGCTTTCCAGTAGTATCAGCATTGGTGGTTCTGGTATTGGTTCTCCATCTGACATTGAGTACATGTTGGAGTTTGCCGCAAAGCACAACATCAAGCCATGGGTTGAGACTATTGACATCAGTGAAGAAAACGTGGGAGTGGCATGGAAGAGAATGAATGAAGGTGACATCAAGTTCAGATTTGTCTTGACCGGCTACGACAAGTACTTCAAATAGGTTGTATAATGTATTTAGTATCTCAATGAGTGTGTTTCGATTTATTCTCTGTAAGATTGATCCCCCGATATTCAGGGCCCAACCTCAAAGCCGCATATACATTAATTAGCAGGGAAACTGGAGTGAGGCGCAGAGCACGGATAAATTAGGACCACACATTACTGCTACAAGCGGGTAAGATTAATAATCAATATATATACTCATAACGTCTCATATAAAACAACTAGTAAAACAAACTAGTGAAAGAGTAATGTCACCCAGGCTGAATCGCCGATTACATAGAAGTAAATAAATTGAAGCCTGATAAGATCTGACATCAATCAGGTCTCACGACGAGTTTCCGGCTCAACAGGATCCCAGTTCTTGAACGTTGAATCGTCGCGCATTTCCATGGATTGAGGTTCTTGTTTCAAAAGCTTCTCGCTTTCCAATTGCTGAGGATTAGAGAATGGAGTAATGGCGACAAAAAGCAATGCAACTGCGAACATTGGAGCGGCATCGAAAACGTAAAGGAACGCTTCATGGGAGACAATGTAGCCATTGTATCCTTGAATAAACTCAACCACTCTGACCACCGATCTAATCAAAATCAAAGTAGAACAGGAAATCAAAAGATAGTTCAACAATTTCCAGTTAGTTTCAAAATGAGGAACCTTAGTTCTGCGGACTAAAACAGTGAACTTGATTTCAGACACCGTGAACAAGCCAAAGAACAAGATCTGAAGAAACAAACCAACCACCACAATCCTCGACCCAAGCTTCTCGGTGGACAGCCTAGACATCATACCCCCACCAGTGGCCTGCACCAAGAAACTGATAACATCACCAGTAACGAAAGTGGTAGTAATATACTTTGATGGGACAATCGACAAATGTGTACAGTCCAACACATTAAGCAAACGGCCAAAAAGCATATAAATGGTTGCAGCCTGAAAAGCTGGAGCAATCAACAACAAAAGCGATTGCCCAATGTAAGCACCAAGACTGTCGGTGTTTTGAGAAGAAGCAATACGGAAGGAGTAACCAATACCTTCCATAAGACAGCCAACCAAAAATGGGATGTACTTGGAACAAGCCACATTGTAAGCACGGATATGCTTACGAACAATCTCCTCGGTAATGCCATTAGCAGCGTACTCTGGTTCGATCTTCAAATTCTTTCGTCCCAGAACTCTCCACCCCAACCACTTTCTCCCATAGCCACAGAATGACAATGTTTTCCTTTGAAGGTAGCAGAGCTCACCAGCCAAAATCGATTCGGCAGTGTAAAAAAGGGTCAGAAAAGCCACTGCTGCCGCATGCGAAGGTGTATAATGGTAAGGTACCCAAGTATTGTCGGACATTCTCACTGACAGGAAACTGTAATGCAGATGTTTATAGTGTAATAATGTGTTTATGAAGAGGCTCTCAGGTTCTAATAGTAGTAAATCCTAAACCAAGAAAGACAAGAAATATAGATACGAAAGAGACCCTTGATTACGAGGACACCAAACTATACTTATAATGGTGAGACCAAATTTGAGGTGTTGCTCAGCCCTGGCTGCGGCCCTGGTCGGACTTCTTTGTCGTCATCATGTCAATTCAGAAGCTCTCAACAATAGAAATTAGAGTTGTTAGAACCACTTGTTAACCTTTCAGGGTGGTCGCGTGCACAGCCTTGCATCAAAAACCTCGATTCAGGGATAATGTCAACAGACATTTTCCAATCGAGGGAGAAAAGATGCTGCGACGCGTTAAATCTGACGGTTTCAGGCTAATGGGGCAGGTTATTAATAGCTTTTTTCACGCACGATTTGGCAGGGTTTCAAAGCCTCGGCGGCCAATTGTAGGACCCTAGGGTTCCTCGATGCCAAACTGCAAGCAATTTCCAAGCCAAACTTACCGTGGCACCGGACAATCGTTCGGATTTGAATTGCCTGTTAGCAACCAGTTGGGGATTGCCTGATCGAGTAAGTTAGATTCACCAATGTCTTGGCTGTCTGGTCACTGGTACAAACAAGGTTTTAGGTGTCAGCCGCTCCTGGTGAATCAGCGACGCGGTTTTACCTATACCCTTTTGATTCCAAACATATTTTCTGTTCCGTTTTGGGACAAATTAGTACCAATAGACCCAATCGCGTCTGTATATCTATTACGTCCGCTAACCAACCGCTTCAGCTATTAATAGCACGGCCAGTTTTTCCCGGGACGAAAAAGCGGATACTGCGCCAGAGGTCGGTGTCACGTGAAGGTCGTACGCCGCGCCGGAAGTCAACCTTAATTTCCCCTATTGATAACACCGAAGAAAACTGTTGCCAACAATACTGCCAACGCTTCCCACAAAGAGCCACGGCACAAGTACGGATCGTAACCATAATACTATATTCATATCTATATGACCCACGAAAAGGGTCCTGGCACGTGATGAGTCAAGGTTTTGTGGCTGTAGTTTTGAGTGGAAGTCAAAAGAGTGGAGACTCAAAGCCCTCATGTGACTGGTGAGTGTACCCAGAAGTGTCAGCCGCACCATGTGACTTTGGAGCGGAGCCAGAAATGACGAACGTCGTCAGCAAGTTTACAAGAGAGAAACCAATCCGATGACAAACACCGAGAGGAAACTGGAACTCAAAAGGATGGCGTTGTTTTCCGAGCTTGAGGCGCTAGAGCTGGCTGCGGAAGACGAGTCAGAAGCGGAGGTGGTGGAGTTGGTACCATTGGTCAGGTTCGAGGAGGAACCAGTTGCAGTGGTGGTTCCAGAAGAGTCGGTGGTAGAAGCAAGAGTAGCATCACCTTCAGCAGAGGTCAATGCAGTAGAAGCCGAGGCTGGAATCATCCAAGTGTCGGCTCCAACAGAACTACACAAAGACTTGGCAAGTGAGGTTGCAGAATCGACATCTGTGCCTGAACATGAGGACGCAAAGCACTCTGCGACCTCACCCGACCATTGTGGCATCACGCAAAAGCACCCGGTATCCCAGTATGGGCAAGGAGTGTTTCCGGTATCAAAGGTTACACATTCTTTGGCACAAGATGGGAGTTTGTCGTAAATAGGATCGGCAAATCCGTTGATGGAGGCCGTCTTGGACACCAGGGGGTATGTGGACCAGTTCTCAGGGTCTGCCTCAGGCTCAGCAAGAGCAAGAGACTGAGCAGTAGCAATAAACAAGGAAGAAGTCAAGAGCCAAAGCATTTTTGTGAAGAGTATCTGAACCACAAGGTAATGCCTCAAATTCTGGTTCTTTGTTCTATTATAATCATTCCCAATCCAGCAATCCTTGGGGGTGCATCTAAAATATCTAAAAAAACTTGGCTAGCAGACAGGATTGCTGCAGAGTGCACGGCTTAACTTGTGAATATGGTTTCTGCTCCGGCTGAGTAGTCTCCATCCAAATGTGGGAAATGTGGGCACTTGAAACGGAAACCCGGTTTGATGGTATGATCAACTTTGCTGTGTTGCCTAATTAGTACTCGAAAGTGCATTTTGCTCTTGTCAGCCTCGGTTTTTATTGGCGAGATCCGATTTTCATTTGCCCCAGTTGCGTTTAATTAACACTCCGGTGGAAGTTCCGTTTGATCCTCGGAGCAACTTTTTTGCAATTACTCGGGTGCTAGTGCTCCCCCAACATCCACTAACTGCCTGCGGCCTCCATTTGTCATGTTTCCCAGTTAAGCCCCCCTCTTTTCTCACTGACTCTTTTTGAATATGTGCCCGAATTAGCCGCCAAATTTTTTAGTTCGGCAATTGATTGGTCATTGAGCGATGAATAAGGGTTTAGACATGCTTGTGTACCGTGCGTATCGGTACTGCGGTCATATGCACTGATGGTTTTGATAATCTCTCTCAGCTCTGATATTGCTCCAGGGTTTGCTCGTCCTACGGCCACCTGAACCCAATAAAAAAAAAGTTTGGTGTAGTTACGGACACTTTCTGAATTTCTGGCAAACTTCCAAGAGGTTTGAGCAGTTTTTCCTGCAATTCCAGCCTCGTCCAGCAATTTTTCATTAACTCGCACCCTGGGGTCTAGTGTATAATAAACTTCGTCGACATACAGCTCTCACCGGAAACTATATGCATTGCATGGACAATCAAATTCATCATTACTCCAGTTTGAAGACTATATAAACAGCTTATGTTCGGCCTCCTATTGTTCCATTGCTCATTCAATAACAATCGCTAATCAATAATCACAATGGTTTCTTTCAGATCCCTTACTCTCGCTGCCGCTGCTACCTTTGCTTCCTTCGCTTCTGTTAACGCTCTTGCCGTTCCAGACGAAGCCATCGTCGAGTTTGCTAAGAGAAACGCTCTTCCAAACGCTTTCATTGACTCTGTCTTCAAGAGAGAGGCCTCTTACGCATGCCACGCCTCTTGTGGTTACTTGATCTACGCCGTCGAGGACTGTGTTGAGGGTGACTCCTACAACAGCACCTGTATGTGTTCTGACGGTTCCGACTACAACACCTACGTTGACGCTTGTTTGGACTGTGGATGGTGTTTGTACGACGACTACTTCTCCTACTTGACCGCTGCTTTGGCTTTCTGTGGTGACCCAACCACCCCAACCGGTACTACTTGTGCTTCTTCTACTACTGCTGACTCTTCTGCTGAGACCACCTCTACTGACGTCACCACCACTGATGCTGCTGACACCACTGCTACTACTGACGACGCTACTACCTCTGAGACCAGTTCTGCTGCTACTGAGACTTCTACTTCTGCTACCGAAGAGGCTACTTCTACCGACGATGCTACCACTGCTGAGTCTACTTCTGAGACCTCTTCTGAGACTTCTTCTGAGACTTCTACTGAGGCTGCTTCCTCTTCTGACGCTTCTACCTCTGAGGCTTCCAGCAGTGACTCTACTTCTTCTTCTCCATCTGCTTCTGTCTACACTGGTGCTGCTGTCGCCAACGTTGGCTCTGCCTTCGTCTCTGCCGTTGGTATCCTTGCCTCCTTCTTTGCTTTGATCTAAGCATGTTAACGAAATACCTTATATTTAGACCTTCTTCACCATTAATTTCTTCTACATAGCTAGCAATTTCACAATAGTTCCTTCAAAACAAACATGGAACTGATTTCACAGTTTCATCTGTATGCGGCAACCCTCAAACTTGGAGATGCGTGCTTCCTCTAACCTTGTGTTTGCGCTAAATCCGTTGCGGCTTCTGGGTGGTATTGGCTTCCCAACTCAGTAATAGGTCAATCAAACGAATACAGATGCTCCCAGAGTGTTTAAATTTGCTCAGTTTTGCCATTTCCATATTGGGGTTGGCACGATTCGGGGTCCAGCCGTATACCAGTGGGGCAACATTGACCCGGACGCTATGACCCCTCATAGGTCACCAGAAACGTGCTGCTATACAAGAACAGACGGAAACTATTCCATAAGGGGTCCGAATACCAATATGAGACTTGTGTCAATTTCCACGCACCCCGTCATATCAACAATCCAAACTCAGAACTCTAATTTCGCTAAGGTTGCCGAGCCAAGGGTTCGGTTAGCGACTGCGTTTTGACAGAGCCACAGTTATCAACCGTTGATGTCTCAAACCACAGTCCTGTCAATTAATTGTGACGTGATCTCAAGAATCAAAAAGAGTTCTGGAAGGATGTTGGTGATTGCAAACGCAGGGTGTTTTGCTCAACATGCTGTGATTGTGAATGTCTCACAAGAGAAGAGGCTTGTACCACTGCGCTTCCGAGATGTTGGACAAACAGAATCTTCAACTACTGATCCCCAAGACTCAAATTGCAATGCCCAAGGAGACATTCTATCGTGAGGAACAATTCTTAGCGTCTTGGCGTCATTTCTACTAATTCAATTGTCAGATTTGGGTTACGTTACGCAACGCTTGCCAAGTCATGTCAAGTAAGCAATTGCCCTGAAAGGCACAGTCTCATAGACAGACAAAAAATACATGAGAGCAGTGAGAATAAAATAACCGACAAGGATCAAGTATCAATTGAATTCTAACAATGTATTGTCATTGATGGTTTTGAAAGCCGCGCTAACCCATGAACGCTTTCGAGTTGAAAAGTTTCACCCTGTCATGTGCTCATGTTGAATATGCTTTCGACCCAAGCGTTTCCAAATTTATCAGAGATTGAGTAAAAACATCATCTATATGATGCTGCGAATGACTGATGGTCGTCAATGGGAGTGTTCGTCCCCAGATTTAAATCTCCATTGTGAACCATGATTTCCGTATGGGATAATTTCACGGGCTGTCACCTACTGGAAGACCCAAACGAGATGCAACAGATTGAAGTTACATCAAGACATGACACTCATGATTGTGACATGATGGCGCAACCCCAAAGGGGTTCCATTAGTTATTTTTGTTTTGAGGCTATTATGGAAGACGCAATGATGAGACTCAGTCCAACGGTAGGTCTCCAAAAGTTGATGCAGGTTTCGCCTGTTGTAAACAGCGGGTCCCCACACCCCTTTAATTAGTGAGTGACCGCCGTCTATGAGAGGGACAACCAATCACACTCGCTTGGAGGCTTAGTCAAAGAACGCAAAGCTGAAATAGAATCATTGGTTTTAACGGCTGACGATGAACCGTTTTCTCTTTTTGTTGCCTGGGTTGAAAATTGGTCTGTTCATGCTAAGACGTGGTTGTGCCATTCGTAGGTTGGTGTAAGATTTGTGGTGACAAACACAAAGTCATGGGAGGACGGTGCAACTGGTCTTGGTACAGAGGCTCCTTTCAGCCTAGCTCTCAGGATGAATGTCATTCTTGATCGATTAATTTGACCAGATTTGCCATAGTGCTGTAGGGAATCTAACTGCGTTGCTGGCACGCAAACTGGTTGTTCCTGTGGGTGTGTTCTTTTTGTTGAGTTGCTAACGAAACCTGAGGTCGTCGACTGTGAGCTCACCATTAAATTTGCCGAGTTCGGACCCTTAAAATCTTCGAATGGACTGCTTCGTTTTGGTTCTTGTGACGGAGATAGCATTGGGTGCAACTTCGCCCCAAGAAAGGAATGACATTCTGAACTCACTCGTCTCTCCCACGTAGTCTCCTTCAGCTCCACGTTCTTCTGATGAGCTGAATAATAGATTATTTATGAAATCTTTAAAGGTAAAAGTGTCTAATGTGATGTTTAAGAATTGAGAGACTTTGGTGTGAGAACGGAGTTAGTGTCGACCAGTTTGTCGGCACCAAACCTTGTGTGGTATAAAAGCAAACGCAGGCCGTTCTTTGCCAGGTTGTTCAATAATAGATATCTAGATCACCAAAACAAAGCTGTCAGTACTACTTTGTTAAAATTTTTGAGAGTAGAATGTGAAATTCATTCGTTAGGGCAAGGGTGTACTCAAGTGATTCGCGGTAGAACTACTCTCGTTTCACTTGTGACTGAGTTACCATGCCGACCCCTTTTAATTAACGCTTTAATTAACTGGGAGATGTATAGATATTAAGCATCAGTGTATTTTTGAGTAATTTGAAAACACTCTTTAGAATCCGGAAGCTATAAAGCAGTGGAAAGGACTATTATTCCTTGGCCAGATTGTGTACCGCCATTTCACCTGAGGCGATGTTCACCGTAGCAAACTTACACCTCGCTCTCAAATAAAGAGGCAAACATTAGTACAAACAGAATATTAACGAAAATACTCAGTTAAAATATAAGCGAGCGCAAAGAGTTCCAGCGGAAAGAAACTAATGTATTTGGGTATTCGAAGTGAAAACCCGCGTTGCACCAAAGTGGCCTGATTTCGAACGGAGCTACTGAGCGGAGTTGTAGGCAGATCAGAAAGGATCACAAGTATCCAGACAGTTGAACCCTATAAATGGACTACAAAAGACCCCTGACGGAGTTCAGAGGCCAGAAGACCAAAAAGCAATGATTCAAGGTAATCCCACAAACCCCACATTGTGCGACAGAAGTCGCAGAATGACACCTTCTTTGAGCACAAAATGCGAAGCCCCAAAACAAGACCTATAAAGCGATCAACGATGTACAGATATCTACCTGGAACATGATTGTACAGGCGTATTTACACAGGCGACAGATGCAACCTCTGACCCCCAGTTCTAGTCCAAATCTAGTGCCAGTGCCGGTGGGGCTTTCCGGTTAGCCTCAAAAGCAGTTACCGAGTGTTGCTCTGGAGACAAATACGGGCAAATATAATAAACGAGACCACATAAGAACCACACAAAAAGTATAGAACAATGATAGAACTTGCTGCTCAATCTGACTGCAACACTTACTCTATAATTGCAGCAGATGTCAAAGAGACACTGCTGCTGTTTCTGGGTTGAAATCTGGGGACGCCAATTGTGGCATGCTGCACGGCAGATGACGAAAGACGTAAATTTGAGCAAGTCCGCTTCTAAGGTAACTGATTCGGTTGAGACCAACCTCAAAACCCTGTTGAGGCGGATCCACAAACGGCCAACAATAGAAGAGCAATTGCGGCAAAATTTCATGGGTCAGGCTCCAATACCTGCATTGAATGTGGTTCATTGTTACTGGGGCTAGTAACTTGTGGATTATGTAAGGCACCTGCGAATACGACGAGGTGGTTTGATGCTAATATCCAACGGTTTCCTTTGGGACATGTCCCAGATTGGTTTGCGGCATTACACGTCACTCGGGGTTAATACTTAGCATATACTCCTATTGTACAACTACCTCACGACACAGACTGGTACTTTAGATCTCTCGGGCCATACATATCTTGCCAGCACCCTTGTGGGGGCACATGCCATGCACTGTCGGCTGATATTTCTCCAGCTTGGCAACATTCAGCATACTTTATGACAACGTCAAACCAGCTCACAGCAATCTTAAAACAAGAATGGGAAAAAGATCTTCCGCTTTCTTGGGTACTTGTCACCAAACTCTTTCAAATATCTCTTGTGTTTCTTGATGGCCCAAATGATCATCTGGCCAGTACCAGCAACAAAGAACAACCATGTGAAAGGACTGCCGTTGATGAGACTGTACGAGAACCAAGCCAAACTCTCAAAGAAGTAGTTTGGAGTGGTGACCAAGTCAAACCCATACCCCTGAGGAATCTTACGTTCGGTGGAGCCTGGCTTTCTTAATCCAGCCAAGTTCAAGTGAGTGACCAAGTTGGACAACTCGGCAAAAGCCCAAACACCAATCAACACGTTGTTGACCAACTTGCTGTTGTCGTTGGTGTAGAACAAGATCTTTTTAAGGATACCTGCCTTGGCATAATTCTCAGGCAACGCGTTTGGAGAGTAACTGAAAAATGCAATGTTGAATCCAGACAACAACCAGTAGTGAGCACTGTTCTTGAACAAGTTGAACAATGGCATGGTGGCAAGCGAGAACTTGTGCACAAACACGTTCTCAAACTCTCTTTTGGCAAAGTGGATCATTAAAAGCACATAGCTCACATGCTGGGTGTAATTGTGTGCTCCGTAGAAGTAATAGAAGAGGGGATGAATTAAAAGTGGGCCAAGATACTCCAACACATACACAGTCCGCCACGAGATTTGAGGTCCCAAATCTTTAGCATACAATGTGACAGTGCCATTCTCGGCTTCTAAACCATTGGCAGCAATGGACTTGCTAAGATCCAAAGGAACATGGTTAGGTTTACCAGCCTTATTGGTCAGAGGAGTTCCAATAACAGTTACTCTGAATCGGTTAGCATTCAAGTGGTTCTTCTTGGCAATTACAGAAACCAAGTTGCTCAATGGCTCAGAGTCAGAGTAGTCGTCACTGGTGAATTCTTTAATGGATCGGGAACGTGATTTCACAGTAACTTGAACCATTTTGGAATGTGGAGACACCTACACTCACAGCTCGCGATTTGTTGGTGATAATTCAGCGCCGGGTAATCTTTGGTGGGAGGTTCTGTGAGGTATGAGTGTTAAAGAGGATGTGTGGATGTGTGCTGGTGGGTTAGATTTTAAAGGTCAATTCTTGCTCTGGAATATTTAATGGCCCCTTTCAGGCAAATTTCTCATGTAATGTACCTATGTATGACTCTCACATTCATTCTTTTGTACAATTGTCAATATGCAAGCAGCCCCCACACCATTACACAAATCTCCATCGTTATTTAGCATTCATTAACTAATATCAAGTGAACATCACTCGTAATCTATCAATCAGCAACATATATGTTGCGCTTTCTAGTTATAATTGTTCCAATCACAAGAACGTCTGCATGACATCTGACTCTTGTTCGGCACCTGTATCTTCAATCTTGACGACTGTCAAGTCCCCATCAATACCTCCAGCTATAATGGAATCTCCATGAGCGTTGAAACAAAGTTTCGTCAACGGTGAAAATACAGAACCCGAATCCAGGGTCGTGCCCTTCTGTTTGTACTCGGTTACCGGCAGAACAGTGTTTCTTGCAAGATCGTAAAACTCCAACTTTCCTGACCCACCGACGGCAGCAAACTGTGACGATGACAATGGCCGCCATTTCACATCCATCACAACGTCGTCTCTTAAAATTTCTAATGCAGGAAGTCTCATGTCAGGTAGGTTATGGTCTAGAGTAGGGTCTTGCTCTTGCATCGAAGTGTCTCTGCTTGAACCAGAATCCACATACGAAGAATACTTCCAAAGTTTGATGGACCAATCATAGCCCGAAGTAAGAAACAAACAGTTCAATTCTTCGCTACGACTGGTGTTGGTACTTATTCCTGTCACTGGAGCATTCAAATGGCCTTGATAAATGTTGTGCAAGTCAATTGAACCTGTGCTGTCGTTTGAAATGTTCGAGTTACTGATATCCCAATCTCTGATTCGGTATATTTTCCCGTCCTCACAACCAACAAGAGCAGTGTTGGTGTTGTCATGCAAAAAATCAAGACACGTTGGTGCTAGACTATCGTACCTTGAGAGAAGACCCGTAGGAGACTTCAAATGAATAGGTTTGCTCATCGGAGCTTTCAAGAAAAACAGCGACCATGAACAGAGAGTGCCGTCAGAACTTGACGACACAAGAGCATCGTTCTTGCCTCGTCCTACTCGATGCTGAAGCGAGAAAACAGGATTGGTATGATTGAACTCGCCAGAACTCGTACTTGGAGTGCTCATACTTGGAGTTTGCTGTGCCAAACGGGTATCCCAGCAGAAGATTTTTCCGTTATAACCTCCACCATAGACAAGGCATGGGTTGGTTTTGTTGAAAGCAACTGACACTATTTCCGTGGGACTAAGGTATCTGTATTCGGGACCCGCTGCACCATAGTTCAAGTTCCAGATCTGAACTGAGGATTGGCCGTCGACATCTAATTTCGAGTGAAAGTCGTTGATAATAGAGGTAGTTCCAGCTCCATTTCTTGATCCATAGGCAGCGACAATCAATTCTTCATGTTGATTAGACCAGTCTAACCCGTTGATTGTCCGACTGCCCGTGTAATTGGCACTGGAAATGGTTTTGGTGTGCAAGAGACGGACCTCAGTGTCATCGGATTCGTCGGTAGAAGTCGAATCATAGACGGCTTCACTGTAATTCTTGAACAATTGAGAATCGTCTTCAGTCAATGCCCGATTAATCACTTTAAAAGATTGACTAAAGAATCCTGTTAACCGCTGTAAATCACGCTCTTCAGTCGTGGACTTGTTATTTTGCGCCTGTTTAAGATCAAAGAAATCATCGTCGGAGTCTGATTCTACACCACCTACTGGCAATTCCTTCTCTCCAACAGACTCTCCTTTGGAACTTTTCAAGTTCAACTCTGCCATTTCCTGTTCAATTTCTTTCCTGAGCGTCGCCTCCAATTGCTTGTCTCGTTGTATCTGCTCTTCTTGTTTGCGTAGCTGAAAATCTTCAGTCTGAACTGCTTTCTCATAAGTCATTGATTGCCCATTAACTTTCGGCACACTACCAGACTTTTCAGTCTGAACACCTATTTCCACGTACGCCTGCTTCTCTGGCTTGTCATATATCTGCAGAACCAGCTGCTCAGTTATACTTTGACGTGACGAGTTAGCAGACTGAGCCATCAATTCGTCTACCAATTTGTCCACCAGAGGCGACATCGGAGGCAGTTTTGCAGATTCAAACTGCTGTTTTTCACGAAGTTCGCGCTCCTGCCGCTGCTTCCGAAGAAGCTGGAGCTTCTGTCGTTTGGCCTCGATCTCTTCTCGTCGCGACGGCATGGTGTGGTTGGATCCCACACTCACTGATTTGAAGCATCTGAACTTAATGTGCGTGTTACCCGGCGCGCAACCACTAAATGAGAAATGCAGTAATCAGAAATCAAAACAAAACCCCAACAACCAGCACAGCAACAGTTCTCTACCTGACATATAATGAGAGAAGTTGTGAGCGTGAATTTTGGACAGGCAGGTTGTCAGATTGGCAATGCCTGCTGGGAATTGTACTGTCTTGAGCACGGGATCCAGCCAGACGGGTTTCTTGCTTCCACCGATAATCTAGTGGAAGAACCAGGATATTCGACTTTCTTCCAAGAAACAAGCCGAGGCAAGCATGTGCCCCGTGCAGTGTATGCGGACCTTGAGCCCAATGTCATTGACGAGGTGCGTGGAGGCAAGTATTCTGATTTGTTCCATCCAGACCAGTTGATCAGTGGCAGTGAAGATGCAGCCAACAACTACGCCAGAGGACACTATACTATAGGACGAGGGATGGTAGACGTGACGTTGGAGCGCATACGACGAGTGGTGGAAGGGTGTGACGGGATGCAGGGGTTCATATTTGCCCACAGTTTCGGAGGCGGTACAGGGTCTGGGTTTGGGTCCTTAGTAATGCAGCAGTTGTCAGAGGAGTTTGGTAAGAAGACCAAGCTTGAGTTTGCGGCGTACCCAAGTGCCATGGTGTCGCTGTCGGTAGTTGAGCCTTACAACGCAGTGCTTGCCACCCACGCTACTTTGGACCATCTGGACTGTACGTTCATGTTGGACAACGAGGCCATATACGACATGTGTAGACAACATCTTGGCATTGTGCGTCCGACGTTTGAGAACTTGAACCGGATCATTGCCCAGGTGGTGTCGCTGATGACTGCGTCGTTGCGGTTTGGTGGGTCTTTGAACGTTGACTTGAACGAGTTCCAGACAAACTTGGTGCCATATCCTCGGATCCATTTCCCATTGGTGAGCTATGCTCCAGTCACCAACAGTTCCAAGTCGGTGCATGAGGCGAACAACGTCCACGACATCACTAATGCCTGTCTTGAGCCAGCTAATCAGCTTGTAAAGTGCAATCCTCGTGACGGGAAGTACATGGCATCTTGCTTGTTGTACCGTGGAGACGTTGCCACGCGAGACGTCCAGGCAGCAGTGACACAGATGAAGAGCAAGAAATCGGTGCAGCTTGTGAGCTGGTGTCCTACAGGGTTCAAGATCGGAATGTGTTCTGTCGGTCCTAGCCATGTTCCTGAGGGCGATCTTGCTCCAAGCACTAGAGCTTTGTGTATGATCTCGAACACCACGGCAATTGCAGAGTCGTGGGACCGGTTGGGAAGCAAGTTTGACATGATGTACCGTAAGCGGGCGTTTGTGCACTGGTATGTTGGAGAAGGAATGGAAGAGGGAGAGTTGGGCGAAGCAAGAGAGGATATGGCCGGATTGATCAGAGACTACGAGGAAGCAGGGGCAGACGATATAGCAGAAGAGTATTAGGAGTTGGTGTTTGATGGATAGAACGTGGTTTATAGTTATAGTTTGCGAGGCTCTTTGGTAATTAGATGTGGTAACTAGTTGTTTAGATGAATTGATTGATGAATTAATTGATGAGAAGCTGAGATGCTGTAGGTGTGCTTGGGAATGGGAGACGTTTGCTGGAAGACAGGCAGTCGATGGAGGACTGAAGGAGGATAGATAGAGGATTGATGTTGGGTTGGTGGTAGGTATTGGACTGATCCGTTTGTCGACTCGGCTGTTGATTGAGACGGTGGCGTGGAAGGATGATCAAATTAATGAGTGTTAAAGTTTGATGGTATTAGCATAAGAGCTGATGATGATTAGAGATTTTAAGGACTAAGGGCTTTGGAAATTTGTATCTTAAGTCATCCCCCGACCTTGGAATTTTAACAGCTTGGATCTTGGTGAGGATGTGACTCTCACTATGGTCTTTGGAAGAATTGTGAACATCAGTGAGGAAGCAAAATGGTCAATTCACGGTTAGGTTTTTGGGGCAATGTTTCACCGGAAATGAGTTCAAGAGATGTTGTACTTACTAGAATTGAAGCAGGTACGAAACATGTTTGATTTACTAACCGTTGGGAGGTTATACATTGGCCAGTAACTTTCCAATGATTTCTGGCTGAATTTCAGAGACATAAAATTGATTTCTCGGATTGATCAAGGTTATTATGAACTTTTTTAAGCACCTGTTGATTGGCCTACTGGGATCCGGTGAGGGCGAATGAGTTCCGACAATTACGATTGAATTTGAATGATCCTCATTGTCATTGACTATTGTGAGGCTTAAAATAGGTTTACTACTAAAAAAGAATAAGAACTGACGATACAGAGCCATAATGACTAAATCATCTTGACCAGACAGAAGGTCAGCATAGTTGGAAGTGTGTGTGTGATGGTGATGGTGATGTTGTGAGTGTCAATGTTTAAGTCTCGTTAAGACTGGACTTAAACAACCGTGACCTCGAAAAAATTACGGGTGGCTTTGACAGTGAGCACTAAATGGTCAAAGTACGAGCTAAAGACGACAAATTGAGATACGAGAAGTATTGAGATTGACGAAGGATCAAGCACTGGATCGAGGGATGTTGTGGATCCTGAGAAGCAAGTCAGGATTGGAGTGCGATTCAGGGGAAATCAGTAAGGGGAAGAAGAAAAAAAGACCCCGGCGGCGGCGATCAAGAGTCATATAGGGCGGTTCAGGAGACGAGGCGACAGAAGTGGAACGCTGCGATGCAGGCGAGCAGCAGAGTATTATACTGCCATTGGTACCGTGCAGCAGAGGAAGTAGCAGTGCCCGAGTACCCCATGCAAGCGGCTACGCAAGCCCAAGGACGGGCCGAAGCTGGTAGAACGCAGATGTGAAGCCCATGAGATAAGAGAGTCAACCGGGAGATCATAGGCTAAAGGTCTGGCCCGGGAACTGTTGAGGACCTGGGGTACTGACTACATGACATGTACGGAGAAGTCCGAGCAGTGGCGATCAGAGAGACAGTGGTACAGTGTCTGGGACCTTTTTTCTAGTGCTCGAGCCCAATCGGGAAACAGTGGCAGGACACTGGCAGGACAATGTGGCCATGGTGGTGAGTGTGGCCAGAGATTGACAGCACAGTGATTTGCTATGTTTATTTATGGAGGTGGGCAACAGACTTGGCCAGAGTACGAGCTGGTGACAATTGCTCGGCGGAGGTGTTGTAACATGTTTCAATCCTAAGCGAATGGCGGATTTCGGGCTGGAAAGTTGCAGAGTTCCGGTATTCACAAAGCTTATCAAGTGAGTATTTTGAAGATGCTAGTGCGATTAACCAGACGCACACCAAGCTTCTAGGCTTCTCGAGGTTCTTCGAAGCACTGGAGGGATACCGAGGCTCGAGGCAGGTCTTGGCATCAATCTGTGGACATGCTAAGCCAGCAAGTTGGGAGGTGATATCGTTTACTGCATGAGACGGTGGCCTACATTTGAGGACTATTTAGGAAGGCAGTGGAAGGCTTTTGAAATCTTGAGATGGAACAGGAAGGTGTGTGGTGTAATGATTTGTGAAATGAGGTAAGGGTTTGTGATGGTGGTGTGTGGGTTAATCGGTTCCATTGGTGTTTGGATTTTGTTGTGTTAGGGTTGATGGAACGTCTTTAAGTCCAGCCTTCTATGTGATGTATGGATGTAAACGGATGACGTAAGAACTGGACAAAAAGAACCAATGTACAATGATGGTTAAGTGTGCTACAGAGTAAGTCGCGGTACGTGGATTGTACGACACGGTAAACTGTCGAGGATGTACGATTGTGTGACACAAGGATGGTGCACCAGATCTAGACCTGAGTGTCGTAGGGTCAAGGATGTTACCACAAATGGCAATTTAAGGAATCGTTTTGTACCCTGTGAGGGATCATTAACAATAAATTTAAATAATAATTAACTTAGAAGATTCTGACGTCAATTACAAGGATAATTAATTGATTGAGTGTTGTCGTTGCACGATAGAGTTTCTGACTACCTTTAAGGACAGAAGAACAGAGACCTGTGACAGAATGTCGATATGTTTACAAAATGGCTTTTCGTGAGTTTAAGTCATGACTGGGGATGTTGCTTGTAGGATCATAGGAGCACGGGATTCTTAAATGTCTGGACAAGAGATTACCACTCCATCAGTGATCGACGCAAATCCTTCAGCCGTGATCCTTGGCAGACCGTTAGTTCCCCACCCGATTCATGAGCTTGTAATTGGTTGACCGAGGATCCGCAACGAGAGCCATGATCTGGCACAGTATCAGTCAACTAGGAGGGTTATA
Source organism: Saccharomycopsis guyanensis (assembly GCA_030578595.1). Lineage (NCBI taxonomy): Eukaryota > Fungi > Ascomycota > Saccharomycetes > Ascoideales > Saccharomycopsidaceae > Saccharomycopsis > Saccharomycopsis guyanensis. The sequence continues at coordinate 24,536 of JAJMSQ010000004.1, forward strand.
TGGTGACAAATAACAGAAGGAAGCTGCGAAAGCCGTTGAGTTGACTGAGGCATTTAATTAGGTTTAACCAGAGATAAGGTTTGAGACTGAGTTTGTAAGCGAGCAGGATTAGAAGAAGGTTGAATGGAGGTGAGCTGGAGGTGGAGTTAGAGTATATGGAGGTTGTAGAGAGTCTTTAGAGGTTAGATACTATTGGATTGTTGTTGGACAAGCTTGGTTGTCCGTTTTCCTCATTCTTGAGTTTTGACGGTTTTGCTGGTGAAGATGGTGGACAGACGTTGAGACGGCTGAACAAGAGGTTTTCTGGTGGAGTCTTGGTCATTATTTTTTAACCTGTTTTTGTTTCGATGTGTTCAAAACAAAGGTCACACTTGTAAACAAATAGAATCACAATAGCGGCGTAGACTGATCACCAAACTCAGTACCCATGTCTTCATGAACCCTCATAGTCAAATCGTAGGTACAAATCACAAGTACAAATCCATGACACAAAAAACCAATGCGAATGACGAATGTAAGCTGACAGAATAAAAACCAACTTAGGGATGAAGAAAAGAAAAAAATAATGTAAACAAAGAACAAGCCCGTAGACTATTATGTAAAACTGATGACTAGGATTTTTCAGCAAATCGTGAGTTTGTGCCTTAATGGTTGCTCAATTCCCGGCTGCCATGTCTTTCTTTTTCAATAACCGTTCTAAAACGTTCAATTAATGCAAATTAGTATTTGGCTAACTTTAGAAGTTTTATATTTTGCTAGTTTGTTCAACGCTCTCCTCCTTTTGTTGAGGGTGGCCCGCGTAAATAATATTTCTGTCTCGTACTTTTGGTGCGGCAGTACTCGACAACGGATGCTAGATCTCAGACCCAGAGAATTCACCAGACTTGTTGCCACGACAGCACGAGCAATTAGGTTTGGTGCAGCCTGGGCTAATTTACGAAGACGATGCATTTTGAAGGACGGTGATTAATTTCAATTAACGTCAATGAGGCGGGAATGACTACATTTGAGGCGGATTGACTGAGTGGTGAGGCTAAGATGGAAGATTGACAAGGATTTTCAAAGAAGGGAGTAGGAAGGAGGGAAATCAATCAGAGATATCCAAAAGGATTGAGTCAGGAACGAGGATTTGAGGAGAGATTGAGGATTGTCGACAAAAGACAAGAAAAGGGTGGGGGCAGGAAGGGATTAGAGGCTGAATTGTTGGGTGATCGTAGTCCGAACAAGTGGATGTGTGTTGCACAGGCACTGGCCGTTTGTGGAATCCATATTGGGAATTGGCCAAGATGATTCGGAGCAGAGTGATCAGAGCAGATTACGAAGGAATGGAAGTGGCCGAGGCCAAATGAAACAGGCAGGGGATTGGCTCGAACTGGTAGGCGGTGGAACTGGAAGAGATTGGCCCTTGAGGTTAGAAGATGGGGCTCGGATGATACGAGAAGTTTTGAGATGTGTGCGGTGGATCACAGCATTGGTTATCCAAGGAGTTTTAGTGAGTTACAGGGTCGGCTATTTTTGGATAACCAGCAAAGCCTTCTGTAAGAAGTGAGAGAGAATAAAGTCAATTGTGAACAGGCTGCGATGTATTTGAGCCGTGCCATAATTAAGTAGGCAAAAGCACAGATAGAACAGGCAAGACACAGGCAAGACACAGGAAACAATAGACAGCACAAAGCAGGAGAGTACACAGAAACACAGGCAGAAGAGAAAAAATGAGAAGAGGTGAATGCAGTGGGATCCAATGAAGTCAGAAGAACAAGAGAAGAGACAATCAACAAGAATCATGAACAAGAATATGTCTGCAATTGCAATTACAAGTAAAGATCAATTGAGGTTTAAGAAAACCGAATTACTGCAAAACATTGAGCAATTGATTACTGTTCTTGAACATCCAGCTAGTTACTCCAGCTCGTTACTCTAGCTCAATCTTGAATCTCACTAATTAACCACACTAATCAATTACGAAGCATTTCGACCTCATTCTTTTAGTTCTCAATGTACTACATTCCAACCTCATTCTTTTAGACCCGATGCTGCTACATTCCAGATCCATCCTAGACTGACTGTCCACGACTTTGCACCACAGCCAGTAGGCCAATCTAGACCTTCATCAAACATCCGAACTGCAACGTCTACAGACATCATTATCATACAACTAAAATATTTGTTCCGAACCGATGACGAAAACAGAATGTGTTTTAGAGACGATGGCTGATCTGGATACAAGTCGACATACGAGATGAGGCGAGATGTACTAAAGCCAGGCTAGGTGGGACGTTCGTGAAGCAGCCTCGAGGTGCGGTACCTAACACATGAGGGATTGCTGATCATAGAAAGCCTAGTGATTAGAAGAAGCGGCATGGATTTGGATTTTGTTGTGGATTTCCATGTATGCTGCCGTGGCCTGGATCTTACAGTCGAGACGGTTGCAGCTTATGAGTACATGGAAATCGTCTACCGAGCTTTCATGATGAGCTTCGGATAATTACTTCTCCGACAGGACCCCGGGCCAACATCGGCCAGGGATCTCACTGCAACAACGATGTTTCCACCGGGGGAATGCTCGGTCCTGTTTCAAGTTGGGCTAGGTCTTGATCCACTAGCCAGTGGTTGCACAGTGGAGAATCACCGCTGCAAACTTCCTGGCGACCCGACCGCCTCAAAACTCCAACCCCTGAGCCTGGTTGGGTGTTTTACTTTTTTATTTTTGCGAGAGTTCCAACTAGAGCCCCTGCTATTTTTGACAAGTGGGAGGTTTTTCCACTTGAAATCACAAAATGCAGCTACTGCATTACTCGCATACAGCACCACCGTGTTGCAAATTTTTATACCTCAACAGAGATGAACTTTGCAGATGAGAAGCACCAGGCCGATTGTTAGAGATGTAGCCAGTCGCTTTGGTAGTTTGTTTTTTGTAGGGTAGTTTGGTTCGGCTTTTGAAATACCAAGAGCTTCCTTCAATCAACCTTGCAAAATCCAAACTTAGAATCCATAAATTGCAATCAGTAATTAGCAATTCTAAATTACAATCCACAATTTCCACACCACAGCCTCCCTTTTTGAGATACCTGTTATTCTGTAATCTCCAGTTATCAATCTGCCAATTTGACCATTCGGCACCTCCGAATCCAGATCCTCAGTTGGACAATCGCACTCCACAACCTCTGCGATCTCCAACGCACTGTTGTATGTGACCTCGACTACATCACCATGGCTACATCCTTCGCTACATGAAAGAACGATCTATTGTTAATTTCAGCTAGGACCCATTTAACATTAGTGTTTAATAATATCTGACAATAATCTTCCGTTGCCTGGACCGGTGCTCTTCAAAATCATTACTCCGTGATACTTGGAGTGCCAGTCCGTTGACCTTCCTTTTCCAGACGAGGGTTTTTTTCTACTTCTAAATCACTAAGTGCTGCCAGCCCACGCCTTTCATAAGCTGCATATAATTTATCAGCCTCACCAAATCTTGAATTAATCAATCATTGGCACCGTTAACTCCTTAGCTCACGTCTTCCAGCAGCATTCTTCCATGGTGTACTGGAATATTCGTTTGTCATCATTCATTCTCTACGGCTGCTCCGATCCTTCTGTCCCACGGTGATCATTCTCCTCTAGTGGAATATTCCACTGTGATCATTCATTTCTGGTTTGATCATTCAATGACCAGCACTATCTCCGATCACTGCCTTCTCCTCAAACTATAGTGTTTCCATGCTCTAGGATCATTCCAAGTTTGTTCGTTTGCTTGTTTGCACTATTTCACGTAGCCTGGGTGTTAACCACAGTCCACAACCTTCAATCCATAATCTTCACCGTCTTACCTCACAGTTCTGCTTCCTTCTCTTACCTCATTCCAACGCCTCCTCCTTAGACCACCTTCTCTTCTCTCAAAATCCAATCTGACTTCTTTCACGTTCTCTTACGTTCTCTTATGCTCTGCTACGTTCCTCATACATTCTAGAGGTATTCATCCAAACCCTCACATTCTCCCATTCCATTCTCCCCAACATTCTTTCATCATTCTTCTACCTCCCACTGGCTTCCTATAATATTTCTCCGTAGGTCATAACTTATGCCCGAGTCTTACACCCGAGTCCTATACCCAATTCCAAGATCCCCTTCCCAAGTGAGCTGCAGTTGGTATTACTGACTGGTGAAATTGCACCGGTCTATAATCAACAACCGATGCGTCGAGGCGAAAGCGTACAGCGGCAGTAAGCTGCAGGTGCAGGGCAATCGCCAACAATAGAGTTGTCGGCCAGCGATCTGATCGTGGAAGATAGAACACTAGCGATAGAAGCCGCGAGCTTGGGATGGAACCCCCGGATCCAGGCGCTGGTTCTGGTTTGTCAGCAGCTAGCTATATGTCTAGAATTTTTAAATTCCGTTGATGTTTGTAAGAATTGACCGTGGAGGTTGCCATGCAACCTGGGTGCAATGTCAATGTTCTATTGATTCGACATGGAAAACTCGGTGCATGCACACCAGATCGTAAACAGAACCCGGAAAAAAAACAAGCCTGCGCACCAACACTAGCACTGCCGGCTCACACTCACGGCACTTACCTACCACAATTGGTGATGGCTAGGTTGGCGACCACTTGGCTAAGACTCAGAGTCCAGCTTGGGTGTGCCCATGGGGCGATCGGTACCCTGCCATGCAGCTGTAACCTTCGGCCGGGCGAAAACCTTATTTGACATCATGCAAAAGGTGGTGTTATATTGGTTTAGAGCTTCTTCTGCCAATCGCGGCGATGCACGGGCAGGCACAGGGCGGCCACTGTTCCAGTTGTTTAGGCACCACTGTGAGCCGCATTAGCAGGTCGAATGTCCGGTGTGGAAGCCGAACAGCATCCTCTTCAATTGCTCTACTACAACCGTAAAATCCATGAGCTGTTGCTGAGCGCCTGTGATCCCAGACCTCGTCCGCAACCACCAACCCACCCAGTTCATTGCTCACACATCCCCTTAACAAGATTAACTCCCCTGACGGTTCCACAGTTCATCTCATCTAGCCTTCAAGTACGCTGTCCCACCCAAGCAGGCAGCACCGCACAGCACCAGGCAGTGTGACAATTGGGGCCGTCCCTACATGGCGGAGGAGGTGGTCCTGCCTAGAAGCATGGGCGGGCTTGTCAGCAAGGTTTTTTCGTGCCCTCGGCTGACCCTCGGTGCTCCCAGGGCTGGCGATTTTTTTTTCCAGCCCCCGGCTTACCGTGACAGAACGTTGTTACTAAGCACCGACCCACACGCACTATGCACCGTCTGCGTTCCCATCTAGCACTGCTGTCCCTGCTAACATGGCCCTATATCTTTCCAGCAGGTTGCTGTTTCCCAAGTTTTTTTCTTTCTTTCTTGTGCCTCAGCGTCTCTCCAGTTGTCCTTGCCTGTCAGTTACATGGGGCTCACCATGTACCACTACCACCCTCCCCCCGACGACCAGAACTCCTTGGGCTCGGCGCTTGTGCCCGAGAACTGCCTCCCGTCCTCGTTGTACCTGTTGCCCCCTGGGGCCTCCCCCCAGCCCAGAATGCCCGTGGGGTACCCGCCGCCCCAGCTGCTGCACTACTACGACAAGCCGTTCCCCAAGGACGACCCCTACCGCCACGACCCCCGCCAACAATACCCGGTGAAAAACATGGTGGTGGTGCCGCCGCCGCAGCACCAGGACCTAGGCTACTGGCAGCTGCGCTCCGACCTGATCATCGCGCCCGACATGGGCCCCCAGCTCGCGTCCCAATTGCCGCCCCAGATGCCTCCCCAGCTCCACCCTCAGCTCATGTACTCGCAACAGGCCCCGGGCCAGGTCAATGGCCCCCATTACGGCGGTGGGCAAGGCTCGACGCTTGCAAGCCCAACCGGCCCGGTGTCGGCTCCAGCAGGTCTCAGTTCCTCCATACCCAACGGAATCAACACAGGGATGCCTGCTGGAATCGCCAACCCTATGACGGCTGGCGTCGCTTCCAGCATCAATAACAGTATCGCTAGCAGCATGGGGTCCAGCCCCTCGGGGTTCTATGTCCATGATCGCTATCAACAACTCGACGATAAGTACCACAAGTACCAAAGACCCTACGACTACGGAGGACAGCCCACAATCCAAAGCATGTTACAAGCAGCGAACCTCTGGAACGAGGGCCTGGCTAACACGAAAAAGAAAGGCGCCTACAAGTGTTCCCATTGCAGAGAAAACTACAAGACCATGCGTTCATTTGTTGAGCATCTCGACAAAAACAAGCTCGAAAGCAGACGGCCTCACAAGTGCACTTTTGAAGACTGCGCTTGGAAATACATTGGGTTGCCAAGAGGCGCAGAGCTCCGACGCCATTTGAAAGCAGTCCATGGTGTCTACAGCGACGACCAGGACCACGACAGCCTGTCTCCTGAAAAACACTTGGGCGACGACAAGGTGCCGACTAAACGGATGTACGCCTGCACCGACATGCTTCCCTACTGTACCAAAAAGTTCCCTAGAAAAGACTCTTTGCAGCGACACATCCGGTTGTGTCACCTGAACCCTCAGTCCAGGTTCAACAAAAACTTGATGAAGTCCAAGAATTCCGCCGCCAATTGACCCCAAAGGTTCCCCCTCGGTCGACTGGCTCACCGTTACGTTTCGTCCTTTACTTCTTCGCCTCTTTTGTTTACAATCCAGCCTAGCCACCAGTTGGCACACCTGCCGGTGCCCCAGCACACTATCAAGTCTATACAAACACGTCCGCACTACGGCATATCGGATATCGCGGTGACCGGGTCTAGCTATCTTGCCCAGACTCGACTGATTCTGCTGCTGTTGTGATAAGGACAAGTACTATATATTGCAAATCCACTGGCCCTGGGGCCAAGGTCACCATGAGGCACCCGGGTCACTTGGATTCTATACAATCACTTTGAACTCTCCTTTGAACCTCACTATGTATCTTAATGATAATCGAGCCTGTACTATGTTCTTCGATGTAAACGTCGGTGCAGGTGTTATGAATTGAATCAGTAGAGCAGAGTGGAACTATCATCTGTGGATTAGAGACTGTTTCTCTTTGAGTCTCTCTTAGAGTCTCTCTAGAATCTACGTCTGTATTGTGCACCATTCACAAAAGATAAATACTAACAGCTTGATCAGAAATCGACTCTGTTGACCGAATTGTTGTTAAGATTGCTTTTGCTGTGATTTTGCACCGGCAGCAGACACTAGTTCTTTGTCCAAGTCTCTCGCAGTACCTCTATTTGTTGTCGATTACACCACCATAGAATACACAGCAGTAGGCTACTTTGTTGAGCACAGTAAGTAGAGTGGTGGTGTCGACGTATTTTGCAAGAAGCAACGTTTTTGTCCGGACGGAAGGTTCGTCCAGCCAAGAATGCTTCTGTCTCAGATTGTACTTTAACGGATCGTTTAGCTCGCCGTTATCTGAGACAGAGAAGCACCGGCAGCATAACCTAAAAGTCTGAACTTGGCGGTGCACCACAGTTGCTCTGCCGTCGTGTGTTTGTATTATTTTAATATAAATTAGATGTTAGAAAGATAATACAAAGCGTATGGTCTGTGGGAGACTATATAAAGCTGGTTGCGTGACCGAGTCGTAGGTATTCGCTTACAATTTTGTTGTGAGTGTCTTGTGATTGTCTGCATTTGCTACTGGTTTCTGGGACCTAGGTTGGACGGCCGGTACGAACCCTGTAGTACACCGATGCAGAAATTTCCACAACCATGAACAGATCAAGCTGTTGGTTTTAACTGTTGTTGATAATTATTAGCGAGCAATGGGAATGCTAGAATTATTTGGCAGAGGGTCTAGATGACAGTTGGAATGCAGTGTATACAATTTCCTCGAGCAATGTTTTTAGCAAGACTCAAGGTTAGTAGACTTATTGAATGGCTTAACGACAGTTGAACCAGAGTTGAGTGAACCAGTTTGAGAGAAACATAAATGCTTGCTACTGCAAAAGAATCTAAATCCAACTTGGCTGTTGATGTTTGAGTCGTCGACTATCCAATTGCTCAGGTCCAGCCGAGGTCAGCAATTGAGTTGAAACCAGCCAGCAGCAAGTGGAGATCAGACGAACCAATGATGATCAAACCATATGAAGTAAGTTTGCTATTGAACATGGTCCACTGAACATGTCAGCTGTGAATAGAGGGGTGTCAACTAACCGACTGGTTTGTGATTTGGAGTCTATACTGGTTCCAAACTGGTTGAGGCAGAGGCTGACAGTGAGACAGTGTTGCTGTTGGTACTGACTATTGATTTTGCAACTGCATTAGTTCCAGCAGAGTTGAATTTGCCGGCACTAGTCCTGGAAACCTGAACATTAGCTAACCGTTTTGAGTACTAGCTCCAACTCAATTGACATTTGGTCTCAGAAGAGAAAGTTATGAGTGAAAGTCTTGGAGTGAATTGAACCACGAAACTGTTGCGCATTGATATGTCTGGGCTTTGTGACAGTGTTTGAGTTTTGCACTCTTTGAGATACGGCCAGTGGTTTGCTTTTACTGTTGAGTGGTGGTATTTTTGACTGTTTGGACTTTTATTATGAGGATTGAATCTGATATTATTGACAGTATTGATTGCGCTCTTTCACTGTGACTTCAGCATACTTGTATCGTCGGCATGGGTTGAGTTTCAGATTGTTGCTACTGCTATTGTGTGAACCGTGTTATTCCAACCAGTTCTTCCAGACTTGGTTCTAAAGTGTTATAATCTTTACGTTCTAAGTCTCCTGGGATCACATTTACTTTCTTGTTGAGTTCTGGATATAAATGACGGTTGTGCAATAGCAAATTCCAGTCAAGCATGATTGACTCTGACTCAGTATCAACAATTTACACCCATCAACAAACTCATCGAAAGAATGAAGAAACACGAAGGTATCACTGCATTTGTGTTCTAAGAGAGACACGACTATGATATTGACAATTCGATCGTTTCTCTGGCATGTCCTGACAGCTTCTTGTGTCGTGTGTGTCAACACTGTCTTCTGTCCTCCAACAGGGAAATTCGCCTTGAACCTCGTCCACTACACAATTTCATTTCTCTCAAGTTACTATCATGGTCACTCAACGATATTCCAATGCCCTTTGAACGGTCATCCATTTGATGATTGCCCTTGCAAGTTCTCTCTTCCAACTCACAGACTCCCAATAATAACCTCCACATCAATACAGTCCAACATTCTTGAAACACGTACTGCCAAGCATTACCTCTCATTCCTCAGAATCAGCAAATTCACAAAATCCTCAATCACTTCCAAATCAACAACCAAGGTGCCTTCTCACGAACCACGACCCTCAGCCTTCAACCCACAACCCTACCATTGCAAATCAACACATCATTCTCTAGAACACTTTGCCGCGCCCCATTTCATTCATAGAACCAATTAACAATAGCTCCACTGCCAGTCATATATTGCTGTTGCCACAACCACTTCAGTTAATTACCGTGAATCCCAGTGACACCGTCTAGAACACGGTTTCGACGTCCCGCGGTTGTTCTAGTTCGTAAATAGAGAACCTGGAACAGTCTACGTGGTTGCTGGTGCTTTGCTATATCACACAAGTCTACTGTTCACATTCCCATATCAACTCGTTCTACACTCATTCATTGTGATTGTGTATTTCTAAGATTCTGATTCATTTCAATTGTGTCAAGGCAAGGCCGATGTAACTCTTGCATTACGTCTAACTTAGCTCTCTCTCTCGTAGCTGTTTCATTACGACCTTTGACCTTTGATACAGCTCTATCCTTTACGACTCTTGGCTTGACTTAGAACTCTCACCTCAAATTACTAACACGCCCACGCGATCCGAATTCAACTCATACACCTTCAACTACACTCTGTAACTTAGACACGCCATCTTGAACATTCCAAATACTAGTTTCTTAACTGTTACTGTCTCAACTACTCTGTCTCGATTACTCTGTATTACACTCCCTCAATAACACACTTCAAATCTCATACGCGCTCTCTCTCCTAATATCACCTCCACTCCTCCACTTCCCCCACCCAATCCTCCTCATCTTTTTCTACATTCCTTCTCAAATCCTTTCTTCTCTTCTTCTCTACTTCTCTACTAATCTTCAATTCTACAACCACCCAACATCAACCCTCTTCCACCTCCAACCCTGTCACATTGTCACACCCAACCAACCCAGATAAAGTTGGCGCACCGCGATTACTGGCCCACCCTCCTGCCGCCCATCCCGACCAAACCGACCTGCCCTCGCTTATCACCCTGGTACATTAATCGGCCGAGCTGCACAAGCGCTAAACCCGCGACTTAGAGTTGGGCGTAAATTAGCATGACAAGGTTTGCCTGCAATTAATCCACTAGGTCCCCTTTGGTCCAATTACCGCTTACCCTTTGGAGTCGTTCGTCCCAGACCCTGGGATGTGTGCCTTGCCATACCGCTTACATCACCCAGAATCCTCAACGCCGCCTGCCCATCCTTGCTGATCCTACGTCTCACTCCCTGACTTCCTATCACTGCTCGTAGTGCTCTTACAAGTCCTCCATGTAACTTCCAGCGCCACAATCCTCCCGCATCTCAAAGCCTGTATGTCGCAGACTTCTCAAAAACTTTCGTAGCCACAAACTTCCACGCAGAATTGAAATTCCACAAATCCACGGGCTGCGGTTTGTGTTGCCGGAACTATTTACGACCGACCTTGGTCGCCGAGCCCTCGGCCGGTCGTGGTGCCTCACCAAGCCGTTGATGTTTTAGTCTGTTGACTTCTCTCTTGACTTCATTCTTTTCTGACTTATTGCGTCTTGACTCTTTCTCTGTTCTTACCATTCCTAATAGCTACTTCCGTCTTCATTCTCCTCGTACAGTCTTCAATGTCTCTAGATTACTTTCTTCTTCTATTTCTATTTAGTTGACGTATTCTTGTCCTCCACTCTCAACCTCCTCTTCGGCATTCAAACAGCCACAACCCATTTGGCAGCTAATCCTCAGGGCCACACTTCGCAATGAGGCGACCAACGAATCTCGTTGGTGTGTCTATGCCACTGCTTTCAGACCAGTCTTAGATTCGTCTGATCAGTGGTGGCGGTCCTGCTTCTGAGGTTGCCGCCAGATTTTCAACATTGCGTCCCTCTTACTGTGCAGCCTCAATTCTCAACAGTTTTCTGCCTCCAGTCCAAACTGTGGACATCCTCTTACGAGCCCTTCCACTGCGCTCTATCACATTCCATTGCTTCCAGTCGCCGATTTGTTACTGACTCAATCATTCGTTGGAAACTATATGGGATCCCATCTCCGTTGGTTTATTGGCTTGCCAAACCTTAGACCGGCTCTGCTTAGAGTGTTCACTGACCAATGCAACGCTGGCTTTTGTGAGGCAAGCAAAACTTTTTCTCCACCGGTCGTCTCAACCTGGCCTCAGTGTTTTCTGTTGTTGTTTTCTCCATTTTGTCTGCCATTTGCCTTTAGGTTTTTGGTTCCTGATTGTCTCAGACCTGTGTTCCCTTAAACACAAAAAGACACTCTTTGCCAATCCCCCAACAGAACCCAATCTCACCTGCCTGAAAATGCAAGTGGTGACCTCACCACTACCGTCAATCTCGACCATAGTTTATCTGGCTGTCGTTGTTGTTGTCGGTATCTGAGTTGTCTTCAACTGTTATCTTGCTGCTGACTCAATGAGTGTCGTCGGTTCTGACTTCTGCTCATAACAGAATACTCATGACCGATCATCCCTCAACATGACCTTCCATCGAGTTCCAGTCAAATCAAGCTCGATTCCGTGTCTCAGTCAAGTTCGCTGCTTCTCCTGTTTTCTTTCGTCGTTGGCTCTACTTCTTGTCCTCGGCGGACCTACCGTCGGTTTTAGTTGGCGGATTTGGTCCGCCAGTGCCAGAATTACATCATTGATATCAAACCACAGACTTGTTGTTTCAGCAATCTTTCTTCTGTTACTGATTACAGTGGTTACACTCTATACAGCGATAAAACTTGAGCGTTGTCTCGTTGCTGTTGGTGGACTTATACCATCTTGAATCAACCAGATTACAAGATTGATTGACCTGCCCCTCAGCCGTCTCTGTACACCCACCCTCCAAATCTCTAGCCACTGTCCGACCGTCATCCTCAGGTCATTGCTCGGCTGCGCTGACTACCAAAACCTTTACTAACCTCATTTCTAGTTGCTATATGACCCAAACATCACCTTGCTTGCTACTGATCGATGCGATGACGTTCTCCACACTCGCTACCCCAGAGGTACCCCACGGGATTCAGATGTCAGCCACCACAAGTGAATACAATGGGCTTCACTCGTAGAATTGACATCTAAACTCCGTCAGCTCCCATCGGCTCAAATGAGGTTGATTGCTTGTGACAGCGCAATATGTACGCCGTCACTGTTCTACGTAAACTTATAGAATGGTGTCGGGTGGTGATTGGTGGTGTAGTACTATCAATCGCCGACTCAATCAGACCTACTGATTTAGAAGAGGGTCATATTCCCAATGGTCTTCATTCATCGCTATGTCACTGTTCTATTGTTCACTAACTATCTATTCGTCGTTGTTTGAGTGTGGCATTTGTCTTTGACTGTTGTCGAAATACATCATCAGTGTCAGTTCTCATCAACTATCGTCTCTATTCATCTTGGATGTTCACCCTCCCTGTTCGTCCTGTTGTTCGACTAACTACTAACTCCGTCCACTCAATCCTCCTATTCGCTCATAATTTTGACAGGCTTTTCTGTCGGTTCCAGCAGGCACTTCCCTCGGTGCTTACAACCTCGACTGTCTTCTTTCGTCCACTGATTAAGTACACTCTTTTCTGGTGGTCTCTCCCTCTCCTGTGTACCTCTTCTCACTCCTTCCCACTACTGGTCACTCCCTCGGTACTTGCTCACTGTACTCCCATGGCCCGGCCAAGCTCTGTTGTTTCTGGAGCCTTGCCACTTTCACTCTGTGCTGTAAAGTCTCATAGCCCCAGTTAACTTCTGTAGTCAGACCTATTGCTGTCTGCTATGCTTCTGTAAACACGAGTTCTTCTCTGCAACGTATGTCCTCAGTAATTAAACCAACTATCAGCTGGCCGTCGGCAAAGATACACAGATCTCAGAAAGACGTGTCCAGTGGTGCCATACCGGAACCAGACCCTGAAACAAGTTACTTCATTGAGCCAAACTGCTCGAGCCGTAGTTGCCACAAGACCACCACAGACCAGTTCACTACTTTTCTGGACTTGTTGATAGTTCTGTGCAAGTTAAAGCAAGGGAACCAGACCAGAGTCTGTGCTTTGAAAGTAGATGTGGCAATGTCAGAATGACACACAAAGTTGGGCCAGAGGTTTGTGGCAATTCAGACGCCACAAGTCGCTTGACAGAGTGTCACAAACAACATGGTTTGAACCAACCGCAAAAGCCAAAATCTAAGCCGGATTCACTAAGGATAAGCCGGAGCACAAACAGGAACCGAGGCAAGGGAATCTCGAGGTAGAGAACATGGAGTAGTGTTTGAGTGTTGCCTAGTGTTGTTGTTGTTCTCCTTAGTTCTGCCGTAGACCTGTTTCATAGACCAAGTACTGCTACTGTGACGAAGGTTTAGTACTAATTTCAGTAGAATCTCAACAGTACCAACAGTTTGTCAGTTTGCTAGCAAAGGTTTACCGATACTCCTCTGAGGTCTACCCTTGCCTACCAGTGGTATAACAACAAACTGCTATTGATCTATTGGAGGACTATTGGAGGTCGACTGATGGGAACCAATCACCATACTCTTGGTCGATAATACAGTCAAGAATCTCCGTCAAGAACGTCAGTCAAAAACGTCAGTCAAGGACATAAACCCTGATGTTTAGACAAGTGTCTCTGCTGACAACTAGAGAATCTGAACTAAGTATTAAACAAAGCTCCAGGACTCTTGGAGCTACGTTCACGAACCACGTCCATGAACCATGTCCATAAACTACGTCGGTCTTACTCGTCTCACCAACCCTCCCACCATGTCTCAGACATCCAACAGACAATCCATGCCGACGAAAGTGAATCGACCAATTTGTCTCACTTGGCATTACAATCAGGCAAGACCAAAACACCAGAAACACTCAAAGCCGTTTAAATGAGTGGAATCCCAGGCACCCTCGAATTTCAAAGCACCGTGGGTTAAGTCGGCGGTGGGGAACACGCAACTGTGTAAAAATAGCGAGATTGCTGCTGCTGCCTAGACTGGAGCTAACGAATATTGGCGCTGGACATAATTCCAGGAACTGCCTAAGCCGGAATTAATGAGCTGATCGCACTTGGCCAAGATCCGCCAGTTCAATGGAGTGAGTCTTTAGACTGGAGTTGTAAGTGCAGATATGGAATTTAGAGTTGGCTAATGGGAGTTAGGTGAGGAACATGGAATGAAGAACTCGTAATCAAGAATTGAGAACCAGGAACTAAAAACTTGGAACTCAGAAATAAGAACCAGGAACTAAGAACCAAGAACCCATGATCAACCACCTAGAGCAACAACCAACAACCTCCACTAAAGCATCCTCCAACCACTTCCAACAGTTCCCTAGAAAAGCTAAGAAATTCCGCCGCTGATAGCTAAACAAGTCCACTCCCAGTAATTTAGCCCACCACCAGATTAACAGCTCCAACAGTAACCAACAGCCGCACCATCACCTGTTGCAATTAACCCATCTTCATTTACCCAGGGCCAACCCTTGGCCAGGTTCCAGTTGCCAGCCCCTCAAAGCCTGCGATTTACATCTACCATTAGCTAATTACAAACTTGTTCTGGAATGTTACCAGAACACTTCTACCCGACTGCCAGCTGCTGCTCATTTACTTCAACTTTATTCAAGGGCTAATCACCACTACCCACCGCCTCACCTGGCGCTCGCATCCAAGTGACTGCCAATCTCTTGCCAATCAATCTAATTTGTCGGTGTTTAGTCGTAACTCCTGGAGGGAGCTGCTAGGCCATTTCCTCCAACTGCTACTCCCGTCATTTCCCGCAACCCACACCTGCTCTCTCTTCCTGTACTTTTCCGGTGGCAACCTTCACCCACCAATCCTCTTCCTCTCTCCAGCTCACTCCCAACCACCACCTTTTGCTCACCACTCGCCTCAACCATGCACACACCCCCAGCACCACCTGCCTTTGTGCCGGCTCGACACTAGCACCTGCCACAATCCGGCCCAACCACCCCTCGGACCCCTCCCGGCCTCCGGGCCATGTGGACGCCACATTCTGTGGGACACCTCGTCAGACTCGTGCCACGATACTGCCGGCAACCCCCAGCTGCACCGCCAGGCCGCCTGCCTGCCAGCGTCCAATTAGGCCGTGCCGCAAACGCAGCCTCCTGCCTCACATCAATCGCTGCAACGCAATCGAAATGATCAACACAAGAATCACTATAAGCAACTGGAGCGACAACCCGATACCTCCAAGCCTGAGAAGCTCCGACTCCTCTGGAAGCACGATCACGTTGATGGTGTTGGCGGCACTCACGCTGACGACGCTGGTGACCTTCGGCGAGATCTTGATGTTGGTCATGGCAAACGTGTGCACTCGTTCTTTCTTGTACACCTGGGTCAACCCAAACGTGTCCAAGGACACTCGCAAAAGCACCACCGACAAATCAGAAAGCGCCACTGCCACCAACCCATTGCGACCGTCAGGGGCCCCGATCTGGCGGTAGTCCACTGCGTTCACACTCTTTGTGTTGGCAATCACATGATACAGGATCATCGAGGCCACTGGTTTCTCGCTCACCAGTTTCTGCAACGAGAACACTGCAGCAAACACCTGTTTCTGTTTGGCCAACGACCCAAACACCATCACATGTGCACTGTCAAGGTACAACACCCGCAGCAACGTCAACGGGCCGCGTTTCTTGAGATCCGCCAAGTCGAAATCAACATACTTCTGTGTTTTGTACTGGTCGCCAAACGTCACAGTACGTACCTCCAGCTTCTTTACGTAGACAATCTCCAACTCAGACCCTGAAGGAGTCAATGCAAAATCTTTAACCTCTCCCTTCTCTTTCTCTTCAAACAATGTCTTTCCAGTAGAAACCTCGTCCACCAACCCTCCCACTAACCTTGAGTCACTTGCAGAGTTCAACCCCACAAGAACCTCAACAGCCTTCTTCTCATCGTCACCATTCGACTTCCAACCTTCGATTTTCTTGATATAAACGTCAGCTGCGTCATGGAACAAGTCGCCTGTCTCCACCAAACTTCCTCCTTTCAGATCTTCACTCATGGAAACCACTTTCACACTACGGTTCTCGTTCTTGTCTCCAACAATTCTCTTGGCATCATTACATCCCAAATAAACATGGTGGTTCCAAACCGCCAACGCCATAGGCGCATCAGTACTGTTCTTCTCAAACTCGTACCGTGAAACACTCTTCAACTTTTCCTGACTCTTCGTAGCTCCAGATGATGACTTGCTAGACCCTACTTTATAACTCTCCACAACATTGGGGATCCCATGACGTCCTTCTCCTCCTCCTCCAGAAACAACAAAATTGGTATCGTCAATAAACCCAATACCAAATACCGGATACTCCACCCCGTGATCAAAACTCTCCATTGTCACTACTTGTCTGTGGTTCAAAGATATATACTGACTACCTCATCAATTCCTAGTCACTCCAGCACCTCCACACCCTGGGGTTACCCGGCCCTACCGCCTACCACAGTTCGAGTTCCTGCATCACCATTCTCGTTATCTACTCTTCCACGCCAACTTTCCAAATGGGACTTTTCGACTCCAAGACCTTCTCGTTGACGTTCTCCGCCGACTTGTATGTTCTCCTCTGTTTGTTTGTGCTCGGCATGATTGCCGCCGCCATTCTTATCTACAACCCGCGCAACAGCTACACCGTGTATAAGAAACGGGCAGTGCAGCACACTACCTTCAGAGACCCAAGCATCAACGACTACCAGACCTCCTACGTGAGTCCTAACCCGTTTTTCAGAGAAGCCGAGGACCAGCAGACTCCTAGCAAGTCTCGCACCAACGCCACTGATCAGAACGAGATTCCTATGGAACCAATCCGCTTGGCAGTTTCTCCAAGTGCTCAGCCAGTATAACGATTTGACGGGTTTCAAAAACGTATTGACGGCAACGCTTTCACCACTTCCGAATGGTATCAGATTCTAACCAATATTTATTTATTTATTCTCAATTATTGTTATTCTGATTCCATGGTTTATTGTTGGCACTTTTTATTCATTTATTCTTGACCTAGTCTTTATGTGTTTACACAGTTATTTCACCCTGGGTCAGATTCTTGGATCACACACACTCTCAATTATTGCCAGATACAGTCAATCGTCAGCCGTACACCGTTTCAGTTATTCTTGGGTCTCCATTTATGGTTGTTTATTATTTTATAACTCTATGACACTACAAATTATTTCCTTTACATAAATATTTAGTTTGTTGTTAATATTGATGTCGTTCATTCCACTCCGTTGTTTCGTACCAGTCGTCTAATAATAGCTGCCCCTTTGATGTGTCACGTGTCGCAGCTTTACATCCGTACACCTCTACATCCGTGCACCAGGGTTGGACCTTCAATTTTCGCACTCATTGTATTTCCTCAGTAGCTTATCATCAAAGGTTTATGTCAAAGAAACATTGCTTAGCACTAGAAAGAAATTGAATAGCTTACCCGACGACCATATTCGACTTGACTGGAAGCTGCTTCTCTCTCACATACACCCTTCGACGTATCACGTGCCACATCTATATTTGTCAAATAAATTTCTATGATTCTTACCACAAACTCATCATGACAAAGACAGGACCGTATACAGCTTTAGGACTCGAAGGGTCAGCCAATAAACTTGGTGTAGGGATTATTCAGCATGCTAGAGACTCCAATTTGAGCCATGGCACAAACGCAACGATAGTTTCCAATATAAGAGACACTTATGTGACGCCGCCTGGAGAAGGATTCTTACCAAGAGATACCGCAAGACATCATCGGAACTGGGTGGTGCGACTTATAAAACGAGCCCTTGACGAGTCAGGGATGACAATGGCCGATATTGATGTGATTTGTTTTACACGAGGACCTGGAATGGGAGCTCCTTTGCATTCTGTAGTGGTGGTAGCAAGAACACTCAGTCAGTTATACAATGTGCCGATGGTTGGTGTGAACCATTGTATTGGTCATATTGAAATGGGTCGAGAGATCACGGGAGCTTTGAACCCGGTGGTATTGTATGTTAGTGGAGGCAATACGCAAGTGATAGCATACTCGAAACAGAAGTATAGAATCTTTGGTGAGACGTTAGATATAGCTATAGGGAATTGTCTTGACAGATTTGCACGGATCCTCAAGATCCCCAACGATCCTTCGCCAGGTTACAACATTGAGTTATTGGCCAGAAAGGGGTTGACGAAACCAGAGAATTTTGTGGAGTTGCCGTACACCGTGAAGGGTATGGATCTCAGTTTGAGTGGGATCTTGGAGTATATAGAGAACATTGCCAAAAACAAGTCGCATTATGCGCCACAGGACTTGTGTTTCAGTCTTCAGGAGTGTTTGTTTTCGATGTTGGTTGAGATCACAGAGCGTGCAATGGCTCATGTTGATTCGAACCAGGTGCTTATAGTTGGAGGAGTTGGCTGCAATTTGAGATTACAAGAGATGATGGCGATCATGGTCAAGGACAGAAACGGGTCGATCCATGCTACCGACGAGCGGTTCTGTATTGATAACGGGATCATGATTGCACATGCGGGATTGTTGAGTTACAGAACAGGTGATTACGTGAAAGACCTTAAAGAAACAGTGTGTCTGCAACGGTTCAGAACAGACGAGGTTTGGATTAATTGGCGAAATGATTAGTCTGTGGCTTGTGACTTAGGTTTGTGGTAGAGTTGTTGTGCATGGTAATAGAGGAATGTATGAGTTATGTTGTTAGAATCAGAGTACTATGCAATGGGCATTGGGCATGAACTACCAAGTGCTATTGGGTTTTCTTTTGTCAATCGTCGACTGAAAGTAAGAATTTGAGAGCAATTAAGCACTGTGTTCTCTTTTGATTGCATTAGTCATAAACTTTGATTATGGACATTGATTATTAAGTAGAGTGCTTATATATGACATAATGCTGTTTTCTGTACCACCTGAAAAGTTTCAAGACGGTCAAAGAGTATCACTCAACACTTACTCAGAACCTACAAGCTTTATCCTAAATAAATGTGTAATTTTACTTTAAATCTGATTGTAATTCACCGGCATATATTCTAGTCTCTCTCTCTATTACTCCAATCAAATAATGATATTTGCAACTCTCTCCATCTTTCAGTCCCCCAAGATCATACATCCGGTGTAATTTTTACATGTCACGTGATTCTTCAAAGTATTCGACTGATTTGGAGTTGGAGAAGCTCGATTGAAGAATACCAAGACACAATGACGACAGCGTAAGTGATTATATGATTTGTTTCAACTGGTTCATTACACAGAAGTATAAAGCAATACACAAGACTATGCAACCACAAAAGGTTCTAGACTGGGACCGACAGTCAATTCTGTGAACCACAAACTAACAGGCAGAGTTCTTTTTGTACAGAACACAGCAGTCAGCAGTATATCTTCGTTCCACGATCAGATTTCTAATGAGGTTCCCAAGGTGCTAGATCCTTGGGCGTTTGAATTGAAGATTTACAGAACCAATCCTGTGATACAGAAGTTACAAGGAGCATCGATCGATTCCATCCAGATCTTGTATACTTTGAGTCTTTCGTATGCTCCACACAAAACCATATCGATCATCAACAGCAGGTGTACAATTTTCAACAGCGATGGTGCTTGGAGTCAGAAATTGGTAAGCAGCGGGTGTTCTTCGGGTTACTGTGACAGGTTGGATCAGATGTTGCAGAGCAAGTTGAGTAGTACTTGGTCATTGAAGCAGAGTTTGAAAGGAGAAGGTGGGAACTCGTATGAGTTGGAAGCAGAAGAAGGCGGAGTGTTCACGATACGAACCGTCAACTGTTTGTTGCATGGTGGGTTTAAAGGGTTCTTGATTCAAATCTCTTGGGAAGCAGGACCTGATGGATTAGACGAAACTGAGTTAAGTGATGGTCAGAAACAGAAACAGACTGACCAGACCAATGGACAAACCGGTGTAACTAGTAACGGACACAAGCCTGGGACTAATGGTCATAGTGATGATAGCAAGAATGGGGAAACAAAAGAAGAGGCTAAGCAAGATATTGGAGAACAGAAAATAAGACGGTTGATTGAAAGATTGAAGTTTCCAAAAGGCAAGCTTAGTTTTGGGAAATTGAACGACGAAGGGAACTATTTGGGAGATTTGGCATTTCAATACACTGAAGCATTGAGATTTTAAACAAGGGGAATAAGTTTCTAATACTAATTGTACAGTATAGGATTGCTTCGCAAGATAAAGAGAGAAGAAAAAAAATGGACCAGGAGTTCACAAAACCGTGGATGCACGTTTGAGCCACAAACCTGGTTAGCGAATACGCCCAGGTTCTGTGTCTCAAACCGTGGTTTAGTGGTTTAACACTGTTTCCTGGGGTCATGGAATTTCACGACAACTCCACCTGCAACGTTTTAAGTTAGTTTACCAATCTAGAAGTTAGCACCAAGGAAACCCCGGAAAAGAAAAGAAAAAAAGTAATAACTTGATGAAACAAACGTCGATGTTGCAGAGCGGTGACCTGTGTTTACACTTCGCCAACGGGAGTTAGGATTTAACCCAAGTCCGGGGTCGACAACAATGTATCTTGGCGATTACTCGGAATGGAGTGGTCCTCCAGAAAATGCGGGGGAGCCGGAAAAACTTCAATTAAGTTAGTATTTTAGGTGACTTCAACGGGCCTGGAACATAAACTATAATAAAAACCTGGAGAAGCCACTTGGATGGACTCTAAACAAGGAACGAGGACTAGAACGGTCTACGCACTGGTTCTAGACATACTGTATACACGGTCTGGGTTACCAATACTGCAAGCAAACGGTGACGAATGGCCTTGGCAGATGATTTGTTACTAACTTTTGTTGTTGACAAAAACAGTTGTTTTAGATACCTCTGGTGGAGAATCGTTGGTGAGTGTGACTCGCTGGCCCGTTAGTGCGGGATTTTGATGCCTGGACTCAAGTTGTGTTTTGTCCTCACACTCGTCTGCCACTCAGTACTCTGACTAATCACAACCGCAGGTGTTGTATGATTTGCATACCCTGGTTTTGCATGGCCTGTGTTTGCTAGTCTTGCTCCCTGCAACCGTCCCAATTGACCCAATCCTCTAATATGAATACCTTCCCTGCTTATATCATTTCTAGAACACGCTTCCAGGTTGCCGCAAAACCCAGGTGTTGTCCCACTGGGTAACTGCATTGAAAATCGTTAATTAGAGGATCGTTCACTAATTGGTTTGTAGTTTTGTAGAATGTAGAGGATTTCTACAACGGTTTTGTACGTTGTGTAGATGATACAATGGTGTTTGTACTAAAAATTTTAGTGACAGCCAAGAAATATCGGTACTGAGCTATTTCCTCACTTTTCATTTTTTCTCAATTAATTTCCGCTTGCAGTTTCTTAATTTCCGGTCTGCAACTAACTAATTCCCAGTAATCGTCCAATTTTTCTGCTTCATACTTTCATGCTCATGCTTCCAAATTCCCATCTTCAACACCTTCCCCTACTTTGCTAAAACATTATTATATTACCGTAACTAGTCTTATAAAGATATCATTAGTTCATTGCATGCAGACATGCCAATATTTTAGAAACGAACGTTCGTCAAGCCCACCAAGTATCTTTATGAAGTGCCTCTATCAACTGGCTGGCACTGCAAAGAAAAGTAATCAGGCCTCGTGGGCCGAAACGTCGGTGGACTCGACTTTGTTTTCGTTAAGAGTTGGAGGAACCCATCTGGAACTGGTCCATGGCTTGACAGAAGCGTCGGCGTAAAGATCGTCGACCTGCTCAAGAGTCAACCCTCTGGTTTCGTAGATGACAAAGTATGCGTAGAACACAGAGAAGGTCAAGCAGCCAGCAAAGATGAATCCGAAGGAGTAGTGGATTTTGTTGGTGATGAATGGGGTGAAGAACGAGATCAAGAAGTTACTTCCGAAGTTGGCACCCATACCAATAGCAGAAGCCTTGGATCTGATTCTAATAGGGAACGACTCCGAGAGAATGACCCAACAGACTGAGCCCCAGGAAGTAGCAAAAGAGGCAACGAACACACAGGTGAGGAAGATCATGGCGTTTCCAACTGGCTTGGAAGTGTCGTGGTCTCTTCCGTTTGGATACAAAGCAACAACTCCCAAGATGGTGTAGATGTACAAAGCAATAGCTCCAACAACGGAACCTCCAATGAGCACGGTTCTTCTTCCCAATTTGTCGACGATGAAGAGCGACACCACAGTGAAAACCATGTTGATGACACCCAAGATGATCGAGGTCATGTATGAGTCAGAAAGTCCGACAGACTTGAAGATGGTGGTACCGTAGTAGAAGAAGAAGTTGACACCGGTGAACTGTTGCAAAGCCATCACCATGAAACCCATGAACACACGTTGGAACACCTTTGGTTGACCAGTGATAAGTTCGGACCAGGTGGCTTTACCGGCAGACTCAATCTCAAGGAAAGCCTCTTCGATTTGTTTGAACTCTTCGTCAACAAAACGAGAGTTCAAAGGAACCTTGTTGATGTAAGCGATGTTGCGTCTAGCAGCTTCCTTGCGGCCTTTCTCGATCAAGAAACGTGGAGACTCAGGAACAATGACAACAACAAGCAAAGACAAAACCAATCCAAAGAAGAAATTCAAGCCCATGACGATTCTCCATTGGGAACTGTCGTTCTCGGAGTTGTGGTGCTTGGTAGCGTAAGTGCAGCAGTAACCAAGGAAAATAGCCAAAGTGATACACAATTGGAACGAAGACACAAGAGCACCTCTGTGCTTGGCAGGACTCAACTCACCACCGAACATTGGCACCACGGTAGTCATAGCACCAGCACTCATACCAGTAATAATTCTACCAATGAACATTTGGTACCAGCGACCTTTCTCTGAAGTGATCTGGACAAGGTTACCAACAATGTACAATGCAAGGTAACACAAGAGAGCTGGTTTTCTACCTCTAGTGTTAGCGATGTTGGACAACAAAAGTCCTCCGATAGCAGCACCGATCGAGTAAATAGCAACAATAAGCGACGTACGGATGGTGGACAAGTAGTATTCACCCTCGCTGTTCAACTGACCGAACCGTTCAATGTAATCTTTGAAATTGGTGAATCCAGACACAGTACCGGTGTCAAACCCAAAAGTGAAACCGACAAACGTAACGGAAAACACAATCATTGTGGCGAAAGTAAGACTTGGAGCAGCGTCGTATGAACCCTCCACAAGTTTGTGGGAGTGTTTGGCAGTGAGAGTCACCTCCTGGATGGAGTCTGCCTTGTTGGTCTGCTCATGAATCGAGTCAGATTTCGAAGCAGACCGAGAGTGGTCCTTGTTGGACACAACGTTTTCAAGTGGAGTGTTTGGAGAGTCAGACATTGCTTTTGAGAGAGGAAAAAACAAGCTTGAAAAAACTGGAGAAAACAACAACCCAAGACTATCGGACCCCCATATATACTGCTCCAGAAATCAGAAAAAAAAAAGGAAAACTTGCAGCACCGTTCGGGCTCGCGCTGCCGCCGCCCTGTTTCCCTACTCCGAGCGGTAAGCTGCTGCATCTATGTGCATCGACGAGCGTCGGGACGCAGCAACCTCACTGTCAAGGCCACCTAGTTTTTCCGAACTCAACTCTGCAATACGCACGACCTGCCACTCCAGTTATTCAGGTCCGATATCCGACCCCATTTGTCCAGCTAAGTTGAAATTTCAGTGCGCGGGTCCTCAACCTTTTGTGTACACTTCTTACCATTGATTTGTTCAATTTACACAAGCTTTTCTTGGAGGGCCCGGGCTCGCGCTAGCCGAGTCCACTAATCTCCAAATCCAGTAATGGTCCATCCTCCTTCCCAATGCTTCCTTCCTCCATGTTTTTTCCCCATACCTCCTCCAAGTATTCGAACTCCGTATTCTCCTTCACAGTGCCTCTCTCCGTTGCCATTGGCTTAGCAGCATATGCACAGGTATTGTAATCACCTGCTGAAGGGTGTAGCAAACATTCCAGCTCCGTCTTTCTCCCTTGCTGCTCAAACTAACTCTGACTTTCTGGGATCGTTTCCTCATCCAGTAACCGTCCCGGTGGTCATTGGGAACGCCAGTCTTATATATTTATCCGCTTCTCCTCTCCACCGCCCTGACTCCGCTAAACTCCGGGTCACTCCTCTTGGCTTTCACTATATATAACTCGATTCTCGTCACACCCACCGCTGGACTATCGGGGCTCTAACTCGATCTGCATATGCAGGATCGTCCGTAAACCTTGGCTTCGGAAAAACTATTTGGGCAACTGCAGGTCACGTGAATGTGGGTACTCTGCCCGATCGGGCAGTCGATCCGGAAAGGCACGGTTGCACTGGCGGTGGGGTGATGGTGGAGAGCTTGGTGGGGGCCCATGGGGGCATTGCTTGGGGTTAGTATGGAGAGGCATTTTTTTTTGGCCGGGGTTGCAGAAACTGTGGGCAATGTCGCAAGACCCTGGTGCATGACGGGGCTCATGACCGTAACTGCACAAGGGCTCGTGACCCTAGATGTCCACCATCGTTCGTGACCATGAGTGATCTGGGCACCCCCTGCACCCCCTCAGCGAAAGTCGCGCATTGGTATATATGATTTGTGAGGGTCGAAGTTAGATGTAGAATTGCTATTTATTTCTTATTTTTTTTTATCTGAGTATCTTTTACAATGTTTGATTATTTCCTTACCATTCTTAATATCCACTGCGAGGATTGTCGGGTGGTGTTGCGACGTTTACTTCTGGAGGTCTTATCAAAGGGTGAGACATTCGATGTCACTGGCAATCAGATCCACATTTCGGCATCCAAGTTTGGTTGGCTAGAGAAATGGAAGATCCGGCATGAGATCGAGAAGTTAGGGTTTGATATCAAGGGGTCGTCCGAGCAATCGGACAAGCCACCGGTTAGATCGGCAGGTGTATTGACAGGTTGGTATGCCAAGGCAGCCAAGCCCTCGAAGAGCAAGGTCCGTCAAAGTCATATCAAGTTCTGCAGAGTTTGTCAGGAGAGTTTGGAAAGAGAGTTGAAAGAACGGAAAGAACGAAATCTGGGTTCTAATCAGAGTAGCGAGGATGGGCTGGATGGGTTTGATGTGGTTGTGTCTTCTGCCGTGCATTACAAAGCAGTATTTAAGATAGATGGCATGACGTGCAGTTCATGCTCAGGCAAGATCAAAGACACAATCCTCCAGGTACTCAAAGATGGTCATCAATTGACCGAGGACCAGATCAAGGACCATCCAGATATCGAAGAGTCGCATGTTAATGTGGATCTTATTAATGGGTTGTGTACTGTGATTATTTCTCAAAAGCAGCTCGCTGACAAAATCAGCAGTTCGATCGACGATCTAGGATATGAGTGTCGCTTAGTGGAGATCAATCTAATCACTCCTCGGCAAGTTGGGAAGAAGTACAGAGTGACGGCTGTTATTGAAGGAATGAGTTGTATCAGTTGTGTGAATGCGATTGAGAATGCAGTAAGCCAGTTGCCCATTGTAGAAGAATGCGCTGTGGATAACATCTCACATTCAGGTACATTCTTGGTCACCGAGAAGGACCTTGACTTGTTGAAAACTACAGTAGAAGATTTGGGTTATGATTTCCATGTGGCCAGTGTTGAAGAGACTAATCAGGTCGTGACCGACAGCACTCGTAGTTTTTTGTTGAAAGTTGATGGGATGTTCTGTTCAGAGTGTCCTACGAGAATCAAGAGATTCTTTGAGCAAGATTGTGGTGTGAAGTTTGACGATTCAAGTGATTTTGATGTCGAGCATCCGATTGTTAGAATCACTTATACCCCAGATTTGAAGAACAGAACCACTGCTCGCTCTATTATTGCTGGCATCAAGGCTCTTAGTACTCATTTTGATGTCAGCGTTGTCAAGGAGCGGTCGCTAAATGATGACTTGATTCTAAGTGCTAAGAAAGAAATCAAAGGGTACTTGTGGCGTGTTGCTGTAACATTTGTCATTGCCATTGCTGCATTTGTGTTTGGGATTGTGCCTATGTCTTTCCTCAAACACAATAACAAATTTAGAATGTGGATGCATGAGCCTGTTATTGCAGGACAAATCTCTCGACTCGACTGGGTGTTGTTGTGGCTTGCCACTCCTGTCTATTTCATTATCGAAGAGACATTTCACCGAAAGTCATTTCTTGAAGTTAAAGCTCTTTGGAAGTATGGATCTCGACGTCAGCGTATTCTAAAGTTTGGCAGCATGAACTTGTTGGTGACTCTCGGTACCTCAGTGGCATACTTTGCAAGCATTGTTCAGTTGGTTATTGCAGGAGTACAGACTCACGATGGTGAAGGCAACACCGACTCGTATTTTGATTCTGTGGTGTTCCTCACGTTTTTCATTCTTCTTGGAAAGTTTCTTGAGAGTTACTCAAAACTCAAAAGCAATGAGTCTATCATTAGATGGAGCGACACAGACAAAGGTTCGGCGCACCTTCTTGAGAATGGAGTTGAGTCAGAGGTCGAAGTCTACATGCTTGAAATAGGAGACTCGGTGCGAGTATATCCTGGCGAGAGTCCACCTCTTGATTGTACGGTCGTAACTGGGAACTCTTCTTTTAATGAAAGCTCGTTGACTGGAGAGTCTGTTCCCGTGCCTCGCACTGTTGGTGATCAGATATTTGCGGGAACTGTGAATCTAGGACCTCAATCTATTACTGGAACCGTTACTACTATTTCTGGTACATCAGTTCTTGATCAAATAGTTAAGACAGTGCGTGATAGCCAAGTTTACAAGTCCTCAGAATCTTCCATGGAAACCATAATTGATACTCTAACAGGATACTTTGTGCCAGTGATTGTGATGCTTGCAGTTCTTACTTGGATTATATGGTTAGCGATCTGTTACAGTGGAGTGTTACCAGAGTCGTATCTTAATGGAAGCTTAGGAGGCTGGGCTTACTGGAGCTTGGAGTTTGCAATTGCTGTTTTTGTCATCGCATGTCCTTGTGGAATTGGACTCGCTGCTCCTACTGCAATGTTCATTGGCAGTGGACTTGCAGCTAAGCATGGAATTTTGTCGAGAGGTAGCAATGGTTGGAATTTCCAACAAGCTGCAGACATCAGCGTTGTTTGCTTTGATAAGACTGGAACCTTGACCAAGGGTGATGACCCTAAGGTTACGGATTTTGTATTTGAGGACAGAGAGGCATTGGCTTTTCACTTGAGTGTTGTGACGCAATTAGAAGAGAATTCAAATCATCCGTTATCTAAAGGAATTAAGAAGTTCATCGATCAATACTTGAGTGAGAACGATTTGGTTCTTCCTGAAGTAGTTGTTGAAGCAGAGGAGGTAGCGGGTAAAGGGCTTAAAGGAAAGACCGAAAAAGGTTGGTTTTATATTGGCAACGAGAAGTTCATCAAAGAGATGGGCAATGATATTTTGACCGAATCTCAAAGTACCACTTTGGCCACTTGGA
The DNA here is from genome assembly GCA_030578595.1 of Saccharomycopsis guyanensis. NCBI lineage: Eukaryota > Fungi > Ascomycota > Saccharomycetes > Ascoideales > Saccharomycopsidaceae > Saccharomycopsis > Saccharomycopsis guyanensis. The sequence goes on from JAJMSQ010000004.1 coordinate 52,123, forward strand.
AGAATGAGGGCAAATCTGTTGTTGTTCTCGCTGCAGGCAATTCTTCAGGTGACCATTCTGAATCACGTCCCCAAGCTGTCGCTCTATTTTCTGTCAGTGATGAAATACGGCCTGAAGCTGCTGCTGTCATTAAAGAACTCAAAAGGAAAGGTATTGAGTGTTGGATGATATCTGGTGACAATGAAATGACTGCTAAGAGCGTTGCGCAAAAAGTTGGTATAGTTTCTGAGAATGTGGTGCATGATATTCTTCCACAAGAGAAGCTAGCAATGGTAAAGAAGCTCAAAGCTACCGCGGTTGCAGAGACCAGCACTAAGCGCAAGCCTGTACTTGCAATGGTGGGCGATGGAATCAATGATGCTCCTGCTTTGGCTGGCGCAGATGTAGGAATCGCACTTGCCTCAGGTTCGGACCTCGCGGTTACCTCTGCGGATTTCATTCTTTTGAACAGTCAACGGCCATTAGCCTCGCTTTTGACAATGCTCAAGATTTCACGTAAAATCAACAACAGAGTGAAGTTCAATTTTGGCTGGGCTATTATTTACAATGTGCTTGGTATACCTATTGCTGCTGGAGTTGCTTTCCCTGCCAATCATTTCAGGTTGTCTCCAATTTGGGCAAGTGCAGCAATGGCATTGAGTTCATTTACAGTGGTGTTGAGCAGTTTGGCTTTGAACTTTTTTCTGCCACCGAAAAGTGTCACCAATCTCAGCACTGATTAATGTAATGGATGAAGACTTATGGCCAATAGTTCGTTTATAGGTTGATTTTCTAGGTAGATTTTTCAGGTTTCTTGAAATGCAAATTTTATGAATCAAATGATTAAATAAATACACTGTAATCTTCTCCTTTAAGATCATGACCTTCCCCCTTGTACTAGTGCTGTTGCTTAACGGCTTACAGACTTGTTTAGGCATCTTTTGTACCACCACAAAAACTCAACATGTAGTATGCAGCTTGTCAGCCAAGAACTGAATAGTTGCACTTGCAGTAACGCAGAAGCGAAATATTACATCTCGATCTCACGACAGCTTACTTCTTTCAATGGTTCAGTTTGTCCCTCCATAATTTCCAATGGTCTTGGATTCTACTATGCCACAGCTACAAGTATCAATGGTACCAACTTTCTGAATCTTAGAGCAACAATACAGTACATCTGTCTCCGCATCACACTTTCCAATTCTCTTCAAATCGTTTTAATCTCACCCACTCCAGTTCACCTGCAAGTCGACGCATTAAATTTTTTTAATATCCGCCAAGATGGTATATAAGTTCGAGACGAACTGTGGGAAAAGACTCCACAACACATAAACCTCTGTATAGACTGCTTAAGTCATTCAAACTAGATCTACTCAATATGACTTACAGTATCACATCGCCAGGACACAACAATTCCACGATAAACATCCAAACCACTCCAGACAGCCAATCCCAGCTGGTTTTCGTCCCCTCATCGCTTAGCAATTGGCGCCCTCCGATTGGCCCGCACGTGACCAATTTACGGTCGTTACCCGCAATTTTCATGATTTCAGTCATACTTGCATTGAATATAGTCCAGGACCAGCAACAACAACATGTTGAAATCGTCGTTTAAGCGTCAATTCAGCACCGCGAAGGCGGTCGGCAATGCCAAGAAGTACAACAAGTACTCGTCGCTCATCACTTCCAACAAGTCGCAGGGTGCGTCCCAGGCAATGCTTTATGCCACTGGGTTCGAGGAAGCAGATTTTGCAAAAGGGCAAGTGGGAGTTGGGTCGTGCTGGTGGTCGGGAAACCCATGTAACATGCACCTTATGGAGTTGAACCAGCTCTGTTCCGACAGTGTGGATAAGGCTGGCTTGAAGGCCATGCGTTTCAATTCCATTGGTGTGTCCGATGGTATTTCCATGGGTACTAAAGGGATGAGATACTCTCTCCAGTCGAGAGAGATCATTGCAGACTCTTTTGAGACCATTGTGATGGCCCAGCATTACGACGCCAACATTGGTATTCCATCCTGTGACAAGAACATGCCTGGTGTTCTTATTGGTATGGCCAGACACAACCGTCCATCGATCATGGTTTACGGAGGTACTATTCTTCCAGGTAAGGGTACTTGCGGCCAGTTCAAGGACGAGAAGATCGAATTGGTTGCTGCATTCCAATCGTACGGTCAGTATATTTCCAACACCATTACTGAGGAAGAACGTAAAGACGTCGTGTCTCACGCTTGTCCAGGACCTGGATCCTGTGGTGGTATGTACACCGCCAACTCCATGGCCAGTGCTGCCGAAGTCATGGGCATGACTATGCCAAACTCTTCTGCTTTCCCTGCTATCAGTGGTGAGAAGGCTGCCGAGTGTGAAAATATTGGTGAAGCTATCAAGAATATCATCGAGAAGGACATTAAGCCAAAGGACGTGATGACCCGTGAAGCGTTCCTCAATGCCATCACCTACATTATTGCCACTGGTGGATCCACGAATGCAGTTCTTCACTTGACTGCTATTGCCCATTCCTGTGGAGTGGAATTGACCATCGATGACTTCCAACGGATCTCTGACAAGACTCCATTGCTTGGAGACTTGAAGCCTTCCGGAAAGTACGTCATGGCTGATCTTATTGAGATCGGAGGTACTCAATCTGTGATGAAGTTCCTTCTTAACGAGGGTTTCCTTAACGGAGACCTCATCACCGTCACTGGTAAGACTTTGAAAGAGAACGTTGCTGAGGCCCGTGAACTTCCATCTAGCCAGCAAATCATCATGCCTGTCAACAAGCCTATCAAGAGCACCGGTCACTTGCAAATCTTATACGGATCTTTGGCTCCAGGAGGATCTGTGGGTAAAATCACTGGTAAAGAAGGTACGTATTTTAAGGGTAAGGCTAGAGTGTTTGAAGAAGAAGACTCTTTCATCAAAGCACTTGAGAAGGGAGAAATCAAGAAGGGAGAGAAGACCGTTGTCATTATCAGATACGAGGGTCCAAAGGGTGGTCCAGGAATGCCAGAGATGTTGAAGCCTTCGTCGGCTTTGATGGGTTACGGTCTTGGTAAGGACGTTGCACTTTTGACTGACGGACGTTTCTCTGGAGGATCGCACGGTTTCTTGATTGGACACATTGTTCCAGAGGCTGCTGAGGGTGGACCAATTGGGTTGGTGAAGGACGGAGATGAGATCATTATCGACGCCGACAACAACAAGTTGGATTTGTTGGTGAGCGAAGAAGAATTGAAGGTCAGAAAGTCCCAATGGGTGCCGCCAAAGCCTCGTTACACTAGAGGAACTTTGGCCAAGTACTCTGCATTGGTCGGAGATGCATCTCACGGATGTGTCACTGACAACTTCGAAGAGTAAATGGTCAGACGTCAACGGAAGCTCATAGTACGGTGAAATCCTATGTGGGTCAGAAAACTTATAATGAAGAAGTGGAAGACTGCAAGAGGTGAACGCCTTTGAGTGAGTGTTGAATTGAATTGAAGTAATTCCAGGATTGCCTGGTTATAAGGTCTAGTAATGCTGGTACAAAGTACCAGAGTTTTACTTGGATCGCACGTGTAGATATGTCCGTTGAATGGACGTCTATGTCGCATGCCAAACAGTTGTCACTGAATATAACGACTAGATGGAGTAATTGAGTATGATAATTTAGACATTTAGCATTATAACTGTAGTTGTGGTTTTGTAGCTTGAAGCAGTTTTAGCTGGGAGAGCGTTTTCAGATGTTGATGTTTGTAAATGAAAGATGTAAGGATGTCGGTGTTCGGGTGGTGGATGTTAGTGGACCCAAACCGACAACCGCTGCACGACCCATGATCCACAAAAGACTTGGACTGCAAGCAGGTGATGTGAGGATGTTTCTGAACCGCGGACTTTAATGGATCATAAGTGCACATCTCAATTCATTTACTGATTTATAACTGGATCAAGTCATTTCCAGAATACGTTATAGAACTAGTCCATTGGCGCTTCCCCCAAATTTTGATCGACTACCTGCTCCCACAATCAATCTGCCAATTGTAGACCGGGTACCAACCAAAAAACCCTTACAGCACCCTATTACATCCAATCACCAACAACCGAGCACCAACATCCAATCACCAACAACCTAGCACCAACAACCGAGCACCAACTGCTATCTCAACCACACCCCACCTGCTCACCTGCCTGCTTCCCCATCTTTCACTCATGCATCACCTCTGCATCAAGCGGGGGCTCCATCTACCCGACTACTACCTCGCTGGTGAAGGACTCTTCGATATCGAAGCAGCTAAAATCTACTGTTTAGTGATTGGTACGGCTTTATGGATGAACCATATTAGGTTTATGAGTCAGACCTGTGCCGAGAAATTTGGAAAATTCTCTGAACGGTGAGACCGGTTGGATCAGCACCCCAGACGGAATCAACTGATCGAGGACTCAACTTCCAGTAGTGCAGTGCATCGTAGAACAATCTAATGCACATGTAGAATTGATAAGATGCACAACTGACTGACCTGATCCAACCTCGACGACACTTATAATCGTCCTATATCTTTCCGAGTGTTCCTATAACGTAGGAATCTTGCATTGACCTGTCTCGATTGACCTCTTCCGTTAACCACTCACGGCCGTGCCAAACGCCAACCTTAAATTTCAGTGATTGTCAATCACTGCCCCACTTACAAATCAGCATGGGGCTGACTGGGATCATTTAGAGTCAGTACTGGTGAGCTTGAGGTTTGAATATTGAACAAGGCTTAGGAATATAATACAGAGAGATGAATTGAGCAGAATAAAAAGAGACAATTGAGTAGAATAAAGAGTAGTTAATGGGAACCATGGCGAGCAACAAGAATTAAACTGAGCTCTGGCTACGAAACATTTATTGGGGTCCCGTAATGAAATATTTCGGAATTGGGCGAAGTAGAAATATTCGGAATGAAAATTGATGAGAATCAAAATCTGGGGACGGCAGAGATGGAGATACACCAATTGAGCAATGAAAAATAGGATCAAGTATACACCCCGTAGAGAAACGCATAATTGAATAAAGCAGAGACCAGGTCAATCGAATTGGCAAGGCTGCCCAGAAATCTACCGTTCTGGATATTCACGTTCTCTCGAGTAAGTTCCGGAAACCGGCCCGTTCAATTTTCACTGTCTAAGGATCCGTTATTCGATACCTTGGGACGGTCTCACTATTGCTCTGTATCCGTAACCTAATAGTAGTCGGCTGAGGTTATCTGAAACCTACCGCTGGGCCTATCAGTATGACCGCCGGAGCATAATTTCAATAGCAAGCCAATGCACAATACAATGCAGCAGTATTGCGGAGAAACTGGTCTCACAGTATATAAGGGGCACTGGATCCCAGGGCTGGCCGGTGATCTCCTCGTTTTTGCAACCGACTTTTTGTGGCTAACTCACCTGAATATTCAGAATAGTCTATACATCAGTTGACTCATTGCTAGCACATCCCAGACTCTCTGTCAGACTCAATCCATTCGCAACCATGTCTAAAGTCGTTCTTCATTGGCTCGAAGCCTCCCGTTCTCACAGAGTCTTATGGCTCCTCGAGGAATTGAAGGTTCCTTACGAATTAAAATGCTACAAGAGAGACGCAGCCCTCGGTAACGACGAATTGAAGAAGATCCACCCTCTTGCTCGTTCTCCTACCATCCAGGTTTACAAAGAAGGAGTCTCTGAACCAGACGTTGTCACTGAGACCTCCTCGATTTTCAAGTACGTTTTGAGAAACTTTGACAAATCCAACATCTTGACTCCAAAGACCGCTGCTGGCAAGGACAAGATGGACTATTACTTTGATTTCTGTGAGGGTACTGTCCAGCCATCTTTGCTTGCCATGATGGTTGAAGGAATCATGCAAAGCAAGGCCTCTGACTCTGAGAGAGCCCTGTTCAAGCACGTTGCCGACGTCACCAACGACTTCTACTGGATTCCAAATGCTACTCGTAACTTGAAATACATCGACAGCGAGTTGGCCAAGTCCAAGTCCGGCTACTTGATCGAGGAACGTTTGACTGCTGCCGACATCATCTTCGAGTTCACCTTGTACCAAACCACTTTTGCTTCCAACACTGACGGAGGAAAGGCTACCTTGGCTACCGACTTGAACCTCCACTCGAACTACCCTAACATTTCGAGATGGGCTAAGAACGTTGCCAGCAACGACGCTTACGCTAAGGTTAGTAAAATCGCTGCTGAAGCTTTGGCCAAAGACTAGAGTTGGTTTTTGGAGACCATATAACTCATGCAGTTCTGTGCACTCTGGTCTAATAGATTGGTTTCTGAAAGGAACTGTCCAATTAAATCAATTGACAATCTTAGCTGATTCCCTCTGTTTGATTCAGATTGTAAGGAACATTCAAGGATATGTGTCTAACTGGAAAAGATCAATCTTGCTTGATGTTATTGGTTACCAATGAACCATTGATATTCTAGAAAATATGTTTCACGAATAAAATAAAATGAATTAGATCTACCCTTAGATGTCTGCTTTCCTTTTATCTTTACTTTCTTTCTCTTAACTCCATTATTCATTCCCGTTCCATTTCTCTCCACTTCTTCCCTCTTCCCACTATGCATCTCTCCGACCTGCATGAAAATATCACGTGCCACAGGCCAACTTTTCAGCTGTCGTATAGCTCTTCAACTGATGAATTTACTGGACAATCAACACAACATGTCGGTGTACACTGCCTCTGTTACTGCTCCTGTCAACATTGCTACCCTCAAATACTGGGGTAAGCGTGACACCAAGCTCAATTTGCCAACCAACAATTCGATTTCTGTGACTCTTGACCAGCAGCATTTACGAACTCTTACCACGGTTTCAGCAGCTGCTCATTATGAGAAATCCAAATTGTTCTTGAACCAGAAAGAAGAGTCGCTTGACAAGCCACGTTTGGTGGCGGTGCTTGCCACTTTGAAACAGCTCAGACAGCAATTGGAGGCCTCGGACTCGTCGTTGCCAAAGATCGCCGACTGGAAGATTCTTATTGTGTCTGAGAACAACTTCCCAACTGCTGCGGGTCTTGCTTCGTCTGCCGCTGGTTTGGCAGCGTTTGTGGCCGCCATTGCCAAGTTGTACAAGTTGCCTCAATCGCCAGAGGAGATCAGCAAGATCGCTCGTCAAGGGTCTGGGTCTGCTTGTAGAAGTTTGTTTGGTGGGTTTGTGGCTTGGGAAATGGGTACCAACCCAGATGGATCTGACTCCAAGGCAGTGCAGATCGCACCAAAATCACACTGGCCTGAAATCAGAGCTGCTATTTTGGTTGTCAGTGCCGACAAGAAAGATACCTCGTCCACCAGTGGTATGCAGATCACTTGTGAGACTTCCGACTTGTTCACTGAACGGATCAACAACGTGGTTCCAAAACGTTACAAGCAGATGGAGAAGTCTATCTTGGACAAGGATTTCAACACCTTTGCTGAATTGACCATCAAGGACTCCAACTCCTTCCACGCTGTCTGTCTTGACTCGTACCCTCCAATCTTCTACCTCAACGACACGTCTCGTAAGATCATCAGACTTGTCGACTTGATAAACAAGCAGAGCGTAGAGGCTGGTAAAGGTTTGATTGCTGCATACACCTACGATGCTGGTCCAAACGCAGTCATCTATTACGAAGAGAAAAACCAGGCCACTATCTTGGCTACTTTGTACAAATACTTCGGCTCTTTACAAGGTTGGGAAGCTTTGGACACCAGCTTGTTGGCTCAAATCAAAGAAGCTACCCCGGTGGAGTCCCAGTTTGAACAATCCGACTTTGCTGTTCTGAGAGTCATCTTGACTGGAATTGGTGAAGGTCCTTTGGACACTGATTTGAGTCTTATCGACGCCAAAGGTGAACCAAAGTTCTTGGCTTAGTTTTCCAGAGATCACAACAGTGTACATGGTACCTCCCAATAGATTTTGTTTTATTATCATTTTCTCTAAACTATTTACTTGCAATAGCTAATAATACGATGCAGAATAACTTTCAATCTACATTCTAATCTACAACCCTATCTAAAGGATATGCATTTTGATCTGTGAACTTGTCACAAGTCATTATATAACTACTTATACAACTTTCTAACACACAAATTGCTTCACTTCAATTATCTTCTCTTGTTAAGACGGCCCCTCGGTCTGATATATTGACGGTTCAGAGGTGTTCCAGGGTTAGATGGTGTGGCCTGACCTCCGAACAGATTATCGCCTGCAAAACTAGGAGTAGAGAATCCTGGATTATTGTTGTTAGAAGCCACCGGGGTAGACGATCCATTGTTGAATATCTGTTGAGGGTTCATCAGCGAATTCATCTGAGGATTCATCTGAGGATTGTTTGATTTACCAAACGAAAACTCAAACTTGTTTGCGTTGTTGTCGTTGCTGTTACTATTATTCTGGGCTCCTCCAAAATTGAACTGTGAATTGTTCTGAGATGCAAACAAGTTGGTCAGACTATTGGAATTGGAGTTATTACCAAATGAAAACGGAGCCGCACTGCCATTGGCATTATTATTAGCACCGTTGTTGTTTTGGTTTGTTCCAAACGAAAACCCATTGCTGCTTCCGTTTCCACTGGCATTACCGTTACCAGACCCTCCAAATCCAGACGGTTGCGAAGAAGCTCCAAAATTGAACCCTGATTGATTAGCTGATTGAGCGCCGCCAAACACGTTGGTGGCCCCACCATTCATACTTCCATTAGCTCCGCCGCTGCTGAGTGGCCCATCGGTTTTACCAAATGAGAACCCTGATCCTGAAGCATTGGCTCCAAATGCATTAGATGTAGGGTTGGAGTTCTGTGCTGCACCTCCAAACGAAAATGCAGGTTTGCTGCTGCTGTCCTGGCCAAACACCGATGGTTTCTTGTTGTCCGTCGACCCAAAACTGAACAGTTTATCGTCTGGTGCACGTTTCTTTGTGTCAGGCCCAGGAGTAGATGGCGCACCAAATGAAAACTTGCTGGTTGGAGCAGTGGTAGAACCATTTGCAGCAGCTCCGAAGTTGAACGATGAAGCATTCGGTTCCACAGTAGTAGCTTTAGTAAACGAGAACGCAGTCTTATTCTCAGTTTGTGGTTCTTCTGAATTACTTCTAATAGAACCTCCAAAGGAAAACGGTTTGGAACTACTCAAAGCGTTGTTCGAGTTCTCTGATCCACCAAATCCGTTGGAACTACTGCTAGCCCCACCTAACAGACTTCCAAGTCCTGAAGGTTTGGAGCTACCACTTAAACCTGGAGCTTGAGAACCACCGCCGAGGGAAAATGCTGGCTTTGTAGTTGTTTCTGTTGATTGAGGAGGTGGTGGCGTGGACAGCTGGCCAAAAGAAAATGATGGTTTGACTGTCCCACTGGCATCTTTATTGCCAAAAGAGAATGCTGGTTTAGTTTCTGCAGCAGGTTTCTCAGCATTGGTATCAGATTTAGGGTTCAATGTTGTGCTGAAAGCAAATGCTGGTGCTTTAACAGAATCGGTTGGAGCATCATCTTTCTTTCCACCGAAAGAGAATGCTGGAGGTTTGTCATTACTTGATCCAAACGAGAATGCAGGTTTAGTAGTGGTGCTTTCAGATTTCTCTGGAGCCTTTCCACCAAAAAGAAACGAAGGCTTAGTGGAACTTTGCTCCGAATCTCCGTCCTTGGAACCAGTCTCGGAAGATTTCCCACCAAAAAGAAACGATGGTTTGCTCGATTCAGTTGGTTTGTCTTCAGTTTTCTCTGGTGCTTTTCCAAACGAGAATCCAGAACTTGGTTTCTGCTCTGGTTTCTCAGAAGCTTTTCCAAAAGAGAATCCAGAACTTGGTTTCTCTTCTGTTGTTTCCGAAGGTTTTCCAAACGAGAACCCAGAACTTGGTTTCTGTTCTGTCGTTTCTGAAGATTTTCCAACCGAGAACAATGAGCCAGCCGGTTTGTCCTGTGATGCTTCTGGTTTCTTGCCAAACGAGAATCCTGAATTACTCTTTGGTGCTTCCTCTGTAGACTTGCCAAAGGAGAACGATGGCAATTTAGGCTTAGGCTTTTCATTATCAATGTCAGTTGGTTTTGTACTGAGCGGGGTCTCTGAAATAGAAGGTTTGCCTCCAAACAAAAATGATGGTTTGCTGATCTCTTCTTTAGCCTCAGTTTTGTTACCACCAAATGAGAATCCAGTGGACTTTGGAGCTGGTTCAGACTTTTTGGTGTCCTCAACTTTGCTACCACCAAAAGAAAACGATGGCTTTGAAGCACCCGCAGATTCTCCGTTACTGATTTTTCCAAACAGGAAGGATGGTTTAGGTTTATCTTCAGCTTCATCGTCTGAAAGTCTTCTCTTTGATTTGCTGCTGATACTTTGAGTGAGAGAGGTTGGCTTTGAAAGTGCTTTTTGATTGTCGCTCGACTGATCCGAGATTTTACCTATACTTGGAGTGCTAGCCTCGATCTTACCAGGCAATCCTCCGAATCCTCCGCCGAGCAACGGAGTCGAAGTATCGTTTCTGTTAGCCAAACCTCCAATTAATCCCGATTTGGAAGGAGAGTTATCTGCCACAAGCAAACCACCAAACCCTGGTGCAGAAGCACTGTTAACACTACTGTTTTTGATTCGTTGCACTGGTTTAGGCAGAGGCTTATCAACTGATTCGTCAAGTTCTGGGATATCTCTTTTCTCAAAAATTGATTGGGGACTCCTCGTCTGTTTCAAACCACCATGGGCTAGCTTTCCTGGCGCGTTCTTAGAGATGGCAATGATTGAATGCTCTTTCGAGATCTCATTGTTTTTGATCTTCTGGTTCTCTTCTTCTATTTCATCGTCGTAACTGAAATCACCGCTGAATCCTGGATTAAATACTGCCTTGGAAACCGTTTTTGTGTCACCGTTTGTAAGTAGTAATCTTTTCTTAGGAGCTCCCAACTGCGGGAACGCCCTCACCGATTCAGTGGAGATCTTGTCTATTAAATTCTGTCTCCGGCGACTTTCTTCCACGCTTGTTCGATGGCCCAACTTCTGAATCTTATAATATTTTTCTTGTCGAAGCTGCTGCTTCAATCTAATGAGATTTATTCGCTCCAAAGGAGAAAGCGAATATATTAAGGGCCGTTCTTGCGTCATTATTTTGCAGGGGTTTGTTTATATATATGCTGCATCAATCAAGAAATTTACAAAAATTGTTTATGAAATCCGGTTAGGGGCGATGGCCCGCAGAAGCATTGATCTGTGCTAAAGCCGCAGATCGGACATGGCTGATATTTTGGCTGGGGTTTTGATTTGAGGATAATTACGAAGATCAGTTCTGTCTGGCAATCATCAAATGGGTTCTTAGCTCGTGGAAATGTCAATAAATTGCTGAATATTTGAACCTCAGTGTATTTTCTCTTCTTGTTTTGTTGTAGGCCTGAAGAGTAATTGCTTGAAATGATGGGTGGTCTTCGAGAGAGCATCGGTGAAAATTACGCTGCAGAGTTTGTGCATAACATTTTTGGGCCACAGAACACTCAGGTTCAAGAATAAGTCCTAGTGGCAACCTCAATGAGCATCACCAAGGAGTACCTTTGTCTCCTTAATTTTTTAATAGAGTGTCTAAAAAGATTTGTTAAGTTGGTTTATCGTTTTTGTACCAGGTTTGAATTTGAAGTCAGTGATTTTCACCATGATTTCGTTTTCAGTTTTGTAAATGGGAAATGAAAATAGAATCTCACGACAGATCAATTATTCCTTTCATCAATCTACTCAGTAAAAGAATAAAAAAGTAACAAAAAGATTTCTTTAATTCAGTTTAGATAAAATTTCAATCCAGCCATGGTCTGAGACCATGATTGTACACTTCTTTCTGTTGGCTTGTAACTTACGATGTAGCGTTGTGCACAGCAAGAATTACAAAGGACCACCGACGTCAACACAATGCACAAAGTCACACTCTAGACCATTCATGGGTGTCATTACACTTCATATCTACAACAACCTTTCCAAACCAACATAACCATTCATTATCTATATGCAAAACATCATCCAATGCTATCAAATCTCAACCAACTCTGTGAGGATGACGATTATCGCAAGAAATATCGTGACAAAAACCGACCAGACATAAATATAATGTAGCGTCGGCGCACTATTGATCCGTCCAATAAGGAAGATGATCGATAGCGTCGAGAACGTAAATGCTATAATTAAGCTGAGCGCAAGAATCACAATCAACAACAGTGAAGTATCTAACAGCGGGTCTAAAACAACAAAGTAGATAATTCCAATCGAACTACCTGTAACTAATGCAGACACTGTAGGAAGCACAAAGTACAAAAACGTAGCCACAGCGTCGTGGTTATGGATCCGTTGAACCTCCGGATCAGTGAAGTATGGAGTCTTTGCCGACCCGTAGTTAGGCTGCTCATTGTCTAAGAAACTGAACCGCTCATCAACTGGCGACTGATCACCGTCTGAGTGGTCGTAACTAAAAGAGCTTGCAGTAGGCGAAGAGCCATACAGATACTCTCTTTGCGGTTGAGGACGAGGATGCTTAGCCTTGAACTGGTCAAGCAAATGCGAGATCTTGCTAGAAAGATTGAGGAAGAAATTGATTGTAGTTTCGGATATCACGTCGGTACGTGTGTTCAGTTCCACATAGAACCCGTTGTCGTCACCCCATTCTTCTGGGTTGTCATCAAACTCGTTCCAGTAGCGTGGTTTATTCTCCTGCTTAGTGTCTTTCTGCGCTCTCGTTTGCTGTTCAAGTTTCGAGGTAAGTTCCAAGCGTCTCTGGTCTCTGAGCACCCGATTGTCAATAATAAGCTTCAAGTTGAACTTGCTGCTCATCAACTTGGCCACCCAATCAGGAGAGTTCTCTGGGTCAAAACTGTCCCTTGCCAACGTGAATAAATCAAATTCGTTAGTGGCGTACAAGTAAGGGCAGTTGAGCAAAACATTGAAGTCAGCCTTGGTCTGGTTATCCCAACTCACACTAATAAGCGTATGAGGAAATGGGTAGAAGCTGTCCTCGTGAGTGAACCGCAAATCGCGGTAAACGGAGACTCTGTAACCAGGCATCTTGAATCGATGCTTTTCAAAAGTGCACGAGGCAGCAGGCTCCAATTTTCTCAGTCCACAGATTTTCTTGTATTTATTAAACTCAGAGTTCGAGAGCACAGATTTGGCCACACTAGAGTTCCCAATATTGTCAACCAAATCATTAGGGATCTTCAAAGATCTCACCAAACCAACAGATCCTAGCATAATCGATTTCGAGCCATATCCAGACAAAACCGTCACCGGACTGTTGTTGGAATCATCAAAGTAGTTAATTTTGAGTTCAGACTTGGCAGCCGGTGCGTTGTTGTCAATGGCTTCAACCAATTCAGCAAGTTCAGATTCCTCAATAGCAGGTTCATTGAAAAGAAACATCGCCTCATAAAGATACTGGTTAGGCACCAAGAAATAGCTTTGGTTTGGACTCTTGGCAGCCAGAATGTCGAACTGCTGATCGTCCTCGCTATTGTTCAGTATTTTGAGTTTCTGAGAATCATGTTCCGAGAGCAAGAAGTCAGGTAATGAGTTTGACTGGTAGACGTAATTGAGCTGCGAAGGGTTATATATTAAAGCTCTTTGATCACGTACCAAGGTGATGATTTGCAACAACTGGTCGCACACAGTGAAGTTCAGATCGATAATCAGGAAACACAGTTTCAATAATTGGTAATGATTCTTGAGACTCATTTTCCAAAATTTGATGTCAGGGTCGAACACAAGTGCCTTGGATAAGTATGAAGACTCTGCGGCAGGCAATGTTTGATCAACTGGTTGGATTGGACCACCGGTGAAGTATCCATAGTAAATGAACTCACGCTCATAAATCGTGTTGCCAACAATATTCTTGATAGCCACAGTGTCAAACTCTGCTCCGAGGATTTGCTCATACACGATTTTGAGGATCTCTACTCGCTCAGTAAACGAAAGACACATATCAGACTGTGCCAGTTCGATGTAGTCAGGATCGAGTTTCAGGCTCAAAGTGTGATGTCCTTTCACATGGTAGAGGTTGTCAATATAACCTTCGGCACCTTCAGCCTTCAATACCGACTTGTTGAGAAAATAAAGTACGCAGTAGACCAATTCGTGCTGGAACTGGACAAACGTCTTCAAGTTCAAGAAGACGTCATCTTTGAAACCAGTCAATTTCTCACCTAACTTCTCATTGTTGGAGCTCAAATTCTTAGCGTTTCTAGATACGGCTTCTAATCTTAAAAGCTTTTGGTTGTTTTCAAAACTAGGAATTGAAGCGAGATCGGATTGGGACGAAGTGTTGAGCTCAACGAGGAACTGATTGTTTCTGTCCAATTCACCAAACAAGTTGTCATGGTAGTTTGTAAGTTTCTCTTGAATCGAGTACGACTCGCTGATAATGTTCTTCAGGTTCTTTCTAAAGTTGTTACTGTTCGATTGAAGGGTCTTTATCACCTGGAAGCTCTTCAAGTTGATAAACATATCGACCGATTTAAGATTAGCAACCAAGTTGTCCAAGAACTTTCTGATCAATGCGACCTTTTTCTTTTGGTACTGGTCGGCCAACGAGCCTCCACGGTCCTCTGAATTGCTTCCATGGCCAGAGATAGACCCGTTCTTAGTAGAGTCGGCCGAGGAAACTGAGGCATTGCTGCTGGTTGAGTCATTGTGCTCGGAAGACTCAGTGCACTCCAAACGATATGCGTCGCTAAGAGACACGAGCTTCTTGACGAGTTTCCTCACGTCACCTTTCAACTGCTTGTAATCAAGGTCATAGTTCTTCCACTGTCTTACTTGGTACGGTTCGAATTGCGATTGCTGTAGCACCATTGATAGAGAGATAGCACGTTTCAGGTATCAATGAAGGGAGAATTGTCCGGCAGGATGCTGGGGAAGCGGAGAAGAAAACAACAAGTCAACGGGAAACCAAGAAAGCCAAAACCCCTTGTTATGAACAAAAATAAAAAGCCCTGGGAATAACTGTCGGTGTTAGATAAAATCCAAAGTGAAAACCTATCTTGAATCGGAGCACGTGCGCGGCGAAGCGCATCGGTATGCAGGGTGGCAGGTAATAAGTTTCAGTTGAGGTTGGTTGCTTGTTTGAAAAGGGGAGAGGCAAGGGGGGTTTCAATAGAAGCTTGTGTGGTCTTAGTTTGTTTGCATCCACAGGCACGGTTTTTAGAGCGTCGAAACCAGTTGGATATTGCTGGAGCAATGGTTGCTCAAACTCAAGAAACCCTTTTTATCGGGAAAGTTTACCAGCCTCGGGGGACTGCACTAGAAATGTCACGCAATGCATTACCTAATTAAGCCGAGTTAGATAACCAGAGATAACTGGAATAGGCACTAATACGGAGGGGAGGCTAGCAGCTGGGATCTAAACCAGATGAAATTGGACCGAAGAAACTGGGGAGATTAAGCGACAGCCTCAAGATTAGTTCGAGTGCACGGGGCACGATCGATGAGTGTGTCATTGAAGTTGAGATTTACATGCAAGTACTTGCAGTGAGTATAGTTGTAGAGCCGAGGCTGGATGGAGGCTGGAAAAAATTGTTGTGGATACTTGGCTTCGGGTTTGATGAGCGTAGATAAAATTGAGAAGTTTAAAGTTCCGGGGATTCCGTATGAGTCTTGGTGGTGACTTGATTTAGGTGACAAGTTTGGCAGTTTGTTGAGGAACGCGAAGAATTGGAATTGAGTATGCGAAAATTACAGTAGAGTAGTCTGCATACCAGTAAAAATTTCGGACGGAATAATGCAGGCATTGTAATGAATACTCCAGTGCCAATGAACAGGCATTAGCATAAAAACTGAGCAATAAGAGTCAAGGAAATGTGATGCACGTTGAACAACGCTGGTTGGATGGATGAAGGGAGTCCGTGGGGTGAGGATGTGAGGGAGTCAGATTTGTGAAGAGGTCGTGTGAGTGTCGAAGATCGATCGGCGATCTAGAATATGTAAGGAGAAAAGAAAAGCTAGTGAGGAACCGGAAGATAAAGATTGGTAGGAGTTGGCTGGGGGATGTGTATCTGAGAAGAAACTAGCCATGAGAAAGTCTTCAATGGGTAAAAGTCAGGCTCTAGAATCAAGTCAAGTGGCATAGAGCCAATTTGACTCGCTTATGCCTCTCGTCCAAATATGCCAGTCCGGCAAGGCGTGGGTGCCGGAAGCGAACAATCCAGAGTAAGGCAACGTGCCAAAACAAGCCCACGTTTGAACGACTGTGCACAACCATTCGGCAGCCCAGACCAACGACATCCGGCCGAAAAACAAAAAAGCCGTCCACAAGAGCCAACCACAAGAGTCGTCCACACATGGGAGGTGGCCGCAAGAAACCTATACACCACAGCCCACACAACGATCTACATCCGAAGACCATGTGCAGGTTGATGTCCGGAGGTAACAAAGTGGCAGGGCCGCAGGCAGTCTGCAAGTAGGGCCTACAAGCTGCCCAGGCTCGGCCGGGGATTAAGCAGCAGCGGGCGGTGAGGAATTTGGAAAGGCAGTAAATAAAGTCAGGCTGTACCAATTGACTGGACAGCGTAGTCATGAACTGCTCGGCTCAATTTCCCGCCCAATTTCCTGCCCAGCATAAACTAATTCCGCCTGGAACCTTTCTTTGAGCCGCCCAGTAGAACCACTCCAGTCACCCTTTCATCCAAGCATACCAATTAAGACATGCACCAAGAATGCAACACCAATGGTGGTAAGTATGCCATTGCTTAGCCATTGCTTAACAATCCGACCTAACAGTGACTTGACAGCCATTGACAGAATCCGGACTACTGCTGGAGCCGAACCGATCAACTTGCTAAGGTACGGGTGTCAGAGAGTGCCACAAGTCCTGTTAGTGCATAGTTGGGGATGTGTCTCCACTTTTGGTGTGTATAGACAGGATCGACCAAGGGGAAATTAACTCAAGTTTTAGTTTGCTGATTGTAACAGAATAGATATTGGTATATATAAATTGATAACAGGTATTATAAATCAGCAACTGTCCAGTTATCTTGCCATTGAACATTAGTACTGAATACTGCGAGACATCTAACTAGTGAATACACTACACTGCTACACTTCTACACTACTACCACACTACTCTACTCCACACCACACATTATAAGCCAACCACCACACAACAATACAAACCACCCCACACCATGAAAGGATTACTTTATTATGGAAACAGAGATATTCGGTTTTCTGATTCTGTGAAAGAACCTGAGCTCCGCACTGTCAAAGACGTGTTAGTTGACGTTGCTTACTGTGGGATCTGTGGGTCTGATCTCCACGAGTTTTTGGACGGCCCGATCTTCTTCCAAAAAGCTGCAGCTGAAGGAGGAGACGAATTGTCTGGACAGAAACTCCCACTTTGTCTTGGCCATGAATTTTCCGGAGTGGTCAAGGCAATTGGGTCCGAGGTGACCAAAGTCAAACCTGGCGACCATGTTGTTGTTGAGGCTACTGCCCATTGTTCAGACCGAGTGGCTTACCCAAGCTGTGCACGCAGTTCTACAGTGACATGCGACGCCTGCAAGAAAGGACTCACCAACGCATGCCACTACCTCAATTTCACGGGTCTTGGATATTGCGACGGAGCCATGAGCGAACGCATTGCAGCTTCTGAGGACCATGTGATTCCACTTCCAAAATCTATTCCGTTGGATATTGGTGCGTTGGTCGAGCCTCTTAGTGTGGCATGGCATGCAGTCAAGATCTCAGGACTCAAACCTGGGGACTCTGCACTCGTACTTGGTGCAGGTCCGATCGGACTCGCTACAGTTTTGGCACTTCAAGGCCATAAGGCAGGTACTATTGTTGCCTCAGAACTCGCAGAGATCCGTCGTGAACAGGCCAAGAAGTTGGGTGCCGAGACGTTCAACCCGGCAGACTACCCACTGCTTGAAGCCAGTATTGAGAAACTTCGTACATCGGTTCCAGGTGGGTTCCTCTACTCGTTCGATGCGTCTGGAGTGTTCGCTACTATGAAGACAGGAATCGACGCACTTGCAGCTGGTGGGAAGTCAGTCAACATTGCGATCTGGCCAGACAAACCAGTCAATTTTAAACCAATGGATATTACCTTGGAAGAGAAAACTTACATGGGATCAATGTGTTACACTCCAGAAGACTTTGAACAGGTGATTGCTGCCATTGAGTCTGGGTTGATCGATATCGAGAAATGCAGACACTTGATCACTGGTAAGACCAGTCTTGAGAACGCAGTCGAGAACGGGTTCCAAGATTTGATCAATCATAAAGACAAACATATCAAGATCTTGGTGACCTCGAGGGAGGACTGAGCATGACATCGCTGAGAGATTCGAGTTTGACTAACTCGGTGACTTTATGTTTGTTTCGCTTGGCCGATTTACTACATGTGTTTAAGACCGTTGCTCCATTACCTAAATCAGTACTCTCATTTACTGTTCTTTAGACTACCACACTGCTTTTCCGAGGTTGCCCGATTTGTGCTGCTCATTAGATTATTGCTCGATTTGATTAGCAACTTTGATTTTTGTCCTTGACTTGAACTTCACTCCAAAGTACTTCCAGAGTCAGTTATGGTGGAACACTGGAGTCAATCATTATCTGTAGGTTGCTACCATACCATAACTAACATCGACAAACCCATAACTACTTCTTAGATCTAGCTTTCATGTTCCACTACCATTTACTTCACTCCTTAATTACTTATGTCTTTACTTTGTGTGTAGCCGTCTCTTGAGATTGTCTGTACCACTCTACTACAACTTACTAAGAGACTAAAGATCCACCACTATAACTCATCCTCATCTCACCTCCCCCTCCAATCACATGCCTTACAATCCCAACAATCCCAAATTCATAAACCTAATAACCAAATCAAACTCCCCCACGTGGATTTCCTCGTCGTCTAGAACATTTCTGTCTCACCACCTTACACCGACTCCGACCACCCCACGGACTTCCCCACGATGTACAGACATATGGTACATACACGTGACATACATGTGTCCCACCAATGCACAGCAGTTGCTTTTTCTCCCTTGGGCCAGCCCACGTGCCCACAGCCAGGTCTCGCTACCACGTTCTGTGACTGCTTTCTCCCGCCTACAAACGAGTGCCTCGGCAGTTCTGCTTGTGCATCCTTACACCAGGTCCGGTTTGCGTTGGTGCTGTGGTTGAACATCAAAGATTACTGATTTTAATATTACTGGTTTGACTGTAACTCTACTAGACTGTTTTATTTGGTCACCACATAAAACTCAAAGATAGAACAACACAAAATGGCCACTCAAGTTGTAAGTTGATATGAATAACAAGCAAACAAATGGATTTACTCGAGGAGCTCGGCGGTTGCCATCATCGGTTGCACATCCAACAAAGTCGCGAAACCATAAAAAGTTTGATATACCGACAAAACATGAGCAAGCAACTAGAAAAAAGCACAAGAATGAAAAAACTACCATCATCAATAAGTCACAAGTACTGGAAAACTCCAAGAACAACCATTAATCTATGATGGCAGCTCAGCTCAAGTATCCTTCGAGAATTCATGCGACGCCTCAAGTGCATTTTTACTAACATCTCTAGGCTCCAAAATGGTATCCAGCTGAGGACGTCCCAGTCCCAAAGCAAGCCAGAAAGGCCAGCCAACCACAAAAGTTGAGACCTTCCTTGGTCAGTGGTACTGTTTTGATCTTGTTGTCCGGTAACTTCAGAGGTAAGAGAGTCGTGTACTTGAAGCCTTTGGAAGACAACACCTTGTTGGTCACCGGCCCATTCAAGGTCAACGGCGTCCCATTGAGAAGAGTCAATGCTCGTTACGTCATTGCCACCTCCACCAAGGTTGACGTTTCCTCGATTGACCTTGCCAAGTTCGACGTCAAATACTTTGCCAAAGACAAGTCTGACAAGAAGACCAAGAAATCCGAGGCCGAGTTGTTCGACGAGAAAGACACCAAGAAAGCCGTTAACCCAGAAAGAGTCGCCGACCAAAAGAGAATCGACTCTGCCCTCATCAGTGAAATCAAAAAGACTCCATTGTTGATAAAATACTTGGCCTCCACCTTTACTCTCAAGAAGGGTGACAGACCTCACTTGTTGAAATTCTAATCATGCCAGAATAGAAAATTGAATCTAAGCAATATCTAGGGGAGAAGGGAGCGAGGATGCGGGTTGGATGGATGTCCGGCCTTGCATTGCCAGTTTATTTTTGTTGGATGGAGACCAATGTACCGAGAATTTAAAGATTAAAGGTCTTTTGAGATGTTGTTTAATGATTACATAATTTTTATCTCAAATCGTCCTCTTTATATTTTTCACAAATAATTTGTTTAACAAAGAAACTATATTTGTATATTTACCTGGCGTAGTTAGTAGAGGAAAAGGGGGTGCCGTGCTCTCACTTCGGGAAAAACGGGGGTGCGCTGCCTCGCATTCCACAGTCTTATTTATCCAAACCCAAATAAACAAACGACAACAGGATCCTCGGAGGTTGTCTTGAATATTCGCCATGGCTGATGATTTGATACTCGAATCCATCGACAACTACAAGTATACCCCATGGAACCAGCAGTCGAGCTTGGAGAAGCAGCTTATAAATTACAAGCTCCAGCAGAAGGTGCTATCGAGTCTACTACGAGACCTTCTTAGTGGAGACAACTATGACGAGGACAGCAGCAATTTCAACGTGGTCCACTCGTTGGTGAATCAATTGATAGAGATCTTCTTGGATGCCACGCAGGGCGAGTTTTCTGAGAGGTTCAAGGAGTTGATTGCCGAGACAAACTTGATAGTCAAGGTGGAACGGCTTATGAGTGTGTTGACAGTGATAATGAACGAGCTCAGTTCCAACAACAGAAACATACGAACGTTGGTGAATACCCAGAACGAGAAGATCCAGTATTTACAGTATTTAATAACAAACCATTTGCAGGAGTCTGCGGATCTTATTGAGATACTCAACACTAACAGTACCACTGTGGGGAACGAGTACTTGATTAAAATCTCGAGTTTGAATTCTGAGGTTCATGATTTGAACTCCAATATCATCAAGAAAGATCAGGAAGTGGCTAGTTTGAAGAAAGAGTTGGCGTCGTTGAAAGAGTTGCATACTTCTCAGCAGGAGATTGATAATAGAAAGATTGCCGAATTGAACAAGAAACTAAAACAGCAGCTGGACCAATTAGCTGAGAAGGATTTGACGATTAAGCAGCTACAGAACAACGAGGAGCCTAGTTCTGTGCCCGACGTGGCGTTGGAGTTGCAGAATCTACAGAGTATCAAACAGCATCTTGATAAAGGAGCCATGAGAGTTGTTTCCAACTACAACACCAAGAACGCAGCAGAGAACAATCTTGTAGAAACCATCGGGTTGCTCAACCAGGAGATCATCGAGAAAGACGCAATAATAACCAAGTTGAATGTTTCTTTCAATAAACTTAATGAGACTAATCTTGCTTTGCTGAACGATAAACTCATGTTGAACAAAGACGTGGTCAACCTCAACAATACCCAGAATGCCACAGCCAAGAAAAATACCCAACTAGAAGCCAGTCTCAATAATTCGGTGACAAAGTTCCAAGATTTGCTTTCGCTAGACATAAAGTCGTACACCAAACTCACGGAAGCGTTCACGAAAATCATTGACGAGACGTCTTTATCACAGGCCCAAGAAAAACTCACCAAACTCGTACACCAGCACCAACGCAACAAGAAAGCCTTGAACTATGAGAAAATCATATACCTCACCGAAGCCATTCATCACTATTTCAATTCTGCAGTGGAGACAATTGTCAGCGAACATGTGTCTCTAATGATAGATTCTGGAGAAAAACAGCGGGCCGATCTGTCGATTATCCATAATTTGCAAGAGAAGTTGGAGTCCCTAGAACTAGAAAACACTTCTCTACGTCAAGATTTGCTTAAGAAGTCCAAGCAGCGAGCTCTGATAGTTGAAGAGTCTACTAACCATGACAGTCCTCGTTCAAAAGACCGAATCGAGGAGTTGACCAAACGACTCAAGGGAGAACGTGAGAAACGACTACTTGACTACAGAGCAAGTGAAAAGAAACTTATTGAACTAGAGGAAGAAAATCAGTATCTACGCAAACAGATGCAGTGACCAACACTGCCACTTACACACTAGCCATTAACCGACTAGTTAATCCACCATTAGTGTGGAGCAGAGTACCGGATGTTGAGCAACAACTCTCCAATGCTGCCAATCTGCACCGTGAAGTCGTCCGGCTTGTCAACAGAATTCGAAAGCTGCACCTCGGCAACTCCCACCTCCTCGTCCTTGCCGAAAGTGTGGTGGACACGAGCACTCACGAGCAACGAGTCCTCTGGGATAGCCTTGAAAGTGGCTTCTTCAGAGTACTTGTACACGTGGTCCGAGGTGATCTTGGACGCTCTTGTTTTGTATATGTCCTTAGTGCCCAACTCCGGATTCTTTAATTGCACCTTGATTTGTAGCGACGAGTACTCGTCGGTTTTCGCCAGTAAGTTTTTGATCGAGATCCGTCCTGGGGCTCTCTTACCTCCAAACATCGAGGTCGAAGAAGTCATCGAGCTAGACAACTGCTGGCTGTGGTTCAAGGTCGAGCTGATATCTCCATTGGTTGTGTCTCCGGCATAGGTCAGCTGGTTGTCTCCGAGATACTGTGAGTTTCTCTTCTTCTTTTTGCTGCCTCCCAAAGCACCAATCAACTTAGATCCTCCCTTACCGACACCTCCAGCTAACAACCCGACACCTCCAATAGCACCCTTGGCAACACCTCCCACCAACTTAACTGGTGCCTTGGCAACCATACCGACTCCTGGAACTCCTCCGCCGAATTTCTGGACCTTTGGATGGATGTACCCTGGAGTAAACCCGAGTCTGAGTGTCACAGAACCAGCAGGTTTACCTTCGAGTTCAAGAGGAACCAGAAGCTCATATGGATCATCTGAAGGTCCAACGTGCGAGAGATCAATCACACTCTCACCCAAATCGTCGTTGTCACCTGCAAGATCCCAGTCATAAACGTGGATCTTGAGTTGCGATCTGCTCAAAGATGGGATAGGGAAAGTAGCAGACTCGTTCCATGTAGGGTTCAAAGTCTTCTTGATAGTCTCGGTCTTGAACACCGTTGCGTCGTTCAACAAGATCTCAGCAAACGGATCAGATTTTCCATTAGAATCAGCTGCAAGCAAGTTCTCACCAGACAACACGTCGACTGTGATCTTACCAGTGTCTCTCATCAAGTCGGTAGGTGGAATACTAGTGACCACAGGATCAAACGAGAACTCACACTTGATGGTCGAACCGTCGCTGAGTTTCAAAGAAATAGGTTCGTCGTAACCGTCTCTAAGTAACTCGTAAGTCGAGAACTCTTTCTCTTGCAAAACATCGCTTGGCTCTTCAACTTCTTCCTTGGAAGAAACTCGGAAATACGACTTGGAGTTCTGCAAGTCTCTAATGAAGACACCTCCGTGACTAGTGGAGATGAATCCATTGGTGGCAGGTCCAAACCCAATAGCTGGGTACGAGTGCTCGTCAACCAACAACGACAAGAACCCTCTTCTTTGAGTGAGTTTTCCTTCAAGAATACTGACAGAAAGAACACCCGAAGTAGACTGCAACAATTGGTCCAATGGGATGTTCTTCTTCAATGGGTTGGTGTGAGTGTAGGCACTTGGAACCTCGACCCATTCAAATTCGTCTGGGTTCTTCTCGTACTCCTCCTTCAATTTGGCTTGTTCCTCGTCCTCCTTGGCCAATTTCTCACGAACAGCCTTGTTCTGCTGCTCGAGATCAACCAATTCCTTTGGATTGTAGGTAGGAACAACTGGAATGAAGGTCACAGAGTACGACAAGCTACCTCTGGAAGTACCGTCCTTGAACTTCAAAGCTCCCTTCACAACTTTATCGTCCCCATTGTAAAGCATGTAACTTCCATCAGAGTTCTTTCTCATGTACTTGTCGGACTTGAAAGTAACAGATCCCAAGGATCTGTCCTTACCAGACTTCTCAGCATCAAATACTTCCAAAGTGATAAATTGGCCCTCAGCAACAACAGGAATGTAAGTAAGCTCCTCAAACACTGGGTTCAAGTTCTCAGGGTGGATCGCAGTCGAGTATTTTGGTTTACCGTTAAGAGAAACCTTGACATACGGATCAACTTTACCAGTGATCTCAAGGTTCCTCAAATCAACGGCGTCACGGATCCGGATACGGAAACTTCCCAAGTTCTCTCTACGAACAGTGTCTCCAGCAACATCAGTCAAAGCCAAAGGTCTCCAGTGGGTGGTCAATCTGATCACACCCTTAGGTTCCAACTTGAACAATGGGTTACCAGCATCGTGGATCTGATTGACAATATCCTCGAGGTTTCCAGAGAACTCTCCCAACAAAGTGTCGTCGGCAAATCCAACCGAGTCCTTGATAACGATTCGGAACTTGGTGTCTTCCTTGGAAGTGATCAAGGTCTCGATGACGTCACCAAACGAAGGCTCGTTCGACCGTTTCAACACTCTTGTCTTGTGTCTCAATTTACCATTGATGTAGATCTCAGCGTAAGGCGAAATTTGACCAACCAAAGAACTCGACAAGTCCAAACCCTTGGCCTCGTTCAAAACAAATCTCAAAATACCAACGTCCGACTCTGGAACTGGACCCTTGGACCCGTCTTCCAAAGTAGGAGCCTCAAGCTCAGCAAAGTACCGGAGCGACACATTGACAAATCCACGTTTCTTACCACTGGCGTCGATCTTGAGAGTCAAGTCGTCAAAAGTGTCTTTCTGGTAACAATCACGCAAATCAAACTCTGCAGTTCCAATAAACTTGTCCTTACCAAATTGATTGGCTTTGTAGAAGTTGAGATGGAATTCCTGTTCGATCGAATTGAGAAGCACATAGAAGGTCTTGTCCCAAGAAGGAGTCTTGGAACTCTTGACGGCAGTCTTGATCTTGAACTTCTCGTCCGAGTTCTCAGCAGTGAGAATAGCATAGTAGTCTCCAGAAGAATCAAAGCTGGCGTCCTTCAAGTTCACAGCAAGCAACGAGTTGATATCAGTAGACTGAGCGTTCATGATGTCAACAAGGTTCACCTCTTGGTAGTTTGGAGCAATCAAGAAGTTTCTAATACCCCAGTTGATACCTTCGTTGATCACGTTCTTCAATCCAGGAATGAATTTCATGATATCAAGTCCAAGCGGAGCGTCACCAGTAAGTGGTTTCAAAGCATAGTCGATCTTTGGAGGTTCCAAGAATTGAACTCTGATGAGCTCAATCATAGGGAACTCTTCAGTGAACGTCAATCTGATCTTCATTCTTCCAACAAATCCCATGTCCTCGACATTGATTGGAACCTTCTTGGAAATAATACCTTTACCAATAGCAGTCTTCAAGATAACCTTAGGCATGATCTGTTTTCTGATCTCGGCCTTGGTCATGTTCTCTCTGTTGTTAGGATCAAAAGCAAATGCCCAGTCCATCTCATAAGAGTCCTTGGAGATTTTCGTGTACGATTTAATGGCAGTGATCTTTGGAGCAACCGATCCCAAGTGGAACTTGGTGAGCTCCACAGAGTCGATACCTCCACCAGGAGCAAGTCCAGCAAGAATAGGGTTAGCAGTGTTAAGCACAATGTCTTCCATAAGAGGCATGTACACGATCCAGACCTTGGACAAGAACGTGTTCAACCATTCCATGGTCTCGGTTTCTTTCTCCAAACGGTCGGAGATCGAGAGCCGCAACATATCATCTTTGGTGTCTCTGACGAACCGTCTGAACTCAGCACGGTACACAGAGGCAGCACAGAGAAACACAAACCCAAGCCACATGATGCCCCCGCCGCAATAAGCCACCAACCACGCGAAAAAACAGGTGCCCACGGGAATCACAGTGTTGGTGTACAAGTCACTGTAGTACGAATCACTAAGGTACGTCTTCATGGCCTCCGACTTGGCAAGAATCTCGTCACCGTCACTGGACGTGACCTCGTCCAGGTGGAAGAACCCCACGGTCTTCCAGTCGAAAGCTGCAAGGTCGGTGTTAATCCGACGCTTGACCTTGGGTTTAGGTGTAGAAGGTTTCTCCACTGGAGGAGGAGTAGGTTTCTCCTTAACCGCAGGCGATGGGGTTCTGTTGGCGATCCCTCCAATAGCATTCACGCCCTTGGAAAGCCCATTGAACCCTTTGCTGACTCCATTGTGTCCTAAGTCCGCGCCTTTGGTGATACCCTTCTTCACACCACCGACTGCCTCCTGGGGTAAACTCTTGACTCCCTTGACAATCCCCTTGGGAGCCCCCTTGAGCTTGCCAAACCCTTTGGCCACCTTGGACTTTGAATTCTGAGTGTCCACTGGCTCAATCTGGAAAAAGTTAGTATGAGGTCGGTTAACCGTGTACTTGTCTCATCTCATATCTATTAGGGGTGAGCCAACTTAAGAGCAGTAGAAGAAACTCCACAACCAAACACCCAAGACACTTACGTCACTCATCGTCGACCTTGATTTCTTATCCAATTACAATGACGACCTGGCAATATGTCGAGTAACAAAACCAGAAAACTGTTTTCAGTCTAGAAAAACTGCAAGCAAGGTTCTATTGTAGCAAGTATAAATTCCAGGTCCAGCCACTGGCACGGTCACGTGACACAGTGAAATTTGCTTATTATCAATTCCTCCGCAACATGTAGCGAAGGTAATCACTGCCTCGATGGACTATGTGTACATGCATGGTGTGTGTGAAGGGGGCGTAAGAATGCATAGATGTACATGACAGTGCGTATGACCTCGTTCCAAGTTTGGGGAGTCTTGCTGGTTGTCAGGGGAGCCAGCCACTTGGGTTCTTGAAGTTGTTATCACGTGATCAGTGCTATAAGGAATACTGAACTCCAATTGAGCAAACCTGGAGATTGTTTCATCCAAATGTCAAGTTCTATAATTCGACCTCCTAGATCTACGGATCATGTGTTCAAAGATGAATGTTTGTTTAGTTTCCAGACTGCCGAGATGGAAGGAGGCGTCAATGTGTGTCTTTCTTGTTATCAAGGGTTTGCCCCACTAAACAAAGTTGACGACTCTCATTATACGTTCTTCCATTACACTATGACTGGGCACAGTGTTTTCTTGAATATTGAGAAGATTTTCTTGAAAGAGGTCCAAAAACAGCATATCCAAAAGAAAATGAAGCTTGAAAAAGTTCAGGTGTTGCAAGAGAACGAAGACAATTACTACGATTACAAGTACTCATTAGTAACCATGGACAACAACGAGAAAGTGCCATTGACAGTGATCGAGTCTCCTGCTGGAAAACATGTGGTCGCCGTCGATGGTATGCTGGCAGATGTGGTTGCCACAATTGATGGGATTATTAATGCTACGTCTCAGAATCTCAAGAATGATATAGATTCTTGGGAGCAAGAGATCAAACCTTGTCGCCACTCTGAGAGTTTACAAGTGGATCCTAGACCAGATTTTAAGTTAGGACTGTCTTGTGAGCAATGTGAGTTGACCGAGAATTTGTGGCTTTGTCTTCATTGTGGAAGTATTGGTTGTGGTCGTAAACAGTTTGGAGGGTTGAATGGAAACTCTCATGCATTGAGCCATTACCAACAAACAGGGCATCCTGTTGCCATCAAACTTGGGTCTTTGTCGCTTACACATGGTAAGGCAGATTGCTACTGTTATGAATGTAACGACGAGATTAAAGTACCTGGATTACAAGACAAATTGAAACTCTACGGTATAAATGCAGAGTCGTTTGAAGAAGGTAATGAGAAGACCTTGACCGAGTTGAATATCCAGCAAAATTTGACCTGGCAGTTTAATATGGAGTCTGAAGACGGAGAATTGTTCCAACCAATTTATGGTAAGGGACTTGTTGGGTTGAAGAACTTAGGTAATTCCTGCTACATCAATTCGACTATCCAGCTTCTTGCCCATTTGAAGTCGTTTATTCTGGTGTTCTTTGGAAAAGATATCTTTAACTTTGACCCACAAGCACTTCAGAAACCGTACGATGATTTGTACTTGCAACTCTTCAAGACCTTCAATGGACTTGTTTCTGATAAGTACTCTGTTCCAGACGAGAATTCAGCAGACTCAGTCCACTGGCAGAAGGGACTTAGTCTTGCGATTTTCAAGGCTTTGGTGGGAAAATCTAATCAGGAATTCAATTCTCCTAACCAGCAGGATGCGTTTGAGTTTATGCTTTTCTTGCTTGACCAAATCGAAAGCTACTATTACAAGAATGCTGCCAAGCATCCAGAGTCAAGCAGTTTCAGTGAAAACCCTGTAAACCGGTTGAAGTTTGTGATCAACGATCAATTGGCGTTGCAACACGACCAGAAGTACAAGTTGAGAGCCGACTTGAACCAGTACCTTGCATTGAATCTCGATGATGACGTTGACTATATTAATGAAGATGGTAAAAAGTTTTACAAGCCAGTGGATATTAACGATGCCATTGGTCAATGTTTTGGAAGTGACGAGACTGTGGAGTTGGGAGGTGACAAGTTTATCAAGCATTTATCGCTTCAGACTTTGCCAGACTTGTTATTGATTCAAGTGCAAAGAGCCAAGCTTGTTAATTGGGTTCCAACAAAAACCGATGTTCCTGTCAAGATTCCAGGAGAACGGATCAATTTGTACGATTATGTTTTGAAAAAATCAGAGTACGAGAAATTGACAAAGTCGTCGTTGTTGATCGAGGATGAAGACGAGGCAGAAGAGCAAGCTGTCAGCTTTGAGCCTAATGAAGAGGTGATGAACAACTTGCTTCAAATGGGATTCCCTGAGAACAGATCTAAAAAGGCACTTTACAATGTCGGCAACTCTTCGAATTCTGAGGACGCAATGAACTGGTTGTTTGCGCACATGGAGGATCCAGATATTGATGACCCGTTGGTGGTGGAAGCATCATCAGCACCTAAAAAGAACTCTAATGAGCCAAGTGAGGAGGAGCTCAGTAATCTTGTTGCTATGGGGTTCAGCAGTGTTTTGGCACGCAAAGCTTTGATTCTCAACAACAAGAACCCGGAAGCTGCTGTCGAATGGTTGTTTAACAACCCAGATGATGATGGAGTCATTGAAGAAAGTTCCAGTCAGTCGACTCCAACTGCTCCTTCGATCAAGCAACAAATAGACCAGATCATTGCTGAAAGATCGGTTCCTGACAGTTTCAAAAAGTCAGATGCTGATTATTTCTTGAAAGCTGTTGTGTGCCATAAAGGTAATTCGATCCATAGTGGCCATTATGTGATCTTCATCAAGCAGCTTTACCAAGAGAAAGTCCAATGGGTATTGTTCAACGACGAGAAAGTTGTGTTGGCAAACGATAAGAAGAGCTTGGACGAGATTGAACGCAACGGGTACTTGTTTATGTTTGTGAGGAAAGGAAGCAATGACGATGACATTGGACTGCTCTATAGTTAAGAAGTATAGAGACTGTCTACAGATGTGGAACTGGCAATGTGAGTAGTTATGTTAGAACTAGGTTAGTTTATAACTGAAAAAGCATAAATGTTTGTTTTGCTAAGAAATGTAGATGAGTGCTGTAAATGATTATAGCTACGAAAGTATGAAAAGTTTCATTACACTCAATAGATCTACGTTTGTCAGTATAAGGTAGCACCATAGTAAGCAGCCCAGGTCACTCACTATAACGTTACTCCATTATAATTCAAGCTATTCTCCAGTGAGCCATCACTTTACACTCTAACACACTTCTTCTTCAAAGAAACTGCTTAAAATATTGAAACACCACAACACCAACCCAAACCCGATGTAAAGATTAATCCTTACCTCAAGCAATCTCGAAAAACCTGGAGTAGATTCGCATGTGCACCTGCATCGAACCGTGAAATTTCAACCGTTTTCAACTATACATGTGTCCCGGGTAACGCCCCAGCTAAGAGAATCCGGATCTTTCACCTCAGCTTGATCTGAAGTATAGCCCCGTTAAAACAACCAAATCAACGAAATGGCTACGATCACTCATAAGCCGAGCAAGCGGGAGGTCGATGTGGAAGTCCCTGTGACGCACGAGTTCAATTTGCGCAAGTTGAATGATTTCTACTGGACTGACAAGAAGGAGCCTCATACGTATAGAAGAAAAGAGATCTTGAAAAGACATCCTGAGGTGTCGAAATTGACCGGGCCCGAACCGTTGACAAAATATATTATATTTGGAGTGGTGCTGCTCCAGCTTACATGTGCTTATTTGTTGAGAAACAGTCCAGTTTTCAGCTGGCGATTCTTTTTGACTGCCTATATAATTGGAGGAACTGCCAACCAGAACTGTTTCTTGGCTATCCATGAGATGTCACACAATCTTGCTTTCAAGTCACCATTACACAACCAGCTCTATTCGATTGTGGCTAATCTTCCAATTGGAGTACCATACTCTGCCAGTTTCAAACCGTACCATCAACTTCATCACAAATTCCTCGGAGACGAGATCTACGACACTGACTTGCCAACCCCTATGGAAGCGATCTTCCTCTCTAACGTGTTTGGCAAGGCGTTTTTTGCCACGTTCCAGCTCTTCTTTTATGCGCTTAGACCGATGTTTTTGACCCAGGTCAAGTTCACCACCGTGCATGCACTTAACATTGTTACCCAAGCATTTGTCGACTACTTGATGTGCACCCACTGGGGAGTCAACTCTGTGTTGTACTTGCTTATCAGTTCGTTCCTTGCAGGATCCCTTCATCCAACTGCCGGCCATTTTATTTCTGAGCATTATATTTTGAACCCTCCAACATCATGGGAGATGCTCAAGTCTAAATCATTGTACATCAAAACTATCATGGAAGACGAGGTGGTTCCTCCTCCGGAAACATACTCGTACTATGGAATCTTGAATTTCTTCACTTGGAACGTTGGTCTTCACAACGAGCACCACGACTTCCCATACATCGCTTGGTCTAAATTGTACAAATTAAACGAGATTGCAAACGAGTTTTACGAGCCGCTTCCAAAGACCAAAAGCTGGAGTTATACGATCTACGACTTTATTTTCAACAAGGATATCACGTTGTGGAACAGAGTGAAGCGGGACTCCACTAAAAAAGAGTTGGTTGCAAAAGTTGATCTTAATGTTAATTAGCATGAAAGGATGTTTACGTTACGGGTGTACGTTTGACATGTAGAGAGTATGTAAGGGTGTTAGGATGTTGGAGTGTAGTTAAGGGTGTTAGGATGTTGGAGTGTATTTAAGGATGTTAGGGTGTGTGGATGGGAGTAATGTATGTTAGGATGTGACGATGTGTGGGTTTATTGAAAGTGGTTGGTGGTTCAGACGTATGTGACTGTTTGAATGTTTTTACGAGTTTTACGACAGTGGTCAATCAACTTCCAATATAGTGCCCGCCTGTATTTTGACACATAAGGGTACCTTAGATGGATGGGGTGTGGAAATTTAGTATGGTGTTTGAGTAGATTTGAGGTATACTAAGCGAGAGGAGACTAGACTGAGGGGTGCAGTTTAGTGTGTTGTGAGTAATGAGAGAAGTGAAGGAGGCAGGTGACAAGAAAAAGAGAGTGAAGAAATTAGAGCTAGCTGTGGACTAACTTTAGTTGAGACCTTTTAGTACAGACTTCAACTCAGTATTGTGTAATCAATTGGATTTGTGTGGGAGGAATTGAGAGCACAAATGTAATTCACAGGGGCCGTATGTGGTGATGTATAGTGACAATCCACAGAGCAAATGAAGTCAGTGACGTTAGAAATCTGTAAGTAGAGAGTAGGCAGAGTGTATCAGAAGTTGAAATATGTGGGTGAGTAGAAATAGAAGGTACGTATGAACAGGACAGCAAATGAGCAAAGTGGAGTAAGTGGAATATGTGACCAGAGGATGTTGGCATATTAGACGCGGAACGTGAGGTAGGAAACACAAATGGTCTGTACAACTGCTCCAGAATAAAATTAACAAGCGAAAAAAGATAAGACCTAGTAGTAGTCTGCTGGTGAGATCTATGTAATGGCTCAAAAGACAAGTATCGTGATACTAACTTCGATCAAGCCACAATAAACCAGTGAACCAATAAATCACTGCCTGAACAAAAATGTAAATTACAAATTCTAATTAAACATTACTGCTCACCTCCTTTCAAACTTCTCTCACATACGCCACATTCATCTATCTCCCTATCCCCTGTGTAATTTCCACATCTCTTACAGCTGCGTTCCATTAATAGTGCATACTAACCAACCACCAGGCAACATACAACCAAAAATGGATGTCTCAGTTGTGATAGTTTAATTACACTCTAATTACACAATATCTAAACAAACCTACCAAACACAATCACTCTGTAAACACCAAAGGCAACTGTCACTCTCTTACACTTCTTTCAATCTTGTACTGCTTCGTAACTCTGAGAGTCCGACGTGCATGTTAGAAACTTGCATGAGATTTTTTTTTCTGAATTTTCAAGCCATCTCCATCAGTGATCCACTAATCAAGATGCTTACTTTCTGTCCATACTGTTCCAACATGCTCACAGTAAGTAGTAACAATTTATTCAATTAGTCCTATCTCCTGCCCAGACTTACTAACAAACAAGGTTTCTAAAAATAACACTCTGCTGAACAGGTTTGTGTGTCCTACTTGCCCTTATGAGTTCCCAATCTCGGGAATACGAATGTACAATAGAAAAGAATTAGACAGAAAAGCAGTTGACGATGTGCTAGGAGGTGATGGTGCTTGGGACAATGTTGACCAGACTGCAGCTCAGTGTCCGGTAGAGTCGTGTGATGGTGACAGAGCTTATTTCTTTCAATTGCAGATTCGAAGTGCAGATGAGCCTATGACTACATTTTACAAGGTAAGTACAGTTGGACAAGAAAACAGGAGTGTCTTTAAGATACGCAACTCTAAATTTCACATGACTTTCATGGCTTGGCCACTCCTTTATTTTCTTTTCTTTTCATTACTAACAAACAGTGCGTCACCTGTGGTCATCAATGGAGAGAGAATTAGGTGGAAAACTGGTTACAGAACAACACGCGAAACTCAAACAGAAAACCCATTCAGAGAAATTTCTATGATAGACAGCGTGCCAATGATATGCCTAGATGTCGAAATGTCAACATGTCTCCCGATATCCCTTCCGAAATTACAACATGTCTAACGACATCCTCCGATATCCACATGTCGACAGCCCCACGTCGACAGCCCACGGTATAACTTCCACTCGTTATGGAGCCCTGCATATGTCAAGCTGCATTTAAGTGGCTCACTTAGCACGCCCTTTTTTCTAGTTTCTCCTAATCTTTGTTGGTTTTCTTTTGTTTCTGGTTTTCTGTTTGCGACGTTGCGATCTCCTAATCCCTTCGATATCACTGGAATTCTATATTATACCCATTTGCATTAACGTTACTGCTGTAGAATGAACCAGAACTTTTCAGTAAGTGTCTTTAGCGCCGACACCTGTTAGTCACTAACATCAGCAGTTCTCCCATGATCAGAACCAAGGTCCGTTTCTAACCCTCGACAAAAAACAACCGTTGCCTCCAACAAACAGTTCTCTGGTTGACGACCGGAGCTTTTATAAAGACGGACCGTTGGGATACTCTGACCAAGCCACCAACAGCGGCTCGTTTCTTACTTCGGCCACCAACACTTCGTACTCCACAAACTCTTCCAATCTCAATTTCGGGGCATGGCGCAAACACAAACTGTTTGGCACCGACTACTTCGACCAGTCTGCTGTTGCTCCGACTACTTCACATCCGAGTTCTTATCCTCGACTCAGTCTGTTGCAGAGCCAACACGAACCTAGCTACAGCCAGTTCAGCAACTTGAACATCAAGCAGCCAAGCTTTTACTTTTCAGAGACTACCGACAGAAACTCTTTCCCAGCCGACAAACGTTCTTCTGACAACCGCAACAACCTTGAAGCTGACATTCGAATTAAAGACATTCAGATCAACAACCTCCGGCTGGAGGTCGAGAAACTCACTGCCAAGGTGAAAAGCTTGGAGAACCCTGGCGTCGCCGACTGGAGCTTGGATAAGTCGGGGTCGATTGAGGTCCCTGGTCACTTGGCAATGGTGTTTGAAAGACTTGTTGCTGCGCTTGAACACTCCGAGAAAGAATTGGACGACACCAAGAACAGATTGGAGGCATTGTTGACAGCCATTGCCTTGAACCCTAACAAGGCAAAGACGTTGAACGGTCAATATGACGAGCAGGAGATCGCCCATAAACAGTACTCGCGGATTGCAGCTTTGACTGAAGAGAACAAAGAGTTGAGTAAGATGCTTAGCTATGGGAAATCAAAGGAGAAAGATATTCAACTCGGGTTGCTTCAACATGAAAACACCAAGTTGAAACAATCGGCGTTGCATAAGAAATAGACCCTTGTGTCTGGGGGTTGCACTTTGCTACACTCTGCTACCTGCCACCGAAGTTCATTGCCAACTACGTAATATAGCATATAATGATAACGCATGTCGCTTGTGTCTAATAAATGAGTATCTTTTTGGGTTGTGGGAGAGAGAGATAGCAGTGTCTTACTGACAGAGGGTCTCAACGTCTCAACATAATATCAGTCCTTCCTAGTCAACTACCAGTGTCTCATGTACTGTCTGAGTAACCTAAACCAGTAGCTTCTCCGATAAATCAATCTCTTTTAAACTCACTACCACAATCACAGTACAACATCATCTCTTATCCAACAACCACTCATACCAACATCTCTCTTTTCTAATAGCAACGTCTCTTATGAATCTACCTCTCTTAACCAAAAACTATCGTTCCGTCTCAGCTCTCTCTCTTACTAACCCACCTAGTTACCAGCCAACAAAGACGTATTCTCATCGCTGTCAACAGTCTCAGTGTCTGTAGTAGTCTTAGCAATACTAGCTCCACTACTGCTACTTCCCAGTGACGTTCTAGAATACCCAAGCTGATGCACCGACTCCAACATAACCGCACGAGTGTCCTCGGTCAACTTGGTCACATCTTTCTTCTCCAACCCTTCGGTCTCTATTGGAGGCAAACAATCAATAGTGATCACTCCCGAGTTGAACACTTTGTCCTTGAAATTAATGATGTTCGAGGTGTTCGACACAACTACAGGCAACACTGGGATCTGAGCATCCACTGCCAAATGGAACGCACCTTTCTTGAACTCTCCCAAGAACAACTCCTTGGCATACGACCGAGTACCCTCAGGGAACATCCAAAGACTTCTCTTGTTACGTTTCAACTTGGCCAACGCTCTCTCAAGGGTCTTAATGGATTTGTTTCTACTGGATCTGTCCAAGAAAAACGTACCACTGAGCAACATGAACCATCCCAAGAATGGAATATACTGTAATGACCGTTTAGCAGTGACAGTACATCCCTGAGGAAAGATCCGGCCAAGAATCAAAATGTCCAACGTCGACTGGTGGTTGCCCACAAGAACTCCAGGCAAATTGTCCAACAACCGTTTCTCGTTCAAGACTTCAATCTTGATATTTAATATCGTGGAGAACGAGTAATAGAAAGCTCTAGCTACAGTCCATTGAGCAAGATGTTGTTTGCCAATGATTGTGAGCACTGCCGAGGCAACCACTCCGTAAGCAGCACACCCGAAAAAGATTGTGCCGGCAACGAATGTCTTGAAATAAAACTTGGTAGTCTGAAATATCCCCATGGTTAATGAGACTAAGGTTGTACCCTGCACTGAACTGTTGAGCATATCACCAGACTGTGGGCCGGGTAATATAGCTCATACCCTTTCGCAGTTAACGGCTAATGTGTGGTTCTGCATGTTGCCATCGAGAGTGTTTAAAACTATATAAAACCGTTAATTCTCGGTGGCACTTAGATTGTTATAGAATTGGCTTAGTTATTCAGTTTTATTAAAACATTTCTTTCTTGAAACATCCATAAAAAACAATCATTGATCATGGAAGAAGAAGCTTATCCTGTCAAACTCTATGTGTATGATCTATCTCAAGGTCTTGCACGGCAGATGTTTGGATCAGTGATAGAAGCTGTGTATCATACTTCAGTGGTGGTTCACAAAAAAGAATATTTTTTCTCTAGAGGAATCACGTATTCGGAACCAGGAAAAACTGTTTATGGATTGCCAATGGAAGTGGTGGATTTGGGTAGTACATATGTGACCCAAGATTTACTCGAAGACTATTTGTCTGACCTTAAAACAGAATATTCTGCATTGAGCTATGATCTCTTCAATCATAACTGCAACCATTTTTCTGACGAAGTGGCAGAGTTCTTAACTAGCAAAAGTATTCCAGAGAAGATTAGTAGTTTGCCTTCTAGAGTGTTGGCCACTCCTATAGGACAACAATTGAGTATGATGTTGTCGCAGCAGTTTACGAATTTTGCTACCACGGTGGGACCTAATGATCACAGTCTATGAGGGACAGCGACTATTTCGGGGTCTAACTCATAGACATACAAATTACTGTGATGGACTTTCTTGACTCTTCCTGCTTATCGTTTTACATTTGAGTTATGCTCTCTTCCAAACTACAACAAAACTCTACAGTTCTCTCAAACAGTATAGAAATAAACTTTGCTTCGAAATTAATCCAATAGACTTTTTAATGATAAACAGTGTACTGAACTGAAAGCAGTTTCCATTGTGCTCCTCTACATAAACCTCTAGTGTTGTACTACTCCATGCATTTGTACTGTGCACTGCTTCGTCTGTGAACTACTTCACACCTCCACAATCCTACTTCATTGAAAATCAGATTCTCATGCCTCATGCGTTCCCACATGATCCTCCTAGTACTACACCTCTTAACTTAATATCAATTCATGTATTGTCTCACATCTTGAAATGCGTTACTTCTCATACGAGTCTTGTGACACTGCACATCTTCCTGTAACCTCCACCTACAATCACGCTTTTACCTCCCAAACACAGCCCAACCCAGTAGGAGCCTCCCCATTATAAATCTTTCACTAAAGTTCTGAACTTCTGCACCTCGTCCCAGCAGTTCAATGGCTTGTCGCTGTTCTTCTTCAAGCAGCTCACAACATCGTCTCTTGAACTTTTAATGCTGTCTCCAATCTCCTTCGAGACTCTATCTTTGAAATATTTGCTGTTGCTAATAGTGTGCAACTTCTCGGTCAATTGCTGTAACTTCTCGTCTATTTTGGCTGAAGAAACTTCTGGTTTATCATCCTCGACTTTCAGACTTTCCTTAACTGCTTTATCTAACGATGCTTCCGCCTGCTTCTCTAAATCTTTCAATTTCTCTGAGATCTGTTGTTGAATGTATTTTTCTCCTAACACCGATCTGGCATAGTTGGACTGTCGTTAGTATATTGTTGACTGCTGTCTGGTAGTGAGTGAGTCCATTATAGACAACAATTCTCGTCATTACTTACCTCCTTCGAACTCTCAAGGTCTCCTAAGAATTCATTCGAGTACTCGACATTCTTAGATGGGAAGAAAACTTTAGTTTCTGCTGGTTTAGAAGCCCCTGACCCCATTTCTTGAATTATAGATTTTGCAGTATACTCACGGGCAACTGTGATTTTCATGCAACCAGTGAAAGTGCGAGGAAATTGTGCTGAGGTAAGCGGGTGGTGGGAGATTATGTAAGCGAGAAAGTTGGATCTCGATCTTGAGCATTGAACATGAGCTTAGGATTTCAGAAGCTTGCATTTGTAAATTGAGAGTTTGTCTACCTAACACAATATTATACCTAACACAAGACTTAAAAAGCTGTAAAAATTGTAACCCATTAAACCAACACACCCCCTACATCCACACATCACACAACAAAACTTCATTATAATACATATCTCGTTTCTTCGTCAGTGGCATCTTCTGCCACCACTATTTGATTGTCCAAATGCTGCAACGCAGTTCTCGCATGGTTGAAATCCGGCGACATCTTGTTAAGTTTCCAATGGAAATCTTTGTAATAATTGATAGTTCTTTGAACTTGTTCGGTTGGAGTCAGACCAGCAATCATGGCTTTAACTAACAAAGCAATGAAAGTCCCAATGAATGTCAAGGACCGAGAACTGCTTTGAAGCCAGTAGCATTCCATATTGTAAGGTTTGATCTTAAAAAGAAACTGGTAAACGATGGTGTCCAAGAGTTCAAGCATTCCTGTTTTCATCGACTCAAATTTGTCGTAAATGTTCTGGTCGATCATCTCAGTAGCTTCCACAGACTCGGCAGCATCTAAGAACTTGGTCACCACTCTTTTATAAACAAGCAACACCACAGTGTAGTAGGTCAAATTGAACGATCCATTCGACACAAACGAAAACCGTTTGAGGTCCGAGTAATGGAGCTCCGGTGAATTGTCTGAGTTCTTCACAAATCGAAGATTATCAGGTAAAGCACCAAACCATTCGTCCAAGTCTCGAATGAGTCCTTTCGATTTGTCATAGACCTGATCGAAATTGTCTGATCTGATGGATTTCAAATTATAGATACTTTGGATGACCAGATCAATCTGCACCGAAAGATGCATGGTCTCCATGAAGATCCGGTTGCCTATGAACCTCTCGTCAAGCATTCCCATGTTGTCAGCCTCGGTCAATTCCAATTCTTTATAACCATCGACAGTAATCATACTTTTGAACGCCTCTTTCTTAAGCACAAACTCGTTCTGGCTCAAAATACTTAAACTCTCTGGGTCGATCAAGAAATCGTTATGAGTTAAAGAATTGAGTTGCCAGTTAGTGTTCAAATCGATCTTGCTCAGCCGTGCTTCAAACAACGCATACAATTTGTCATGGTACAACACACACCACGAGATGATCTTGCGGACTTTACGTTCCCACAACGGAATGGCAGTCCAGTCGTCACTCTGCCAATGCAAACCAAGCTCTTCAGCAGCAACGGAAATAAACAGAGTGATTCTCCATGAGGTGAGAGTGAACGGGTTAGTCACTGAAAAGTTGTAATTCATAAGAAGAAGCAACGCTTGCACTGCTGAGAATTTCGGCGACTCGTACAAATGGTCTTCAAGTAACGACACAGCGATTTTCTCGAGTTTCATAGAGTCTGGTTTCTGAGACGATTTAGGAAACTGCACTTCGTTAGAGTCGAGTTCCCACCAGTTGAGAGCAAGCAAGTAGATCGCCAGAAGAAGCAACGGGTGGATTTCTCTGTAGTTACGACAGTACCGTTCAATGAATGCTTGTTTCGCAAGAATTGGAAACGTGGGGTGCACCAACTTGAAATACAACCGCATAAGGTACCCACTGTTTTCTCCAACTATCTCTTCAATGGCATCACACTGCAAGTACTTAAGGTTGACAAAATCCTCGTTGTCGTCAACTATTTGGAAATATGTCTGGTTGTTGAGTTTTCTGATTATACTGCCTTTACCTTGGAACTCTCCCAGATCACCAAAACTGATCAACTTCTTCTCTTGCACCCACGACTCTCCAAGGAACATTGTGGACTTGGAACCAAGTAAAGGCAACGACCGAGCCATCACCGTTGGCTCTTTAAGCAAACTGTAGTCCTTGACAGGTTTTGTGATGCTGTTGTCCGACATCGAAAGCAACTGGACCTTCCCGTTGGCGGGAAACATGTTGACCAAGTTCTGGGAAAACGCACAGATGATGTTCTTCTTCTCGCACTCCTGGCACACGTTCGGGTTCGATTCCAGCCGGATACACTTGTTCTTCTTCTTTCTGCAGGCGTCGCAAGGTCGCTTTCTTGGCTTTGGGGCTACGGAACTCCGTGCATTGGCGGACTTCGAGGTCTTAGCACCGTCCTTAGCATCAGGGGTCGTGCTTGTACTTTTGGCGGTTGCACCATCTTGTGCTTTGTCGCCAGGCTGTTCTGTCTCAGGATCGTTATCCTGAATGAGTTTCATCACTCCGGACAACGAGTTGATATTGTTGAACAAGAGGGTGGTCTTATTGTCAAACTTGCATGCCTGGTTTCTCTTAGTACACTCCACACAGTTCTTACCGTTGTCTGCCATCAAACACTTTGTTTTTCTTCGACGACAATCGTCACACGGTCGGAATCGGGCCTTCTTGATCTTCGAAGCTTCCGAGTCCTGACTCTTACGTTTCTTCCTCTGCACCACTGCACTCACAGGCTCAGTGATCTCAGGAAGTTCAAGGGTATCTAAACTAGCAGGCTCTTGGCTCTGGCTCTCCAACTGTGCCACCTGAGGATACTGGCCCATTCCTCGGTCGTCAGAAACATCGCTCCCGAGCGTGATGCCAAAATTGGCGTCGTTGAACATGTCATCGTTGGACCCAGTATGACCGCTGACTGATTTGTCGTCAAACAAAAACATCTCGGGCCCGATCTTGCCAGGCGAAAGCTGGAGCTGCTCGGGATCCGGCTCAAACATGAGCGGACCAAATCTGTCGTAGGGATTCTCTTCCATGGCTCAGTAGTGGGTTCTTAGGAAGCACTGCTCGAGGACAAAAGAAAAATAAATTCAAAAAATTCAAGGATGCATCTGGATATAGATAACGCACGGGCCGCAGCAGGGTGCAGGGGCTAGCGTGATCGGCTATGTGCTAGTCGGGGCGAGTTAGAAATGCTGGAAGCTGATCGTCATATTTCTAGAACCCAGATGTCTCAGAAGAATTGGGGTGTTTGATGGTTGGGGTGGGTGTCTAGGTGTGGGTTGTAGCATAGTAGGATTGATTCTAGGACGACTCCTACACAATATTGACAGTCTCTTGATACAAGTCAGATTGAGGCAGCCCCCACATCGGAACGCAATTTGTCAAAAAGAAACTAATTAATTAAATAACATGAGCGAAGGTCGGGGAAGGTATAGAGAAGGTATAGACATCGGGGTTGCTGATTAATCAGAGCCATGCAGCTTGCAATGTGATATCTCAGCGATACAGTTTGGTGCAATGGTACAGAGAACGGAAATGAGGTTTGACTTACCAGAAACAGCAGGTGTGCAATATTACTGTTGCATCGACCATCTGGAATTTCACTCCAAGCAACCAACGGCACCAGCTCTTGACTTTCACGGAAGAGCGGGGCAACTGAGTTTCACCAGAAACGAGGCTTTGATATTAATCTTC
This sequence comes from Saccharomycopsis guyanensis, assembly GCA_030578595.1. Classification (NCBI taxonomy): domain Eukaryota; kingdom Fungi; phylum Ascomycota; class Saccharomycetes; order Ascoideales; family Saccharomycopsidaceae; genus Saccharomycopsis; species Saccharomycopsis guyanensis. Next base: position 93,062 of record JAJMSQ010000004.1, read on the forward strand.
TATGTGACATACTGTCACAACAACCCTTGTCACTGTCAAGGATGGTTTTTGACAGTCGATAATTAATAGCTCAGAGCCTTTGACACAGTGCCATGCACGTCATGTAATCCCAAACAGTCCAGTTGGCCACACAAACTCCCATTATGTCTGTTGCCAAGATTAATCCTTCTGTTGATGGAATATTCCGATCAGTGCACAGCTGGAAATGAGGACAATTGATCCACCACTTGTCTAGACCCGCGCCTTGTTCTATGGATTTAGAGTTTAGCAGTCCAGATCACTCTTCCTCTGCATCTTCGTCCTCGTCACTGCTGTCACTGTTACGGTCTTCATCGTCGTCTTCATCATCGTCCTCATCAAATATCGATGGAGGTCCGATTTTCTTCATGATCACATCAAAGATATCCAGCCATTCTCTCATTCCCGACAAACTGGCATTACCATCTTTATCGACGATCTTCTCAAGAGGTTTCAACACCTGGACATGACTGAAATACTCTTTCATAAGGTTCAAGTGGATCTTTGTAATCGGCTGAGCCCAGGCCATATGGTCGATACTGAGAGCTGCAATGATCGGTTTCTGCCTGTTCCAGGTCGACACAATGCTTGTGAGCAAATTGGTCGAGATTCCGTTGACCAATTTCGCCATAGTGTTGGCAGACAACGGAGCTATCACCATAAGATCAGCCCATTTGGCAAGCTCCAAATGAAGAATAGGGTCGGAGTTGAACGTACTTTCGTAGTACTTACGCACCCTTGGGTCTCTGGATCGATAATTGTACCCGTCTCTGTCGGTCCATATTCTTTGGATCCCCATATCCATGATCCGTTGCCAGTTAGCTTTCTTCTTCAACGGAGGCTGACGTTCTTCTTTGATCTCGTTGAAATCTTGCAAGTTCAAAATATTCAACGCAAACTCCGTCATCACAATCTTGATTGCAATCTTCTCCTTGGTGTACACCTCGTACAATTTCTTGATCAAAGGAAAGATCTTGGTTGCCGAAGCAGTACCAGTGACACCAATCAACAAATGCACCTTGTTGTCGTCCTTATAATGAGAGTCGGGACTCGCGGATTTGCAAATATTGTCACTCGAACACATCGGCGACGTGAACCTGCTGGACCCGATACTGTTCAGTTTGTACAGAGACAAGTCTGCTTTCTTGGGCGTGTCACCAGTTAAAACACTGATAGCATTACTAGGCTCGTTCTCTTTACAAGTCAATGGTTTCACGGTCTGGCCTCCCAAGCTCACGCTCTCCGGACCATGGATCGCTTGACGCTTCTCTGTGAGCTCGTCTAACACAAACAACGGATGCACATCGGAATTATCATGGGGATGCTCAAACCTAGCAGGAGGTGATAAACTCGACCGAGGCATGGTTTCTCTTGAGTTATCGATCTTCAAAATAATCGAGGACGGGTCGTGTTTCGGTTCCGGTTTGGTTTCGGGCTTCACATCTTTCTTGGTCTCTGTAATTGGCTCTGTCTTTGTTTCATGCTTGGGTTCATGCTTGCCCTCGTGCTTGTGTTCCAATTTCCTCCCCACCAACTTCGCAGCACTCTTAAGTTCTTGTTTAAGATCGCCCATAGATTCTTTACTATAATACTCTTTGATTCTCAAATTATTTCTTATCGAAGTCACACAAAAAAAACACCAATTAATGGCCTATGCCAAGTGATTACTAACGGTCCCTCAATCCAAAAACTCTTGCTCACTCTTGTTATCTCGATCGATCGCGGGTCACGTGCAGCACACCGTCATCTTTAGTACCCCATATATTTGGACCGCAGTTCTCACAGCCGACATTCCAGTTCAAACCAGTGTCATGACAACCGATATTAGCAGTATCACTGCTAGCGTGACACAGCTAGACATCTCCGACTGGTCCGCCGTTCAGAATCAAGTCACCGATCTTCTAGGATACGTGCTGGCTGGGTATCCTTTGGCCAAGACCATAGAAGCTTTAGAGGCAATAAAGGAGATCATTACCAAGAAACCACAGTTGATCCTGGTGTTCTGTGATGCCGGATTACTTATTCTGACGTTTATATTACCGGAACCAAGACCGGTGACTGTAATATATCCTTTGATCGCTGCGTGTGTGACCAATGAAACCAATGGCGAGTTCCGAAACACTTACTTGCAAACACTCTTCCATCAACGGATGGTAGACAATATTATTAAAGCAATGAACAGCCCTAACCCCGAGATCAAGGCCGCCGCAGTGTCGTTGATGTGTGTTGTTTTAGGTTACAGTAATCCGGAGTTGAAGGCTGAGCTTGAGAATGATTCGGAGTTGTTCCAAGCAATAGAGCAAGGGTTGATTGACACATGTGAGAAACAGACTCTAACTGTCCGAGATATAGCGTTGACGATCGAGCAGTTGTCGCTTGTAGGGTACCTCAACATGGATAGTGATAATTACAAGCAGAAACTGATGGAGCTGGGTCTTCTCAACAGTATCTTCTTCTTATTGTCACGTACAGAGATCATACTTCTTGAGTATGCCATGGCTCTGCTTGTGAACATTTCTGCAGGCAGTATCGAGTTGAAACTTCAGCTAGCAGAGTTTGGAATATTAGATACCATTGAAACCTTCATAGACCGATACGAGTCGAGTCGTACTCCTTCAGCACAGCATTTGGTCGAGTACTGTCTTAAAGTGTTAATCAACCTTGTGAGTTTTGACACCGACGATGCTGCTACAGCAACCACAAGAGCGTCGGTGAAACGCATGATCTGTAAAAGTGGGCTTTTGTTGCGATTGCAGTTGGTTCTTGTGTCGAAGAACCAAGAGAATCAGCTTCTTTCGCTTCGGTTCATTTCAAATGTGCTACGAATCAATGAGGAGTTTGACTACCGACAACTATTCATCGAGTTTGATTTGGTGACGTTGCTCCGCAGAATTTATATCAGTGCTTTGAACGAGATTGTCAATGACGACGCAATGTCTATCAAGTCTCTCCATCATGATATCGATGCAAAGATCAGAGAACAGATTCTTGTAATCATAGGAGCGATCAGTACCAGTCAGAGCCCGTCGCAGAAAAACGTGCTAGCAGTCAAACAAGGTTTCTTACCGATTTTGATCCAGGAATTAAGTTACCAAGTCAACTACAACGACAGAATGGTCGAGCTTATTCTCTTTGTTCTTGTCCATTTGAGTGAGACTCCTACCCAAAACACTCACAGCAGAGAAATCCAAAGAGAGTTCAATTTGTACAAGGACCACTTGAGAGAGCTTTTCAAAGAGATCTTGTCTGGATCTTCTGGTTCAAATGTGTTGATCACTGATTTTATCTCTAGAATAGAACTCAATATTGAGATATAAATGGGGTGGGACTATGCTTTACTTTGGAGGTTGGTGGACATGAATTAGAGGTTGTTCTCACTCTGCTGGAATTTTGTGGAATTTGCCACGGGCTAAAAGTTTACGGAATAGATAGAATGCTAAAAATAGACTTTTATATACTATATCTACTGGGAGTTTGTATTGATTCATAGAGAGGAGGTCGTGAGAGAGGACATGAGAGAGGACGTTAGAGTACACTGTAAAGAGTAAGCGATTACGTACACAAACAATTAAGTGCTTCTTCTGTTCTCTCTTGGCTACTCTATTCACTACGCAATCATCTCACGTCATTCCATAAAAAAAAGCACACTATTAAAACTAGGCACATCTGAAAATAAACCGACAATATTCTCAATATATTCTTCTCATCACTATTCTCACAGCATAAGTCTTCCTCTCTGGACCTCCTCTTGTATGTCTCACGTGATGTGGGGGCAATTTTCTCCACGCGTGTTATTATTCAGTGGCAACTTGAAATCTGTTTATCAAGGCACCATAATTTTCGATTGAGTATTGCACAGTATGGCAGAATCGTTGGTCCCTGTGGTAATTCGGCACGCTGGAAAAACCTACAATGTTAATATAGACCTTAATGAGCCCGGGATTGTGTTCAAGTCCCAGATCTTCTCGCTTACAAACGTGCCACCCGAACGGCAAAAGGTGTTGTTGAAAGGGGGTCAATTGAAGGACGACACCGATCTCAGCACATGCAATTTGAAGCCCAACCAAGCGATCATGGTGCTTGGAACTCCGGACAGCACCGGGGTTCCTCAGAAACCAAAGGAGAAGGTGGTGTTTCTCGAGGACTTGGAGTTGCAAGGCAAGCTTGTGGAGTTCAGCGGCGATCCGTTGGGGTTGCAGAATTTGGGCAACACATGCTACTTGAACTCGTCGTTGCAGGCATTGAACAATGTGTCTGAATTGCGCGATGCATTGACCAAATACAGTGCCAATGACAGATTAACCAGAGAGCTCCGGGGGACTTTCAGCAGACTCCAAAAAGGCAAGACCTTGGGCAACGGCCGCTACATCATCCCGCTTTCGTTCTTGAACAGTTTGCGTGACAGTTTCCCACAGTTTGCTGAAAGAGATCATCATGGATACAAGCAGCAGGATGCCGAGGAGGCATTCTCCCAGATTTTACACCACTTAGACGGATCGTTACCGGACGGGTTTGTCCACAAGTATTTTGGACTCCAGCTCTTGAAGACCACCAAGTGTCTTGAGGACGACCCTGAAGATAAGCCGGTCACGGTTCCAGAGGAGGCCTTGAAGTTGTCGTGTCACATCACCATAAATACCAACTTTCTCAAGAACGGGTTGGTCGACGGCATGAAGGAGACCCTCGAGAAAAACAACCCGCATCTTGGCCGCGACGCCCCGTACGAGGTGAGCCGCACCATCACCAGGCTCCCTAAATACTTGACCGTCAACTTTGTCCGGTTCTACTGGAAGAGGGAGATCAGCAAGAAGGCCAAGATCTTGAGAAAAGTTGCATTTCCATTCCAGTTGGATGTGTCGGACTTGCTTGATGACAGCGTGAAGCAGGAGAATATCAAATCCAGAGACGAGATCTTCAAGGTGTTGAAGCAGAAGGAGGAGGAAGACAAGGAGACCCGCAAGTCCAAGAAGTTGAAGCTCAACAACAGTTCCAGCAGATTGTACTTGAGCAACAAGGAGCGGTACCAGCTTGAGGAGAAGGAGTTCAAGGAAAACGAAGACAAGTGGCTCGAGGAGTTCAAGAAGACCTACCCTGAGGATTTGGGCGAAGGCGAGGCTCCGTCGCCATTGTATGATTTGGTGTCAGTTGTCACCCACAAAGGGTCGTCGGCCGACTCGGGGCATTACCAATGTTTCACCAGAAACGACCGGGACTTGACCGGCAACACCTGGTGGTACTACAACGACGATAATGTCTCGCAGGTCGACAAAGACAAGGTGGAGAGTTTGGCCGGTGGAGGAGAGAGCGACAGCGCTCTTATTTTGATATTCCGGGCGGTGGGCTGCTAAGGGCCCACTGTGTCCATCACATTTGTACAAGCCATCAAGTAAATCATCCAGTTTAGCCATTCAATTTAGGGACGTGGTTCACCCCACCGACATATAGATTGCTCAGTAATCAATTACGAGTTGGACGATGTAGTGGGGAGAGCATGGTGTAATGGAGTGGAGTTGTTAGGCTTATCTTTTCTTTGCTTAGTTTACAAGTAGAAACGCTTCGATAGCTCTAGGTACGTCTGCTAATTCGTAGAGATTGAGATTTGGAACTGTTTTCTCGTCAAGATTTACTATTAACAAAAACAAAGCATATTGGCGTAGAATGCTAATGGCTACTACAATTTGGACGGCTATACGTAATAACTTAGGCGGAGAGAGAAGAGAAGTCTAGGCGGTACTTTCTAAGTCCCAGGCGGCTTTCTGAACCAAACCCGTTCACAATAAATCCTACCTCAACTCTCCCAGTTTCCCAGTTCTAAAGGTCATTTAGGGGTAGTAAAACTCGACTTATTTTTCGATTTCTTTCAAATAAAGTGGCTGTACTTTGTCTCAGTTGAAAATCACCGGCTATTGTTTATACTAGAAACCCCCTACTCTTGCCTTGTGTAAGACAGAACCCCCATTAGTTTTCAATATCATCTGATCGTACTTGATTGTCTCATATGGTAGGGGTATACTGCTGCAAATATAATACCTATTTACGCAAGCCACTCTCAACCAGAACTAAATTAAAAACAAACACAAACCTCTTAATTATCATAACAACTAAAACAAATCAAAACTTAACAATCAAACCCCCATCCCACTTGTCGTTTCCCACTCGTTGGCTCCACACTCTTTGTTTGTCCACGTGACCCCAGAAATAAATAAGAATCGAATTCACACCATAATACTGAGACTGGACTAGATGTCGGTGAATGTGCCCAGAGTGCCGTTTATCTCGAACCCTGAAAAGTATGGGTTCCAGAGACCCAGAAACAATGACGGGCTCAAGAGGTTGCAGCGGCTTGTCAGTGACACTCGGGCGTATGTGTTTGAGCCATTGAATGATGAGTTTGATCAGAGCACTCAGGCTCGAATGATACAGCTTGAGGCTGCGGGGTTACGAAACGATATCGAAGCATTGTACAGTGAAGCACAGACGCTTCGGACGGCTGAGAGACAAGAAATGATCAAGAGAGGGTACCTTGACGATGAGAATTCCAGACGGACTCTTGACAACGCTATTTCATTCCGTGGGACATGTATGGATATGTGTCCGACGTTTGAACGAATAAAACGAACTCGACAGAACAACGTGAATTCCCGTGAAAAGGATCCTCAGACACAATTGATCGCTCGCAATCGAGCTATAAAGTCGTTTGCACGACCTGCTGCTGGACAGGAACCTCCATTACCTTCAGACGTGAGGCCTCCTCAGGTATTGGTCCAGACTCTTCATTATATCACAGAGAACTTGTTGCAGCTCATGCCAGAGTCGCAATCGTTTATATGGGACAGAACCAGATCGATAAGACAAGATTTCACGTTCCAGAACTACTATGGACCAGAAACGATAGAGTGCAATGAGAAGATCGCTCGGATCCATATTTTGTCACTTCATATCATGGCCAACTCCACTGTAGAGTACTCACAACAACAAGAATTGGAACAGCTAGAGAAATCGTTGAAAACCTTGGCAGAAATGTATGACGAGTACAGAAAAAAGGGTTATCCTCAGCCTCCTAATGAAGCAGAGTTCAGAGCTTACCATTTGATATTGAAGATGAACGACCCTGAACTTGAACGTAGCTGTGAGATGTTGCCTCTGGCCATATACAATGATCCTATAGTGCAACAAGCTTTGCAATTCAGACACATTGTCAGTTTGAAATGGTCGAGAAACCTGGCCGACTGGTACTCGACGTTCTTCCGACTTTTGCTTCAGCCCGAGGTTCCGTTTCTTTTATCGTGTTTATTGGAAGTGTCTTTCAACCAAATCCGTCTTCGAGCCTTGAAATCTCTAGTACGAGCCAACCATTCCAAGTCCAAGAACTTGTATCTCCAGCATCTTCTTGAGGTGTTGTATTTTCCAGACATGGCGACGCTCAAGAAGTTTCTCACATTCTATAAGATCACTTGGGTTTCCGAGGGTGCTCAAGAAGCATTGATGATGAAACTGGCAATAGCTGGTTTGTTTCCACCTGACGACGATTCTGCTCTGACCAGTACTATGAAAAGTGCTTACGACCCTCGTTTAAATGACAAGATGAACCACATGTCTCTCAGCGAGATAGTCAACAATGGGCCTACCAACAGATTCAGTTTACCAAAACAAAGTGGATTTGTGGTATCTAATTCCAATGGATTGCAGCCTCCTCCAACTGTACAAATCGTCAACGGAACAAGTGCTGCTGCTTCTGAAGAAGCCGCTAAAAGAGAGCTTGAAGTGAGACAGAGGAAGTTGGCACAAGAGAAAGCAGCCCAGGAATTGGCTAGGAAGAAACAAGAAATACTAGAAAAACAACGACAGATTGAAGAGAAAAAGAGAGCGGAAGAAGAACAGAAACGGTTGCAATTATTGGAACAGCAACGAAAGCTAGAGGAGCAACGACGCATGCAAGAAGAAATGAAGAGAAGAGAACTAGAGGAACGGCGCAGGCAAGAAGAAGCAAGAAGAATGGAACAAGAAAGACTCAGAAAGGAACAGGAGCGTAAACGGAAAGTCACTGAGGCCAAGATTATTTCTGCCAGTATTTTTCAGGATATGGTTGGACAGATCGTGGCATCGATCACAGCTCAGGCTGTTGCTGATAATTTCCGTCAGACACATCTTAAATCAAGAGCTATTTCCAAGCTTGTTGCTGTTGGAAAGAAGTGTAAAGTTGAGTACGACAAGAAACAGCGGAAACTCGATGAGTATAATCGTACGAAGAAAAACTTTGGGCTTGCACCTAACTTAGGTTATGTATCCAAACGGTTCAATATCATCAATGATTTCCAGAAAAACTCTGGTCAACAACAAACTCAAAAGTCACAACCCTTACCGACAGGTATTAAACAATTGACCCATACTTCAATGTTCAGGCCAGAAGACGATAAGTTGGCTGAATTACGTCCTTTTCAGCCAGAATCCTGGGCTCCAGTTGACGTTGGTGCTACATTTGCAGACAAAAAATTGTATAGAGGCAAGAAGTATGATCTTTCAGGATTAATTTTTGCCAACAACTGGAGCACGTTTCCTGGTGATTGGTACGCCGCGAAATTTGCATTGGAAGACCACAGCAATTTTGGTGGAAAGGTGTGGAAGAAAGAAATTTCTAATAGAAATGGCAGAGTAACGTTGACGTCTTGTTCTGATTCAAAACCAACTATTGATAAAGAACGTGCTGCTTTTATTTTTCTTGAATGTGGATTCCCTGATGGTGAAGTTGCGTCGTATCCTGAAGCAAGAAAGAAACTTCAAGACGACGGCCGTCAGATCATTGAGTGGCTCAAACATGTGGATTCTGTGACGCAGTACAAATATCAAATCGTATTGATGTACTGGATAGATGATAAGTATGTGTTTGCAGACCGACAGATCTACCAGCTACTTGATATTGACAAGGTGAAACGAGTGTTCAAGTCGAATTTGGTGGACGTGGTGTTCTGTGGTCTAAGAAGTGGTAATGACGAGCAGAATACAAGACGGTTGTTAAGATCTTTTTCCAAGATAACAAAACATTACAATGGGATGCTCACAGATGCGGGGGTTAAAGCTGCGTTAACAGAGACTAAAAAGGAAGTCTCGACTGCTAATGGGAAGTCTTCAAGCAGTAAAATCGTGAAGGCAGAAGCCAAACCTTCTATTAATGGATTATTGAATGGAGTGGGAAACGATACTGTGATAAGAAAAGCCAATGATACAAGCGTTGCTGAAGACACAGAACTTTCAAAAATTAAAGAAGCAGATAAACGCGACGAGATCTTGATGAAACGGCATCCTTATTTCACCAAGTACCAGGGCGCAAGCACTGGGTTGACCAATATGAAACGCAATCAAAGTTACAGTTCGATAATCAACAATTCGATCAGTTTCAATGGCGGCAAAAGAGCGGCTAGTCATCAAATTGGAGGAGCGTTCAAGCGGCCAATGACTTCGATGTTCTACGGTGTGAATGGAGGGTCTAATCAAAGTATGATGGAAACACCATTAGGCAATACTTCCAATATTCTTGGGTCGACCACATTCAATTTCGACGATTCCACTCACCGGGAGTTTTCTATTCTTAATTCCCAGCGGAAACTTTCAGGGCCAGCCAGAAATATCTCGGGGATCATCAATGGAGGAGGTAAAAGTTTCATCAGAGCACCGTCGTTTAATACAAGTGTAATCAACGGCAATATGAGCACTATTATCAACAACAGCAGTGCCAACCGATCACAGTTCAAGAAGCCGTCTAGTGGATTAAGTGATTTGAAGGAACTTATTTCCAGTGTGAAAGCAAAATACAAAGAATAGGAGGGGTGTTTAATGTACAAATAGCATAGATATTGAGTGTAGTTAAGTATGGATCTGTTGATCAGTAGATTAGAGTGTAATGATTAAGTGTAAGAGAAAGTCGGTTGAAGTTGATTGAAATTTAACTGCTTGTAGTTAACGACTTTCTATGTCTGAATAATTATTATTGGGCCCAACTCAGGACAAGCAGTCACTACTAATAAACAACCAATTTCCATTTGTTACAACGGCATCACGAACACTGTGGAGTTCACATAGACGTTTGTGACACTCGAGCCTCAGCATCCATCTCCACATTTAAAGATTGGCGTTCCTGATCGGGATACATATTTTGGTACGACGTGCTTCAACGTAGGTACCACTAAGAAGGAAAACGTGGGTTAGACGGGCCCAAATTTTCAACTTACAGCAGATTTCATGGGAGCGTCCTGGCTTGTATTAAACGAAAAAAAGAAAAAAACTAATAAACATAGCATCTAAATCACAATTTTAAGGTGAAGATTAATATAGTACACTGGAGTGGCAGTGTGTCTAGTCGACAGTCTAAAGCAAGAGAGCAGCCGCACCAAGCAACATTATACCTGAAGAGATCATGTTGATATTGGCACCGCCGCTAGAGGTAGAGGTAGAGTTCAGACTGGTGGCAGTGGAGCTGGAGTCTGCGCTGGCGGACGTCACTGAGGTGGTCAAGGTCGAGTTGGAGTCGGAGCCCGAGTCAGTAGCAGTCGAGTCGTCAGTGACAGAACCAGAGTCAGTAGCATCAGTAGCATCAGAAGCATCAGTAGTCACTGGAGTGGCAGTGGCAGCTGCAGTGTCTTCAGAGTCGGTTGCGGTGGCAACAGCAGCATCAGTAGTGATAGAGGTAGCTCCAGAGGTGACTTCAGATGCAGTTCCGGTGGTTGCTCCAGAAGTACTTGAGGCACCAGTAACAGTGGAAGATTCAGTAGCAGTAGAACCAGTAGCAGTGGTAGACCCGGTGGTCGACACAGAGCTGATCCCTTCAGATCCGTAGAAAGTGTTGACAATCAAGAATTGGCCCGAGGTGTATGATATGACGGTGTCAGTGGTGACAGTGTAAGTCTGGCTACCCAAGGTGACAATGGTGGTAGCAGAAGCCAAGCTTGAAGCAAGCGATAATATTATAGCACTGGAGAATTGCATATTGTTTGTTATTGGTTGGCACTAGGAGTGTATTAGTCTGAGAGTGTGAAAGTTATGAAGTGGAAAACCAGCAGAAGGAGACAGTTATAATTGAGCAACTGAGGATAGTGGAAATTATTGTCAGACGCAGCAGCAGGCCCGTTTACATTTATACTGCACCCACGATTACCACGCAACTGGCCACGCCCTACCGACATTTACTGCTCTTGCAAATCGTGGTATTGTCTTGGAGGCCCAAAATCGCACACAATGGTGCTGAGACGCAGCTTGTCCTACTGCTTTGGGCGGTTCTTGCAGTTTCAGCCTCTGCAAAATGGTTTCATCTCCATTGAAACACACTATGCATTTGCCCATATCCACAGTCAAGGATCGTGGCCTCGTGTAGCTTGCCCGTGGGTTCATGCAGCTGCCAAGTCTCCTCCACATCTGCCCAGCCAGCCGCCCAAACTTTAGCTGGCTCTTGCCTAAATTTAGGAAAGCCGCCTAGCCGGACCCAACCAAAATAATAGCCAATCAAAGAAGCAACCACTCAATCGATGCCCAATCAAAAACCACTTCTTGCCTATTGGCTTTCTACCAATGCAGTCCTCTGTGCTTCGCCTTTCACTCTTGCTATTTCAAACTGACACACTCCAATGCTCAACGTAATCCCACTGTTTGACTCCACGTATTCCCACTGTTTGACTTACTGGTTTCTGTTTCGATCCACTAATTTGGTGTACGTTTCCTGTTTAGCCTGCTGTTTAGCCTGCTGTTTTGGCTTACCGTTTTGGTGTGATTTTTTAGGCGTGCTTACTGTTTTAGTTGTCACTCTCGTAATACTCTCTCGATCTCCATTTGGAGTCTGCGTTTCGAGTCGGTGTTTTGACACTCTGTTGTGACATTGTGTCTCGATTCTCTGTTTTGGAATCCTGTCAGCTTACCATATTGGCGAACACGTTGAGTATCTTTTCCGATCTGGTACCTCTAAATCCTACTACTTCTAATCCCACTAAGATACTCCCCACTGCTCTTTTCGTCATAAAAACTAGTCAGAATCTATGCTACCACTCCTCACTTTTGATCCTCTAGTTCGTTCCTGCATACTGGTCCCTCATTACCAAACCTACAAAGCTTAGCCACTACGCTTGGCTCTTGCCTCTAACTCGATTATAGGGTAGATGTCTTAGATTCGGCGACCGACCTGTTACAGTAGTTCATGTGCCTTCGTCGCAATTAGCATGCACAAACACTTTTGTTCCACTTCCAAACACATTTTGTAATCTCTCAACATCCGATCACCAAGCATCATACCGCTTACATCCTTACATTCTACTAATTACATCCTATCACCTACATCCCTACCGCTTACATCTCTACACCCTACCACTATAATCTACATCCTATCATCCACATCCTACCATCTACATCCTACAATCTACATCCAACCCAAACGTAACCACTCCAATTAGCCTCACCCAATGATCTTCCATATTTCACCAATATTTCTTAGTCACTCTAATGAACACAGAATTATGGCATTTACTACGGCTTACCAAGAGGCTCACAAAGAATACCCGTACAAAAGATCAACAGCATAATTATTCCCAGCCTTCATTCATCAAAGGCGCCAACATGTGCTCCATCTTCAGCCGTTCTCAGGATTGCTCTTAGCAACTCCGGGGTGTGCCTAACCCTTACCGCAACCGTTGCTTGTGCGTCCGTTTAGCAATCACATGGTGCGCAACCCTGCTGCGTCCGCTTAGCAACCGGTCCCATCACATCTAAATCACTCCATAATCCGATCTTCCTACATTCGCCATCTACCAAACTTCCAAACAAATGCTGCGTCAACTTAGTTACGCGCTGTCTGGTAGAAACACTGCCCGGCTCCTTAGCCAACGGTACCATGGACTTCAGTTCCAGAGTCGTTGCAACGCCTCGTTTTTCTCTGCCCATGCGCAAACAAGACCGAAGCTCAATCATAGAAGTATCCTTTATTTATCAACGCTTCTGCCTTCGATCTCCAACGGGTCTGCGCGTTTCATCTCATTCACTTCGATCCCTAAAATAGCCCTCAAGCTTGTACGAGTGCCTGCGGCTATTGGAGGTGGTTTGGCTGCCGGTGGTTCCTATGTCATCTACAAAGTCGAAGAAGCTACTGCTTACACTGGAGATCAGTTGGACAAACTTAAAGATTTCGCAATGTCTGCAGGAGACCAAGTGTCTGGGTTCTTCAAGAGTGCTCGTGACATGTTCCCAAGTGGCGGATCTGTCGATGGAACTGGCAGCGAGAATGCTGGAGGTGAACCTAGTGACGGATCAGCAGTAGCCGGTGGCGGAGGTGGAGGTGTAGCTGCTGCCGCACTCTTGAATCAAGACGACGACGACGACGAAGAGAAAGAAGAAGAAGAATCACGTGAAGATGAGGATGAAGAAGAAGACAAGAGCCGTAAGCGTCTTAGTCCTGAGGACCAGATATTGAACCTCACTAAACAAATGATTGAGATCAGATCTTTGTTGTCACAGATAGACGAGAACGAGTCTTTGAAACTCCCGTCGATTGTCGTTGTCGGCTCTCAATCCTCCGGTAAATCTTCTGTGTTGGAAGCTGTTGTCGGTAAGCAATTCCTTCCAAAGGGTAACAATATGGTCACCAGAAGACCAATCGAGCTTACACTTATTAATGATCCGCACACCAACCTTGAGATTGCAGAATTCACCGACTTGAACCTCGCTAAATTGACCAATTTCGACGAAGTGTCGCGTATTTTGCTTGAGCTCAACTTGGCAGTTCCTCTGTCCACTGCCATCTCTGAAGACCCAATCAGACTCACCATTCGGTCGCCTACTGCTCCGGATCTTACATTAATTGATTTACCTGGTTACATTCAAGTGCAAGCAGAAGATCAACCAAGAGAGCTCAAACAAAAGATTAGAGATCTCTGTATAAAGTACTTGGAACCTCCAAACATCATTCTTGCAATCTCGCCGGCCGATGTGGATTTGGCAAACTCTTCAGCTTTGAGAGCCGCCAAGCTTGTGGATCCATTGGGAGAAAGAACGTTGGGCGTCATCACTAAAGTTGATCTTATTGATCCTAAGAGAGCAAGAGACTTGCTTAAGAACAACAAGTACCCATTGAAGATGGGTTATGTCGGAGTTATTTCCAAGGCTCCAGAAAAGTCGTCTGCTCCGCTTTTCTTGAAGAAGAAGACTGCAGTCAATTTGTCGAAAGAGTTGCAACTGAACGAGAAGAAGTATTTCTTTGAAGAAAACGAGAAGTACTTTTACAATTCTTCCGTAGGGACAAAATTGTTGAAGAAGAAGTTGATGAAGGTGTTGGAGAAATCGATGTCTGCGTCGTTGAAACCTACTCATCAGGCTATCCAACGTGAATTGGAAGACTCCTCCTATAAATTCAAAGTGGAGTTCAACGACAGAATGTTGACCCCGGAGACTTACTTGGCCTCGACTTTAGATACAATGAAGGTGGCGGTTAAGGAGTTCAGTGGTAAGTTTGGCAAGAACGAAATCAGATCGATTCTTCGGAGCGAGCTTGATCAGAAAGTGCTAGATTTGTTGGCATTACGGTACTGGAATATGCCATTGCCACAAGATGGTATTTCTTATAGTGAGCCTATATTACTGGAGCTTCCAGATGCTGCCGACAACGACTTGTACTGGCATCGGAAACTTGATTTGACGACCTCCAGCTTGACCAAGTTGGGTATTGGTCGGTTGTCTACGTCGCTTGTCACGAACGCGTTGTTGGATGAGATCAACAGTATTTCCAGCCACACCAACTTGGAGAAACATCCATTGGCTAAAGAAATCGTGCTGAACCTGGCAATGTCGGTGTTGAACTCGAGATACTATTCCACTGCTGATCAGGTGGAAAACTGTATCAAGCCATTCAAGTACGAGATTGATTTGGAAGACCGTGAGTGGAATGTGGCCAAGGAACACTCCATTCGATTGTTGTCGGAGGAAATCAAGCAATGCTCAAGAGCTTACAAAGAATTGAGCAAGGAAGTTGGCAGCAGAAAGTTGAAGAATGTGATTTCTCATATCGAGAAAGAGCACATCAACAAGGACATCGGCAGTCATAACGACGAGTCTCTTCAATTTTCAAAGATTATTCTTAAGAGAGGTAAGCAAGCTATCTTTTTGCAGGACAGAATCGCATTGTTGCAGATGAGAGTCAACTCTTTGAAGTCGCCCCTTTGTGCTTCAAAGGATAACAAGTACAAATGTCCTGAAATCTTCCTCAATGCAGTTGTTGACAAGTTGACGCAGACCTCGATCTTGTTTCTCAACGTTGAGCTTTTGAGTGATTTCTACTACAATTTCCCAAGAGATTTGGACGTTAAGCTTAGTCCATCTGGATTGTCAAAGGAAACTATTGAGCAAATTGCAAAAGAAGATCCAAAAGTGAAACGTCACATCGAGCTTCAACAACGTAAAGAGTTGTTGGAAGAAGCAATGACCAAGATCGAGCACGTTATTGCGCTCCGTAACAACCGTGAGAGATTTGGTTGATTGTGCTTTGCACAGTACGTTCCACAGTACTTTACTACCTTTACTGCTACTTCTGCTACTTCTCCCACAATCTTTATACCATGGGGTAACCTTTAATTTTTTCTTCTTTTAGTATTTATTTTTCGAGTGATGGTGTTGTCTATACTTGACCTTATTCACTGTTATTATTTTTGTTAACCTTGCCAAGACAAGCTCGTGTGTGAGAGAGTCTCTTACAAGAGTTAATTGACCATGCCTACACTGGCAGTTACTGTTGTTGATTTTCTCTTGCATTCATGACTTGGTCTTTGGCTGATACCAAAGCCTCGGCCCTACTCCATGGCCCATGTATATATCCTATTAGATGTCTTTTTTCAAGTCCACCACTCCGTACTCGGATTCGTCGCTAATAGTTGAACCAGCAAACACACAGCATACCCACGACGGCAACCATCCCACAATCAAAATGAACCAGGTCCAGCAGTCGAAATCTCTCCAAGCATTCAAGAGCCCTTTCATGACGTCGACTGGTCCGTTGGTGAAATCAGCATCCAAGAGCCCCACTGCAAACACTATGAACCAAGGACAGGTGAGAATGAGGCACACCGAGTTGATGTTCTCTTGGTATTTGTGAGATCGGAGGGTGATTGGACGGATGAACGTTAGAGGAAGCATGCATATTCCAAGAGTGTAAGCTAGCGAGAAATGCACCACCAAGATGGAGGTGAGGATCAAACTAGAGTAGAGAAGACAGATGGAATGGAGCAAGTAGCTTGTGGAGGCGTAGAATATGAACGGGTTGAACTTGTTGGCACGACCTATTCTGCCGGCAAGGTTAGCCACCACCAATTGTTTGGTTGGCAATGTCGAAAGCACAAGACCTGTGGTTAAAAGCAAGTAATAGATCACAGACGATGACACTGGGATATAAAGCAACAAGGACCCGAACACTGCCGAGGAAGTGAGGATTGCCAAGAAGATGATGAACACTTTGATGAGTGCGTCTAGAAGGATTCCTAATTCCAAGCCTGAGTTCAAGACCTCACTAAGAGATGCAAGAGCATAACTGGCAGAGAAAAGAACAGCAGACGGCAAGTAAGTGCCGATGGAAATAAAATGTTTAGGAGCCAACATCAAGTAGAAGAAGAAAGACTGGTGGAATTTCTCAAGCAAGTTGTTGACTGACCGGAACACTGCTTCCACTACACGGCCTAAGGTGGTGATATCTATACTACCTTCAGCACCTTTGGCTCTTAAAGTGATGGCTTGGATTCTGTAGCCAGAGAAAACTTCACAACCGTTGGATTTCTTCAACCCTGCCAAGACAAGTTCTTTGATCCCTCTCAACAACACTGTCAATCGAGACGTATAACTGTCTTCGTTAACTTTATCTTTTTCTACGTGCTGAAGAGCCACTTTCATTCCCTCGTGCGACGACACAGACACAGCGGTGTTCAAAAGATCAAGGTTAGGCAATTGTCCATTGACACCTTCGTAAGAGATTTCAAGGTAGTCAAAGTAATCGCCATTACCAGGGTACTCGATAACCAACGCTGCTTCAATAGACCCGGCAGTCAAATCAAGCGAAGAATGATACGCTTTCACCCAGGAACGGAGTGCAAACTGACTATCTTCAGGAAACACCACAATGATGTTCTTGGACCAGACTGTCCATCTTGTGAAATATCTAGCCAAGGCAATTACTAAGGACACACCGTTCTCGTTGAACTCACCATCTTTAGTGTACCATGGAGCCACGAGTGCCATGGACTCGGTACCGTCACCCCTAGGAGCGTTCAACACCCCATAGATGTTGTACCCTTCGCCCCCGCTGTTCTTGGTGTACCGGTGCTCTCCAACACTGAACCCTACATCATTGAGATACGTCTTAATAAGCTGGTTCTGGTCAGCAATCGTCAGGTTCAGCACCTTGGCAATCTCGTCCCGGTACCCTCGCAAGAAGTTCCACTCACTTTCTCTGTAGTAGCTGTACGCCTGCGAGGGCATGAGGGCATTCTCACTGATGTATGTGTTTCTGTAGTTGCCTTCGGTGGGAAGGTAGAAGATCCAGGCTGCACCCACCACCGCGCATATAAACGAGATGTACGGCAAGTTCCCAATGAGCTTGGGCACCAAGCCGTACTTGTGGATTTTACGCTGCAACTCTTCGAGAAGCGCCATGGTGAGGATTCTGTTGCCGGGACCAGATTCTGGCACTCGTGTCCTGGGGTGAAATTCACCATTCAGTGGTCATGTGACCTGTGGGCTACGGTTTGACAGCATGGGTGTGGGTTGAGAATATCTATTTAATCTTTGTATTGGTGCATGAACTTGTTGTGGAACTCTTTCCAGGCGTTGATCCACTCGACTCCTTCAGGCAAGAACGTAGTTCTGACGTGGAAAGTGCCTGGGGCCTGTCTGAATCCAGAACCTGGAACAGTACAGATCCCGGTGTTCTCTAACAATTCCAAACAGTAGAATGCATCTGGCTCAAGATCTTTAGCTTTGGCTGCCTCAACCACTTTCTTAGGGAACTGGATCTTAGGGAACAAGTACATGGCTCCGTCGGCGTCCTGGCAGTGCACGTGGTACATCTTGTTGAACGCACCAGTGAGGTACTGGGCTCTGTGTTTCAAGGCATCGTAGATCGCTTTTCTTTCTTGCTGGTCAAGCTCGTAACTCTCGTCACCTGGTTGAGGAGGATTGACCATCAATTCAACACAGCACTGGCCGGTGATCACAGAACAGAGATTGATCGACACCATCTTGACGAAGATCTTCTTGACCTCGTCGGTGAACCCAACCAATTCCATGTACCCACCCCTTTGGCCACACTCACCGTTCAAACCCTTGGACGTCGAGTGCAACGAAGCCACTTGGACGTTGTCGTACAACTTGCTGGATTGTTGGAGGGTCTTCAACACTTTGCGGACAGACACAAACTTTCCCTTGTAGACATTTTCTTGGTACACCTCGTCAGCAATGACCACAAGTCCGTGACGAGCAGCGACTTCCAAGATCTCGGCAATGGCTTGTTCTGACAACACGGCACCAGTTGGGTTACCAGGGTTGATCACCACCAACACTTTACATTTAATACCTTGCTTCTCCAGATCAAGCACAGCTTTCTCGATATCGGCAGCGTTGATCGACCAGCCGTCCTCTTCTTTCAAGTAGTAAGGAATTGGCTTGGCGTTGAGCAAAGCAAGAATGGCAGAGTAAAGTGGGTACTGTGGAATAGGAATCAACACTCCAGTGGCTGGACCAAATGTAAGAGTCTCAATGAGATAATCGACAGCAGCAGAAGCTCCGTTAGTAAGAAACACGTCTTCCTTGTTGGCCTCGAACCCGTCTCTCTTGGAGATGTATTTGGCAACCGAGTCTCTGGCGACTTCTACACCTTGGGAAGCAGAGTATGCACCAGCCGACTTTGCGTCCGCAAGGAACCGTTTGGCACGAGCAACAACATCGCTCGGGTACGAAGCAGGAGGGTTGTCAATGAGTTCGGGGTTCTGCACCAACGACAATACTCTGCGGTAGAAACTGAGAGGTTTCTGGTTCAATTGTTGGGGGTTACCAATGTTGGAGAAAATGATCTTATCAAACGGTAATGAGTCAGGCTTCAGTTTGAGCTGGCGTGCAAGCTCCTGGGCTCGGGTAGGGACACGGCCACGGACGGCATACTTGGCCTCGATGGTCAATGGGTTGATGTCCTCGAGGGAAAACGGTTTTGCTGGGGTGAACGACATGGGTTGGGATGGGGTCAGATTAGACATGAGTCGCGGACCTGAGCTTATGTACAATTTGAGCGGATTTCCCAGACGGTGCATGGAATGACTGAAGGGAAAAATTTTCCCAGATAGCCTTGGACTGCGGAGTAGGGATTCCATTCTGGACACGAGCCTGCCAAGGGAATGCCGATAATTGGGAGCTGCTGGATCCTCAGACACTGCTGGGGCTTTTTACTGCATTTTTTTTTTGTTTCGACATACTGAGGGGTAGTAAAACATGAGTGTCATTGCACGGTTGCTGGAGGTTTTCGGGGGTGCGCACACACCCTAGGGTTTAGAGTTCGGGGTGAGTCTCCGATAAGGCCTCTGGGGGTTTCAATAAGGTTGACATTTCAAAGCGTCTGGTGACGGGACTTGGCTAGTTTGTTGATAGATAGATAAGCAGAGCTTGGCTGAACATGCATGGAGTATTCGGTGCGAAAAGATTATGTCTGGGTGTTGTTTGGAAGCGGTTTAAATGTTGTTGGGATGTGAATTGTGGAGATTTCTAGTATGCGGTTCGAGTATGCTGTAATGTGGTACCCCACAGTTTCCGGTGTTCGATTTCGAGATCGAAGCACGGCTGCGTTTCAGTGGTTGTTGGACATGTCGTGGGTTTTTTTTTTTATGAGAATACACACAAGGCACTTATTTAATTATATTTGCTGTTAGCAGCAAAGATTTATGATCGAATTTTCAAGTGGTAGTAATATAAATTTTGTAAGACGGGACTGTAAGACGAGACACCATAGAGTAGCAACTCACAGTGTTGACCATGGAATACGCGGAAGCCCAAAGTCAAATTGGTCTCAACATAATTCTGTCCATGATGTTTATGTCTTACCGGTGTACACTCATAAACTGGAAATACATTTGACAATTAATATTGTCCCATTACAAAATAGTGACAATTTTAATTATTTTTTATTGTCAGTACAACAACCAGTGTATCAATTGCCACGCCCTCACTAGTGTACAGTTCAATTACTCAGCAGAGTCAACCACTATTAGTTTGACAGGGTTTGTGTACGACCTTTAACCATAGAATTTGCTAGAACCCTTTCTCTAAAGGTAATGAATTGCGGCATTTAATATATACCGAGCTAACCTTTTGTCAGCAATTGAATTACCATGATTTTATTGACATTTGCACTGTTCATCTAATGGTCTTTTTGTTGGTTGGTAGCCAGTGCCTAACAAAAAAGTGTCCTCCCGCACCGAATTCTCACCTGTCAAGTTTTTCTATGTAAGTGAAGACCAATAGACAATACCAAACACCAAACGTTTCGGTATATAAGCTTACCCCGGTCCCAACCTTCTTTATCAAAAGACCCAATTGGGACATAAATCCATAACGATCTCCGTGAATCCTAAATAGTAGTCCGGTCCCATCGCCTAATTTCATCTGTACCTAACCTGTTCAGCCTTACTTCCTGCACATTACTAATGCACCCCAGCTGACAAACTCTCAACCACCATATACACTTAGTGCCAGTGTACACCACAAACAGTATAAATCTTGAGACATCTGTCGTAGTCAATGTAGTCTTTTCCATTCAATCACAATTCCTCTACTCAATTGAATTTGTTCTACTTAGAAATCAATACTCTTCAAATCTCAAGCTGCTCTATCCAATATGTCCGAAAGAACTAAGACTGTCGTGGTGACTGGTGCCTCCTCAGGCATTGGTAAAGCCATCGCTATAAACTTTGCTAAAAGAGGTTACAAAGTGTTTGCTGGTGCCAGAAAGGTCGAGTCTCTTGCTGCTGAGGCTAAACAGTATGGCATTATTCCTGTGCGTCTTGACATCAACTCTCCACAAAGTGTGTATGACATGCGTGAATTAGTGGAAGAGCAAACTGGAGGTTATCTTGACTTTCTTGTCAATAATGCAGGGATCTTCACTAGACTGATTGGGTTTGAAGTTGCCGACGAAGAAGTCGCTAGCACTTTTGAAACTAACTTTGTCGGTCATGTCAGAGTCACCAGAGCACTCACTCCTTTCTTAATTAAAGCCAAGGGTGCAATTGGGTTCACTGGTTCGATCATTGCTCTCATTCCAGTTCCTTTCACCGGTATCTACTCAGCCACCAAGGCTGCTGTTAGAGCTTACGCTGACACTTTGAAAGTGGAGTTGCAGCCATTTGGTGTCAAGGTAATCCAATGGTACACCGGAGTGGTCAACACTGGTATTCCAGACAGATCCGAGTTTTCCAAGGACTCGGTATACAACGTCACCGGCATTCAAGATGCTCTTAATGGTATTGTGCGAGCTTCAGAGACTGCCATCACTGCTGATAGTTATGCCGAAGGTGCCGTCAACGATCTCATCAATGCCAAGTTGGGTGGAAGACTCGACTACTACAGAGGTACTCAGTCCAAGCTCGTTGGTTGGTTGAGAGCTCTTCTTCCAGAGTCTTATTATGAGAAGACTGCAGCTGATAGTTTTGGGTTCACTAAGGTGTTGAGACTCGTTGGTCAGCAAGGCCACAAGAAGTTTGCTTAATTTTGTGGAACTGTAAGTTTGTGTGCGGTCCAAGCTGTGCTTTGGATCAGTTTTAGTGTTTGTGCAAGTAACTTAATAAACAATTAGGAAAATATAAAAATGTGTAAAATTTGTTGGTTTTTAGTAAGATATGGTGGTTCTGAGTGTGGGTGTGTGTAGTTCTTGCTGAAAAGTGTAAAAGGAAGTTGCGAAATTGGAGTCTGCATGTTGTGTATTTTAGAATTACATGTCAGTAATTCACCAGAAAAATCGTAAGAAAATTAAGATCAAATAAAATGCCGGTAAAAATACAGAGAATTTTAGTTTATTTATTATTTTAGGTTAGCTTTCCCGTTAAAGTAAAATACGAGAGTATATCGTCGTGTATTGTCTTGTAGACTGCCCACCAAGATTCCCACAGTGGAGGAGAGCCTCTAGTCACTTAGTAGAATCTACAAATATAGAACTCCTTACACAATTGCGCTTCAACGGCCACAAAAAGGTCTCCAAACAAACAAAGAGTTACTTCAGTTCATCAACTCGAAATTGTGCAACTCGCCAGGTTCACAAACACACACCCTCAAATCGACGACCAACCACCACTACAAAACGTTCCCCATGAAATTATATTACATACATGACTAGAATCCCTACTCCGCAAGATAATCTTTCCGGTTGGCAGTTCTGACAAACCGTCTCAACTTCCATTCCACATCGGCGTCCTTGTTGTCTAGCGTTCCCAAACGTAACTCATATAATTTCAACTCAAACCGCGGCCCGACTTCTGCGATTTCCACTCCGTCTTTCGTTTTCACATACACATGCTGTCTAACACTGATAAAGTCTCCGTTGTTGATGAAACTTATCACTCTTGGACTGTCCTTCTTGACTCCTGGTGGGAACATATGTTTCAATATCGTCACAATCCGCTGACCCAATTTAGTAGTAAAGTTCTCAAAAATCAAATGTGGATGTGCCTCGCTCTGGTTGCCGGCATTGAGAATATCGTGTCTGAACACTGGGTTATGAATGGTGAAGAATGCAGTAGGACCATGTGGAAAGTGGGACACAGTCAAAGAAGTTGGCACACCTCTGTGCTCATGAACCACAACCAAATCGGTGGTGCTGCTGGCTTTACAGGCCTCAACCAATGAAGGCATAATATAATTACCTCTGTTCAATTTCACCGAAGTTGGAAACAAGAGTTTGATCTCTTTGGAGAATTGTAAGAGTCGACTGCTTGGATCCCGCGACGTCGTGACAACCACTTTAGGTTCCTGGATTCCACTCAAAGCAGAGTACTCGTCATCAACAGACTCTTGGATAGACTCATCGTACAAATAATCTTTCTGAAGTTTGTCATCTTCTGCAATGTCTTTAGGCAAAGGCTTACCACTAGCCAATGCTGCTTTAAGTTGCTGACGCTTCTGTTGGAGAGTAGACTCCTGAAGCTCAAGAGCTTTTCTGTATAAATATTCTCTTCTCTCTCGAGCTTGTCTTCTAATCATGTTTGTATTTGATTGTGTTAATGTATATTAAAGGTTAAGAAAGAGATGTGATGTTTGTAGAGCGTATGAAAAAATTTCTGCATAGATATACCAAAAGCATGGGTCATTGAAATTATTCCACAGACTACAACACTAATATGGATGAGTATAAGAGAACACCAAAAAATCAAAAAAAGCTTTAATAAATTCAAAACGATTACTTCAAAATACAAACCAACACCTCTCTACAATTTCATGCCATGTATCATAGTATTACAATTAAAATCTCCCAACCTATTCCTTTGAAGACTTCGACTTCTTCAGCTTCTTCTTCTCACTCACTTCTTCTCCCTCCGATTTCCGTTTCTTGTCTTTCTTGTCTTTCTTTTCTTTTTTCTCCTTCTTGTCTTTCTTTTCCTTTTTCTCCTTTTTCTCTTTCTTCTCTTTCACAGGCTTAACTTCTGCCTTCTCTTCTTCTTCCTCCTCTTCCACTTGAGCTTCCCCCTCCTCAACTTCAATTTTCTCTTCTACTTGTTCTTCAGCTCCATTCAAATCAATCACCTCAGTCTCAACATTCTCCTCAATGACTATCTCATCTCCCTCATCAAACTTTTTGTGCCTGCTGTTGGAATCACTAGTTGCTGTGCTATTATCGCCATTCTGTTTCTTTCCAAAAATATCATTATCCAACGTCGGAGGCAACCCTCTCAAACCTCTTTGCACTCTTTTCAATTGACTAAGAACAGCAGGGTTAATAACTCCTGCATCAGTTAATCCACTACTAGTGAACCCGATCTCTTGACTAGTCAGTTCTTTCTTCTCAAGAAATCTGCTGAGAAACGATTCAGCATCCGAATCAGCAATAGATTTACTGCTCGACACTTTAAACACAGTAGGATGTGTCACAGCATTAAAATTAGATCGACCCTGTTTCATGGACGTCATCTTGTAAATATTTCAGTTCCTCTAAAAGTGATGCTCTACAAAATTTTCATGTATGCTAAACCCATGGTGCACGTGACCCAAATCACCATTGAACTGGCGATCGAAAAATTTGTGGGTTGAGACAACCAATACTGACACCAATGTTTGCGTTCAAGTCTGCTTTAAATGGCGGTTTAGCAAGGTAAGTGGTATTATAAGACACTATTAAAGCAGCTGAAGACCCAATAAATACTAACAATCAGTCAGCTATTGACCAGAAGCAATTTGCTTTTCAATCCTCAGACAGCAGAGTCTGTAGGAACTTCACCATTTGGACTCGGAGGACTAATACAGAGAAGATGGAAATCTAGAGGTAACACGTTCCAGCCTAGCACATTGAAAAGAAAAAGACGGTTTGGATTCATGTCCCGGTTGAAAACGAAAGAAGGAAGAAAAATAATAGCCAGACGGAAGGCTAAGGGAAGATGGTATCTTGCTTATTAGGCAGATGAACATCCTGTCTATACTGTACATAATAAATTTCTAAATGGGAATGGTAATTGTGAAGTAGGGTTGGTGTTTTTGTTGACCTAGACGATTGGACAGACAGCTGTATGGATGGAATGATTGTATCTTTCCATATGGTTTCTTGAGTATCACTGTAGTCTATATTGAGATTGAGAGACTGGTTGAAACCACGTGACCCAACCAGTTGTTGAAAAATTTCGAGCTTGGACTTAGCAGTTAAAGTCGTCCTCTCCATATAATCATGTTCAAAGGGTTGAGATATTTTTCGACAACTCTGTTGAATAATGCAGCTGCTTCCAATAGAGAACAAGTGAGAAAGCAAGCTGCCAAGGTGATGGCTAAGAAAAGATTGTTGGCTAAAGTCCCAGCTGAGAAGAAACAATTGTATGCCGAGATTCCAACTGCTTTAAGATATATTAGAGCAGCAGAAGTAGGAAGATCAGCAGATGCCTCGACTATTACTGTGACGACACAGATAGTGCAAGACAAAGGTGCTCCTCCTGTCAATGGGGCTATCAGATTTCCAAAGCCTTTGAAAGATATAAGTATCATTGTGTTCACCAGTGATCCTGAACAGGTCAAGGTAGCACAGAGTTTTGGAGCTGCTTTGATTGGAGGTAAAGAGTTGGTGGAGTCCATCAAAGAAGGGAAAGTCAACTTGAACCAGTATGACAAGGCGTTTGCTACTCCAGAAATGCAATTAAGTGCAGTTGCCAGAAGTTTGGGTCCAAAAGGATTGATGCCTAATGCTAAGAAAGGAACGGTGTCAGGAGATTTGAAAGAACTGTTGTCGCAATCGTTGGGTACTTATCCTTTCAAGCAGAAGTCTCATTTGTTGAGTATTCCAGTGGGCAAAGCAAGTTTCACTGACGAAGAGATCTTGAGAAATATCATGGTGGCTTCTGAGACAATCAGAGAAGCAGCTACCCATGTGAAAAGTAAAAAACCAACCATCATTGGTGAGACCACCATACTGTCTACTCGTGGTCCAGGGTTTGTGATAAATTTTTAGTCTGTATATATAGAGAAGTTTCTCTTGGGGTCCAGGTTCTGGATACTACTGTAGGTTCCGTTACCAATCATGAATATAATAAATTAAGTACTTGCACTACTCGTATTAGACACTAACTACTGTGTTCCCCAGCCATAATGTTTTCTGAGAGTTCTCAAGTCTTGGATGATTCTTCCAAGGCCAAGCACTAAGATAGAGAAGATCGGACCAAGCAACGGACTGTACACTGCAAACTTATGTTCTTCTGGGAAGTATATCTGCTGGACCATTTCTTTTTCAAAAAATGCCAAGTTGGATTGCACAAGAGCTTCGTTGGCCCACTTAGTAGCTCCAATGAAATCGTTGTTGTTCAAGCATTGGATCGACTTGTCGATGTTCTCAAAAGTGTTGGAGACATGGAGTTTGGTGTTAGTAGGAATCGAGATTGTAGGTAAACTCTGGATCAAGCGTTTCAACGACCCCAAGTTCTGAGCAGACTCGTGCAAGTTCTTCACCATGGAGTATCTGGTCAAGAAATCGATTCTAATGAATGGAGACTTTGGAGATTTAGGTAATCCAAGCAACGTGAAGATTTGCGAAATGAAGATATCAAACACTGGAAGAAGGTCTTCGGTAGTAAGAACGCTTTTCTCAGTGTTCAAGATGTGGACTCCTCCATACTGGGGAATGATGAAACTGTTGGTGTTGGAGTTTTCTACAACCAAAGGAATAAATTCTTTGGAAGGAACATAGAGGATCATGTTCAAGATCTTCAAATCCTTGTTGTCGGTGATGATGACGTTGTTGTTGTCGATGTTCCATTTCTCGTGGTTGACAAAGATAGACGTATCGTCCTCCTGCAACATGTACATTCCCAAATCGGAGTTCAATTGAGGTATAGTGGCAAGAGTAGAGTAGTACTCGATTTGTGAGTCAATGGTGATGTTGGCCACCGAAGAAATCAAGTCAATGAATTTCACCAAGTACTTGTCATAGAAGTCTTTGAACTCCCACGACAAGAAGTCACCGTCACCATTCAAAAGCGAGAACGCAATATGATAACTACCTGAGTTGTCAAACGCAACACTCGAGCTCTTTGACTCGTACATGTCAAGCTCGTTCTTGAAAATCTCTTGGATAAGCACTTTGGAGATGAAGTCAGACACCATGTTCTTGGCAATGATCTCGTTGGTGGTGTACAAAGTGATCTCCTTGGACACTGGTGACACCAGCACCATTTCGCCTTCGGTCTCCGAGTGTCTGACGTTGACTACATAGTTCTGCATCAGGTCAACTTGTTTGTTGTGGTTGTTGATCAATTGAAGCTTGTAGTTGAACTTCGTCTTAGGAAGTTCTTGGTCGACTAATTTCTGAGCGTTCTCAACAAGAGAGTCCATTGAATTGGATGGCAAGTTGATATAGATCGGGATATTGACGTTGATTTTGTCGTAGATCAGAGCCTCGTATTCCAGAATCTTAGCAAAGTCCAACGACTCTCGTTGAATCGAGGTGGTGAAATACCAGGTAGGAACACCCAACGCTATTATGGTGAGCACAAACAAAAAATAGGTTGTGATTCTGCTGTAGATGACCAGCTTGGGTTCCAACGAAAGAATCACGGTCTTGGACCGAGCTCGTGATTTTACTTCCTCCCCCATCTTTGAGTGCAAGTATGAATTCCAGTGTTACTAATGATGAACGGTGTCAAAACTGGGACCCCGCTGACGCGGTGCTTATGTAAGCAGTAAGAGTGGACGGGACCCGGCACGGAGGGACGGTCGATCCGGCCAAGGAGGTTTTTTTCGGGCGGGTGTCTGGGCGGGTGGTTGAATCCCTGGTAGGCAGGTGGTGCATTATCCTGCTTGATCGAAGATTTGAGTTTTCACGAGTTGCAGGGAACTGATTAGATTGGGATAGATTGGTTTGATGATTTGGGAGGAGAGAGTGGTTGTCGTGAGTTTTGTTGTGGTTTATTTTTGGTAGGCTGTTGGCTTATTGCTGGCTTATTGTTGGATGATTTGTAGTTCCTAGGACGAAGTACATTGAACTGGATTTCGTTCAACGAGGTGGATTCCCATTGCTATTGTGATTTAGAGTTACTGGTCAAGGGGTTAAGACAGATAATTACTGATTGACCCTGGCAGTATTATTAATAAAATTGACTAGTGGCCGCAGAGTGGTTAGTAGAGGGCCAGTGGAAGGGCCAATGGAGTGACTAAGATCGAGAGAAATGTCCGGGTGTGTTGTGTGCAAGGAGTGACCAGGGTGTAGTCAAGGTATGGCCAAGGAGAAAGATACGTGGATCCGAGGTGTGGTACCGAGAGTGTGCCCCAGGAGGTCGCAGATTGTGGGTGGACAGATAGTGGATGTTAGGATGTAGACTGTTGGAGGTGGCTGCCCATGTGTCACTGGCTAGTAATTGTGATTCACCCAGGATTGTTCATTTAGATCGCATGTGTATTTAGATTGTGGCAAGCACGAAGTTTACGGATATGTTTGGACGAGTGTGCGTAGAGAATGAGTGGTTGAAAAATCAAGCAGTGCAGGTTGCAGTATACCAGAGACACACTGGACCTAGCCAATAGGATGAGATTGTGGCTCGTAATGTATCCGAAACTGTAATTGAAAGGAAGGACAAATATATTAAATAAACATTTTCTGGATAATAACAACATTGCCATAGACATATAGTGTCCAACACCAACTCTCCCTCCCCAAGCCCCACCCTATAACCAGATCTGGTAATAACCTAGTGCTCTGCCCGAATAAGTACGCATTGTCAATCTTCAGCCCAGATCTACCATAGAGCAAATCTTAAATTGGGTTTATAAAGCGACCGAGGTTTCACCTGGCGATTTTTTTCCACGTAACAACTGCCACCCAGATATAATCACCCCAAGTCCTTCTGTGAACTTCCATCCAACGAACTATCATGCCTGTGCAACACTCCGATTTGGTCAGAGAACCAGACTTCCTCGAGCGGAACTTCTTCTACAGTGAGAAGAACGGGATCTTCAGAAACCTCGGGGTCCATGTGAAAATCAATAAACCAGTCAACGATGACCTTGTCTATGAAGGGTTGAGACGCTTGATTTTGAAGTACCCGTTGCTTGTGAGCTGTGTAGTTGGCGACGAACCTGACATGGAGTTCCAGCCAAAGAAACTCATCCGGTTCAAGAACGCCTACTTTGTCAATGACACTTTCACAAAACATTTCACCGAGGACGATGCGGCTGCTCGTGCTTTGAATATCGATAAGTTCGACAACAGCTTGGACAACGAGACTCCAATGTGGAAACTCACCTACTACTCTAAGCTTGGGTACCTCAGTTTGGTGGCCGACCACACTATCACTGATGCTGGGTCGGTGGCAGTGTACTTGAAAGAATTGGTCGAGAGTTTCAACCATATCGAGAACCCTAAATCACAAGAGATCTTGTTTTCTCTTGAGAAAGACCTTGCTAATGTCGAGGCTCCAATCACTCCTAACTTGTTCCATTTCATCAAATACAAACCAGACCTTGCCTCGAAACTTGCTGCCCCAGTGTTGAAATTCTTCTTGAACAAATGGCCCGGGCTCTTTCCTCTTGTCATTGAGAAACAGATGCACAAAGACCAGTTTGTTGACACCACCCCAATCCCATTCACCACCGACAAGTTCTTCCAGAGCGAGTACATCATCAACTCCGACTCCCCACTCAACAACCAACCTCCGAAATTCTTCAACATCGACCCTGAGACATCGGCCAAGATCATCCAACGCTGCAGAGAACACAACGTCAAGTTCCAGACGTATTTCTTGTTGGCGTACGTTTCCACGGTCCACGAGTTGGTGCCAGACCTCTACAGCGACAAGTACTTGAAGGTTGTCACTGCTGCCAGTTTCAGAAACGTGTTTGACGAGCTCCAGACCCATAACGCTTACAAAGGCGACAAGGGCAGATTCGAAGACGGGTTCTTTACTCACGCAGTGGTGTTCTACCTTGAACCTTTCAAGAAGTTCTCGTGGTCCTTGACTAAGAAGTACCACGATCACATCCACAAATTGGTCCGATCTCAGCAATGGATCACCGGCTACTACATGGCCTGTAAAGCTATCAGTGCCAAAAACTACTTCAAGACCAAAATCAACAAAGTCAAGGACGACACGTTCCTTGCCTACACTAACTTGGGACATGTGAATTTCATTGACCATAAAGACGAAGACAAGTACCAGATCGAAGATGTGTTGTTTGCTGCCTCTGCAGGTGCCATGACCGGTACCCACGCTATCTGTCTTAGTAGCAGTACCAAGGGTGGTATGAACATCTGTATCACTAACGGTGATAAGAACGTCAAAGACTGGGCCGAGTTCAAGGCTAAGTTGATTGAGAACTTGTCCAACATCACCGACGAGAAGCAGGGTTGAGAGTTTGAGTTTGAGGTTTGAGTTTGAGAGTAGCTATATATCAATAATTATCATAATGAGCCATATTCAAGACTGTAGGGAAGACACGTCTGTAAACACAGTAAGACCTCTGTTGTCAAACACAGATACTTTATAGTAGTTTCTAAACAGTCATGCATTTCCTTGAGCTCCTCCCTGGCTGTCTCCCTGACTTCCTCCAGACTCCCCTTCTCCAGTTTTGTCTCCACTGCTTCCACCTTTGTCACCATTACTACCTCCATTATTACTATCACTACCACCACTACCCTTCGGTTTCAAGATCAAAATCACCAACAATGCAATGACAACCAATACCAACAACAAAATGAGCTTGCATTTGTTGGTCTGTCGTTGATAATCGGTCGCTTTTGTAAGTTCTTTGTTTGTCTTTATAAGACTGACCTTGGTATTCTGCAAGTTGTAATCGATCTGATCCAATATAGTCCCCTGCTCAATCACCATATTGTTGACTTCTCTGAAAATTGCACTGACTTCAAGCACACCTTTGGCGATCTTGTTGATCTCCACTTCTCTTTGTCTGACAATAGCATCCAAGTTCTTGTTCAAGCTCTGCTGTGTTTGACGCAACGCGTCTCTGGAGTAATTCTCTACTTCATTTGTCTCCAACTCTTCTTCAAGAGCAGCATCATACGTCAGATCTTTCTTTGTTATACTGCTTATAGGTTCGAAATCGTCCTCTTTCAAAAACTTAATGTAGTTGTTCTGTAACTTCCGGAAATTAGATGTGGCTTGCTGGATCTTCAGAGCATAATTCTTCCTCACGTTTTCCAACATCCGCAACTCGGCATTGGCAAATTTCGGCCGCATCGACTCAAGCCGTTTGATTAACGAGAAACAGTTCTGGAACTTGGTGGTGATGAGATAATTGAGTTTCTCGATCTCCTCTTCATCTACGGTCCGATCATTAAACCCAGGCAATAAATTCTTCTTGTACAACTTGCTCAAGCTCTCGACTCTTCCGTCAATATCCACAAGTATACTCTCGATTTCATCAGCCACATCTATGAACACAGGAGGCAAACTTGGAGTACTCAACTCGATGTCTTCATTGATCAACCCTTGCTCTTCTTCTGGTAAACTCTCGAACCTTGGTTTCTTCTTTTTTGCATTGAAATTATGGTGAGGAAACGTTCGTCGATACGATAAAAATAAATTAGTTCTATCACGGAACATAGTGAAAATATACCGGTTCGAATTAGACCCTGATCTAGGATTCTTGCCAGTACCTAACTTAATTCGGTGTTATACAAGAGGTACACCACAGAATTGCTAAAGGCACTTCACGAAAATAGTGAGACACCCCCGAAATCACCAGAAAATTACCCGGAAACGCTTAGGGTAGGGGAGTTTCCCCGGACGCATTTTCACCTAAGGTATATATTTTTTGTGTTTATTGGGTAGGTATTTGTTTGATTAGTAAGGTATATGATTTTTAGATCTTAGAAATTACTGCTGCATAATTTAGTAGACTCCTTTTGTATCATAATGACCCACCTCCCTGGTACACACTCCACATACACCCCCTATATTTGGGTATGCATAAGAGCCTCTTAAGGTCCTACAAAGTATTAACAATAGAATAATCGATTAAGAATTAGTAAATGTTGAAGTGAAGTAAGTCTAGCAGTAATAATAACGATAAGAATTGAAAGGGGTCGTGATCCGTTAGTGTATGCAAGCAGTGTATTGTGAGAGATTCCGTGGAGGAACGATGTGATTGTGATTAACAATATTTGTAGTTGAATTCAAAGGAATTGGATTCTGGAGTGAAAGGAGTTTCTTCAAATATCGTCGAGTCAAAGTCACATTCACTGCTGACGTACGACACTGGATCGGCTGGGTCTTCACATTTCACTTGGAAGTCTTCAAAGATATCAGGATTGAGAAGTTTGCGAGCCAAGAACTGTTCACAGTCGTCGCCCCATACCAACTCGTTCTCGTTCTCGTTGTTGTTAATGAGAAGACTGTCAGTAAACTTCTGGATATCGTAAACGTAACTTATGTTTTCGATATGTTGTTTGGTGGAGTCGTCGTTAGACATCAAGTTGATATGGTTCAAGTAGTCTCTAGGGTCGGACTCTGGAGTGTCTATCCAGTCTGCAATCCGTTGCTGTTTGTGAGCTTTGGAGTCGATTTCCAAGTCACAACTGTAACGGTTGAACAAGTCCAAGGTCTGTTCTGAGAGTTTTGTGGCAAACAAAGGTGCGTATGGACTGAACAATTGAGAGTCAGATGGACTTTCTGGGTAAGTAGTCAAGGCACGGCTAAGACTGGATTTCAAAGCAAGTGTCAATTTTCTTTGAGGTTTCTTTATCTTTTCAACTTTATAAGTTGAGAGTTGGTTGGTGTAAGACGCAGTTAAAGTGGCCATGTTAGAGGTTGATAAGAGAGTGAAAGGATGCAGAAAAGAAGAGGTAGTAAGCTGTTGGCTGGTATTGGTAGGTTATAGGACGGAACAAGAATGTCTCAAGTGATAAGGCCCAGTTGAAATAGCGAATGAGAATAGAACGAGTGATGAAAGCGATAGACAGAGAAAGGTATGCCACCCAATATATAGCCTGGACAAGAACCTGAAACCTAAGTACTTTGCAATGGATAACCACAGTCAAACGAGATTTGCATCTACCATAAATCGTAGGCGTGCGATTATTATATATGGTTTCAACTACGTTGAAACTTCATGCAGGTCTAAAATAATATCCATGCTGCAATCGGACGCGCATGGACTTGGAACATTCTCTGGAAAAACGCCTTACTTGAGGCACGTCGTGAACAGGAATATCCAGCAATTCAAAAGGCCCAGACCAACATTCCGGGGCTCTTATTTGCGGTCGGCCATATAATCGGCAACAATTAACAAGGGCCCTGGCAACGACAAATTAATGTGCGGACAGTCAAGAGGCTTGACTGGGATACAGAATATGTAGCCAGGGATGGTGCACGTGACACTTGGGCAGACGAAAAAAAAATCTTGAGATGAGAGAAGAGGACGTAACCATGGCACAAGGGAAGTTGAAGCTTCAAAAGAAGGCGAAAGCAAGAGTTACAAAGATCCAGAAGAATCCTAGAAAGGCCGCTCCGAAGATTTTGAAGTCCAAGAAGGGTCTTATTACTGATAAGATCACCAAGGCACAGAACGGGAAGTTGATTACTAGTACTGAGAAGTTGATTGCCTCGAAAGTTGGACATTTGGAGATGGTGAAAGGGAACAGAAGAGAATTGGAGAGACAAAAAGCCCAGAAAAAGTGAGACACTGGTTCATCGAACAAGCTTTGCTGAACAACAGTGCCATGAGGAATACCAAGACTGCGAATAGGGGCAGGGAACAGAGTGAAGGGAGTGGGTACGGCGGGGTGCAAGACACAGGGCACAATCAACAAAGTACGAGGCCACAAAACTTAAACGAGCAAACACCGGAGAATGAACAGAGTCGCAGTAGTAAGAGCTCCACTAGAGTTCTGGGATCAATTATAGAATTAGAATACAGACCTGGGTTGCAGGCTAAGCCAGTAATAGTTGGGCCAGTTATAGAAGGGATTGTGCAAAAACAGTAGACCAGACCCTGGAGGGTTCCCAAAACGATCAGCCTGGGTGAGCAAATCCAGCACAGGCTCACCGATTGAGCAAATCTTCTAACGTGTGTCAATAGTTGTGTGACGTTGCTGTGTACTATAATTATTAGAGGATCGGCAGTTACCAGGGAGCTGCAGTCATGGATTCAGGGAGGGACTATAATTAGATGTGAGTTAGTAGTATTGAAAGGTTGATGATTTGTGAATGGTGTAGGAAATAGTGTAGTGACGGAGAAAGAAATAGACAGAGTGTGTAGTAAGTGGACAATTAGATATATTGTTTGCAAACTATAGGTTACGAATCGTTGGAGCAGCATTATGTACAGTGTTGATGATCAACATGCAAGGTTGAGGTCGGCTATCATCAGATGGAATGCGAGGGCTCACAATAACAAAGGGTCTGCAAAGGAGGATATTGGTATGAACAAGAACCTGGCATGAATCAGATGCTAGTGTGTTAGAAATGATATTATCAATAAATATTAGTGAGTGTTAGGTTTTAGTGTGAGAGGGAGAGTTGAGGTTGTATGTATGTCTTGGACCATACTACTAGCAGGGAACACTAGTAGATCTGTGAGTATCAGAGTTGAACAACTAATGAAAACATAGGGCAGTTTCCAGAGGTTGCTGAGAGTCTAAGAAGTTAGATCAATTAATTTGAATGTTTAGAAATGCGGTACAGTGCCATAGAACAATATGGATAGTTTGGCTTGACAATCGGTATGAGATATGAGGCTGCAGTGCCATATGAGCTAGTTAGAAAATGCTACTGCAAAACGGAAATGCATACGCAAACGTAAGGTGGAACGTAAATGAAGAGCCATAGGATTGGAATAGAAATGAGAAGTGCCATTGGGTTTGGAGTGAGTTTGACTAATTTAGAATGCTGCTACTATGGTGTTTAACAATGGGCATTGAATTGGCCATAGCAGAAGCCCAAAGAGCCATGGTGTTCACCTAGAGCCATACCATTTACAAAGGGATGAATAAAGAATGAACATTTGAGAATTATAATGTCAAACAAGAATGAAGAATGCTATTGAATGCCACAACAATAACAACCACAGAACAATCAAGTCTTACACACAAACAGTCTTACACAACTCAATCTGTGGAACTTCGTTATCCATACTATTGGTACCCTATTTGACACACTCATACATTCTCACATCTATCTCTGTGACATTCACATTAACCAAAGTCTCCTCTAACCAGGACCTACTTGGAACAGTTACAATTAATAAACTAGCAGCCAATCCATGTTTCTGATAACAAAATCAGTATCTGCTAATCTAGTACTTTGACATTGGGCTAATGTGTATGGAGGTATGTGTTGCCAGGGCAGGTCCTCATGCAGAAAAATTACCTACGGCTGTCCGTAACTATAGGCGATCGACAGACGGAACTGGCACGCTGCATGCCGTGTCTCAAAGCCCAGGGATACCAAAGACCGGGAGTGCCCTGAATTGCCAAGACGGACACCAGGTTAGACATATTTGTGTCGGAGAAAAATATTCGGCTGGTATCCAGGTATTATGACAGATACCCAGTGAGACAAACAGCAGTAGCACGGACTGCAGTCTAGGATGTATCAAATCCAGGGCTCACTCGTGGCCACACCAAATGTAACACAACCCTTAGTCTGTTGACTAGTGTCAAACAAAACTCTTGCAACACTGGGAACTGGATGAAATGGACCCTGCTTGATAAGGTCAAAAAATACTAGTTCTGGGTGAACACTGGGTCATTCTGTAACCCTTTAAATTACTGACAAGTGGAATTCTGTAACCCTTCAAGTTACTGATATCCAGTAGAATTCTGTAACACTGTATTTCAAACCGATTGGCGTAGTTTGAAGCAGTTGATATTTTTACGTTCTCTGAACGTTCGACCGTCTGCCACACACAGTAACTTCCTGTCTCAAAATACAAGTATCATTCACAAATGCTTCACTAAAAATCAATAGCCTGAGTTGTTGACGGTGCTTCGACTCCATGAATCTCTTTTGCTTTCTCGTCAGCTTCCTCCTCGACAGGAATACTCCATTCTGAGATTTCAAAATTACGCTTGCCGTTTCTGAAAGCAAACTCGTTCATCTTCACCACCATTGCACCTTTATCACTGACACCCTGGACTTTGATTATGTTGAAGAACCCTTGCTGGATCTTGTTTGGCTGGTTCTTGTATGAGATCTCAAGAAGTTTTACAAGATCCTGATTGAAAGGAACCAACTGGACTACCGAGTCAAATATGGACGATTCAAACAATCCAAGCAATGCATTAGCACGATCAGATTCAGTGGAAATCGATGCGAAAAGAACACAGTTACGAGAGTATCCTCGAACCAAGGTTTTCAAAGAATGCAAAAATGATAAGATCTGGCCAGGAACAAACAACCCTCGAGGATACGACATTGGGTTCAAAAGTCCAGGAACAACTATGCGCACTAGCTTGTCGTTTGTTCCGTTGTTGGTCTGCAGTTTCAATATCGATTCGATTTGTTTAAGCACTGGCATAAGTGCCATTGCTGATTTAGCTGGTGTTGGCTTGCTCAATGGCACAAAACTGATCTCTTGGCTCGAGGCACCAGGCAAAAGTCTCGAGGTAATGTCAAACGTAGTATTGTAATGAGGATAATTGTTGGCTGTAGGTTGCTGCTGTTGTTGAGGAGACTCGTCCTTGAGTCCATACCGCCATGCGATTTTCATTTTATTCTGTCGCTGGGACTCTCGTTGTGACTCAAGAACGTTCTGCACACTGAGTTTCAGTTCGTTGTCTCTGATAGTCTGTT
This sequence comes from Saccharomycopsis guyanensis, assembly GCA_030578595.1. Taxonomy (NCBI): domain Eukaryota; kingdom Fungi; phylum Ascomycota; class Saccharomycetes; order Ascoideales; family Saccharomycopsidaceae; genus Saccharomycopsis; species Saccharomycopsis guyanensis. The sequence goes on from JAJMSQ010000004.1 coordinate 129,556, forward strand.
TCTTGATCTCTTTCTTCGACCCTTTGTACTCTCCAGGTAATTCTTTGGCCCAGAAATTTGGAACTCCAATCACTATCGAATGACATTGCCCACCTTCAAGTCGAGAATGGATCACCCCTTGGGCTGTGAAATATCTTAATAGCGTAGTGCAGTAATCAGTGGAACCATGCTCTTCTAAAAGCACAGATGATCCAACAGGTATACCTCCATGCTGTAACAACCGATCCAAATCCTGACAACCTGAAGAAACACTGGGTTCACCAGTGACACTTGATGGTTTCACTGCAATATTTTTTAAAGGCCGTGGAGTATTTGCTGGTTGGTTTGTAGGTGCTGGTTTATTGGCAGCTCGGTTCACTGGAACTCTGCTCACTGGTACTCTGCTCACCGGTACTCTATTGACAGGCACTCTGTTGTTAGGCACTCTATTAATTGGAACTCGACTGACAGGCACTCTTGGATTCCGCACAGGAACATTGGGTTTTTCTTCTGGCTGATTCATGATGGCAATAGTGAAAATTGGAGAGTCTGAACAACTGCAGTATGAATCAATGGACGGAAAATTATTTTTATGCATCTGCAATTCTGATGCAGTGAACCAACAACTGTGTTCTCACATGGACTCTCGTTTATTGGTAGTGACTGGGTTACTACTTTATCTATGCTATCTCAGCACCCTGGAGGTGCTGTGGAATAGTCTAATATGGTACTTGGGCTACTCCGCTTTAAATTGTTTGTGTTTAAAGGTGCCGATATCCGAGTTATGTTACAGCTTAACTGTACCATACATCCTCCACAACGTGTTCCCTCAATCATTCATTTACCCAGAAAACAACATCCACGAGTTGCTTTTGCTGTTGTCCATAATTGCTGGTGTTACTTTTACCAAAAAATATGTTGGAAACTCGCTCACGGTTCTTGAAACCCAGTTCTTTGCACAGTTATTACTCAATGTGTTCCTCGGCAACAACACCATCTTCCGCAATTTATTTATATCTCTTGCCACAGCTGCCAGCTTAATCTTTATTCCTTTCAAGAAATCTCAGCTTCCATTGGTCCAGGAACTTGCAGTGTACTTGTTCTTCCTAGTGGAGTTTGCTCTGCTGTTCTTGGTGCTAGAGTATTTTGATTTACACACCGATTTCATCAGCTGGTTTTACCACACCTATTTCGTTCATCATTGGGTGGTTGCTGCTTACTGGTTGGGTTCATTGGTAGTAATTGCTACGGTGCTCTTGTCAATCATTGCAACTTCATTCAAAGGAAACGGTAAAGCTTTGAACTACAAAAGAAAAGTATGGCATTATTTGATCTTCATCATTTTGGTTCCTGTACTCCGTCATAACTACAACCTTCTGTTTGTGAAAGTGGTGTTATCGTTTGTGGTCACCTTGTTTCTCATGGTGGAAATTGTACGGTACAAAAGCCTTGGAGTGGTGGCTGCAGCTATTAATGATACACTCTCCAAATTCACAGACTACAGAGACACTCAGGGCCCTATCATCATTTCTTACTTGTACCTTCTTCTAGGAGTGTCGTTTCCAATATTCATTAGCGGCAGCTCGTTAGGACTTATTAGTCTTGGATTAGGAGACTCGTTTGCTTCAATTGTTGGGAAGAAAGTCGGAGGTATCAAATGGCCTGGCACCAACAAGACTTTGGTTGGAACTGTGGCTTTCATTCTGGTAAGTTTTGGTTCTATTATGATCTTGAAACATATTGCTTCGTTTGACGAGTTTGTAAATGAGAAAGATCTGGTGCTTTTCTTCAGTTGTGCAATGGGTGGGATATTTGAAGCATTGAGTGATTTGAACGATAACATTTTGATTCCACTCATCATGTTGATTTCAGTTAAAGTTTGTCGTTGATTATTAGTTGGGGTTGGCGGGTGTTTTTGATAGTTGTTAAGTTTTGAACAACAGTCGTACTAGATGATTCATAGATGCCTACAGTTACATATGGGCCACTACCATTCATATTCTATATTATACATCATTAATTATTCGTCCTTAAGAACTCGCTAGAGTGGTGACCAGAGAAACTCTATAAGCCTTAGTTCCTCTTAGTTAGTTTCCTTTCTATTATCAAGATCTACCGACATGTGAACCACTGGCCACTAGCGATTCACCATTCACCATCGGCATTGTATATGTATTCAGTCCCGACAAGAACTTTCACACTGGGAACTCCTGCTCCACATTCCAACATACTCTCTCCCCTAGAATGGATCCTCATATGGATCCTCCTCATCGTAATCATCATCCTTCTCATAATGATAAACAATGGCTCCTCCAATCCCCCCACCATTCTGAGCGTCAAAGAACGGCAACTCCACATCCCCCTTGGCTTGTCTTTGTTTCAGAGAAGTGGTCAAGTTGAAAGTACTCAAATCTTTCAACATTTCTTCATCTTCTACAGGTTTCTCCTTCTCTGTAGCCAACGACACTTCATGAGTTTTACTGTTGATTGTGAACTGGTACTGGAGTTTCTTGCCTGATTTCTTGAACTTGGTCATTTTCACTTTGAACACTGGGCCATGGGTTTTTGTCGGCACCAAGAACCGGTTGGAATACTGCAGCTGTGTCTCTTCATCGTCTACAACACTCGACAACTCAAACACCGTCGTCGCCACTAAATTGAGCAACCCTGTTTTACTAGGGAAATAGTCAGAATTGTCCTCTTGTTCAAGAACAGACAAATGATGCACGGCTAATATTGTGACATTAGCACCCATGATCTGCTCAAAAAACCCAGTCAACTCATCAGTTTCGATGTAACTCAAACTGTCTACTATCACCAACGTCTTGTCATGAAACTCAAACTTTAAACTGTGCCAGTCTGTCACCTGGCAATCAATGAACTCATCACTGGCTGTCAAGTAGCTCGGTCTTCTTATTGTCTCAAACGAAAGTAACACTCTATGATTCACCAGACTGCGGTGCACGATCTCTTGTATAAGCGTCCGTCCTGATTGGCTGAACGTATCTTCTACCACTAGAAGTGGAGATGGGTCTTTCAATGTAAGCAGCCGCTCAATGACCAAACTATCTGCAGTTGTCATTTCTTTTGTGGTAGTACTATGACACTAGCAAACCTACACTCTTGACGATGCAGCTACAGGCCAGTTTTTTTTCCCATGCACGCATCCCTGGCTCTTAACCGAATATGCATATAATCTCTAAAGGCGTATTCTATTACTGTGCAACTAATATATAAGTAGGCGAAACGACAGGCAATTGAGAGTTCTTGTTCAGTATTCAATCACAACAAATATCAATTCTCAATGTCTCCAATAATCGCCCGCTCTGCCCTTACATCCAGACTTATTGCAAGATCTGCTACCAATGCTGCTTCTAGAAGACAGATCGGTTACCTTGCCCTGCTTCCTTCGCAAGTCAGATACACTCTCTACTTGTCGATCGGAGGATTCTTTGCCGGTGCTGCTGCCATGGGCAAATGGTACTACCAGGCCTCGCCAATGAAGAAGATCTTTGACGAGAACAAGTACCACACTGCTTAGGAGAGCAGGTATCTCTTGCAGCCTGCAGCTGTCAACGTCTGAAACCACCTTGGGTCTCGTGGTTAATTTATATTCCATAGGTTATGAAATGCATCGCTTTTTTTGTTTAAGCTCGCCAGTATTGTGCTAACGAATGTAATTTGTCGATCACCACCGGTAAGAACGCCTTGACACTGTCGTTCACCAAGTTCTGGAAATACACAATCGCCTCTTCGTCATTGAGCTCCATCATAAACTTGTCTTGGACTTTGGAGATCGCATTTTTAGAGTCGATCTTCAAGTCTGGGATGTTGCAACTGGTCATAAGCTCAAGCAAGTTCAAGATCAAGTTGGAGTTCTTGCGAAGTGTAAGGAAACATATATAACAATAGTTCTTGAACTCGTTGAAATACAGTGAGTTCATTCCTCCAAACCCTTCGACAATCTCAATTGGCAACTTCATAAGTGGCGGGAACGGTTTAGGATCTCTTCCTAAAATGTACCCAAAATCCACATGGAAGAATCGTCCCGATGTAGTGATAAGCAAATTGTCTAAATGACGGTCTCCAATACCCAACAAGTACGTGATCACACAGTACCCAGCACACGATTTCACAAAATTGTCCATGACTATCGGGTTTATATGCTTTATTTCATCGTCATGGTTGGCTGTGCCTAGTGCTTCAGCTAGATTCTGTTCCAATTCTTGATGCTGGTTTGTGATGACATCTCCCAAATCTTCTACTGGGTCATGTTCGTCTGCCACTCCTTCTCCTTCAGAAATCTCGTTCTCTGCTCGGAAAAAGTTCAAGATACTTTGGTACTTGGTCAAGATCTTGTCCAACGTAAGATTAGGAACAAACTCGATCATTCCCTCAGTGAGATCGGTTGCCAAGATCTTGTATGGGTTCAATTGGAGATTCAAATTCTCGGCACTGAGCAACTTCTCAATCAACTTGATGATCTGGATAATCAACTGATCCTGTCGCAAGTCGTCTCCAACTTTGTACATGAAAGAATAGGTCAGGTCGTCGTCTGTTCTGAAAGTCAATTTCAATGGCGACAACGACGATTTGAACACCGTGCACTCGTCAGGAATAACACACAAAATCTTGACGTCTGGATTGATAGGCAATGCCAACGGCACAGTATTCTTCGGATCAAAGTACATGTAGTTGTCTTCGTTCTTCAGCAAGTATGTCTTCAAATGTTCCTGTTTGTCAGGGGTAGATTTTTTGAGGTTTCTGATAGTCGCAGTCAACGTCGAGATCCGTTTCACAAAATTGATCTGCTCTTTCAATTCCGACAATTCAAACTCGTTGCCAGTCAATTCCAAGCTCTGCACATCAAGAACACTGGCAATATTGGTTCGAGGCTGTGGCCGTTCTATATCTTCCGACGAGTCGACTTCGTTAATAGCACTTTCAATCGAGTTGTTTCTTGAAATAAGTCTGCTGTCAATCATTTTTCTGTCGTTAAGTTTCAATATTTTCTTGTTGTGATTGTCAAGAATCTTCAATTGTCTGATGAAAACTTTGAAGATCTTGCGGAATATAAGCTGACTCTTGAACTCGTTCTGGGTGTCCTTGGACTCTATCTTCACATACCAGTAGAAAAAGTTGCCCAAAGTCTTGTTGTGGACTGATTTGTAGATAAGAAAGTTGGCTAGCGGTGACAACGAGCTGTCTAGCTGGTACTTCTTGTCGAGCTGGAACATCTCATTTGTATCAGTAACACCGTAATGCTTGATTGGACCAGAATTATTGTTGTATTTGAGATTCTTGAACAAGGTGGTCAACTCTTCTTTCGAGCCAACGTCCACCGTAGAATAATCACTTGTAGTCGAGTTACCTAACTCACTGGCTGGACCTGCAAACACATAATCATCAAACTTGAGAGCTTGTACCAATTGTAAAAGGTATAAATTGAGTTCCTCGTCCTTGAAATAGCTCAAGTTGTTGACGGCAAAGTCTCGTATCATTGTGTTGTTGATGAATGCCGGGCCAAAAAGTTCCAAATTGTTGGACAAGGAGATCTTCAATTTGTTTAGCACCAACAAGTTCAAGATTTCTTGGATCTCCTGGATTTCACTGTTGTTCTCCCAATTAATAGATTTCAACAAGAAATTGAGCGAGTTGGAGCTCAGAGAACTGTTGAGCTGGAAGTTGCTGATCAAGTAGTATCTGAACTTGTAGATTAAATTCTTCTCGTTGTTGTTGAGCTGTCGTATAGACGAGTACGTCAAGATCTTGCTCAACCGTTTCTTGATCTTGAGGTTTGGTTTCAAGTTCTTGTCGGTGAGGTTCTTGTAGTTGGAGTTGTTGAGAGACGATCTTTCAAGCTGGTGGTACTTTTGTTCTATTGGCTGGTTATTGTATTGTTCTGGATCATAGATGTTGCTTACACTGAAATTGGAGTTCAGGTTGAGTTTGTTGATATCGATGAGATCCTCCATTGGCTTGTTGTTGTTTACCTTGTTGGCAGCACGTTTACGTTGGCCATCGACACTGTTGTTCAACGAGTTGCTTGGAAACAACGAGTCCTTGGTGGTAGAAAGTGGGTTGTCAGTGTCATCGTAAGAGAAATCGTTGTAAACTACAGTAACGTCGAAATTGACAAGTTCGATCGACAAGTTGAAATGGTCGAGGTTGCTTTTAATGAGTTTGCGGTTAAGTTGTTCGATTTTCTTGATAAGCAAAGAATTGAGCCAGGACGAGTCAGACGTATCAGTGCTAAGAGTCTCAAACTTCTTAACAATTTGTTCGAATTCTGCTAGTTGGTGGCGGTACAGTTCAGAGTCCTGTTCCACACCAAACCTCTGGTGCAAAACAACAGGCAATAACTGGTGGCCTTTCTTGAGAGTGCCGTCCAAATCATCAAACAACTTTATCAGGGATCTTCCAAACTCCACCAGTTTATTGTCAATAAACTCGTATATTATGAAAACAAGCTCGGAGGCAAGTGGGAGCTGGCTGTAGCTGACAGGCAATGCTATCCACTGGTTGAAGTTACGTTTGTAGCCGTGACCAGATTCATTGGAGTCGTCGTCGCTGACATCAAATGAGGTGTACTTTGTTTGCACCGGTAGACTGAGAGCAATGTTGCCGTTGAAAAGCTGGGCAGTGACAAACAAGTCTGAGTTGTGTTTGATTTTTGAAAGCGACTGGTACAATTTGGGGTTCTCGATGCGTAAGGACTCGGAATACAATTCCTTGAACTGGCCCTCAACAGACAGGATCTTGAACTTGAGACTGGTGTCGATCTCGTTGGACACGACAAACACCGCGGTGTTCTTGTTCATCCTCGGGGCGTGTGGTGGAGTGGAGTGTGCCTTGTGCAGTAATCGGTGATTATTATTTTGGAGTTTGTAATCTCATCGCTGCATGTGGTCAGGGCTGCACGGATGGGGCTGGTGTGTTGTAGGCGGCTTTGGGGCGGGCCGGGGCGGGTCTGGATGGGAACTTGTTGGAGATCGGCCTGGGACAAGTAATGCTCCGCCCATAGAGTCGCCTAACGTGTGAATGGAAAGTAAACGTAGAAGACACAGAGCAGAGCACACTAGATCAGACAGTGCACACAGATATACGGAGCACATACAATGCATTAGAACAGACACAACACAACACACAGAAATACAGACCTGCCATAATAATCCACCCTACATACAGAACTAGCCTAAAATTTAATAAAACTGTCCATCAAGATGAAATCACTTGGCATCAGCAAACGGATTTTACCGAATATTATCAAACGGTTATTATTTCAATACAAGACACACTTTAGTTTTTAGGGTTTATTGAATTGGTGCCTTGAACTAGAGTGTTCATATACATGATGGGTACCGTAGGTGTGGGACGAGTAGTAGTTGTGTGTTAACCATTAGAGTACGTTTACCATGAGTGCAAGTTCTTATAGTTTATTCTTTGACTTTTAGATTTTGTGTTACCAATTTCATTCCAATGGTGTCTTCTTCCCTTGCCCCTTAGCACACTCCGTCGCTGTTCCGTTGACCTATTCGCACCTCAAGTCCACTCTCCCACAGGCAAGCCCTCATGCACACTTCCGCTCAATAGGCACAACCCAAAAGGGCCCTAATGAAATACCTCCACAAAATATTACCACATTATGTCAGTTTGATGACCAGCACCGTTTGATAGATTATTTGGACCCCCTTTTATTGGTGTGCTACTGGCTGCTCTTCACTTGCAAATTTCTACTATGCCCAGAAAGTATCTCCACAATTCACGGCTCACAACTCTCTTGGAAGTATCTATAGGTACTGCCACCATAAACTTGCCCCATAGTAACAGACTTGTCCCATAGTAACAGACTTGTCCCACCGTAACAGACCCTTTCACTAGCGCCATGCTAAAGTTTCCGGTTATTTTTAACCTAGTTGCAAGGCATAGCAGTACTTCATGCTAGGAAACCACCAGAGAATCCCACACAAAATCCACCCTAAGAGCAGATCCAAGCACGCACGGAACAAGGGGTCCAGACTAGCACAGCAAATCCAATGGCAATTGTTATCGGCAATCGAAACAACGGAGTTTTCCTGCTAGTGTGGATCTGTGCCGTCAATCCACTGTCGCCAACGATTCACTGTGGCCGTATCTTTATGCACGACCCAAGTGCCATACGTCTAGCACGGAATGCCACGGCAAAAGTCTCAGTGAACAAATTTAAGAGCCCTGTCGCTAGAAAATATATATAAGTGGATAAGTCTTGAGACATGAGGACGAATACAGACACATCAATCCCCTTCCCATATTCACAATGCACTTCACCAACGCTATCATTGCCGGCCTCAGTATGGCAGCTTCTGCCCAAGCTGCTGCTATTCCAGCCAACGAGATCTTCAAGAGAGACGGGATGTTGGGAGGTGTGTGTGACGACGTGCTTGCCAGATTCTCCAAGCTCGGAACCTGTCTTTCTTCCACTCCACAGTTCCAGGCCATGAACCAGACTTTCTGGTACCAGGCTGCTAAGAAAGAGTTGTGTGGTTACGAGATGCAATTGCCAGACGAGCCAACCAACAAGACCAACATTGTCATGCCACAAGCCAAGTTGTTCTCTGCTGCTGCCACCAACCTCACCCACGAGATCAACGCTGCCAACTGCGACCCATCGTGGGTGACCAAGATGGACACCAACGCTACCTGCACCAAGACCGCCAACTCCAAGGACGTTGAGACCGAGTTGCAAGCTCAATGGTTGTACAACATGGCCCTTGCTCAAAAGGGAATCCAGAAGACCGGCGACCTCCAGAAGAGAAACCCATACATCACCGAGAGCCAGTGTTTGCAGGCCTGTGAGCTTATCCGTCAAGGTTCCAACGCTGTTGAGGAATGTTGGGAAGTCACTGGTTTGACTGTGTTGTACGGTGTGTGTGAGGTCGGATGTTACTACTACTTTTAAGTGACCTCTGCTTTGCTTCTTTTGGGTATTTGACATTCCCTTTCTTCGATTCTTCTTTAGTTTGAAACTAATTTATTAACATTATTTATTTGTGTGTATGTAGCCTTAGCCTTCATTAGAGATACAACGTATAGACTACTCCAGAGACGCAAGACTGAGAGACTTCTCTGCAGCTTCTTCTCTGCATTTACTTCTCTAGAGACACACTTCTCAGATACTAACCCCCACCTCACTAAAACAAAGTTTACTCTATTATTGAGCCACCTCTTATCAATGCAGACTTCTCCATGATTATTTAATCCTCCGTATCTTAACGTCAGGGTATTGCCTTGCCAGTGCCTTGCACTCATGCACTACTGTTGCATGCACAAATACGCAACCTCGTTGTGACTTTTTTCTCGGTTTTTTTCAGTGAATATTGTACTGTGTACTACTGACGACATCCAACAACCTCACAATAATGTTACGGCCGGCTGTCCAGACTCTGGCCCGTACATTTTTCAGATCGGCTCGAAGATCCATATACACTATTCCGGAGCTTGAGAGTCTCAGTTCAGGTCAATCTGATATTAAAGGACTCTACTCGACTGAAGGACTCAGTAAAGCATGGACTTCCAGAGCTCAGCTGTACGTCAATAATTTAAACAAAGCTCAGCCTGGTGACGAAAGCATATCACAAAGTTTGGAACAGATAGTCACCAAGTTTGCCAATGAGCCTTCCAAAAAGAGCTTGTATGAAAACGCTTCGTTGCTTCTTAACACCAAATTTGCACTTGAATGTCTTGCACCAATCAACGATTCTGCCAAGCACCAGATCCCTCCAAAAGCCACTGCTGCTGATCTTTTGAAGTCGCCGCTGCTTGAAACCAAGTTCCCAAACGAACCATTGAACAAGACTTTCAGAGAATGGATTGCGTCGTCGTTTGGATCAGTGCTTGAGTTCAGAACTTTGCTCTTGAACTCGGCAGAAGCTATCAAGGGTGACGGTTACACCTGGCTTGTAGTTGAGCAAAAAGAAAGACAAGAGAACAGATACGGAAGTTTGTACATTTTCAACACATACCACAGTGGACAACCAAACAACAAGTCAGCCGAAGCTTTGGCCAACTTGAAATTCTTGCATCAGAAAACAAAAGAACAGGAACAAATTCAACCAGTTGAGGCTGACGAGGAAGCCCCAGAAAATAAGTTTGAGTATTCTGAGAAAAGCACGTTGTTCAAGTCGGTTGACGAGGCAAGAGACACCATGCATTTGGAACGAAGAAAACGGTTTGTGCCAGTGCTAGCCATTGATGCTTCTCCAAAAGCTTACCTATACGATTATGGAGTGTTTGGAAAGGCTCAGTACTTGGAGAGAGTGTGGGAGTGCATTGACTGGGAGAAAATTGCTACAAGATTGCCAGAACGGTCTTCGTCTTTGATCTATAGTGATTAATGTAAATAGTGAGGAGCTGTAAATATAAATGAGTGGATGGGAAATGTAGGGAAAAGCAGGAGGGGTGTAGGAAGGGGAGAAAGAAGTAAAAGAAGCAAAAGAAATAGGACAAATAAGAAGATGAAGAGAAAAGAGTGGGTTCTGGTTCTTATGGAGACTCTATGTTGGATGAATGTTCACTATGATCAATGCTGGGTACGTCTTCCACCGGGTAACTCCATGTATATGAAAAAGTTTCAATCACCAACTGACTTTCCTTTCTTTACGTATTAACTTCTGGAATACCAAGCCATGAAAGTATTCTTCTATCTTTAAATGTGCACAAATGGCCGGAAGGAGAAAAACAATAACCCTTTATAATATGATACTTATCGACGAGCGCACGCTCACTTTATAGTTAGGTATTGTTTCGCTTGGGGTTGACAAGTTGGTCACTGAGGTTTTCACAGTAGAAAGTATTGATTGAGACCATCCTAGGCCATCCTTGCTTGAATAGTAAAAATTTGGACAAGCTGGATATTTTGTTATCATCAGCGTTGTCAAAGATTGTATCAAGGAGTAGTTGATTGTAGATTGCAGATTGGGATTTGTTAGTCAACATCCACCGAGTATGGAATATGTGAGACTCGATTGGTGTAAGTAAGAGTTACAGACTTGCGTATCGTAAATGATTGTTGTCGATATGATTCTCTTTAGAAAGATTACTTTAGTTCTTCTAAGGATTAATTCCTGTGCTGCCAATTCTCTAATTGTGAGAAACAGTACTGGGGCCCAAGTATATTTCTCAACCAGTCAAAGTGAAAAACCACTGGCCAAAGTTTAGGCGGATCCCACCTAGAACATTTAAATTTGGGCGGGTGAGGAAAGATGTCTCCCTCCGTTCTTGTTTATCTTCCGGCGGGTTAGGCCGCTTCGTTCTCTTGTATGCACTAACCCAAGACAGAGTTCCAAATCCCCACGTTTGAACGCCTCTCAAATTCACACACTCTTTCTACATTGCTCCACATTTCAACATAACCCCCAATAATATCGCCATGTCTGTTGTCCCACTTGAATCCAACCCCGAAGTTTTCACATACCTCGCTCACAAATTGGGCTTGACGTACCGTCAGGAGTTCTGCGATGTTTATTCGTTGACAGAACCCGAGATCATGGCGATGGTTCCAAGACCTGCCAGAGCTTTGGTGCTTCTCTTTCCTATTTCTCCAGCATTCGAATCAGAACGTAAAACCTTCGACAGTCACAGAGAACCGTACCAGATCCCAACGGGAGATGAAGAAGTGTTCTGGCTGCCTCAGACATTGAAGAATGCTTGTGGGTTGTATGCAATCTTGCACTCGATTGTCAACATGCCAAGAGACCATGTCGAGCCAGACTCCACACTTGACAAGTTAATCACAGCTTTCGACAAAGAGAAATCGTTCGAGGCAAGAAACGAACGAATCAGAACCCTTGAACTGGATTATTCAGAGTCTGCTCAAGAAGGTCAGACTGAAGCACCTGATGCTGAGGCTGATGTTGATCTCCATTTCATTAGTTTTGTCATCAGAGACGGACGGTTATGGGAACTCGACGGAAGAAGAAACGGACCAATTGAGCTTGGGCCAAGTCACGGTAACCATATTTTGGACGAGTCTGCAGTTCTTGATAAGATTCAAGGGTATATGGATTTGGCTCTGGATGAGAATAAGGACAGATTCAGCTTGTTAGCTCTTGCCACTACGAGTTGAAAGCACATAGAGGTTGAATGTTTTACTTGTTGACTGTTTAAAAACTGCTCTGTTGGTTGACTGTTTAAAAGTTGTGTTGAGTAAATGCTTATTAGTTGTATTGAATATTTTGAATTATGAATGAATGTCTGTATTGGATCAAAATGTACTAACTGAATCAAACTTCTTGATGAATGCTAAACATAATACTCAGTCCTACCAACCTACAATCCCAATGCAATGTTCATGTTATCATATATAGGACTACGATTATTGGAATGCTTGTTGGTAATGCAATATCAACCATCTAACACCCCACTACACTACTTCTGCCCTTTGATATCAACTCGTTTGTGAATTGATTCATAGAGACTGAAGATCGACTGTTTTGCCAAATGAAACTCAAAGAACTGGTCTGCCACAAACGAGGAGAGTTTCTTGGACCCCAAGAATTCAACCAAGTCCTGTGTCAGCAAGAACCCAGTAGACGTCATAAGAACGTCAAGAGAGAGTTTACGATAGCTCCGCGACATGATGTGCAAGGTCTTGATTCGGAACTTGTCCTCGATCTTGGAGGCAAACTTCAAGAACGCGTCGAAGTGGCCCTTGTAGACATTCCTTGTGTTGTAGCTGCGGATTGTTGTCATCACTGCAAAAAACTGCAGATACTCCTGGGCATACAAGTGTTCAAAGAGCCGCAACGCAAAGTCGATGTAGACGTTGCTCAACTTCTTCTCCAACTTCTTGGGCAGCACCTCGTAGAGCTCGTGGTGTTTCAACTTACATATTTCGGGGTAGTTTTCGGTGATCAAGAAATACAAGATCCGGTAGCCCAAGAACTCAAACCGGTGGTTGCCCATGGCACCTCCCAACAGATAGAGCGAGTTGAGCTGGCTCTGGCACTGGTTATACTCGCCTAGATCGTCGTTCTCGATTGCCAACTTGGCATGGGTCTCATACACCAACACGGTGAACATGCTGTTGATGTGCTGGACCGTCAAGTCTTGACGGATCGACTTGAGCTGGTCGCAAATGTAACTGTACTTCATATTATCATTATCACGGTACTTCTGAATAACAAACGGTAGAGATTTCTTTAAAACATCAATCGGTCGCACTCTCGAAGGGTCCGGGGCCGAAGTTAATCGTAAGAACGTTTTCTCTAAAGCTTCACTAGTGCCCACCAACTCTCCAAGACTCTGTTCCTGATCATCGTACCCTGAGACCACCGGTGTATTCAATTCCCTCTCAAACCTCTGGCCCCTCAATTTCTTACGCTGATCTGAATCATACTCTGCCTGTCGTTTTCTGTTAGATTGTTTGAAGGACGGTGTCTCTAAGCTGGTGATTCTTTTTGATAGTGGTTCTTTGGTATTATTGATTAGTCTGTCGTCTTTCTTTTCTGGTTTAGGTTTCTTACTTGGTTTTAAACCAGCCTTCGCTAGCTTATTAAGCAATATTTCGCTCTGATTGATTTCCAAGTCAAGCTTGGCAGTTGGGTCTAGTGCTTGTAGTCGCTGCTTGGACCAGTCGTTGGTGAACAACTTGCCTTGATTCTTTGCCAACGTCACTAAAAATGTTAACTGGTCACGACACTCGCTGGCTTTTGCAGGACTCAAGGAGTCCATCTTACTGAACAAATCATATGTGAACTTTGCAAGACTCGGAGGCACTCCGTCTGTCAGCTGCTGAGTGGTTCCTAACTTCTTAGGCTGGACTTCATTCCCGGCCATGGTTCTTAGTTACACTGTTGTGTTTCTGGTTATTATTTATTGGTAGTTATTGGTAATTATTGATAGTTATTGATTATTATTTCTTGTTATTGGTTGCTTTTGTCTGCTATTATTCATTTAAATCTTTGCTGCTTCTCTTATGTTCTTCCCTCTTGCTTTCTAGGGAGTACCAATCTCTATGCAGATTTTGTTTTATTTTTTCTTATGCACAGTTCAACTTTCAATTTCTTACCCATTGGCCACCATGCTAGTAAGTAAAGAATAATGAATTGATTCTGAGAAATTGAGTGTCAGAGAAAGAAAGTTTACTACTTTCCAGGCTTCCAGTTTTCCAATACTTTCTTAGTATCATTCATTAAACACAACCATTTAAGTTTGCCTTCTCTTGCTAACCCCAGTTCAAACCTTGGACAGACTTTGAGAAGACGCCTCGACATCTTGTTGATGAAGACGAAGAGTATGAAGACGAGACCGGTGTGGTTGAATGTGAGTTTCTGTTGACTCACAAACTTGAAGACACTCGTAAATCGTTGGCCACTGTGGTTGTTCCATACAATTTGCAACCTATGTTGAAATCAGTTGGTGTGAACTCTCACAGTCTTGCCACTGTGCAAGTGACGATTTCTCAAGCAGTGCTTACTGAAGCCGACACAGAATACGATGAGTTGACTGCACAATACGAACATCAGAACACCAAGCAAGAGACTCGTAACTCGCAATTGGAAGTGGAAATAGTGGCTCTTACAGAATCACACAACGGAATATTAATGCCTAACTTTGCAGGTGTTCTGCCTGCTGTGCTCCATCAGATATCCAAGTACTTATTCACTATTCTCAGCCCACAAACGTTGTTATCTCTTGCTCTTTGTCATATCAATCTGGGCGAAGTTCTTTGTAAATTGTCCAATTGTGACGATGGATTGGACGTTTCTTTTTTGAAACCTCCTCATTATGTATGGGGAGTAGCAGCAGCAGTGGCAGCTGAAGCAGCATTGAAGAATGTTCCGTTTGTGGTGCTTGCTATCAGTGCTGCCGGTACTGAGAATTACGAGAAGTACAGCGAGTACTCGTACAATGCAGCGGCAAAGTTCTTGTGTCAGTATTTAGGATTACTGTTGTCTGGAGTTAAACCTTTGAAAGGGTTGGACCAGAGATTGTACATATGAGTAGTAGGAAGATGTTATGTTAATGACGCGGAATAAATGCAAAAGTATAGAAATGTACGTAGTGGGGGTGGACGACTGATACTCAGTGATCAGTTCAAAAAAGATAATATCTCACTGTCGTCAAATGATCCAAAGTACCCACCCAATAAATCCACCGGGTTTTTAGACAGGTCTTCAGTGAACGACCGAGGAACCACCGACTCTTGTTTTGGTTGACGTTCCACGTTGGAATCAGCCAACTGGTTGTTGTACACTGAGAGAAAGCCTCCCAATTCTCCATACCACGACAACCATTCGTAGATCCAACACTTGACAGCAAACCACGGTTCGAACTGAGTGTCGTCGTTGAGATAAATTGTTTTGACTGCTGAATCAAGCAACGAGTTGACCATTGCAAGGAACTGATCGCATGGAGATTCTGGGAACTGGAGGTTGAGCCGGCCGAGATACTTGAGAACTTTGACAATAGTCTGTTCTGGAGGCCCGTCAGCAACAAGCAACTGTGGGAAGTCTTGGGTCAAGAATCGGGCGACGGCAGGGATTTGTGTGGTTTTTACTGTGGAAACTTCCATTAGAACTTGGTTGGCAGCAACATTGAGGATCCAGGATTGGTGTAGTTTGTGTAAGCTGGACTCGTGCAACAAGTACCTGCCAGCTCTTGAACGGAGCTTTGAAATCTGGACGATTTTAGCTACAAGTTTGCAGAACTTCTTGGCAGGAAGTAACTTGATCTGGCAGCAATGTGGTGGGAGTTTCGCCATACTCTCAGTCAATAGTTTAGGATAGACGTTGGCCACATGTTTGAGCTGGGAAAGCACATGGTCTGGCACTTCTTGCAAGGTCAACTTGCCAAGCATATTGAGAATGGTATGGAACATGATGATGTCGGCCTGCTGAACCCATTGCATCACTCGCTCGTTGGTGAAGAGTCTGAGAACCGGGTCGGTCAACGACCGTACAAACGAGTTCAACGCTTTCTGGAGAGTCTTGAGTTTCATGTACCGCAACGACTCGAACACACTGTTGCAATGGTTACGGTACAACAGAAACAAGATCTCAGCAGAGTCGCCAATGTTCTCCTGTTGAGGAAGAAACGGTTCGATAGGAGGTATGGCAAGAGCCATGTCGTAAGACGACTCGACGTTGCTACCGAAATCTTCAAGACGCACTAAAAGATCAGGAATAAATGTGATTCCTGTGTCTTCAAAATACGAGAACGAACCAGGAACTCGAGCAAACATGGCCTGGTCACCAAACGATGTGCATACTGTTGAGGCAGGACTCAATTGAGTGCTGGAGTACATTGGTGATTGGTTGGATGAAGTGATCAGAGAATCCATGCCTTCAAGCACACTACGAAGCGGAGAGGCTGCTTCTGAGCCAGGTCCGTCTTGTTCTATCAATTGGATTCCTCGGTAATGGTACTTGTTTCCACCGCGAAGTCCACTTCTGTAGATAGTGATGAACGGAAAGATTGCTTTGATAAGCTTACCAAACAACGCCGGCGACACAGCAGTGACAGAGTGGTCGGCACAGCAAGCAGAGTACTTTGCAAAGATCCGTTCGCGAGGCACTCTGTAGTCCTGGCTGATCTTGCAAGATTTCTTGAGCCAGGCGTACCCGAAAAGTTGAGTCTTTTTAGTCTTTGGCAAGCAAGCAAGAGTTGAAGTGAATTTGTCCGTGGTCAACGATTCGGTGATATCCACATGGGTAGTGACCGGTTTGCCCAAGTTAGATTTGGCTTTCTTATGAGCTACACCTTCCAACTCCATGGATTTCAAGTACTCCGCAAGTTTTTGAAGAGATACTTGACCGACGTTGTTGATAAGCAAGCGTAACTCCAAATCAGCTTGGGTAGGTTGTTTAGGAGCTTTTTTAGGAAACGACACCATAGGACCATAGAACGGTTGTGTGCGACTCTTCTGCACTGGCATTATAGGCTGAGCCATGGCAACTGGAACCATTGCTCCAGGGATATGTTGTATTACAGGAGCCTGCATTGCTGGCTGGACCATGGGCATTTGCTGAGCCATAGGGACCTGTGGAGGATATGGATAAGCAAACCGAGGGTCAGGGTACTGAGGCTGGACGTTGGGTGCTGGTGATAGCTGGTCAATGAATGGGTCTTGGAGTGGGACATGGTGACCAACATGAGACTCAGCAAGGAGCTGGGATTCAGGTCCACCAGAGTTGTCCTGGGACACTGGGGCCATGGTGTGGAACCCGAGGCCTATTGGAGACAGTGCATGATGGGATTCATCATCAACAGGATGTTTCATTGAGAACTCACCATATATGGGAGATAGACGTCCGGAGGAACGGGGGTGATATTTTGTGACTCGACAATATAAGCAGCGGGGTTGAAACCGATATCAGAGTCGAGTTCAAAAGGAAACAGGAACTGTTTTGGGGGTTTGTGTGGTGAATGTTCAATGGTTGGTGGTGGTTCAGGTATGCAGTCTGGAACTGTTAGTAGGAAGAACGAGACGGAGGGAGGGGAGTATTGAATGCTGAGATGATAGTTGAATGATGATGAGAAATATAAAAAAGAAATGTCCAGTTTATTGAAACAGCAAGTAAAAATGCTTGCAAACAACAAAAAACTAACAGACAAGTGTCAACCGGTAGATTCGGTGACTAGTCTGCCGTAGGAGATTTGCAACTAATCTCTGCTGGCCTCCCCCTAATAGGATACGGGAAGCGTAGAAGACTTACCTTAGTCAACAAATTGACTATAATTGATTATAAATTAGAGTTCAAAAGTAGAAATGCTAAGGGCCCAGGAACCGACTCCAGAATATTATATTGCCAGACAGACTGGCGTGGCACGACTATATAACTAGAGTCCCTAAAGCTGCTGTGGAGGAATGAAAATTTTAGTATGCTAAAAACAGGCGGTGAAAAAATCGGGGTGCGACCGGGGTGGTCAAGCCACAGGCCCCCACTAGTGGCGAGTGAGGGGTGACGACAAGCGGTGGAAAATAATATTTTGACAGCAATACCGATTGTTTGAAGGTCGTTGTTTCGTTGGAGAGTGGTATTGGTTGGTCCTGTAATCTGTTGGTGGGAATTGGTTGCTGTTGAATTGAGGGTCTGGAAGTACTCTATTGGAACCTGCGGACACCCATTGGCTATGTCGGAGATCTGTAATGTTCATGCAAAGACAGGAAATAAAATGAATGCTAATAAATGCCACTATGATTTAATGGTAATCAAAAAAAGGAGCATTGTCGTAAAAATGAATGTGTGCTAGTGAATAACCAATGGTTGTGGTCAGTGGTGCGCTTGGAGCATAGTCTGCAGCATTCGGCTGTGCCATGTATGTACTGTTTTGTAATCGATTGTTGGCCTGTTAACTTCTGGCCATGACATATACTTTATTACCCTTTACTTTTTTCCGGGCGTATTTCAACACCAACTTGTCGATTTTGAGTTTCTTGACGTTCAATTCCGCAATGAACGGCTCGATCTCGTCGAGTTCCCAGGTGTTCTGAGCAGAAAACAATTGGTCCATCCGTTCTCTGATGTCTCCCGACAACAACTCTTTAGGAAAGTACTGGATTCTGTTGGCAATGGGCCGAGCAAAGTATCCCCGCAATAAACTGAGGTCTACTGGAACACTATAGAAGTCGGGAAACTCGAGTTTCCATTTTATGAGAAACTCGTTCGGGGCAGTGAGTTTCTGTGCATGCTTGCGTAATGCTTGGATTCCGTACCACACAGCAACTTTCTCTTGGTCCAAATTATACGGGCTGGTGATATTGTCCGAGAATTTCCGTAACACCGTTTCCAAAATCGAGGGAGTGAAATCCGGCAGTTGCATTTTTCTGTGGAGTAGGTCAAGATCGATCTGTGTGAAATCCATGTCGTTGGCTATAGCACATGTAATAATGACCCCCAAGGACTCACTGATGAATTTCTGTGATAATAAACATGCATGACCTGTTGTTAGTATTAGTTGGTGGATTCGATTGGAAGAAAAAATAAAGAAGTGTCTGAGAATAGAAATTAATATCTGACATTGGCAATAAAAACCAATATCAAAAAAATCTTAATTGATCTAGTTTTGACATACTCCAATCTCCCCTTCCAAACAACTCCTAGAAATTACTCACCATCCCACATGCTCCCTCCAGCTAATGCAAAACTCTTGTCGAATTCTACCCCTGATATAGGCGAATCGTTTCGCAATTGCTCCACTGTCAAGTCTCCTTCTCCACTGAGTTTCACTCCGTCATATATAGGTAAATTGTTGGTAGCAATGGTCCCTTGAATACGAGTGCATTCAAAGTCACAATCAAACTGGGAAATCCCCACCAATTTATCTCCACCAAATCCGCCATCGCCATTGGGCTGATAATTATGTTTAAGCAAACAAACGGTGTTGGAATGATTTTTCTGGCGAAGTCTGAACGTCTTGTCTTGCGAGCATAGCACTGCAAACTCGGATCCTTTAGGAGCCTTGATCCAAAGACTAACGCGTCAGTACGCGTCGGAATAAATACCTGGCCTGTTTCTGTACCATGAAATCCATGATAAAATCATTTGATAGCTGAAAAACTTACCTGTTTGACTCTTGGCCAATCACTTCTAATAACTCATCATCCAATTCTATAGTTTTATACAGATAATCTGGTTGACATCTAGTATAAACGTCCATTATCTACCTGGAAACTTGTAGCTTTGCAGAAATAAATTTCAAAAACGTAAACAAAAAAGAAAAACATCACTCCTGCGGTCACGTGGCAAAGACGAACCGTGAGGAATGCCAGCCTGCAACACCAACAGCATAATGGACCAAGCTAATGAAAAACCAGGCAAAAAAAAGTAAAAAAAAAATGCATAGCATCAATCAAGCAGGCCGTATTTACTAATAAAAATTAACAAGAACTTCGAAAACCCACTCGCAGCCAAAATAATTGCTGCCCCTCTCATCCACCCAAAATCCAATCTCAAGCCCTCTCGCTAATCTGATACACGCATCGCCGTGAGGTTGCGCTTGTCCCGGGTAACCCCCTGTGCTCCTAGGCAGGAGGGTGTAGCTCAGGATTTTCAACTAGCGTTCCTAAATCCCCATTCCAACCTAACCCGAATTGTGGTGACCCAAGTCTTTCCACACAGGTTTCTTGCAAGCGTATTAGTCTGGCCGACCTGGATTATTGGCCGCCGGTTGCAGGGATTTTCGACCCGGGTTTATAGTGTGCAGCAACCACCCTCCAGGGTTCCAGACTCAGGTCTCCAGTTTCAGCTTGGTATCACTGAGTATCGGACCATCTGAAATCACCACTAGCCCAACGGTTTCTAGTGCGCACCACACCGGTTCTGCGCGGTCCTACGATGCCCCTGAGCAAGCCGCGCACTGCGATGAAACCGTACAACCCCCTTATCTCCAACACAAAGACTCCCTCGTCGCAGGACATCAAGTCGCTCAGTCTCATCCGCACCGACGACAACGGCCACTTGAAAACACTTCACGACTGGCGTAAGATCATTCCCAACGCGGCGTATTTCGTGGGCAACGACAAGTTGTTGTTTGGCAAGTTGATATGTATTGTCTATGAGGATCCTATTACTGAGAAGATCAGTACGGTGTTGATAGCCAGACACGGAGAGAACCAATATAACTCGTTGACGATCGACGCCCGGTCGCGGTATTTCCCTGCCTGTGAGAACTTGCTACCAGAATACAGAAGATCGAATGTGCGACGCTCGTTGGCTATCACTGGGCTCCGAGTGTATGCGAATCTCGACGCGAATCTCAGAAACTTGCTCCTTGAGAAGTCTGCCATGCTGAAAACAAACGCTTTCGACTGGGACGAGACCACTGCCGGTGACTTGGCTTCGTCGATGCGATTAATCGTTAACAAGACTCCTACTCAGATAGGCGAGAAGATCCTTGACTTGGGATACTTACAACAGAAGTTTTCTAATGCCTTGATGTTGGATATCGTGTATGTGGACTCGGAGTCGATCTTGGAAGAAAACAACAAACTTGTGTTCTTGTTAGGCGAGCAGTTGGATCAGTTGTTCGATCCTTTGACCGAGTATTCTCCTGAGTCGACTGAGAAAGTGTACAAGTTACCTCCAGAAGACATGATCTTTCCTCCAGAAGAAGTGAACGACGACGACCTAACAAGCTCGATTTGCAAAGAGTTGATCAAGGTCCAGACAAATTTCACCAGCAACTTGGTGCAGTTCCTCCAGAACTTTGTGGTGCCGATCCGGATCAAGGTTCTCAACAACGAGATTCCAGGGCTCACAATAGCTAAACTCAACTTGATATTTCCTCCGACGATAGACGAGATAGCTCGCATCAACTGTTTGTTTCTTGACTCTCTTCGTGTTGCTGAACCATATGGAAGTTACGAGATTCTTACTGCCTGTGGTACAACCATTCCTTACTTCTACAAAGCTTACATGAGACACGAGGCTGCCACAAAGACGTTCTCGAGTCAGCTAAACTATTTCTTTGAAAACTATGCTGATTCTATTCAAGACTCGGTCGACACTGAGCATTTCTCTAAACGTAAGATCGAGTCGTTGATCCATGGATCCTTGAACCTTATCAAGTTGAAACTTATCTTAAACAGACTTGTTGAGAACAACCAATGGAGTACCAAGATCAGAGCAAAGAGCGAAAAGTACTACAAGAGTGCAATCAACACCATCGATGCCTTTGGAAGAGACAAGCTCAAACCTTATAACAACAGAGTGTTCACTCCAACAGGCAAGTTGTTGACGGAATTAGCCACTGGCTGGCCAATAGAGCTTCAGTACGGTTGGCTCACGCGACGGGTGGTGACGATTTTTGGCGGAAAGAACTTGATAACAACCAGTCCTTACAATGAAGATATCATCATTATTTTCAGCGACCATATTTTGTTTTTGACCATAGAAGACAAAGAGTACTATAAGAAAATGGCAAAGATCAGACAGGCGACTCAGCAAACCAACGGATTGTACCTGGTGAGCAACATGTCGTTTGCCAAGGTTCATGAGCCGTCGATTCCTGACGTGTTGATGCATTCTTTGATCAACCAGGTTCCGCTTAGCAATATCCCTAAATTGAAGGTTACTGGGTGGGCAGAGATCAGCGACGTGTATCCTTCCAGTTACAATGAAGGCAAAATGATTCAGTTCTTTGTTGTCGGAAGAGGAATAAGTCAGACCAAACCTAAAGGTGTGAAAGAGATCGACTCGATTAAAAAGTACCAGATCAATGAGGTGAGCAAGTTGAACAACGGGTTGAAGATCATCGATTTGGTCAACAAGGCCAAGATCTTGAACAAGAACAGTCCGTTCCATTTGTTCAAAACAAAGAACTTGGGACTCAGCGTGTACTCTACTGCTCACGAGAAGTCTGTGTATGAAGAAGAGAGATCAAAGTCGCCGTTTGCGTTGTTCTTGAACATGAAGATCAACAAGTCGTACTTGTACCAGAACAATTTGTTTGCTGGGTTGAGTGCACGTTTCATTGATGAGAGAAACATCGAGATCTTTGGACTTACCAAGGAAGGTTCTACTATTGAAAATCAAGTGTCGGTGGCAGAGTTCTCAACTTTCCTTGCAGAAGAGTTGAGCAACTTGTACTCGAACTTCTTGAGCTACAAGAACGAAGTCATGGCTGATTATTTGATAAGTGCAAATGACAAGCTCGCCAACCATTTGATGCAGTTTGTCAATGACGAGATACCCAATGAGAACCAGTTAATAGAAGAAGAAGAGGAAGAGGAGGTTGTTGACGAGCCTCCAAAAGAAGCTAACTTGCCTCGAAAGAACAGTGTGATGCGATTGTTCATCAGTCCTCTGAAAAGAAAGTTGGCTGCCAAAGAACTGAAGCTGACAAAAAATTTGAAGAGAGACAAACTGACGTTGGATCTTGGTGCCAAGCAAGAGACTCATGAAGATCATCCAGATGTTCATCATGATGACCAAGAACCGATCCATGAGTCTCCTGATGCCAGACTTGCAAAGAGATTCTCCAAGAGCAAGGAGACACTCCGGTCGGTGTTCACCAATTCTAATGAATCACATACCAATTCTGTGGTGGTTAATGGTGGATCGAAAGCTGCTCTGAAAAGAAATTCAGTGATAGTGACTGCTGGTACTGCTGGTGCTGCTGCAGAAACCGTCATTAGTAAAGTGCCTAATTTGGAGCCAGAACAGAAGCATGAGACTACAGCCACAAAACACACACCAACAAAGAAGAAGACCGGATTGTTCAGCAAATTGTTCAGAAGAAACAAGAAGGTGTCTCCTATGAAACATTCGCCATCTTCTCCTGTCAAGATCATTACCAACAGCACCAAAGAAATGGGCCAAGATGAACTTTTGAAGGCTGCCAGAACAAAGAAACACACCTCATTACAGAAATTTTTCAAGAGTCCATCTGAAGATTTCTCCAGAAGACGAGGTAGTGTGTCATCAGCGCAGCAGATCACCGTTGGTCTGTTCCACAAGAATGCGTCCAGGGAGTCTGTTGACTCGTATCACACTACTATGGACGATATTGTGAACTCGAACTTTGGCACTCCAGCCGAGACTGTTGGGTCCAGAAAACCAAGATTGTTCGACGGTGCTTTGAGTAACCCAGAGTTCACCAACGAAGTCAAGTCTACTGGAGAGTACAAGATCGAGCCATCTATGTCTAATGAGAGTCCATATATCGACACCAACAGCACAACCATCCGACCAGTTCTGGACAAACCAGTGGTTAAAAGTCCACCTCCGTTGTCTCCTACGGTTCGTCACTCTACAAGTATGAACGGATCGCCTATTCCTTCTAGAATCTCGATGTCGATTTCGATGTCCCCAACCGGAAAACGCAAGGGAAGACCTGGAAACAGAATCACCGATTCCAACTTGTCGAGAAACAGCAGCAACAGATCTAAGAGATCGACGTTGAGCAAGCGTGTTCCTGGAGCCGAGAACGGAAAGGAGAACTACGAGCATTTGGAGGAGATTTCCAAGATCAAGTTGGTGGAAGAGAACCAAGAAAACTTGTCGTTGATCAGAAGTCACCGAAAAAGTACTGCTGAGAACTCATTGGCTGGCGATAACGAGTCATCCTACACTACGGCCAATGTGAATTTCACCAACTCTATTAAAGATCTGATCAGAAACAGTTTGTTTGTGGACGACTACAGTGACGAGGACGACGATGTCATGAGCAAGAATTGGGTGATTGCCAGAGACAACTCGTCGTTGACAAATATCGAGAAGGTCGGTAGTTTGACAGGAAGCAACAACGGAGAGATGTTGAAGCTGATGTCGATTGGATCGAGAAACTGGGTGATGGCAAGAGAGAACCTGAGTATCACCAATATCAAGGGAATGATGAAGAAGAACGAGTCTGGGTTCAGTATCTACAATGACTTAGGAGACGAGACCTCGGCACCGAACTGGATCATTGCCAGAGACAACTCTACGTTGTTGAACATTCCTAAGGAGCTCAGTCAGAAGATGATTGGACCAGAGAGAAGTTTGTCACGAAGCAAGAATATCAATTTGTTGCCGTATCAGAACAAGATCCGCAACTCATTGAATTCGTTGACATCGTCGCATTTGCCTAACGTTGACAAAATGGACGACAACCAGAAATTGTATGCGTTGTTGTTATCGAGAGACAGTTCCATCAACAATATCAGACACGAGTCTGGATTAGGTAGTAAGCCAGGTCACTTGTCAGATGATGAAGGTAGATTTGATGATGAAGGTGAAGACTTTGATGACGATGATGATGAGGAAGAAGAGGAAGATGAAGAAGATGATTTGCACGAAGACGAGGACGAGGAAGAAGACGAAGAAGAGGAAGATGAGGAGGATTATGAAGAACATGAAGTAGAAGAGGACGAAATACCTAGACAACGAATTGACACAGAAGCGTTCATCACCCCCGACAATATTTCAGACAACGAGTTTGAAGAGATTCCATTTGCCAAATTGACTTCGAATAAGAGCATTGGATCTGATGACGAGGAGGAGGAAGATTTTGGGTTCACCTCGGATGAGCAGGATGGACCTGATGAAATAATCGATGAGAATTTGATTGGGGACGACGATCTGTTTGACGAGCCTAAACAGCATGGGCTTATGAGTACGCTTCCAACGGTTTCAAGTTTTGGCGATGCACAGAAGATTGCTGACAGTCAGGAGTATGGGTCGAAGCAGTACTTGCACGACGCTACTATTGACGAGGAGCAGGATTGAATCTGGGCAACAGGCGAGGCACAGGACCGAAAGCAGAAGCAAATGGCTAGAATCAGCCAGAAGCGACTGGAAGCGGCCACCCGCAAATCGCAAGCCGCAACTGGTCGGGGGTCCGATGATTGGCTAGGCAGGATTTAGTCAAGTGATTAAGCTCAGTAGCAATTCAACTTTAATACGATGATTACTTGGGGTGAAATTGTAGGGTGGCAAGGGGAGGAGACAATAAGGAGGTTAGACAGGGTCAGACAACAGGGCAGAATGAGACCAGTGATGTAAGGAAGACAGAAGGTTGACGGGGACAGTTGTAGTGGAGAAGCAATGGAACGGTAATAAAGAGATGGAACAGCAATCTATAGGATGGAACAGCAACGGAACAGCAATAAACAGCCAGATCTTGAATTGAGTTTCTGCCCGAGTCTTGAAGAATGACTTGGACTTCGAGGTTGCCTGGATCTGGTCTCAGGATTCAAGAACCGTGTGTGGTGGGGATGATCTGGGCGCCGGGGTTGTCTCAGAGTGAACAGTGAAAGACAGGAAAGCCAAGCCAGTCGGGATTAAGTCGGGGTTTGGTGGCGGGGTGTAATTGACGAGTGTAGGATTCTTAGACGGAGAGAAGGAGGAATTGACGAGAATAACTAGGAAGAAGTGGAGTTGAAGGGTTAATTGTTGCGGAGAAGAGAGATGAAGAGAGATCGGCTGGTAAGGATAGGCAGATCAGTTGAAAAGTAGAGGCAGATCAAGTGAAATGTGGAGGGGATGATCTGAAGCGAAAAGAAAATTAGGTGCAAGGTGGAGGGGTACCGACCGTACAGTGGAGGAGATACGACTGGAGTAATAGTGGTAGGAGTAGGAAACGATTGAAATAGATGTGAGGATGGTAATTAACGGAACGCAATTGAATGCATAACATTTATGTAGACGAAAGGGGATGATGAATGGCGATCGTTGCATGGGGAGAGCATAGCGAGAGTAGGTGAATTATGTTTTAGAGGGAGGTTGGAGAGTGAGTTTAGGAGACAATTGAGGGTTGGTTGGTTGGTGCTGTGGTTTAGCTGGTTGTTCAGTTGAAGGTTAGTGTAGCAACGTATATGTTAGAGCTGATTGAGATTCTGTAATATGTGAATGATGTAGGTCAATGATTCATCAGCCTTGTTCATCCTTGTTTCAATTTAGTCTCCAGTGGTTCAATCTATGGCTTTGATTAGTTATCTGTTCTATACTTTGTAGTGAATTGAGAAGCGTAGATCAATGGTTTGCTCAATGGTTTGCTTAACACTAATCTTCCAGCTAAAGCATACAATTGGGGTCAATGGATGTGATCAGTAGATACGAGTACCAACTCCATTGGTCTCGTCTCCCACACCCACTCCAATAATAGTAGTGCCAATCTCACATTAGTACCTCCAATCTCAAACTATACCTGCCTCCGATCTTGCACTCCTTCTGCTCAATCGAAAGGCGCATTACAAGGCAATGCACATACGGCTAACGTCCAGACCCATTACAGTGGTAGGCCCTGGAGAGCAATGGCAATTGTTGCGGATTATAATAGAACTAGCCAGATCATTCTACAGTCGGCCAAGCAATCTTGATAACAAGCTGCTGGCAACAAAGTCGTATCAGCTAATCGATAACCATTGATCTGACGTAAGGCAAACTTTGGTTTAAACTTAGAACCAAGCGCAACTTTGTTCAGACGAAACATCCTAACATCCGCAACCCTCGGGAACTTTGTTGTTTGTGGGAGATAGCTGGCTAGTGGCAATGGCCATTTTCACTTCTGTTATCCATCAACAACCAGTAAAGATATACATTGACTAGGCCAAAGCCATGGCCAATGCCACACCCTTACCTCTACCTCCTTACCTCTACCTTCCGTACACCTACCTTCCTTACACCTCAAATATCATGCACCTGTACACCACCCTGGCTGACACTCATCCTTGCATCCACCCATGCACCACGCAACCACACACCGCCTACCCGTCACAGCCTAACACCACCTCCCAAACAAGTAGGCTTCCCGCACATTTACAGTTCGAATACACACGCTTATTCAGCTATCTGTTTAAGGTACCCGGGGCTGTGGCCTGCCCCTTATCGCATTCACCAATATTCGGCAGCCGATCCTGCTCAACTGTATATGCCATCCCCTAAAAAAAACAAAGTTCTCGCAGCCTGCTGCACATCCAAACATTAGGCGCGGCTGACAGTTTTTAGAGGACCACATCTCCAGGAAAAGCGAGAATTTTCTTGTCTTGTTTTCCACATCCACATTTCCACCATCCTCTGTGCAACCTTGATCTCTCCCTGACGGTTGCCACTCCAATATATCTCCGCTCCAATGGTAGTAGCTGACAATTACGTGGCGTTGCCTCCCCCGGCTCCGTGGCAAGTGACCTACCAGTGGCTTGCTAACTTCATAGGATTAATTTTCAGATTGTGTGCTGCGGTGGTGCTGGCGGTGGTGGTGACCCCCACCAAGTTGGTCTACTCGCTGTGGCACTACTGTGTGTTTGTGCCCGTGGCCACCCTCCTCGTGTACCTTATTGAGATTCCGTTGTTCCCGTTGAATTTCGCCATGGTGGTGCTCTTTGACGTCAACTTGCTCGGGCTCGTCACATACAACTTGTCCAGCACCCCGGGTCCTCAGCCTGCAACAAACAACATCTACGCACACCACAAATCCAGCGCAAACGAGCTCTATGTGCGGCAGTTGAAACGCGGATACATGAGCCAGACCGCACAGACCCACTGGGACAACAGCGGCGCCAAAAAACACTTGACGGTGTTTGACTTGGTGTACTTGGGGTACAAGTTCTTGATCATCTCGCTCTTGTTCAGCTGGATGTGCGCGGTTCTCACCAGTGGATTTTTCCTTGTAACCAAGACGGTCTGTAACCACAACACCTTGCAAGCAGTTATTTCTCAGACAAAAGATGCTTTCCAGTATTTCATCGATACTGTCAACGATGCGTCTGCTGCACAAATTCTTAAGGAAGAACAAGAAGCCGCGCAACAAGGTGTCGAGCTTGCAGAACAAGCTATTGAAGATTCTGATTCTGACACTGCTTCTGAAACCGTGTCCATTAATCTTAGCAAAGCGTCCAGTAATGACGATGACGAATTGATTGCCGACAAATACGGCAACCTCGAGTACCTTCGATCCTTGAAACCTGACAGAAACGACCGTGATTTCTCAGGAATCACCACTTCCACCAACATGTCCAACACATTGTTCTCCAGAGGGTCCATCAGTAATAGCATCACCGAAGAATCAGAAGACGAAGAGAAGTGAGTGCTATGCAAACTGTGCAATAGCCATGGCACTGGAGAATAGGAGCTTGTCTCCACTGTCACACAGCACGACCATTGTAGCAGGTCGTACGCTATCTATACTATATGAAGTCATGCTACTGTTATGTTATATTTCTATATTTTAGTGTCTTATATGGGTTAATGGGTTGATATTTTGGTAGTGTAGTGTACTGAGTGTAATGTACTTAGGGTGTGGGATACCAAAGGATTGTCCTAGAAGATGTAAAGTAATGCTACAAGGAGAATCAGTAGGACTGTGGCCCGTGGATTTGGGAGATACACTACGAGTTTACTCCCACTTGATGTTACGATGAACGTGGAAAGATACCGTTAAGGCAATAGCAAGGCTACAATGTAAGAAACACTCTTAGCTCCATAAGTGAATACTCTACCACTCTACCACCTGAGTGAATATTGTCAATCCCTTACGAGGCCAAAGGAGCCAGACCCGAATTAGCGGGTGTGTTTAATTGACTAATTAGAGGGTGTTAATTTAGAACAGACACGGAGAAACTCCCGAACCGATTCAGAAGCTGAGACTCGACAGTGTAAGAAAATGGATCGGTGTTGTCCTTGAGTGATGGATGTGCATTATAGTACATGAATATTAAATGAGCCACGAAACAGCAAGCCACGCAGGATGAAAGACACCATGAGATCCAGAGTCAAAGTCAATTAAACCAGAGAATTTCCAGTGCTACCATACGGCTGGCTACATTTCAGAATCAAGAATTTCAATTTCTACTACACGATGGTCGAATTCCACAACCAATTGCATTGCTTGTTTTTAGGCTATTGCTGAGTGTCAGGCCGAGTTTCATTTTTCTGTCAAACATCCACTCCCTGCATATCACGGCCCACTAGTGTGTTCCTTTAGGACCCATCAATCGATCACCAACTCATTCGTGATAGCAGTGTAAAGTAGTAATCCTTAAGCATTACCAGTGCACATTACCAGTGCAATTTACCATGTAGACCAAGCAGCCAAACCTCAGATCCAGGCCTATTGTTTGACAGGCACACCCCAGACAAAGATGACAGCATTGCAAAGTAAGACCCACACCTCGACACTCAATGCAACAACTATTGCAATGCTTTATTGTCGAGCTCTTCAATTTTTCCGCCAGTTATGTAATTTGTTTCCCCGTCCTCGATCAGAGGCTGAGTTCGTTTAGCTATATACACAGACAAGATCCCGTTCTTGTAGTCGGTGCGGATGTTCAGGTCGTCCAAGTACACTCCATCCGCAAGACGCACCGAAGTCGAGTAGTCCACTGTCGATCGGCTGTACGAGTTTGCAGTCTGGACAACCGTGTCTGCAGACACTGCGATTCTGTTTCCTTTCGGGTCGACGTCAAGCACCACCGACGACCGGTCCAAGTCGGCCACCGCCACCTCGAGCCGGAGCCGTGACCCTTCGTCCTTGACAACAATGCTCTGGCGTTGTTGCGGCCCAAAGATGCTGCTGAACGGGTCTGGGGCCATGCTGGAGAGTCCGCCAAACGGATTGGGGCGTTGCCGAGGCCCGCTGTCGTTGCTGCTGACCAACCCCAGTGGCGACTCCCACGAGCCAAACTCGTCAGGACGTGAGAACCGGTCGTTGAAGAACGGATCGTTGGCAAACGGATCCATCATCTGGCCAAAGCTAGGCCCAAAGTCAGGCAATGGCATCAAGGAGCCAAACCCAGTGTCTTTCGGGGTTTGGGGGCTGGTGGGAATGCTGGGGGTGTTTCGTCCCATTGTAAATCACAAATCTATATTATAACAGTACTGCTCGAGAGTAAAGAACAACTAAGCCCAGTGTTTAAGGATTGCTATACAGATGGGCATCACTTGGAACCTGCATGTGACTGCAGCACCCTTGAGAAAAAAAATTTGACAAAAAGCGTGAGCTCTTATTAGTGTGGTACTACTATGAGTGAAACGTTAGAGGTGAGTAGCAATCCTAGAGTTAGGATCAATGTGGCGACGTTATTGGACCCTGCTAATGTTTAGGAACGATTGAAGAAAAATTCTTCGGCTTTTGACGGGCTCTTGTCGTTGATCCCGTCAAAGTTCTACTATGATGATAATACCCAAGACCAATGGAAACAGAAAAAACAGACTAAAGCTCAGATCAAGAAAAACAAAAGAATGAAGCTTGATCCTGAAGCACAATCTGAAGATTCTTTAAGTGCAGCTGAGGTTTTAAAGAAGAGAGCTGCCGAAGCAAAACCTGCAAAGGTTCCAGGCACTACTCAGAATTCTAAAGTTGACAAAGAAAGTGAAGTAGAGGATGAAGAAAGCGAGCCAGAAAGCGAGGTCGAAAGTGAGCCAGAAAGTGAAGCTAGTGACGAAAATGTGCCTAATGGAAACAACAGTCAGACTGATCCTGCTTTGATTAATCTTAATGGACAGACAGGAGGTATGATCTATGACGATGAAGGTAATGAGATCGAAGTGGAGCAGCCGAAAAAGAAACCGGTCAAAGAAGTATCTGAAGAAGCCAAGAAAGCTAAGCAAGAAAACTTGAACAAATTGAAAAGTAAATTGCAGCAGAAAATTGAGTTGTTGAAGGCTAAGCGGAAGGCACCTGGTACTAATGTGAAGGGTGCACCTAAATCTAGAGAACAGATATTGGCAGAGAGAAGAGTCAAAGAAGAGAAAAGAGCCGAATTGAAGCGTAAGAGGCAAGAAGAAGACGATACCAGAGACGAGGAAGAGGAAGAAGAAGAGGAAGAAGATGATGAGTCTGATTTGAGTGATGGTGAACAAGATAAATCCAATGGTGCGATTAATGGAGAGTCCCTGAGTGGAGTGTTGTTTCTGAATATTGTTTTCAATGATGGTGACAGAACTTCTTCTGATTTACTGCATTTAAGAAAAGTCAAGCAGAAGAAGGGACCTGCCAACAGAGACCTTAATGCTCATTTGAAGAAGATCCAGCAGAAGAAAGAGAAGTTGTCGAAGCTTGATGAAGGTAGCAGAAAAGAGGCTCAGGAGAAAGAAAAATGGAACAAGGTGATGTTGAATGCCGAGGGGGTGAAAGTGAAAGACGACGAGAAGTTGTTGAAGAAGGCTTTGAAGGCCAAGGAGAAGCAAAAGCAAAAGTCAGAGAACCAGTGGTACGAGAGAAACAATAACGTCAAGAAGAATATCCAGGACAGATTGAAGCGCAGAGAAGAGAACTTGCAGATCAGAAAAGAAAACAAGGGTGTGAAGCGTAAGCATCAGAAGAAACAGTTGAGAAAGTTCCAAGGAGCAAGAGCCAAGAAGGGAAAGAAGAGCAAGGCAGGGTTCTGATCTTGAGAGAGTGGTAGCTTACAGTATTTGCTAGTGGTATAATGTACTATTATTTACAGTATCATGTTGAAGAATAGAAGGTTGAACGGAATGACCGAGATGTAGATTGAGTATTGCGGGAGTTTATAAGACATTGAACGAGGATCTGTGAATGTATAACTGAAAAGTATTAAACTGGATAAGTTGAGACTTACTCCTCTTAAAACAACTCAGGCAATGCTTCTGGAAGATGATGGATGGTACTGATTGATAAGGCACCTTCAGGCACGGTATCAAGTTTCTCTTCATCTTCTACAACGTTCACAACTTCGTTGAAACCTAACTCAATAGCTGCAGCACAGTTTTTATAACTGTCATCAACAAAGTAGGCGTTACTAGGGTCAGAAACACCAGCAGCCGTCATTGCTTTGTGGAACACACGTGGGTCTGGTTTACAAAGAAACTTCTCTTGCTTAGAGTAATCACAGAAAGTCATACCGTCAAACAAATCAGCGATCCCAAGCAACTTGATGACCCGCAACCCATGGGTCTTGTAAGCATTTGTAAAAAGCCAGAACCGTTTGATCTTGCCTGCTTCTCTCAACCGGATAATCATCTGACGGAGTTCGGGGTCCGGTTTCAAGATCTCGTGGAGTGGTAACGAATCATCCACCTCACTGTTATACTGCATTGCGTCGATCTTATGGAAATACACGAGTCCTTGGATAGCCAAGCCGTATTCCTTGTAGTATTTCTCGTTGAGCTGTTTCGCTTCTGCTTCATTGACGTTCAAGTGTTTGCGGATATATTTTCGAATGTACACCTGCATCAAGCTGTGGATCTTGTATGATGAGTGGTACAAACAGTTATCGATATCAAAGAAAAACACCTTCTCGTTGTCAGGAGCCACAGGACCAAATCCAAGTGGCAATTTGATTTCGCTACCGGGATGGCTGAGCTTGGCTTCCACTGCTTGGTTGGACCCGGGGGTCTCGGACCCTAAAGCTTCACAATTGAAAGGTGAGTGTGTCATAGATTAGATTTTCACAGAGGATATAAACTGAGGGTATAGATCAATTGATGGAGATATAGTTATGTGTTTTGTAATGTGATCTTTGATATGATTTGCAATATGATTTGCCTGCTGGTTTATGTCAGAAAAGTTTTAAATAGTTGAAGTTCTCTAATCTCAAGAATTCAACTGTGTTCAATATGACTGCAAAAATACCTGCAAAAAATATCTGAAGCTTATTAGAGACATCGATTATCTCCACGTGCACCGGCGGTCCGCGGCGGACACAGTGCTTGAAGTTTGAGCAGTAGACTATAGATTGTAGGGGTGAGAATATCAATGAGGCATTTTCTGAAGACCAGAACTGATAGTGGGGTGATCCGGTGAGTGTGTATGGATTTAGTGGGTGCTTGCTAGCGAGTATATATTATTTAGATCTGCTGGATGGATAATAGACTGAATCTTCCTTGCATGGTATCTCTGGGCTGTCCTTGGCGGAGTGGTTCGGGGAGGGAGTGTTCTGGGTGAGTCCAAGAGAAAAGCAAGTGAAAAAAATAATAATGCCGCCTAAAGGGTGTTGCCTAGAACGAAGTCTACAGAGCCGCCGCCCAGAGGAGCCGCCCAGAATTTGGTGAGTGTTCGAGGATGCACATTGCGTACTGTTGAGTGAGTAGAGAGGATGGGAAGTGCACATTCTTGAGTGTACATACAGATTATTGGTCACTGACATATAATAGTCGGCGAGTACCAGTTATACAGAGGCAGCCTAGTCACAACAAAAAATATTCCAAAATATTCCAAACTGGCGAAGAAAATAATAATGGAGCTAAAATATGAGCACGGGCCTCGTGACGAGAATATTATGGGAAAGTATAACACACAAGCACTGGAGAGAGCTGTTGAGGAGAAGCATTGGACAGTAGCAAATTCCAAAGTGAGGATGTGCCTAATGATGTGTGCAAATGAAGTGTGCAAATGAGGTGTGCAAACGAGATGTGCCAAATGTGATACAGTATGCCAATAGATGTCAAATTATGATTTCTGCAATCACTCAAACTCACAAACCAAAGTTCTGTTTTCTCCGTCTCTCAGTCTCTAAATCCCGTCCACGACCTCCTAAACCCGTCCACCACCCTCTAAATCCCGTCGCTAAACCCGTCCAGACTCACCTGCACCCGCCCGCACCGCCCGAGACCTGCTTGCTGCGACTCCACCCCAGAGCCGTTGCAGTGCGCCCCCCGGCCATTGAGGATTCCTCGGGTTCCGTACAATGCTCGGCTAATTTTGTCCCACTGATGACCACTGGCGGCCGCCTACAACCTGCTGCTGAGCCGCTGCACACTCGGTTCCTTTCCCTCAAGTTGTCACTGGTTAGTTACATTACACACTCCAGCAAGAGACAGCAACAATATCGAGCAAACCACACCGTTTGCAACCAGAGCAAGTCGGCCGCACGAGAACCGGACTCCACTCGGACCCGCACTCACGTGCCCGCAACCCTCCCCAGCGGAGAGTTTTTTTTGCTCAGCGAACCTCAAATTCTGAACCATTGTTGAAACATCGGTGGCTCATGGAGAACAGAAGCCAAGAGCCGCGCTCCAAGCAGCCGACCAGCGTGGTGGCCGGCGACGACGGCTCGTTGGTGATCACCAATGCCGCGGGCAAGGTCAAGAAGCGCAAGGGCCAGTCCGAGCAGGCGTTCCAGGAGCAATTGCACCAGTACCATTCGCAGGGCCCCCAGGTCAACGACCAGAATTGGCTTCTCTATGCGTACGAGCAGGAGCTCCAGCAGTACCGCCGGCTCCAGCAGATGCCCGGGTTTGACGGCTTGAACCTCCTGGAGCACCTCCGGTTGTTCAATGTGTTGAACAAGGTCAACAAGTACCAGCTTATCCACACTGCCGAGAACCAGTACTTCCACCGCGACTACCGGCGCAGCATCGAGATCTGCGACTTGATTCTCGAGTTGTTCCAGCGGTTCGGGGTGGCCAAACAGAACAAACGGGAGATCGAAGAGGTGCTACGGATCAAAGACTACAGTTTCGCTAAAATGAGAGGTGCGTCCTAATTACTGGTCTAACCAAAGATCTTGATCCCAGGTTCTGAGTCTGAGCCAGGTTCTGAGTCTTTGTCAGAATCTGAGTGTTCGCCAGAGTTTGACTGTTCGCCAGAGTCTTTGCCAGAGTCTGAGTCCTCGGCCAACGCAGCCTCCCCAATATTATCTTCAGGCTGGTCCGTTGATACTGGTGGTTGCTGGGCCGTCGGAGTGGGTTCCGAAAGATCGCCCTTGGACAGTTCCGAGCCCGAACCCGCTTGGGGATCGTCTGACAGGGATTGCGGCGCGGCCACAGGCTGGCCGGCGGGGTCGGGGGCGGCCGCCTGCTTGTCAAACATCTGGTCGATGTTGTAGTTGTGGAACTTCTTGTAGTCGTCGACCACAGCTATACCCACGTTGTTCTTGAAACACTGCACCAAGATCAACTTGTCGTAGTGCTTCAAGTCCACCCGGTGGCCGTGGTCCCGCCCCACACACTCTGCGACCTTCTTGGTGAGCACCTCCTTCTCGATCGTGTTGAAATTGCGCCGATCGATGTGGATTGCAAACTTGACCGGCGCCTGGTCTTCCCTGTGGAAATGCCGCCCAAGCACTTTCCGTGCAAGCTTCTGGATCTCTTCTATCGAAGCACTGCACGAGTCTTGCACAGGCGCGATCTTTAACGTGTACCTTGTCTTTTTAAACTTTGCGTGGTACAAATCCTCCACCACTCGATGAACAAATTTCTCCGGATCTATAGGTTTGCGAAACTTAATAAATACTAAACATTGTTGTCCTAAACTCACCGCCCGGATCATCTGAGCTTTCTTACTGCTGGGGTCTTTCATCTGTCTCAACTCTTCTTGTACAGACTCTTCCACTGTCAACTCTTTGCCTTTTTCTTCTTCTTTTTCGTTCTCTTTCTCGTTTTCTAACGGCTTGATATCAAACAAATCAGCATAATCCTCAAACAATTCCACCAACTCGTCACCGCATTTCTTCTCTCTGTTTCGTGGACATGTCGCATACACTCCACAGGTGTTGGGGTCGATTATCCCCAGGGCCACCTTGTACCGTTTTCTTCTCTCGTTTCCAATTGCTTTCAAGCTTCGTTTTCCCATTTTATTTGTCTATGCCAATCAAGTCTATGCCAATCAAGAGCGTGGTGCGTGCTGAGTCCTTTGCTAGTTGAACAATTTTCACGTCTTCACTGAAAAATTGTACTAGTACCCGGCACGGGACTGTATGGGACTTACTAGGCAGCATGGAGGTGTCTTCGTGACACGAGCAGAGAATATCAGAAGAAAAAGCTATTGAAAACGATAAAAGGGTTATTCTAGATGTGGTCTATAATTAATTTTAGAATATATTATTGGGAACCATGAGAATTGAGAGTAGTGGTTTGCACAGTATTCACTCACTCACTCACTTGCTTGCATTCACTAACTTGCACTCATACCACTTCCGACAGTCGTCACTAAAATCCCCCCCTACATTCTTATCATTCATACTAGAGACACAGTATTAGTTAGAATACATTTCAATTGCTTCTGCAGATTACATCTCACAGTCTACGCACACAGTAACTATGTACTGTACAGTTGCAGTGCACTATAAAGTCACTGCCCTCAACTACTTTCCCCAACTACTCTCCCCAACCACACCCCCCTACAAGAACACCCCTTCTAAATCTTTTTATAGCTATGAAATCAAAATAGCTGGTAGTACACTCAACGATTGGCCTCACCGACCATCCCTCCCATATTATCATCTCATGGCAAAGTAGCATACGATATTCTCAAGTCGCGCTCTCCGTAATTGTAACCATTCAACTCATCAATAGCAACCTGAGCATCAGACTCGTTCTTGAACTCCACCACTCCACTCCCCCTTGGTCTGGACCCTTGCATCTGGACCTCGGCCTTGACAATAGGTCCGATCCCGTCAAACAAATCAAACAAGTCTTCGTTGACAGTGGAGAACGGCAAGTTGCCCACAAACACCGTGGCGCTCTTCCCGCCGTTGCCAGTCACGTTTCTGCTGAACTCGGTGTCGTGGTTCTCCTCCACTGGTTCTGGAGCTGGAGCTCCCTTCGGCTCCTCCTCTGCATTATTGCGTTCATTGTTCTTGCCCTCACGAACATCAATGGTTCTGCCATCGATCTCATGGCCCTGGAACTTCTCAATTGCTTTGTCTGCTTCTTCTCTCGTCGCAAAAATCACAATGCCAAACCCCTTGGATCTGCCCCGGCCGTCTTCTCGCACATCAGCATGCACAACCTCGCCAGCCTCACGGAACAAATCCTTCAAATCCTGCCAATTGGTGCGGAACGGCAAGTTCCCAACAAACACCTCGAACCCCTTTGGAGTCTGCTTGCGCGACTCGTATCTGTCTCTACCTTGGAACCGGTCGCTGTACCCGTCTCTTCCTCCACGGTAACTGTCACCGTAACGTCCTCCTCTTCCACCTCTGCCTCCTCTGTCACTGAATCTGTCTCTCTTCTGTGGCGGCGGATTGTCTTCTCTCACAAAGATCTCTCTGTCCATGAACGTAGTGTGGTTGTACTTGCCAATGGCTTTCGACACATCCTCCTCGTTCTTGAACTCCACAGTGCCCATACCTCTAGACTGTCCATGCGAAGTCACAATGTCACACCGTGCAATCTCTCCCACGTCTTTGAAATGGTCCTTCAAATCTCTCCACGAGCAATCAAACGGTAAGTTACCTACAAACACACTCTTCTGGTAATTGCGGTTCGACTTGTCTGCATATGCTCCTCCACTCGAGTACTTCTCAGGGTCGTCGCGTCTGCCAAACCGACCCCCGCCACGACGGTTGTCGTACCGGTCTCTGTAACGATTCGAATCGCGATTGTACGATCGCCGTGGAGATCTATCCCCTCGTGGAGAACGGTCTCCTCTAGGCGATCTTGACCGTTCCCTATCCTGGGTAGGGATATCGTCTACATCCATTTGCTCCGACATTCTAGAACCTGTGGTACCGGCTGGCTTGTATGTTCCTGCTGGTCAATCTGTGTAGGCCTCGGTGATTGAACTGGGTTCTTGTCAGTGGTGGAATTTCTAACAGTTGCGGCCGCACCAAGTTTTTTTTCACAGGCTGCAAAAACAAACATCGCGTTACCCGGCACCAACATCCAGCAGACTGTTGTTTATGTTGAAATGGCAACTGTTTCTCCATCCACCACATCCAGGTTCTACCCAGCCCTGTTATTGTTTAGAGACGTCGCAGTCGTTGGTCGCGGTTCCCAGCGGTATTCCTTTTTGTTTTTTGGCAGTTTCGTTTCACGAGAACCGGTAGTTGTCCAGTAACTTTGATTGCTTTGCCACGGTTGCAGATCCCACCATGACGTTTGATTCCCATCTTTTGGAGGTGATCAACAAGCTCCAAGACCTTGTGTACAACACCATTGGCAGCGACTCGCTCGACTTGCCCCAGATCGCAGTCATCGGGTCTCAATCCAGCGGGAAGTCGTCGGTCTTGGAGAATGTTGTCGGAAAGGATTTTTTGCCGAGAGGCGTCGGCATAGTCACACGTCGCCCGTTGATCCTCCAGCTTGTCAACATCTCGTCCAACTCTCCGTTGATCTACCAGAACAACCATGACTTTGTCGACTCGTCCAGTGACCCTGAGTCGATGACACTTGAAGACCATTTGAGTGGCAAGCAGAACTCTGGGCCTCCGGATGAGTGGGGCGAGTTCTTGCATGTTCCCAACAAACGGTTCTACAATTTCCAGGATATCAAGAAAGAGATTGAAAACGAGACCTCCAGAATAGCCGGTAAGAATAAAGGCATCAGTAAATTGCCTATCAATTTGAAGATCTACTCTCCCAATGTGTTGAACCTCACCTTAGTTGATTTGCCAGGATTGACCAAAGTGCCTATTGGCGACCAGCCTAGCGACATCGAGGTGCAGATCAAGCAGCTCATCACTGACTATATCTCCAAACCAAACTGTATAATCTTGGCGGTGTCTCCTGCCAATGTGGACTTGGCCAACTCTGAGTCTTTGAAATTGGCCAGACACTTTGACCCTCAAGGAAGAAGAACCATTGGAGTGTTATCCAAACTCGATTTGATGGACCACGGAACCAATGCGTTTGATATCTTGTCGGGAAAAGTGTATCCTTTGAAGTTGGGGTTCATTGGAGTTGTCAACCGGTCTCAGCAAGATATAATGCAGAACAAGTCGTTGGGAGACTCGTTGGACTCCGAGAACGAGTTCTTTGCTACCCATCCTGTCTACTCGAAAATATCCAGCAAATGCGGTACCAAGTTCCTCTCCAAGACATTGAACACTATCTTGATGAACCATATCAGAGAGAAGATGCCTGACATCAAGGCCAAGTTGAACACCTTGATGGGCCAGACTGAGCAGGAGTTGCACAGCTACGGTGATCCTAACCAGTACTCTTCGGCCAACAGAGGAAGTCTTATCTTGAAATTGATCAGCAAGTTCGCCAACAACTTCATCTATTCCATTGAAGGTAACAAATCAGACAACATGCTTTCCACCAAAGAGTTGTGCGGTGGTGCCCGGATCTACTACATCTACCATAATGTGTTTGGCAAGATCTTGTCGTCGTTGGATCCATGCACCAACTTGTCGTTGTTGGATATCCGTGTGGCCATCAGAAACTCCACTGGACCAAGAGCCTCGCTTTTCGTGCCGGAGTTGGCGTTTGACTCGTTGGTCAAGCCTCAGATCTCGTTGTTGCAAGAACCTTCGGTGAAATGTGTCGAGTTGATTTACGAAGAATTGATGAAGATCTGTCACAACAACTGTTCATCTAACGAACTTATTAGATATCCACGGTTGCAAAGCAAGCTCATTGAGTCTGTGTCTGATCTTTTGAGAGAGAGATTGGGTCCTACTACCAAGTACGTTGAGAGCTTGATTGATATCCATCGGTCATACATCAACACCAACCATACTTCTTTCATTGGTGCTGCCAACGCCATGAACGAAGTGTTGGAGGACCGTAAGAGAGCTTTGGCTAAAGCTAAGAAAACCAGAGAAGCAGCTGTTATTCCTGAAGTCATGATCGTTGAAGAAGAGATCATTAATGGTGAAGCTAATGGAAAGATTGCCGATCTCAAGAAAAAACACCACAAGGCAGAGTCGTTCAGTTCCACCGAGCGAGGACCACACCATTCCAAACATGCTAGTCGTAAAATCAGCGGAGAGTTCTCTGATGGTGACGAACAGTCTACCAACAAAGAATCGTTCTTGAACTTTTTCTTTGGCAAAGACGCACCAAACAATGAGGAGTCGAACCAAGAGACAAGAAGTAATGGAACCGCTACTGTCAATGGTAACCTGACTTCTCAGGCACCAGCATCCAACCATGTGGCCACCAAGACTTCCACCGAGTCGAATTTGTTCACCAGCACCATCCCAGACCAAATTGAACAGTTGTCGTTGTCGCATCCTGAGAACTATTTGGAGACGTCCGTGGAATCATTGAGCGACCGTGAGCAGCTCGAGTGTGAGTTGATCCGTAAATTGATCATCTCGTATTTCAGCATCATCAAGCAGATGGTTGAGGACCAGGTGCCAAAGGCTATCATGTGCTTGTTGGTGAACTACTGTAAAGACAATGTCGGCAACCGGTTGGTTGGAGAGCTCTATAAGGAAGACAAGTTTGAGGATTTGCTCGAGGAGGACAAGGAGTTGCGGGTTGAGAGAGAAAAGTGTGCCAAGCTTTTGGCCAGTTACAAGGAAGCTAGCAAGATTATAGGTGAGATTGTTTAGAGAGTGATCACAGTCGAAATT
This sequence comes from Saccharomycopsis guyanensis, assembly GCA_030578595.1. Lineage (NCBI taxonomy): Eukaryota > Fungi > Ascomycota > Saccharomycetes > Ascoideales > Saccharomycopsidaceae > Saccharomycopsis > Saccharomycopsis guyanensis. The sequence continues at coordinate 170,147 of JAJMSQ010000004.1, forward strand.
GTTTAGTTTTGTAAATAGAAGATTTGTGTGGGACGTGTAGGGAGGAGGTGAGTGGTAGTTGGTGGTTGGTGACCCTTGAGGCAGCTATACATAGAGAGCAGGTGTGATACTCTGAGTGATATTTCTATGAGATTGTGTATTTTTTAGTATTTGTCGTTTTGTTGTAATAATTATAATGAATAAAATTTTTTTGTAAGTGTTAGTTTTTATGAGCAGTAGCGATGTTGAGAGGAACGTAGAATGTAACATTCGCTTCTCAGTGAATGAGTGTTACTATTGGAGTCTACTAGTGAGCTCTCTAGTTTCTACTAAGCACTACAGTCTAGTGAGTACTGCAGAATGAGCACTGCCTCTCCAAGTGTACATAGACTGGGAAACCAACACCGTTAGTTCCACAGAACTGAACCGATCCATTCACTAAGAATCTCACAAACCGCAAAAACCAAGTACTCTCTTAAATTAAATCTTCTCAAATAATCCCAAGTATTCTCAAATATACTGCTCTGTTCTTCATACTTTTCAAGCTCTACTTTACCTTCCAGCATTCAACCACGCTCCGTCTGCATTAGCTCACTTTAAGTTTTTCAAATGAGCTGCCAGATTTTATCGATCTGGTGTCGCTATTATTTGAATCTCTTGACAGATCAAACTTTCCTTCTTGTGGTTTGCTTGTTTTGTTATGCTGAAAATATTGATTATTTCTGCTCAATTTCAAATTAATAATCAGAGGACTTTTAACTAATTGTACTTTCTGTTACAACTGACCACTCCACTTCTCCAAACCACACCCGTCAACTCCAAAGTTTAACGCAGATCATACAAGATGATAAAAAGCACACTTCAAATAACCTCGTTTGCGCTCCAGGTAAGTAATATTTAGGCGAACATCCTACAGAAGCCACCCCAACTAACAACAGACATTTGCTTTACTCAATCAAGTGGCGTATCTCCGAAGAACTAAGTATGCACGGAGCTTTTCGTTTGATGTGATACTTCTTTCATTCTGGTACCATTTCCAACGAGCCGTCAACCATGGAATCTTATATACAGGAACTGCTCGTAAACAGTACCGTCAGCGATACCCATTAGACCCTGAAATCTCTGGGTCGTTAGTGTTATTGGTGCTTGACGTGATCTGTGCTGCTGTGGCTCTCTACTTATTCAGACAGTGCATTCATCTTAAGACATACCGACAATTCTCATACTTAGCAGCCGGTATCATAGTGATATTCCAGGTAGTCAACAATTTCATTATTTTTCAGCTCAAGGAGAACAGTATAGGCAAATACGGATTCTTCTTGCTTGATTTATGTTATTTTGGTGAACTTGAAGCAATCTATTATGGCTGTGTTCGTCTAATGCCACAAGCTTACGTGGGAGCTTCATTCTTTGTGTCTCCAGGTTACAACAAGTTATCTACTAAAGCAGAACTATTGGCAGGATTGTTGTTGTTAGTTTCAGGACTCGCTTCTAGTGATACTATCAACCATGAAAGTGCAATAGTAGGGTTCTTCAGTGTGTTGACTGCTGCTGTCTTGCTCTACCAGTTCAGAGTCTACAGGGCTCCTAAAGATCTAGTCAGTGCTGATGTGGAATTAGATCTGTTGTCATAAATACCCACTATTTACAAATGCTTGCTAAGTAATTTACATGCGGCCTTGACTCCCCAGGCGATCTTGCGGTCCGGGTCTTTGTTGTTCTCGAAATCCTCCACCGTGAGTTCTCTAGTATGCTTATTGATGTTATCGATCTCGTCCTGCATTCTGTTACGCAACTCCTGGTCTTTTGTGACAATCACCACGTTGGTCTCAAGGTCCTTGGAGTACGACCGTTTGGTGTAGTTGGACGAACCTATAACTGTGATAGCAGGAAGAGTCTCGTCAGGGTTGGAGATCCAGATCCCTTTGGCATGGTACGACCAACCTGTTGGGGTGTTGACTATACCGTTCTCCCACTCTTTGACTTTGATCAGACTGTTGCGAGCCTTGACTTTCTGGACAAACTCTTCGGCGAGGTACAAATATGCTGGTGGAAGGTACTTGGAGATTCCTTTGGATTTGAAGAAACTGTTGGCTTTAGGGGACGCGGTGATGACCTCGCCCGAGCTGGTCGAGTCGAGGAGCCGTTGCTTGATGTCGGAGTCCATATTGAAGTAGCCTGCGGTGAAGGTCCATTTGATCGACGATGCGTCAAGGTACGAAAGAAGTCTGAGAATGGCAGGTTTCTCAGTGGAGATGTCTGGTTTGAGCAACGGAGTGAGCTGGGAAACAGGAAACACAAGCGTGTCGACATCGGAAATGTCTTTGTCGGATTCCAATTCCTTGATTTTCGTGTCGGTGTCGATGATTTTCTGGTACTCGTCGTTGTCGTAATGAGCCACTCTGTTTCCATACAATATCGGTTCGAAAAGATGAGTGGATTCCACCAAGAACCGGTCGAGGTTCAATGTTGGATTGGCAGTGAGGTTGCTTGTTGGCCAGTCAATAAGAATCTTGTCTCTATGAGGAATATAGGTGACCTTGTGACTGATCTTGCTTGCAAGTCTTGAAAGATTGAAGAAATATTCTGACAAGTTGCGGTTCTTGAACACGTAGTATCGATCCTGACGGTTGGTGAAATAGTCTTGTGAAAGGTTGGCTCCAGAGAGAATCACCTCGTTGTCAAACCCATAGATCTTCATGTGCTGCAACCCAAATCCCTCATTAATACGTCTGGGTACAATCTTCTCAGTGAGTCCAGACAAATGAGGAGTATGGTACAACCGCAAATCGACTCTGCTGCCAAACCGTTTAAGAAGTTCACTGACAGTGGTAAGAGATGATTTCTGGGGGTATTCTCTGGTGCCTCTTAAGTAGTCGATAAGTATATAGAGCTTTAAGTCTGGCTTGGAGTCCATTGCCTCACAGAGACACTGAATTAATTCGTCTTGAGTCTTGCCAATGTATAAAGACGACAAGAAGATCCGCTGGTCTGCGGTCTTGATCTTGTTCTTGATAGTCGAGTAGAAATCTTTAGGTTCGATGATGATCTCGATCTCACCTTTAGCAAGAGCAAACCGTGGAGCGATCATGTTCAACTGTGACACCACCGAGTTTACTCGTGGGTGGAACCGAGTTGCCGTCGAGTAGTTTGCACTGAAACTCCGGGCATAGCTACTGAGAACCTGACCAATCATTGTCTTGGTACCGTTTTGATTTTTGGGTTGTGTGTTGTATGGTTGCGGAGTCAAGTGCAGTGTTTTCCAAACCCCAGTGAAATTTCACGGTTCAATAATTCACGTGGGGAATCTCTACATTTACATACACATAAAAACCCCAGATCTCAAATAGACTGTCATCTGGGCTACAAACTTCGTTGAATAAACTATTCTCAAAATTAAGTCTAATAAAGCTCAAGCTTGGTTCATGTTCGTGACTCTCCTATAGTGATCTCGTTGCAACATGGTACTGACTGGCACACGAGAGAACGGCAATGATTTCACCGTGCTAACGTTCACACTCATGGGTAACTACTGTGCGTTGTTCGAGGCTGTTGATTGGATATTTGATACGTATGCGACAAATCTACGAGTGGAAATGATCGGACTACGTTTGAACCAGTTGGAGTTCAGTTGTTGCTTGAAACCAGTGCCTCCAAGAACTATAAACTTCGCTCAGTATAAACTGGCAGGTCGTCAACAACAGGTGAAGAAAGCTGTGGCGAAACTAGACTCGTTTGAAAAGAGAATCACCAGAAAAAATCTCGACCACGAATCGTTGGCGTGGTTGGTTGCTGAGGCTTGTTTTGATTCGGTGTCAGTGTCAGAGCTTATAGGCTTGAACCATCTGAGATCGGTTGCAGAGTTTCTTCAAGGTCCAGAAAAAATGCGCAAGAGCACTGCCCAATGGTTGGATTTCTATCTCAACGAGTTTTCGTCGGTAGGCAACTTCTATCTTCTTGTTGCCATTCGTAAGATCGAACTATTGAACTGCTGGTCGTTCCATGATTATGGAGTGTACCCTGGGTCTTCCAAGGCTGATCGACATCCACGAATCATGAACTTCTCGGGGTTTCTTCCTTGGGCGAAAGCTCTCATGTATAATATTCTTATTCTGTTGAACGAAATCAGAGACTTTCTCCAAGACAACAAGGCAGACTTTGCAGATCCTGACAAACTCCCTCGGCCAAAGATGTTGGCAGGAATGGCGAGGTTTCTTGAATGCAACAACCTTCTCACTATGCGTGCCGACCAGCTAGAGCAGTACTGTTTGAGAGAGAACTACGTGGCCAAAGTGTATCTAACGTTTGCAAGCAAGTTGGCTGCTGAGTACCATCAGCATGAATTCAACGATGTCAAGCTTGGCAATCTCAATATCAAAGCATACGGCATCGCTACTAACAAATTGTATTTCGACACCGAAAATCTAGGCAAGAAGATCATCCAAGAGTTCCAGCCCAAAACCTCTATGGCCGAGCTCTATGAAAGGATCCAGAACCAGGGCATGCTTTTCCCTTCGGTGGTACAGTTTCTTACTTCCACGAGGTTCTCGCGGCTCACCGACACAATGTTCACTGAAGAGTTACTTCTGAAAATGGATTTTGATTACAGACTCAGCCACTGGCCTCCAGCGCAGTTTAGACTAATGGCGATTGATATCAATGGAGCCTCGTCGGAGTATTTCTGGACCCTAGCTATTGAGCTTGTGTTGTTGTGCAACGTCACTCCTGTGGACCCGATATGGAGCAGACGAGCAGCCGTCAACAACCTATACAAGAATCTCCGCACCTACTCGCCCTGCTACACATATCTTGCCGTTGGCTACTGCATCGAGACGTTATGCAAACAGCTTCTGGTGCTCAACGAGGTGCTCTGCGTGCGATTCACTGACCGGTTCAACAAGTTGAGTGCGGCTGAAGACCTGAAGCGAATAAAGGCATTGTTTTTGTCCAACAGAATCGACTTGTTTGTCCAGCTGAACATCACGTTGAACGACACTCTTGGTCTGATCCTCAGCGAGCTTGAGTCCAAGAAGATCTCAGCCCAGCCTGTGTTGTTGTCGCTTGCTCTGAGGTCTGTGAAAGGAGTCCACAAGTTCACTAAGCGAGAAGAAAAGATTATAGTACAAACGTTTGTCGACAAGATCCCACAGTTCCTCGATGTGTTGGGCGAGTTGCTGCGCAACTGTCTATGCAACAGTTATTTCCTTGAGGCGTCACGGCTCGAATACGTTGACGACAAAATGATCACCGATCGTGGCCCAAAGTTCTACGATACGTTTGAGTATATAAACAACACTCGGTGGAAACAACTTCAAGGAGCTACCACCACCGACCCAAAACCCTACGAAGATTTGTTTGCGATCCATCTTGGGCTCGAGCTCAAGTGCGCAGTGGCAACGCTCCACAGACTCAAGCTCCAAGCAGAAGCGTCTCCCAAGCAGACTACTCCTCTTCCAAGACTGACGTTGGAGTCCTTGCGTCGTCTCTTTCACGAGCTCCAATGCTTGAGCATATTGCCGGGTGACTCTGGGAACGAAGCTTTTGAACCTGACCCTGAATAGCCGAGTAGTTTGGGGTAATTCACACCATGGCACAATACAAAGAATTCTACGATTATCAATGGGATCAAGACGAGGCGTTTCAATCGGGGTTAACTAAGATTATAGAGTCGTATGGAGACAAAACATCGCAGCTTGATAGAGATATTGCAAAGTTAACTTCCAAGGCTAAACTTATATACTTCAAGAAGAACCAAGGTACTGCCATAGATGCCGAGCAGTATAATCTGTGGATCGATGACCAGAAATATGATGGTAGCAAGAAACTTGTGGTGCAGTCTACTGGTGGCAATGTAGAAGCTGTGGAAGATCCCCAGCTGGCACCGTTGAGTTATGATGAGCTAGTGGAATTGATCACTCAGGGTAAACCTATTCCTGGAATCAAGAAGATCCCTAATATAGTTCTTGAGGACCAGGTGTCGAAGTCGGAGCTTAAACCTAGGTTGAAGCCGTGGGAAACAGCTAGTGTTGCTGAAGAAAAGGACGAGGTCCAAGTGCAGGTCTAGTCGTAACGGTCTAGATGTACAGTCTGTGCAAGACTAGGCATCCAGTCCAACCAAAAATCACGAGTTATGTTCATTTCTTCTTTTTAATTTTACCAAACTGAATAGGCATTTTGGTTTTCTTGACCGATTTCTCTCGCTGTAGTTCTTCTTCACTGTCGCTGTCGGCAACTTGTTTTGTACTCTTCACCGTACTCTTTGGAGCACTCAGGTTCACTGCTCCTCTTCGTAGCTGTTGCACCTTATCTTTTCTGAGCTTGTTTTTCAACGATTTCATACTGGTAGAGTCTTGTGCCACTGCCTCGTATTTCCTGTGACTGTCAGGACCTTGTTTTTTCAAAGCTTTGCGTTGCTTGATATTTCCATCGATGGTCTTAATGCTTTGAGTCTGGTTGGAATCAAGGTTCAACCCAGACCCTGCTGCTATTATCGGTAAATTAAGAAAATCTGCCGTCTGTTTTCTCTCTGTAGAATCTGCACTGCTGGGACTTAACCATGATTCTATTGTTTTATTAGTTTTTGAGATCGAGTCTTCAAACTGGCTCTGAAGCCACTGTTTCTGTTGTATGATCTCTCTATTGTTCATGGCCACAAGTATATTGCAATGTATTCTAATAAAATTATCAACCGAACTGGTATAGTTTGAGACTTATTGCTGTTTTGAACAAATATTTTATGATCCCCTTCAAGTGCTTACAACCTCTGCCAGTGTCTAGATCTTAGAGATCTCTGAAATATTTTCTGAACCTCTTTTTTATCATCTGCTCATGTGCACTCACGCAGTCTCGTTAGAAAAACTTGGCCTGCAGTTTCTTTCGTATTCTTGTATCTACTTGGAACAGAACTATTGTACAGACGCATATTAGAACCACAAACAAATACTAGAACAAATAGTACCAAATGACTATTGGATCGAAAGGAACTTGGATAATTGGGTACGGCTCACTTATATTCAAACCTCCTCCACATACCGAGCTCCGAATCAATGGGTACATTTCAGGTTACATCCGTCGATTCTGGCAGTCTCTGTCTGACCACAGAGGCACTCCTGAATCACCTGGAAGAGTAGCAACGTTAGTATCATTGGATGATTTGAAGAAAACGAAAACGTTCCATAATGATGTTCATTTGTATAGGCAGGACCCGAAAGATCATTCGATCATCGACCTTGAGAGACGAGTCAGTGATCTCACCGAGCAGGACTTGAAAGTTCTTGCCTGTGCCTACTACATTGCACCTGAGAACGTGCAAGCCGTACGTGAATATCTTGACGAGAGAGAACAAGACGGATACTCGTTGCACGAGGTGGTACTTCATATCAGCAAGCATTCGTACGAGGAAATTAAAGATACTGCAAAGGAGTTGTTGTCGACGCTAGACCGTAATGCAGAAGGAGAGTACATGCTCAAATCTCCAATCTATATTGGCACAACCGACAACGTTTCTTTTGTTGGACCAGAGGATATTAATGACACTGCAAATATAATAAGAACAAACATTGGTCCTAGTGGCGAGAACAAAGAGTACTTGTTTAAGCTAGCTAGTGCAGTCAGTGATTTGGAGTTGGATAATGTTCTTCATGATTATTATCTTACAGAGCTTACGAGGAGGGTGAGGGAGGGTTAGCTGGGGACTGGAATTTAAGGATGTGAGGATGTGTGTTGCTGCTATTACTGAATGTAATAGTTGCTGCCTGAGTTGAGGGCTAAGATTTAATGGCTCTATGCTGTGTATAGAACAACACTGTTTCTTGGTTGAGGACTAAGCTCTACTTATCCTCTGCTCTACATCTGCAGTCCTCTACACTAACCGAATGCCCTATGCCATTGAACTACAATTCAAACCAATCAACCTTCTTTGATTGCATATATCTATCTAATTTAATTATACTAATTTCAATCATAAAAAGAAATTAACATCATCTCTCAAACTACCTTCGTCTCTCTTCACCTAACCATAGTAGTTTGGCCCACCCCCACGGTACACACAGAAGCCCCGACCCTTGAACGACTCGTCTCGACGGATACAGACTCGACATTTTACCATCATCAAACCATCAGCAATGGGTTACTATGACAGTGTGGTTATCAGCACCAACACTGGGATAGTGCTTTTCAAAGATGGACTCACCACCAAGTCGCTTGCGCTTGTGAACCAGATGATCACCGCCAACTTTATTCGGTACACTCCAAGTGCCAATCCTGGAGAGATCAAGACCTACTCCAAGAACACAGACGTAGTCAAATACGTCAACACAAAGAACAACTCTGTTGTGTTCATGATCACTTACTCTTCGTTGAGTGCCAAGGCTTCAGAGGTGAGCAAGATCGGTAAAATATTGAGTCATTTGAAAGAGTTGTTTGAGACCTTGATCCTTGATGGCACTGCCATCACAGATTTCGTGACTCTTAAGAAGAAAGTAGAAGACAAGAATTTTAAGCAGTATTTCAGTGAGTTAGTCAAGAAGGTTGATACTGGTAATATTAAGCTTGATGATGAGAGTCTGGAAGAAGAGGAGTCTGAGGAAGAAGTGTTGGAGAAGCCTAAGAGTACAGACACAATCAAGAAACAACTCAACAAGAAGGGTCGGAAGTGGACTGATTCCGGGGAAATGTATGAAGAAAACGGAGAATCTTTGGATTTTACTGAGCTGACAGCTGAAGGCGCTGCTGGAGATGAGGATGTGTCTAGATTAGTTAGCAGTGACAATTATGGAGCCAAGACCAAGAACGGGTTTATTATCAACGACTTGTCCAAAGAAATCGACAGTATATTGGCTTCCAAGAAAGACAGTGGGGCAGCTACTACGTCCAGGTTTGATTTCTTGAAGAAGTATATTGGAGGTAAGACTATCACTCAACAAGACTTGAAGAAATCCACCAAGATAGTCAAAGACAACTTGATCAAGAAAAATGTCGGGGCTGAGATCGCTGACAAGCTCGTTTCCTCGTTGGAACCAACTCTTTTAGGTTCAAAGACCAAGAACTTCACTTCCATAGAGGCCCAGATAAACGAGACGCTTTCGAACGAGTTGGTGAAGATCCTCACGCCTAACACCTCGGTGAACCTCTTGCAAGAAATCCACAAAAAGAAACAGAAGTATCCAAACTCGCCGTATGTGATCAGTATAGTTGGTGTCAACGGAGTGGGAAAGTCCACCAACTTGTCGAAACTTGCTTACTGGCTCCTCAACAACAAGTTCAATGTGCTTATTGCTGCCTGTGACACTTTCAGATCAGGAGCCGTCGAGCAATTGAAGGTCCATGAACGCAACTTGAACAAGTTGATCAAGTCTCTTGACATCGACAGCAAGTTGAAAGTGTTTGAGCAGGGGTACGGGAACTTGTCTAAGGTGGCCCAGATTGCTAAGAACTCTATTGAGTATGCCAAGACCGAAGGCTACGACATTATCTTGATGGACACTGCTGGTCGTAGACACAACGATCTGAAATTGATGGCTCCGTTGAAAGACTTTGCTATTGCTGCCAACCCAGATAAGATCATCATGGTTGGAGAAGCACTTGTGGGTACAGACTCAGTGATGCAGGCCCAGAATTTCAACAAGTCGTTTGCAGGTGCCAACCGTCAGATCGATTTTTTCATCATCAGTAAATGCGACACTGTCGGTGACCTTATTGGTACTATGGTCAACATGGTGTACTCCACCGGCATTCCTATTTTGTTTGTGGGGGTTGGTCAGATGTACACTGATCTCCGGACCTTGAGTGTTGATTGGGCAGTGTCGACACTTATGTCGTGAGCCCGCTACTAATTCTAATAAACGATCTTAAGCTTCTATTAATTATAAAGTCTTTTCAAGAGTAGCCAATGGCTCGATGTCGGCCAAGTATTTGGCAGAGAACAAGTCGCCGTCAAACTCGACGTCCAATGGTGGTCTACCAGCAATGGACTCACCGAATCCAGCAAAGTGTTTAATCAATCTCTTGGTAGCAACAACACCTCCGTCAACACAGATCTGCTCAGCCTGGGCGACCTTGAACTGCAAGTCTTGGGCTTCTTTACCGAAGTCACCCTTCAAGGCGTAGTCGAGCAATTTGGCAATGGCTTTTGGGAAACAGTTACCCAAGCCGTCGATCAAACCCTTGGAGTTGGCAGCAAAGGCAGGCAACAAGAAGTTGGCAAACCCTGGGAACACAGAGAAGGTCTGGGCCTGGACCTTAGGGTTCAAGCCGACCTTGACGAACATCGAGGTGTCGAGGTAGGTGAACTTGGCCCCGACGATGTTAGGATGCTGGGCCAATTCCTCAAACGACTCTGACAGAACAACGATGCCGTTGGTGACCCCTGGGAAGAGGTAGATCATGAGAGGCAAAGGAGCCTTGTCGGCGACCTTCTTGAACCAGCTGACAATTCCTTTCTGGGAGGTGGAGCCTCCGAAGTAGTTGGAGCACACGGTAAGTGCAAACTTGGCACCGTTCTCTTTGGCAGCAGTGATCTCAGCCACGGCTCCGTCAACCGAGTTCTCAGCAACACCAGCAATGATTGTGAGCTGTGGCACGGCGTCGTGCACAGACTTGATCAATTTCATACGCTCTTCTCTGGTCAAGTGGGCGTTCTCACCAGTGGATCCGTTGATCACCAACCCTGGCAACCCGTTGGCAGCAAGGTATTTGGCATGGGCCACTTGGGTGTCGTAGTCGACGGTCCAGTTGTCAGCTTTGAAAAACGTTGGGACCGGTGGGTAGAGTCCAGATGCAGGAGGTTGGGACATGGTTAATATGGGTGATGCGATAGGGATCAAATATAATGCAATGGGTACTAGTCTCCGAGGAATCCTCGAGCATTTATATAATCTGGGGAAACCACTGCAAAATAGCCTATCGGCAGCCGGTGCAGGTTCCTACCGAATCTATACAATTGGCTGTGCATGGCCAGTTGACAAGTAGGATTGGGTTGGAAAGTGTGGGATTGGAGCAGCAGCGGTGGGCAGAGCAATGGACTGTGTCTGACAGGTAGCAGCTTAATGTGACGGGCCGAGTTTTGAGGTGCTGGTGTTGGTGGTGATGGTGGTGGGGTGGAAGTGACTCGAGTCTCGTCCGTTCCCATTACTCTATTCGGTCAAATCTGGGGTACTACTTTGGTGGGGCACCCGCCGGGGACAGTAGTCTATGAGTAGGAGCAGAAGCAAGAGACATAGAAGATATGGATATTTACAGATTTTTGTGGCTGACAAGAAGTGGGTAATATATTTTAGGATGTAAGGATTAATTGATTATTGCTGTTTATTTTTGGGAGTTTTATGGCATTTGTGGCGGTTCTTCAATTACAACCCTTTGGCCAGTGACTTCCTTGGGTGCTCGAAAAACCTCCCCGGAGATCTAATGGCCCGGTTGCTGACTTGGACGGATTAATGATGGGTGGGATTTTTGGGGTGCCAAGTGTGGGGACCTGAAGTGCGGTCGTATGGCACAATTAAGGTGTGGTTCTGTTACGGTTGACAAGACATTAGTTGTCGGTTAGAATGAGGTGGTTGGTGACACTAAACCGTACGTTTATTATCAGTGATGCACCCTGTAGGCTACCACTCATCAGAAACTTGAACTGTGGCAGGAGACATGTTCGGGATCCGCCAGGTTGGTATATGCCTCACCGGAGTTGTAGGTTAAGTTGGCCGACGGGGAGTGATGAGGAATCATGAGGAATGAGCGGTCATTGGATATTAAGAATTAGTTGGTTGATGTTTTTGGTTTATTTTATTTTTATTTTTTTTGTTTTTGGGTGATTTTTTGGTAGGTTTTGTGGTTTTGTTGGGAGGCATTTACTGGAGTAGTTTCCTTGTACATAGTAGAGATTTGGAAATTGTTGGTTGCTAACTGTGGCACAGAATTGAAAATTGCAACACAAAATAAACTGTGAACTTTGTCAAGGATGGAATCAAATAAGGACTTTCAAATTAAAGAAAAAGAATTTAAATTTTATTTTATGTGGCAATTGAGGTCTGACAGTTTGATTTCTAGCGTCCTCTCAGATCTCTCCCCAGCTCAACTAGGTCCATTCTTGAACTCTCTATTCTGAGCCTGCCTCTACGACCTACCAGAAGTACAAACCACAACGTGCAAACACAATACACCAACACAATCTGCAACCTTCAATTGTGCGCTGAAGAATCTCCACTGTGAGTCCTATAGTTCTGCATACAGCAATAATTCAAACCCCACACTCAACCTCACCTCACCTCAACCTATCCTCAAGTATGGCATGCACCAGACAACACTACAACCACAGTATCAGCTCCCCCCAGCTCCCCCCAGCTCCCACCAACCCTCCCACACACCAAACACGAACCCCTAAAACCATTTTATCCCCTACAGATCCCCTAAACAAAACAATAAACTAAGTCAATGGCCCACTCCCATCCTGTTCCTCATTACTCCTAGTTCACCGGTTTCCTATGGTAGTAATATTCAGCACTGCAGATCAAAATATGCCATGCCCTGGCTGCAGATCTTCAGGAGACTCTCAACACAACCCCTAATCTTTCAGTCTATCAATAAAAGTTCTAACCCCTATCAGTTTGAATATTGTCTTTTTTAGAATAATAGTATCTATTATTTATTTGGACCCCCTGTTAACATACGAGTTGTCCTACCTTCTTTCCTCCACCTCTTTCAAGCTCCACCCACCATGCATGCTCACAATAACTACCGTTACTCCACAGCAATTCTATACAGCCAGTTGACACTCCACCAACAAAACCACCATCCTAAGCCATAAACTATAAATAGCAAGTTAGTGTGATTGGCTCTAGACCTATAGACATGGCTTATACGTGAGCACTCCACCTAGTCAGCGGCTGGTGCATACTACTTGGTTGTGGTACAAGGACTGGCAGTTATGGATGACAGGTGCAAACGGTGGTAAGGGGCACCACCAGGAATTTATAGAATGTAAGTATAAAGATGGCAGCAGCCCTGATTAGGCGTAGGAACTAAACTACTCAATTCAAAAACAGCTTTGCAATATGTTTGGCAAGCAATTATTCAACTTGGTGGTCGCACTTTCGTTGGCCAACATTGTAGCATGCTACAGTCAGGCTATCGACTTGCACAACAATCACACCTTGTGCTTCCAGAACTATGACAAGCATTCGATAATCAAGAAGTTTTTGTTTGACAACAAGTACTTGAAGAAATTGACTCTGCTTTCATTCATTGAGCCTAACTTCCCTGGGGAATTGAAACTCTCCATTGACCATGAAGTGTCTAAGCTGATGGAGAATTTCCAGGTACCAGTGTTTGTCATGGACAGTGACAACTTGAACAGAAACTTGCAAAACGTCAACAAAATCAAAGAGTTCTACAACCAATACAACACCAACTCCAGTTACCATTGCAAGAGCAACCCAAGAGAGGTCTGCCATTCGTTCAACGAGTCAATGTTCAAGAAGTTCGCTGCCGACAACCACTTCCAATACAAACTCATGAACAGTTATGCCACTCACGCAGAGTTTCCTTTGGAGTTCAACAACTATTGTGTCTTCACCAAGTTGATTGCCTCCAAACATTACGAGTATCACATCAACGACAGTAACGAACATATCAAGCTTCGCAGCAAGATCCATTCCTCGGTCGGTGATCTTAACATTGAGTCGTTCTTGTCCAATGTCTTGGGCTCCGAGATCATTTCTATTCTTCTTGTGGGGTTCACTTCTTTCTTCATGTTGACCCTCACTGTCAAACTTATTTTCGAAGGCAGACTGTTCTGGCCTGCCATTCTGCAGTACTCCATGTCGTACATTCCATTAGTGTTTCTTCAACTCTACGTCATTTTCTTCGACATCCACTTATTCAAATTCATCCACTGGGTTGTGTTGAACAGCTTTGCCCCAGCTGACATCAACCACCAGTTCGACGCTGCCGGTATTGTTGCGTACCTTTCTAAAGCCGGCGACATCTCCATGGAGATCTTGGCCCTTGCATTCTACAACTTTGTCGAGCTCTTCATGGGCATTGTTCTTTCTAAAGGTTACGGGTTCTGGGTCGACACCAACAACTACAAACACATGAAATTCACGATCGAGCACCGCTTGGTGTGGGGTTTGATAGCATTGTCGGTGCTTGAGTGGGCTATCTGTGGCATGCAGCTGCTCAGAATCTGCTTGAATATTTTCAAAGAATCGGGATTGCTCTACATGATCTTGAGCAACTATTTCAGTCATTCTGATATCTACAGAGCCGGTCGTCACGTTGAAGTCTCAAAAGAAGAAAACAAAAACTCAGACAAGAAAATTGTCACCGAGAAGCTTTCTGAATTGAACTTCAAGTTGTTTGTCGACGACTGCTTGAACAGATACAGCAGAACCATTGTCTTGTTGATTGTCAAGCTTTTCTTCCAGATCTCATTGAATTTCATCGAGCTTGGGTTCACCGACACTTACCGATTGAGTGCTGACACTGAATACCTCAACGGCTTGAGCCACTGGATGCTTGGCAACCTTAGTTTCGTGGGCACAGTCTACCACTTGATCTTCCGAGACTCGACTGTCACAATCTTGAACAGAAAGTTCCAGGAGGAACGGATCGTGTTTGTCATCCGGTGCCTCAAGAGCGCCACCAACATTGCCGTCAACTTCATCATCTGTTTGGTCAACCTCGACTTCGAGATCACCGCACCATTCGATTTCTCACACTCTGCATGAGTGTATCTCCATAGCTCTAGCATGCAGGCATGGTTTGGGCTACGTTTTGGGATTCTACATACGCTAATATAATGATACGGGTAAACAGATGTAAAGAAATGGTAAACAAAAAAAGTAGAGACACTAATAAAATCACCGTCATATGCTGACCAGGAACTGCCCAACAATTGGTCCGACACTCAGGTACCACCAGTGGGAACCGACACTCAGGTACCCTGTTTTCGTCCACGGAAAAATCCAACGTCTGTCCCACATGCAAATGCACGGGAGTTAAGGCACCTAATAAACGTGTTGTTGGGCCTTGCCAATCCTCACTCAACCGAGAATTATCAGACTAGCTGCTACTAGCTCCAAGGCCACCGCATCCTCACAGCATTTAGACCGTGGTCCCCTGCTCGTGGTGCTATTTCAGACACTGTAGCCGGATATAGTGCCTGGTTCCACACGTGGGGGACGCTGCCTAATCGGCCAACATGCATACACAATAATCCCATATAAATATCCGGTGAGGTATCGCCAGACCAGGAATGTGACCAGCCAAACCAGGAGCCATGTCGAGCGACCAGATCAACCACAAGGATGACTCGAGTCTCCACAAGGACACCGAGAAACACCTCGACACCACCAGCTCCGAGGACTACGACATGTCGGACTTGAACTCCTACGACGTGATCCTCGACGCCAAGATGCGACTCATCAATAATACCCTTGACGAGATCGGATTCACTTGGTACCATTTCAAGCTTTTCTGCTTGAACGGGATGGGGTATGCCACCGACTCCCAGTTGTCATACATCCAGTCGACGGTGGCTGCGTTCACCAGAAAACAGTTTGACCAGGTCTACCCTTCGGACTCTGAAGCATTGTACGCTGGGTTGCTTGTTGGAGCAATTGCCTGGGGGTTCAGTGCTGACTTGATTGGCAGAAAACTTGCGTTCAACAGCTCTTTGATCTTGTCTGCTGTGTTTGCTTTCTTGGCTGGCACCATGGGAAACTGGGGTACCTACTGTTTGTTTGTGGGATTGTCTGCTGCTGCTTACGGAGGAAACTTGGTGTTGGACACAACGGTGTTCCTTGAATACTTGCCTTCCAACAGCAACTGGGCAGTGACGTTCCTTGCTCTCTGGTGGGGTATTGGCCAAACCATTGCTACGTTGTTGGGTTGGGCGTTCTTGACTTACTCCAGTTGTGACTTGAAAGCTGATGTCTGTGAACCGTCTCAGAACAGAGGCTGGAGATACACATACTTTGTCAATGCTGCCATTGTGTTGTTCTTCTCGTTGTTAAGAGTGTTTGTCATCAGATTGCACGAGACTCCAAAGTATTTGGTTTCTCATGGTAAAGACAAGGAAGCCGTCGAGGTGTTACAGACCATTGCTGCCAAATACAACAGACCTTGCTCGTTGACTTTGGAGCAACTCGAGGCCTGCGGGGATACAAAATTTGCTGAGGAACTGAGACAGCAAAAGCAATCTGTTCTCAAACAAATCAAAGACCATCTCAAAATCTTGTTTCAGAACAAACGAGTCGCACGTTCCACTATCTTATTGTATACGTCATGGCTTCTCTTGGGTCTTGCCTATCCCCTCTATTCCAACTTCTTGCCAACCTACCTCAGCAGCAGAGGTGCTAACACTTCTGCTTCGACCACCTCTGGTCAATACAGAGACAATGTGATTCCTAACGTCGCTGCTATTGGTGGACCTATCATTGCTGGTGGATTGCTTTATTACTTTCCAAAAACCATTGGTCACAGAGGAACCATGGCCATTGGCGCACTCTTGTCAATGGTGTGTTTCTTTGCGTACACCAGAGTCAAAACCAGAGCCCAGAACCTTGCACTCAGTTCTTTGGTCTATGTTTTCATTGACATTTACTACGGATGCCTCTATGCTTACACTCCATCGGTTCTTCCTTCTGCTGCTAGAGGTACCGGTAACTCGTTGGCTTTTGGTTGCACAAGAACCATGGCATGCATAGTGCCATTGATCGCATACTATGCTAACCCAAACACGTCGGTGCCAATCTGGATCTGTGGAGCTGCTGTGGGGGTCATTGGATGTTTGTCATTCTTGTACCCATTTGAGCCGTCTACGAATCGGATTGTGTAGGGGCGTGACGGTTTACATCTAACATTAATGTGTGAACGATGGGTGCTCAGACTACTTCTAGCACTGACTTTCTAACTGTTATTTACACTTCTTGATTTCCACTGTTTAATTGCATAATCCATGCTTTTCATAATTTGAAATGTAATCTGTTGTCGTTGGAATGCTTGCTTGTATGGTGTCCAACATTGAACCTAGTCAATGCTTGGACAGCTCTGGGCGGGTATCTAATAGTGCGTAGACGGCTTTCATGCAACCACCTCCCCAATCTTAGACCGCTTCCAAAGACCACCTGCCCAGCACCCGCCTAGCACCACTCAAACCTCCCGCGTTATGAACACTGCCCCTCGGACCCCAGCTCGTTTGGCCAGTCGTCAAAATCACCAAAATCACTTCAATTCACCTGAAAATCCGGCCCAGTCATCCTCAATCCACCACTACCGTCCTCCAATTATCCCCCAGTCTTCTAATCCATCACAACTTCTAAAACACCGTTCGTTAAAACTTGGTCTCAAACCTCACGTGACCGCGTAAACTTGTCTATCCTTCTCCATACAAAGGTATCAATTCCTAGACCTATCAGTAGGCCAATTGGTTGGGTCGTTAGATGCCTCCTAATGACCCCCTAAATCTACACATCCCAAATCCGTATCATACATTCTAATATACACTCTATAATTAACCACCGAAACCATACAAGGTTCTTCCTTGTCTCTTCAATGCATAGACAACGTCCAAAGAAGTGACAGTCTTTCTCTTAGCATGCTCAGTGTAAGTAACAGCGTCTCTGATGACGTTCTCCAAGAACGATTTCAACACGGTTCTGACTTCTTCGTAGATCAAAGCAGAGATACGCTTGACACCACCTCTTCTGGCCAATCTTCTGATAGCTGGTTTGGTTATACCTTGGATGTTATCTCTGAGAATCTTTCTGTGACGCTTAGCACCACCTTTTCCAAGACCTTTTCCACCTTTTCCACGACCAGACATTTTGTTATATTGAGTTGTGTGAGTTGTGTGAGTGGACAGTATGAAAAAATGGCGGATCTTGACTATTTATGTTGTTGCGGTGCCGTTCGGCTGGAGCACCCGTGCGTGTCAGGGCTGGGTCCGGCTGCAAAATGCGGTGTAGTCTGTGGCACGCCCGCGTAGTTCTGGGCACGGACCCAGACCGTTCTGCATGCATTGATATATAATGCCTAGGTCGCCAGATTCATGGACGTTTCTGAACATTAACCAAAATGGCTAGAACTAAGCAAACCGCAAGAAAGTCCACTGGTGGTAAGGCACCAAGAAAGCAATTGGCCTCTAAGGCTGCCAGAAAGTCTGCTCCATCTACTGGAGGTGTCAAGAAGCCACACAGATATAAGCCAGGTACCGTCGCTCTTAGAGAAATTAGAAGATTCCAAAAATCTACTGAGTTGTTGATCAGAAAGTTGCCATTCCAGAGATTGGTCAGAGAAATCGCCCAAGACTTCAAGACCGACTTGAGATTCCAATCGTCTGCCATTGGTGCTTTGCAAGAATCTGTTGAGGCCTACCTCGTCTCTTTGTTTGAGGACACCAACTTGTGTGCCATCCACGCCAAGAGAGTCACTATCCAAAAGAAGGACATCCAATTGGCCAGAAGATTGAGAGGCGAGAGATCCTAATTGGGGTTATAGAGTGTATATTAGAAATGCTAACGGTTTGATAATACATGTAGCTAAGCAAACGCAACCTGCTCAGGAAGCTGGAAACTCACACAGAACATTGGTTTGGTAGGCGACACTTTGCGCACCAAATGGAACTTAACTGCGTCGTACTCTATATCGTAATTGATAAGCTTTTTTACTTTTTCATGGACTCTGTGCTGCAACTCGTCCAATGTAGGTTCTTCATCGTTCAGGTACTTCTCAAAACAGTAGACATGGATCCAAGGTAATTGGAACTCACCTTGTTTAATGAACTGTTTATATTGTTCGTTGTTGAACACTCCAATGTAGTTGTCTAAGAAACTCAATGCACTGTCAGGTAAATTCATCACATAATGTTTGAAGTAGAGTGGAGTCTTAATGTCTATGGTACGAGGCAATTTATTGTTCAGTCTTCTTTTGCTGGAAGAGATCTCATAAGTGACCTGGGGATGTTCTTTATAAAACTCCATCAAAAGCTCTGGGCTCTTTTTGATCATCTCTGCACCGTCGATATTGTAACATTGCACAAACTGACTGGTCTTGTTAATAGTGTTGTTCTCCACCAAGTACTTGTAACTAGCAGGATTGAGATCATTGGCAAACACAATAGCTTTCTTCTTACCAGCAGGAATAGCAAAAGGGCCAACCCCAGCCATGACATCACAAATAAGATCTCCTTGTTCAAACGTATCAACCAACCGTTTGTGCTCGGACTGGAGTCTCGAGTTCCAGTACACGTCCTTGAAATTGAATCTGAAACTACAGTTCAGCTCGTGCTGCTCCACATCCAAATCGTCTTCTCCTGCAATCACCTCCATTGGAAACGTCCGGAACTGAGTCGCAATGGATTCTGTCTTGGTGACAACCGTCCGAAGTTTTGGGTTCTTGTCAAGTATCACTTGGCCTATCACTGCTTTGTAAGGCATGTAACTCTCTTTCAAGTTCAAATGAGCTATATGTCCAACTGTGGTGAAACTAGTTGGGATCTCGTCCTGAGTATTGTCTGGCAAAATAGAACTAAGAACCTCGTCGGCTTTCCAGAAACTATACTGTAGCACCAATTCATACGGTATCAATTTGTAGTCTGAAGGTTTCGACTGGAGAAACTCAAACGTCTCGTCAGAAACTGCATCCTTGTCTAATTCAGTCAATTGAATGTCATCACGCAACAAAACAACTTTCTTGTTGCTGCCTGGAAGTGGAGCAATGTTGGATATCGACCGGAGATTCAATAAGTCCAGCTTCTTGGATTTCCGGCTGAACTCACTAAGAAGTCGCTGGTCTTCAAAGTACACTGCAGTGAGGTTGATCCGTTTCTCGAATTTGGATCTGTCCAAGATCCCGGTCTTGAACACTGGCGGCAAATATTTGTCTGTCAAATGGAATTCTTGTCTGGTGGTCATGGTGGTTAGGTGTCGTAGTCCATGCAATATTCTCATCAAAGATGTGATGCACAGGAAAAATTTTTGGCGATCTGAAAAGTGGTGCAGACATTTATTCTACTCTGCAACTATCACTGAACATTACAAACCAACACAACCTCAACAAGTGTTGTGATTAGTTGTTATTTAATTTCATATTATTATAATTACTTATTGAAGGTTTTCTTGTTTCAATAAGTGAATAAGTGGAGCATAATCTAAGCATTTAAGTAAGAGCACTTCTCATTACACTCCACCACAAACCAAGATGGACGTGATATCAGTTTCAAAATTCAAACTGCAAATAGACAGTGACGAAGAGATGGAAGAGACAGCAGGAATCGTCACTCCTGGTGAGTTGATAACCGAAGAAACTATATGGATGAGAGGTCATGGAACGTATGCATTGAACAACAAGACGTTCTCTTCTGTGGCAGGCACCATCTCCAAAGTGAATAGATTGCTTAGCGTACAGCCGTTGAAAGGACGGTATATTCCAGAAACAGGAGACCACGTTGTGGGACGTATTATAGATGTGGGCAACAAGAGATGGAAGGTCGAAATCGGTGCGAGATCCGACGCTGTGCTTATGCTTGGGTCAGTGAATCTTCCAGGAGGTATTCTTCGTAGAAAGTCCGACACCGACGAATTGAATATGCGGAACTTGTTGAAAGAAGGCGATCTTTTGAATTGTGAAGTACAATCGTTGTTTCAAGACGGCAGTGCTTCGTTGCATACTCGGTCGTTGAAGTATGGAAAGTTACGAGACGGGATCTTTGTTTCTGTGCCGCGATCATTAATCATCCGAAGCAAGAACCATAGTTTTGTGCTTCAGGGAGGGGTCAGCATTATATTGGGTGTCAATGGGTATATCTGGATCTATGCTACTCCAAAGACTGGTGCAGTTACTACCACATCCAACACTGGCAATGCTAACAAATTCCAAGCAAATCTTCTGAGAAACAATGGGTCGTACCAGGTTGGATCAGGTACCGCAGCTATAACTCGTCTTGAAGAGGAATCTTCGTGGGAAATCTATTCTGACAAGAACCATGATGATACTAGTATGACGGTGAAACAGAATATTGTCAGATACAGAAACGCTATCAAGGCACTTGCACACAGTGAGATTGGAATCAACGAGTCACGGATCAATGCTGCCTACGAGGCAAGTATGGCTTATGGAAACTTGGGGAGTTTGATAGACACAGATACGATGGAGAGTATAGGAAGTGATGTTTTAGTTGGTGAGAAGTTGAGAGGGCAGTGAGGGGGTGTGACTGTGGCATATTAGTTACTAGCATACATAGTATTTGTATAAACAGAAAACTAGAATGTATCTTATCTGACATATCTGTCTAGAATTGTAAGTGTGGTAAGTATGGTGTAGTGTATGTAGCTTCCCAGTGCTCTCAAGGTGCATATACTTGGTTGGAGCACCTCCGTCCAGTATCACCTACACCAGTGCCTACCAATACACATCAATATAAACACATCAGTATAAACAATAAACTAGAATACACTAAGTCTAACATCTCTCTTTGGAATTCTAAGTGTAGTAAATACACAGCTCTCAGCTACACACCTCTCATGTACTGTAAGTCTGTTGATCCGCACACCACACCCCGGTCCGCGTAGCAACTTTTCTTCCACTGTTGATTTATTTTTGAGATCCAAGATCAAAGTCCCACAACTCACGACCCACAACTCACGCCTCGACAGATGTTCAGTCAATCTTCAAAACCCAGTTTCAGTTTTGGAAACACCGGGGGTGCCTCGTCTGGAACCACCGGAAACACCGGTGGATTGTTCAGCACTCCAAGTAAACCGTCTGGTCTTTCTTTAGGAGGAACCACCAGCTCAAATTCTGGAGGAGGAATGTTTGGCAACAACAAACCAGCAGGACTCAGTATCAACACTGGAAATTCATCAACTGGAGGAGGTTTGTTTGGAAACAATAACAACAACAACACAAATACCAACACTTCTTCTGGTGGTTTGTTTGGCAATAACAATAATACCAACACTAATGCCAATACTTCATCTGGAGGATTGTTTGGGAACAAAGCTGCCAACACCTCAGGAGGGTTGTTTGGAAACAATGCCAATACCAACAATGCCAACACGCTGTCTGGCGGGTTGTTTGGAAACAATAACAATAACACCAATACTGCTACCAGTGGTGGTTTGTTTGGTAACAATAATACTACGACAACTAATACTAGTGGAGGATTGTTTGGAAACAACAACACCAACACCAATACTAATACTGGAGGAGGATTGTTTGGCAATAATACCAATAATAATACTGCTGCCAACACTTCTTCTGGTGGATTGTTTGGAAACAAGACAGCTAATACTGCAACCGGAGGAATGTTTAGTAACAGTACCAACCAGTCCGGTGGATCATTGTTTGGAAACAACAACAACACTAATAACAGCAATACCGGTGGATTGTTTGGGAACAACAATAATAATACTAATACCAGTGGAGGATTGTTTGGTAACAAGACCGCTACTGCTCCACAAAGTGGTGGACTTTTTGCAAACAAACCTGCAGGTGGTCTCTTTGGAAATAACACCAACACCAACACCGGGGGATTATTTAATAATAACAATAACAACACCAACACTGGGGGATTGTTTGGTGGCGGTAGCAATGCTCATAGTGGAGGATTGTTTGGAAACCAGCAGCAGCAACAACAGCAACAACCTCAGCTTCCATCAATTACTTTGATGACCAGAGTCGCAGACTTACCTCCACAGTACCAAGAAGAATTGAAACAGTTGAACACTTATATCAATGAACAAGTCCAGATATGTGAGGCTCTCAAGATTGAGCAGAAAGAGCACGAGGAGTTGGTGAATTCTATTCCTAAAGATATCAACTACTTGACTGTGACTTTCAAGAAAGTCAATAATAGTTTGTTGCACGATGTGAAAAGCATAGACGATTTGAAAGACCGGACCGGGGAATTGATCAAGGTCAGCAAGAACTTCATCTTGCTTATCAACTACTTGACAACAGGACAAAATGGAAACGGCAAGAGTGGAGTTTCCAGTGGGTCTAATGGTTACGCTTTGACGTTGAACACCTCGACCAGTGAGTTAATGAAGCGTGATCCGATGTTGGCGTTCCATAAAGTGTTTGAGAAAGATAAGTCGATTGTGTCGTCCAACTCCAAGTCCAAGAACTCAGTGGTGCCTTCGAATTATCTCTTGGAGTTCTTTGAAGACAAAATGATTGAGTTCAACAAGAAGTTTACCGAGTTGAACTCGTTGCTTAACGACATAGAATTGTCGTTCAATGAGATAGAGAAGAACTCCGCTGACTTGTTGTTGTCGTACGGGTTCTTGCCTAATGCCAAGGCAGTGGACACTACAATGAACGGCTACGACTTGAACGGGTTGGTCAACAGTAACTTGAAAACATTGGTGGAAAGCATAGACGAGGAATTTTATTTGTTCATGGATATCAGCAACAAGTTGGCCGAGCTCCATTATGAGGTGAAACAGCTTAACTAGAAGCAGTAGTTATGGAATATAAAATCAGGCTGATGTTTGTAGGGGGAGGAGTGGGATGTTTGTAGGGGGGAGGAGTGGAATGTTATAGGCGTACTTTTCAGGTTTGTCTTTGTAACTGTAGGTACTTCTATTAGAGTGTCTCTGTGAGTGTTCCTATGAGTCTACCCACTAGATCTGTGCTCTTATGAGATTTGCGCCAACACAATTCCATAAGACAATATCACACACCCTGCTCACAGGAATATAAAATCATTAACTTTTCGTAGACAGCACTACTCCATGATACGAAGTGCAGCTTCAAACGCAGCAAGTGCTGCAGCGTTAGCAGGGAAACTTCTCATGATACTTGGCAAGAATCCTTTAAAGAAACCAGCTGTGCCTCTTGTTTGATAGATATACTTGGCAGCAGCACCCCAGGTTTTGAATTTCGGATTGGACAAATTGTCAGTCATCACCACTTGCTTGATCACATCACTAGGGTACGCAAACGTCCAGAACACAGTGGCAGACAACCCTCCGCTCCAGAAATTGATGGCCGGGTTCGACAATGAAGTGTTCTCCTTGAACCAATTGGTGAACAATTCGTACGAACCCCACCAGAAAATAAAGTTACTTCGAAACACCATGGTTGACCCAAGACCTCTGTAGAGACCACGGATGCCATGCTGTGACACGATCTTGGTCAAGCAATCAATAGGACCTTTATAAAGACGAGACTTGTTGTCGTATTGGATCTGCAACCGAGCTTTGATCTGTTCCACTGGCGCAGCAACAAAACTCACTGTCCATCCGGCACCTAGTCCAGCAATACAATGGCCCATGAGTGGTAACTTCTTATGGTCCCGATACACAGTGTCCATAAGACATTTTCTGTAATTATGTAAGGACCCCAACATCACCGAGTCCATGAACACCCAGCCAACCAACGGAGGAGTGAACCCTTTGTAGAACCCACGGATTCCTTCTTTGGTGAACGTCTGGATCACTGCATCAGTAGGCCCTTTGAACCGTCCTTCTGAGGTCTGGAGTCTCACTTTGATCGAGTCGAACGGATGTCCCACTGCGTTCTTGGTGGCCCCCGAGAACACCCCGGCCACAAACCCAACGTACCCTGCTCCCTTTTTGTGTGTGTCTTCTTTAGCCATCGGTACTGATCACTGTGGTTTAGACCTGATGTGCATGTCCTGACTCATTGAAATATGCGTCCGAGAAAATCTGAAAAACTCGCCGGAGTGCGTCTGCATGGGAGTGCTCAGGTATCTAATCTGTCATTGATTTCTCCGCTTAGTTTGTTTAATTAATTTATTTTTCTCTCATTGAAATGGAAGACAAAAAGATAAGCGTCGGGTTGACAAAGGAGAAACTTGATCCTACAAAGTACTTGGATTTTGTGCGTGCTCCTACAACTGGAGCTGTGGTATACTTTGGAGGAACTACTAGAGAAGACGTCATTAATGGAGTAGCAGTGACCCATCTTGATTATGAAGCTCATGAGAAAATGGCCATTGCTACAATGACCAGGGTGGCTCAGCAAGCAATAGAAAAGTTTAGTGATGGTGATTCCAGGTATATTAACAAAGTGTGTATTTGGCATCGGCTAGGAATAGTACCAGTGCTAGAAGAGAGCATTGTGATAACCGTGGGGGCTGGACACAGACAAGAAGGGTGGGAGTGTGCGCTGTGGATATTGGAAGAAATCAAGAAATCCGCAGAGATCTGGAAGAATGAGGTGTATAGTGATAATACGAGTGAGTGGAAAGAGAATGTGCAGTGAAGCCTAGGGGTGTTCTATGAAGGAGCAGTCTCCATAAAGGTTAGTGTCATGAAGACATCTTGGGTAGTCTACACTATGTCAATGATTCTTATGAGCACTTTAAACTTGAGAGAACCACTCTGGTGCTACACTGAAATTATTTCATGGACTTGAGCAGCAGCTAGCTAGACACAGACTAGAGTACTAGCACTCCACTCCATGATTCTGCACTGCTGAGCTACAACTAACAAATGGCAACTCCAGAACTGAGCCGCCACTCACAACAATTCAAGTAACAGTTCCAACACCAAATTTCTCCTAGCAACACTCCCTTGCAACACTACAAACTCATTCTAAACTACACACCCTCCCAGACCCCAACAAATCCTACACATCACAAGCACACAATCCTTTCCAGCCTATTTACATCTATTTAGGAAACGCCTCTTTGGATCTATGCACCGTCACAATCTTCTCCTGCTCATAGTCGTATCTCTGATAACTGATTGTCTTCTTACCACCTTCCACCACGCCCACAGACTCTGGTAACACTGGCTTGAGATACTTTCTTCTAAGTCGCACAAGCTCCGATCTGGTGAACAACGGAGTGGCCTCCAACAAAGCTTTTCTCTCCGATTTCTTTGCTGCTCCGTCTAACTGTTTGATGAACTCATCCTTCTTAGCCTGCTTGTCTTCAGCACTGAGCTTAGCAGTCAAATTATACTGCCAGTCATACTCAACAGCATTGTCAATCTCATCTGCTAAAGTAACATACTGCGACTTCAAAGCGTCCAATCCAGCAGCATCCACTTCTCCTCTCTTCGAGCTCAACTTGTAGTCGAACAATTTCATGGTACTAGCATTCTCTTGTGCATCACTCAAACTGAACCCATTCTTAAGGTACCGTTCAATAGCCAACAATCTGTCACCAACAACCTCTGTTTCTGTAGAATTCAATTCGCGACTCATAAGTTTCTTGTACTGGCTCAACAATTCTTGTTTTCTTTCAACACGCTTAGCTTCTCTGACTTCTATCTTCTTCTCACTGTCTACTTTCAACAAATAGTCTTTCTTAGGCAAATGAGCCTCTTCAATACTAGCCTTCTCAGGATCCTCCACCAACTCGTACCCGAATCTTCTGACTCGAGGAGCCCAGTGATCACTAGGCAATCTCAATTCCAGAGCCAATGCCACTCCTACAAACTTTCTCTTTGGATGGAACGGATCCAAGTAGTATCTCACATACCCAGGCTCTTTGGCAAATATCGTGTGGTCTTTACCAATGCCAGTGTTTTCTCCTGGGTAGAACTTTGTCCCTCTTTGTCTGTAAATGATGTCTCCAGTTCTTACAAGTTGACCCTCGTTCTTCTTGGCACCAAGTCGTCGACCAGCAGAATCTTTCATATGAGTCTTAGAACCTGCGGCTTTCTTAGTAGCAGTACGGATCTGAACCACGTTCTGAAATCTGTTGGTCAATGCCGATCCTGTTTCTAAGAAACGAGCCACTTTGGGCTCGCTCTTGTTAAGGAATCGTCCAAAGAACATGGTTGTGTTGTTTCACCAAATTCTTCACAGACCACAGAGTTAAGAGTTTTTCAGTGTTAATGGACCCGGGCTGCAAACCACAACCTCCAAGCACGCCACCGGGTAACCACCACTCTCCTCCACCTTTAAGTTACAGTTCATGTGCCTATAAACATCAGCGAGCTATATGTCAGAAGGAACATTAAATGGCGAGTGGGATATTGTGATATCCTCTTTGCAGGATATAGCAGGCGAGGAGGAGAATCTTGGCAAGCTCACAGGACCAGAAATATCGGGGTTGAGTGCCGATGAATTGAAGACCCAAATAGAGACAACTGAACATCATAAAGAATCATTGGAGAAGTGTCTTCGACTTGTACGACCAATGATAGAGAATTTGACCCAGGTGATAGCTTTGAACCAGAGTGCGCCTGCTGAGATCAGCAACGGGTCGGCAGGACTGCTGAAACGCAAACGATCAGAGCCTGTCAAGAAAGGACGGTCGTATTTTGCATCGCCGTACAATCCATCAGAACCAATTGTGGTTGGGTCAGAGGTAGCATTCAAGTTACGAAGTGGGATTCAGGGCGAAGAGTGGATCCAATGTGAGGTGATGAAAGTGATAGATCATAGTAGGTTTGATGTGAGAGACCCCGAGCCAGACGAAAACAACAACCCTGGCAGAACGTATCGTGCGACATGGAAAGAGTTGTTGTTGATTCCTACGGTGGCAGAAGCAAAAGAGTTGGTGAATTATCCTTTTGGGACCAAGGTTTTGGGCAGGTATCCCGAGACAACGACGTTCTATCCTGCAGAAGTGATAGGTACAAAAGTGAGTGGAATTGTGTATTGAGATTTGATGAGTGGTACTAACATACAGCGCGATGGCAGATGTCGTCTTCGATTTGAAGGAGAGGAAGAAGTTAATAAGGAGACTGAAGTGGAGAGAAGATTGGTGATTCCGTTCCCGGATCCTCGGTCTCATAATTAATTGTTTGGATTGGTTGACTTTGATTGATTGAGTTGTGGTTGGTGAGAGAGTGAGAGATGGTGAGAGATGTTGTGAGTAGCAAGAGACTACTAAGACATAAGAAATCCTACAGATAATACTGATCTACGCTGTCAAGGTCAGGAATTGCTGGCTAGTTGTTAGAGTGTTATGAGTGATTGTTAGTAGGTGGTGACTTCTGTGCAGAGAGACATGAAGATTGTATGCAGATACTAGTATGCATACAACTGAAGTTTGTGTTGAGATACGACAAGACTGTTTTAAAAATTAGCAACCTGTCTTGTTCAAGTTCCAGAGAAACTCTTAGCAGAATTATGTAATATATTATTGGAAAAAGGAATGATTAAACTGTTGTCGTAAACTGTCTACTGCTGGTTTCCTCTGTATTATTGCATACCTAAAGCACCCGTTACGTGCCCCGACACGAAGGGCGCAGCATCTACAAATTACATGGGGTACTTCAAATCAATGTCATATACTGTTAGCATACTCCATGACAGATATATACTACTACGTTACGAATTATTTTCTACATTTCTTTGCGTTTGCAGCTATTGCTGCTGGGCTAATATTGTTTCATCTTAGAAGAAGATGGGTACCTAAATTCAGAGAATGGCGAGCAAGAAGATCAGGCAACTATTTGCCATTGTATTCTGAAGGGTTCCGTGATGACATAGATCATGGATTGACTTCGAACACTTTTGATTTGTTCTCTAACAACACCAACGATTCAAGAAAAGGATTGGACGAAGATGCTAAAAAACAAATCATCACAATAATGAACAAACAGGGACTTTCATTTGACCAAGCAAGAGCTGCTTACTTCAAGGATCAGATGCTGCGGAATCAGATTGCTCCAGATGGCACTCCATTAGATCCGAAAGCTTTTACTTTTAGTTAAGCAGATGAAAATTTACAAATAACAGGCGCACTGTCTGACTTTGCTGAATATTATTATACTTGACTGCTCTAAGTTCACTGTCTCTTACTCTTCTTTTTTTGCTACTCTTTTTGTTTGTCATTTCCAAGCCCCAACTCAGTCCTTTCCATTTGGCCGTTCACTAAAAGCTCTACAATTGTCAGGGCATACAATTGGTATCTGAATGCAAACGGTGGTGTTGCCGTATTCAAACTAAGTTGGCACTGGTTGGTTGGTCCTTTCAGTCTTATTGAGAATCATAAGAAGCCTCAAGGTCTTGCCCTACAGAGCTATGTTAACTACCACAGCTCACTCCAACACAGACCCCCTCCAATCTCTACCAATCCCTTCTGCTGCTCACACTACTATGCCACATTTCAACTCCATTAAATATCTATATCTCTCTCTCCCAATTTATAGCCACCCAAATTTTATTCCACACCTCTTTCAACTACTACTAACCACCCGTAACCTTGGTTCCTGGCTCCCCATTATTTGACGTGCATACATTCAATAGAAGAAAAAAAAAGAATTGCACCGTCTCCTCTCCACAGTTGTTTTCCAACACCTCATGTCAGAACAACCTCAGCACAAACCTCCCAAATCGCCGACACTCTCTTCGGTGAAACTGTCGGCGGAAATCAATATCGGATGGATCCAGGCGCCTCAGAATCACCAGGACCCCGAGTTCTCGTCACCTAAACTTCTCGCTTCTTCGGTAGAAAAGAGCGGCAAAATCGACGGCATTCTCATTCCTTCCTCGTCAGCAATCTCATTACTTTCACTCAGCACCGAAACAAACAACCAGGAATCCGGCAAGACGCTGGCACCGGACTCGGATCCCAAACTCGAACACAAGTCCCAACTTACCCCTCTTCTTACCATCCCATCATCGTCTCCAGTGGGTCCTCTGGGCCTCTCACCAAAACAGCAGCGAGGAACTTGGAACCCCTACTCGCAACAGCGACGGCCGTACTACTATGTCAACAACATGCACACTAGCGGCACCAACTTGTCGCGACTCTCTGCTCAATTGAAAAATAACCTAGCCTCGCCTACCAAACTCACCTCCCAGAAACACACACCTTCCAACTCGCTAGGCAACCATAGCCCGACGCCGATCGCTACAAATCATAATCCTGAGGCCCCCGACAGCCCCGAGCTCGACCCGTGTACTCCGTCGAAAAATATCAGCCACTTGTCGTTGGCAGGTTTGTACATTGACAGCTCCAAAGGCACTTGGGGTAAAGTCATAGGCAACGAGTCTCCGGTATTGGGACCAGTACAGACTCCCGGCAGTGAAATCGCAATGACTCCGTTGAACTTATCATACAAACTGGAATTTTCTCCGAGGGAAAACGTTTATGATGATAGATAAGTTGTAAAACTGGAGTTGTCATGGTGGAAGTCTAATATGAGTCAATACCATTGTCGGCATTTCATATTGAAGTGCCAAATGTTCAAGACACACATCCGTTCCGAGTAACTACTTGAAGCATTCGCTACTACTACGACTCATATTCTTTGCTGGTTTTTACTCTCATTACTGTTGGGCTTGCGTTCACCACGAATTGTTATGCTGACTTGCACCTGGTGCTGGTGACTGTTCTACTCATCATTCACCGTCATGCAACTATTCTCCACTGCTCTCCACCCAGCCTCCACCAAATCCAATGGTCCAAAATTTCTGGTTGGAAAATTCCACACTACACATCCGATACTTGCCTTTTAAAACGTTGTTCAGGAATACAATAAATTGACTTTTATGCTGTTTTTTATGATGAACTCATGTAATCTCCACCCCTCACCTTCTCTCATACTGAAGCCAAGCCTAACGGACCCCGGGCTTGTGGCCGGGTAACTTTATGGCGGCTGAAATTTTCTCAGGATCATCAGTAGAACCATACATCATTGAATAACCATCAAACAATGGCTGGGTTGTCGTCAATTTTCGGAGGGTCTAGTCCTAGTTCATCGACTATGCCTCTTTCAACTTCTACTAGTTCTAGCAATTCTGCTTTGAAAGAACAAATCAAGAAAGAGCTTGAGACCGACTTGGCTACTGCTAATGCAACTGAGTTGGTGAACAAGTTGACAGAGAACTGTTTTGAGAGATGTCCAACAGGAGAAGATGTAAGTATTTTTGAGTGTGATTGAGAAAGAGGGAGTTTTGCACTATGGCTATGAGAATGGTTATGAGAATTGTTGGACGTATTGTTGTGGATGATTGGTACTGTTCTTGTGATGTTCCATTTCAGTGTGCTCTCACAATTGTGCATATTTAAGGTACAGAACGGTACCACAAGTAATGGTATTCATTACACATTGGTTGACACATCACAAACCATACATCGACAATTATTATTATTCATCCATTTTATTCATTTAGTCTATTCCATCCATTTTGTTCTATTAATTTTTTACCAGTCAATGTGTTTGCTCATACTTGCTACCAAAGTTCCAGAACATTTTTCAGTTTCCATACGTCTCCACATCCAGTCACACCTCCCACAAACATCCAATCCTCAATTACTAACAACCAGGGCTGTATCAACAATTGCATCCAGAAATACATGATGTCCTGGAACATCATCTCTCAAACCTACGCAGGAATGGTCCAGAAAGCCAGAACCTGATTCTGTACATAATCCTGTAAATATATGTCTACTGCAGCCCTCCGTGTTACGAGCCCCGCCCACAGAACCACCGCACCGGTGAGTCAGTGTGGAGGATTTCCAGCGATCTTTTTTTTCCAAGCCTGGCATTATTTCACTTCTACTGCGTATCACTAACCATGTCTGAATTGACTCCGCAACAACAATACGACTTGATTGTCGAAGATTTGCAAGAGGTGCTCCACCCTCAAATCATCAAGAATATCCTTGAGGTTGAGAAACGGCCATTGAAGATCTACTGGGGGACGGCTCCTACCGGTAAGCCTCACTGTGGGTACTTTGTGCCAATGATGAAGCTTGCTCATTTCTTGAAAGCCGGATGTGAACTCACGGTGTTGTTGGCCGACTTGCACGCGTTCTTAGACAACATGAAAGCTCCATTGGAGGTGGTTGCTCACAGATCCAAGTACTACGAGCTTATCATCAAAGCGATCTTGAAATCGATCAATGTGCCTATTGACAAGTTGAAGTTTGTCACTGGCTCGTCTTACCAGTTATCTCCTGAATACACCATGGATATCTTCCGGTTGTCCAACAAGGTGTCACAGAACGACGCAAAGAGAGCTGGAGCCGACGTCGTGAAACAGGTGAGCAACCCGTTGTTGTCGGGACTTATTTACCCATTGATGCAGGCTCTTGATGAGCACCACTTGGGTGTCGATGCCCAGTTTGGAGGTGTGGACCAGAGAAAGATCTTTGTGTTGGCCGAAGAGCAGTTGGGAGCCTTGGGGTACAAGAAGCGTGCTCATTTGATGAACCCTATGGTTCCAGGGTTGGGCCAAGGTGGTAAGATGTCTGCCTCGGATCCAAACTCCAAGATCGATGTGTTGGAAGAGCCTAAGGTGGTCAAGAAGAAGATCAACAGTGCGTTCTGTGAGCCTGGTAACGTGACAGAAAACGGATTGCTTTCGTTCATTGAGTTTGTGTTGATTCCATTGAACAAGATCAAGTCTGGATCGTTCTCGTTCCCAATTGACAGACCTGAGAAATACGGAGGCCCAGTCACCTACACTTCCTTGGACGCTATCAAGGACGATTTCTTGAACGGCAAGTTGTCGCCACCTGATTTGAAATCGGGAGTGGCTGATGCCATCAATGTCGTGTTGGCTCCTATTAGAGAAGAGTTGTTGAACAGCCCAGAGTTCAAAGAAGCCAGCGAGAAAGGGTACCCAGTTGCTGTTGAGCAACAGAAGAAACCTAAGAAGGTCAAGAACAAGGGATCCAGATACCCAGGCGGTGCTCCACCTTCCAAGGAACCTTCCAAAGAAGCTTCTGAAGTCGTCGATGCTGCTAAGAAGCTCGAAGACACCAAGTTGCAGTGATCCAGTTGTACTCTAGCTACAGTCGAATACAAAGTTCGTAACGTATCATAATTCTAGCAATGTAGTCTATAATGGTGCCGGTAAAAACTACAATGTCTCCCAACCCCCAATGTCTATAGCACTCTCCAATTTCCGAGTAACATGGTTGGGCACATTGTGTTGGAGCCAGATCGTGCGGATGAATTCCCGGTACTTCTGGACGTTCAAGTGGAGTGGATGTCCTCTGCGTTGGTCTTTAGACAACTCTCCATGTTGATCAAAGTAAGGAGCCTCAAAGAAAGACCCATTGGATTTGTAAAGAATAAGAATAGACCCATGCTTTGGAAGCAAGAACAACCCACAATCGTTGATACATTCTGTCTCACAGTGAAGATTGCATTCACCTTCGGTGGACCCAATGGCCGACTCTTGCAATTGTACTACCTTAGCACAGAACAAACAGATCGCCGGGTCGTACGACACATCGTTGTTGTTTCTTGGGTAGAAGTAGTGGGTGAAGAAATTGTCCATCCGGGGAGGCAATCCTATAAGCTCAATCTTGGCTGGGTATTTGATCTGAAGATTCGATTTGCTCAACACATTCAAATAGGAGTAGAGTTTCATATGGTCAACAAAACTCTTAAACTTCTCTCCTTCAAATGTTGAAGCGTCCAAGAACCGTGGGATCAATTGTGAAAGACTTGGGATCAGCAAGAACTTGCACAACTTCACTGACTCGTTCATATCATGAGGATATTCGTTAGGAACCTCTGCGTCGTCTGCTGCATTAGCATATGCCAAGATCGCTGCCTTTCTAAGGAATGGCAATGTGCATTTAAGCAACAACGTATAGAAGATCGATCCAAATTTATCATCGTCAATGATTTTCGCAGCTCCTGCCTCAGGAGATCCAACACATTGGCGCAAACGTTTGAACATTGACACCGTTGCACTAGCAGTCGCCTCGTCAACACTATCAGAAATTGGAAAGTCTAAAAATGACACCTCGTCAGTCTGTTCAATCTCAGGATTAGTGAACATTCTGGTGACTAAGGTGAAAGAGCATTTGAAGATTTCTCCAATGTAGCACATGTTCAACACCGAGTTGAAGCAAAAGTCGTAGCTCTTCAACGGGTAGGCAGAAACTAACAATTCAAAGTAATCAATGTTACCAATGTTGAAAATCTCCTTCGAGGAAAGCAATTTCAAAATCCCAAGACAGTGGTCGATGGTATCAGTACTAGTGGCTTTACTTGTCTTGTAAGTAAGCCAATACTTGCGGTAGTCACACCATATTCTTAATAAAGTAGTTGCCTGGTGAGATAATTGGTATATAACCAAGTTAGGACCCACCAATTCATGGCCCACTCCTCTTAAGGAAATCTCAATAGACTCAATCGTATGAGTAAGCAAATTGCTAATAGTGTCACCAGAGTAGGTCAAAGTTATATAAGACAACGTCTTGTCAAGTCCAGTGAAAAGTTTACCCAAATTTTCATTCCAGACATCACCTTCAGCGAAAAATGCTTGCTTATGACTGTTGGCCAAAGAAACTAAAGTCAGTTGCTTCAATTCTTGGTACACAGTTTCTTCATAATTGGTTAACCACTGTGAACTTCTGAATTTTGAAAAGTTCTCAAAACAGCTGTACCAGTTTGTGTGCTGGTTAGGTTGCACAAAGTCGGCAAGAGACTGGCCATTACAAAACGAGAGCACAGGCACAAGCAAATTGTTGACCGCCTTGCATAAAGGACACAAAAACTCTTCGTTGGACAAATCCTCAGGTAATGTTCGTGTGAAATGTGAAAGCCGTTTCTTCATAGAAAACAAGTGGCTCTTGAAGCATGAATAATGCATTCCATGACCACAGCTTGTAATCACTGGACGACTGTTCACTGAGGTTGCATCGTTGTTTGGAAACCCTGGTCCAATAACGCTGGTCTTCTCAACACTGGAGACATACTTGGAGCATTTGTCTTCAGATAAATTGACCAGTTCTTGGTCTAAGCTTTCACCTTGAGAGAACGCTTTGAACAACCAATACTTGGAGTCAAAAGGAATGTTTCTGAACTCAGAAGTATCTGAGACAAATCCTAGAACTCCAAAGATATCATTGTCTTGACCTGGCATCTGACAAAGAATACAACACTCTTCTGGAAACTTCCAAGATAAGCCATCAGCCAACTCTTCTTTATCAGTATCAGTGACGATCTCATCGATTTGGTTGTTTTCCACAAACTGATTTTGCTGTTTTTTGATAGCTGCCAATATCTTTGCCTTTCTTTCTGCCGCAAGTTTCTTTTTTCTTGTCTTCTCATTAGTTTTAGTGGCATCATACACATCACTCCCAAACACTGAGCTATCAAACTGGTCAAGTTTAGCCTTGATATTCTCAGGTGGATCCTTTTGTAACTGTTTGAAAATTGCTCTAACACGAGCATGGAATGCCAGATACTCGTTGGAAACAAGCATATCATACAACAAATTAATAATGCTTGGACTGTCACCGAAGTCGGCAAAACATAGATCAGCAAACGACCTGTCCTCAGTGGTGTAATTCTCAGTGAAGCACACATGAGTAAGATACAATAAGAGATCAATAATGCCATCAATGCTTCCAGAAGGCTCACTTAGAGCAAATTTCAAGGTACTTTTCAAGAACTGCACGAAGTAAATAGATACAGTAAATCTTGGGAAGCCTTTGTATAAGCTGGCAACTTCAATTGGTTTTGGCTGATAGCAAACATCTGAAATGTTCACTCCTGTTTTCTTAGAGATTCGTTCTCTGATAAGCTTTTCAGCATCATCTCTCTTATTGGAAGAGTAGTGAATGTAATAAGGATTGACCTCATCGAAGTACTGCTCTTTCAATTTGTAGCGACCATTGGTGGATTTTTGTGGTGGTAAGTTATAATCTGCGAGCTTGTTGAGAATGTACTCGAATCTTCTGTCGTTTGTGACATGATCTGGAATCTCAGCTATAAGCTCAGAGTAAGTCAACGGCTTGAAACACAACGAGTGAATGATATCCAATTGAATTTTCTTCTCGTTAGTTTTGTTGTCTGGAAGTCCCTTCAAATGATCGTCTGTCTCTAAGAGCACTATAAAGAAATTAAGACACTCTTCAACCATGAAATGCAACGTGTTCAAATCGTAGACACTGGTATCTTGATGGTGCTCGTTCGTCCAAGGGATGAGTCCCCATCTGTCTAGTATAGTGGCCGCCAGAGTATCTGGGTCTTCCACAACAGAAAACATTTGAATCATGAAAATGTCTCTCAAGAACCCGTACTCTCGAAGACCCAAGTTTCTGTAATTATGGTACTGAGATCTGGCACTGTACCCGTTTCTGACCCAGAATCCAACCTTGATCTGCGAAAGAAACACTGCAGTTCTCAAGGAGTAATCACAAATAATGCTCCAAAGGTGAGTATCGTTCAATTCGTGTTTTGCGTCAATGTATTCTGGTTTTCTCACATAACGGATCATCTGAACAATATCTTGTGGATCTTCAATACCACTCTCCTCAATCAAGAAAGTAAGAAACGCGTTCAACGGATGCAAGAAAGCAACACCGTCTTTGTCGACTCTGAACTTGAGAACCTGCTGCCTCACTCCTAAGACTTCCACCTCCTCAAACTCAATAGGATAGAAACTGTCGACGTTGTCCTGCGGAGCAAAATCAACATCGGTGATGTTGGTGTCTTGATTATAGTACTTGTCATTGAAGAGGTCAGAGAATCTCTGAAGAACAAGCTGGATAGCGTAGCTGACGGTCTCTTTGCGGTGTTCCAATTTAGAAGCACTTTTAGCCATCAACTTGCAGAAATGAGCCACAATGTTGACTCCATTGAAATATAACGGGTAATCATTGGTCTCATACTCAACATGCTCTACTTGTTCTCTTTTGGTGACCGGTAAGCCATTGAACAAAATAAGCAAATCAGCCACCTGGAGCACAAACTCACGTTCAAAAAACACTTTAGCGTCTTCATTACGTTGGAGAATATAGCCCATATCGAAGAAAAGCTGGTTCCATCTTCGGACTTTCAAAGACGCAAGCAGCACAGGAAACGAGATGTTGAGAAAAGCAGGCAACGAAGCGTATCCGGTGGTCAAGTACCCATAAGCTGTAGCCATGAGTTTTGTAAGCTCGCCATGACGTGCAAGCAACGTTGCGTTGGTTGGACATGTGAAAAGCTGCACAGAAAGATTGCTCATGAAACTCCAGTCTGGTTCTCTATCAAGAACCAAATACATCTCGGCAAGTATCTGATATATGTCAGCATACTGACACGCCATAATGTCCTTGTAGTTGATATTAGACACCACCACAGACACATAGATCTCATGCAAGAGCACCCGCATTTCTTTCCAGAACCGGATATCGAAGAACAAAAGGTACTGGAGTCTGGAACCACGGATAGGAGCGATGTTCTCGCCAGAGTATTTAGGATCGTAATCACATTCGATGCAAGAAGACTCTGGAACGTCGTATTTCTGGAGTCTGGGATTAGAATTGGCGTCGAGGTTCCAGTACTCGATCGAGCTTACTCTGGAGTTGGCACTCAAGTTGCCTGGCACCACAGGAATCTTGTTCTCTGAAAGCATTCCAGGAAGAGTGTGGTTCAAGATATTGTTGTCCAACGGCAGTTGTGAACCCTGTTCCCATTTGCAACAAAGAGCTTTGCAAAGGAACTTGTGTGCGATTTTATAGTTGTTGAGTATAGGACCTTTAGTCAAATCGTCGATCCAACTAATGATGTCAAGACACATGTTTTCTCTGAACACGTCTCTGTAACTTCTAATACAAGAATACAAGCCAGTGGCTTCAAGGATAGTTTTCCGTTGAAGCAAGAAATCAAGGTTGTCCGATCCAAGCACAATGGCTCTTCCAGACTTGTGCACCTGTTTCGCCACCATCTTGGCAAACTCATCGACCTTCAACGTCGCCAACTTGATCCTACTGATAGCATCACTGAGATGCTTGGACTGGTCGTTGTAGAGCAAAAGAAAATACTTGGACGAGTTCTCGTCCACGCCACCGTAGACTTTCTCACTCAACCCCGAGGACTCTGAATGCTCATATATCGTGGTCTTATTATTCTGAGGCACAATCGACGGCGACGACCACGCCATCACATCCACCACATAATCCAAGACACATTCTAGCGTCGACAACAACGCGTCCTTGAAATCTTCAGGCAACTCTTCTTCTGGAGTCTCACCGGTCTCGTAGTGCTTACATCTATTATGCACCACCCAAGCCTCCAGATCACCACAGTCACAGACCCCACCGTTGTCCCTGGAACAAATTGCAATGTAAACCTCATGGCCTTTGTGGTCCTCCTCAACAAAACAATTACTACACATCGCACAAGTCTCATCTAAACCACAAGTCAAGCATCTGTAGCATGGTTCATTACTTCGGAAGAGCTTAGAACATGGGACATTAGGATGAGCAGGATCCTGGTTAGAATGCTCGTGTAACACCCAGTTATGATCCTTATTGACCATCAACCCGTGGATCTGGCTCCACTGTTTCGGCACACTGTCCACATTGTAGTTGGTGAAGAATTGATTCAAGTATTTGCCGTTGTGTGCTACCGAAAAATAGAAGGCCCGCTTCAAGTGAAGTGCCACGGTCTTGTTGTATTTGTAATCGAATTTCTTGGGAAGTTCAAGAAGAAACCTTCTCAATTCGCCCAAATTATCTTGGGAAAACACCATCGGATCAATCACACCTCGGTGGCTCTGGCCTGTCCATCTCCATAGCTTCCCATCGGTCTGCCTATGGCGCACCAGCAGACAAAAGTTACCCGGCCGTATCACCGGTGGTCCACCACGGCGGATCTTACACACCCTCCGCTGTACTTGGAGTTTCAGAACCGTCTACCTGCTCCTTAACCCCAGTGGTCCAGGGCACCATGAACCTATTTAACAAAAAAAATAAAGACAGGCGGTCCAGTCTTCCGTTTCGCAAGTCGACCAAACCTCCGCCTCCTGCGGGGATCGCGTTGTTTGATTCGGAAGACGACGAGCCACGACACAGCTATTCTCCAGGAAATCACCTTAACGGCCGGCCTATGATCCAAGGTCAACTGCCAGGCTACCACTACTCACCACAAAGCTACGGCTCCAAATCCAGTGGGCAGCAGTTCGAGATGATTGGATCTCAACAACCTCAGTTCCAGAGTCCGTTCCAATCTCAGCCTGGGCCTAGTCTGAACAGTCTGTATGACAGTTCTCCGTATGGGTCTCCATATAACCGTATGGGTGCGTATCCTCCAGGAGCCAACGACCAGTATTCGAGCCCGGGGCCGTCAAGAAGACTGGTATATAATGCGAACTTGAACTATGGTGGTGGTCAGAACGGCCTGGCTCATCCTAAACGGAAACCTCCACCTAAGTCTCCTAGTGAATATGACAAGCCGCAGTTTGAATCCAATGTGTCAAACACCCGCCAGGACAGTTTGCAACGACGCCAGAGTGTCAGAAACGCTAAACTAAAAGACAAAACTCTACCAATGTTGCCACAGACAATAGCTGAACAAGAGACTGGAGGTTCTACATGGTCCACTGGTACTCCTCAGGCAATGCACAGTCTTGACAGACTAGTGCAGCTGAACACTGGACCGTTAGACTTGCCAAAACGTAACCAACCTCCTCGCTCGTACAGTTTTGATGCTGCCAACTCGGGAGCTGCTCAGACTGTTGGAGGACCTAAAGCTGCTTATGAAGCTCTTACTGCTTCTCTGACAGGTTCCACTTCAGCACCAGGGTCGTCTGATTCAGATATCCCGCCTCGTAACGCTCGTCGAACCTCGTTGTTTGAAGATCTTTCCACCTCGAATTTCAAAGTGGTCCATGGTTCTGTCGGTAGCATTCACAGTGACTCCAGTGGAGACAACACCATGAAAATCCCTCCGCGCAGCACCCGCAGAGTCTCAAAGTTCTTGCCGTTTGCCAACTTCTCCAAACCTCCTGAAAAAGAAAAATCGTTCAACGTTATCAGCGGTCGTAAACTCAGCGAAGATGTCACTTCTCCTATAAGTGAGACCACTGAAACTGGTAACTCTCCGCCTCCTCCTTCGTTCTCTACTCCTCCACATGGAATCCAATCGCTTGCTCCTCCGTCTCTGATTGCTGCTTATCCAGCAGGTGGTCTTGAACAGCAGCAGTCAATTCCTTTCGATGCTGCTATTCCTGACGACCAGATCATGTACCCTCCACTTGACGATCTGCTTTCGGCAGAGGCTCTAATGCAAAGTTTATGGTTGCCAGTGCAGAAACTTCAGACCAATGAGGATGAAAAGATACTTCAGGTGTCCAAAGAAGCTAAGCAACATAATACTGGGGAGCCTGAGGGTCCAGTTAGAATCGGGTCGTTGACTGGAGGTAAAAGTATATTCAATACTCTGGAACGCATCAATGGTGTTCCTTCTTTGCCTACCACCGTTGATCTTGAAAATTACTTATCTGCTGGTACGCCTAACATTCAGGACAACAAGATAGATTCCGGCTCGGAGTCTCAGACTCGGTCTATAACTGACAGTTATAAAGCGTACCAGATAGAAGACGACGTGTTGAATTTTGGCGACTCGTTTGATTTGAGTGCTTTGCTAGGAGCCGTCAGTACGTTGGAGCAGAAAATAGAACTTAGAGATAAGCTTGAACGCTCTGCCACCAGAAAGCTCAAGACAGTGTTGCAGAACTACAACAGTTCCAACCAGTCGGAAGAAGCTGCCAACTTGCGACGCCAGTTGACTAAGATTGCTTCTGACTATTCTAAGAGTCCTATCTCGTCGCCAGGTGAAAGTAGTTCTGATGCTCAGATCGACCTGTCGCTCGAGAAATTCTATGCCATTAATGAGTACCTTACAAAACAGAGTCTTCTCCAGTCTGAGGCCAGCAGTTCATTGTTTCTTAGTTCGCCTCCAGTGGAATCTCCACCTCTTGACTCTCCTTCCAACATGATTCCTTCAAGTAGTCAACACCAGAGACCAACAGGGTACCCACCACAGTTCACTCCAAAGACTGTCCAGAATAATGGTAATGCTTCCACGTTTGTG
This sequence comes from Saccharomycopsis guyanensis, assembly GCA_030578595.1. Classification (NCBI taxonomy): domain Eukaryota; kingdom Fungi; phylum Ascomycota; class Saccharomycetes; order Ascoideales; family Saccharomycopsidaceae; genus Saccharomycopsis; species Saccharomycopsis guyanensis. The sequence goes on from JAJMSQ010000004.1 coordinate 210,829, forward strand.
AGTCCGTTTGAAACCCAAGATGCAAGCGACGGTGGGGCTTACCATATGGACAAGTACAGTGAACCAGATATAAATTTGGGCGGGTTTGCTAATGGTCCAGACAGCGATCAAGACAGTGAGCCAGTAGACAGAATGGTTTCAGAGTCGTTCCAGCCTCGGATCGTGGTGGAAGATCAAACCAGTGACCCGTCTGAGTTTCCAGTCGGTGAACAGGACAAGACTAAACTCACAAAAGAAGTGTCTTCAGACAATGGGTCAGTGCAAGACAGTGTTCAAGACAGTATGCAGTACAGTTTTGAGAACAGTGCTCCAAACAGTATTCAGAACAGCTCTAAGTTCATTGAAACTCCTAAAGCACCAGCACAAGATAGTTTCGAAGATGATACTCTGTCGCTTGGAATTCCTTCTACTATCCCTGATACAGAAAGTGGTGAGGAAGAATATTCTCGGCCTTCAGCACCACTTCCTAGTACAGAGAAGCAAGCAACTGCGAAACCAGCAGCTGAGAAACAAGTTGGTGAGATTCAACCAAGTGAGAAAAAAGGGTACGCTAGACCTGCAGGGCCTCCTCCTCCTCCTCCTCCATATGCCACCAAGCCTAAAACAAGTGAGGAGCAAATAGGTTACGCTCGGCCATCTGGACCTCCTCCTAGTATTTCACCAACTGATTCAACTATTGGAGCAATGCCAATTGGACTTCCTGTGAGTGTGCCAAAACATACGCAGGTAATGGAAACACTGAGCCAAGATGGAGATAACGAACTTTCTTCAAGTATACTGACTGATTCAGAGAGCACTGTTCTGAGTTTTGATTACGATGACTACAATGGTCCTTCGTCCAATGTCACCAGTGCTCCTGTTTCAAGAGAGAAAGGGTACGTCAATGATGTGACTGCTACTCAAACAGTTCCTTACAAACTCAATGTCAACACTGAAAGTAATCCAAGATCTGTTTCTATCACTTCATCACTGAGTTACAGCTCGATTCCATCACAAACACAAGCAGAGGTCGACAGAAACACTTCTGTCTCCACCAGAGAGTCTACCATGACAGTGACCTCGTTGTTATCACCTGCCGACACTGTGGCTGCAAGTGTTCCAGATATTGTTGAACAGCACACCGACAGTGACGACACTATCAATATCATTGAGTTCTCTGCCAGCTCATTGAAACCAATGCATTTCAAACAGTGCCGCGAAGTGTGGTCGCTCACAGGAGTATTCCGATGGTTCTTGAAGTTTGAGAAATGGTTCGACAACCAGACCATCCGCAAGAAAGAGGTGGTCAATCTGTTGCAGTTGTTGATCATATTCTTTTATCCAAAACTTCGGTCTGTTACTGTTTTTGAGATCATTGCTACGATCATGGACGAGTTTGCTAGTTGCAACGCATTATATGAAAACGTTGACATTGACGATCTGTTGCGTGACCAGTCAGAAGACTGTCCAAATCATGTCAACAGCTTCGAAGATATGGTTGCAGTGACGTTCAACACCAGAGCAGAAGGACTTTGCGGAGTGCTTACTCCTTTGCTCAAATGTTACTCTACTAAGTACAGTGGACCTACTGCCATTGAGAACTCCAAGTACGAATGCGAGTGTTACTCTTTGTACTGTCCTAATGAAGGTGAGAAGGATATTTTCATCCCACCGCCTGCACATACCAACCTCGATCTGCTTGAAAAGTCTTGGATCCTCCATTGGAAAATAGATGCCAGTGAGCGTGCAGGACTTGACAATTACGTGATCGAGTTGCAGAGTCGGATCTATGATTTGATCAAAAAACAGTACGATTTCATGGTGGAGTCCAACCATTTGGTCAACGTCATTGGTAGCAAATTCATGTCAGATGAAGACGTGAAGGTGTATCTTTATCCTGAAGACAAGAACAAGATCTACTACTCGATGTTTGAAACCGTTAAGCCATTGATCGAGTCACATAGAAAGTATCTCTTTGAACCAATGAAGCATGCCATGGCCACTCAAGGAAAGTATATTAAGAGAGGAATCTATGGGCTTTACAAAGACTGGACCAAGAACTGCTTTCCGGATTACATTGAGTACATTGACAATTTGGCAGGAATCTCGTTGTTCCTTGACTTTGAGAAGTTGAAGAAACATTCTGATTTCATCGACTGGCTTGCTGGATTCCCACCGGTTCCGTTGACTCCTAGCAAATTGTTGTCCAACTATTTCCTTTACAATTTGATCCAGTACAAGAATTCTTTATTGGATATCAGAAAGCGGACCCTGCCTAATGACCCAGAGATGCCAAACTTGGAAGAAGCAATTGCTATTGTGACGATTTTCTGTGACAAGATCGACCATCGGTTGGGAGCCGCAGAGGTTCATGCGCTTTTCAAGAACTTTGTGTGGAAAGTGTCACCTCATGGATTCAACGTTGAGATCAATTCTACGAGAATGATTGTGCGGGCCAAGGAAGAAGTGTTACGGAAAAGTGCCATTGGAAGATGGAACAGTAGTTTGCACTACTTGATCTTGTTTAACTCGGCTTTGTTTCTTACCGAGTTGGATTTGGACCAGCGTCGGTTCAAAGTGGTCGAGAAACCTGTTCCGATCCAATTGGTTGCGTTTGAGACTCCTAAGGCTTCTGATATGGACGAGGGCCGATTGACAGCTAGCCATGATACTGGTAAGAAGAGCGGCGATTCGTTGAAGATTATCCATATTGGTCAGAACACCTCGTGGACAGTGAGACTCCAATCCACTAACAGTAAGACATTGTGGAAAAGTTACTTGAATGAAGCTAAAACCGAGACTCGAGAACTTGCTTCGAAGCATTTCAAGTTTGATGCAATGTTGACCAGTTTGTTTGGCCCTTCAACAAACGAATTCTTCTCCAGACTCTCCAGTCCTTGTATCTATGAAGCAGTCAGCAACGTTGCCCAATTCTCAGCCGCTCCTCCTGGTGCTAAGAGGTTCCAGTGTTCGTCTGTTTTTGTGCATCAGAACCAGAAACATTACATTCTCTCTGCTAACAACGGATTCTTCATTAGAACTGATTACACACCATGGACGAAGATCCTCAAGTTTGAAAGCGTTAACATCATCGAGTACGTTCCAGAGGCACATATTTTACTCATTTTGGATGGCAAGAAGTTCCAGCAAGTCTATGCCGAGGACCTTGTGCGACATTTCCGAGGTGAAACCGCCACTGTTCCATCGATCAAGCTTTCGAATCAGAACGTCGATTTCTTTGGTGCTGGCTACATTGGCACGACTTACTCGGTGTTCTACATGAAGGTCAAGGTTGCTTCTTCGGCCACTCCTTACCGACTCTTCAAAGTGATTGGTTTGGACGTCAGAAGACGGTGTTTCCGGCCAAGTGAAGTGTACGAGAAGTTTTTCCTTGCCGTGGACTGTTTTGGCTGCTCGACGTTCCGGAACTCGGTAGTGTTGAAATCCGAAAGAGGGTTCCAGCTTTTGGACCCTGAGTTGTCGCCAAGGATCATCCCAAGAAACTTGGATATCAGAGCCCCTGCCAATTTCAAGTCCAGAGAAGCAGAGTTTTTCAAAGGTTTGGAATACAGAGTGCAAACCGAAAAGCCGGTGGCGTCGTTCTCTGCTCATAACGACACAGAGATCTTGCTTGTGTTCACCACTTTTGCATGTTTCTGCAACGAGCGTGGTTCGTTGTCGAAAATCAAGACGCTTGAGTTCAACTGCAAGTGTGTGAGTGCGTCGATGCAGGGCAACTACTTGTTCATCTTCTCGCTGCAAACCATCGAGATCTTCAATGTTGACGAGACCCTGACCAACATGCATCCGATCAACCATATCACGGGCGATGGGTTTGAACAGCTCAGTAACAAAACCGACAATTTGGTGTTCACTGCCTCGCATCCTACTGATGGTTGCAAGGTTGTGTTAGAGATCAAGCCATGAAATTGGCGATTTAGCTGCAGCCAGTAGCTGTGGCTCCTAGATATATATGAAACCTATATTCATCTGGAACTAGACACCGGTTCTATATCAAGCCTTAATCACATTCTTTAGTTCATAGCATAGGTGGAAATATAACGGTGGATTACGATTGTAGGGGAGGAGCGACCCGACAACATAACAATATAAGTGATAATAGATCAGAGATACTAGTTGATAGAGGAGCATATCCTTAGTAATGTTGAACCTCAAAAGGAAGACCGGACCTAAGGGGCTGCGAATGAATTAGATTAGATATGATTGTAAATGGATGGGTTCTTGGGATGGAACAGGTTCTCTTGTCGTAGTTTGGTATGCTCCATACGCAAGTGGTTGGAGATAGTTTTGATGAAGGAGAGGCACAAGAGAATGGGAGGTGGAAAGAAAAGAATGACAGAAAAAAGTAGCAGAGAATAGTGTCAGAGAAGATTGGTAGAGAGGAGTGACAGAGAGTGTGTTATGCGTAGCATTTCTTCCTTATTCTTGTGGACCACCTACATTGTCTCACCGTCTGCCCAGTTCCTCTAAAGCCGCCTGGACGTACCCACCTAGAATGCTGCCTAGCATCCCGCCCAAGAACACGCTCATATTTCTCACTTTATTTTCAAGCACATTGATCTGTGACAACCTCCACATAGATACTTGACACAATACAAAATGAGTACAATAGAACAAGAAGTAAGTGGACAATTACAATTCTCAGCATTACTAAGATCTTAAAACATCAAACTAACTCACTCCCAGGAATATCTAGACAAGGAAGTGTATGAGACTTCAGATGTGGAGTCTACTGACAGTAACGAATACGCAACGACACAACCAAGACCTGCTAGCAAATCCAATAGCGACACCAGTAATGATATCAATGAAACGTATATTCTTGACAGTTTGACCAGCACAAAGCTGAAGTTTGATAAGAAGATGGTGGGCAATTACCACAAGGTGGATTTCTCTGATTCCATAGGTAAAGAACAACAATCGACCTTTGAAGCTTACTCTGTGGAAGAGACTTATGACGAGAAATTGTTACGAATTCGAAAAGAGCTTGAAGAGTTGAAGATGCTCAAACTGTCTGAAACCAAAGATTCTGTTCAGCCAGTTGAAGATCTAGACGGGAAAGAAGTAGACAGACTTCTAGAGAAATTGACAGAATTACAACCACCATCTACAAACAAAACCACAACCAGATTTGATCCTCAGATACCAGCATCCAATCTAACTGAACAGTTAGACTCACTGGGAACTGATCTTGCAAGTCCTGAAGAAGTCAAACAGTTAGAGCAGAGGGTGTACCGGTTAGAGAAAGTGATAGGTTACAATGACAATATCAACATGATGAATATCTCGACCAAAGACGGAGGCAAGCAGATCGCCAATATCGAGTCATTGATCAATGATATGAACCGCAAATTGAAATTACTTATATCTTTCAGCAGCAAGTCAGACACAGATACCTTGGGCAATATTGAGATTGTACAAGAACTTGCCAACAAGATGGAACTGATCAACAAAGAAATCGAGTTGAACAACAGAAAATTAGCTGCTAGTCAGTCGTTCTTTGCTAATACTGTTTCTGGTTCTTCTCAATCCAAACAAGAAACTGTCGATGGCACTCAAGACAGAATCAACCGGCTCTACAACTTGTTAGACCAAGGATTACAGTCTGGCAATTCCGGAGTTGCCAATGTCAATGGGTTGGTTAAACGATTGAACACTCTCAATAGTTTATACTTGGATTACGAAGATACAATGAGTCTTTCAAAAGACGCACGGACGGTGCTTCAAAACATCGACACCGACTTTACAGCCTGGAACAAAATCATAACTGAAACAAGCAACAAGCTTGATATATTCAAATCGGAACTAGAGTCGAACAAAAACCAAATTGACCAGTGGGTCAAGTCTTTAAAGAAGTAGCCTGGAACTTGCCTAGCTATTTAGCTAAGCCTGGAACTTGGAACTATCCAACTTCAAACTACCGTCTTCCCATTGGAAGTTACCTAACCGATCGAGTTTCAGATCAGGCACATCACCTGCACCGGTGATGGTACGGATGATCTTGAGTTTGACTTCTTCAGGCTCGTTCTCAAACTCTCTGATTTCTCTTGCAAGCTCTTCCTCGTCGGTAGCATGGCCCACTGACATCCCCACTCTGACCAACGTTTCTGTGGCTCCTGTTGAATTGGTCACTAAATCAGAGTCAAAGAGAATTTTATTTTTCTGGAACAACACAAGCAAAGTGGAACCGCCAAACTTGAAGTACCCCAACTCTTCACCACGTTTGATGGTTTGGCCTTCTTTAATAGTCAACACTGTGGATCCAACCATCATTGCACCCACCGGGACCACCACCATGGTTCCAAAATTCTCGGTTTCAATAGGAATAATGCATCGAATATTTTCTCCGAAAACGTCTAAATGGCTTCGGATCGCCATAGGGTTCACTGTGTAGTACTCGCCGGTAATGAACTCCGGCTTGCCCACCACTCCGTCGACTGGACAATGGAACCGGTGGTAGTCTTGAGGAGCCAACCGGAATATCCCCACTGAACAGTCGTCAACAAACCTGGGCAAGATATCATTGTGTTTTCCTCCAAAGAGTTTCTCAATGTTGAAACCTGTTCCCTTGATCCAGATTTCCGTGGCAGCAGTGACGGTGTTGAACACTGTACATCTGCAGTCAGCAGGAGAACAGATAATCTTCTGGTTGGACTCAGCTTCCACAGGCCGAGCTCCTGGTTTCAATTCTCTGTAGAAAAACTCGTTGAACGTGGTGTACAACTCTATAGGCAAGCGGCACTCTGACAAGTCAAGCTTGTGGAACTTGACAAACGCAGGGATATCTTTAGCGGACTTGCTGCTGTCAAAGTAGACCCCTTGCTTGATCGACAACTTCTTAAGCAATCTCTTCATTTGCCGGATCTTGATTGTGTTGGAACTACGGTACAAGAGTCGGATTCCAAGCCGAACATATACACTCATCTTCTCCTCAAGGATGATACCTGTGGCTCTGTCCTGCACCAAGATATTGGCATTGTTACTGCCAAGTGCCACCTTTCCGTATCCCAATTTAATGAACACTTTGGAGTACCAGCGTTTAGAAGCGTAGTCTGGTGACACATACTGAGACTTCAAGAGTCTGTCAACACTGCTCCAGTCTTGACTGGCACAGATAGCAACATGAGTGATGATATCCAAGTCGTCACTCTTTGACAATCGTTGCTTGCCACAAACAGGACAACTATCGATCTTGATGATCTGGCCCAAGTCGTCTCTTGCACCAGTTCTCGACTCGATCAACGCGTTCTTCTTCTCGATGACTTCTTCCAAAGAAGCCACCACTTCGTCAACGGTCAACGAGTCTGTGTCAGGATTCTTTCTGAACTTCTTGAAGAAATCATCAATGATTTCCACTGACAACGTCGAACCTAACGACTCCAAAAGTGCACTAAGTTCCAAATACGAGAATTTGTTGTCGTCGTTCACGTCGTAGCTCTTCAACAAGTGCCGCCAGAACTCTTTACGCAAGAACTCATAAGGCTCAAACCGTGCTCGGATATGCAACACCGGATTGTACTTGTCTTTGTACTTGCTGGCGTCGGTGATTTCCAAAGGAAGATCAAACTTGACAAACTTGCCCTCCTGTTCAGGCAACAACGATTTCTGGGGTTTGACTTTCTTTCTAAGAAGACCACTGCGCACCGCTTTTTTCTTTTCTTGTAAGTTATCAGTGCTTTTAGAATCGTCATTGAGCTGAGAAAGACTGGCATACGAACTTCTGCTTGACAAAGGCACCGAGTCGCTCAGACTGTCCTTGTCAGGATCATTGAAGTTCAAGCTCATGTCAATGATTTCACTGATCGGAATCGAAATCGAGGCCACTCTATCATGGAAAGTAATGTTATCTTTATCTAGAATACTAAGCTGGACTTCGAAACTGGCTTCACTTTTCAAGACTTCAAAAGCCAACCGTTCATTGAACACTGGGTCGAGTGAATGTTTTCTCCAAGAGGTCCGGAACGTCTTCTTACCAAACGATACCACCACAAAAGGATCCATATCGAATCCAGTACGCATGAAGTTCTTGAACGGAGGCAATCCGTCGGCAGAAATGATCTCCAAGAACAACACACCAATGACGTCTCTGAAACTGGTGAGATGGTACGACACCGACTTGGCACTTCTACGGTTCTGCTTGCGTGGGATTCTACGATGGCCTCTTTTCTTTCTTGGTTTAGGAACACTCAAGAGCCCGCTGTGGTTGGGTTGCTCCATCTGTACTCCAGGGCCTTCACGCTCAGACTCTGTGTAGCCTGCAGAGTCGGCAGAGTACTCCGACGCCATACTAGACACGTCAGAGTAGTCGGAACCATCAGACAAAGAAAGTGCATCAATAGGTCTCAAGAGGTCAGACATGGCCAGAGGGGGTTTGAGATGAGACCCCAGACCAGACACCTGGTTCTCTTTGGCAGACCGCTCGTAGTCTTGGAGTGAATAATCTGCGGGGTAAGACTGGCTGATGGCACTCATGTCTTCGTTAGTGTAGAACCCTTGTTCGTTAGGGTTGATGGAATCAGTCCTCTGCAAACTCTGGACCCAGGCCGTCCATTTCTGGACGGTCTCGCTGGCGCTGATGACTTCCTCTTCACGCCAGACCTGTCCAAACCCACTGAATTGCGGGGATCTGGGCGAAGTCTCAGGTGTAGCCGAAGGTTCAGGAGTGGCACTGTTGTACCCACTGTTGTACCCGCTCTCGGTGCCACTTCCGGCATGGGACCGTGGCGACCGAGTGATGATCGACTTGAGCCCGCGTTTCTTCTTGCCGTAGAGCACAAATGCAAGCTGGATCGATCCGGTAACAAAGGTCTTGTGAGACTGCGAACTGTACAACTTGAACCATTTCGGAGTAATAAATATCCCATCCTTGTTCTTGTCAGAGTCAACAGAGCTCTTAACAGCGTTGGAGAAGATATCTAGTAAATTGATCTTGGATTCTCCAAGATATGTAGTACCATAACTATCTTCGTCCCAGCAAGTAGCAGTAAGTATAGAACTATGAGCCAGATGCTCCAACCGGAACACAGACGACCGATTCCAATAAGGATCGTTAGATTTCTTGACCACTTCTGTCGACACAGAATGGCCGTCAAAAGAAACTGAGGCAAACAGATTGCACACATTGGAGTCTGTAGCACTAAGATTCTTAGCCTAGTCACTAATTAGTAGGAGCCTCAAGGTCAACAACTCTGGCAGTACACTTACCTGAACCATGGTGATTTTCACCACAAGGGTGTCCGACGGCTTCGCGGACTTGGCTCGAATATGCATTGCGTCGTTAGTTTCTCAATTGACCACAATATTCAAGAGTTGTGTCGAATCCAAGAAACATCCTGACGGATCCCCCAGCTATGGCCCCTAGGTGAGACACCCCCTCTTTAATCACGTGGCTGTGTCAGGTCACGTGAAAATACCAACCGATTGATCTGTTCCTGCCAGACAGACCACTCCAGCCAGACACAACTCCAGCCATGTACAATCCTAATCAGAATAATTACAATTACGGAGGCGGAGGTGGATACAATGATCAGTATGCGGCCCAGACAAACTCGCACGATCTCAATTTCTATTCGTCGCAGTACCTGACTCAGCAGGCTCCGACTGGAGGACCTCCTAGTTTTGGTGATTTGAGCGGCACCATGGACAACCAGTATCTCAGCAATCCATCGTACGGATCAGGGTCACGGTTTGTTGACGGTGCAGACGCCACCCAGTTGCCTAAAGGGATCCTTGCTGCGTTTGGCACCTCGGGGTATCCAGGAGAACCTTCGTTGTTGGAGGAGCTAGACATCAATTTCTCACATATCAAGGTCAAGACCTTGGCAGCATTGAACCCGTTTGGGTCCAATATCTTACTGTACAACTCACATCCAGGCGCAGGCAATATCTTGAACGAGGCCGACTTGGCCGGGCCTATTATTTTTGTGTTGTTGTACGGAGTCAATCTCTTGTTGGCAGGTAAGATCCATTTCGGGTACATCTATGGCTGTGGGTTGTTTGGCACATTCTCACTCTACGCATTATTCAAGCTTATGTCTAATAACGAAGTGGCGCCCGCTGCTCAACCCGGCGCAGCTGCTCCGGCGGGAAAAACTCAGGACCTCGATTATATCCGGACCACCTCAGTGTTGGGCTACTGTCTACTTCCATTGGTGCTTCTTAGTTCGTTAGGAATCGTAGTGTCCTTGGACAACTTCTGGGGCTACCTCCTCAGTTTGTTCTGTGCGCTCTGGTCGACCTACTCTGCTAGTGGCATTGTGGTGTTGGTGTTGAACCTCCTGCATTCCCGGTTCTTGGTGGCCTACCCGTTGCTATTATTCTATAGTATATTTGCCCTCATGGCGATTTTCGTCGAGAAGTCCTAGCCCCCCAATATACATGTATCATACTCCGCGACTCTCACGCTCGTGCACTCTTTGTAGAATCGTCTTGATCATCTCGTTGCCGATTCTGTTGGCATCCACCAACTTCGATCTGAAGAACTCCTGGGTCTCTTCAAACTCGATCTGGTACAACCTGTAGTCCTCGTACTTGACAATCGAGCTCCAAGTCCGCGTAGCAAGTGTGAACTCAAGATCGTCTGCTCTAAACCGAGTGTCATGGATCGCTGCATGGATAGCCAGGTCAAGCAAATCACCATGAAGAAACAAGTACTCTGACACACCTAAGAAGATCCGGAACAACGGAGTCGAACAGATAATGTGGTGGTACGGAACAATCCGGAGCTGGAACCAACTGTCAACAATGGCTAGCAATGAGAGGTGTGAGTTCAGTTTATCAGAGTTCAGTGGGATGTTCAGCAAACTGAACTGTAACAACAAGTCGTCATCAAGAAGAAGGTCATGGCTGCTGCCTTTAGAGATGATATCTTTAAACACAAACTCCTTAGCAGCGTACAATCTGTCTCTCAATTCCTGGTTCTTGCCTTGGATCATAAGAGTGAAAAGCTCGGTGGTCGACCGAGAGTATTGGAAGATCTGGTCGTGAGCATACTTGTTGGTAATAGCCAATCCTGCATAGACGTGCCATTTGTTGGAGTAGATCCGCATCGTGATGTTGGACTTTGCGTTCTCTATACCTCCAATCCACCGGGCAGTGGTCCATGGGTAAGTGTCAATCTTGGCCCAAGCTTTACCCATACTAAGGAACGCAGCATGAGTCACTGCCTGTGTATCGGCAGTGATCTTGTCGTGTTCCTTGGCTGTCAATTCGACTACTTTAGAATCAAACACAGAGATAAGTTCTCGTACAAATACCTTGTTCTCAGGGTTACTCACTCTGTGGTTGATGATCACTAACGGTTGGCCTGTGGTGTTGACTTTAGGTCCATGCATCGAATGCAACGTGATAATGTCAACGTCTTCTGGCACATTCTCTTCAAAAGCTTCGATTTCAGGACACTTGCAAGACGTCTGGCCTCCAACAATGGCTCCTATTCTGGTGGCTGGTCCGTAACTCGACACAATCTTCTTGATATTCTCTGCTTCTACACTGTAGATTATATAGTCAGATGCTCTTGACACTGCGTAACCGTCTTTCAACACTCTGAAATTATCAAACTTGCATTTCGACCGAGTCTCTTCATACAACTCTTCCTTGTCACATCCTACCACCCTGTTCTGGTTAGTGTTTGTCTTTGTCAATTACGTTGGTTAGTAATACTTACGTCCATCCTGCTTCGCTGAACTTTTGGGCATACATGAGCCCCATATCTCCAAGGCCAATGATCCCGATTGTTTTAGTTTCTTTGAAGTTGGTCATTTGTAATCGTTGGCTATTTTGTTGAGGCTTTTCTTAATGGTATTTTCTATCGGTTATATTCTCTCAGCAGTAGCTACTTTCAATGGTATTCTCTCAATTGTACTCTCTCAATTGTACTCTCTCAATGATATATTCTCTCAATTATATCTCTTTTCAAAATCTCACTTCCAATTAGGAATCACTTTCAATTATCACTTCCAATTATATTTTCTCTAAAACACACACTCTCTCAATAGTACCCTCTCAATAGTACTCTCTCTGACTAACTCTGGGGTTTTTCATGCACTACCCAAGCAACCTCTTTAGGAAACCTCACAGAAGAGCCCAAGCTTTACCCTGCTTGCACTCATCGCTTGCATTCAAAGCACATGCACCCAACCAAAGGCAACTGCTACACTCCACGGTTTCTTGCTCCACAAGACTCATGACGTCTCCCGACAAAGACCTATTGTATCGATACAAGAGCTCGATCAAGATTGGCCAGGTCCAGAGGTTTGTGATCTCGTACAAGCCTCCCGAGATCCAGATCACTTCCAAGGATGGCACCAGCTACAAGTCGGTGGACCAGACTCCACTCCAGTTGCGAATCAAGAATTGCGAGCCTCTCGCCAAACGTGCTGCCTATTTAATGGGTCCCTATATTTTGTATGTTGATGTACGAACTCAACATTATACTCACAAGAAACTCTGCTTTATTACTGCTGACCAGCCGGTGTTTGAGCCTAACTTGCAGCCCGCACTGACGTTTGCTGCGCAACTCTCATGCCACACCATCAAACAGAAATACGTGTGGATCGTCGACGTGGCGTCCCAGATCCTCTTTTCGTCAGGAATGTCAATTGACTTTGAAATCGTCATTGGCAAGTCTGAGAAGTCACTCACTTACTCTGGTCCAGAGACTGGGTTGTTCGATAGAGACAGTCTCTATGTGCTTCGAATGAACACCCCGGATCTCTGGAACATTCTTCCGGACACCCTGGAGAAACCGGTGCATCTTGTAATTATCACCCACGGGTTGCACTCCAACGTCGGAGCTGACATGTTGTACTTGAAAGAACAGATCGAGGCTGGGGCTGCTGCTGCAGGTATCAGTACTGTGGTCCGAGGGTTCCACCTGAACGTGTGTAAGACTGAAAGGGGAATCAAGTATTTGGGCATGAAAGTCGCCAACTATATCATCAACGATTTGTATGAATCAATACCCAATATCAAGAAGATCTCTTTCATTGGCCACTCGTTGGGTGGACTCATCCAGACGTTTGCCATTGCCTACATCGAAAAGAACTTCCCGTGGTTCTTCAAACGAGTCACTCCGGTAAATTTCATCACTCTAGCATCGCCGTTGTTGGGGATTTCTCAGGTAGAAAGTCCAGCCTACGTCAAAGCTGCTCTTAGTTTTGGTGCTGTAGGAAGAACTGGCCATGAACTTGGGCTTATGCCTACGGAAATTGACGGCAAGAAAGCTTTGCTTGAACTCTTGCCTACAGGCACAACTCATAGAATATTAAAACGGTTTGTCCGTCGTACCCTCTACGCTAACGCAGTCAATGACGGCATCGTGCCTCTAAGAACATCGGCACTTTTATTTCTAGATTATAAAGGGTTACAGAAAGTCGCTGAGATCTTGAAATCTAAAGGCGAATACACTTCGGAACAGCAGCAAGAGTCTGCTCCAAGCTCCACTGCTCAAAAACCTAACCCTGATACTTCTGTTCAAGAAGAAATCAAATCTGGAGCTCCAGGGTTCATGGCAGGAATGGGGTTCCTTCAATCTGCAGCCCCGTTGGCTGGAGTGGTTCCTGAAACCGTTGTAGGCACTTACGAGAAACAGGACTCGTTTCTGTCTGTCACCAGCACTCTCAAACAGACTTCTGGTGAGAAAGAAGACAATTCTTTGAAACCTCCAGACGTGATCAACACTCAACCAAAAAGTACCCCAGAGATCGGGGTCATCAGTAGCCCTGACCAGTACGCTGACGGAGCACTGTCAGAGACAAAATCGTTCTTGTCGCCAATGAAGTCTGCGTTTGCTGCTTGGGTTGCTCCTCAAGGTACCAAGCCTAAACTAGATTCCAATGAGAATCCTTTGCCTAAAGCTTCAGTCATCGATAGTGCCAAGAGCATTCTTACTCCTTCAGTGCCTCCTAAACAGTATCTTATTGATCCTACTGACAGACCTAATCCGATTATCCACGACAAAGTGTACACCGACAAGGATATAGAGAAGTACAAACAGAACATGCTGTTCAGTGACGACGACGAAACCAGTCCAGAGGCGGGGATCAATCCTTTTGCCGACAACTTTTCTAATCTTTTCAACACCGATAACCATTTGGAACGCTTGGAAGAGTCGATTGCATTGAAATGGCATGAGGATATGTCGTGGAGAAAGGTGTTGGTGAATCTTAAGCAGGACGCCCACAACAACATCATTGTTCGGCGGCGATTTCCAAATGCTTATGGGTGGCTAGTTCTTGACCATTTGGTGGAGAATCATTTCCAAGACACCAAAGCTGAAGACGAGGCAGCTGCTGCTGCAGAAGAGTTGGTAGAAAGTGATGTGGAAACCGATGCAGAGCTGGAAAAAGGCATTGAGTACCACACTACCATGAAAAATGAACTAGATAATCTACAGTTGCCTAGCGTGAGTCATGCAAAGACTTCACCGAAACTCGAGTTCGATGGTACATTCATTAGTATGGACTCGATTTTCGGACAGGAGCGGGTCATGCAGGAGAACACCGCTTATAATTATACTCCCAACATCACCCAGTCTCCAAATTCAGACAAGAATTCGTCAACCAGAAGAAAAAGTTCCACAAAAATGATCGAAGATCAAGACTGGATTAATAGCAAGAACTATAATGAGGACTCGATATTTGAGATCGGTCCTACTGGGTTCTTGTCCAGTGTGAACGACAGGATATCTAAGATTATCTAGGAGCAGGCATAACAGCAGAGTTGTCTTTGCCACCAGCCAGTCACGTTAGGCCCACCAAAACTAACAGCGGTGTTATGTCGTTCGTTCACCACTCATTGGTGTATGAGTCCAAATGGCGACTGAAGAAATCGGTCGAATCCTCGTCCACAATGTATGATTGACGAAACTTGAAGAGTTTGTTCAATGCTTCGACATTGTTTTTCAAGCATTTCTGTGCTTCATTAGTATAGGCTATTATAATATTATTGCTTAATTTGTTGCCAGTGACAGTTCCTGTAAGCTGTGGAAGACGTGGTTCTTGGTCTTCAGGTGTAGTCTCTCCCTGATATATCTCATCTCTATAGAACACCAATAATTTAAGAAAACTCATCCAATAAGTTTCTGAAGTTTCAAAAGAAGAACGGAACTTTTCAAACAATTTCAATTTTGCGTCAAGACTAATTGCGTTGTATGATATTATAAGACTGAAGAACCGGTCAAAAGCTGGTCTGGACTCTGGTTTCACTCTTTGCACTGATTCTAATTTGTTCTCTATTGTAGCCAGCATATAACTACTAAGAGACTCCGATTGGTCTTGATACAACAACGATTCAGAGTCAAGATAAAGTTTCCATACTGCTACCACGTCAGGAAGTTTTGCTAGTAGTTTCACAGAATGGTCTCTGGTGCTTAGATAGTTCTCTTCTGCATTGTCAAGAGTAATAAGTAACAATCTTGTTTCAATGTTGGTGACTGGCAAGTAGTGAAGCGACCTTATAAGAACGTTTCTGGCATCGGCAATACGGTTATTGTTGACAAGAAACCAGAAATATCTGACCCAGTGTTTACTGTAAAGAGCTGTTGCAAGCAAACATCTTTCATATAATAATGTTGTTCTGGCAAACAAGTTTCTGTAAAGAGAACGAGTATTGCCTTCATCTGGAATAGACACCAACCTTATCTCCATATAATCAAGGTAGGAGTCCCAAGCACTAAGTTCTTGAACTGTCAAGTAGCTCAAATCAAAATACTGCTGTTTCAATTGCATCTCGTACGGGTATATTTTGAACACATCGTACTGGTTTGCAATATAAGCATCAGTGAATATTTTCTTGATTTTTGTTTTGATTTCTTTCACAGCAGTCTGCACTTGATCTGTGTTGTCGGACTCTGCTAATGTCTTGATTTTGTCTTTGGAGATGGCGATCTTGTTCCAATCAGACTCGTTCACAAACACTAGCACGTTGTTGATATCGACATTATCATCAATAAACTGTACAAACTTTTCATAAAATAGCGAGTAGTGATGGATTGGCAACTCTGTGAGTTTTCTTAGTATCAAGAACGTCTCGTATAATTTGTTCTTTGTGTTTGGATTGTAGTACTGTTCAAACCGTAAGTAGAGTTCCCAGAACTCAGAAGAATGATAATGCGACCCGATTTGTAGCTCAGCATATTTGAAAATTGGTTTTATTTCCTGGTACTTGAAATTCGAAAGCGAGATTCTGAAATTGAGATAACTGAGCCATAGTTTTAATGAGTATGGTATAGTCTTGAGTGCTTCAATATACACCACTTCTGCTGCAGAGGTGTTGCCCAATCGAAACTCCCATTGAGAAAACTTGATCCAGTAAAATTCAAGGTTCGGAAACCGTTTCAACAATGAAGAATAGAGTGATCGAAGTAAAGCTTTATTCACTAACAGTGCACTCTTGGACATGCCAAGTTCTATAGACTCGATCACTTCGACCCATTGATCCAAATTATCAGGGTCATTTAACAACAGCTGAAGCCGTTGGTTCAATGGTTTGGAGTCTTTCAGGTCTGTTTCCATTATTGCATTATTAGATTTTTTGGATTTGTCTGGTAAGATTGTGTTGTGGAGAGCTTGGAGGACTATTTATTTCACTAGTTCCTCATGGCAAAAAATATGCATGTATTAGGGGATGTGCATGAATTGCTAAGGGGACTACGTAGTGCACTACATTTAACATGTTGAAGAGAACACTGTCCATTACGCAGATCACTATATGGCCTTAGTAAACACATTGAAAGAGGGAGACTAAACAACTGAAAGTACTTTTTATTTGTCTCGACCAGATCTTTAAAGACTTAGATCAAATAAGTAAAAACCATACCTTTCTTCTGTGTCTACTTAAACAATCTCAAAATAATCTCTCTTAAAGTATTCTCTCCCAAAGTAATGTCTACTCTCACAATATCAAAAACATGTTAATGCCTATTTAACTATGACTCTGTAAATTCTGATGCTCGTCGTCGCTTTCGATCTCGAAATCCTCGACGTTATGCGCAGTATGACTGGCTTCTGGTTGTTCAATGGTTTCGGTATCCACAGAGATCGACTCGTTATCAGAATCGTACTCGAACCGTGGACTGGTACTGCTCAACCGCGACTCGTCATCGGATTCTGGGTTTATGATATCAAACTCATAATCTTCTGCTCTACGACGCTGTGGTCTTCTCTTACTCACTGCCCGGAGATAGAACAAACAAATACAGAACCCAACCACTATAAGCAAGAAGAAATACTCGCCGTAATGCTTGGTGGTCACATGCTTGAACTTTCCAGACTCGTCGGAGTCGTCACTGCTCTCGTCGCTGCTGTCGTCGTCTCCCTCGTCGTTGTCTCCTCCCTTATCATCTTCCTTATCGTCTTCCTTCGACTCTTCTTCCTTGTCTTCTTCACCAGGTAATGGGAACCGTTTAGCCTTGGAAGCATCGATGGTGGTTCCAAAGAACTTGATCTGCCAATCATTGAAGGTCACTTCGTTATGGGTGTCGTGATTGAACACTTCTATTCTCCACTCTCCTTCAGCAGTCTCATTCCAATGTGCCACCGACATGAACTTCCATTTTCTGAATCCCAGTCTGTCGATATCCGCAGGTCTGATGATCGCAAGTCTGGACTTTGTTCCGCTTGGCGAGTACAAATCGGCACTGACTTTCCCACGGACTGTGGCTGGGATATCCACCACCACGTTCACATGCTCGACTCTTTCAAAGTTGGCTTTCTTGAGATGTTTGGCATCCACGGTGATCATGTCGACCAACGGTTTGTTTTCTCCTACCTGAGCTTCCACCGACTTGTTCACCTTCTTCACGTCACTGTAGTACCAAGCTTGAGGCTTGACGTTCTCCCAACGCTTGGCCAACAGCACCATGGCATGAGCATCGATCTTGCCGTATCCGTACTTGTGCGAGAACCGTTTACCCATAGCCGATTTCTGCCAGTCTTCATCTTCACTGTGGATCTCCACTCCGCTAAGAATCGACACATACTGAACGTCTCTCCAGGTCAATTTAGGATTGGCTTCAAGCACCAAAGCATAGATCCCAGCAGCTAACGGAGCAGCTGCCGAAGTGCCTCCGTGGTTACTGGTACACTTGCCCTTGATATCGGTGGTATGTATATGTTCGCCAGACCCTGAGGAATACGTTACCGTCAACACTGCAGCACAGGCCTCTGCATAAGCTGGATGGTTACCTTTCCAGTCAACAGCTCCTACCGTGATCGAATATATACTGTTTGTGTACCCGTCGTAATTGCAGCTGTCTCCTTTGTACGCACCGTTTCCACTGGCAAACACATACAACGAGCCCTTACCATCACGGCCATCCAACACCGTCTTCACCATCGACTTCTTCACAAGCATCGGTGGTGCCTGCATAGAAGCCCCGTCGTCCGGAGGGCCCCACGAGCACGAGTAGATGTCGTTGATGTCTGATCGGTACATGAGTGCAGCAGCCTCGTCTTCGGAAGTGATCTTCCCACTGAGGATCCGAAGCCCCGACACCTTAGCACCCATGGCAACACCAACTCCACAGAAATCGTTCTTCTGAGCCGCAATCTCACCTGCACATCGGGTCCCATGGTAATCGTCATCCAATGTAGGCATTGGTAAATTCTGGTTGGCGTTATAGTCCCAAGAAGCTTCCTTATTGAAAGCATCTTTCAAGTCGTCCGAGGTGAAATCTAACCCATCATCAATGATAGCTACCGTGACTCCCTTACCACTGACACCTTCTTCCCATACTCCCGTGACATTGACGTCGTCGCCCGGAGACGCAGGGTTGACTATATGCCACTGTTTTATGAACTCCGGGTCTTTGATGTCGAACTTCTCCATTGCTCTCTCCACCGGTTCAAGAGAAGAGTCGTATTTCACCGGGACAGGAGCTCTTTTCGCCAATCTACGAGGCTCCATCAAATGCACCGACCGCACCCTCACGTCCGACACCAATCGTCTGTGGAGATCGCTGGCGTCTCGTTTCTGTAGCTGCGACTCATCGTACATCTCGTACTCTTGATCTCTAATGCCATGGATCTTCACTGACGGATCCTCATTAAGAGACTTCAACACAGAAAACACATAATGGTGGTCCAACCCTCGGAACCGGTGCTCAAATGTGAAATTCGGATATTCTTTGGAAAACGTCGTGAGGTGTGACTCGTCGGCTAACTCCACCGTAAAGTAATCTTTCAAGTCATGGTCACGCTCGGGAACAGTATGTGGATGCTTGGAATCGCCAGCGAAACACTGGGCGTCCCTGGCAAGCCAGAGAAGTACTAATAATTTCCAAAGCACTTGAACATTCATGGTGAAATGACCAAGCTGGATTTCAACGTCAGGCAATAGCTAATCACCTAGACTAAGGAAAAATCAGAACTAAGAAAAGGGAAACCCCAAAAAATGAGACTTGCTGCAAGCGAGTCTGATGCAAAAAGAATAGAAATTAATGACAAAAGGATCTGTCACAGATACCTAGGTGGCTGTTTCTCAGTATAGAAATTTTGGAATCAGAACCCTTGGAAATCATAGCTGTCTTTTACTTAGGCTGGAGTGCTGATACAGCCGGGTAAGTGGGAAATACATGTATACCAGCACGGTGGATCTTGCAATCTTGTTAAGGTTCTACTACGAAACGAGGTTCAATGTTTCACTGACCTACAACGATCATGGCTTGGATCATGGCTTTCAATACTAACTTCCATCGTATATTGTTAAGAAATGTGAGTACTCCCCTACTCCTCCGATCCATCTTCCATCTTTTCATCTTCATCTTCTGCAGCTGCTGCTGGTTCTTCTTCGTCTTCCTCTGGTTTATCTTCACTAGTACTTGTTTCCAAGAACGGTTCGACTTCGTCATCTTCATATATTTTCAAACCCTCAGGTCCAACCACAGCAATTGAAGTATTGGCAGTGCTAAGCTCGCTGTCCTTCAATGTCTGTCTCAAAGACTCAACACCTTGCAAGATCAACTCCTTCTCACTGAGCTCAGTGAACGACTCGAAATTCTTCTCCAAGTACGTCTTGGCACCCTGGGAACGCGCCCCAATGGCGTTGGCATGGTACTTGAGCACGTTCCCTGAAGGCTGGAACTCAAACAATTGTGGGCCGTTCACGTCGTAGCCAATGATAAGCAACCCCACCCCGTAAGGTCTGGACCCGTAGCTCTGTGTATTCTGCTGGGCCTTGTCGGCCAACAAGTTGGCAGCCTTCTGTATCGAGATCGGCCGGTTGAACACCATCTTGGACTCCATCGACTTTGTGCGGAGATAGTTCGACAACACTCTGGCATCTGGTGCCAAACCTGCTAAAGCAATGGCAAAATGCTCGTCTATCTTTATGATCTTCTTGTGGTACGACCCCAAATCCTCGGCACTTCTCTTCAATGCCACCAACACCGCATGTGTCTTGGAGGTCAAGCCAACTGCTGCACTTCCTTGTTTGATAGCTTCTAAGGCGTATTCCACTTGGAAGAGTCTCCCAGTTGGTGAGAACGTCACGGAATCACTGTCATAATTGTTTCTGAACTGGATGTTAGTCTGGGCTGTGGGGAATTCAATTATGCTTTCACGCTTCTTAAAAAAGTATAATCGTTGTTAGGACTTACCATTTTGTATGTGCAGCAGTAACCTGTTGTTGCCTCCAAATATTCAGTGGCGGTTTTCGAATGGTGTCTGGGCGGGTAATACACTGTGATTTAGTATGGAGAATCGGTGGTACAAAACATGTCTCAGAATCAAAGGGTCGCTTAGGGGTCGAGTTTTTATGTTCCCTTGAATATTTTTGAAATTAAAATTGTGAGCTGTTCTATTTAAGGACGAAAGATTTGTTTGAGCTGGGTTGATACTTGCTAGTAGTTGTGGTTTGTGTGTGGTGGAACTATGGGAAACTGGAAATTCACGTGACACATAGTTAAGAAGTTGCGAACCTGCACCAGATTACAATAAGTAGAGGACCTGGAAATGGTGTCAGAATATGAGAAGAAAGAAGAAAGCGAGCTAAAAATTGGAAGTCTCTGAAGTATTGGGGAATTCTTTTAAGCGTATGTGAAACTTGCAATAAGCTTACGGAGATTTTTCCATGATAAACTGAATGGGTTGGTCATTCCAGACTGTAGTGATTAACTAAAGAACTCAATTATTTAAGTCTATCTTGTCATGAAACTGTATTATGTAATGCATTATTATACTCATACTTTGTGAGCTTGTTTGTTCTAGACGGTGTTAGCTTGTTTTATGCTAAACGGTGTGTTGTAGACTGTGGAGGATGGTGTAGACTGCACTTCACCTTCTTAGTTAACCAACTTCCCTAGCTTCTCTTTGTAAATTAACAAACTTTCTTGACTCTCTTTCATCAATTTCTCATTAGACTGAGCAGTCTTAGACACTGTCAGAATCGGATCTATCACCACCAAGTCTGGGTCTTTGAACAATCCAAGGTATGGAATCCGTAAGAAACTGTGACTACCAGTCTCTAGCACTGCAGTCTCATATATATCAGGACTATTCAACGAGTCTTCAAGCTGATACTCGGATTTCAAAAATTTGCTTCTATGGATCAAATTAAGCATCCCATCTTCTGGCAGTATATCTTTCGCTGCATTGTTGGTGTATTGTAAATGCAGATTCTCTGGTATGAACAGATTAGGTTCGTCTATCACCTCAGTTCTGGTTTGTCTAAGTACATCATTGTACTCTGAAGATAAAACACAAACAGTTTTCATGACACTTTCCAAAGTACCAGCAACCTCCACTGTCACACTGTTACTGAACTCAAACCCCACAATCTCAGAAACTGAAACTGTTGATCTTGTATCATTGACAGACTTCTCAACGTTGGCACTGATTTTTTTGTAAGCAAACCGATTCACAAGCAACGTCACTTTGTATTTGGAGTTTCTTGGTCCTTGCAATTCTGAGGAGCCACTTGTCAATTCAAACGTTCTTCGAGAAATATAATATATCACATACACTACGGCTAGACTTATCTTTCTGCTATCACCATGAAACTCCCATATCTGATCCACATACTCTGCTGTGGACTCCGCTGACTCTCCCAGCAGAACATCTGACCCTCCAATTTTTAGTTGCTGAATTCCCATTGCTCCACAGAACTTAGTACTGTCTCCTTCGAATCTATCATCTATCATCTGAAATATAAACTGACTAGCAGTATCACCAAACAAAACTTTTAATTTATCATCTTTATTACCTGACTTTTTCATTGCTCGTTTCAACCCATTATCATTGAACTCTATCATTTCTTTAATCGTGACTTCTTCCAACTTCTCATTATCTACTTTCTGTGGTGGTACATAACTGTCAACTGTTGATTTAGACGAATTCTGAACCTCTGGCACAGGCAGACTTCTTGTCTTTGCTGTTTTCGTCACTCTTTGTGTCGTTTGTTTTCTTCCTCTTTTTTTCGGGGGCATTCTTTATATTTATTGTATTAGTAGTAGTACTTCTGAGTACTAGTCTCTACTTTCTACTATGCAGTTCATCACTCTTGGTCCCGGGTAACCCTCGGTGGTAGTAAAAAAAATTTGCAGATGATCAACTGAATAACTACAATATATACAAATGGGAAGCAGCAGTAAGAAGACCAAGGTCTCTAAGGAGTCCAAATCTTTGGTTAAGAAGTCCAAGGGGTCCAAGGAAGAATCCAGCAGTGATTCTGTTGACAACTATGAGAAAAGATTGCCAGCAGTGTTGTCACTTGCCAGACCTTTGGCTTCTAAGAAGTTGAACAAAAAGGCACTCAAGACTGTCAAGAAAGCTTCCAAAGCTAAGCATGTGAAAAGAGGAGTCAAGGAAGTTGTCAAGGCATTGAGAAAGGGCGAGAAAGGGTTGGTGATTATTGCCGGAGACATTTCTCCAATGGACGTGATCAGTCACTTGCCAGTGTTGTGTGAAGACTCCAGTGTTCCATATGTGTTCATTCCATCCAAAGAGGATTTGGGAAGTGCTGGTGCCACCAAGAGACCTACCAGTTGTGTGATGATTGTTCCAGGAGGAGGCAAGAAAGGTAAGAACCCAGAATCCAAAGAAGAATACAAGGAAAGTTATGATGAGGTTGTCAAAGAGATTGCCAGTTTGTCTTAGGCCAATGGATTGATTGATACAGTTATGAACATTGTCATGAACATTGTCACGAACAGATTGTCATTTCCAACCACTTGCAACCACGAACTTCATGAAAATTGAACCATCAATGACAATTCCGTCACCTTCTCTCTGCCAACCTGCCATCTTATATGGCAGCCATCTCTCGATTGTATAATATTACCCTGCCGAGCGGTCGAGTCCACCACTCTATAAAAGTCTATTGATATGTTTGTAGTGAATGAATTGGAAAGTATAACGAATTGGGAAGAAAATCACCTGAACAGCTTCAAACAGTATATCCCTTTCTGAGCACATCAGATCGTCTTGTTAGCGCATAATTGATTGGTACGTGTAAGATGACATTCCAAACTAAGCCAATTGGCAGAACCGACTCGAGTTTTTCACCGCCTGTGTCACGTGACTAAATTTTTCTGGATCCTGCGTGTACGAGGTTTACGACGTGGAATCTAATCATTCAAATACCAGAGCATTCCTCACGTTTGTAATACTACAAGTGTCTGTGTTTGAACGTATCTACAATGGTGTCGCTCAATGAGAAGATTATCGGGTCGTTCCAAGAGTTGGGGATCACCGACATGGTGCAATCGTTGTCCACCACTCAGTTAGTGCTTGGGTTGTTGGCAGTTCCATTTATCTACAACATAGTGTCGCAGTTGTTGTATGGACTTCGTAGAGATCGTGTTCCTTTGGTGTGGTACTGGATCCCATGGTTTGGGTCTGCCATTCCTTACGGTATGAATCCATATCAATTTTTCGGTGATTGTCAGAAGAAATATGGTGATGTTTTTGCGTTCATGTTGTTGGGAAGAGTGATGACAGTGTACTTAGGACCAAAAGGTCATGAGTTTGTTCTTAATGCCAAGGCCTCGTATGTCAGTGCTGAGGACGCTTACAAGCATTTGACCACTCCTGTGTTTGGTAAAGGTGTGATTTACGACTGTCCTAACAGCAAGTTGATGGAACAGAAGAAGTTTGCCAAAGGGTCTTTGACCAGAGACGCATTCCGATCTTATGTGCCGAAAATCAAGGAAGAAGTGTTGAACTACTTCAAGAGCTCGCCAAACTTCTTTGGACCTGAAAACAAGGACCATGGAGTGGCTGATGTCATGACTACTCAACCAGAGATCACAATTTTCACTGCTTGCAGATCGTTGCTTGGTGATGATATGAGAAAGAAATTCGATGTGTCGTTTGCTCAGCTCTACTCTGATTTGGATAAGGGATTCACTCCAATCAATTTTGTGTTCCCATGGTTGCCATTCTTGTCTATTTACAAGCAAAGAGACAATGCTCAAAGAAAGATCTCTGCTACCTACATGGAGTTGATCAACAAGCGTAGACTGGAGAACGATATCCAGGACCGTGACTTGATTGATGCCTTGATGAAAAGCTCGACCTACAAAGACGGTGTCAAGATGACCGACCAAGAGATCGCCAACTTGATGATTGGTGTGTTGATGGGTGGTCAGCATACTTCTGCTGCTACTTCCTCGTGGTTCTTGTTGCATTTGGCCGAGAAACCGGAGTTGCAAGAGGAATTGTTCCAAGAGCAAAAGCGTGTTTTGAAGGGTGGCAGAGAATTGGTGTACGAAGATTTGGCCGAGATGCCTTTGACCAACAACATCATCAAGGAGACTCTTAGAATGCACATGCCTTTGCACTCGATTTTCAGAAAGGTCAAGTACGATCTTGTTGTTCCAGGTAGCCGCTACGTTGTTCCTCAGGGCCACTACGTTTTGGTTTCCCCAGGGTTTGCTGCTCTCAGTGACGACTACTTCCCTAATGCTGCTGACTTCAACCCACACCGTTGGGACACTGCCACCTCCACCGACGACGAGAAGACTGTCGACTATGGATTTGGTGCCGTGTCGAAGGGTGTGGGGTCTCCATACTTGCCATTTGGTGGTGGAAGACACAGATGTATTGGTGAACAATTTGCATACTGCCAGTTGGGAACTATTTTGACCATGTTTGTCAAGAACATGAAATGGAGGTTGGTCGACGGTGAGACCCACATTCCACATCCAGATTATCAAAGTATGGTTACTTTGCCTGAACAACCAGCAAAGATATATTGGGAGAAGAGAGATACTAGAGAAGATTAGGTGGGATAAGAATTGCCAGCATAATATATGTTTGTTTTTGATAGAGGTGTAGTGAGGGGGGGTTACAGTGGTTGTGAAGCTATGTTGATAGAGAGGGCATCGATGTCGTGTAACTATGTAAGTGGCATTGAGAGTTTATGTTAGTGTAAGATGAGAGGTAGGTTAGTTTGTAGACCATGAACAGGTTTCAAATCTGATTTATTTGAATTTTTCTTAAATCTATAAATTGTTTTGAGCTTTTGTGAACTTTTGAAAGGTTTTACGTGCAGCATTCTACTCGTCAGTTTGTGTTTGTGAATTGTGACTTCAACAGTTTGCAATTTCATCTCGACAATCTCGAATTATAACAACCAGATCTCGTGTTTCTCCAAACAAAAATACACACTGTATTGAATAAATCTTTTTAAATCCGGTTACCTAGTTTTCAGCACCATACTAGTAAACAATGTTGCTCTACTCTACACTGTTTGGCAAAACCTCACTTCGGTATTAGCCGATGCAGTACGGACCTAGCTCTACCAATCCACAATACCAGTTTCCTACCACGTACTTGGTCAACAGTCTAAAAAAATCAAACCACAGAAAAGCCACAATCTAATTCAATTCTCCTATAAAAAAAGAATTCTTCTTACTGAATTCCCACTGCAAAACACCATATGCTAACCACTAGCCAGTCCTCACCCGTGCTCATATGCATGATATCCAGTCATCAAACTCCAACCCGGACGGTTGGTTCATTGCAGACAACACTCATCAACAAACACTCCAGCGATGTTAGTGCCGCCTGCACATTTTGGAGTAGCCGAGGAAGGCATCTACCGAGCTGCGTATGTGGATCCGATAAATTTCTCGTTTGTTGAGACGCTATCGTTGAAGCTGATCTTGTTGTTGGATGTCGAGAAGCCTCCCAAGTTGTTCTACAAGTTCCTTCTCAAGAACGGGATTCAATTATACCAGATCAGCAACAGAAAGATAGGAAAGGGCCAGCGGCATACGCACGGCGGCGGGTTTGACGACGACTCTTCTGTGGGAGAGTTTGCCCAGCTCGAAGAAGGGATTGCTCAGATGCTGGAGCTGGGGGGAAACGAGCTCCGCAAGTTCGAGAAGAACATCGTGTACATATATAATGACCCGTCGGTGCACTCACCAAAA
The DNA here is from genome assembly GCA_030578595.1 of Saccharomycopsis guyanensis. NCBI lineage: Eukaryota > Fungi > Ascomycota > Saccharomycetes > Ascoideales > Saccharomycopsidaceae > Saccharomycopsis > Saccharomycopsis guyanensis. The sequence goes on from JAJMSQ010000004.1 coordinate 237,203, forward strand.
GACGACTGGATGGTGATTAAGAGACATTTGCTTTCGAAGTTGTTTGAGATTGTGTTGGACAAGAACTTGCATAACATCTTGGTGGTTGATGCTTCAGATGTGATAGTTTCACTACTCCGAAAGATCGAGAAGTGGAACTACTCGAGTCTTGTGAATGAGTACAGAATGTATGCCGAGAAGAATCGGACGTATAAAGTGGAGAATTTCTTGGAGATCGCCAGCATCGAGTTGGTGCCTGCCACTGTTAATAAATCACCAGAACCCAATTCTGAAGGAACTAGTCAAGAAGTAGACTTTGTTGGCAAACGGAAATCCAACGACTGGCCCTCGACTCCAGAGTCACCAAGAAACACCAGAAACGAGCGGAAATTGAATTACAGAAAAGATAGTGCCATGAGTCTTTGGAGTACTGATAGTAAAGACAGTTATGGATCCCCACATTGGAGTCCGAAAGAGATCACTTACAGTGGAGGACTCCAGCCAGTGACGTCGTTCAAAAGTTACAAGAGTACGGAATCGTATGATAATTCGTACAAAAGCATGAAGCATTCGTTGGTTGACAAGTTTGATACCGATATGTCGTCGTCGCCTCAGATTCCTAATAATTTGCTTCGGCTTGTAGAGATACGGAAGACGAAAACCACTGAGGCCACCGACCAAGTGCCTGATATAAGTATTGGCATGGGAAGAAAAGCTGTGCCTAATAATAACCATACGAAGTCGCAATTGAGTGCAGAGTTTGCACATTTGAGTGTCAAGGGCCAGGTAGGAAATGACACTGACGATGTCGAAGAAAAGTCAGATCCAGACGAACCGCACTATCATTATTTTTACAAACCGATTCTGTCAGATGAGTATGGAAACATTAACAATCATATCAAGATCAAGCTCCCACCAGAACACTGTTTGCCTGACTGGTTCAAGTTCCAGCGACATATTTGGATAGAGGAGAGTTTAGAGTTGGAGCAAGGTGGGAAGGGAGTGGGCAGTGAGAAGTGAGGATGGTTTAAACAGGGGTTGTTATCAAATAGAAGTGGAAGATTGATTAAGCGAGAGTGGCTTGCTTGATATTGGTTTACTGCTTTACACAGATATGCTATAGACTCTTTCCTTGCATTGACCAACTCATTCTTGTCACCATGTTCTATGTGTTCTTTTTGCCCCTTTGGCCCTTTTCATTTCATGTTCCTACCCCCTCCTACCCTCTCATTCCTTTCATTCTATCTCCCAGCACAAATTCATAATCCACCATAGAAATTTGCATTATACATAACCACTTCAAGTAGGACGCATCGAACATGCTGCATTGACATACTTGCAGTCTGAAGACTTGCCTGATAAGTTTGTCAATGATCTGATACGAGTTGACGTCGCAATTCGTATGGAAGGGAGTATTTTGATAAGACATGTGGATGACTCTTGCATGAACATCAGATCGGGTGGGTTATCATCATACAGATCTTCGTCTGAGAAGATCATCCATGATCTCATCTAACAAATGCGGGCACACAGTCATACGCTCTCTTTATCTATCTCACAATCACACCCCACGTTTACCCCATGAGAGTTACAGAGATAATTACACCACTTGGTCGCAGGCTTTCATTTAAGTCTGTCTTCCATTGAACATTAGACACTGTCTTCAACAGTCCCACACCCACTCACACACAAACTCACTCCCCACTCTCTTCCACTAACTCCACTGCCAATAAATTACTACCTCCAATAGATACTACCAATTACCACTGTCGATCTACAAGCAACTACCAATAACTACTACTAGTTACCACTACCATCTCCCAGTGATTCCCAGTCAATCACCACCTCCCCCAGTCAACTCTGCCAAACCACCCTGCACAACAATGCACCTTCCCCAGTAACGGCAATATATGCTCAGCACGGCAAATTTTTATACAACGGAACCATGCGTCAGCCCGGTTAAACTATCCCACCAGCAGACTTGTCTCCCAACTGTTGTCCCTAGGCTGCTAGGACTGTTGTTACCATGATCCTAGTCGAGGGCGAGAAGTATGCCTGCATCCAGTGTATTCGGGGCCACCGCTCGTCCACCTGCAAACACACCAAGAGACCGTTGGTGCAGGTGCGGTCGAGGGGTCGCCCGTCGAGTCTCTCTGGACATCGAGTGGCTATATTCAGCGAAGACGACAAGAAACCAGTGGTGAAACAAGAGAAACGAAACAGCTTGAAACAGGACAAGAAGTCGAGCAAGATCGATAAGCCTTGCTCCAGTGGATGCCAGTGCTGTCCTACTAAATCGATGGCCTCCGGAGGAAAAGTGATTGTGCTCCGAGCATCGAACCGTAAACTTGTTGATTTCTCGGACGGGTCGTTGAAAGTGGTTGGGCTGTGTAACGAGACTCTGGGACAGCCGGTGGTGATATCGTATCCTTTGAATCCATCGACACATTACTCGAAAGAGCAGACTAAACCAGAGGTGCGGAGCTGTTGTCAGAGTTCACTGCCGGTGTGTGCTCCGAGCTTCCAAGAGAACTGTGGAGTGATAAGTTTTGAGGGGGGTAATGGAGTGAGTAAGGGAGTGGCGAACGGAACAAGTAAAGAAATGGTTAAAGGAGGATGTTGTGGTACGTCCAGTAAAGAGAAGCAAGCTAGTACACAGTCTAATGGTCAAGTTACTACAATGAATGGTCACAGTGGAAACCAAGGATACACTAATGGAAAGATCACGACGAAAATCGAACAACCAGATAATGATCTTCTTTCAGATTACAACTTGCCGGGAATGAATGGTATGAGTAGTAATGGCATGTCTAATGGAATCCCAAGTAATGGCATCACAAGCAATGGAATAACACCCAACATCTACACCCCCAACCAACCCACAGAGTTCCAGTTTGTCATGTCTGATATGTCACAGTTTGCTCAACCTCATGAAACTTGTTCGTGTGGTGACGACTGTGCTTGTCCTCTGTGTGAAGTTCATGGTAACCGTCCAGAATCAACAGAGAATTTCAGTTACCCATCAAGTCAATTATCTCATCAAGATCAACAACCAACTGCATTACCAGACTCACAATTCCATTTCCAACCTCCTATTACAACGAAGGGAGAAAAGTTGCAATCTCCGGTAAACTCACAGCATTCCTTACACTCTTCGGTACAACCACAGCATTCCTTACAAACTCCAGTGCAACAGTCACATCCCTTACAATCCCTGTCAAAACCACCCCCCAATCCAACCTACCCAACGTACCAACAAAACTTCTCCGACCCTTCTACTTGGCTCGGAGAAATCAACGACAGTATTGTCTACGACTATATTCTTGCAAACTCATGCACCATTCCAGGGTCCTGTGGATGTGACGACGATTGTCAATGTGAAGGCTGTGTGGTCCACAGCAATAAAAAGTAACCAGGTGACATCATGACGAACGTACTTTTGTTTTTGGGCTAGGCTTTATTTTTGGTGTTTATAGATGGCATGCTACGTTAGATGGTTCCTAAGCGAATGTAGAACACTACTGCCTCGTTCTTTGCGGGGGCGAACACACCCCCTGGAGGAGACACGCTGGTCCGCCCGTATCCGAATCCGCCATGGGGTGAGATATTTCTGATGGTCTGGCAAAAGCTAAAAAATCAAATTTGTCAGTTGCTTTTATTTTGACTGGTTTATTTTGACTGGTTTACCCTTGGATTCTGCACAGCACCAGATAATTTTATTTTCCTTTGTGTTTACGTTTCCCTGTTCGCACGATACTTGGGTACCTGGCAGCTCTTTCTTTTTTGAATTTTTTTCAATCTTTGCGTGTTCTCTACTACAGCATGTCCTCCTCCTTGCCCTTGCTTACCAAGCAACAACTCGAGGCCCACAACTCCGAGTCGGATTGCTGGGTGTCGCTCTACCACCGCAAGATCTACAACGTGACGAGTTTCTTGGACGAGCACCCGGGAGGTGCGGACCTCATTACTGACTATGCCGGTAAAGACATCACTGCAGTGATGTCCGATGTGATTTCCCATGCCCACTCAGAGTCGGCCTACGAGATCATGGACGAGTCGTACCTTGTCGGGTACCTTGCCACGGAAGAAGAAGAAAAAGAGTTGTTGTCCAATCCTAAACACGACGTCGAGGTTCGTTTGGAAGACAAGTACGATCCTACCATGTTGGACCACTTGCCTGCCTACGACAAGTTATCGATTCAGACCGACTACACGTCTGACTTCTCCAAGCACCAGTTCTTGAACTTGAACGAGCCGCTTTTGATGCAGGTGTTGACTGCCAAGTACTCCAAAGAGTTTTATTTGGACCAAGTCCATCGTCCTAGACATTACGGTAAAGGGTCTGCTCCATTATTCGGGAACTTCTTGGAACCGTTGTCTTTGACTGCCTGGTGGGTTGTGCCTGCCGTTTGGCTCCCAGTAAACTTCTATATCTTCTGGCAAGGACTTGCCAACTTGCCTATCTACGCCTCGATTTCCATGTGGTTGATTGGGTTGTTTGTATGGACCCTTATCGAGTACTTGTTGCACCGGTTCTTGTTCCACATCGACCACTACTTGCCTAACAACCAGTACGCCTTCACACTTCACTTCTTGTTGCACGGGGTCCACCACTACTTGCCAATGGACAAGAACAGACTCGTGATGCCTCCGACGCTTTTCTTGGTGTTGGCCACTCCGTTCTACCGCTTGACGTTCTTCTTGCTTCCTCACTACTACGCATGTGCCGGATTCGCAGGTGGATTCTTGGGCTACATCTTGTACGACGTCACCCACTACGTGTTGCACCACGCCAAACTCCCTGGGTTCTTGCAAGAGCTCAAGAAACACCACCTTGAACACCACTACAAGAACTACGAGGCTGGCTTTGGTGTCACCTCTGCATTCTGGGACCGAGTGTTCGGGACCGAGTTGGACATGTCTGCGTCTGTCCAAAAAACCATGTAATATGAAACGAAACCCCTTTGGTCGCTGAAACGACTCCTTATTATTGTATGATATACTGCCGAATTAATATATGCCTGTTCTAAGAGAGTAGGAGAGTGTGAGAGTACTGAGCATTTGCAACGTGCGCTTAGCAAGAAAGAGGTGTCCAGTACGGGTGCGCCCCACGTGACCAAGCCTATCCAAGATAATCGCAAATGTTTGTCTTTCTACAACCAACCAACAATTGCCCATGAAGTTAGTACGTTCTTTTGTGCAAGCGTTGAGTGCCGGTGCTGCTGTCTGTGCGTCCTACGACGTGTTCCGCTACCCTGCTGGCTCCAAGGTTTCCAGTTTGGATTCCTTGAACCAGTTTGAATATATCTTGGCCGACAAATTGGGAGTGGATGATTACTTAGATATCACCAGCGAGGAGTTTTCTGCATTGGAATCGGTTGCCATTGACCGTGAGTATGTGTCGGAGAAAGCCAATGGGGTGTTTGTTGTCCACATCAACCACGACGGTGTACAAGCCAAGCAGGACACTGAGGCAGTGCTTGTCTCTGGAGGTGTGGCTCCTATGTACCACATTGCCAACCAGAAACCTGGGTCTCTTGGAAAAGCAGAGTTGGTGAACATGTTGTTGACCAAGTACAACGACCTCCAGGTGAAATTGAACCTTGGCAATTTCAAAGTGGTGTCTAATGGAGACGCTGACTATGCAGCCCTTGAGTTGGTCGAGTCTACTTACAGTGCAAAGCTCAGTGGACTTGAGCAATGGGCCTTGCAACTAAACTACTTGGCACGTAAAGTTTTCCCACACAGACAGTTCAGTGTGGTTGACGAGTCCGACAAGACGTTTGCAGTGTTGACCATTGATGTCACCGAGTCCAGAGACGCACAGTTGTTGCGTCCGACGTTGGTGCAGTTCATCAGACAAGCATACGAGCATGGAATTGAGACGGTGGTGGTTTCGGGAACCGCACCAATCAAGTCGGCCAACGTCAACAAGTTGCAGTATTCTAAGAGATCTGGCAAGCCACAGTTGTCTACTCAGTCTCTGTTCAGCTCTGAGGAAGACTGTATCTATTCTACCAACAACTGTAACACCCACGGACTCTGTTCCAAGAACGGGGCCACCGGTAAATGGGCATGCATCTGTGGATCGTCTTTCAACAAGACTTCTAAATCGACCACCCATTGGTCTGGGTCTTCATGCAGCAAGATCGACTTGTCCACCGAGTTCAACTTGTTGTTCTGGTCAAGCTTGGTGCTTCTCTTGACCTTGGTTGCTGGTGTTGGGCTTCTTTACGGGGTCGACAGCGAGCCATTGCCGGGGATTCTTGCGGCAGCCACTTCAGATAGTTATAAAAATTAGGCAATAAAGGAATCGAATGTATGAGTAGTGGGGGGAGCAAGTGATGATTGGTTAGAGAGGTTCGGATAATAGCTGTAGGAGGTTTTAAGGTGGAGGGTTCTTATCGACTCTCGAATGTCGTTTCAATTGCAAGACTCTTGTTGGCAGGCGAAAGGGGTGGAGTGAATTGTGAATAATGTTTTTGAAGATTGTAGATGATGGCTCAGCACTACCTTTGGAGAGTTTGATGCGGCTGTTTATCTAATCACCAACACACAATTATTGGCAATCAATGTCATTTTGTATCAGTCAATGATGATTATAGAGTTGCCAAGGGCTCGTCTTCGGAGAAAACGATTGAGATTTACGACAGTAGAGGATTCCACTGTGGAGTTTATGCACCACTTGACTCAAATGCACTCTGATAATCGTTCAACGACGCAATTCTCTAGAATTCAATATAAATTGTTTAATAAAGAGATCCAACGGTTATTAAAAAGTATTATTTTGGTAACTTCTAGATGCGAATGGGTTCCCGTTTGCATTGGAGTCGTCCTACACCAAATATCTCGAGATGATCTCATTTGTACTGTCATCCGAAGTATCTACCACAGTGGAAAGCGGTTCATGGGAATTGCCAAAGATGAACTACAAACATTCAGTGTCAACAACTAACTAAAAGTAATAGTTTTTCAATGACAACTCTTCTTTGTTCGTATTAGGCCCTTCATTCGATGACTTTTCAAATTGCGGAGTTTCTCAAATGGGAGCCCCCAAAGAAGAACCAATCCCCACACTTTCAAGTGATACTTCCACCATTCAATTGATCCGCAATTCAACAGACATAAACCCACAACTTATAAACGACAACTTATAAACTACGGACTCGCCAACCACCTCCAGCCAACCACCTCCACACCCACACCCAATCGAGAACCAAGGTCGATCTGGTTAGCTCCAAAGTAAGACACTGCGCATGGCATCACCCAACCTCAACTGAGAGATTTATTACTCGGGCCATAATCAAGGATCCTCGGGTTTCAGTGCACAGTTTACGGAGTAACCTACACCGGTCACCGACACCTTAATCGACGGACCAAACCTAATTGGGAGCACGAGTGAATTCCATCTGGTAGCTGTGTAGCTCTGCTTGCAATTTCATATGTCGGAACACTGTTGAAACGATTGATCTCGGGATCAACCAATTGCCGAATCCATCAAACTCAGATCCCGTGGGGCTACCGGTGAACTTGAAGCCATCGGATCATCCCAGTCAACTTTCCCACTGGACATTGAATGGAGATGTGGTCAAGTCATATTGCCCCAACAATTTCAACTGGACTAGTGTGCTGTACGATGTACTACGTAGAACTGGCGATCGGGGAGAGTCAGGGAGATCAAAGGACAACTTCAGTACACATGAAGAACCACCAGGTAATCCAATTAGTAGGCCAATCCAATAAGCGAGCTAATTCAATTCTAACAGAAACGGATGCCAATCCAATTCAATTGCCGTTTGTCAACTTCCACTGGCCATCGTATACAGTAGACTTACAGTAATGAGTTTCGGATAGTTCAATCCCAGTGCATTAACTTTGACCTCGACGGCTGAACCACTGACCAAGAGAATAAGTGAGTTGTAGCATTCTACAAACTGAACCATCCTACTAATATTTAATCATCTAAGACTGATGCTGTCGCTACTGCCCTACTGCCTCTTACCACTACTTCTCACTGAACTATCCTACTAAATCTCTCAACCAGTCACCACCACCCCACTAAACCAAGCAAACCTCCCAATACAATTTCCCAAACCAACCACACCTCAATTCCAAACTATTACCAAACTAATCTAACAAACTAACCCAATACAGAAACCTCCAAACCACCACACCACTATACTACCAACCTGCCGTCTAAACTACCCCTGTACATTCCACGAAATTCCAACTAGGTTCACGAAGGATGAAATTCTTCGGTAGGTCGTGCATAGGGATCTGCAGTCACCACACTACAATGGCCCCCACCACAAAAGAAACTCATCTGGCAACCAATTAGAGCCGCCAACAATGCCGAGCCAAACCAGTTGCTGGCGCTGTGGGTTAATCGCTCCGAGATATGAGGTCAGACATTCACCATTGACGTCAGGTTGCCGCGTGGAGCCAACTTGTTACAATGCATATTTCAAGACACTGCTTTAAGCTGCGCCCCTGGAATTGATTGGCTCTGGAAGTTAAAGCCCCCCATGCAGTAACCTGTCGCCAATCGTTCAAACCTGGCTCAACCGTAATATATAAGACATGGGTTTTCCACTGCAAGCAGACTTCTTGTTTATTCCTCACTTGAATCAGTTTCTAACTACTCAATCTCCTCAAATCCTCTGAAAATGTCTAACAACTTCCAAAAAATGGCTGAGAACTTTGCTATCGACCAAGTCGAGAACCAAGTCAACAGCAGATTCGGTACCCACTTGGACTTCAACAACAACAACAGCAGCAGCAACAACAACAACAACAATAACAACAACAATAACAACAACAACAACAACAACCAAAACAACAACCAAAACAACAACCAGAACAACAACCAAAACAACAACAGCAGCGGCAACGGTGGTTTTGACATTGGTTCTGTTGCCTCTTCTTTCTTGAGCGGATCTGGTAACAGTGGATCTGGTAACAGCGGTTCTAACGACTTGATTGGTTCTGTTGCTTCTTCTTTCTTGAGCGGTGGTAACAGCAACAACAACAATAACAACAACAATAACAACAATAACAACAACAACTACTAAGTGTGTTGAATGTTAGTATCAGTTGTCATTTGACTTTGGCGTACTGATTAAGATATTATGATTAGTTATTAGTTATTTTATAGTTATAAACATCATGTTAACTTAGTGTTTGTAGTGAATTTGTTTGACTTAGTATTTGATTTGGTGGTGGATCATGGTGAATCACTGGTGAATTACTGATGAATCATGATCTGACTGTGGAAATTAGTGTGGAGAAATACGGAGGTACCTGTGGGAGGCAGCATCGTACAGTGAAAGCCACGAAGTCAGTATTCAGGAGTTTTGAGAGAAGGAGTTGGGGTTTCTATTCTCAATCACTTCGAGCATTATGCTCATTCTGATATATTAATCATAGAATAATGTATAGTCGATAGATCGGGTACCGTTGGTGAATGCACACGGTTAGAGTCAGGATCTAAATTTCAACTCACAACCTTGCATCGTACATATTGGTCTCGAGGAGCTAACTGGTTGAGGTATACGTTAGTAGGTCAAAGTGTAGACCGGTAACTATCATCAGACTGCTAACCATTAGTAAGTAAGTTCTGTAATGTGATAATATACTGTCTTCAACTGATTTGGTGTATCTCGGAGGTTCTTCGATCTAGTTTACCAGACTCTCCAATGTCTCAGTCTCAATAGATTGAGTCTTAATGATTTCGCTGCAATTGATCTACTCTTCTCTTGGTAGTACTTGTAATTTGAATAACTCCAAATATTATTCTTGGTTCCTCTCTATGTCTCAAAAATTTCAAACCACTTCTCTCTTACCATGACCTGTTCTTTCAATGTACATACATCTGGTATGAAGCACTCCGCTTTCTCTAGCTGCTTACTTTCTCAAGCTCCTCACTACCCACTCCATTCACCCTTCCATCATTCCTACACTTCCACTCGGTGTCCTCACTGTCCTAAACTTCTCGGTCTTTCATCACACCTCCCCTCTCCTAAATACCGTCACCAACCTCTCAAGAGTCTATGCATTTTTCTTGGCTTCTTATCTGTGACTTTCACTGGCTACCATAATAATTTCATGGGCCACAGTTCTACACTGCATAAACCATACAACTTACCGACTCACCACTCTTCACTAACTCACTCCAATTCACCCAAAAAACTCTACACTTCTCTCAAACCCCTTTAAACCTCTTCTAAAACCCTTACCAATAAAACAAACTCCCCAAAACAAACACACATGGAAATACCAACCACTCTTATACTGCCAGTGTCACTACCTGTACGGCCACAATTTCCATGCACCATTTTGACGGGTCTTAACCGTCGGTGTTTTTAGAGGGTCCACTGTGATCAACGATCAAGCTGGAAAAATTGGATTTTCTGAAATCACTGATCTGCCCTTAGCTACGTGTTTATACGGCTGCGTGCTGCTGACTTCTCATACAGACATTGCCATACACCCCGGTCGCGACTGCCTCGACCCGGTGCCCCATTCTCAGATTAGTCTAGTTTTTCTTGCAAAAACTGCCACGAAGCACACCAGCACCACCGCTTGACCTCTCGCTACATAGACCCTTGCACTGACCATCATGGTAAGGCTGGACCGCCGCTTGATCTTCTGGGTGTGGCTCGCGTTTGTTATCCGTTTGAGCTCGGGGCTAGGTTTGACGGTGGACCCTGTGAGGCTGAAGGATTACGTTAAAGGCGGTGGCCGTCACTGTCTTCGATACGATGCTCCCAAGGACACTCTTGTGGTGTTACGGATGAATGTCGGCGACAGAACCGACAGCCAGTCGTTGGACATGCAGATACTCGACGCCAGTGGCAATATTTATAGAACCCTGGACGACTTGGACAAGAAAGTACGAGTGGCATTCACCACGATCTCCGAGCAGTTCGAAGTGTGTTTCGAGAACGTCATGATCGATTCCTCGTGGTCCCGAAACGGAGTGGCCAAGGAAGTGATCTTGGATATCGAAATAGGCCAGCAGGCAAGAGAGAAGAACTCGTACCAGAAGTTTGAGAAGTACAGTCCGATATTGAGTGAGTTGGACCAAGTCAAGGACGTGTATGAGAATCTTGAGAGAGAGCTTGGCTCGTTGATAGAAAGAGAGCGCAATCTCCGGAACGTGAACGAAAACTCGTTGGAACGGTATGTGCGGTACCAGATCATTGTCATTGTCATCCTAGTCACCATTGGCTTGTGCCAGGTGATCTATTTCCGCACATACTTCAAGTTCAAGAAGTTGATATAGTGCGCCCGCCTGTGATTTAAGCCCAGTTTAAGCCCAGTTTAATAGACCCTCCAACCAAGGCAGTGTGACATTTGAAAAGTTAAGTTGGTATTATAGCATAGTTTGCAGTCTCAGTAAACGTTACTTTGGGTTGTGTAGTGGGGAGAGTTGGCATGGTAGAGTTTTTCTATTGATTCGTCTGACTACTTTGGAGTTTAGTGTTCATGAATGTTTCTGTGTTGTAAGGTGCGTCAGACACTTTGCCATTGAGCTGTTTGTTACACTATGCTTTGATGCTGTAGCGCATGCTGCTGATGAATCTGCCTTGGGTTAACCATTTGCATCATTGCCAACCTCTGACAAAGTCAAGTTTTTGACATTCATTTGACCATTTGACCGTCAGCTGAGAGTATAAGGTAATTGGACATCAAGTTTTTTATCAAGGGCAAAGATTCTGGAGAGCTGTCTATTCAGACTAGTTCCTATCAAGTGACAGTGCAAGCTAATCATGGACAGCAAGCATTGCTCCCTCATAAACCATAGTATCATTCTAAAAACTAGTCAATTTAAATACATGTAAAATTCTACGTCTCCTAATATAATTTTAGTGGCATTCCGTCAAGGTGGAAGTCAATTGACTGTCAGTTGTGATCAACATTACCTCTTCTTCCAACTCCCAATTCCCATTCTCATACTCTCAATTATTTCTTAGCCTTTAATTTCCAAGAACAAAAACACTACCACACACAAATCGAAAACATAAAAACAAAACAATCCATTAAACAGAAAAATCTCAATTAGTAAACCTACACACAGAAACAGAATCCTCTCGATTTCAAAGCTTGCACAACTAAAGCTCCAGTACCAATCCTGATTCCACGATACTGGTGTATGCCGAAGAAAAAAATATGCACAAAAATCGATCTTTCAAGCACAGTCTTCTGAAGCACTGCTCGAATAATAACATAATACATCCTACAATATACTTCAAAAATGAGCTCGTCAGTGACAGAAAGAGACTATTTATACAAATCGTTGGCTGGAACTCCATTTATTAGACCAGATGGTAGAAAAGCCAGTCAGTTTCGAGGAATAGAAGCCTCAGTGAACTTCTTACCTAACTCTAATGGGTCTTCAAGAATACGATTATCAGATGGAAGTGAAGCGATTATCAGTGTGAAATCCAAGGTGGTGAAACTCACCAGTTTTGAAGAATTGATAGACGTGGATTTGAACGTCGACAATTTGAGAGACGACTTGAGTTTTGTGTTGAACTGGACCACGACTTTGAAGAAACTCTTACTGACCAATTTCAACCACGAAGTGTTAAAACTTACCAGCAAATACTATTTCAAACTTTTCGTTGACGTGATGTTTTTGAGCGGCGGATCTGGCAATTCTCGTGGCGACAGCTCGTTTCTTCTGAACCCTCTTAGTTTGATATCGTTTGGAATCTACATGGCTCTTAAGACTACCAGATTACCATTGCTTCAGTCGACTACTGACGACAGAGAAATAGAAGAATTGCCGACTTTCAATGACGACTGGGCACAATCTACGGTGTTGTTCTCTGAAGACGGCAGCTCAGAGCCTCCATTGGTTGTGTTATTGTTTGTTGTAGGCGACAATCTATATGTGGATCCCACTATTGAAGAACAAGAAGTCAGCGAAAACGGGATCCTTGTGGGCTGGTGTTCAGGTAAAGTGGTGGCCCCAGTCGAACTCATGAACTTGAACCAGTCAGGAAATACCGAGTATTTGCAAGGAGTGAGCCAAACCAAGATCTTGAAAGCAGTACAGTTGGTGTCTCAGATCGCTCCAGTGCTAACTCGGAGTTTGAATGAAGTGATCAAAGATGGGAACTCAAGTAATACTCTTGATTCGATTTTCTAGGGGAGGAGAATGGACATCTTTTGAGATATTGAGACTTATTGTGAGACGTAATGGGTTATACAAGAGAAACGTTACTTTCCAAGCTGATCACCCCTCCCTCAACTCTGCTTGCTTCTTGCACTGGATGGTTAGTATTGTGTGTGTATCAAACAAAAAAGGCAACACTCACTTCTCTAAAAACGCATTGACATCGTTAAGTTTCTCTGCTTCTTCTTTGGCCTTGACTATCCAACGATCGACCAATTGCTGGTTCTCCAATTCAAGAGCCTTGAGTTTCTCATTCAACAAATTATTCTCAAGCTGAAGAGCCAAGATATCATCATTGACAAAATTCAAGGCTTTACTTTTAGCTTTGTTTTCTTCCTGTTGTTTCTGGACCTTGTCCTTCAATTTAACACTGTACTCGGTGGTTCTATTCAACTTGCCATTCAATTGTTTAATCATAGTCTCTTGATTTGCATTCGACAGCTGTAATTTTTCTTTGTCTTCTATAAGCCCTGAATTGACGCTTTTCAAATCATTGATCTCTCCGATCTTACTTTGTAATTCGCTGTTTGTTAGTCTGTGAATAACTAGAAGTGTAAAACAGCAGTGTAAGTAGTGTAACACTGTAGTACAATACACCAGTGCACCACTAATACACCAGTAGAACCCACAACACTCACATTTGTAAATCAGATTTCGCCAACACCTTTAGCTTGTCTTCCGTCTCAAACAATCTGTCCATCACTTTTGTGTCTGTTTGTTAATATACAAGACTTCTCTAAATCAATCATCAAAGGCAACAATTGACTCTGGGGTACAACTGAGTACTAAACAGTCCATCAAGTACCAACAGAAAACTCTCCAAACCTCCCACTTCAAAAAACACTCACATAGCACAAACATCTCCTCATTATCACCCCCGTTCTTCTCAAACACTCTATCTCTCTCCTCCAACCTCACTAGTAATTCCTGTTTCCAACTCATAGTAGCTAATACTATACGAAAAACCCACATGCAATCACCAGACTTAGTATGGGGAATGACCCGCCCGGCTGGATCACAGCATTGCAGCTGATTGCAACAACTATCTTGTACTTGTCTTGCAACTCCATTCTACTGCTCCACAACGTCTTGGAGAGTATGAGCTACTACGAAGATTACAGCAAGTTTAAATACGATGCCGGCGACGACAAGGACCCAGAGACTCCTGCAAGCACTGCCAACAGCACCGACCAGTTGTCGTGGACCAAGTGGAAACGTGCAGTAGGTCTGGGCAACTCCACCGGGGCTGGTTTGTACATGACGGAAAGTGTATCTGACAGAGACATCCATGGGTTGTCTGGACGGAACAACCACCCGGTGCCGCTTCCGAAAAACAAGAGCAACGTGTCTTTAGCTGACGAGAGACTGGGTAGTTGGTGGAGCTGGAAGCGAGCCAATTCGTCTGGGGCTAGTCCTCGGCCGTTCAAGAAGACACAACAGGAAGAAGAAACTGGGTCAATTAAAGGGTCTTACAAACGATCGCCGTTGTTTTCTGCTGGCAGTTTGTCCAATAATGATGTAGTCAATACGGCAGACAATGTGCTAGACAATCGGTCTCCATCGATTGGCCCCCCAAAGTCTGCAGATTCCACAGGATCTAAACAAGACCTGACATCGCTGGCTCCTCTGGTTCCTCTGCCTGCCGATTCGGTGAAAGTGCCAGAGATCGAGCTTTCTGAACCGACAGAAACAAGAACTAACGAGGTGGAAGACGATACGCCTTCTCCACAAACCATAGCTGCTTCTGGGTCTGGGTTGCCACAGGAACCAAAGACCTGGCTCACGTATTTCAAGAACCAGCCCGACGGTCCACAGGAGCTTAGTCCTCCTGTGTCCCCTGTATCTCCAGTGTCGCCACCGGACGCCACTTGGTGGAACCCAAACTGGATTTGGAACACCTTGGTGACCAAGAAGATCTTGGACGACGACGCAAGCCCCATTGACGACCATCTGGAGTACAAAGAGTTGAAGCTTGCCAAGAAAAAGTTGCAGCAGCTCACGGCAAACGAGCCTAGCTGCTGGGCTTTTGCTACCCATGATATCACTCGGAGTATTGGAGAGTTGTCGATCTTGAACTCTGAGTTTGAAGAACCGCCAATTGCCGTGTTCAACGGTGTTCCAAAGTCGAAAATGGAAACTGATTTCTTCAATAAGAAACGCAGAAAGCCAGATACCGACAAGAAAGATACAAAGAAGATGAGAATCCAGGGCCAGGTGGTTGCCAAGCCACAATTCGAGTCGTGCTATAGACCTACCACCCGTAAAACTCAGATGCGATTGGCAGCACTTAGGTATTTCCCTGACTCCATCACTGGAATTGTGCCTATGGAGAGACATTTGTATCGTGTTTCGAAACCTGTCATTGCTTCTAATACTAAGGAAATCCTGCAAGTCCATGAGAAGTTCCTAGCCATCAGTATACATAGTTTTCTACCTGAGGAGTTGGCCAAGGTGGCAGGAGGTGTTGCAATCGATTCAGATAAAGCGATTATCTCTGTGGTTAAAAGCTGGGCCGACAGTAATGGGTTTGATGCTAGATTGTTTGAGATCGAGCATATTGCATTGAAAGGAAAGAACTTGGTATCGTCCAACGTCGACAGTTTCTTCAATATCATCATCAAGAACTGGATCAACCGGTTTTCAAAAGTGGATTATTTGTTGCTAGTTGGTTGTTACGATGCGGGTCCTATTGCTGTTCATTTGCTTAGCAAGTTGATGTCGACTTATGAAGCACTCTTTGCCAGCATTAAGAAGATCGGCATTGTTGTTTCCAATGGGTTATGGTTGGGTCCTGCCTTCAAGGATGTGCCTAAAGACCCAAAGAAGAAGGAGCCAGAACAAAAAGCCAAGGAAGACAATGCTGAGAGTGTTCAACCAGAAGATAAAACTAAAGCAGGAAACAAAATCGAAACAAGAAGTAAAAGTACAGAGTCTCGAAAGACCAACATTACTGATTTTGATAAACAGATTATCGATTCCATTAACGAGTATGGTGATCCTGATTCAGATTCTAGTCATCGGTTGGCTCTGGAGTTCCGTGATTTGCTTGGTCGTAACAATGTCAAGGTATCATTGATTGGTGATCTTCGCGACAAGTTGTCGCCGTTGTATTCGTCAATGTTTTATCAATGGAGTCATCCTAACATCAACCGAGTGCTTCTAAATGATCCTGAAGATCAGGTGGTGAGCCAGTTTTTGAAACGGTTGGTTGAAATTTGCTTGACTGTCAAGAACTTGGGTTATGACGACTACAGTCTTGCAGCGTTTCTTAGTGACTATTTTGTGAATTGTTCGAGTTCAGTGGCCGCACCACTTGAACCTGCTGAACATAAAGCTATCTACACTGATGCGTTGCGGTTTTGTTTTGAGACTACCTCGTTGTTTGTCAACAAGACTCAGAAGATCAAAATCGAAACTCTGACTGAAGATGATGATACAGAACAGATAGAGGAAGGTCAGAGACTCAGACACAGCGGGCTGTCAGTGGGTAACTTACAGTCGACTTTCAAGAACCGGTACTATTATTTGAATAATCAAACAGACGTGTTCCGGTTCACCAAGACCAATTACAGACATGTGCTTGCGAATTTCAACGATTTCCAATACCCTTGGATCTTGAACAAGCTCATTCGAGAAATCCAGAACATTAAATCTCTTGATTCCGAGAAAGTGTTGGCAGATCTACGACAGGCTATGGCATTGTGGAAACCTACCGAGCCCTTGGCACAGACATTGAAGAACTCGTTCAATGTTATAGCTGTTGAGGAGTATTTATAAGACGTGAAGGGGGTTTAGAAAGATTGCATATTTTAATGTCTGTTGTGATTCTTAAACGATTTAGTGGACTTGCTTCATCTTGCCTAAGGGGTTCAGTGGAATCTTAATCTTTGGCGAATAATATTATGAGACATGCAACTGAAGAATATTACATGAGTATCACACTGGAATATAATCTCCATCGAGTGTGACTGATTTCCATGAATTGTCAACCATACGATTTCCATTGAGTAGTCGCTCTTTGACACGCTTCTCCAACTGACCCCTTGAAGCACGTCAATCGCATATCAATGAGTTATCAATACTACTACGTATCATCTACAAGGTACCGAAACCTAACTCAAGATCTGCCAAATGGCATCTTACAAACTCTTCAAAGCCACCTTCCAGACCACTCCTCAAATCTTGTCTACACTCTCACTGGCGACTCTCACTGACCATTCTCACTGACCACTGCTCACTACTCACTCACCCCACTATTGAACAGCTCATCGTTAGTGATGCTCGACGTGCTCTGTACACATAATATGCACCCAACTGGCTACAAGATTGCATAGGACGATCCCAGAATTACCAGTCAAGATCCAGCCGCACCTAATCCAGATCTAAGCTTTGATCCAATCTAAGCTGGTTCAACACCTGTTGAGAGCTACTTCTAATTTTATCAACACCAGACAACCTCCTGATCGGTGGGTCTGAGTTGTCCACTATCCTCTAGATGACCGGTGACGTATTTTTTGTTTTTCAACGCATCACGGTTGCATCACGCATTAAGCAGGCATACTCAAGTCCGCTGCTCCGCATTTATTTCTGCTTCTTATAAATATATAGTATGATAGAGTGGTATTTATCAATGACCTATGTATTTTAGTTTTCTCTTTGAATTAACGTGGTCAATCAAATACAAACCCCAACACACCCACCCCATTACTCAGTAGCCCCTCCAAAGCTCGCCCCAACTCTGGGCTAACCAGCTGCAGTTACCCGGCCAACACCTTAGATCAAGGCCTGGCAAAGAAACACGGTTTCCATCGACATCTACTGCGTACCGACTCAGACAGGTTTCCACCAGACTATCTACGCCGGACGGTTCTGTATCAGCTAAATATTGCCCAAGCCATGTCCGGAGTGCGGGGATCCATCGATTCTCTGTTCTCGTTTGAATCGGGCACCCAGCCCAAACAACTTGCCGAGTTAATGAGCCAGTTGAAACTTTCCACCAACGACTTGGACCAGCACCTGGCTCTCCGCGACGTCAACAGGGTGACCTTGACCGAGATCCAGGGGCTTGAGTTTGGCCCCTCCGCCAGCGACGACTTGAAGCTCGCGCTTATCAAGCTGCTACTTGTCAAGCTAGCCACGATCTCGGGCAGTTCCGACAAGTCCAACCAGAGCTACCAGGAGTTCAGCGAGCAGCTTGACCACGAGATCAACATCAAGATGAACCTGGTGTTCAAGCCCGACCTGCCGTTGCTCGACACCGACAAGTCGTTTCCGACCCTCGACCCTGCGGTCAACAACGGCACCGTCACCTCGCCGTTGACCGTGCCTCCTTTGAACCTTAACCCCAAGCCACGCGAGGTCGGCCCCACGAGCCTCAACGGCAGCAACATCAACATCCACGAGGCGGCACTCGCAAAGAAACAGTCGACGAAACAGTCGAAACCTGAACCGTTGGCCACAGAGTCTCCGTTTGCTCATTCCAATGCGTCGTCTGAGTACTTGGGTGAAGACAACGACGAGTCTGGGTCCAATTACAGTTCCACTTACACCAGTAGAAACAACTCGACGGCGGAACTCACGCCAAAACCTGAACAGGACCAAGAGCCTCAGTCTCGTGAGTCGTCGGTGTACTCTCCTAACCCTGGTCCTTCTACTGGTGACACTCTTACCACTGCTAAGCTCTCGAACTCTCCTTCCACCACATACAGTAACAACCGGATCCAGCTACCGTCGCCGCACAGCGGGTCTCATTCTCACAGTATCAGCGATATCGGCAACACCTCAGTGTCCACCACCACTGCTGCCACCTCTGCATTGTCTCCGGTGTCCTTGATGAACGACGACTCTCTTGACGATTCCAATCCTATAAATCCTTTCAGTGAGAAACTCCCACGCCAGGCGATGTTCGATCCTCGCAAAAACAAGTCGTCAGGCTCACTTCTTAACAACGACTCGTCGGAAGACAAGGACGAGAAGGACAGACCGAAACGGAACCCGAAACGGTTTGTCAACCAGTCGAAACCTCCGACGTTGTCACGGACCTCGAGCGACGACCCGCCGCCTCGCAACCCGAAAAACAAACTGAACGGCAACGGGTCCAACGAGTCGGTGAAGCTGCAGACCCAGCCGTCGTCCCTGACATCACCGGTGATCACCAAGAACACCCCTGTGGTCCGTGGCTCGCCTAGCACGTTCTCAGAAACTGGCACGCCTCGGATGTACGGTACAGGTATCTTTGGGCTTGAGTCTCCTGCTGTTGTTCGTAGAGATATGAGTCCTAGCTCACCAGGTGACTCTGATCAGAAAGTGCCTGCTTACCAGAAGAAGATCTCTAGTCCTACGTTGAATGGAAGTGCCAGCACAAACAACGTGTCGAGCACAACGCCTAACAATAGAATCCAGATATCCACCTACAACAACAATCCTCGAGACAGGTACTTCAAGGCGTCCAAGAAACAGCCACAGTACTCTGCTTACACCAACTTGTCGAACCTGGACAAGAAACATGTCAAGTCGCCTACAATCACGGGGGCCACCACATTCAGCACCACCGTCAATCCAATGGAGACCCGTCGGTTCAGCAAATCACAGCCTTCGACTCCTCAGTCTCCAGATTTTACTGATCTCAATGTAGGTGAAGCTGACGGAATGTACGACAACGACACCTCGTTGTTCATCCAGCCGAAAGATATCAACACGATCTCGTTGAAAATCGTCACTGCTCTTTCGATCAACAGAGCTAACCTGTCTACTTATGACCCTACGATTGTCATTGCCACTATTGACAAAGTGAGCCAGAAAGAGATCTGGCGATTCAAGAAATCGTACTCGCAATTGACGCGATTCGACGGTGAGTTACGGACATTGTTTGAATCGTTTCTTCTTCCTTCGTTGCCTGACAAATCGTTGTTCCTTAGCAACTTGCCAGCGAAAATCGATATTCGAAGAAGTGGGATTTCGGACTATTTCTCGACCCTCTTCAACATCCCAAAACTTCCAAAGAAAGCAGTGTACTTGATTTGCAAGTTCATCTCAACCAACCATGTGAATCCGTTGGACGACGTCGAGTACAATTTCAGCAACGAGATCAACGAGAAGAGCGGCAAGAAACACGGGTACTTGGTCCGCAGAAACAAAGGGTTGGGTGCCAACTGGAGAGTCCGTTACTGTAGATGCGAAGGACCGTACTTGTTGGTCTATGATTCCATTGATGGTAATTTGTCGGAATCTATCCGGCTTACTGGAGCTCAGATTGGACGTCAACATTCTGACACTTCCAATGAAGAGTCTTCTAGTAGTGCCAAAGGGTACCGTCATGCATTACTTTTAAGAGAGCAGAAGAGTAAGTCCATAGGTTCTGGATACGCCAAACATATTTTCTGTGCTGAGAGTGACGAGGAGAGAGACTCGTGGATTGATGTGTTGATCGAGTATATTCCTGAACTGGCTGCTGGCGAGATGGAGCCGATAGTTACCAGTAACACGGGAATGACCAGCTCGTTCTCCACTTCGAATATCTTGTCGACTCCAAAACACGGCAGAACCAAATCGGCCGACTTTGCTACGTCTATCAGTACCCAGTTCGGTCTGAACGGTGTACCAGAATCGCCGTCTGTCAATTCTCCACAGCAACAAGATTTGGGAATTGAGTTCGAGGACGGTCACAGAGAGCATAAGAAACCACGCAAACGGTTCTTTGGAGGTATTAGAAACAAATTGGGTAACAACGCCGCTCCTTCTCCTCTTGAAGTTGATGTTGGAAATACCAGTAACGAAAGCGATTTCCCTATGACTGCCGTCACCGGATTGTCAGGCACACCAACCGAGAGCCATACCTTGATTCCAAGCAAATCTGAAACTGGACAATTGGATTTCGGAGGCGTGATCTTTGGCAACACCATTGACGAAGCTTTGAAGGTGCTGACCCATGAGTTCAATGGCCGCAAGGTTCCAAGTGTGTTTTTCAGATGTTTGGATTACTTGAGTCAAACCGGAGCTGGGTACCAGGAAGGAATCTTCCGTTTGAGTGGATCGTCTTCTATGATTAAACTGTTGAAAGAGAACTTCGAGAACAACCATGATATTGATTTGGTCAACATGGAAGTGCGACCGGAGATCAACAGTGTCACCGGGCTTCTTAAATTGTACTTGCGTGAACTCCCAGAGAATATTCTTACGACCGAGATCAACATGAGACTCCAAGGAGTGATCTCCAACTACAACAACAGCCAGACCGCAGGGTCGCCGCAGATCAACAGAAACAAGTCGGCCACCAAGAACAAGAACGCACATTTGACGTTCATGTACCAGATCAAGAGCTTACTTAACCAGATTCCACCATCAAACTCCAACGTGTTGTTTGCACTTTTCAGTTACCTCAACAAGGAGGTGCTTTCACGCAGCGACTACAACAAAATGAACCTTAGAAACTTGGTGATTGTGTTTTCTGCCACCCTCAGCATCGACTCCAAGGTGCTTGCCGAGTTCTTCATCAATTTCGAGTTCTTATGGGAGAACGGAGAATTGGTCGACGATGCAGAAAGACCGAACGTGGACATTGGTCTGATTCCGTTGGTCTAATTCCATGGTCTGATTCCATTGGCATATTTCCATTGGTCTAACTGACTCCAGTATCAAACCAATGACCAAAACAAACACCCCACAAACATTCCAGCCATATTTTTTTCCATTCTGACCATTGTGTGTATTAATGATTTTGATTTAGCCCTGTTTGCCATACTGATTTTCTGTGTTTCCGATTCATTGTTCACTTCATCACTCGGTATAGTCCAGTTTAATATAACCATTTTTCTCTGATTGCCGAGCCTCTACGTAGCAGTATCCAAAGTTTTTATTGAAATAATATACACAAATCGCAAAACTCAAAACAGGCCCCAGCATGCTCACCAGTCACTCTCCCCGGTGGCCTTGGCAAACCCATAGTCCCGGCCATTGATGCTGGCCAATCCATCTTTCAAGTTGCATTTCCATTTGTTTTTCACCCGCTGCACTTTATCGTATAGACAGAAGATATAGTTGTCGTTCAACCGGTCGTTTTCGTCGCCCGACCGGTTTTCCTCTTCCTCCGAGTCGTCCAAGTCCGAATTGATCTGGTCCGACTCGTTCTCCACATTATCGTCTCCCTCTTCGCCAAGATGATTCAAATCGTCATCGTCGTCGTCGTCATCGTCGTCGGCCCCATCTGTCTGTGGCACCAGTATCTTTTGTTTATCCTGTTTCTTGATATTCTCCATATATTGTTTAGCTACATCTCGAGGCACCTCCACTTCAAAATAGAAATCCGGCTCTGCGCCATCCACCTGGCTGATATTTTGGGTTCCTGGCAACACAAGCCCTGGTCCGTCGGTGTCACCTCGAGGTAGATGAAGACTGGTGAGATCCTGTGGGGCTTGTGGATATACTAAGCCATTGCCTATTGACTGATCAAGTACTGGCTCGTCTCTCACTGGTAAACGATCCAGTATCCCTGCTCCTACACCCAACGAATTCAAGCCGGCAATTCCTAGCCCGCTGGCGCCATCGACTTGGTTCTGTGGCATCTCTGCCATCCAGGGGAAGTTTGCCACATTGGTGCCTGCCAACTTCTCAATCCAAAGAGCTTTTAAATCCTGGAGCGTCCCTTCGTCAATGGCACTGTCCTCGAAATCCTGCCGGGAGTCGGTGATCACTTCATCGATCACCGCCTTGTAAAGATTCGAGATCTCGATATTTGACATCTTGACCTCGGGAAACTAATCCTGAGCTTTTTATAAGTTCTGAAGTAGCAATAAATGGCTGCGGTTACCCGGACAACAACAAAGCCGGGCAACCGCGACGCGTTGTTTAGATAAATCGTGATTTATATTCAGGTTGTCAAAATACCCCAGTATCCATTAATGAACGACAGCGACGGCGACGATCAAGACTTGTCGATCTTGACTAAGATCCCGCACGGGATCCACCAGAAGAAAACCAATCGGCGCAGAAGCACGCTTCTCCGTGACACCAAGACCCAGCATGAATTGATCAGTGCTGGGACTCTTACAGGACCGCGAGCCAGTGGGTTGAAAGCTATCTCGAGAAAGAGTTTGGAGAAGTCGAAGGTGAACTTGGACGCGCGGTTCCGGAACATTGACAACAGTCTTGATGCCAATGTGACAAAACGAGGAAGAAAGAGAAAGTCGTCAGTGAGAGACGACGACGACGGGACGTTTGAGGACGTGCAGTTTGGAGACAATGATTTGAGTGGGAACGAAGAAAACAATTCTACCAGTTTCAGTGGGTTCAATACCAGCAAGCAGACTAACAGTGACGACGACAGTTTTCCTCATACTCCTACAGAGAACGAGATCCGTACTCCGTTGGTGAGTCCTGCTCTTAACAAGAGACGGTCGTTGGTGGGAGAAGTCAACAGCCATCGCAAGTACCAGAAAGTCGATCCTACGATTCGCGAAGAGGAATTGGAAGAGCTGGGGGTAGAAAATTCTTATAAACCTCTGTTTCAAGATACGACTCATGACGACAGTATAGAGTTGCCTAATGAAGAACTCACGCGGATTAATCCTGGGGATTTCAGTAAAATGGATGATTGGAAAGCTAAAGATCTGCTGGTGAGCCGAATCATTGCCATTGAGGTCAATTCCGATCCTGAGGACGAGTTCAGTTATCGTCCAGAGATGTCTGCTGTGGATGACAGTAGAAAAGAGATCTTCTATTCTGTCATTGAAACAACAAGAAATGACGAGGAGGAGACTCGTGAAAGTGACAAAGACGGTGAGAAGAAGTTGCTGACTCCTACTCGGTACACTGAAGCTGTTGCTGTGTCTCCTCGTACTGAGCAAGGCAGTAAGATCATTGAGGAGTCAGAGTATGCGTTAGATACTTCACGACCAGCAATTGTAGAGGCTCCTGATAGTCCGTTGGCTCACCAACCAAAGCTGCTGCCAGATCCTCTAGAGCGGACTCCTAAGAAGAAGAGCAATAAGCGTAACTCGATCTTGGAGATGCTTGATTTGGAAGGAGACGAGTTGTTGACTGAGCTTACGAAGTTGGTCAAGGACACATTGGATGAGACTCAGGGTAAAAGCAGCAGCGATGAAGGCACACCGACTATTTCTGTGAAACAGTTTGCTCAGTTCCAGCATCAGCATGATGGTGAGATGGCTGCTATGAAGACTGAGTTGAACGACAGAAACTCGGAAATCTTGAAACTCTCACAGTCGTTGTCAGAGACAGATATCAGAATCCGTGAATTGGAGACTGAAATATCTGATAGTAAGATGACCCAGAAGCAGCTAGAAGAAAGAAACCAGCTTTTGACTAAAGAGTATGAGATCGCAGAGAGTAACTTGACGTTGTTGCAGAGCAGTATCAACTCGAAGGACGATAAATTGAGTTCCTACATCACTTTGAGTAACCGGTTCAAGGATCTTTATAGAGAGAAACAGCAAGAGATCCAGAATCTCCGGGACCAGAATTCGAAGCTCAGTTCGAAACTCGACTCTGAGGAAGAGACGAAGGTCACCGAAGTCAACAAGAACAAGCTTCTCGAGCAGCGGTTGACCAAGCAGGAGACAGAGTTGGAGCAGTTGAATGATGAGTTGAAGAAAGTGGCTGCCAGTTACGACGAGTTACGAGAACGTAACGAGGCAATGGACGAGGAGAATTTCGGATTGAAGCATCAGATCGAGGAATTGAAGACCCAGAACCGTGGTTTGAGAAGCAGTGTGGGAGCTGCCGAGGGCAGAGTCGCCAACTTTGCGTCCCAGAAAGAAGAGTTGGAGGCTGAACTTGAGACTGCCAAGCTGGTCGCTGAAGAGTTTAAGAAGAAAGCTCAGACGCTAGACAGTGAGAATTTCAACTTGAAGGATGACTTGAACGTTAAGAAGTTGGAGTATGACCAGCTCCAGAAAGAGTACAATGAGCTGAGCGAGTTGGTACAGAAGAAGAATGCCAAGTTACAGGACTACGAAGAGGAGTTGGAAGCTTTGAACGAGAAGTACTTGCAAGCGTTGAACGAGACCAAGTTAAAATTGAACGAGGTCAATGAAGTGAATGCCAAGTTTGCAAACTCTGTCAGCACTGTGACTGAGTTGCGTGAAAGCAACGAGCAATTGAGTAGCGTTGTGGCAGAGCTTCGTACTAAGATCATAGCTGCCGAGCAGTCAGCAGACACTTCAAAAGCTGATTTGGAGAAGCTCCGGAAATTGTATGATTCGCGTACCGACGAGTTCCTGGGCAAAGACCAGATCATTGGCGAGTACCAGGAGAAGGTGACCAAGTTGGAAGAGACGCATATTGAGGAGTTGGAGAAGATCCAACGAGAGATCACCAGCTTGCAGACAAGTATCAATGCCAAGAACAACGAGTTGGCACACTTGCAAGACACTAACGAGTCGCTCACCGAGGAGAACAGCAAGTTGTCGGACAAGTTCAGAGAGCTGAACGAAGAGTTGCGAACAATGAAGAAGCAAGTGGAGCTTTTGAAGCTGGAGCTGTACGAATCGGAGAAGAAAACCGAGGAGCGGCTCACCAAGTTGTCGGAAGACTTATACATTCAATACTCGCGGAAACACGAGCAGAAGATTGCGATCTTGAAGAAAGGGTACGAGACCAAATGGCAGTCGAAACTCAATGCTGCTAACACTACGATTGACAGTTTGAAGCGTGAGATCCGAGGGTTGGAAGATACTCTTAGTTATGAACGCAAGGAGAAGCAGGAGCTTCTTAAGATCTGGGACCAGATGGATAACATTGAGTCTGCAGGGAAGAAGATCAGCAAGGATGTATAGGGAGGGCATAGCAGATGGTGGGAGTTTGCAGAGGAAAGGCGTTTGTCAAGGGAGGCATACCAGATGAGAGGAGTCGTTGACAGAGAGAGGAGTATTATTTGCTGCACTAGACAATTGGACAATATATCATTGATCGCGACCGACATGGTCGAAGGTGACCAAAAGAGGCGTATGTCTACAGAAACGAAGTACGTGCTTCAAAGCAGTACCTTACCACTACACAACTCCTCACCAGAAAAAGACTTCTCCCCCACAGAATATAATCCTCCTTTCGCCCACCAGAGACCCAAGCTCCTCCACCTGTCAATTGTTTTTCCTGACAAGTCTATTTTTCCGCGTGGCATCTTATCAACTCGCCCCAAGTCGCCCCATTATTTTACTAGTCTCACAATGTGAGTTTCCACATCAATGGTGTGTTCCGCTCATGCATATATATACTCGCTCCATCTAAGTTGCTGTATCTTACATCAGTAGTCGCTCCACGAGGGGTTGCCCGGCCGCAGCCCGAGCCTCTGGTGATGGTTTATCTCCATGTTTTGCAAGCTCAAGCACAGTCGAACCGTTTTCGAAAGTTGCTTGTGGATTCCAATTAGAATATGACGGTGACTGCTCCCGAATCGTTTGCGTTCACCTCGTTGGTGACCAGCAGCCTTGAGATCTACGAGAAGACAATTGATTTCTACAAGTTGCTTGGGTTCAAGTTGACCAAGAGCTACCTAAGAGACGTGAATGCTACCACCAGTGTTCTTGAGACCAGAGGCATTTCGTACGAGTCGCTCCGAGAAGCCTGGCTCGAGTCGTTTGCCGAGCCTCATATGCCTCGGTCCAGAGACTTGGCTATCAAGGTGCGATTGTCCAACTACCAATTGGATACCATTGATGATTCCAACCAAATAGCCCACGACAGTATCAAGATTGTGTTGTTCTCCACGAACTTGAAGAAGATCCGCCAGATCTTGGGCACCAACGGCTACAAGATCGTCGACAATCCTCATCGTACCTCCAACAAGATCCACGAATACACTTTCAAGACTAGAGACCCTATAGGGAACGCTATTGGGTTCACTCCTTACCTTACCCCTTTCGACGCCGAGCCGTACACGCCGGAGTCTGTTCCTACTGCGGTTCCTGTGGTTCTGACTCTTCTGAACCCTGGTGCTGCTGGAGGTAAGCGGAAGAAGAAGATTGCTGTGATGACCTCAGGAGGTGACTCTGCAGGTATGAACGCAGTGGTTCGAGCAGTGGTCCGTGCAGGGATTTTCTATGACTGTGACATTTTTGCAGTCTACGACGGTTACAATGGGTTGGTGAAAGGTGGTGACATGATCCGCCAGATGAATTGGCAGGACGTCAGAGGTTGGTTGTCGTTGGGAGGAACCTTGATTGGTACTGCACGTAACATGGAGTTCCGTGAATGGGACGGTCGTTTGAAAGCGGCTTATAACTTGATCAGTCAGGGTGTAGACTCGTTAGTTGTGTGTGGTGGTGACGGTTCGTTGACTGGTGCTGATTTGCTTAGATCTGATTGGCCTAAATTGGTCGAGGATTTGGTGAGCCAAGGGAAATTGACCGCCAAACAAGTCGAGCCTTATAAGACGCTTTCGATTGTTGGGTTGGTGGGATCTATTGACAACGACATGGCTTCTACTGACCGGACTATTGGAGCATTCTCTGCTCTTGAGAGAATTACTGAGATGGTTGATTACATTGATGCTACTGCAGCGTCGCATTCCCGTGCGTTCGTTGTTGAGGTCATGGGTCGTCATTGTGGCTGGCTTGCGTTGATGGCAGGGATCACTACTGGTGCCGATTATATTTTCATTCCAGAACGACCAGAGAACGACGCTCAATGGAGAGAGAACTTGAAGAAAGTGGTGATGCGCCACAGAAGCAAGGGGCAAAGAAAAACAACCGTCATCGTGGCTGAGGGTGCCATTGACCACAGTAAAACTCCAATCACCTCAGAAACCGTCAAGAACTTCTTGGTGGATTTGGGGTTGGACACCAGAGTCACCCAGTTGGGACATGTCCAAAGAGGTGGTACTGCCTGTGCCTATGACCGGATGCTTGCTACTTTGCAAGGTGTTGAGGCTGTCAAGGCAGTGTTGGAAGACGACAAAGAGGCTCCGTCTCCATTGATTGCAATTCAAGGTGGTAAGATCGTCAGAACTCCGTTGATCGAGTCGGTGGCCCTTACCAAATCGGTGGCCACAGCCATTGAAGCTCAAGATTTCGACAAAGCCATGTCTCTTAGAGACTCTGAGTTCTCAGATTGTTATCGGAACTTTGTCGAGACTGCGTTGTACGACGATGGGTCTCACGCATTGCCTGAGTCTAAGCGGTTGAACATTGCCGTGATCCACGTAGGTGCTCCAACGTCTGCTCTCAATGCAGTGACTCGTTCCATTGCATTATACAGTTTCTCTCGTGGGCACAAGTTGCTTGCCATCCAGAACGG
Organism: Saccharomycopsis guyanensis; assembly: GCA_030578595.1. Classification (NCBI taxonomy): domain Eukaryota; kingdom Fungi; phylum Ascomycota; class Saccharomycetes; order Ascoideales; family Saccharomycopsidaceae; genus Saccharomycopsis; species Saccharomycopsis guyanensis. The sequence continues at coordinate 265,614 of JAJMSQ010000004.1, forward strand.
ATTTGCAGGTTTGATTCGTCATGGTGCTGTGAAAGAATTGAACTGGAACGATGTCCAGGACTGGCACAACTTGGGTGGCTCGGTGATAGGTACCAACCGGACGTTACCAGCCGACGATTTGGGGACTGTGGCGTACTATTTCCAGAAGAATATGTTTGATGGGTTGATTATTGTTGGAGGGTACGAGGCGTTTGCATCGCTTCGGGAGTTGCAAGAAGCCCGTGAGCAGTACCCTGTGTTCAATATTCCTATGCTTGTGATTCCTTCGACAGTGAGCAACAACGTCCCAGGATCAGAGTACTCTTTGGGAGTCGACACCTGTTTGAACGAGCTTGTCAAGTACTGTGACGCTATCAAACAGTCGGCGTCTGCTTCCAGAAGAAGAGTGTTTGTGATTGAAGTCCAAGGAGGATACTGTGGGTACGTTGCAAGTTACGTGTCACTTATCACCGGTGCCATTGCAACATACACTCCAGAGGTGAAGATCGACTTGTTCAAGATTCAGGAAGATATCAATTTGTTGAAAGAATCATTCAAGAGTGACGTGGGCGAGAACAGAGGAGGTAAGATCTTCATTCGAAATGAAAAGGCTTCGAAGATCTTCACTACTGATCTCTTGACCAATATCTTGGCAGAGAACTCCGAAGGGTTGTTTGGAGCCCGTGCGTCTGTTCCCGGGCATGTTCAACAAGGTAACTTCCCATCGTCGTTGGACAGAGTTATTGCGTCTCGATTGGGAGTGGAAGCCTGTCACTTCATGGAGCAATGGAACGAGAAGGTGAATTCTCTGATGAACGAACAGTTCAATGATGTGTCGGATCCTAAACTTAGATTCAGATACGTCAATGGAGTCAAGGCTCCTACAGTTGCCAACAATGATGACTCTGTTTGTGTGGTGTCGATTCATGGAAGTTCGATCAAGTTCAAGCCAATGACTGACTTGATTGAGCATGAGGCCGATGCCAAACTCAGAAAGTCCAAGCTTAACTTCTGGCAGGCGTTCGATGAGGCCAACGATATTTTGAGTGGTCGGTTGTATGTTCGTGAAGAGATGCGCAAGCAAAAAGCTGGACAGACGGTCACCAAATCGAACATGTAGTGGGAGTTGATATGGAGCAATAGAGTATACAAACGAATTATCAATGAACAAAACAAGTAATTGGATGTAGGGGGGTGGCGGTGGAAATATATTTGTAGATGAGGGTCAGTGACTGGGAATTATGAGACAGAACTGAAACAGACAGACGGAGTTTATAGGAGTTCAATCATTTCAATTACAGATTGGAGTGAAATACAGTTGAGTATGGGTGGATTCATTTATTGTATTCTTAAGAGTCTATTCTATTGAGAGTCTGTAACATTGTGCGTCTATACTATGAGTTCTATCTGTGAGTCTGTGAGTCTATAACATTGTAACACAATTTGCTTCCACTCTTGTTCCCCCTATAGCTTCCCCTCCAATAGCTCACTTTCTATCTCATCAATTATATCATACACCAAATCCTCGGCTATTTTCTCATTGTATCGTTCACAGAGATACCTCACTTGAGAGTCTTGCTCGATCTCTTTTGGCAAGTACTTAAACTCTGGACCAGGGTTGAGTCTGACCGCTCCTTTCTTGAACACACTGGCCATTGGATAGTACCCTAACGATCCATCATTGTTGTAGTGTCTAGCAGGTAGTTGTGCCTTTGCTTGCTTGGAAGAAGGTGGAAGGAACGCATACAAATCTTCAAACGCAGTACCCACTAACTCACCGTTCTTGAACACTACGATCTTTGAACCAGGCAACTTTGCTGGCCGGAACTGTTTGGAATCACTGACGGCTTTCTCACCAAACACTGTCACTGGATTAAGAAGATGCTCGAACGGACTGGTCAGCTGGTACTCGTACTGTTCATAGTACATTTCGTTCTTGTACTTGATAGGAATCTGGTCTCTGAACACGTCAGTGACTCTCTTTCCAGTCATATGGTTGATATCTTGACGTTCGTCTTCTTCAAGTTTCTTGGACTTCTTTCTCTTCTTGTTGTTCTGAGCAGTGTTCTCCACATTCAAAGGTCCAAAGTATATTTCTGCATGCTCTGGTTCTCCAGGAGTTTTAAACTCTACCTGTTTATCAGCTATGTTCCTTTGAACTTCTAAAGACGGTAGTTCCACTAAAAACCCAATCACGTCGCTGGTCTTAAACCCATCACCCATGAACCGTTTGGGTCTTGACAAATGCACTTTCTGTCCATTGACATCTTTCACAGAGTACCCGTAAGCATCGTAGCCTACAGGAGCCTCCAAGGAAGCTTCTCTGCGTCCAATTCCTAGTCTAACATGTGGTGAAGTGTGAACACTGCCTCCTGAGTTGTCGTTGGCGTGCATCACCACGTACTCGAAGTACCACTTACCTTCGAAGATCCCGATATTCGACCGGGCACTTCGCCAGCCTTTATTAGTGGTCAATGCCGTCACTTGGTCGTCTATGGCCACTCCCAGAGACCGGTCAAAATAATCAAACCTCACTCCAAAAGGTGGGAGGTCCGACGTGCTGTAGAGACTGGTTGAAAAGTACGGGTTAGGACGACATGGTTTGTATTTGAACCCTCTTTTGTTGACAGGATGGTCGTCGGTCTTGAAGAATGTCGTGGATTCTAACAATGGGTTCTCTTCAAGTTGTTGCGCAGAGTACTCAAGCTTGCAATCTTCGATCTTGGTGGGTATACTGGCTTGATTCAATGCGTCTGCCAAAGTATAAGGTGTACGAAGAATAGGTAACGTTGACACTTGAGGAGCTGTGGTTGCAGTTGAAGGAACAGGGCTCAGTAACTCGGACGATTCCAGGTGTTTCACTGGTGGGTCGACCTCCATGTTGAAGGAAACTGTGGGGACGTTTGACGGTAACTGTGGTCGATCTTAGCTTGAAATTTGTTAGTAATTTTTGCGTGTAGAATGCAGGTGTGAGGAGGAAGGACTAGCAGTGGTGTTTGATCTTGCGTTGTTCGTTTTTAGTTTATTTAATTTATAAAGTCGTTGGCTTACAAGTTTGTTTATTGCTTTTAATTTTTCTTGGTTCTTACTAGTTATAGTATGAACTGTTCATGCTCTCTGTAATTACTGAGAGACCGTTGTACCTGCCTGCAGATTACAGTACAGTACTCTACTCTAACTGTCAAATATATCATCTTCTCTGTTAGACCATATATCTTGTACACTCCCTTGTCTAAATCACAGACAATTGAAATAACAAAACAATCAGATTTATATCAATCAAGAACTTTTCTTCTCTCTCAATTCAAAACCTCAGCAACTGCCACAGTATTACTGTCTACTTAGTACTGCCTCCACTTAACACTACCCGGAAGTTAAGTCAAGTCAAGCCATACAGTAAACACCAAATACAACCACCCACAACAACAACATGACCACCGTCGCTGGAATGGAATCGCCAATCGTGTTTGACACCCGATGTCTAATTCAATATGTCATTCTGGCTAAAACCATTTCAGAAGAAGTGTTGGCTAAAGTATGGCTAGAATGTATGGCAGACGAACTAGAAAACATCAATGAAGAAGAGAAAGCAGCAGCAGTGCTCGACATTGAAGAATCAGAATCAAAACAGATCCTCGAAGACACGTTGGCCAAGATCAATCTCGAACTATATCCAATGGGGTACCAGATAAAAAAACATAAAGACAGATTGAGCACTGGCAATGTTATGTACTACTCCTACGTAAATATCCAGAGTGACGAAGTGTCGAAACTCAACACTGACTACTCTGCCGACGATGTCCGAGTAATCGGCGAAGTGATGAAACTCCTCATGGACCCCAACGCAGGGTCTGACGGTTTGAGTAGTACAGCAGCTCTCAATGAGTATCGTACTTCAACGTCTAAAACCTTGGCCTCGGGCCAGACCTTTTTCCAGAGTCTTGTCGACCGAGGCTGGCTTATCTTGAACGACAACGGCCATTACCAGCTAGGACTCCGATTGGTTGCCGAGCTCGAACCCCATTTAACTTCCAGCAATTAAGCTTGGTAGACACCCCAAGTCATTGCTGAGGGGATTTTGCGACCTCCGTCATGCAGGCAGCGAAAACATCGCATCTTGTATATAAACTGGGGTACCGGTCGTTCCAGCAGTTCAGTTTCTTCAGAATATCAATTCGAAAAGACTTATTCAAGTTTACATTTCAATCTTCAACTAATAATGGCCTGTGAATGTGTTGCTAAGAACTCTTGCTCCTGTGCTGCTGGAAAGTGCACCTGCTCTTCCACTACTTGTGAATGTGATACTTGCTCCAAGTAGTGGGCGGTGCCAAAGGCTACGAGACTGGCCTAAGATCATGGAATGGTTTAATATTAAGGAGTACGTCTTTCTAGGCTGTCTTTTTTACTAAGTACGACCCTACTGCACTAGGTATGCTGTGGTGTCTATGATGACTGCTTTTAGTGTATAGTGACATTGACATATAGTAATGATATGAATAGCATGATCTTGTAGCGAACCGAGTGTGAGTTGTGTTGCGGCGTAATTACAGATATAACAAACACAACACAATGACAAGTGTGGCAAACACAACACAATAACATAGTACACCCCATTGAGATCACAAAGCGCAACCAGTGTAAGCTGTGCTGTACAACATACAGTGATCACAAATAGAGCATACACAAAATAATGACATACAAAAAAGACATCGCCACTACAACGTCCAAACAGTAAACTATATTGTAACATGTCTGTTCTATGCATAATATACATCTAAGATCTAATCTCTCACCGTCGGCTCAAGATCTCTGCTTTCTTCCCTTAGATTTAGGCTTGGACTTCCCACTGGCTCCAATGGTAATGTTCACTCTTGGAGGCACTGGGAACCCAAACCCTTTGGCGACCTTCACCAAATCAAGCTTGTCGATCTGGTACACTGTTTTCAAGTGGTGGCTCGCGTATGCTTGTAAGTACGATCTGTAACCGTCTTTTGCTGACTGGTGCAACCAGTAGTTCTGGGAGATCAATTTCTCCAAATGAGACTGCACGTTGGCGATCTTGTTCGATGGGAAATCGTATTCGTTCAATGGAACCTTGGCAGCTTTCAAATAACGGAGGAACCCAAGCTCAGAAGGGGTCAAGAACATAAGCGACTTACCCTTACCTGCAGTACCTCTTGCGGTTCTTCCGACTCTATGAATGTAGTCTCTTGGATCATCTGGAGGATCAAACTGCACAATCCAGTCGACGGCAGGAATATCCAATCCTCTGGCCGCAACGTCGGTACATATTAAGATCCCTTTCTCTGCGTTACAGAACTCAAAGAACGTGTTGGTCCGTTTCTGCTGTTTCTGTTTGCCATGCAAGTCTAACACCGGGATATCAATGTAGTTCAACAACTCGCCGAAGTACTTGACCGAGTTGCAAGAAGACAAGAACACAATGATCTTCTTCTTTTGGTTACGTTTAAGGAACGAGAACAACAACAAGAACCGCTTGTCACTCTCACAAACCACATATCCTTGCTCCAATCCATTGGCAGTAGAAGTATCGTCTTGAGAATCGACGTTTATATACAAAGGCCCAGGTCTAAGAGAAATCCGGGCCAAGTCGTCGACCTTGGTTGTTTGCGTAGCAGAGAAAAGCATCGACTGTCTGTTCTCACTAGGTAAGATCTTGATGATCTGTTTCATTTCTTCCTCGAACCCAATCTCCAAGATTCTGTCAGCTTCATCAATGACAAGTGCTTTCAAGTTCTTGAACACAAACCCTTTAGTGTTCTGCAAATGATCAAGCAAACGACCAGGAGTGGCAATAAGCAAGTTCACACCTTTAGCCAACTTCTCTGCCTCGGCTCTTCTGTTGGCACCTCCAATCACAATACCAAACGTCTGACTATGATACTTCATGAGCTCACGAGCCACTCCAAAGATTTGCAACGCCAATTCTCTGGTAGGCGAAACAACCACAATTCCAGTTCCGTTTCTTGGCTTGAACTTCAACGAGTACAATTGCTCGATGGCAGGAATCAAGAACGCCAAAGTTTTACCTGATCCTGTCTTAGCAGCTCCTAGCACATCCTTACCAGCAAGCAAAGGAGGAATGGTTCTTGCCTGCACCTGTGTCATTTTGGTGAATCCCATATCATTGATGGCTTTCAAAGTAGGCTCGGACAAATCAAGTCCAGTGAACGTATCAACTACATTATCGTCATTACTTGGAGTATCCACTGCAACAGCAACTTGTTTCTTCTGAACTTTCTTTTGTTTCTTTTCAACTTTTTCTTCTTCTTCAGATTCACTGGCGGTGTCTTCATCATCATTTTTCTTACCAGACTTCTTAGGATTGATGTCTAACAAGTTCGATACTTCATCAAACTCCTCGTCCAACTTGTCAACGGCATCGTTTTCAGCAACTTCCAGCACATCCTCCTGCTCAACTTTGGTTTTCTTGACTTTTCCTTTCGTCTCGGAAATATCAGACTTCCGCTTCTTACTATGCTTAGCGACACCCATGCTCTGTGCTACTCTCTACTTACTGCTAGAAAATTTTTTTTCTGCTCATCTCCCGTGCGCCAGGGCCCGCAACCCGAAAAAAGGTTCTGTCAAGTGCTGCACCGGCAAGCACCCGGATCGAAAAGGACGCACTGAGTACCTGATTGGGCAACACTTATGTTTGGGAGCCACTTGGTTGGTTGCGAACCAGCCCTGCTATATGAAATTTGCACGACCAGATTCTTGGAACTCCACCTCCCGGTATATAACAGACCCGCAAGCCGCACCAGCTCAAACCCTGGATATTCTGCCCCTGTGTTTCTGTGTTCCTCGCCATGTCCAAACAGATTGAGATTGCTACTCTGGAATGGTTTGCTCCGTACCCATTGGAGCAGTTTGCTGCCCTTGGGAAACTGAGCTCGGAGTCTGTGCCGGAGCAATCGCCGTTGGGTCAACCGTACGGGACTCCCGTGGTGGACGTGAGGGTCGGCCCGATTATTCGGTTGCTAGGCACTTTGGAGAAAGGCCTGAACAAGTACCGTGCTACTATTCTCTTAGTGACCAACGACGAGACCTCAGAGTACGTCAACAACCAGGCTCCGGCCATTGATTTTACTGCTGGCATTGCCGACAGAGCAGCTCTTGGAGACGCCCCGTCGGTGGCAGTGTTGCCGGGGGCGTTCCCTGGAGTGTTGTTTTACCAAGAAGTGGGCTATAGTTTCTGGAGGTACGACGTGGAGTTGGATATCTTGGACTACGAGCAGAAAGTGACATATTCGGTTAACGGCACCCACAAGCCGCAATTCTTCTTCTACATCCCGGGGTTGCAGCAGTCGATGAACGTGGTCAGTTTCTCGTGCAACGGGTTCTCGTTGGCCACCGACACCCTGGACTACAAGAACTCGTTGTGGTACGACGTGTTGGAGAAGCACAGCAAGGTCCGGTACCATGTTGCTCTTGGCGGCGGTGACCAGTTGTACTGCGACAAGGTCAAGAACGTGTCGAACGAGTTCCAGGAGTGGTTGGAGGAGAAGAACCCGGTCAAGAAGGTCAAGGCGGAGTTCACTCCGGAACTAGGTAAATCGTTGGCCCTGTTCTACATGAACGCATATGTAGAGTGGTTTGGCCGTGGGTGGTGGGCAGGAAAGAACGGACGCACTTTACAAGCGTTGTTTCCGGTGACTCTCAGCACAATTCCAACCGTCAATATTTATGATGACCACGATGTCATTGACGGGTATGGAACTTATAAGCACTCTACCATGAACACTGCCATCTTCAAAGGCTTGGGTAAGGTAGCGTTCAAGTACTATATGTTGTTCCAGCACCATACGTTGTACACCGACGAGTCGCACTGGAACGAACCTAGTTGGATCCCAGGGTCACAGCCTGGTCCGTACATGGGAGTGAAGGCTCATTCCAACTATGTACGATTGGGACGTGAGATTGGGTTTGTCGGGTTTGACTGTCGGACCGAAAGAAAACGCGACCAGATTCTTACTGAGGCAAGTTACCAGGCGATCTTTGCCCGGCTCGAGCATGAGATCGAGCAGGCTAACGGTGAGATCAAGCATTTGTTGGTGATGCTTGGGGTGCCTATTGCTTACCCACGTTTAGTGTGGTTGGAGAAACTTTTGACCTCCAAGGTGTTTGCGCCAATCAAGGTTTTGGCCCAGAAAGGCATTGTGGCCAAGGGATTGGTCAACGAGTTCGACGGGTCGATCGAGGTGTTGGACGATTTGGAGGATCATTGGTGTGCCAAGCACCATAAACATGAACGGAACCGGTTGGTGGGTCGGTTGCAAGAGTTTGGAGCCAAGACCGGTACCCGGGTGACCATCTTGTCTGGAGACGTCCATTTAGCAGCAGTCGGACGGTTCAAGTCTAGAGTCCATCAACATACTGTCAGTAGTAGGAAAACAGAGACCAACGAACGGATCTTGAGAGAACCTCAGTATGACCCACGGTTGATCTTGAACGTTATCAGTTCAGCCATCACTAATGCCCCACCGCCAGACGGAATGGCCACCTTGTTGTATAAACGGTCCAAGATCCATCGGTTTGATCATAACACCGATGAGGATATGGTGCGTCTTTTCAAGAGAGACGTCACTGGGTCCCCAAGAAAAAACAACGAGTTCAACAATAAACGGAACTGGTGTGACTTGATCTTGGCCAAGCAGATCCCTAAATACGTTTCTTACGATAAAGATGTTGCCAAGGTACCTGGTTTGGTTGATACTGAGGAACAAGAGAAGGAGTTGTATGGGTCCTTAGGAGACAACACTCTTGACCAGTTGGCATACCCAGTGCTTCCAGACTCGTTGTCGACCACCATCCATATTGAGAAAACCCCGGAGAAAATCAACAGCGCGTGTGCCAACTACGAGATCTTGATTCCTCCGTTGGTGCAAAAGGAGGTTCTTGAAGACGTCGGGGTCAAGGAGTAACTCTAAAGACCCCCGTGCTTGGAACCTGTCTATTTTTTGTCATAGGACGTGCATGGCACCGTCCAACTGTCGTGATTTAAGGTGTTTAGTTTAGCAAGTTTATCCCACCATTATTTAATTTATTTATTGAAATTGGTCTAATTTGACACGTAGAATGCAATTAAAACAAAAAAAAATTAGAGTTGTCACCCAAAAATAGCAGTTTTCTCACAGGTGTCTCCTGAAATGGTTACTTGGAATTGCGCTGCAACCTAGTTTTTCCATCAGGGCTGCAGCACCCCAGGTTCCAGACTCATACTTAATTTTAGACAGGCTTGGTTCATCCACACTAAGGTTCCAGCCAAGACAGACGCCATGAGCAACAAGAACAAACGAAGCAGTCTGATATTCAAGCGCAACTCCCTCAGATTGTTTGGCTCGGTGTTCTCCGACAGTCTGTCACCGGCCACGTCTCCCCTGGGGTTGCTGCCGCTTGAAACAAAACTGTCGAGGTTAAGCCACAAGTCATCTGCCTCTTCGAAACTCAGCGCTGGTGCAAAGTCGGTGCAACCGGTCAAGTCGTCGGGGTCCAGCAAGTCCGACATCAAGCAGAACCACTCGTATTCGGTGTCCAGCTCTGACTTACCTCATCACAAATCGACCTTGTCTATGAGCATTCCTGACGTACCAGAGCACAAAATAGAAGAGACAGAAGCCCTTGACAACGAGTTCGACTTTGTAGCGCCACAACAAGACTTGAAAATGAAACACAACCACACGGGCACCACTGACAGTCAGCCGAGTCTTAATACTCCGTTGACAATCAACGTCGGCACTGGCAGTTCGTCTGCTTCTCAACTCAGTTTCTCAGTGTCTGACGGACCTAATGCTTCTACTGCCAATTTCAACAGGTATCCTATTCCTTTAAAGGCTCAAAACACAGGCAACAAAAGAAGACTCCCGCCTCCTGCCACTGATGACACAGAAAAAATCCAAGAGTTCTATCACAACAGACACTCCATGCTTCCTCCACCAAAAGAGCAAGTCCCTGAGGAACCTGTAGAAGCTTCTCAGTATACGTCCCAGTCACAATCGAATACTGCAGGCCACGTACGAACTAAATCGGAGATTGACGAGTTACGTGACCAAGTGGACGAATTGTCTATGTCCTACAGAACAACTCCACTTCAGAACATCGACACGAACTTGGTGCGCAACGATTCTCAGTACAGTCAGTCGCAACCCACCAGTTCTGTTTATGCCAGTGGCGAAGAGCTCGGGGTTTCAGATGTCGAGCCTTTGAATGTTGGTTACGGTGATTCTCGCGAACAGTCTATTGCTAGTGATAGTCCTATCGACAGAACCTTGGCTCCAGAACCAGTGACCAATTTCCACAACTTGTCCAACGAAGATCTACACAACATGATATCTGACGACAAGGCGCTTTTGATGGCCCAGCACGAAGCCTTGGATAATCAGCAGTTGCTTCTCTCACCTAAAAACAGAGACGAAGAAGAACATACGTCTCTCAAACGTCGCAGCGACCTTTTTTCCACAGAAGAGTTTGCATCACAAGAAGATTTACTTCCTCCAGAACAGACGTTCAACCAGCCTATGGCCAGCTCGCTAAGTGTCAACGAGTTCATTGATGCCCAGTCCAATCTTACTTCCACCTCGGGAGGCACTGCTGGGTCTAAGCCTCATCTTCCAGAGCCAATTCCGGGGACGTTCGTCTCTCCTGTCCACGAGTACAACTCGCAAGATCACTTTGATTTCACCAGTGGAAACCAAAACTTGTCGCCGTTGTCTCCAACAATGGGCCGATCCAGAGGTCCGTCTGTCGGTCAGATGTCTGCTGTTGACACTGTGAAAGCTGACGAAAGTGACACAGACACTCAACGAAACTCGCAGCTCGGATTAAACCTGTACCAAGCTCTGCACAATTCTCAAATGGGCTCCAACCACAACTTGGCTGTCGGGTTAGGTCATAGTTCAGATATGGTTATGGATCACAATTCTTCCATGGGTCATACTTCAGACGTCGGCTTAGACCATAATTCTTCCTTTGGCATAGATCACAATTCTTCCATGGGTCACAACTCGGGTATGGGTCTAGACCACAATTCTTCCAAGGGCCACACTTCAGATATGGGTTTCGAACACCGTTCTGGTCTTGCTGTAACCAACAATTCTGACGCCAGTTTAGGTAACAGTTCTATCCAGCAGAGCAAAGAATTGTTGAATACTCTGTTAGTAAACTACCATTCACTGAGTGACGTCAATGTTTACGACCAGCAACCAAGTCCTGGGTTGGTTAACAATCCTACATGGAGTACTGTTGACTATTCTACTAATGGCAGCAATGAAGATCTTGGTGAGTTATCATTCACTGCTCGTTCTCCTATATATGGACCGTATGAACCTATTGATGAACAGCCTCGGAAGATGGTGGTCGCCAATAATGTCACTGACAGCGAGGAAGACAGCACTGCTCCAAGTGTGAAAGAATCGTTTTTGACCGAGGATTGGGCCAACAAAGACGTCGGTGACATGTTTGCTAAGAACCCGAGCTTGAGTCCTAGTGGGTCATCACGCTCCCAGCAGCATAATCCTAGTTTGTTTGATTATGATCGAAGAGAGTCGACGATACCTCTTGAGATCCGAGGAGGACCCGGTGGACTGGAGATTCCTAGAAAAAGACGCTCCAATCCACATCTTCCTACTAGTGTCTATGAATCAAACACTAAAGGACCAAGTCCTGAGTTTGAATCTGCTCCAGTGGCACCTACCAAGAAAGTGCCTGGTTTGGGAGAGAAATGTGTGTACGTTGAAGTGATCAGAGAGAGAACGATGTTTGCCAACAGCAACAGCTCGTCAAGTAAATGGCAGTTGCCGGTTGGAATTCGTCCGGTTGACAAGAAATTGATGCAGCGCAGATCGACAGACCTCTCTGCTGCTCAGAGATTGAATTTCATGAGATACGGCCGTGACCTCAAGCATGTGTCTTTGAAACCGCGGTTGTTGGCAACGGGAGACGATGATGACGAGGCAAACACCGGTGATGGAGTGATCATCATGCAGAAAAATAATAACTCAGACACAAAGATCCAGCGACACTCGTCAGAGGCTAGTAAGGACCATATGCGTCCTCGGACCGACAACTATTACGTGGACTCATCTGATGAAGACGATTTGTTTGCGGAGTTTGCTGACGATGACTATGTGGCGAAATCTTTGAGTAGCAGTCCGTCGGCTGTCAATGAAGATGCAACCATCAGTTCGTCTTTGGGACGCATGGACAGTATGAAGAGTGCTGAGAATTATGAGAGTGGTGCGAACACGGGAGGAAGAGTTCATTTGTTCATTGCCAATCCAGACAATGATTCTGATTAGACACAATAGATTGACGGTTAGGTTACAAATAAGATACTGAGAGTTATGACGACAATGATTACTTGGTATGATTGTGATATTTTATTTGCCATAGGGCCAAGGTATATGTATATGCAAGGTAGATAAAGTGACCTGAAGCATAGATGAGAATATAATCAAAGTATGCGATCCTGCCCGAATTATTGTAATATAGCGACAAAAATAGCAACAAAAAGGAAGATTGGTTTTTTTCGTATCTCGTTAATCGTTCACCAGACTTGTAACTCTTCAAAGTACTCGACTCTCTCTGAACGACTGGTAACGTTTTTGACAACGCTAGCTCTCAAGGCGTCACTAAGAAGTGGAGGGCCACAAGCGTACACAGCAATAGACCCAGGCAACTCAGTGAAGTACTGCTCGATGTAACTGTTGACATCAGGTCTTATGAACTCGACGCTGAAACTTTCAAGGAAGCTCTTACGTTTCGACACCTGGAAGTTGAACTTCTCGTCCAACTCACTGTCGGTCAGTGCCTTATCAGAAGTTAGCTGAGCCTTTTCTCTGGTGAGGAACACCGTTGTTTGGATCAGAGAATGACTGAGAACGTGCATTTCTCTGGAGAATGCTTTCAAGGCAGCCAAGTCTTTGACGATCCAGTTGAGAATGATGTTCTTCTGGCCGTCTTTGTAGCGAGCTGCAAGTGTAAGTGCGTTGTCCAATGGTCCAGCAATACAGTCACCAGCAGCAAACAACACCACGTTGTCGTATCTGTTTAAAGGAGCCAGTTCACCGTAAGGGCCCTCGATGGCCACTCTGAGATTGTTTTTCACTTGTCCTGGACATTTGCTGACAAGATCGTGAAGAGTCTTGGTGATACCCTTCTTCTTGCGGATGTACATGACAAGTTCATTCTTGGACATGGAGAAACTGCCGGTGATAGGATGGGATTGCCAGAAACATGTTGGGAGCATGAAATGGACGTAGGCAAATTGTCCTGGTTTGCCTGCCCAAGGACGGTTGAGTGGCACTGTGAGTCTCATCAAGTCATCCGAGACAATCTCAAGACGGGATTTAGGCATGCCAAAGTTGACAAGACGAATGATCCGGACCAACCGATCAAACGACCAGAGAGCAATGGCAGCATAGATATAGTCACCCCAGTCGGCCATATGGTACCATGCTCCAACAAGGAACAAGGCAGCAAGCACGATGTGACAGTACAAGAAGATCTCGTATGCATGTTTACGGACCCAGTTCCAAGACAGCAACACAATAAGACCACAGCAGACCACAGCTACCATACCCCATTGGATGTAAGCGTTGGCAGCCACCGAGGAGAAGTAGATACCTTGCCAGTCGTAGACAAGAGTCATGGCGATACTATGGATCATGGCATGGAAGATCATGCCTCTGCCAACCCAACGATGGAACAGGTAAATGGTAGCTGGAGAGAACCCAGTACAGAATCCAAACACACTGTTGCGACCAGCAAATGCAAAGAGGATAGGAAAATGGACAAAGGCAATGATACCGGTGCGGTCAGCAACCTTACGTCCAAACTCGACTCTGTGCTCGGCGTACAATGGATGGAGATTGTCTTTCTCCCACAAGACAGAGAGGAAGATGATGTTCAAGATAATGTAGCCGAGGACAATGATGGAGTCACGGCGTTTAGGCACAAACGACTGGAAGATTCTCAAGAAACTGAATCTCTGAGTGTGTTTCCCATTGAAAGCTGCAGGAAGAAGAATATGTTTCTGGAACCATTTGGTAGCCGAGCTTTTGAACCCAGCAGCGTAACCGGCATGGACAACAAAGTTACCAATGGCAAACACAATGGCCACAAACACCCAGTAGGACACAATAATGTAGCCAAACACCATACTCATGTCGTAGTTCTTGTAGTGGATATGGTATGCATGTTGGTACGCTTTGAATTGCGACTCGGTGAAATTGAGCGGGGTGTTAAGAGCATCAGTGTGAGAAACATTGGCACTGGAAATCGCGTACTTGGAGCCGTTGGTGTAGGCAGCCACCAACTCGTCCTCGGTGGTCATGTCGCATGGGTATGCAAGTCCGAATTCAATAGCAGCAGCAAGTTCCAGTTGACTAGTAGCGTAATTACTAAGACAAATAGCAAAAGTACCAAGCGACGGTTGCAATGAACAGATGGTCATGGTCATATCCAGACCCATGATGGCAACGTCAGTGTCCAAACCGTACCATGTATAAGATTCCGTAAGACTTTCACAGGCTCTCACTAACCAATACTGTGGAGTGTTGCGCTGCTCAACATAACCGTGAGCAGCACCAAGCAACAACCAGACACAAGACAACCACAACATGATAATTACAAATGTCCAAGCCAGTCCCTGGGGGAACTGTCGGTATAAATACGTTTACTTACGAAGGGTCATGGCGCATTGGCGAGCCAGATCCCAATGCTGATCCTGGAAGATATTGCTCATATCGGTAACCAAAAATTTCCAAGGATCGCTGCAACGAGGAAAAAAAGCTCATTAATCAGGTCCGCCTGGGCAGGCTGTTGCGGCATGCAACTGAAAAAAGAAGCTGTGAACGGAGGTGCATGGAGCAAGAGAATGTTGTGGTGGTGGACTGTGGTGGACTGTGGTGTTCGACTGTGGTAATAATATCTCGAGATTCATTGTTGAACAGCAGCTATTCCTCGAGGAAGATGGTTATTGTTCAGTGCCTATCACTAGCATTGTTTCCTGACAGGGTTCTGTGTCTATCACTTTCCCTGTTTGACTTGCAGCTGCCTCGAAGGAGTGGCCAGGGAATATATGAGGAGTACCAGAGTAACCCGAAGGCTTGGAATTGTGATCCTAGTACTGAATTAGTACAATGCTCGATTAGTCCAAATGTTTCTCAATTGTAGCATGCGGTTATGGAGCATGTTGTAGAGATTGGCTGTGAGAAAGTATTTCCGATTTGGAGTGCAGCAACTACAGTGCAGAGACAATTTGCTCGTGGCTCAGCAGTGGGAAATCCTCAGTCATAGTATAGAGTTATGAATTGAGGCATACAGTCAGTGACTGTGCACAGCAAAGTTTATTATCCCATGACAAACACAATCTTGGGTATTGGCCCCCGACTAATTAAGCCAAGCCCTGTGGGTCTCCACTGTCAATAATCCCAGCCAAATGGGGATGTCAATACAGTGGATATCAGTGGTGCGACATAGCATAAGCCTGTCTAAGCATATTACTGAGTAGCAATGTCTAGTCACCACGCCCACCACAACACTCGTTATGGTATATGCTATTTTAGTATGCTCCTCGTAATATAGACCCTTCCTGTCTCACAAATATCCTTAGTTTGACTCCGATAATTATCGCTGCTATTGTCACTGCAATTGTCGCTGCCCAACTGAGACCTTAACGTCTGGAGTGAGCTTAAGTTCGCTGCGTGGTTCTGCCCGGGTCTGCATCCACCGATTCACGATTTTTTTTTCGACTGCAAACTCCAGTTGCAATTGATGGTCGACTCCAGCAACTGACAACCAACCAGCCGATTCTTGCACCATGAAATTTGTCGCACTAGTATCTGGGGGTAAGGATTCGTGCTTCAATGTTCTTCATTGTCTTCTCAACGGCCACGAGCTTGTGGCTCTAGCCAACCTTTATCCACAACAGCAAGCTGACGATGAAATTGACAGCTTCATGTACCAGACCGTGGGATACTCAGTGCTAGCTCACTACCAACAATGCACCGGTGTGCCAATGTACCGAAGAGAAATCAAGGGGTACTCTAAGAACCTCGAGCTTCAATATAAACAGACTGCCAATGACGAGACCGAGGATTTGTACCAGGTGCTCCTGGCAGTCAAGGCTGCTCATCCTGATCTTGAGGCTGTGAGCCTGGGAGCAATCTTGTCGAGCTACCAGCGGACCCGTGTTGAGGACGTGTGTCTGCGGTTGGGACTTGTGTCACTTTCGTATTTGTGGCAAAGAAACCAAGCTGAGTTAATGGATGAAATGTGTCGGTGTTCAATGGAAGCTAGAATAATCAAGGTGGCAGCCAGTGGGTTGGGCCGTCGTGATTTGGGTCTTACTTTACAAGAAGTGCATCCACGGTTGATCCAATTGAACCGTAAATACGATGTCCATATCTGTGGTGAAGGCGGTGAGTTTGAAACCATGGTGTTGAATGCTCCGTTCTTCAAAGACAAACGTATTGCCATCAAAAGTCAACAAGTGGTCGACCATGACAGTACCAGTGACGTCTACTATTTGAAACTAGACACAGAAGTGGTCGACAGACAACCTGATGACCACGAATGGAAACAAGACGTAGAACCTCAGCCATTGCTCAAGAATATATTCAAGTACGTCTACTCAGAAGTATGCAGTGGAGAGGAACAAGCTCTGGAATCCCTGGAGGATTTGCCGTTTGAGCCTGCCAAGTGCAGCATTGGAATCAAACACCATGGCGAAAAGATCTTTATTTCCAATATCCATTCTGGAGCAGAAACCATTGAGGAGCAATTGGACTATATCTTCTACAGTGTTCAGCAGATTCTTAACCAGCACAACGTCCATTCCATGAGCAATATCATGGCCGTGACGTTGCTTGTGTCTGACATGTCGAACTTTGCCGAAATCAACAAACATTACTCCAAAGTGTTCACTGAACCTCTTCCTCCAGCAAGAACATGTATTGAAACCGTGCTACCTGAGGGCCGGTTCTTGATGTTCTCATGCATTGCCCTTGACAGCACCCAGGACAAAGCAGGACTCCATGTGCAGAGCAGAAGTTACTGGGCCCCAGCGAACATCGGACCGTACTCACAAGCGATCTACAACTCAAAAACTATGTTTGCCAGCTTGGCAGGTCAGATCCCTTTGGTGCCTGCTAGTATGGCACTTGTAGACGAAGAGATCATGAGCCAATATCATATGACCACTGGGTTCGACCGGGTCAACAGTCTTAGCTCAGTATTATCATTACAACATTTTTCTTCTGTTATGGAAGCAATCAAATGTCAATCAATTGGGTCAATGGTGTGTTACACTCGACACTCTGATCTTGTTGCTAGTGCACGGTGTGCATATAAAGCATACAATGAATTGATGGAAGAAGAACACGCCATTGGCCCGGCTTACAAGTCGCTTCTTATAGCGTTAGTCAACAATATGCCACGGTCTGCTCCGATAGAATGGAGCGGTGTTACTTACGGAGTGGTGTCACTGTATGAACAAGACTACTATGATAGTGATGATGGAGAAGCAGAACCAAGCATGGCAGAACAGTTTCTTGAAAATTACGGAACAACCCGGTACGAAATTGTCAACAAACAAGGAACACTAACTTTTAATGGGAACGAATTTATATGTACACTTTGGTTCAATGAGCTTGAAGAGTTGAAGTTGCTTCTTGATTCTGATATGCATTTCACGCTTGTTATGCGTCCTACTAAGAACAATCGAGAAATCCTCACCATAGCCAACTCGTGCGACTTCATTCCAGTCAATGCAGTGTATAATTACAAAGGAGAAAAAGTGGAGGTGGGGGTGATCTGTCGTGGTACCATCCCGTTCAGAACATCAAGAATAGTTAATAAGCCAGTTTAATATTGATATGAGCGTTGTTAGTTTGTTGGAAGTAGCCGGCCCGCTGGTCCATGTGTGCGTCAGGGCTGCGTAACCAGGCCCAGTAGTAATGGTCAAAATTCTATTCGCTAGTCCATAGTAACGAGGACATAACAATGATTGGGACAAAAGTAATTCGGTTTAACGTGGCCAGTACCGTTAAGGAACTTAGATTTCATTTGTCGCAGACTGGTGATGCCAGTGTTGCTTTAAGGTGAGTATTTAGTTGCTAATTGTCGATGGGCCAGTGTACTAACAGAGATCCAGAAAATACTTGACGGAACTGTATCCAAAGATCAAGAAATCGAACCCAAGCTTGCCAATATTGATCAGAGAGTCGTTTGGAGTGCCACCTACTTTGTATGCTAGATATGGGTTTGGCAAGGAAGACAAATTTTCATTGGAAGGATTGGATAGTGCTCAGATTGAGAAGACTTTGAAAAGCTTGAAGTAGGCATTTAATGTATGAGGATTGGACAAGAATGTAGGAGTTGGCGTGGGGTTTGCAGTGAGGGAAGAGGAATTGCAAGGAAAGGAATGAAGTGTAGATGGTTGTTTTATTGTTGACATGGTATGTTTGGGCTCAATGGTTGGGGCTCCATACTTCAGATTAGTGGTGTTTCTCACTATTGATTTCTTCATTTTCCGTCGTGATTTTTTATTGTGTTTTGTCTATGAGTGGTATTTTGTAGTCTTTGATTTTTCTTAAGGTTACCTCTCTGAATTGCGGAGAATGGTAGACTTATTCACCATTGAGTGATGTACGTTATGGCTGAAAATTACATAGCTGCAGACTCTCTGGCATTCAACAATTGCATGCACACAAGAAACAGCTCCCTGTATTGAGAGTTCCTCTGGTTCTGAAATAAACCAAATAAGTTACCAGCTTTCTCTATTATGATATTCATTAAGTTCATTTCGATCTTTCTATGTACATAATTAACACTGTTCATCAGTGATCTCTGGTTGAGCGTCCTTCGACAGTCCACCAGACAACCCACCATGATATTCATCAGCATGCCAATGATAAACCGTGCCATTGACTGTCATAATTCCAGTCCTGCCTCATTTCTATACCAAACTTCAGTAATTGTCGGCCTGTCTCAAATTGTCTCTCTGTATACAGAAGGCCGTACAATCTCACTAGAATGCCTAGAGCCAACACTCAACACTAAGACCACCCCACTACTCTTCCCCCTTCTTATGGATCATCGGCCGAGGTTTGGCTCGCACTGTCGCTTTCGCTTTCTCGACATTCTCAAAACTACGTTTTCTTTGAGTACGGCACTGCTCCCAACCCACCAAGCTTCCTAGTAACCCTCCCCCGACTCCCCAGTTGGCAGCCTTAGCTGGGTTCTTGTGTATAAGCAATATCGTCGTGGCTAGCACCCCCATTGACGACAACCCAATAAGTCCAGCGTCCCTAAAACAAGGGATCTTCACAAGATTGCCAAACTTGAAATCCTCAAGGGTCACCGTATCAAAAGCAGTCTTAATCATAGGCTGTGGTTGCGGAGGCTTGGCAGCTAGAGTGTCGACACTCGGCTGGTTCAAATCATCCAAAAATACTTTGTCGTCAGCACCAGTGCCATGGCCAGCACCAACCAGTAAATCCTGCGGCACCTCGACCGTCGAAGTCTCACTCCTTCTCCAAGGAATCCAGCCCATTTCCTACCGTGGTAATAATTCTCCAGCCTCAAACATTCGCTTGCACGATCACCCTGCCCAAAAAAAATACCGTTGGCGTAGTCCCAGATTCTCAAGCACCCGCGGCCACGTGACGCCGCCTGGGTGCCTCGATAAAACGGGATCTGTCTGAAACCGTGGTTGTTGAAGGAACACCGCCACTCCCTCAGTCCAAGGCGTTCCAGAGCTTCGATATCCTCACGCCGCCAGTATCGTTGGACCACCACGACCGTGCTGACAGTCCCTGTGTTTTTCTTTTCTGCTTTTTGCTTCTGCTTTGTTTATATCTCCCGACTAGTTAGGTACACCTCAGTGGTAACCTTGAGCTGGCTGCCCCAACTGGATCCGACCCTGCCGCACCAGCTCAGTGTTGACCAAGCACAATGTACAACTCGCGCCCCCAGCAGCAGTTCCAGAACGGCTACCCGCAAGCAGGCGGGCCTAGACCGAACGCCAACAACGATCTCTTTGGAGGTGATCTGTATAACGGTCCTGGAGGCATGCCTGGTCCACGAGGGCTTCCGAAACAACGGCAACGACCACGACAGAACCAGGCGAACATGCAAAATGGGATGCAGAACAACATGGGCCAAGGCAACATGCCTAACAACATGCAAAATGGTATGGGCCAAGGTAATATGGGCAACAACATGGGCCAAGGTAATATGTATGGAGCACCTCAACAAAGACCCAATAATGGACCAAAGATGCGGCCACCGCAGAACGGTCCTCCAGGACAGAACTGGAACAACCAAGGACGCAACTCTCCAGTACGCAAGAACCCTCCTCCGATGAATAATGGGTCTCCAAATAGAATGCCTCCTGGTAACAACAGACCTCCTCAGAACAATCCTTATGGTCAACCCAATAACAATAATCCGTACGGCCAGGCGCCTGCTCAGAACAACAACCCTTACGGACAACCTCCTGCTCAACAAAACAATCCTTATGGTCAACCTCCTGCACAGCAGAATCCATATGGCCAGAACCAAGCCAATCCTTATGGAGGACAACAACAGCAGCAGCAATCTAATCCATACGGGTCCAATCCCAACGTCAACCAACCTCAGAATAATTTTGGCCAGCCGCAGCAGCCTCAAGGAAACAACTTCAACCAACAACAGACCAATAATCCTTACAATCAAGGAGCCCAGTCCAATCCATATGGATCCAATCCTACTGTCAATAACCAGAACAGTTACGGACAGCTGCAGCCTCAAGGGAACTTCAACCAACCACAATCCAACAACAACTCGTACAACCAAGGGTCCCAGTCCAATCCATATAACCAGAACTCTAATCCTTATGGTGGAAGCAGTAGTGGAAATGGTTCTGGGAACAGTGCTCCAAGATACAACCAACAGTCCCAGAACAATCCGTATGCTCAACAAACCAACAACAACAATCCATATGGTCAAGGTAACAACTCGTTCACTGATCCTCCGTCGCGTCATAACACCGGTGGCATGATAGCTCCACAGAAGACTCTGTCGTCACAGTTTTCTCAGAACGGGTTTGAGAACGATTTGGTGAGCCAGGCCACCGGTCAGCAGAACCTGGCTAATACCCAGAATAGTGGCAAGTACAATACAGGAAACTACAACAATTACGACGATGCTATTAGTCTGAGTTTGGACGGCTATGGAAACAGTGACGGGTACTATGATCAGCAGCAGATAGCCCCAAACAGAACCGAGGGTTACAGCGACAAACAGTACCTGCAGTCGACCGGAGGTGACAGCCGTTACGACAAGCAGCAGCTGAGTAACGACGGCTATGGATCCAGTGGAATGTCACAGAGCCAAAATAGAAGTGCTGACCCTAACCATATTTCAAACAACAAGAAAGCCGAACCGCAGCAGCCGTTGGATATTGACCAGTTCAATAAACGAAGACTAGCTGCCGAGCGCGATGATTCTCCGCTGGTGCAGCTAGAGTGGATCAAAGCCATCATTGAAGCTACTCAAGAACCAACACTTATCAACTCGATTGACGTGAACGGTACAATGTTCCCTCAGAAATTGGGCACGTCCAAAGAGGTCAGAAAGAACAGAGACAGTTTCTTACATAAAGGTTTGAAACGGTTGAAACGGTTGGTGTCCAAGGACTATCCTCCAGCAAACTACTACTTGGGTACGTTGTACACTAATGGTAAAATCTTGGAGAAGAACTACGACAAGGCGTTTGACTACTATCTCAAGTCGGCTAAAACTGGTGACGGTGAAGGAATGTACCGTGTTGCCATTTGTTACGAGATGGGAGTGGGCACAAAACAGGACGATATCAAGGCGTTCAGCTGGTTCCAGAAATCGTCACAGAACCATATTGTGCCCGGAATGTTCAAATTGGGAATGATCTATTTGAAGGGAACGTTACAGCAGCGACGGTCTGCCTCCAGAGCCATTGAGTGGTTAGAGAGAGCAGCAGAGGAGGCTGATGAAAGCAACCCTCATGCATTGTTTGAGCTTGGGAAACTTTACGAGGGATTCTACCCGGTGTCGTCTTCCATGGACTCGCTTACGAAAGAGGACTCTAATTTCCTAAGAGACTTGAAACAGATCATACCGAACACCAACGACGAGAAGGCGTTGAACCTTTATCTTCGGGCTGCTAAACTCAACTATGCAGCAGCACAGTCGAAGCTTGGTTGGTGTTACGAGTACGGTAAGTTGGAATGTCCTATAGACAGTAAGCGGTCGATCGGTTGGTATTCAAAGGCAGCTGCTCAAGGGTATGCGTTGGCAGAGATGGCACTTTGTGGCTGGTACCTTACGGGTGCCAAGGGTTTGTTGGAGACAAACGACAAGGAAGCGTATCTCTGGGCACGTAAAGCTGCCGAGAAAGGATTGTCTAAGGCCGAGTATGCTTTGGGTCATTTCAGTGAGACAGGGTTGGGTACAGACAAAGACCTTGTGGAAGCTAAGAAATGGTACATGAAAGCAGCAGCTCAAGGACATCCTAAGGCGATCCAGCGGATTCAAGATTTGAACAGTATGCAGAAGTAGGATTTTAGTGGGGGTAGTGGGGGTAATTGTGGTGTAAGATGGTGGCTTGCAGTATAAGATTGGGGTTAGCAGTTGCTACGATCTAGTACTTGACTAAGGTCTATCACTTTACTTTGCAGAGATTACGATCTAGAGCTTGACTATGATCTAATACTTTGGTTTTAGTCACAATCTATTACTTTCACTTTGACCATGGTTTGAGACTTGGTTATACAGACCTCAGATCAAATCACACACTGTCTTAGATGAAGATCTGCAGTACCGTCTGGTGAGTCAACTCCGACCAATGTTTGAAAACTCAAAACCACGCTAATAATCGCCTCCTCCACTACTAATATCTACTCCAACGTTTTTACGGTGCATGATAGTTTGTCCCAATGTAGTAATGTTATGGAATTGTTTGGTAACTGTGATGTATTTAGAATCGGTCCCAACAGAATTGTAGTCAACAAAACAAGACCACGTGCAGAAAACTATATAAGAAGAAGAGGGGCCGTCTCTAGCCGACGACGTCTTGCGTCTTGGTATATTTCGAAGATGTTTTTGAAGACTTTGGTGTTTACTCAGTTTACTGATCGTTGCTGGCTGTTGAAATCATGTCACTAATAAGGTTTCTGTTGTACGTGGTGGATATGCGATGAGTCTCGAGACGAACTGTGGAGGTGTGTACTGGAGCGTGTGACCAACTTCATTAACTGTGAACAGCACATGCAAAGATATTTGAGGATATTGATATGAGAATATGGCTCTGAAAATATGATCCTTGTGGTTTCCAAGAAATAAGGAAGATTTATTGTGAGATTAGTTGTGGGCATATGGATTATAGTGAACAGTGACACAGTGACACAGTGACAGTGACTGCAGAAGTATAGCACCAGAAAGTCCAGTGTGAAGACAGTATAGAAAACAGTGTACAAGTAGTACACGCACGCAAGCAGAATGCGAGAAAATATCACAAGACAAAAACGATAGACACAAGTTCAACCTACTGAGTGAGCCTGCTTGTTTTGTGATTATGTCTAGCAGGAAAGTACCAGTGATCCAGTGCACTCTCTACCAATGTCACATATACATGGATTGCCACAAGCAGTCACAAATGGATCACAAATGGGTACCAACACTTGCAAGTCAATCACAAGTACACACTACTAAAATATTATCATGTCTGAACTAAGTGACCACAGAGGAAACGTCATCGACGATCTTTGCGACTAGCACCTGCTTGACAGATCACTAATCGACCACCAACCGCACCAGCATCAGGCTACAGCAGATAAAACAGATCAGATAGTATTCCCAAAAGAAAGCGAGATCCAAAGAAAATTGCAGAGCTCGATAGAGCCCGGCACACACAGGAAAATATATACGTCTTCACAGGAGCAGGCCCTGATTACAAAGCAACCGACTCTTTGTTTTGCTTGATGTGAGCCTTCAAGTCCTCGACATCGACGCTGTGACCTCCCACTGGGTTGGTGGTTGGCGCAGTAGGCAAAGCAGAGGTGGTGTGGACATTGGCACCGGAAGTGGTGGCGGTAGGAACTGGCTCGGATTGGACTGGAGCAGTGCCGACGGTGGAGCCTGCGGTTCTGTTCTTTGGCAAGTAGGCACCGACTTTGCTGGTGATAGGAGACAACTTGGTGTTGACCTGGGAGATGTATGGTTGCGATTGCTTGACAGCAAGGTCCTTGTACTCAAACGCCTTGGACTTGCTCAAGGAGTAGTACTTGCCGGAAATCTCGTGGATTTCTTTCTTGTAGGTGGCGTAGACAGCAGGAGCAGTGAAGGCCAAGATCAACGACGAGAGGATGATGGTGTACAAGGAGAACCATGCGGTGATCTTGTAGAGCACAAACGAGAGCCCAGCAACCTTCAAGGTTTTCTCAATGTCAGAGGCAAAAGCAATCGAAACCAACTCTTGCTCAACACACGAGACCTTCAGTTGGAATTTAGGCAAGTGCTCAGAGGCGAAAGCAGAGAGCTTGTTGAAGTGGACTGGCTTGAACCGAGAAGCAAAGCCGGACCCGGTGACAACTTTGCCGGCATATTCAGCTGCAGCAGCAACGAACAAGCCAATGAAGGCAAACCGGAAGAACAAGTTGAACAAGTTGATGTACTTGACGGCAAGCAAGGTCACAAGGGCAGCACCAAACACCTTGCCGGTCTTGACTGGGTTTTTCCAGGTGAGCAAGTCTCTGGTTGGAGTGGTGCCACCAATAGGGGTATGGGGGTTAATTGGAGCAGGAGCAACAGGAGCAGACATTCTGAAGATTGGTGGTGGAGAATTAGATTAGGGGATTCACAGGAATGGTAATCGAACTTGGAACACGCAGGACCTCAAGTTTCTTCGTCAACGCCGATGGTAACTGTCGGATGAAATCAGGGATGGCAACAAAAAACCTTATATGAAAATTCTTTATCAAAGATCAAACGATGGAGTCCGCTAGCAAAAACAGCGGTGTTGTCATGAGACGGTTACCCGGGGCCGCACATTTCATGTGGCTCGTCTGATTAGACGGCATGAAAGGCTGGATGATAGGACCTTGGGCCACAACATGTGATATTGGCGAATGGAAGGGTGTGTGGGTTTGGATGGGAGGATGTGTAGTATGTATGTGAGCAAGCGAGAATTAAGAGTTATTTGTGGATTTGTTTGTAGTTTTTGTGTAGTTATTTGTGTTCTGTGACTCTACTCCTGAGGCTTTTAACAGCATTGATAATTGTTATCAGTGGACGATGTGGGTGGTTGTGTCTAAGAGTTTTGGGATTGATCTATTGATGAAGTTTTGAGATAGACAGGCAGGACTGAAAAAAGAGATTAATCAATGACACATTGGTTCTACAAATCCTGCTCTTAATATTCTATCGCAATACTAATCTCTGACACTCTTGATCTGTCTAACTTTAACCGCGGGAGTGTCCTCCGCACTGTGCAGGATTCTGAGTTGCATAAATGCTTCACTGGACTCACTGCATTGCTCACTGGTCTGCTCCTTCACTTCTGTATTGCACGCTATTCCACTCCACGGCACTCAATTCGTTGATACTCTAGAATAAGTACATTACTGTGTTCTATAATTTTACATTCTCAGTTTTCACCACTCCACTCTTCTCTCAGTCCAATACTCCCTTCCCTTCTCCCAGTCCAACACTCCTTCCTCTACCATGGCCAATGCTTTGCTCCCCCCTACACATCCTCTAGTCTATGTACATTGAATATTGCCATCTGGCCAAATAATCTACTTAAAAAGTCTGTCAAATGCTGGGATCAAACTCTGAGCCAAAGCAAACGAGAACACCAACTTAGGTCCCGTGGTCAACAATTTAGGTGTCAATCCTTTGAAGAAAGCAGTAACACCTTCGTTCTTGAGAATGTTCTTCAAGATCTTGACTCCCGACTCTGGGTTCTCAAAGTTTCTGTTTTGGATCCGGGTCTTAATCACGTCTAATGGAGCACTGACAATAAGAGAAGCACTGGCTCCAAACACCGAACTAATAAAGTTCTGGGTCCAGGTAGCCGAACTGTAATCAGTCAATCCCAAAATATACTCTTTGGCAAACGCGTTACCTCCAAACAAAGCAAACGATCCTGGGGCGTTTCTGGCCATGGTCCAGCCCCAACCTCTGTACAATCCAAATCCTTCATCGGCCAAGATCTTAATGAACCCTCTGCCCTTGAACGACTCTGGGTTAGTTTGTCTCTTGATCTTCAACACGTCCAATGGCAACAACACCACCTCTCCAATTCCAATAAGAGACCCGGCAGTGGCACTCATCAAAGCCTTACCGTTCTTTTGACCGAACGCGTTCTCGTAGGTAGCACGGAAGTTACTGGTCAAGGCCTCGTTCACAAACGGCTGTCCTCCGTATTTGTACACTCTCTGCAAGATCTTGTAGCAGGCAGCGTACCCCAAACCAGGGAACAAGGTAAAGAGTCTCTTACCAAAAGCCTCGCTGGCATGTTGTCTGAAAATCACATTGTTCAACACTGTCAAGTTGTTGACCTTGGTGGTGTTCGACATCAACCGTTTGGAGATCGTGTCCACCGGGTGGAACACTGCAATCTCACAGATTCCAGCAGAAGCCGACCCCAACACCCGAGCAGTGGCACTCTGTTTTTTATCAGCAATTATTGGTGACATTGGACGCTTTAGTTGTTGTAGTAGAAGTGACTGAAAACTTCTGGCATAAATGACTAACTGAAAAATATCTCTGCCGCACAGCCGGGTAGTACCAGTGCAGTGGGCCTATGAGACAATGTGACATGATCAGTGGAGATCATGACCAGATTTGTAAAAGAATATTTGCATGTGGGAAAGGGAAGGGATTTTGCAGAACAATTGAAGAGGTTTTCAGGAATTTATTTGAGAGTTTTGAGAAAAAAGAGTTATGAAATATTATACTACAATCATGACAAAGCAATAGTCACTACGCTACATGTCACACCAATTCAAATAGAAGACCCACTGCAGAACAGTGCAGTCCAAATCTAGAACACAGTATGTTCAAACAATGAGAACAAGAAACTACAGGAGTACTACAGCACAACAAAAAAGCGCGACAACACAACAGTACAACACAAATCTACAATTTACAGCAATAAACTAAAATATCAAGTTATATTCAATAAACTAGAAGATCAATCCTCAATAATAAAAGAACCGTCTGACTTTCTCTTTGAAAGAAACAGGCTCTTCCTCATTAGAAGGTTGGTCTTCAACAATCGGTGCAGAGTTAGAAGTTTGAGGTTTTTCTGGTTCACTCGGCTCGACAACTGATTCGCTTGTCTCATTTGTCTCACTTGGTTTACCACTCAAATCGTTTTGTTGGGAAGAAGTCTCCAGTGATTCGCTCAATGAAGATCCACTTTCAACGTTTTCTTGCCCAACGCGAGATAGTTATTCGGTCTGGAAAACCTCTTGCAAGAACTTCTCTTCCTCAGCAAGATGCACGGACTTAAGACCAGTGGCAATCGAAGCACTTGGGTCTCTACCAGCAAATCTCACGGCATGGTCCTTGTAGTTGGCGGTCTCGGCCAACGTCGTGGCAAATCTTGGCTCGACGTAAGACCAGGCTCCGTAGTTCAATGGCTCTTCTTGACACCACACCAAGTCCTTCACGTTAGGATAGCTGTCCAACAAGTCTCTGACCTGCTCGTATGGGAATGGGTGCAATTGCTCGACTCTGACAAAAGCAGTGTCCTTGACTCCAAGAGCCTCTCTCTTCTTGTGCAAAGCAGCATACACTTGACCAGAACAGAACACCACTCTGGAGATCTCGTCTCTGTTGCCGATGGACTTGCCCAATTCAACATCGTCGATGATCCACTGGAAGTGCGACTCACCAGTGAACTCCTCAATAGACGAACGGGCCAATGGGTGTCTCAACAACGACTTGGAGAAGAACAAGATCAATGGCTTTCTGAACTGTCTGTGCTGTTGTCTTCTCAAGAGATGGAAGTAGTTGGCTGGGGTGGTTGGGTATGCAACTTGAACGTTACAGTCCTGATGCTGTCTGTGCAATTTGTCTGGCGATGGGAAGTATCTTGGGTCCTCGTTCACCAATTGCAAGTAACGCTCGATTCTGGCAGAAGAATGCTCTGGTCCTTGACCGTCGTAACCGTGAGGCAACGACAACACAATTCCGGACCGTTGCTTCCACTTGGACTCACCAGAACAGATGAACTGGTCGATGATCACTTGGGCGGTGTTGGCAAAGTCACCAAACTGAGCCTCCCACATCACCAAAGCGTCTGGCGAGGTCAAAGAGTAACCGTACTCGAATCCCATAACACCGTACTCGGACAAAGACGAGTTACTGATGTCAAAAGAACCTTGTTTCTCACTGACGTGTTTCAATGGAGTGTAAGTTCTGTCGGAATTCTGGTCGTGCAACACTGCGTGTCTTTGAGAGAAAGTACCTCTCTCGACATCTTGACCAGAAACTCTGACATGCTGGCCCTCGTTGACCAAACTTCCAAAAGCCAAGGCTTCACCAGTGGCCCAGTCGATACCCTCGCCGGTCTCAAGAGACTTCTTTCTGTTGTTCAAGATTCTCTTCAAGTTTCTGTGGACCTCGAAGTCCTTCTCAGGCCACGAAGCACTGGTGATACCGATCTCCTTCAAAAGCGGCTCCTCAACAGCAGTTGGCAAGTGTGGCAAGATCTCGGTGGCCAACTCCTTTGGCGACTTGAAGCCCTCCCATGGAGTGGTCAACCATTCTCTGGTGGTTGGCTTGTAGTCCTTGGACTTGGTGAAAGACTCTTCCAACAATCCCCAGACCCATTTCTTGTGCTCCTCAATGTCCTCCTTGGTGAAGGTACCTTCCTTGATCAACTGGTCAACGTAGATGTCAATGACAGATTGTTTCTTGGCAATCTGCTTGTACATCATAGGCTGGGTGAAAGAAGGTTGATCGGTCTCGTTGTGACCATACTTTCTGTAGCCAATCAAGTCGATGATGACATCGGAGTGGAACTTGGCTCTCCATTCGGCAGCCAAGTTGTTGACAAAGGTGACGGCCTCGACATCGTCGGCGTTGACGTGGAAGATTGGAGCGTTGATCGACTTGGCAATATCAGATGGGTAAGCAGTCGAACGAGCGTTTCTTGGATCGGTGGTGAAACCGATCTGGTTGTTGACAATGATATGGATGGAACCACCGTTGCTGTAGTCCTCAAGAGCAGTCAAACCAGTGGTCTCATAGACCACACCTTGAGCAGCAAAAGCAGCGTCTCCGTGCAACAACACTGGCAAAGCTTTCTCAAACTTACCAATATCGTTCTTGAAGAACGAAACAGCTCTGGTTCTTCCCAAGACAACTGGGTCCTCGGCCTCCAAATGCGATGGGTTGGCAACCAAAGACAAGTTGACGTGCTTACCACTGGTGGTAGGTCTGATGTAGTTCATACCCAAGTGGTACTTGACGTCACCGGAGCCCGAGTCGTTGACCTTGGACCCAGTGAACTCGGAGAAGATCGACTCGTTAGGCTTTCGGACGACGTTGGACAACATGTTCAATCTTCCTCTGTGAGGCATACCGATGACAATGTCCTCGACACCAAGCTCGACAGAACGGTCGATCAACGACTTGAACCCTGGCACAAGCGACTCGGCACCCTCCAACCCAAATCTCTTGTCACTTGGGAACTTGGACGAGAGGAAAGTCTCAAACGAGGTGGCCCAGATCAACCGATCCAAGATCTGACGTTTCTGGTCCTGGGTGAACTTGTAGATCTCTGGGTTCTCCAACCGTTCTCTGATCCAGTTACATTTCTCTCTGGAAGGAATGTGGATGTACTCGACCGAGAAGTGGCCCGAGTAAATATTCTTGAGGTGCTCGATCACTTGGCCCAAGGTCAAGGTTTTCACGCCGTGAGTCTTGGAGAAGTTGTTCAAGATACCTGGCCCAAGAGTGATCTCGGTGTCCAAGTCCTTGTCGGTCCAGCCATAGTACTCAAGAGTCAACTCTTTTGGCACTTCCTTGCTGCGGTCGTCAGCAAAACTGATTCCCAAAGGATCCAACTTGGAGATCTGGTGGCCACGGACCTGGTAGGCCCGGACCAAAAGTTGCACTTTCAAGTGGGTGGTGATGCTGTCGCCGGCGCCGGAATCGGCGGTCAAGGTAGGAATACCTCCACCGATGGCGTTGGACACAATCGAAGGTGGAGCAGTGAACGCTTGAGAACTAGGCACTTTGCCGTCCAAGTTCTTGAAGTATGCTTGCCACGACACGTGGACCGACTCCGGATCCTTCTTCCAAGCCGAGTACATCTCGTCGATGTAGGTGCCGTTGTTTGTTTGTAAGAACCCGTCGCTGGTGCTGGCAAGGCATCTGGACAACCGAACGTTAGGCGGGGCCCAACGCTTGGTGTGGGTCAATAGCAGTTTTCTAGGTGAGTTTTTGATGGCCCTCAACATCTTGAATCTCGAAAGGTATTCAAATGTGTGTGGAGAAAAATATATTCGAGAAAGAAAGGCCGCAGCTGGCTTACAGTTAAAAATATTCGCCCTGGGCTAAATCTGAAATATGGGGACTTGCCGGCCCGGGCTGCAGCCAATCAGATGGCCGGTAACATAAATCAATGCGGATTTGAGTCGGACAGTGAGGTTTTGGGTTTTTTCTAGAACCAGGTTGCCACCGGCTCGGTTTAGGGTTTGAGACTTGTCACGGACTTATACTACACTCGAGTTCTGGAGTCTTCTACCACAATTCGATGGGAATCCACCAGTTTGCTACGTTTGTTAATTACCTCACTGGCTTCCAACACGGATCCGAATAGGACCGTACCCGGAGCTGCGGGGAGAGTCCGGGTAATTATGCGTGAATGTAGATGTTGGGATGTCGGGATGTAAAGGTGTGGAGGTGTGCGGATGTAGAGGTGTGAAGGTGTGTTTCGGGCACGTGGCTGCCGATGAAGGTTACCCGGAATTATATTTTCCAAGGGTTTGGCAGGTAAGACTCCGACTTGAGACCCGCAGCACTGGTTCCTACTGATAGCAACGGACATTTACTGGACAT
Source organism: Saccharomycopsis guyanensis (assembly GCA_030578595.1). NCBI lineage: Eukaryota > Fungi > Ascomycota > Saccharomycetes > Ascoideales > Saccharomycopsidaceae > Saccharomycopsis > Saccharomycopsis guyanensis. The sequence continues at coordinate 296,709 of JAJMSQ010000004.1, forward strand.
TAGCTATTGTTCAGCGAGGCGTGATAATATAAGTGCTGACACTTGTTTGAGGCAGGATTTGTTATTATTACCGTTTGTAGTACGTCGTTGCAAGTATTATTTTTTGCAAGTTTTGAACTGGAGGGTGCCACAGTAGCAAAGCCAGAGCACATCATTGGATTCAGATTGGTGCGGATTGCCCAATCGGCAGGTGTAATTTTCCACTAGTCAGATTTGCTTCATACGGCAATTCTGCACAGAAAGATTTAGGCTGGAGATCGGGAATAATACGGGAGAAAACTCAGACAGTTTTTTTTTCGTTTTAAAGGATATTCGTTCACTATTCATATACCCGAAAGGTCTGGCAACTACGTTGACCATATATACTTATTTATTGAATATTCATCGGCTAAGGGGTTTAGTGGAGGACTGCCAAGGACAAGATACATGGATAATTTGCAGGTTGAAATCTGCACCATTTAAATTTCTTCCACTCTGCACTAACACTGAGTGAACGACTGGCAGTGCCGGGGTATACCATTGAGTATGCAAGATTTCAAAGACTGGCACCCCGAGGATGACATGGATTTCAATTTCTTTGAAGTGTCGCACCAGTCGGACAACAAACAAGCCAACCCAGGACTTGGTGATAGCACCGAGCAGGGCGATGCAGATAAGGAATTGGGATCTGTTCCGGGCAAGAAGAACTATGCGAATTTGTTTGTGAATATCAACGGAGGCACGGATATCGAGTCCGGCCAGCTTTCTTCGACAAATGGTAATTTTCCAGAGGTACCCCATAGTTGGGACGGAGACCTGCCCCAGACAAAGAAACGGCCAGGGTCAAATGAAACTGCCCACCAACAGACGTTCAAGATATCCAAGCCTAACAGCGGACAGCGAAACAGAAGCACCAAATCGATCATGCTGGCAGCCAAGCGTAACTATCCTCGGTCTTCGTTTTTCATAGGACCGTCGTCGATATTCGATGGGATGTTGGTATCACATATGAAACTTAACGGGATTGATCAGGTGAGGTTGAGTGACGAGTTATCACTTCGAAAGGTCGACCAGCATTGTAATTTCTTGTTGCGAGAAGATTTCACTGATGAGCTATATTTCCAGGCGGCTCAGGATATTGAGGAGACTGAGAACATAGTGCGTCCCTACGGGGCAACCTTGGTCGAGATGTATTTCAAGTATATCCATCAGTTCTATCCTATCCTCCACAAACGAGTGTTTTTAGAGAAATATGAAAGAGGGTACAAAGAGGTCAGTGCTCCACTTTTAAGTGCAGTTTATTTGCTTGCAGTGGAACTCTGGGACAACGAGTCGAAATTGATAGACAAGCCGAAACCAGACGTCGCAGCATTGTACAAGATTGCAAAGAAAACGTTCATCGATGTGCTTGAACGTCCAAAACTCACTGCGGTGCAGGCAGGTCTCCTTCTTCTTCAGTGTAGTAGTTCTATTCCTAATGCTGACAAAGGGTACCATCGGAAATGGGTGCTATGTTCCCAGGTGGTATCGTTGTTTGAAGAGCTTGGGCTTGGTGTCGACTGTGGCACTTGGAAACTCCCCAAGTGGGAGAAAGGGTTACGGAAACGGTTGGCGTGGGCAGTGTATTTCCAGGATAAATGGTTGGCTCTAGTGGAGTCTCGACCTTCACATCTTGTCACTGGCAGTAATTGGTTGGTGAAAGATCTCGTGGAAGAAGATTTCTTGGAAATCTCGAACCCTCTGGTGCAGACCCCAAAACTGGGCGGCCATATAAGAAACTCGCCGGCGTCGTCGGTGAACTCGGCTGGGTATTTTGGTGATCCGGAAGACAACGGTGAGATTGGCAGGCCATTTTTCATGCAGTTGGTGCGTTTGGCAACTATTGTCTCAGAGATCTTGACCAGTTTCTACTCGCTTTCGTCAACCCAGAACGTCACTTCCATATACCAGGTGCTTAATATTGCCAAGCCACTTCAGTTGAAACTCAGGGCTTGGTTCTCGAACCTCCCACCAAAACTCACCAACAACAACTCGTTCCTGCCCTCGTCGTCAGGCCATGTTGACTCCAAAACCGTGGACCGGTGCCCAAACTCCAGTGCCTACTTACGACTCGCATACTTTGTCGCAGAGATCACGTTGCATCGAAGAATCATCAGTACGTTGTCGCCAAGTGAATCCCACGAACTCGTAGACGTGTGCAGGGCTGCAGCCAAGGCTCGGCTTGTGGCTGCCATCGAGTACATCAGCCAGCTCAAGTCTGAGAATATCCATCTGTTCTGGTACGCACCGGCTAGTTCTGACTTTGCAAGTATCGGTACGTTTGCGTTGCTCTTGTTTGTCACCAGTTCAGACACTGCCGAACGTAACTACTACAAAGACCAAATCTTCAACTTCCGCTGGTGCTTGAAGATCATCTCGAAGAACTTCTTCCATTCGTGGATTGCTCTTCGAAACTTCGATATGCTCTACTTGCAAATCCCAGAACTCACCAACGAAACCTCACCAACACTGCACGAAGGCCAGCCTCCAATGCAGGCCCCTCCAACAAGACAACAACCTAAACCAAGAGAACAAACAAACACTGCCCCGCCAATGGTGGGGCCTCCACCTCCTCCAGGGTTCAGTCCTATAGCAAACTTTCCTAATATGAACGGCTGGGACCCAAACATGGCTCCAATGATGCCGATGGTTCCAGGACCAGGTATGCATATGATGCCTCCAATGATGAACCAGCCGTTCCGGTTAAACCCAGGCCCTATGCTGCACAGCGAGCCCCACAGCGTGAATAACTCTAACGCGTCGACTCCAATCAATGGGAATGACAAGCTTAGCAGTTAGTTATGTCATTGAATGATATCGATTAGTGTACTATATTGAATACCTATTTACAACTAGAGGGTGTAGAAAGTAGCTTTGGATCAAAGGCTAGGGGTAAACTTCCTAAATTAAGCGTCCAGGGAGGGCTCCTTAAGGAATTTAAAGAAGATGGAAAGTAGTAATAGCTCCACTGAATTGACCAAACTGGTAATGACTCCAAAGAAGAAACTGACACAATGACATGAGGTACGTACCCACCACAACACCTCACAAAAACTTCGTCACCTTTCTCTTGTTGGCAGCCTCTTCTAACGCTCCAGGAGTATCTTCTATCACAATTGTTTCAATTCGAGGTTGATCTGACGTCTGTTCTGTGGTTTGTGTCTGAGGCACAGGGACAGTTTCTAGTTGTGCCCGACTTTCTCTTTCCTTCAATAGCTGTTCTTCTGCAAACAAAATCTTTAGCGTCTCGTCAAAATTGCTGTCATCAATGCTTTGCTCTGTCAACTTCTCCAATTCTTCATAGTTATGAGTCCTCAAGAACTCATACTTCTTGAACTCTTTCTCTGCCTTCTTCACTTCTGCAGCAACGTCAACAGTCTCGCCTTTCTTCAATCGCTCAAGACACAGACTCAAAACATCGATCTTATTCTTATACCGTTCATCCATATCTTGAGACTCCTTTCTGATCTTGATCACATTCATATTCTGTGACCCAAAGAAAAAGACTAGCACAAGAGTATAAACCAAAGGATGGTTCCATCGAAGTGCTTTCTTCTTAGCTCCTGGAACTGGTTTGCTGTAATATCTCACACCCATAGGTGCCACGTACCTCGTCAGTCTTGTTATATTCTGTCTCAATAATCCAAACATCTCAACATCAATCAATTATTGATAAAACAAACTGCGAGATCAGTGCACCGATGTGCATAAATCGTTAACGATCCTCGTCCCCCAGTGGTTACGCGGCCCTGACTCGTGATTTTCATGACAGCACTACTGAACCATACATTCATATTACTAGACATTATATAACAGCTGGTGAACACTAGGTATTTCTCAAAATATCAATCCACAACTGTTATCAAAATGAACCCTCGTCAGCTACGTCAACAAGTCAGTCAGGCATTGACTTTTGCCTTGGCGCTCTCGGGAGCTTTTATGTTCTGGAAGTTGCTTTCTGTGGCAGCCAACAGTGAATCTCCAATTGTGGTGGTGTTGTCTGGTTCCATGGAGCCTGCTTTCCAGAGAGGAGATATTTTGTTTTTGTACAACAGAGACAAGTTTGTGAGTGTAGGAGACGTGGTGGTTTACAAAGTGAAAGACAAGACTATTCCAATTGTGCACCGAGTGATGAACGAACACCATGTGAGCGACTCCAAGTCTGGCAAGCATAAACAGTTGCTCTTGACAAAGGGAGATAATAACCCTGTGAATGATTTGTCGTTGTATGCAAGAAACCAGGTATATTTGAACAGAGAAGACGATATAATAGGAAGTGTGAAAGGGTACGTGCCAATAGTAGGATATGTCACGATCTTGATCACTGAGAACCAGTACTTGAAGTACGCCTTGATAGGAATGTTAGGAATATCACAGTTATTCCAGAATGAGGAATGAGTGGTGGTCGCCTGCTAATGAATGTTTTGAGATATTACTGTAGAGTGGAGTTTTGAATTGGAGGCTGGGTCGTTAGATCCTAGCTAGATCAATACTCAAATGAAATACTAGATCAGTCTAGGTATACGCTTAAGCTATGGGGTAACACTAAGCTATGGGGTAACAGTTATAAACTGTAAACCATACTTTATCATACAAACCACCCTTTATCTACAACCCTACAATTGGTTCAAATTGCTTGTAATATCATATACCATAAAGCACTCCCTCGCCTAATCAAATGGAGTCAAGTACGCCTCGGCAACAAATCTGGCCCGAGCATTCAAGAACAATTTCATCTCACTGATTTCCTTGTCGACATCTTCCATGAACTCGATGATGAAATCCACCAACTTGTATTTCAAAAGCGAATCAGTGTGGAAGTTGGTGATCAAGAAACTGAGATCGTATCCGGCAATTGGTGCTCTTCTTAACACAAAGAACTGTTCTGCACGGGCCGTCAAGAACCGCGTGAACTTGTGAACCAAGATATGCTCGATTTCATCAGACTGTTTAATTTTTATAGAGATTCTCACCGAGTTTATCGAAGGCTCGATCAAGATCTTCTCGTTCTCGTTTCTCGATATCACTATTGGGTTGAGTATGACCTCCGGCGTCTTCTGTGATTCGATTTCCGGGTTGTTGTGTCCCTCTGCTGTTTGCGAGGCAAAATCCTCTAACGATAACGATGCGGTCAACGAATATCGGACTGCTTCCAAGTATGGCTTCAACGATTGTGACTGTATAATTGCAATCTCAGTTTGCTGCACTCAGTAACTCTGTAACTTCACTCATGATCAACTGTCACAGAATCTCACTGCAATGTCGCAGCAAATTGAAATCACCATTTGTTAGTACTCATTCACAATTACTCGTTATCTAATTTTGAACTTACCATATTTTCTTTTGTGTTGTTTCTTCTTGTTGAAGTATAACTATAGACCGTAGTACTTGAATTTCTGTCAGCTGTAAAATAGGAGGTCGCTCGGTCCAGGGTTACCCGGTGACAGAGCCGGGGTGCAGCCATCATAACATGAAGACTACAAATGAGATTCTAATAGATTAAACAAATAGTAATGAATTATTATGTATGGTATAAATTGAACTGTAAATAATATATGGCCATATTTTTACGGTCCATTTAGAAGAATGTATCACTTGATACTATACTTAATTAGCATGAATCTTTTGTTCAGAGTATCTCTCTCTTTCTCTCTCTCTCTTTCTCTCTCTCTCTCTCTCTCTCTCTCTCTCTCTCTCTCGTTACACCCTTCCTAAGAGCGAATTGTATTGTTTCTCAACATTCTTGACAAACTTCTCAAGAGGCAAGATCACAAAATGATGCGTTATTGCCGGGAAATTGTCACGATGCAATCCAAACCATTCTAATGGAGGAGTCACGTCACCAAGTTCCTTCAACTTCAAAGGTTCAATCACTGGAGGTTGAAGTGCAATGTATGAATACTCTGTGTCATGCTCTGCGTTCTCAAACCGTTCCTTGATTCTTGATGATTCCAAATTCTCTGCAGCAGTAGTGGCACTGCTTCCACCTGTAGTAGACCCTGTCTTTTGAGCAAACGCTCTGTTTGTAGCAATCCGTGACACCAACGCTGTATCATGGGAATCGTACATCGCTCTGATGAAATTCACTGATCCCAAATTCCACCGGATATCCACTGTGCCTCCAAAACTGCTGTTGAAAGTATACTGGATTTCCTTGCCGTCTTTCTTCTGGATAGTTTTCATCTCAATTCCAATCAACGGCAATCCAAAAATCGTACCTCCTTTGGCAGTCTTAGCGTTCTTGATGAACTTGTCAAGGTTTTGCGACGATATCTCGTCCTCTGAGAATGGCACTCGGATATTCGATAACGCCACATCCAAGTTGTTCCACTGCAATTTTAATTCTGACGAAGAATGTGAGTTTTCTTGCAGTGTCTTGTACTTGGCTGTGACCCTACCAGAATCAACCACAAGCACCTCGGCATCATGCAACGAACTAGGGTACACCTGAATCAAGAAGGATTCGACTGACACCCCGACTTCGGTCTCTAAGTTTGTGAAAGCCTCAAGTATACTGAAATCTGGTTTGGGCTTCTCATTCACAACATCGATACCTCCATCATCACTAAGCACCTCTCGGTATGAAGATCGGTTTTCTCCCATGACTCTCATGAACGAATTGATGATATCCAAGAAATTGGAAGCCGCCAAAGACGTCGAGTACACATCAATACGGCCCAAGCTGATGGTTCCAAACAATCTGTCGTAGCCCGACTTCTCTTTGTCTCGTTGATTGAATAAACTCAACGCAAGATCCGCTATTTGTGACACAAAGAACGTATGGTAGTCAAACGCAATCACAATGTCAACCACATGGATTCCTCCGCACACAAACACCAACGGAATATCAAACACTTTATCTTCCAGAGCCCACATGATCACCAAATTGAGTCGCAAGTTTCGAAGTGCAATTTCACTGGACAATCTTCCTTTGCAGCTCACAACAAACGAATCGACACCTAGTGTCAAATTCTGTTCCCAGTTCGAACTTTTCGACTGCAACATCCAGAACTTGTCCACCATTAAAGCAACAGACCCTAGTGACTGACCAAGATCAGCCTTCAACTCCACATCCGATATCACAAAACTGAAATTCCGTGGGAACGCGGTGGTGGTCGATACCTGGTGAATTCTTTCTGAGAACGTTTTAGCTTTCGGGCTAATCTCACTGCTCTTTGGAGCAGCTCTTGAAAGTCCCTTAGGGAAATAGATGTCTTTGAAAATGTTCAAATCTTGCAACTGATTGAACTTCACATACGACCGGATCTTAGAGACCTCCACAGAAATAAAGTTCTTGATCACTTCTTGTTCCAGCTCAAGCACTGCAACTGCAACCGCACTGCCAATAGATATAGACCCACTGACTTCACGCGAATACACGTGCTGCAAGCTGGCAGTCAAGTTCATCAACAACAATGACACTGTGAGTAACTGCGAGTCCTTGCGGCCATTAGAATTGATCTGTAACTTAATGCCTTTGATTCCAACAACTGCCTTGATCTTTGCTCTTGGAGCACAACTCAAACTCAAACTCTGAGACTGGATGTTGACAAGCACATTCAAATCGACGTTATGCAAGATCTGGCCGATGTCCACCGGCATCTGTCCATCGTTGGATTGCAAAGCGTTTTGTTGAACTGGCGATTTAGACGGAGGAGTTCCTTCGCTGTTCCCGCCTGTCTTCATCAAGGTATCAACGGCAGTCACCAAATCATTAAGCACAGGCACACAACTAGAATCCAACGAGTTCAGCGACGCAAACATCGTGACCTCACACCGCACTAAATGTTCTAGAACACCAACAATCTTTCTGTATCCAAGTGAAATTTCCATTGCCGGAGAATGGAGTTCCAACGTCGAGTTTGTACCTCCTGACTTTGTTATCCGGATATTGGCACCGGCAAACCTGATAAGACAGTTGGCAGAAGTAAACCACGAGGACAACGATTCCATGTAATCTGTTTCTTCTTGCGAATGGTTTGTCACCACCTCGGGAACCTCAGGAACGTATTTGTGTTTCAACTGCTGGCACAACGCAACCGATTTCAAGAACCTGTCGGTGGTCAAAATGTACTTTGACAAGATCCAGACATCAAGCTCTTCACCAGTGACTTTCACGCTAAGGTGTCGTTTACTCTTGGTGGTCTTGGTTATCGAATAGAGCAACTGCATGTTTGGCAAGTATGCTTTGTTTCCTGAATGGTACTTCTTGTAGAAGTCCTCGGAAGTTCCTCCCGTAGACGTCGACCAGTACCCATCCATTATAGTCAACTTACCAAACTCATCGTCAGCTATAATGTACACTCTTTCACAGCCAAGCACCACTGAGTTTGGACCCGAAGTGTGTGTGCCAAGCAACCATCCAAAACAGAAATTGTACGACAAAATATGAATTGAAAAGTTGTCAAACAAAGCCTTCGACTTGTCCTCTGGAACAATGTTCTTCTTCTTCAGTACCTGACTGGTATTGATTTCAGCAATCTTGTACTTCTGCTTGATAATGATGAATCTTTGTGTGAGCTCCACACCTTTCACCAAGGAATGTGGAGACAATACCACCCGGAAGTAATCCGAAGTGATCTCGACAATCTTCTTATTCTCATCTTGCTTGGACGTTCCTTGAGCGACTCGCATCACCAAATTGAAATCAATAAGTTTAGACTGCTCGCTAGGGATAATGTCGTCTTGCAACTCCACGGATGTTTGAGAAAGCACAATCTCACCAGTGACAGGAATTGCAACCACTTCAGTTTCCAGGCACTGGAAATTACCTGCAAGAATACTGACGTTGTCAAATGTAGTGGTGAGCTTTGTTTGGTCAACCCTGCAAATGAACTTCACTTGTTCACTGACCAAGTTCAACTTGAACACAACATCAAAGGGAGTGGTGTCCGCTGACTGGTGGCCAGCAGCAAATTCTGATCTGAGGAGCTCTGACTCGATCGGTGCTCCTGTTGCTGCCACTTTGACTGCATTTTCGACATTCTTCAAAGTATTCCCACTGAGTTCCTGAACTCTTTTTTGAATAGTATCAAAAGTACTGGAGTACTCTTGCATGTCGTTCTCAATCTGAGACATGGCTTCTAATATATCGTTCACCGACCGTAACGCCTGTGGAACAAGAAACTCTGTCACACCGGTCTTGAGAAGTGTCTGAGTAAGCAATTTGTTCTGGAAAAGCTTGCCAGTGATTTTCAATTCCACTGGATCTTGCTGGACTCTCAAATGATACTTCTTACCGTAACTGTTGTGGATAAGATCGTTGAGCGCTGACTGGAACGTTGCAGTGGCATTGAAAGCTCCTTTGACAGCACACATATCAAACTGGATGCCATCAACTGAACCAACGAAAAGAAACGGAGACAAAAGCTCTATATCCCAGTTGCAATTCTTGACACTGAGCTTCAAACTGCACAGCATTGCCTGAAGAGTTTCAATTACTGAAGACTCTTGAGTGTCATTCTTGACGACTGAGGGACTACTTTTAGCATTTGCAATCCTCTTCGAAGTGAGCGGAACTGAGTTCGAAGCAATTGGTTTCTTGACTAGGAACTGCTGCAACTTCGGGATTTCTTCTTGAGCCAAAACTTCTAAAAGCCGCAGATACTCGGAAGAGCCTTTAGCAGCATCAGTATCAATCGAGTCGATTTCGATACCCACCAACTTCATACCAGTGACAATATCACTCACTGATGAACCTTCAAGTGCAACTCCTGACACCGTCTGTGACATCATCTGTTCACCGTCAAGTAAACCAGTGATGCTATGCAGTTTCACAGACGCAGTGAGTGTCAATGGTAAGTTCTTAATGTCTCCTATGGTAGAAAGACTTGTTATTGCAAAGTCTTTCGTCGAAGACTCGACTGAAATGCGTTCCAACGACACGCGAGTAGACACAGAATTAAATAGCGCAATAGTCTGGATACTAAGTGGTTTACCTGGAGTGTTGGATGCAGACTTTGAAGGTTGTTTCTTCGCCACTTCAGTTTTCGAGTTTTTAGTGTTTGAACTAGTATCATCTAACAATCCTAACGCATCAATAATCTTGAGACATTTGGAGCTGAGATGAATATCGGTATTAGCAAGCAACACGTTGATTCTCATGTGTTGCTGTTCTTCCAAATCTGAGAAGTACACTTCTGACTCAAAATTCTGAAGACTAAAGTAACCATCGATCAAGTTCTGCGACACCAACTTGAGCTCAAGAGCTCCCAATGCAACATTACCTACTGCGGTCTCCAAGTCTTCTGCAGGACTTGATTTCTCAAAAGTGTCACGGAACACAAAGATCTGACGAATATCAGAGAATTCCCAACTTCTCCATCTAGAAAACACCCCAAGAATTTGCTCGTAAGCACGGTCGTGGTCCTCCCATGTAGGGTCACCTTTGAAAAGTTGCTGGTCCCAGTTCGCAGGCAAAGAACGAAGAATGTGGCGGAACCGAATCAAGATTCTCCAACTGTCAAACGCTCTAATATGCCTCATCTCTGAGTTTCTCACAATGTGAGTAGGTTTTGTCAAAACAGAAGAGTCATGATGGATGTTGAACTTCTCACTGGCTATTGCAAGCTTATAGAGAAGCTCAACCACATTATCCCTGGACTTCGTAGACAACGCCTCGATTCGAGGTAATAACTTGTCAAACCTATCAACTTTCAGCTCAATGTACTCCTTCAAGATTGATGATCTATCAGTAGACACATCGAGAAAGAGTCCCTCCAAATTGACAGAGGAAGCCAAGGACTTTGATTTGTCGAGCCATACTTCCAAATCGTCTAGCTTTCCATTTATAAGCGGGATTCCTCTTTCATGAGCCTTGCTGAACAATGTTGCAGTCACCTGTGGAAGATGCAATGCAAACGTATCGTCCATCTGCTTTTTACTGGAGAACTCCACTTTGGCTGACATTGCCAATGACGGTGTAGGTATGCTGATACACGCATAAGAATCAACAAACAACTTAGTGACAAGATCCTTCTGCTGCTGTGAATTTGGTTCTTGTTTGATGATCTCACTGAACACCAACGAGCTCGTGACTGGATTGAAATCTCCATAGTACACATTGATTGCTGGCGAGATCACCCTAAGGTTCTTCATCGCAGATGACTTATTCTCAAGTCCCATCAACGCATCAACAATAAGAATCTGCAACATGTCAAGCACATGGTCTGGGTTGTACGCAACAATATCTTCAGCGATATCTAAGAAATACTCAAGAGACTGGTCCGTGAAAAACCCATCTACTGCCAGGAAGTTCATGATGATGTTGTCATACTCGCAGTTTTGGTCGTTCATAGGAAACTCCGGAGTCACTTCGCTTTGGCTCACATTCAAGTTCTGATTCTGGCCAAAGATCATTTTCTCTTCACCAGAAATTGTGCTCTTAGTATCGAACTCTTCGTTAGGCAAGTATTCGAGATAATCTGTTCCATCCCCCTCTTCTTCTAAACTTGACAATGACTCTGACGAACTAGGCGACACCAAATCTTCGTTGTCCTCGAGCCAGGTTTCTGCTGCAACCATATCATTAGGAAATGGAAACTGACTGAAAACCAAGTCAACAGTTTGATTGGTTATAGGAGGAGCAACATCTGGCAAGGACAACGATGCGATAATCTTGCCATAGTTTTTCTTATAGTAGTCGTCTCTGTTTTTCTCAAAGAGAAAGAACGGCAGTCTATGGAATGGACCATCATGCAGTTTCAAATGCTCTTGTTGCAAACGACGATGTTCTAAGTACCCTTTCTTCCGACAGAAATTCGTAAGATAAATAGACGTACTCATGTAAAGAAGGATCTTGGAGGTCTCAAGCTCCTCAAGCTTGACGATTATACTTTTCACATTGAGATCCATTCTCGAGGTGTAACGGTTGTTCGAGATATCGTTGAGTCTCACAGAAACAGGCTCAAGCAACACACTCAAAGCCGACTTGTGTTGAGAGTCAGAGATTTTGATCAGGATCTTAGGACACCTGAAACTGAACACTGTGACATCGTTCAAATCTGGAATCTTCACCACCAAAGAGTTCTCCAAGTCCAGAAACGTATAGCCAATGTTCAATATGGCTGGGCCAAGGGCTTTGACGAACTCACCATCAGAATTGAGTGAGATAGCTCCAGTAGAAATGTCCCACTTACAAATATAAGTAGGCTCGAGCGGCGGAAGTCCAAAGATTCTATGGCCATGAATCGTCACACCATTGATGAACATATCAGGCTGGGCATTAAGATCGCTGTCGTAAACAACTTCATGCAACTTTTCAGGGTCGTTGACTATATGAATGAGCTTCAACGGTGAAATGTCGCACTGCAAGTCCATGTAGTAGTTGGTGAATCGGATATCTATGTCGAAATTTGGTAATCTCACAGCAATACAACTGTCGGAATCGTACAAACTCCCAGGCAAAACCAAACATCCATTATTGACACAGAAAGAAAACAAGACATCGATCTCGTTCTCAATCCGTCGGATCTGTTTGGGTTCTTCATTCTTGACTCTGCTGGTCTTGAACTCAGGTCCGAACTCTGCTTTGTCAAGACTAGGTTCTGGCTTCGTTCTCTCTTTAGCAGCCTCGTCTGCTCTCTCTTGCTCTTTTCTCTCTGTGTACTCATCAAGAGTCGAGAAATGGATGTTCTCTCCAAAATAGTTCTCCTTGATCTCCATTATGTACTTGATCAAGAACCCGTAGGCCTGGAACGTGGTGTTGGAGAGCAAGCACTCCACTATGATCTGGTCAACCAAGTTGATCTCAATGCTGTTATAATATGTGTAGGAACCCAGGACCTTGAAATCAGTACCGTTGGCCAACTCGTTATGTTTCAAGAATGTGTTGAGGGTACTCCATGACGGCGAATTGACAAGCAACGCAAGTTTTGAAGACTCGATGCTAAAGTCGATGGAGTTCGATTTCTGGTACACGTTGTGCATCGGGATCGTCAACTCAATGTCCAAGTCATCGGTGTTGAATGAAATGTATGTGTTGTCGTTGAAGTCTGTAGGGTTGTTGATGATGTTTTGACTGTTGACGTTGAGATGAAGTTTCACCGAATTCTCAATCTTCCAAGACACCTGGTACTCGTAAGGTCGGAACATGTTGTACGAACTAACTATTTCGATCGGATTGGCAACCACACTGTTATCGGGCGTAGAGAAATCCATGATCAAGTCTGTGAACAACGACACATGCTCACGCAACACAAAAAGCTGGCAATTAGTAGAGTAGTTCATGATGTCCCATAAGATGATCTGCTTCCACTTCAACGGATAATTAATGGTGAGATCAAACTTATGCTCGTCGGCACAGTACAAGATAGCATGGTTGATCGAGGTACGAATCTCCGGGTTCTTGAGCATCACTTGCAAATGGACCTTGCTGCCCTCTTCGTTTCTCTCGTACTCTGTCATAGAATCAATGAAACTGTCCTGGACGGTTTTCAACTCGATCCAAGCAAACGGACGTTTCACTGGATTCTCTTTTGGTTCATCTGCCACCTCAGCAGTCTTCTTCTTGCTTAACGTGCTAAGAAGATCTTTACTGTGTTCTCTCATTGGAACCCTAATAATGGAGTTATCATCAGCGAACTTCACCAAGAAATTGAAATGAGTATACTTTCGAAGCTCTCCAATATTCAATCTCTGAGACGGAAGATCGTCTTCAAAATTATTGGCTGCTGGAAAGAAAAAGTTGTAAAGAGATATTCTCTGACGGTCTGTCCATGGACCATAATGAATCGTGCATTGCCACAACGTCACCTCGACTCCTGTAAACGGAGCTTCTCCTCCATTACCGATATCAGGACCGACTTTCGGAGGGTCTCCTCTGAACTCTCGTACTTGACCTGGCATGTCATAGTAGTACAAGATATTACAGTTGGTGGCATCTACCACGGTTCTATATAACGCATACTCCTGAGTCAACTCTTTCTTCAACATCTTATAATCGAAGACAATGTCGTCGTTCTCATTCTCCAAGTACTGGGGAAGTCCACGCCACGACTTTTCAGGCGGCACTTTCAGAGTATAAAACTTCCGTGGAGCCCGTCGTGGGAACATGATTTTCGACGAAAGCTTGACAAACTTGGTCCAAATACCTTTGTATCTCTTGAACCGTTGCAATTTCCGTTTCCTTATATACTCTTCGTGGATATTAAAATTGCTGTCATGGAGATACGCAGAGCTAATAGGTTCCTCATAACTCACATTGGGTTTAAGTTTGATTTGGAAGTTCTCCAATTCAAAATTGAAGTTGCACCGGTAAAGATCAGCACTGGGGTTAGCTGCAGGTCCAATATCGAAAGAACCTGTAGTATTCTCTGCACTGCCCACCACAATCGAGGTAGTGTTCTCGTTACCAGCCACAAGTCCAAACTTATGGATCTGGAACGCCACAGGCAAATACTTGAATATTCCAAGCGCCGAGCTGATATCACTGTGACTGGTTGGTGCCTCACTGTAAGTGTCTTGCTTCTGCACAGACGATATCCCACTTTTATCCGACTCACTACAATTCCGGTTAGAACTGAACTTTTTAAACCGCCGGCGGATCCCAGTATTCAAACTTTCTTTGGTCTCGTCCTCCAGCTTGGTTTCTTTTGTACTGCTGTCGTCCTCTGACCCTCCAGACATCTTCTTCATTTGGTCCAACACATAGTCATAGGCATACGTCCGGTTATAAATAAACAACTCCAACCCGTCTATCTGAACAAGGAACCGGGTGGGAAGATGATCGGATTTATTGGACTTTTTCGACGACTCTCCACTTTCTTTCAATTCATTATGAGCTACATTGAACTCTGAGTCTTTGACATTAAGGAACCAGTATCTCCATGTCAAGGTGCCTTCCAAAATACACACTGTGAAATCCTTGGTGATAATGGAAAAGTTCTTGACAAAGATCCGGCCTCCAAGTAGCGACAACTTGAACGACTGTAGATGGATCGAAATCTTTAGATTGTTCCAGAACAATACTCTTGCAGCGATGTTTAGCACAGACCCGATTATTCTATTGAAAAAGAACATCACAAGGATGAACAATAGAAGAATCAATATCCATGTCAACATGAACACCACCGTGATGTTGTTGGACGATAGAACGCTGTCGGCCATCTCATATCATTCCTGCTCTGGTACTGTTCTGTTGCTTGACTGCTGTCTGTGGAGCACTATTATACATAGAGTGAGGGTTACCCGGGACAAAGAGCTTCAACATTTAGAGGCTTCGAGAGACAGTGAATAAACTGGAGCATTCAGTGACGATGAGTGTATGGACTGAATTGAAAGATAAGTCCGGTCGGTTTTATTATTATAATAAAGAAACAAAGACAACCAGCTGGGACAAGCCTAAAGAATTGTATGACGAGTCAGATGAATTGTTGGCTACCAGTGGATGGAAGAAATATTTCTCTGCAGAACAGAAGAAGTATTATTATTACAATCCAGAAACGAAACAGACCACATGGAATTTCCCAGTGAAAAAACCACTTGAGGACCAAACTAATCAAGTGCAATCACAAAAACGAAGTGCTAGTCCTGAGAAATCAGAAGACCAAGACACGAAGAGACAGAAGACTGAAGTAACCAGTCAGAGGTCGGACTATGAGAAGAAGTACAGTTTGGAAGTGCCCAAGGCTGAACCGTCAAAACCACTAAGTGAACTGGAACAAAAACAGAGTTTTATGGCAATGTTGAAAGACAATAAAGTCGATACCACCTGGTCGTTCCAGAAAGTCATGGAGCAGTTTCTTAATGAACCTCGGTATTCTGCAGTGGCAGATGCCTTGGTGAAGAAAAACTATTTCGAAGAGTATTTGATCGAGAAGTCCAAGAAAGATATAATGGAGGCCAGTGATTCCAAGGAGAAGTTCCAGAAAGAGTTTAAGAGTTTGCTTGGCAAGTATTCTAAGAGTATCAAGTATTATACTAGATGGAAGACCATTAAACAAGAGATCGGTGAGGAACCTATATACAACCACAGTATTTTATCTGAGCATGATCGAAAACAGATATTCACTGAGTATGTTGATGGATTGAGGGCTGTGCATGATAAGAAAGTAGAGGAGTTACGTCAGCAAGCTATCAGTGAATTGCAAGAGTATTTCAACAGTTCGTTCAAGAAACAGTTGACAATTGAAACCAACTGGCAAGATGTGTTGAAATTGATTAGTAGTGACCAGCGGATCAAAGAGAACAAGAATTTCCGTCGCTTGAACAAACTTGATATCTTGAAGATCTACACTGGGTACTATGAAGAGACAGAGAAACAGTTTGAGAAAGAGATCAAGGAGTTTGATGATCGGAATCTACGTGACGACAGAATGGCTCGTGACCAGTTCAAGCAGTTATTGCTGGAAATCAAACTGGATATCTCAGTGACCACTTTGTTTGCTCAGATATATCCGTTGATCAAAGACGATCCACGGTATATAAATCTTGTGGGCCGTCAAGGATCCGAACCTGTAGAATTGTTCTGGGACATAATTGGAGAATTGAGTATTATACTTAGAGCTCAGAAAGATATCGTGTTCAATTTCTTGGTGGAGAAACAGTTCAATATCTTGACGAATTCCAAGCAGCTGTTCATTGAGCTTATAACTCAGAACAAGCAGCAGTTCATGATAGATGGAAACGACACCAACCTAGGTATTCTTCTTAGTCATTTAGATTATGTCTTCGAATTGCTTGCCAAGCAAGGGTTGAATGAGTTACAGAAATCCAAGAAATCAGCAGAGTTTGCCTACGAAGACGTCAAGTTCAATTTCAAGAAATCGATGATCCAGACACTCAGAGCCAAGTATTTCACTGGCAACCCTGCAGCAGACATCGGGGTTGTGTCAGGATTGAAATGGACAGCATGCAAGTCCGATTTGCAAACGTCACCGTCATATTCTGCACTTGTGGAATTCGTTACCAAGAAAAACCGGCTTCTATATGATCTCCAGTTGGCCAGTCTATTGGACTACCAGTACTTCATAGACCATACCTCAGGTCAGGGCTCCAAATTGTTAGACATTGCTAAATCTGACACAACAACAGACACCTCCGTCGAGTCCAAACTCGAAGACACTTTGCAAAAGCTATTTGACCAGCTGGTCTTGAAATTGAAAGACGAGTTGTCTGAAAAGAAACCGGTTGTACCTCAGCCGGTAAGTTCCATGGAATTGGATTATTGAAACGCTGCACTGCTCCGCAGCATTGTTCACGACGCACCGTCAATCCTCTCATCAGCATGCTGTGTCTGGGTCACGTGTGTTGTTGGCTGTCCCGATCCGGTAGTATGTAAACACCCCGATTGGCATAACATAAACAAACATGCCACATAGCTAGTTTTCCATTTATAAACATACCGAGGCTTCTTTCAAAACTTTGATTTCCAACCGTTTAACTCTACTTTCGCTATCTTCACAATGGCCACCAACCCCTTTGAAGACGAGGACTACGACTACTCCTATAGTCCGTCCAAGAAGTCGCTTCTACCTGAGCCTCAGCCTACTCTTGCTAGTGAGTCTCCCAAACGATACAGCCAGTCGATATACCTGTCGAACTTTAACGGGTTCCCAGCTGAAGATAGCCGTTCCATGATATCCCAGTCGCCGTCGCCAACAAAGTCTCGTAACAGATTCTCACCTACGGTGTCGTTCAATAGAAGAAGCCAGGCTACTGAGCAGTCGTATTCTCAGGCACCTACTATCTTCAACAGTTCAGCCATGGGCAACAACTTTGTCCAGAACACTTTGAACCATGTGGAAGACGATGAGGACAGCTCTTATCTCTCCCGTCTGCCTACTACCCGTTCCAACTGGACAAGATTGGAGTCGCCAAAGAGACAAAAACATACCTCAGTGATCATGGAGGACCCAATGGAGTTCGAGGACCGGTCCTCCAGCAGTTCTCCTCTTAGAAGATCTCCTACGCAGACTTCCAGATCGACCACGGTGAGCTCGCGAGTGTTGTCGCCGCCTAAACCGATTTTTGATTCCACCGCTTTTGCTAAGGCCAACGGCAGCTACTCGTTGTCTGACAATACCCCAAATTTGAGACCTGATACCCAAGACCCGTTTCTTGACTCTGAGCAGTCGGGATTCGAGGATGTCAAGAGCTACTCGCCAAGCAAGTACTCCTACGAGAACAGCGACACCATCTCATACAATGGCAGTGAGGCCAAGAGCAGCTACAAAGGAGCCACTCATTCCATGACCTCGTCTATGTCGACTACTGATTTCAACTACGACGAGTACTCCGGTCGTGAGAAGATCATTGCCATGAACAACCGCAGCTTGGACCAGTCGTCGGTGGTGGAAAGCTTGGACCGCAACATGCATGCCGAGATCCCAATGACACAACAACCAAGAAGAAACAAAGCCTTGCGCAAGGAGTTCAAGTTGGAGCGTGGTAACTTGGTTTTGGAGAACCCGGTGCCAACCAAACTTGCCAGTTTCTTGCCTCGTCGTGATGACGACGAGTTCTTGTTCATGCGGTACACTGCCTGTACTTCAGATCCTAACGATTTCATCAAGAACGGGTTCACTTTGCGGTCTGCAAAGTACGGTCGTGAGACTCAGATCGTGATCTGTATCACCATGTACAATGAAGACGAGGTGTCGTTTGCCAGAACAATGCATGCCGTGATGAAGAACATTGCCCAGTTGTGTTCCAGACGCAGATCCAGAGTCTGGGGTGAAGACGGCTGGAAGAAGGTCCAGGTGATCATTGTCAGTGACGGCCGTGCCAAGATCGCTCCTGGAGTGCTTGAGGTCCTTGCTGCCATGGGTGTTTACCAAGACGGAATTGCCAAGTCGTACGTGAACTCCAAGGAAGTCAAGGCCCATTTGTTTGAATACACCACTCAGGTGTCTATTGACACAGACTTGAAGTTCCAGGGTGCAGAGAAAGGTATGTTGCCAGTGCAGATCTTGTTCTGCTTGAAAGAACAGAACCAGAAGAAAATCAATTCTCACAGATGGCTCTTCAACGCGTTCTGTCCAGTGCTTGATCCGAACGTCTGTGTGCTTTTGGATGTCGGTACTCGTCCAAGCAACGATGCTATCTACCATCTCTGGAAAGCTTTTGACAACGACTCCAATGTTGCAGGCGCAGCTGGTGAGATCATTGCCATGAAAGAGAAAGGTGGCTTGAACTTGTTGAATCCGCTTGTGGCTTCTCAGAACTTCGAATACAAGATGTCCAACATTCTTGACAAGCCGTTGGAGTCTGTGTTTGGATACATTTCTGTGTTGCCAGGTGCACTTTCTGCTTACAGATACTGTGCTTTGAAAGACCATCCTGATGGAACTGGACCGTTGAACTCTTACTTCAAGGGTGAGACCTTATCTGGAGCTGCTACCAGAGACGTCTTCTCAGCCAACATGTACTTGGCTGAGGATCGTATCTTGTGTTGGGAGCTTGTGGCTAAGAGATCTGAGAAATGGGTCTTGAAATACGTCAAGCAAGCTAAAGGTGAAACCGATGTCCCAGATAGTTTGCCAGAGTTCATTTCTCAAAGAAGAAGATGGCTTAACGGTGCGCTCTTTGCTGCGTTATACTCCCAGATCCATTTCAGACAGATCTGGAAAACAGACCACTCGTTTGTCCGCAAGTTCTTCTTGCACTTTGAGTTTGGGTACCAGTTTATCCAGCTCTTGTTCTCGTTCTTTTCTCTTGGAAACTTCTACCTTGCTTTCTACTTCCTTGCCGGGTCCTTGGCCAACACTGATGCTATTCCTAACAACGGAGGCTACTGGATCTTCACGATCTTGAACTATTTCTGTCTCTGCAACTTGACCAGTATCTTCATCATCTCCATGGGTAACAGACCTCAGGGTGCCAAGCACTTGTATTTCTCTACCATGATCATCTTGACTATCTGTGCATGTTACAGTATGGGCTGTGGATTCTACTTTGTGGCCAAAACCATCAAAGAGAAACATGAAGACGCGGCGTCCAGTCGAACGTTCATGAACATTGTGGTGTCTTTGCTTTCTACCTACGGTCTTTATGCGATCATGTCAGTGTTGTACTTGGACCCATGGCACATTATTACCAGTTCTCTTCAGTACTTCTTGATGTTGCCTTCCTACACTTGCACTTTACAGATCTATGCTTTCTGCAATACCCACGATGTTTCCTGGGGTACCAAGGGTGAAAACAAACCTACGGTCGATCTCGGACGCGCCATTATTAAGACGGACAAGTCTGGTCATGAAGTGGTGGAAGTGGAGATTCCAAGTGAACAGTTGGATATCGACAGTGGCTACGAAGAAATCTTGTTCAATCTCCGTGCAAGAAGACAAACCCCCAGAGGAATCAAGTCTCTTGCTGAGAAAGAAGTGCCGGAAGAAGATTACTACAGAGATATTCGTACTCGTGTGGTGTTGCTCTGGTTGTTGAGTAACATGCTTCTTGTGATGATTGTGTCTCAAGTGTACAGCATCGAGGACACAGTCGAGAACAAGTACTTGGCGTTTATTCTTTGGTCTGTGGCGGTGTTGGCGGCTTTCAGAGCAGTTGGCTCTACCATGTATTTGATCCATTTGGTGATCAGATGGTTTGTTGAGTCCAAGCATAAGTTGGACGATGGTGGTTATACCTTCAGTGTTCCTACTCCAAAAATCAATCTTAGTTTCAATCGGAGTTAAAAGTTTATGGATTACGTTTATATATTACAATACCTAATAATTTGATACACATGGTTGTAGTGGGGGTTGGTTAGTATGTTGGGGTAAGTGTATAACATCTGAACAGAAGACAAAATAGAACATGAGAGACGACGAAAGACAACAACCAACTAATAACAAACACATGTTCACCACATACGAACTTCCAAACTGAGACAATTACGTTAGGCAGAAATTATATAACCTATGTTAGTAAACAAAGCTGGATCTAAGACAGTTCAGTTTCTGAGACCTCGTTGGGGCTGACATTGTGTTGAGAATCACAAATAATAAGCCGCAATTCTGTCTGCAATTGAGTTCATGCAATATCCTTGCAGAATAAGGAAGGATAACGAGTAACTCAATTCAGTTCATAATAGGTTTTTGACAATAGGTATAACAATAAGATTTCAAAATAAAATTTAAGATACAATTTTCAACATGATTTTTTAGTAACCGGGTATATTGTTTAAGAGATGTTGAGAAGCAGTTTACACCGTAGTTTACGAGATTCCATAATAAATTGTGTACTGCATTTCGCATGAAAATTGACAATGTAATTTCATATGTAATGTTACAGTTCTATTTCACAACAAGTAAAAATAACTATTCTCGTACTTCAAAAGAAAAATACCATAAAACAATAATCCTTTTTAAATAAGGATAATAATATTTTCTGTGGTTAGAAGGGATACCGACTCGTATTACCATTCCACATTCTCTTCCTTAACTCTCCCTAGCTCTCTTTAGCCTCTCCCTCTGCCCTACCGCAATCTAATGAATGTTATATTACTATGTAACACAGTAAAACTGTTCTAATGAGTACATGGAGCTAATTAACAAATAGGGAATACAAAAGAAATACTGAAAACAAAAACAACGGGAAAAAAATAAAAGAAGGTCTAAAGTGAGGTGGGGCAGGCCCGCTCACAACCCAGCCCCACTAGTTTCGAAGAGCACTCCGTCTGGAATGCACAGAGATCAACGACTCTGCTTGTGCAAGTCCTGGCACTTCATGGGTAGACAACGAGGTTCTGCTTCCGGTATACTCGCCTGCGTGCATCATGTTGATTCTCATCTGTTGCAATGGACTGACCATGGTCTCTGGGTGTTTCTTTTGCTTGGATACCGTGAGTCTTCTTCTGATCGATCCAATTGGATGTTTCACAAACTCCTTAGTAGTAATTTTCTGGTCCTCAGAAGCAACTGTATCGTTTTGAACATTAGCTTCAGGGTCTGTAACTGCAGGAGTCTCCTCTGAATTGTAGTACACTGACATAGACCCGTCAGACTCCTTGGTGTCTGCATGAGTATGGTCCATGAGTAATCTATGAGTTTCCACGTCCTTGGCATCGGTTGGATCATATCCAGCTGGGTAGCTTTTGTAGACTCCCATTTGCACTTGTTCACGAACAATATCGATATCCTTTGGTTGATACAACCGTTTGATGGTATCGAAGATGAAACGAGGCAACAAATTACAAAGAATACCCAAGAAAAACACACACCAGAACGTCAAACAGCCGAACACTTGGGCTGCTGCTCTGTAATACTCTCCGGAGTAAGTAGAAGAGGTCCAGACACCAACCCAGAAGAACACAATCAAGATAGAGAACGCGTAGATGATCATCGAAAGCCAGTCCCAACGTTTTTGTTGCAAGAGAATGTACAAGTTACTGGAGATGGCAGCAATGAGGGCCACCATTGTACCCATCCAGAACCGATGGTTAAGCTTCAATCCGTTTCTCTCAACAAATCCACCGGTGTAGTAGAGCAAGTAAGGGAAGAAGAACGACAACACAGACTGGTACATACCGTCAAACATGTAGTAGAGGAACTTGTACTGGGACCATTCAAGACGCAAGATACCGGTCTTGTAAAGCTGAGGAACAAGCAACGACACAGTGTCACTGACATCCTGGTCAAGCACGGCCATGAAAATAACTGGCAACGAAGTGAACGCAAAATTATAGAACATAATCAAGGTGAACTCAAACAAGTAACTTCCCTCAAAGTCGGTGAAAATCCCGTACCAGAACAAAGTCAAGGTGAAAACCATATTCTTGTAGAAGAAACAAGGAATCATCTCAGATAAACGTTTGTACGACCATCTACCGTGAACCAACACAAGTCGAGTAAGGAACCGGAACTGTCCCAATCCATAATCGGAAGACATCACTGCTTGACGACCTTCTTCACCAGCAATACCAACACCGATGTTAGCGGCTTGGATCATAGCAACATCGTTAGCACCGTCACCAATAGCCAAAGTCATAACGTCCAAGTTGTCCTTGACAACTTTCACAACCTGAGCCTTTTGGGCTGGAGAAACACGGCAACAGATCACAGACTTACAGTTCTTGCAAAGAAGCAAGAACTTCTTCTGCAAGTCAGGGTTCAACTCATCGAAAATAACCAACAACGAGTCTCCGTCAACAATAATAGCATGAGTTTCTTGAGGAGTGCTGTGGTCTTCTTTGGCATGCTTGATAGCAGCCTCGATATCATCCGAAGTCTCAAGTCTAGTT
The DNA here is from genome assembly GCA_030578595.1 of Saccharomycopsis guyanensis. NCBI lineage: Eukaryota > Fungi > Ascomycota > Saccharomycetes > Ascoideales > Saccharomycopsidaceae > Saccharomycopsis > Saccharomycopsis guyanensis. Next base: position 319,903 of record JAJMSQ010000004.1, read on the forward strand.
CCAAACTCCTCTGCCAAATACTTGTTGATCTTGGTGTCGATTTTCTCATAGTCAGTCTTGTTGGTCAAATCAATGTACGAATTCGAAGACACTTCGCCCTCAGGCTTGATCTCGTCTTGAGTGTTGACCACCAACAATTTCATTTCAGATCCGAGCAAGTTACAAGAGAAACCGATATTGATAGCAGTCTCGATCTTGTCACCAGTAAGAACCCACAACTTGATTCCGGCTTTACCCAAAATCGCAATGGAGTCTGGCACTCCGTCTTGCAATCTGTCCTCGATGGCAGTGGATCCGATCAAAGTAAGGTCCTGTTCAATCTCGCTAGAGATCGCTTCAATCTTCTCTTCACGATCATCGCTAATAGACGCATTGGCTTCATGGTATCTGTGAGCCCATTCCTCATAGTAGTCTCTTGGAATCTCTTTGTAAGAAATACACAAAGTTCTAAGACCTTCCTTGGAGAACTGCTCCAAGTAAAGCGCGGTTTTGTTCAACAAGGTCTTGTCGGTGTCGCTGCGCAATCTCTCAAAGATCACGTTATCGGCTCCCTTGGTAAGCAACACAAGAATCTGCTCGTCGCTCTTAGTCGAGGCATATTCTGGCAAGTACAGTTTTGGGACCTCGGCAATGACACTCATTCTCTTTCTGGTAGAGTCGAAAGCAATCACGTTTAAGATCTTGATTTGCTCAGTAACTCCGTACCGACGCATAGTGTACACGTTCTTGGACTTACCCAAGAACTCAATACCAACATCACTGGCCACTCCAACAAGAGCAGCTTCATCTGGAGACTCAGCCTTGATAATAAGACTGTCTTCGATTTCGGGATCCGGTTCGGTGGCGGCGGTGTGACACAAACTGAGAACAGTCATGAACCATTCGTTCAAATCTTTCTGGGTTCCAGCAGGCTCCAACACTTTCTTGATGTAGGAGGAACTGATGAACGTCGACTCTTCGGTTTCCAAACGGTTGACTCTAGCAGTGACTTCTCCGTTAGTGAAGTACTCGATGTTCTTTCTAACCAAGTCAAGCATAGACGTCTTGTCGTCAGCAATACGTTTCTCCATAGTGAGTTTCTCTTTGACAACGTCGACGCCCATTCGTTTCTGCATTCCCATTTTTGCCTCGGTGTAACATTCTCCGTAACTCTCAGTGCCGATGGAACATTTCTTGAACTCCATGACGTTCTGGGTCAAGGTCCCGGTCTTGTCACTGAAAATGTACTCGACCTGACCCAAATCGTCGGAAATGTTCCAGGACTTGGGCACACATGGATAGTCCAATCTCTCGTAGTACATCTTTGCATCAGAGAAAATGAAGAACGCTTGGAGAGTCTTGATAATCTCAACAGAAATGTAAAGCGAGATAGGGACTAAAGCCTGGTACAAAATAAGAGCAACGAAAAAAGAAACAATACCAGTGACGGCCGACAGGTCGACGTACGGTTTGAACTCGTAGTAGATCCGCGAGGTGTTCTTGCGGTCGAAGAAGATCCCGTTGATGACACCAGACACAATACAGAGGATGAAGAGGAACATGAAGTTGAAGTACACCGACAAGTTCAACTCCTTGGAGATCCGAGACCGTTTGGTAGGAGTGATCCCTGCGTTCAACATCACCTTGGTTTCGCTACCGGTGTAGACCACAATACCAACCACCCACTTGGTGTTTCTGATAGTAGACCCTCTGAGCAACACGTTGTCGTAGACAATAGGTTCAAGGATCTCTGGTTTCTCAGGGTTCTCATAGTTAGGATAATGGAGCAACCCTTTGAAAGAGTAAAGACTCGGGTTAGGCGAATCGCATTCGATCCAGCACCGCATCCGTTCTACGTCGTTACCATACTTGATCCCTTCACCAGCTTTCAAAGCGTTCTTCGACTTCAAGTTGGTCTCACCGTCCAAGTTCTTGGTTTCAATGTAACACGACTGGTCGTCGTTGGAAGAAGACAAGAACACAAGATCAGCAGGCACTTCTTCGTTCTGTCTGACCCGGATGATGTCACCGACGTAGATGTCTTTCCAGCTTCTGTTCCGGAACTTGACCTCGCCAGAAGGCTCAAACGTGGGGTCCACCACGGTGCGTGGATGCACCTCGGAGATCTTGTTTGCGGTAAGCCGCGACGTTGCAATCGACATGCGGCGGTCGACCTCGCTGCGGGTGTTGATCCGAGAGATAATGGAGTCGCGCTCAGCATGGTCGTTCTGGAGCTGCTGCTGCTGTTTCTTGTACAATTTCTTTTCACGCTTGGCCTTCTTGCTGAACAACGGCAACACTTGGCGGAAGATAAACGCACTGGCCCAGCGACTGTTCCATTTCTTGAACCGTCTCCAGGGTCCAACGTGGTCGATCACCACGTTGGGGTTGCTCAACCCCGCCACAATGTGCACCTTGGTGTTGTTCAACTCGTTGTCCGAGATTGCTCTGCGGGAGTCCTCGAACCCGTCCTTGAATGCAGTAATCACGACAATCACGATCAACGGCACAGCCTGCAATCCCGGATTGGTCACCCCAAATATCTGGAAAGCCCCCAAGATACACATAAACAAGAAGTACACGTTGGCCACGTTCTGGAACTGGAAAAACAAGTTTTTCGGGATGAAGTCGATCGGGGTGTACTTGGTGGTTCTGATCTTGTTCCGGGGATAGTCGAACTTGGGATACTCTTCGGTGCCCTTTCTGGAGACCAAGTCCTCCGGCAACGGGGTCTGGATGTAGATGCGTCGTGGGAGCTGTGCCAACAGTTTTTTGACGAACACGGGGGCCTCCTGGCCCAATCGCTTGTAGAGGAAAAAATCCCATCTGTCTTTCACGGATACATTGGAGTAGTTGCTAAGGTTGATGTAGTCCTCATACGTCGGGTTTGCACTGGGAGGATTAAAAACAGCAAGTTTCACTTCGGATTCATCGGAATCGGAACCGCCGCCAGACTGCGAATTGCTAGCAGGAGCAACTTTTTGGGGGCTGTCCTCAGGGTACCGAGACGATGTTCGAGATACCGACTCCAGCTCCGCCATACTAACAAGCAGTTGCAACTATTACTAAGACGTCAAGACTGGGGTATAGGTGCAAGCAACACAGGGCACTCAGTTCTGTGCCAGCTATCGGGTAGTTGCCACGGATCGTCTGCCTTTATCTGTAATCAATCTGGCAAAAAGAAAGGCTGAGCCTGACAATTCACTGAATCGGAGTGTTTTTGAAAGAAGTTTGCGTTAGTCAAATCGGTTCCGGAACTGTAGGGACCTGCTGCCGGCCTCTGCAGCAACATGCACCAGCCGATATCCACGTGAGCCAAGGAACATCCCACGCAGAACACACACCGGTGGTTTCGGACGGGCTCTGATTGACCGGCTGGCGCCCCGGGTAACCCTTACGGTATTGAAATGTGCGAATTTGCACCTACCAGTTCACCACCACTGATATATACAACGATGAAGAGATTTGCTACCCCCATCTTGAAACCATACTGGCCATTTTTTGTTGGAGGCGTGACCACCTACTGGTTGATCAGCAAGGCTGCCTCTGCTTCTGCTGCCTCTGAAGAATTCATCAACGACCCAAGAAACCCAAGATTTGCTAGAGGTGAGAAAGTGGTGGAGATCAAGCACTAGCTGGGTGTCTAGCTGGGTGTCACTAGCTGGATGACATTGAGTGAGTCCTAGGCATCTTACTGAGTGAGTTCTGGGCCTTTCACTGAGAGAAAAACAATATTCCTTACAGATTGTCGAAATGAATGAATATTTATGAGTTATGTAGGAGCAAGGCTATACTGCAATAGTTGAAGTAATAGCCTTCTGAATAGAAGAGTCAAGAACTGTGAGTAGTTCAGAGATATCTTCGATACCAATACTGAGCCGGATCAAGTCTCGGTGGACACCCCATTGTGCGATTTCTTGCAATTCGGTGTAGTGTGCAAGAATACTGTAGGGACAGATGAGGGTGAAGTTGGTACCAAGACTGGGTCCTTTAGACAACGCTACTTCATTGTACATTATTCTGGCCATTTCATGGGTCTTGAAAAGCACCGAGATCAATCCCCCGTAGCCACCGTTCTTGTTGCGGATCTTCTCGTAGTTGTCTCTGGTGTCACTGACACTGGGGTAGTAGATGGTTTCGATAAACCCTTGGCCCTGGTACTTCTCAAACAACTCGAGCACTTTGGCAGTATTAGAATTAGTGATCTGGTTTCTAATGAGGAAGTCTCTGGAGTTTCTTTCAAGGTAAAGACAATCTTCTTTCCAGAAATTGCATTGGTAATTGGAATCCTGCCACAGTTTCAACATGGCGTAATGCTTGGAGCTCTTGTTCAACACAAGACACCCTCCCATGACATTGGAGTCTCCAGAAAAGATCTTGGTGAGCGACGACGCAGTGGCATCCGCGTATTTGTAGGTGTTGATGTTGATACAGTTGCCAATGGTCTCGTCGACCACCACTGGGAACTCGTACTTGTCAGCGATCTGTCTTATTCTTGGCAAGTTTGGAGTCTTAAGCAACGGATTAGAAGGACACTCACAATAAAACGCAAGGATCTTGTCTCCAAGATGTAAAAGTTCTTCCAATTGGGTCAATTCTTCTTCCGAGCCACTCCCAAGGTGCAAGAGCCCAGGGCCAAACTTCTTCATGATATTAAGAGTGTCAACATAAGGAAACCCAAACACCACGGTCTTGTGGTTGGCCCTGGTCTCCAAGAATATGTTATGGCTGTTGTAGATACTGGACATTCCACTGGGGTACAAGTACACGTCGTCTTCCGAGGCGTTGTTGCCTGGGTTGTTGGTGTTGATCTCGTTGATGATCCGTTTACGAATAATTGTATTGGCGTCGTCTGCGTCGGTGAAATTCAAGTTCCGACCAAACTTCTCCTCGATAAACGTCTTGTCTTCGTTCGAGTCTTCCGACCGGCTCAATTGTTTCATCTTGACGGCGTCTTCATACTGGAACTCTGCAAGACAGTACTCTGCCAACCGAGAACTGATCCCTTCACCACTGTGTTGCCAGAACTCTTTACAGTACTTGGCATACTGACGAGGAAAGAACACCAACCCAATTTGAACAGAACTACGGTACGATTCCTCGGCCAGGTTTCTAGCAGCCATGGTATGGAGCACCGTGACTCTGATCTTGGCCGACTGGTTCTCCAACTGACGAATCCGTTCCACCATGAACTTCTTGCATCGTCGTGCCACCACCTGTGACGGATATATAAACAAGTCGTCGTCGGCCCGGCCGTAGATCTCCAACAAATACTTGGCAAGTGCTTTGATCGAGTTGTGCACAAAGAACCGTGGATATCCAGTCTGCATCTTGTTCACCACTTGCAAATCTCCTTCCTCATAGCCCACCACATCTTCCCAAGTAGGAAGAGTCACCGACACCGCATGCTCGGTGTTGTTAGGAATCGGCACTCCTGTCTCCTGGCTGGCAATATACATTTGCAGTTGCTGTTGCTGAGTGTGTTGCTGGTGTTGAAATCGTTGACTGTTCGTCGAAGCAGGTCCTGACTAATTTCCCTTGGCTGTGGTATACTGGATCAGGCACGAAAAACTCGATTGCGCGGGTCTTTAGGCAGGCGTATTGTGGTAAAGTAACACAACGAACACACCAAACACTGTTGAAAAACAGACAAACACAGCAAACACAACGATCACAAGCACAGTCTCATAGCCACGCCATGCGCTTCTTGTCGGTGTTGTTTGGACCCAAAGAGTTCAACCCATTGACTGTGGAACGGGACCTTGAGGAGATCTCAAGGCGTATCAGTTACAATGAACGTAGGATCGTGGACCACCGTCAGTTCTCTAAATGGTTCAGACGCTGGGCCACGGTGTGGGGCTCGGTCGTCTATGTCGCATATATAGGATACTTTGTCCACCAGCAGTTATGGCATACTTTGAATGTCCATTGGGCATGGGCTGTGGCAGGACTAGTGGTGCTCTGGTTCTTGCCTCTGGTAGTATTGTTGTACGATGCAAAGTTCTACAGGTACCATTTACGAAAGATCAAGTATTACAAGGCAGAGCAAGAGAAGAAGATCCAGGAATTAAAATCAAAGACGAATTTCCACAAGACTCGTACTTTGTTGCAGAAATACAGTGTGCAAGATCTCAAAGAATCAGCCGACCTTGCTCCAGAAAATCCTAGTCCTGAAACCTACGGTGAAGACGAGTCTCTTGAAATAATAGAAGAGAAATACCTCGAGCGAGACAGGCTCAAGCAGAAACGTAAACAGATCAAAGAAGGCACGTACGTGCCTGAACTGGACCGTCAAGGTGTGGTTGCTAAAATATTCGAGTACCTTGTGGGTGCAGATGAGATGGCTCCTTCTAACAGGTACGCCTTGATTTGTATTAAATGTTTTGCTCACAACGGACTTGCTCCTCCTCGGTACACTCCAGACCAGGTCAAGTTTGTATGTTTCAAATGCGGAGAACTTAACAATCCTGATGCTGGAAGTTTATCTACAGTGACCAGTCCTACATCTCCACGGACCCCACTATCACCTATACCAAAACTGAAATCTCCAGATGCTAAACCAGTGAACTCACATCCAGCTCTACTTCGAACGCCTAACAATGGTTCACAATCTCCTGTCCAGCAATCAAACACCTCTAAACAGAATAGTGATAAGGAATCTATCAACTCTGAACAGCCGTCCTTGAATCACGAGTGACTATGACTACAGTGCTAACTCAAACTATCTCCCTTTATGTATACTATAATGTAATTGACTCGACTATAACAGTAGGTGGGTATTTGTGCCGTAGCCCACAGTGGCAACATGCGTACTTATAACAGCAGCTAAGAAAATAGATGCTATTGAGCATCCACTTACGAAGTAGCATCCACTCACATGAGCAGCTCAGAAGCAGATGCTATTCAACATCGAGAAATGCAAGCAGCTCAGAAACATATGCTCCTTCCACCTAGAACGACCCATTATTCTTGTTAATATCGTTCAACCCGTTGAAATTCATCCCGTTCAAGTTCCCCAACTGGTTCATGTTCAACTGCTGGCTCAACTGTTGCATCTGCTGTGCACTGAGTCCGCTGCCGGCCATGTTCAAGTTCATTCTTCCGTTGTTATTCATCGCTGCCGGGTTGTTCCCGTTCATGTTGTTGAAGTTCCCATTGACGTTGCCGTTGTTGAACAGCTTATTCCGTTGGTTTTGTTGAAGCTGACGCAACTGCTGCTGCAATGACAAATTGCTCATGTTCACATTACCCATCCCCATGTTCGGAGATCCTCCTTGGGCCATGTTATGCTGCTGCCCGTTGGCCATGTTGTTGAGCATCTGCTGCCTCAAGTTCATGCTTTGCATCATGGCAAACTTGGCGCTGTTGTCGTTGTTGGTCCCGGCACTGTTCTGGTTGTTGTTCTGACTGTTCATCATCTGCATCAACGTTTGCATGTTATTAAAATTGTTGTTCATGTCTGGTAATCCCATACTGTTGCTGACCCCGTTCAAATCTTGCATGTTCCGCACGTTGTTAAGATTCATGTTCCCTGCGGCGGCCCTGTTCATCAAGTTCATGCTGTTCATATCGTCCATACCACCTAGCACCTGACCATCCGCTCCCATGTTCTGTTTCACCGAGTTGATGAGATGGATGTTGTTCTTGGTGGCGTTCTGCTTGTTGGCAAAATCCCGCATGCTGTTGAGCTTGGCGGTGTTCATGTTCATCTGCATGTTAGGACTGAAGTTGGTGAAATTAGCATCGACAGGAGTGCCTGTACGTGAATGCTGCATGACTGGTGAGTTGGCAGCAAGGTTTGGTGACCCTTGCTGTGACATCTGCCGTGCTGCTTCCTCTTTTTTCTTCTTTGTAGCATACGATCGTTTCCGTGGTTGAGCTTTCGACATGCTAGGAGAACTGGCAGCACTACTTTGACCTGAGATCTGGCCACTAGGAAACGTAGAGAGCACCGCAGTGTTAGGAGTACTGGTTTTGTTGGAAAACTGTGCCGCTGGAGCCGTCACGGTTTGACTACGCTGTTGCATGTTCAACACACTCTGACCGTTAGTGCCTCCGACTTTCTTAGGGTTCTTAGCAGTAGAGTTGTTTGGCAATTTTATGGAACTCATTTGCTGTTGCTGTTGTTGCTGCTGCAATAATTGTTGTTGCTGCTGTTGTAAAAGTTGTTGTTGCTGGTTGAAGTTGGCTTGCACTGGAGACTGGCCTGCTCCATTTGCTGGAGCTCCGTTGCCGTTATCCATTATACTGTTCTGCATCAACCGTTGTAATAAATTGTTGTTTTGAGCATTGGCCACCAGGGACTTTGCTGATATCGACAGCAGTTTCGTACGGTCCACCCGTTTTCTGAACTGCTCGACAAACCGAAGCCGCGAGAACTTGTTCATGTTGTTGTTGGTACCTCCGTTGACCACATCTTTATTGGACAACAAGAGCATGAAATCCTCGTACTCGCTTCCCAGAGCGGCATGCAAGTTCTCGCGCAAGTCGGTTCGTCTGACCTCTCCCAAGTCCTCGTCGTCTCTATGAACAAACGTGATCTTCACTTCATCGGTCTCTTCGTCTTTCTCTAATTTAGGCACAATAACATCTGGCTTAATATAACTAGGACAGGTCTTGTCAAACGGATTCAATGGCACCGTCAAATCAAGCTTTGGTTTGATTATTGGCAAGTACTTTGCTTCCATCTCAAGCAATAGCTCGTCCAAATTGGGCACCGGCAATCGGTCAGATATATATAAGAGATCATGGTACAAAGAAGCAGGCGTAGGTTTAAGAACTGCCCGGAACGTCTTTGGTTCCACTGTCTTTTCAATTTTGTCTTCGTTGTTTTCTTCTTTCACTTTCGGTTCCTGTTCCTTTGTGTCCTTAGCCTCATCACCATTGGCCTCAGAGTCTACATCAGCCGCACCTTCGCCTTTCACATTGGTTCCCCTGTGGTCCAAAATCTTGACTATCAAACACCCGTCGTACAATTTGATGCCTCCGTCGTACAAGATCTCGATCATCTCGGTTGGAATTTCTTCTCGTGCTACATGTTTCAAGAAGTCTCTGGCCGAAGGATCGTCCTTATTGATGACCCCGTCCTGGTTGCCAAATCGATAATGGTTCTTGTAGATATTGAACTCGATCGACGGCGGGAACTTCTGGTACTTCTTCAAGATCTCGGCGGAGTCCGCACTGAACAAGAGCTTGCCCAAGAGTTTCCGTCGTGCAGTTGCATTAGGCAATGCTCGATACTGGGGAATGATATTGGCAAGCTCGTAATGCCAGGGCTGGAACTCCGCACGCCGTAATTGGTTCTTCTGCTGCTGGTCGGATGCACCAGCTCCGCCATTAGTTGCCGCGGGAACTGACGTCTGGCTCATTGTTGGGAACTAATGAGACCTGGATGGATATGTCATGTATGGACTTTGGTTTTCGAGGAGTCGCGCACTCCCTCCGGCGGGGCTCGCAACCTTTGAGTGTCGGGGCTCTTGACCTTTGAAAAGTAGTGATCGCGGAGATATCGGGAAATTCCCTGTTTGGGCTAGGCAGGTTTATGATATATAACGGTAGAGATCGCAAACTTTCCTGTTGGAATCCAAAGTTGTATTGTTTCAAGGATGGCTAAAGAACGGATTACTTTCAAGGAACAAATCAAGGGGTTTCCCTTCTTCCAAGTGATTCTAGTGGGTAAGTATTTATCAGCTGCTGACTGAGACCACTGATTAACATGATAAGCCATAGTTCGACTTGCCGAGCCTATCGCGTTCACCTCGCTCTTTCCATATGTTTATTTCATGGTGAAGCATTTCCACGTGGCCAAGGACGACAGCGAGATCTCCAAGTACTCGGGGTACTTGGCCACCAGCTTTGCAATGTGTCAAGTGTTCTGTGCAGTGCAGTGGGGAAAGGCTGCCGAGAAATACGGACGTAAGCCGATTATCATGATCGGATTGTTTGGCACTGCCATCGCTTTGTTGGTGTTGGGGTTTGCCAAGAACTACTGGATCGCGCTTTTGGCTCGGTCGTTTATGGGCTGCGTCAACGGGAACGTTGCTATAGTAAGAACTGTGTTGGGAGAGCTTGCAGTGGAACGTAAGCACCAGGCACTAGCCTTTGTGGTGATGCCATTGTGTTACCAACTAGGATCGATTATAGGACCGTTCCTCGGAGGAATGTTGACTAACCATCCGAACTTCGATGATATTGGCAATCCTACATGGATGGATCGGTTCAATCACAAGTACCCATTTGCATTGGTCAATATAGTAGTGAGCACTGTGTTGTTGACCAGTTGTACACTTGCATTCTTTTTAATTGAAGAGACTCATTACCAGAAGAAGTACCGTTACGATATAGGCTTGGATATAGGTGATCGGGTGTTACGAGCTGTTGGAGTCTACGATGAGACCCACAAACGGTTATGGCAAGAGAAGAAGTCCAACGTCGAGGTCACTGAACAAACCACGCTTTTGACTGCAGAGTCTCGTCAAGAATCAGAGACTTATGCTGCCGTCGATACTCTGTCAGGTAAATCTGATTCCTCTGAGTCTATCCAGACGTATGAGCCGCTTACTAGAAGACTGTCTGTGGCATTGGTAAGAACCCATTCGAACCGTGACAATGCAGAACTCGGAGCCAACAAAACAGAGGGAATCGAATGGTCGATCATTCTCACTCCGAACCTTTTCAATGTCTTGGCCTTGTTTTTCTTCCAGAACATCCAGGACGTGGTGTTTGCTGAGTTCTTGCCTATTTACTTATCGTATGATCTTTTGCTTGATGAGAAAGGATACCTCCGATCCAAGTTCCCATTCCATATTGTTGGTGGTCTAGGGTTCTCTTCGGCACAAACAGGAACGTTGTTGTCTACGGCAGGGTTCCTTGGGATCTTGGTGGTGTTAGTGATATTCCCATACGTCGACCGGAACTTCGAGCCTCGAACTATCCTCAAGTACACTCTTTCTGTTCTCCCTATAGTTTTCTTATTGTTGCCATACCTTATATTCTTGGCACCAAATGCTGGAAATGGGTTTAATTCTTACGCCTGGGTGTTTGTTGCTGCCTACGGGTTGGCATTTGTGAGAGTGTCGTGTGTGGCCAATACCAAACCGCAGTTGTCATTGATCGTTCACCGATTAGCACCTAAACAGTACAAGGCGGTGGTCAACAGTTTGGTGGTGACTACTGCGTCGGCCAGTAGAGCAGTGGGGCCTCTTGTCTGGGGTCAGATCTTCTCGTTTGCTCAAAAACACGAGATTGCATGGCTCTCATGGTGGTCGTTGTGTTTCTTCAGTGCAGCCGGGTTTGTTCAGAGTTTCTTCATTGCCACTGAACCAGAAGAGGAGCCAGAAGAGACTCGAGAATCGAGTTAGGTGGGGCGACGCACATTAGAGAGAAATGTAGAGTGTGTTGATTAGAGTGAGATGTACTTCGCTGTTCATCAACTGAATAGTCATTAGCAAACTTGTCTTTGCTATTAATTGTTCGAATGCTAGCCCTACCAACAATGTGATACCACCACTAATACTACTACACCCACAACATCCGTGCCGGACTCATTGCTATGTCATATATGACAGACTCTCTTTGGAATCTTAATTGTGTCTCATGTTCTGTTGGAGCATGGTTGCTGGAATGTCATTGACTCTTCCTTATTACCAACAGAATTTAAATAGTTAGAAAGATTGATGATTATCTACGACCTCAGTCTACACGATCCAGTCTTGCTTCATTCATTAATACACGCTTATCTCCGGAATCTTAGTTCCTGTGGTTCAAGACTTGGCCCTATGCAGCTGGTGTGCATTAAGGTTAGCTTCAAACACTATGGATGTCAGACCATTTCGTAAATCAGTCGATCACGACCTTCCGAGGTAGATTGCTAATGAAAAAAGATCGGCCTTGCCATCATTGAGAGACCTGCTTGGTTTGGAAATCAAGTGCGTCTAAGTTTGAGACCTACTTGAAGATCGACTTACGTATTTCTTGGTGAGGTTGCACATTTGAGCCTCATAAAGTTAGGAGGTTGCAAGTGTAGAGCGAATGGAATGGGCAGCTTTCAAATAAATTTGAGAAGGGAGATGTGTTGGAGGGAGGATGTGTAATAAGGAGGCTGGGTTGAAGGAGTTTGTACCACTGAGAAGTTGTTTGTAGTGTGGTCGATTCAACATATACTTAGTAGGTCGCCATGATAGAAACTGTTCTCCACAAGTGATCATGCCTTATCAATTGTCAATATGATTCTTCTATGCTTTTTGCTCTAGTTCTCAAATAGAGTGTGAACGGTATTCTCTCCAACTCACACCGAGTTCTTCGCTTACTCGTCAGTGATTTCTGACAGGCTTCGTGCTCACCTGCTTGTCACCATGTTATGCACTCTTTAACAGTTCAAGCTCCTTTCACATTCAACTAAGCAATACTTGCATCTCACAGTCAACTACATTCTCAGCATTCGCTCTTTCTCTCTCTCTGCACTCTCTATACACACTCTACGCTCTCAACATCCACTTTCTACCACACTCCATTGCAAGCTACTACACCCAACTACACTCAATACATACCCTGCTGCACGCTCAACATGCTCGCTACACACTCACATACACACTTATTATTGCACCCCATCTCTTCTAAGCATCCAAGCCAGGACTCCCCAAGCCTGCATCCATGGTAAACTCGAACATTCACAGACTAATACCCTCTACGATTAACGAACAATATTTAATCAGAGATCATCATCCCACCTCCCACCACCAATTACCACAATCTCTCAATATACATCCACACACAACGCTATGCCACCACACTACTACGAATCCATTCCACTACCCACTCCTAACCCATCAATCTAACTCTCACCATTTATCAGCACTCTCGATAACTAAGGCACGGCTGCGGCTATAACCTGCCAAACCTACATAGCATCTGCCATGCAATTCCAGATCTAATTTAATACCACATGTATCTATTTCCTGAATCGTGATACAGTTTTAATAAACTCTTAATAAAATCTTAATAAAATCTAACATAATACACGCAGCGTCTTAATAAAAATCCCTCCTCCCAGACCCTCCCACCACCTCACCCGTCCGAACCACAGTTTTTCTCCATGCGGACTACGATCACACTCCCGATCCAGCACTCTATCGTCTATCATTCTGACTCATGTCATAGATCCAAGCACACTGCTTTCTAAACCCAGATGTCCCCTCCTAAGTTATCGTTCCGGGACCAGATCCGTGGGTTCCCTGTGGGCCAGATCTTTGTTGTCTGCTGGGGCAGACTCTCCGAGCCCATTGCATTCAGTTCGCTCTTTCCCTACGTCTACTTCTTGACAAGAGACTTCCATATAGCCAAGACCGAGGCCGACATCTCCAGGTACGCGGGCTACCTCTCGTCGGTGTTTGCGTTCTCCCAGGTGATCTCGTCGATCCAGTGGTCGAAATTCTCTCAGAAACGAGGCCGTAAGTTGACGATCATGATCGGGCTCTGTGGGTCGGTGGTCTCGATGTTACTCCTTGGGTTCTCGACCAACTACTGGATGGCCCTCCTCGCACGGTTCTTGATGGGTTTCTTGAACGGCAACTTGCCTGTGTTCCGTACAGTCATCGGTGAGATCGCAGTCGAACGTCGTCACCAAGCTCTAGCCTTTAGTACTGTGCCATTGCTTTGGAATATCGGCTGTATCTTTGGACCTTTGATCGGAGGTGCTTTGGCCAGACCTAAAATCGATGACGACTATTACAAGAAGAAACCAGTAGGCGGCGACACTATAGTGAAGCTTGTTCCTTCGATGGAAGGGTTGCTTGAGAAATATCCTTACGCTTTGCCTAATCTTGTCGTGGCAGTGTTCCTTATCTCCAGTATCATAGTATTGTTCTTGTTCATGGAAGAAACTCATTACCAGGTCAAATACGAGTACGACGTAGGTTTAGCTATGGGAGACAAGATCTTGTGCTGGGTTGGAGCAAGAGATCCTAACGATAAACGTCCTTGGCAACAAGATGACGAGAACAGACCGTTGTTGGAGACCCATGAACCAGTAGAAGACCCGTTCGACTACGACGACGACATCGAATCTTATTCTGGTGACGATCTCTCGGAGGATTCTATTGACAGTACCAAAGCAAGTCAATTGCAACCCAGGGCTTATGGATCTACCAGCTCCAGACCTCAGGCCCATCGTCTTCCTTCTGCTCTGAGCACCACCTCCAGAGTCAGCAAGGACGTCGGACCGTTCTCCAGAAGACAGTCGATCTCGTTGATCAAGACCCTTTCAAGAGACACCGAGGTAGTGTTTGACGAGTCCGACGACACCAAGATCCCTTGGCACGCGTTGAAAAACCCTATGTGTTACGGTCCGATCTTGGCCAATATCACATTGAGCATGCATGCGGTGTCGTTCGACCAGTTCATGCCGATGTTTCTCTCGAACGACGTGCAGTTGAACGACCAAGGGTACTTGGACTCGCGGTTCCCGTTCATCATCAACGGCGGACTTGGGTTCTCGTCTGAACAGGTCGGTAAGATCTTGTCGGTCACTGGGTTCATTGGCATTCTCATCATCTTGTTTGTATACCCATACGTCGACCGTAACTACAAGTCCACCAAAGCTTTCACATACTTACACTGGCTGTTGATCCCCGTCTACTTTCTCTACCCTTACGTGATCTTCACGCTTCCTGAGAATTACACTCCGAACCTCACCTTGGAGTCCAGAGACGTCACCTTCACCAACCTTACACTCTACGTACTCAGCTTCGCCAAGGTGATGGCCTCGGCGATGTTGTTCCCATTGGTGACGCTCCTCACCCACATCGGGTCTCCGCCAAAACATCGGGCCATCATTAACTCGCTTGCCATCACCGCTAGCTCTGCTGCTAAGTGTCTTGCTCCTATCTTCGGCGGGGTGATCATGTCCTTCGGCATCAGTCACGGGATCGGCTGGCTCTTCTTTGCAGTGCTTGGGTGCCTTGGATTATTAGGATATTTCCAGAGTTTCCAGCTAGTGGAGAACGCAGGGGACGAAGATGAGGGTGAACAATAGAGTGGTGCAATGCCGAGGGTTATAACCCCACAGACCGTTGTCCCTTGCAGAGCCACTAACCCGCGGGCATCCATGCGGCGCATCCCACCCAACCGTTTAGCCATAGTTCTAGAATATATACCGGACCCCTAACATTTAGCTTAGACTACGCTTGGACAATTGTAGACCCAACAAAAGGGGTGAATATTTCTCAGCTGTACATGCATGGACCGCACATCCACGGTGCAGGCTACAAGGTGACGACAAAAGAATTTACTCAAAGGGCATTAATTATGTAGCAGGAAAACAGTTAGACCGTGGTCTTAGGTTCTGAGGAGGCCGGACCGGCAGGCGTGGTAGGCTCGGTGTGCTGGGAAGGAGTGGTGTACTCGGTTGGCACTGGGGCCTTGATCGAGCTCGAATGCTCAGCAACAAGCTCTTCGTCCTTGCCGTGGCTGCTGTTGACCGACGAGCTTGGAATGTCTTTTTCATGGATCGGGTCTGGTCTGTAGAACCGCAAGTCCACTCGGGTGACCAAGTACATGATGAGAATGATACACTCCATGGCACCATGGGTGCAGTACATCACCACTGGTTTGTGGACCCACGACTGGTTGTAGACGTATCTGTCGACAAAGAGCGATGCGCAACGGAAAGCAGAACTGATGAAGAGAAGCAACACCGTGAAGAGAATGATGAAGATGCTGTAGTTGTGGTTCAATACTGGAGGCTCGCTCTCAGTAGCAGTCTTGAGATCTTCGATGGTATTGTAGTGATGGGTCGACGAAGCAATGACTCTGACGGACCGTTTGTGGTGGTCTGGACGGTGGGCAAACGTCTCTCTTGCGACTTTAATGGCGTCTTTTGGAACAAAGTAGGTGAGACCAAAAGATTCAATCCACCATGGTTGGTAGATGACAAAGTCTGGGTTCTTGGAACCTGGCTTGGCAATGAAAGCCAAGAAAATCAAGAGCAAAGCTCCGGCAGAGTAGATAACCGTTAAACATCCGGCAGCACGAGCAGCTTTCTTACACATAGTAAAGTGAGAGTCACTAAGGAAGTACAAGTAAGGCACCACTCCGGACACCACACCAGTGAGGATGGCTGCAAGCACCAACAAGTACACAAGGTACATGCCGAAGGCAAACAACTTGGACGAACCGAATTTAGGGTGTCTCCAAGTGAAGATTCTTTGAGCAAGCAAGATGTTACCACCGGCCAAGAGTGCAGTGGAGGTGAGCACCATGACAGTTGCAGCTAATCCGACATGGGCACGAGTAAGGTCTTTGGACCAGACTATCCGGAGAATGTACCCGATCCAGTTCAAGAACCCATACAAGATAAACACGAGCGAGTCGTAGAACTTGTGGCCTCTGGACCAGTTCTTAAGAAACACGTAGCTGTGGCCTGCAGTAAGCACAATATACACAGCAGCAAACACTGCACACGGAGCCACGTCGGCACTGCTAGGGTACCCTCCAAAGGTGGCCGGCAAGATCTTCTGGGTGCCGGTGACCAAGTATTCTGGGATGGTTCCTCCAAAGGTCGCTTTTGTTTTCTTGAGCAAAGGCACCAAGCCGGTCCCTAAGGCGGCCCCGCCGGTCTGCGACTCGACCAAGGCAGTGATCTGAGAAATAGAGAGGTCCATGGGATGCCAATAATACTGTCAAGTTTTGAACCGGCGGGCTGCGGCAAGGGTATAAATATAACGATTCCACCAGAGGTTGGTGCGCTGCAAATCGAATTAGGTTGGGTGAGTGATAGGAGGGATTGCCCACTTAGGCGAGGAATATGGGGAAGGAAAAAACTTGCTTCTCGGTACGGCTAGGAAAAGCTGCGTCGCCACACAGCTTTTGCTGCGTGCACCAGCAGCCCCACCAATGTTTGCCAGGCGGCTTGCCTGCGGCAGAAGTCAGCCCACGCAGCAGCCTGCACAAACTGCAGCGATCGTATAATAGATTGTGCTGCTGGTGCTCTCAGCTACCAACTGATACTCCCTGGAAATTTTTTCTAATTTAGCTCAAGGATCTTCTCTGACCAGTGCTGGTTTTATCCGGCCGGTTACTTTTTTCCCAGTGGATCTTGCCGAGATATCGGGCTTAGAGTCTCAGGTCTGCCTCTCAAAGTCTAATCCCACTAGTGCTGCTACTAACCACTCATTCATCAGTAGATGGTGCCCTGTGGGTACAATTGTCTAGTTCTCAAAACGTCCAGGGTGAAAAAAAAAAAACATACCGGTGCCTCTCATCAGTGTCCCTAAAGTTTATGTTAATTGTAAGGCTCTAGCGGGTAAGACTCGCCTAGGGTATTAATTAAACAGGCTAATTTATTCGCCTGCCAGAGAATTGCCTGGACAGTTTTCCGTCTGGATTTCTGGTTTCCTAGTCCAGCCTAAACAGATGTCTCTCAACTGACCTGGCTGTCTCAAATTCCATCTCTTGTAACTCCCCTCTACTAAGGTTTAAGGTTTTGACATTTGGGCAATACACCGCATCCATGGCCCAGTTTTCCGTTGGTGATTTTTTTTACTTTTTTCCTCCGGCTGCCTGTCGCTGCTTTTATTTTTTATGTCTGGTCCTCTAACTTTTCTACTTGGAGGTTATAATCCCCATCCTCAATACCAGCATCGACCCAACAACTGTCCAAACAGATCGCCATAAAAATATCCATACCTTCCAGCCAGCCCGTTAGCGTGTTATATTTTCCCGGTGATCGCCCTCACAACTAGTCCGTTTCTTCCTTTGACACAGGCTAGCTTTCTCCAAGTGTGAACCCTTGCCAGTACTTTGGAAAGTTTATCGGCCCTGGGCTTAGTCTGGCTGGGGCTAGCGCAGGCCGGGTTACCTCTCCGCTGGTGCTAGTGTCCGTGGTGGCTGCCCGATTAGTAGATCAGTGCTAGTGTTTTCGGCACACTCTCGGATCACAACGGATTAGCAAATCAATTGACATCAGGTCCCCTCACAAAAGTTTATTTTCGTCCATGGAACAGGGGTCGAGATCTCACCATTTGTAATCAGTCGACCACGGCTCGCTCGCTAACATGTGAATAGGTCTGCTCACAAACTCTAAGCCTCAGCCCATGATAACTCCAAAACACTAGTGTCTTGCGGATGGATTTCCGTCGATCTAACGTTCCAAAATTGATGGACCACTGCGTATTAATGTGCGACGCTGGCAGGGCTGCTTCTTGGACAGCTGACACAGTTCCAGCTTACTACCACTAACTCCGTAACCCAGGTCTTGTGTGTTCTTGGCTCGCCGGAATCACATTATCCATAATGTCCCGCCCCGGCCTTGGCAGTTAGCTGCTTGCCAACCCCTGTAGGTAGGTCTAAGTCTTACGGCTGCACGCCAGGGTACAATGCTACCAATCGCTGCTTTAGTCAACTCAGCTACAACAAAGGCACCAAAAGAAACAACAAAAGAAACAACAAAGGCACCAATCCAACCCCACCCGGCTTCTAATTAAAGCCTCCCTAAACCCATAGTGCAACCGAACTTGAGGTCAGGATCCTCAACAATCAAAGTTCCCGGTTCTCCTTGGTGTCATTGTAAAGATCGTCCAAAGTAAACTCTATGGAGCACCGCACCCAGAGTATAGGAAGCAACGGCCACACACTTCGCTCGCCGAAATTCACAGTGACGTCAATGCTTTTCCGGAGTGTCTCTTCTGTGATTTCTTTGTACAACGTACTTGTTCGCCAGCTTCGCAAGAAGTCTCGGACATTCGGCACGATCACAATCTCGCTGGAGCTGAGCTTTGGCGACTTCTCGTCAACAGTCAACTTCTTGAGTAGTCGGAAGATCTTGATTCTTCTGAAGAACCCGATGTTCGAGAGCAAGTTGAACCGGTACTGAAGCTCGAGGTTGATCACTTTCTGGATGTTCTTGCTCACTTTGATGTAGGTGTATGACGGAGTGGCTATCAAGGTGGTGATGTTGCTGATGAGATTGGCAGCAAAACTGATGATCACAGTGAAAGGGAACATCCAAGAATCCACCTTGCGGTTCGAGAGCTTAGCTAAATTCAGAATACTGTTCTTGCGGCTGACTGCTGGAGTAGCAGTGCGGCTGATTGCTATTTTATCGTTCTTCCTCAACTCTTCCTTGATCTTGTCCAAATCTTTCAATGGTTTCACAAAATAAAGATCATGACGGACATCGTTGATCACCAACGGTTTGAAATACATCCGTGCAAGACTCACTATGAAATGGTTAACGTTGAACAACTCAGCCAACCGTTGATACGGAACATCGGTGTCACTGTTCTGAACCTCATGCGGTCCTAAGAACCTCACATGTTTGTAATCATCAGACACTTTCTTAGTAGACCGACCAAAGTACCGGTCAAGCTTGCGGTGCTTTGCTTTGTCGTCATTGTAATTCATGGTATCCAAATCACTAGGCTCGACAATCTCGCTGAAATTGTTCCAATGAACCACCTCGTTCTTCAAGTTCTTGACCATGATCTGGATCTCATCGCCCAAGATCTCAGTGCCTATAGAAGCGTACATGGCACTCCAGACAATCACATTGGGCGACGTGATGTAGTTGAGAACCGACGGGAACGAATTGTCTGTAGGATAAATGATAAGGTTGAGGATCTTGCCGCTGTTGTTGTAGAGCTCCTCAAACGTCTGGTCAGCAAGCTTGTGTCTAACATACTTCAACAACAAGTAGATCTCAGGAGTGTAGCTTTTACGGTAGAAATTAAGAATAGAAGCTATAGACGCTTCACTGCCATGGAACAACTGCGGTTCTTCTTTCAACCCGAACTGCACCAAATCATCCACAAGAGTGTCGAAACTCACTACTGGTTCGTTCTTGTTCTGCTTGCTTTTACAAGTCAAGCAAATAAGACAAGCAAAGATCGAGCCGAAATAACTGCCACTGATAATCTTGGGAAGTAATCTGTTGGCAAGCAAGGTCTTGATCACTCCCAAATGGTACATCCCAAAGATGGATCCGCCTTGGAGCACTAAGGCAGTGCTACCAAACGTCTGTTTAGCATTCTGATAAAATCTAAGCTTCAACTCGTTGTAATCTTGGGTCCGTGACTGGTACTGGCTCACAAAATCCAAGCAGTTCAACACCTCGGCAATGTATTCATGGATAAGGTACTTGGTTCCGAGATAACTGTTGTTGAACAAGTTGTTGTCGGAGATCCCACCAAAGTTACGCATCAACCCACTACTGAACAACGACACTATCCGTAAGAGATCGCTGCGTTCCCTGGCATCCCGAAGCAAGTTTAGACGGTGGTAGATGAGTTTGAAGTCGTACTTCTTGGAGATGAACCTCTTACGCCAGTCGTTCTTACCTAAGAACTTATCTATTCTATTCGCAGTTTCAAGCCACTGGTCATACGTCAGGGCTTCTCTCAACTCTTTCTTGAACTGTTTCAAAGTGCTGTAAGTCTTGTAGTTGGTGTAGCTCTTGATAACTATAGTAAGAGGCCAGAACATGATCAAGACCACTAGCTTGGTGATCGCATGGAAGAAATACATGGTGCACTAGACTCGCTGTTGGTTCTGGTCAATGATTTCTCGAGCTTGCTGTCTAATCAATTATTAATCTATTGCAATAATTCCATGCCTAAGGCTTCTGGTTGTAATCCACGGTGCTGCTCATCAAAGGGTCAAAAACAAATTCAAGAATCGTACTTTGACAGGCAGTTGTCATGTGCAAATCGCACTAGCGGATGCATAGCTATGGAGTGTGCTGTATCAACAGTCGAATGGTACTGAATATTCTGATGGATTTTTAATCGGAAGAAACTCATAATGTATTTTAATTGAATAATTCTTTTATTTTATTTGATTCTTATGGAGTTCGAATGTCACAATTGTATGTTCTAGTGTAGCTTTGTATGGGACATAATTGTGGTTTTCTGTGCCGTCGGCTGCTGTTATTTGCTGTTCTAGAAATGTCATGATGAACAGTAATTTGGTACATGCTAATTAGAAATGAGAAACAGTTGACAATTCATAGATGACAATTCATGGATGGCATTGTAATAATACTGTAAACTTCCTTTTTGAATTTGAACCACTATTCAATAATCATCCTCACTGGTCATTAGTCAACGTTTCATCTCCACATGATCTCTTAACCACACCTACACCACACTCTTGCTCATTACAATACCTACATTCAAATGATTTATAAACCTCAAGTATACAAATCTCCCCTACACTGCATACTATCTCATTTAAATCACATACATTGAACCAATCACCCATAAACTTAACGATCCTCAGCCCATTCGTTCTCTCTTTTAATAGCAGCCTCTTCCTCAGGAGTAAAGTCGTTTGGAATATTGAAAAGAGTTCTAAGCTCAGTTGGCGACTTTCCACGGATCATCTCTGCCACCACTTTGCATCCGGCATCAAGCAACGGTCTGATGTTCAAGTAGTTGGCAGCCAAGATGATCTCGTACAACATCTCTTGGTCCACTTGCAAGAACTTCTTGTCCCACTCGTCTATTGGATGCGACCGTCTGACTTCGTCGTCCAAGTTATTTGGGAACCAGTGGTCCTTGTGGTACTCAGCCCACTGGATGACATTGGCCAACACTGCTGCACGGACGTTTGGTGTTGGGATTTCCATCTCCTCATCCTCATCCTCATCGTCTGCCAAATCCTTAATCAAGTTCTTGATCAAAATCGACAATTCTGCAGCCTTTCTAGAAACAGTGAATCTTTGTTTGTCAGACGAAATCAATACAACTTGTTGCTCAGTTTCTGCCATGGTGTAACTAATAATATATAAAACTGTGATGTTGCGAATTGATTACTAGATATTACCATTTTACTCACAGTTTAAGGAGCGGGTAACTCTAGGATGGCGAGTGCTACAGATCTGTAGGCAACAGCATCTTGGTAATTGATGTTGGACCAGGGTGTTCTTTTTTAATGTTTGTTTTTTAGTTTGGTATTTTTTATGAATGGATTACTTTAAATGTACTTGAGTTAGTCAATTAGATTTTCTCTCTTTTTGGTGTCAGTTTGTTTATGTTTTTTGTTATTGTCTAGGCAGCAGTTTTCCAGATGTAGCTTGCAGGTCTCACATTCTAGAGTGATAATCCAGTGTACCGTTACATCACTTTGTGCAACAGACCAGTAACATGGTGAATGATGAGGTTGTAGCGGTCAACGAAAATGGATTTGTAAGTTTTTCATGAATTATAAGCAACAGTCATTAAGTCATTGTTTGGCATTCCTTTGGGTAAGCGTGGACGAATTGAAGAACTAACTGAGAGTCTTCAACTGGCAACACTCAATTGGAATCTTTCTCTACTGACAATAATTTACCAAATCCTGGATGGTTACAAAATAATATATATCAGCATTCTATTCCAGATCCAGTACGCTGAATTACTCCCTAAGAAATTGAGCCATTGTAACTTCTTCGATTCTCAATAGTGAATCTCACTAGCATTATACATTGCACTCCAACAATCACTCAAAAATTTACCACTGCCTTACAAAGCCTACACAAAAATCTCAAATCTGAATAAATGTAAAATTCTAATTCCATCCATCCCAAATTCAAATCACCTACATCAATAATATTCAAGATCACTCATGGTAACGTCATCTCATCTTGAGTCTGTTTAATTCATTGTGGCACGTGACACTACAAATTTGTGTGATGATTTTGAAGATGAGGGTATTATTCCAGCAAACGTTTATACCATGGATGAGTTCGAAGGATTGAGTCTCGATGATGAGCTCAGTGCTAGAATGAAGTTTGAGAAACTAGAGATCTCTCCAGATGTTTCGTTTGGTTTTGGGGCTGTCCATCGAGGAGTTTCTGGGTTAAGATTAGAACCAGATACTCTGATTGATGAAGTGGACGAGCTAGAAGAGATGGAAATCGATGAGAGAGACTCTTTTGAGCAGATGGATATTGAAATGGAAGAGGGTGATGACGATATAATAGAAATTCAGTCAGTTGAAGTACCCTCAAACAACCAGGATCATCGTGAATTGAACATCATAGAGAATCTTATTTCAATCATTTCAAAGACCACACATTCCTTGACTTCACCAACACAGCTAGGTGTTGAGCTCGCAAGAAAAAGCTTAATGGACAAAATAGAAGTATTGGAAGCCAAATTGGAGAAGGCAGAATCTGCTAATCTCATGGCACAGAACATTCAGTTTAATGGACAATCAGAGAAATCACAGTCATCGCCGCATGATCAGTCTAATATTCATAATTCTTACGACAATTCCAGCACCAAAACCCCACGAGTTAGTGTTCCTGGTGAACCACAAGATGACAGTGACGTGGAATCAATCCATCTAGAGTCCGAGGAATTAGTTGGTATTGGCAGTGATGATAGGAAACAAACAACCAAGAACAGAAAATGGCAGGGCCATGTCTCATTACACACTCATTATCACTATTATAACGGAACCGAGAAGACAGAAAGTTATCAATATAATGACAAACAAGGGTCTTGGACTCCTCAAGTGTCAGACCAACTTCTAATTGAAGATGACACCAATTTGCCTTCACCATGGACCAAGCTAGGGTCTGGCAGATCCACACCTTACATTATCTCAACGTATTTACAGCTCATATTTAATTTTGCCACGTTATCCTGTGTGTTATACATTGGCTACTCTGCATTTTCGACCTTGAGAGACGACATAATGAGGAAGTTCCACCAGAGGTCTGGAGAGATCATGTTGGAGGCATCGGCGTGTGCTAAGAACTACAAGATAAATAATTGTGACCCAGAAAACGTGGTGCCTGCGTTGGAACAGCAGTGTTTTGAGTGGGAGAAATGTATGAACAAAAACCCGAAAGTCAGTGCGATCCATGCCAGCATTGGTGCAGAAACTATAGGAATCATCATCAACAGTTTAATCGAACCGATTGGCTTGAAAGCCATTACGTTCTTCTTCAGTCTACTAATAGTGTGGCTGTTCAGTTCAAATTTTGCGTTCGGATTTATACGAGGGAGATCATACTATAATGTCGAGAATGGTTCAGGGACACTGATCCAGCATAAATAATTAGTTAATAGACAATTCATATTGCTGCTTTATCAGCATGCTTAGTTTAGCGTACTGTAACTAACGTAGAACAGATGTCTCAATTAAGCCAGAAGTAGTCCTATTATGGAACAACCTCAAGACATCGATCATTGCAATTCTATGTATTAATCCACATTCAGTCCGATAACACAAACCAACCCATTTATTCGTCAAACTCCAGATCCTCAAGATCGTCCGACTCAAGCAACTTTCTCCCGGAGGTCAATGGAGGAGCCACTTCATTGTGGTAGTGTTGTTTTCTCATCTCTTCGAACTTCTTGTGTTTCAACTCTTCAGGAGTCAATTGCGGTTCTTTCACCTCGGGAGACTCCGATCTTTCGACCGAGCCACCGCGCAAAGACTCGATCTTCGGTTCCTCCGCCAACTCGGCCTCTCCTAAACTGAAGTCCGGCAACTCCTCTTCCTCGTCCTCCTTGTAGTACTCTCCGTCTTCATCTATAGGTCCCTGGAAAGGAGTCTTAGGCTCGTCTATCTTGGTGAAGGTCATTGCCGCCTTCAATTTGTCGTTCTCGTCCAAGTTCTCTTTGTTGAACTGCACCGACTCGTGCGGCTCATGTTTCTTTTGCGCAGCAATCTGCTCTCTAATCTTGTCACCCTCGGTCGACATGGCCTTGAAGAGCTCGGCGTTCTTCTTGGTGTTCTGCAACACCAATTTCCGGTCGTACTCTCCTGACAGCACCACCTGCTCGTGCGGCTCGTTATTTCTCAAAATCCCTTTTGGTTGGTCTGGCATGGTTGTATTGTTGTATGTAGATGTAAGGAAAATCAGCTGGTTCTACGACCCTAGAAAAACTCCGTCCAAGGGTCGCCCGGAGCATAAGCATGACAGGGTTGGCATGATTGCTGTGCTACGGGTTTCTTAAAGAATTGAACTATTTTGAATTTGTTGGAATTATGAATCGTATAATAGTTGTTAATGATAGTTATGTATCGCAATCGACCAAAACTTTCTCGTAACAATTAGGTGGTTGTACTTCGATCTCAAATTATGCTTTATGGAGCCACTAAACTTTCTTAGCAGAGACACATCCAACGTCTATGCACGGTAGTGAATACTACTGGGGTAGAGCGAATGTCAATTGGAGGTTGTCTTTGGAGGGAGTTATTTTTTGTTTGGCTGGAGTGAGGAGAATATAAACTTATTTGTCTTTCGTAGATAGAAAACAACAAGATCTGCCATAACTTAAAGATCTCAGTTACTATTATTGGAAACCTTATCGTTCGGGCTCTACTGTTCAGCTGATAATTGGAGAGTGCGACAAACTATATTCTTCACTCACATGCCTTTTACTCTCACCAGTTTCTCTTGAAATCAGCCCTTCAATGCATTTTCTCAGACTCTCTCTTAGAACTCCCTCCTACAGCTCTTCCATACTGTCTTCCATACTCCGTCCTACAAATCTCTTCTAAGCAATCAACTCTTCCCATTGACACCTCCCTACGCTCAGTAACCGAATATTAATTCTATTTCAATTAATTAAAATATTTCACGGCAACCGCTGGCAACTTACCTCCAGACACCAAGTCTTGAGCAGCCTTGGTAAGTGCTGCTTTGGCATCAGTAGCAGCAGAAGTTGCAACCTCACCTAAAGTCACGTCGTCGAAACTGTCGATC
Source organism: Saccharomycopsis guyanensis (assembly GCA_030578595.1). Classification (NCBI taxonomy): domain Eukaryota; kingdom Fungi; phylum Ascomycota; class Saccharomycetes; order Ascoideales; family Saccharomycopsidaceae; genus Saccharomycopsis; species Saccharomycopsis guyanensis. Next base: position 345,578 of record JAJMSQ010000004.1, read on the forward strand.
AACAAATCCACCTCGGCATCAATGGTAGCAGCCTTGTCCTCGTCTCCAAAGTATTTGGCGTCCTTGACGGCAGTTCTGATCGATCTCTTGTTCTTCTTCTTAGCGTTCTTGGCTGCTTCCTTAGCCTTCTTCTTGTTCTCCTTAGAAGACTTAGCAGCTTGTTCAGCTTCAGCCTTAGCTTTAGCCTCAGCCTCAGCCTTAAGCTTGGCCTCTTCAGCAGCCTTTCTGGTTCCAGCCTCTTTGTCCCACTTTCTCTTCGCCTTCTCTTCTTTCTCTTTCTTCTTGAACAACTTGATTCTTGGGTCTTCGTTGATGGCTCTGTCAACCAACTTGGTCAATCTGCGGTTGTCCTCGGTCTTCTTCTTGTCACGAGCAGCCTTGTTCTTACGCTCGATGTATCTCTTACGGTCTCTGTTGGAAGAGTCGTCTGGGGTCTCCTCGTCCAAGAACTCAAAGGTTCTCCACGAGTCAAACTTGTACCAGAAAGAATAGAATGCCTCGACGGTCTCCTTTGGAGTGTCCATGTCTCCCAATTGAGGAACTGGCTGTTTCTTGGAGAATCTTCCCTCGGTCTCGAACACCGGGCCCCAGTTCTTGATGAACTCCTCGTCGTTCTTGTCGGCCGGAGGAGCAACACTGGCGTTCTCGTCCACAGAGTCGTATCTCTTTCTCTGAGTGCTGTCCAACAAAGTCTCGTATGCCTTTTGGATAATCTTGAAGAACCCGTCCTGGTCCAAACCACCCTTCTCACCCTTCTTGTCTGGGTGGTGCTTCAACACCGCCTTTCTGTGTGCAGCTCTGATCTGGCTTGGAGTAGCTCTGTATCTGTATTTGGACAATCCCAAGGCAGCATACAAGTCGGCAGTCTTCCAGTCCTTTGGATCGTGGGCCAACAACTCCTCGGATTGCTCCTCATCGAGATCCAACCCATCGTCGTCGTTTTCTTTCACCTCTTTGGTGTTCTTCTCAGCCTCGAGTTTCTCGTACTCGGACCATGTGTGTCCTCTGATGGCTCTGGCAGCGTGAGCCAAAAAGTAACGGCCAACCGGCTCGATTGGACGGCGGACTGGTTCGGAAAACTTTCCAGAAACTTTGGTGCTGGCACCGTTAGCTGAAGGTAACACAATAGCTGACATTTGGTTATGGTATCTTTCTTAGATGGACTGAAAAAATTTTGTGATACTTATGGTCGGGTAATTCGGGGTGGATTAGTATGGGAGAGAGAGGTGCTTAGGTTGGACTGGGGATTTGAGAATGGACAGGAAGAGAATTTCTTTGGGGTTATGTATGAGTAAAAAAATATGTTAGTATTGCTAGATTTTTATAGAGTTTTAAGATTGAGAGTTTTTGAGAGATTTGAATTTGAATTGTGTAAAGTAGAAGAAGATGTAGGAGGAGAACTGGAAAATGAGAACTGCAATTGGAGAGTGAGAAGTGTTACTACTTACAATTTAGTGAAACGGTCTCGAAAATTAAAATAAAACCCAGAATTAAAGTCAATGTAAAAATTTTGACGCCATTTGATATTTTCAAAGTCCTTCGACGATGTGTTGTGGCATAGAGTGAGATGTGTGGTTGGTGAGGAAGTGCTGCAAGTCCCATACTATAGTTCGTAAATTGAAACATACTGCATAGTACGGGAGCTTAACATGGGGACTGGGTGGACAAATTGTGGCGAGTCTGTGCGATTACATTCTTGAGTACGGTGAATCTCACAAGTTGTAAGATATGCTTATAGTAGATACTAGGAATGGGAGGTAGTGAAGTATTATTTGAGTTCTGGCATGGATTGAGGAATCGTGCCTGGGAGAGAGAGTAGCTCAGAGAGAGAGTAGCTCGGAGAGAGAGTGTGTGGATCAATTGATGTTTGTAAGGTGCAAAGAGTTGACTGAGGGAGAGTAACGTATTGTGATATTGAGACAAAAGTCAGTGAATGGAATACGACCAATGAATTGGAGGGAATTCTGTTGGCAGTTCAATGGTCAAGAGATCATAGGTTGAAGTCCGTATGTAAGCATGCAGATAAAGCAGCCCAGTACAGTACATCCAGCAGTAGATAGTCCACCAGATACAATCCAACCGATCAAATCCATCCCACTGAATCCATAATAAACCACTCATTACATCACCTATTTAGTCACCACGACAGTATCCACGCCACATCCACCTGTCTACCCTACGTCTCTGGATAAACCCAGACCCTGAACTTAGCGTCACCAAAGGCTAATGCCATCCACCACAACATCCTTGAGGTACCATGGAATTCCAGTCATAGCACCAGCAATCATACCTATGTGAATCCATGAGAGAACTACATAACCATGGATTACGAGGTACCACTAGTCAGCTCATACCAGTATGTAGATAGACAGTAGTGCAAACCCGTAGGGTGCCATGGATTTCAACCCTGGACCCATGCATAGTGTCTACATCGACGAAAACCCAGCCAGAAGCCAATGGATCCAACAGTGAATATTACGTCCCATGCAATATGGACCCAGCAGACCAAGGACCCAGCAATCCGGATACCAGAGACTATTGCTGTTCCCCTACAAAAAATTATCCAGGGATCAACCCTCCAGTTTACTACCAGTGGACGGGCACCTGCCACTAACCACCTTGACACTGGGTATTGCAGACCGGACCTGCTGCCCACCCCAAGCCATCCCAACGCCACAATACCCTACACTAAATCTTCGAAAGCCGAAACCCAAAGCCTACAGTCTATTGTCGCACAGCTAATTATAGAACCAGCCCCTGAACATAGCAGATAATCCGGGAAATGCCACGCCAGCCAAGGCACCAACATATCGCAAGTTATCCATCTAAGGGCCACGCCTCGGGAATCCAGGCTTGACCCACAGGCCCACAATCCCACATTCCAGTCAGCTGCACCGAAATCCGTTCGCTGGTTGTGACGTCCCCTGGTTCTTGCTGGTCGCCTATCCATTGGTACTACCTCTGCAAATTCCATGGGGCATTGACACGCGGCAGCCTGCCGATTGGATCGCACCAGTACCTCAGCCCAGTGCCCCCGGGTAACCCCCTGGACCCAGGGCCAAACGCTCCAGCGGACTCAATATATATACTTGGCCAGTCCTCGCACAGTTGCTGTAATTTTCAGATCCCAGTCCCAACAGCTCCAATTGCAGTTTCCCGCTTTCCCATTGCCTGCCTCCATTGCCACGATGTCCACTCCTCAATTCAGACCCCAAGCTGCCACCCCCTCGTTCCAACTGGGTGGGTTCCAGCAAAACTACAACAACTACCAACCGCAATACCAGTTCAACAACCAGAGCAGCTCGTCCGAGTCGCAGGACATTGCCAAGACCGCCCAGGAGAAGTTTGAGTTGTACAGCACAAAGGTCGAGGAGTTTGTCGACGCCTACTCCGGCCCAGTCAAGCCATATGTTCCAGCCATCGGCCGGTTCTTGATGGTTGCCACGTTTTTCGAGGACGCCATCAGAATCGTGTCCCAATGGTCCGACCAGGTGTTCTACTTGTGGAACTACAGACACATTCCGTACTTCATTGTTGTGCTTTTCCTTTTTGTCAATGTTGTTGTCATGGCCGTTGCTTCCACCATGTTGATCGGTAGAAAAAGACCAGACATCTCCACCTGCGTGTTGATCGGAGTGGTTGTGTCCCAAGGTTTGTTCTACGGCTTGTTCACTGAAGGCTCTTTCCTCTTGCGTTCGTTCTCTGTCATTGGTGGTTTGCTCTTGGCGTTCTCCGACTCCATTGTGAAGGACAGAAGATCCATTGCCGGGTTGCCTATGGTCGACTCCAAGGACAACAAGAGATGGTTCCTCTTGGCTGGAAGAATCATGTTGGTGTTGCTCTTCATCGGGTTCACCTTCTCTTCGTCCTGGACTTTCGGTAAGTTCTTCATCATCTTGATCGGCTCCATTGCCTGCTTGTCTATCGTGGTTGGTTTCAAGACCAAATTTTCTGCTGTTGTCTTGGGAGCCTTGCTCTCTGCCTACAACATCTCTGTCAACTACTTCTGGGCCTACGGTTACAAAGACCCTCAAAGAGACTTCTTGAGATACGAGTTCTTCCAGACCTTGTCGATTGTCGGAGGCTTGCTTTTGATCGTCAACACCGGTGCCGGTGAATTGTCCATCGACGAGAAGAAGAAGATCTACTAAACTCATCCAGATCAATTGTCCCCATCCAGATCAATCGTCCCCCATCCTCATGGTTGGATCTCGTTACCACCATCAAGAAATCCACTTCCCTCCCCACTCTCCGCTGCAGGACCTCGGCTAGGTACTTTTAATTAATAAAAAGTCCACTCTCTTGAAGCTCGATTCTGCTCGGCTTCCATCATTTTTGCATTTTATAGGCCATCCGCATTTTAGTATAGACCAAATATCAAGTATGTCATCAACCCGCCGTAGCAGATCACGTGGTACAACCATACAGTTTTCAAACCAAATTGCAGCCTGCAATATCTGGAGTAGTCTGAGTATTATTGATGACAGTTGTAAAACGTGAAGCAGAAGATCTTGCTGAAGACGAGCCTTTAGCCAAGAGACTGAAGTTTCAAAACGGAGTCAAACATGAGAATTCAGACGATTCTAATGATGACGAGCCGGTGAAAGACGAGCCTGAAACAGAACGTGAAGATGAGGAAGACGAAGATGCAGAAGACGATGAAGAAAAACAACAAGATGAAGAAGAAGACGCAGAGGAAAAGAAACGGATCATGAAGTTTGAGTTTGAAGGCGAGGAGTACAGTTTCAAAGAAAGACCCTCGGTGATAGAAGAGAAGGAAGGCAAGATCACTTTCAGAGTAGTAAACAACGACAACACTAGAGACAACATGATCATCTTGACGGGGCTCAAGAATATTTTCCAGAAACAATTGCCTATGATGCCGGGCGAGTATATTTCTCGGTTGGTTTATGATAGAACACACGTGTCGATTGCCGTGGTGCGAGGAGGTATGACGGTGGTGGGAGGTATTGCTTACAGACCGTTTGAGAGTAGAGGGTTTGCAGAGATTGTGTTCTGTGCCATCAGTTCGACCGAGCAAGTTCGAGGTTACGGTGCTCATTTGATGAATCATTTGAAAGATTTTGTGCTAGCCACTACTCAAGTTCGTTATTTCTTGACATATGCTGATAACTATGCCATTGGATATTTCAAGAAGCAAGGGTTCAGTGAAGAAATTACGTTACCACCTTCAGTGTGGAGAGGGTACATTAAAGATTATGAAGGAGCTACGTTGTTACAATGCTCGATGATCCCAGGGATCAGGTACCTTGACAGTTCCAAGATCTTGCTTCTACAGAAGATAGCAGTGAGTAAAAAGATTAAAGCTATAACTAAACTGAACGTGGTCCAGCCGGGTTTGAAGGTGTTCAGAGACCATCCTGAAGGGTTCAAAATGGATCCTATGAAAATCCCAGGGATTAAAGAAAGTGGGTGGACCCCAGAAATGGAAGAGATTGCCCGTAAGAAAGAAACCAGCCAGCACTACCCTGTGATGAAACAGATCTTGCTTGACCTTCAGAACCATCCTTCAAGTTGGCCGTTCAGAGTGCCCGTCAGCAAGGCAGACGTGCCGGATTATTATGTGCAGATTAAAGAGCCGATGGACCTTGAGACGATCCAGAACAAGATCGAGAACGACAAGTATGAGAAGTTTGAGGATTTTGTGTACGACTGCCGGTTGGTGTTCAGCAACTCCAGAATATATAATGACAAGAGCACCCCATACTATAAGAACGCCAACAAGTTGGAGAAGTTCTTTGTTTCCAAGGTGAAAGAGTTGCAGGAGTATGCCAAGTATGTGGAGTGAACCTAGCCTTCAATGACAGTTCGCAACCGATTCACTATGTCAAGAATGGCATCAGTAGCAGGCGAATCTTCATACAAGTCCAAGAAACACTGGCCCTCGTCACAGGCTTTTCCTATTCTTGGATCTAATGGAATAGCTCCAAGGAACTCAATACCAAATTCTTTTGCTAGAGCTCTACCTCCACCCGTGGTTGCTTTGAAAATCTTCGACTCGTTCTTACAACCTGGACACACAAATCCGCTCATGTTCTCTATGAGCCCCAAGATCTTGATGTTAGCTTTCTTACAGAAGTTGATCTCTTTTCTGACATCAAGAAGCGACACCTCTTGAGGAGTGGTGATCAAAATGGCACCGTCAATGCCGCCCTTAGTCTTTGATAGATAGTTATTGATAGTTAGATGCTCGTCAGAAGTGCCTGGTGGGGTGTCGACTAATAAATAGTTCAAGGGCCCCCAACTAACGTCCTTCAAGAAATTCTTAATTAGATTGTTCTTCTTGCTTCCTCTCCATATGATCGCCGCATCGTTATCTGGTAACATGAACTGAATCGACACTAACCCCAAATTGTCGTCGACATACACAGGAGACCATCCAGTATTCGACTGATGTATGATCTCATTCTCTGCGCCAAGCATCTTCGGTAAAGATGGTCCACATATATCTAGATCCATCACTCCAATTTCTAATTCTTCATATGAAGCAAGAGCCCATGACAACATAGACGTGAATGTCGATTTCCCTACACCTCCTTTGCCTGATAAAATAAGGATCTTGTGCTGTATCTGTGACAAATTGTCTTGGATCTTTGGGATGTCAGGATCAGGTCCTTTAGGTAACAGTTCACATATACTCTGATTTGCACAGCCGTTACAAGCATCTGATTTACCTGCGGACTCAGATTCTGGACCAGGACAGTTCTCAGGTTCTTCTTCCTGCTTATATCCTGGCCGTTCCTGCTTGTAATCTATTATAGCCACCATGATTATGCTTTAGTAATCTGCGATGACTACAAGAAATCTTGAAAACCAACCGGGGTTTGGTCACGTGCGAAGAGGGTGTCGATTCTGAGAGTGCTTAAACATTTAAGAGAGAGTACATAGTGATTCAGATAAATATTATGTGAAGCACCTAGAATGGATGGTTCTATTACCATTTTCAGTTGTTAGACCTCAATTGGGGTTCAACCATGGTTATACGGTATCAGGTAATGTCTGGGTGATAATATTTCGAGGGCTTACAGTTTCGTGGTGTAAGGATGTTAGGGTGTTAGGATGTAGGAAACAAAAATACCAGGTGTAAGGATGTGAGGGTGTTGGGATGTTTAGTTTCACCAACATGCTAAGTCTGAGACAAAATGGTAGAGAGACTGAAAGCCAGAGGGACACAAAGGCAGAGAGACAGACACAGAGACGTTCAGTAGGGGTCTTGAGAATTCTCTTCAGATGCCGATTTGCAAAAAGAAATTATGACTTGCCGGAGGGATTCAGGCTAATGGTGGGTCCAGCAAATCTTTCAATTGTGGGTTCCGGGTGGGAAGTTACCAGAAACAACCTCAGGCCTGCCGGATTAGGAGTTACCACAGAAAGCCGCCCCGTATTGGGGAGGACCCCATAATATTTACAATCCACGAGGATCTTCGGGCAAGCGTTGACTGCATAAATCGCTTGATTCCTGACACATCCTATTGTCGCACCTCTGGCATTGGCTGTGGGAGCCAACGTCAAACACCTTTGCATGCAAGGTCCCGAGTACCCAGATCAGGGCTGCATGTAGCAGCATCATAGAGGACGGTACCAGGCGGCATGGCATACAATAGGAAACAGCTCTTGGTTGTGGTAGTAAGCTTATTTGTGTAGAACCAAAATGAGGCAGTGGCCATATAAGACCTGGGCAACGTCCTGGCTGGGCACTCGGTTTTTCCCAGAATCAATTCTCCGCCACACTCGTTTATCATGAAGCACTCATTTGGAATCATTGCTGCCGTCATTGCTGGAGCCTCGGCACTCTCCACCGAGACTGACACTGTGCAAGAGCTTAAGACTGCCGTGGTCACTGTTACTTCTTGTAAGGACAACGCTTGCTCTGAGACTGTCCAGTCGACTGGATTCTACATCCAGACTGTCACCAGTGAAAGCATTGTCACTCACACTACTGTGTACTGTCCATTGACTGACACCACTGCTTCTGCTGCAACCAGCAGTACTGCTGAGACCGTTGCCTCGACCTCCTCCACTGTGGAAGCCGTTGCCTCGACCTCCTCTACTGTGGAAGCTGTTGCTTCTACCTCTTGTGTTGAGACTTCGTCCACCGCATACACTGTTCCAGCTAACTCCACCACTTACAGCTCTTACAGCTCGTACTATGCTAACAGCACCTTGGCTACCTCTGCCGTCACCAGTGCCTACACTGAGGCTGCAGCTGCTACCACTGAAGCTCCCGTGGCAAGCACTTACAGCACCTCGAGCTACGAGTCCAGCGTTGAGGCTGAGGCCAGCACCTACGTGCCTGCCACCACTGCAGCAGTCACCACTTCTGCAGCAATTGTCAGTGCCAACGCCAGCTCCTCCATCGCCTTCAACAACGCAGGAAACGCAATGACTGCCGTGGTGGGTCCAGCCGTGGCTGCCATCGCCTTCTTGCTTATCTAACTAGACAACCTTACACCGCTTTTATTTTTAGACTAATAGAGTCCTTGTTTTATATACCATTATAACCGTTCCAAGATCGTCAATGCAATTAGTAGTCCGTCCTCCACTCGTGTCAAGATCGGTATTTCTAGCTGGCTGCTGAAAAACTCATCGATGCTCAGCACCTGTTTCGACGTAGGGTCCAATTTGAACGACGCCTCAAAATCCCCCTTCTTGCCAATCATCACTAACACATTCGAGTCTTTCTCTATACTGGTTGGGGCAGTAAGACTGGAACTCTGCTTTTGTGCAAAATACGATCCACTCTCCACATAGATCGCACTACTGTACCCCTCGTCAAACCCAGACTCTTCAAAGATAGAACTGAACTGCTTTGCAATACGTACTCGGTACCCAATACTTAGCTTGGCTCCAATGGAATCTGAATAATAAGCCTCATAAGGACTGACAAGCTTCTTCTCTTTCACATCGACTGTCACTCGCACATTCACAGGAACTTTCTCATTGGCCAACTGGACAGGCTCTTTCAACCCCACGTTCACGTATTTGGTCATATTGAGTTTCTGCTGCACCTTCTTGTTCTTCTTCACTTTAGTACCAGGCACATGCTTACGCTTGGTTGATTCTTCAGCTATGGTGAGTCCTTCTCTGAACTGTCCAGCATTCTCTCCTTTATCAAGATAATTAGCAGCCATAAAAGGCAAACTCGTCAATGTAGGATACGTCTTAGCATACTTGAAATATTTCAAATGCTCTGGTTTGAACACTGATTTCACTAAGTATTGAGGAGTCACAAAGAACTGCAATAAAGTAGCCAAGATCATTGCAGTGTCTCCCACCAGTCTTGTAGTTTTCGCCACGGTTTCCGTACCAAATTTCACTTTATTACCATCTTTAACAGGCTCTGACTTCTCTAGCTCGTCTTTATTAGGCACATCAACTACCACAAGCTCGGCCACTTTAAAGATAGTTGCAGCCTTGGCTAGCTGGTACGCTACCTGGGTCACCTGACTGAGATTCTTAGCGTTTTCCTCCGACACAATTGTGCTGGGAACACAAACCGCATAGTTGCGAGCTTTAACTTTTTTGTGTTTCTTCCGAAGACCTTCTCTTGATTCCTCAGTCATTTTTGTACCTTCTGGTGCACTCCAAAAAAATTATCTCTTCGCTGCGATGTTGAAAAACTGGTCTTCCACCGGGTAACCCCATTCCGCAGTATAACCAGGGATCTGATACAACCTGGCACACTAGTTTATCTAACCATGTCGAGAGATAATTTCTGGACAAAGTTCCAAGAGAAGACGTCGACTCTTACCAGTAATATCAGCAACTTATCGATATCAAATGACAGTGACGGAAAGACAGAAAATGATACCTTGGTTCATAAAGCCTTGATCAATTTCTACCAAGAGAATGGAAACGGGAACTATCCTGAGTGGCTCATTAAGAATGACCCAAGATTTAATGGAGAGCAAGACGGTTATTCGAACCAACGACCTCAGCAACATCATTCTAATCAGTTCCAGCCAAGAACAAACTACCAACAAAACAACTATTCACAGAACAACTACTCAAATGGGTCCCACAATTACAATGCAGGTCATGGTAATCAGTACGATTCAAGCAATCAATACCAAGAACCATCTGGGAACCCAAGAGACAATTTCCACCGCACCAAAAGTGCCAAGACACAAACGCCAGCGTCCATGGGACTCAGTGCGATGTATAAATCGTCAAGAAATTCGACTGGAAGTAATTCTAGCGGAGGGTCCAATACTGGAGGGTCTAACTCTAATGCTATTAGAGATAGATTGAAGAACGGGCCACGGAATGGTTATTCGAGTTCACAAACTGCCAATAGATTGAAATCCAACTGGTCCGCTAGGTGAGTGGTGGAGGTAGTGTATGGCGAAGGTGGAGTATGGTGGAAGGGAGATATGCTCAATACCTAATGGAGATCTTCTGGAGTGCTTGGAAACGAGTTATGATTTATGCTCGTGGTAGTGGGGCATAGGTTGGTCGCAATCGAAGCAAAAAAGGAGGTAAGAGTTTCTAATTACGGAGAGCCTCAAGGGCTCAGTTCAAGCGGTCCTGTCCAGCTCCTCTTCTATTTGTTGTTCACGTATGGATTCGTATAGTGCTTGGAAAAGTTGTCAGTTGTCATTTGCCAGTTACAGTTACAGCTAGTAATACATAATTTAATCGCTACACCTTGTCATAACAAACATCTATTTTATTAACTAAACAATGCAAACAATCACTAGTCAAGCCCTAGTCAAACACTAGTCAAACAGGCAGTCCAAGCTGTACTTCAAGCTTCTGTTGCTGTCCCAAACACCCCAGTATTTTTCAACGTCAGAAGTACCAGAGGTGTCAGGTTTCCAAGCCTCGTCAAAAGCCTCAAAACTGATGACATTGATACCCCATGCTCTGATTCCACAGACAGCTTGTTGCCAGTACTTGGCAGCATTAGAAGTGGTTGGCTCAGCAGACTCGTAAGAGCTTCCCTCGGTAGCCCAGCCGGTCTCACCAACCCAGAAATCCAAGTCAGTAGATCCTTTAGTGGTTTGAATGACTTGAAGGGCTTGCATGATATCATCAAAGAACGAGTAAGAAGCATTGGACATGGTCTGACCTTGCCAGTAAGAGAAAGCATTAGCAAACACAACATCAGCAGCCTTGATCACATCGGCGTTGGCTCCGTCAACAAGAACGTTCCACGAGTCCACAGTACCGACTGGAGTACCACTGTAACTGTTACCGTCCTTGTCCTTAAGCTCCTTGACAATGTCTTGCACAGCACTAATAGCATCAGCCAAGTCCAGAGCAGACAAGTCTTTTCTGTAGAGGGCCTCCGACCCAACGGTGATCGCCTTGATGGTCGACTTGGAGAGTTTTGGCAAGTACAGTTTCAAAGCCTCTTTCTCCAACTCAAAATGAGAATCGTCAGTAGGCCAAAGTCCAACAAAGAGCTCGAACCCAGCGTCCTCAGCAGCAGGTCCCAAGATCTCTAAAGTGTTACAGTCAGAAGCAGAGTAGAATCTCACTGCTTTTGAGTATCCAGAGAGTTTGGCAAAGTCATCATTGTAGTCGCTGGCAGTTTTACAGCTGCCAGAGTTGGTTTTAACTCCCAAGTTAAACGCAAGGTCACCGGTTGCAAATGCTCCAACCACCAACGATGCTAACGTCACAAGTTTAGCAGAAACCATTATTCTATAATCAACAGTAAACGAAAGTCAACAACAAACGGTGTAAGTCAACTCCTCAAAGGTAACAGTAAACAAATTATGAGGAACTGCTCCAATATTCACTAAAAGTCTAACCGGAATGGACCCACATATAAGTACCGGCACAGGGTGTTTTTTTTGAAACCTGGCGTGGGGAGTCTAAACCTTGCAGAATGTTTCAAGTGGAAATCGGTCACGTGTGCAAACGGCGGGCCATGTAAGGGGATGTTATTGTCTGCACGTATACGCTTGTGTATGCTTAGATCACATTGCTAGTTCACATGACGAGGGCATCTCAAAAAACGAATCTTGAACTTTGCAAGACGCAGACCAACATACAGAGTCCTCCACACAATGACTGAATCAGTGGTTAAGAGACCGACTGAGTTGGTGGTTGGTGCTGAAGAAGGATTGAAGAGACGACGGACCGAAGGTCGGGTACGGAAGAGTCGATGGGATGTTAAGAAGACTGACATTGAGCCAGAGGCTAAAGTCACAGAGTCTAGATGGGAGAAAGAACAGAAACAAGAGGAAGCTGAGACTGTGGAGCAGAAACAAAAGCAGGAAGTGTTGAAAGTGCCTGTGTTCAATGAGATTCCGTTAGTCAATGCTGTTTTGGATGTGTTGTTGCCTTCTGGGTATGAAATAGTGGATACTCCAGAAGGGTTCAAGACAGTGGATTTCAGTATGGAAGATGCTGACAAAGATGGCGGATACATGATCCCTGAAGAGAGTTCCGCTGCAAACAAAGTGATGAGAGATTCTATTGTCACCGAGGTGCCCGGAGTGAAAGATTTACAGTTTTTCAAAGAGGAGGATGCAAAGTATTTTGGCAAATTGCTTGATGGCAAGGACGAAGAAAATGCAGGCAACAGTTTGACAATGGACGAAGTGAAAGAGCGGAAAGCAATGAAATTGTTGTTGAAGATCAAGAACGGGTCGCCGCAGGTTCGTAAAGTGGCTCTTAGGCAATTGACTGATAACTCTCGTAGGTTTGGACCTAAGATCTTGTTCAACCAGATTCTTCCTTTGCTTATGGAACCTTCGTTAAGTGATCAAGAACGCCATTTGTTGGTGAAAGTGATAGACCGGATCTTGTTTAAGTTGGGTGATTTGATCAGACCGTACACTGACAAGATCTTGAAAGTCATCACTCCAATGTTGACTGAAGACGACCGAATTGCAAGAGTCGAGGCCAAAGAAATCATCCTGAACCTAGCCAAGGCTGCAGGTTTGGCTCATATCATTTCCACTCTTAGAAAGTATATTGATTCGCAGGACGACAATATGCGAATCACCACAGCCAGAACGTTTGCTGTGGTGGGCACAGCTTTGGGAATCCAGTCGTTGATTCCTTTCTTACGAGCTGTTTGTAATTCCAAAAAATCGTGGCTTGCACGACACACTGGCAGTCGGATTGTCCAGCAGATCTCGTTTATTGTGGGTTGCGGCGTGCTTCCACATTTGAACTCGCTTGTCAGTTGTGTTTCCAAAGGGTTAAGTGACGACAACATCCAGGTCCGTAAAATGACTGCGCTTGCACTTGCTTCGCTTGCTGAGTCGTCGGCTCCTTATGGTATTGAGTCGTTTGAACCTGTTCTAGAACCTTTATGGGTGGGCATTCAGAAACACAGAGGGTCCACCCTTGCTGCATACTTGAAATGTATTGGAAACATGATTCCTCTAATGGATGAGGAGTATGCTGGGTTCAGTGCCAACGAAGTTGTACAGACTTTACTAAGAGAGTTTTCTTCTCCTGACGACGAAATGAAACGAACAGTGTTGAAAGTGGTGCAACAGTGTGCTGCCACAGACGGAATCAAAGTCACGTATTTCAAGACCAAGTTGCTTCCGCCGTTCTTGAAGTATTTCTGGAACAGACGGTCTGCTTTAGATACAAGACTCAACAGACTTATAATCGAGACTACGGTTGCTATTGGAAAGCGGATCGGCAGTGAAGACGTCATCGAACGGATTTTGGTGTTCTTGAAAGACGAATCGGAATTCTTGAGAAGAATGAGCGTGGAGACAATTGAGAAGTGTTGTCAGAATGTTGAAATGGCAGATTTCCGTGAAAGAACAGAAGAACGGTTGATTGACGGTATGCTTGTGGCGTTCCAGAAAACTTCTAATGAGTCTAATTCAAGTAGATACAATGCCGCAGTGTTATCGTCGTTTGGAACCGTGGTGAACACTTTAGATATCCGTGTTAAAGGGTACTTGCCTGAGATTGTGTCTATTATATTGTATCGGACACAGAACCAAGCTCCAGAAATTCGTCAACAAGCTGCAGACTTGATAGCCGAGATTGTTCCAGCAATAAAAGCATGCAACGAGTTTGAGATTGTCAGCAAGCTTTCAAAAGTGTTGTACGAGTCTCTTGGTGAGGTGTATCCTGAGGTCTTGGGATCTATATTGCATGCTTTGAAAGTGATCATTTCTACTATGGGAGTGACTTCAATGAACCCTTCTATTGACCAGTTGTTGCCTAGTTTGACCCCGATCTTGAGAAACAGACACGACAAGGTCCAGGAGAACGTGATTGATTTGGTGGGGTTGATTGCTGAGAAGGCTTCAGAATACATTCCTCCAAAAGAATGGATGAGAATCTGTTTTGAGCTTTTGGATTTACTTAAATCTCACAAGAAATCGATCAGACGTTCAGCCAACCAAACGTTTGGTTACATTGCCAAAGCAATCGGACCCCAGGAAGTGTTGTCGACGCTCTTGAACAACTTACGGGTGCAGGAACGTCAGTCCAGAGTGTGCACTGCTATTGCCATTGCTATTGTTGCTGAGACTTGTTCTCCATTCACAGTGATCCCGTCAGTGATGAACGAGTACCGTACTCCTGAGAACAACGTGCAGAACGGAGTCTTAAAAGCTATGACGTTCATGTTCGAGTATATAGGAAGTGCTGCCAAGGACTATGTCTACTCTGTGACTCCACTTCTTGAAGATGCATTGACTGACAGAGACCAGGTCCATAGACAAACGGCTGCTACTGTGATCAAACATATGGCAATTGGAACCATGGGGCTTGGGTTGGAAGACGTGTTTGTGCATTTCTTGAACTTGCTCATGCCTAATTTGTACGAGACGAGTCCCCATGTCATTGAGAGAATCATTGACGGTGTGGACGGAGTGAGAAACAACGTGGGTTGTGGAATAGTCATGAACTATTTGCTAAGTGGATTATGGCACCCTGCAAGAAAAGTACGCACCCCGTACTGGAAAGTGTATAATAGTTGTTATGTTCAAAGCTGTGATGCCATGGTGCCATATTATCCAAGATTCGACGAGGACCCACAAGCGAAAATCGAAGAATTGGATGTGTTTATATAGTTTACGGATAGATAAAGATGGTATTGCCTTATAATGAATGCGCTAATCTTACAAAATGATACAACTGCTATGACACCTACTTCTTCTTTCTAGAATACACCACCTTTCCATTAGGCAAGGTAGTTTTCTCTCCGGTGTTCTTATTTTTCTTGGTGGTCTTCTTAGCTTTCTTGGTTTCGTCATCAGTGACAGTAACAGCGTCTTTCTTCAAAGGTTCAGGTTTGACGTACCGCAACGAAGAAACAACGTTTCCAACAGTAGAGTTCCACAAAGCAGCAGGAAACTTCACCAATATCGTATCATGAATGGTAGGGTCAACAATATCATTTGGATCAGCACGATGCAATATCGAGCTGTCGTCATTGTCAATCACATGAACAGACCCATCGATCTTCACCAAAAACGATTTCCCTATAGCTTCATTAGTCAATTTACGGTCAGACCCATCAGCAGGAGGGATCCCTGATGGCCATGCTTGTCTTCTGATTTGAGAAACTGTTTCTTCAATCCGTTGACGGTTCAGATTGGTCTGGATCTTCAAAGCAACCAATTGGAACAACCCGACCACCACAAACAACCCAACCACCACACTGACCAACCCAGGACGGAACTTGGAATACAACCAGTTGTTGTCTCTGTATTTAGGGAACCCTGACTTCAAGAAGAAATCGTACCTGTCTTTCATTCTCGACCGAAGAATCTCCCCCACCACACTGAGTCGCTGGTATCTTTCAGTGGCTCTTTTCTTTGATCTCTTGTACTGACGCTCGTTCTTGAACTTTGACCGTCTTACTTTATCAGGATGGATCTTACGAGAAAGCAGTCTGTAGGCCTTGTTGATTTCCTCATAGCTCGACTTAGGTCCCTTAGTGAGTTTCAACCAGGTATAAAAGGTGGTATTCTCTCCTAGATCTTTCTGGACATCATGGTTGATCTTGAAAATTTCTAAGTCTTCAGTGCTCCAGGCACCTACGAAAACCGCAAGACCACACAAAAACAAAAAATGACCAATTCTCATCGAACGTTGTGTAAGTATAATACTGAAACCACCAGACCCAGTTGTGAAACCACAGGTTTGTCTGACCGGGGCCCCGTAACCAGAGGGTGATTTTTTCATCGAGGTGGCATGTACCACCGGGGAGGGACATTCATCAGTGTGGAAATTGCTCCCCAGTGTTATATTGGCAAGTGTTTCTTTAGGAAAAGTTCCATACAGACAATCATGGTCCAAAGACAAAATATAGAACGATCTCGTGGAGTCAAGTCGAGAATCAGAAGATACTCGTTTGTTCCTCGGCTAGTATTGCTCAATAATTTAGTGTCGTTCTTTCTATGGTTCAGTTGTTGCGGTCGACTTTTGATCTTGATCGTTCTTGTTGGTAGACGGTTTCTACCAGGAGCAATCGCAGAGTTTTTCCAGTTTCTTCATACGTTCTCGCTATTATCACAATTACTTTTGTTCTTGACGGTGATCAGAGTGTCCAAAAATAAAAAGTACCTTCAGTTATTGAAACTCGCCGACGGATTGCTCATCACTTGGGCTGTGGTGTTCCGGTACCCAAAGGTGTCGAAGCACACAGTGTATGCGCTCTATGTGTTTGCAGTTTCTGCACAAGAGACATTGAATTTTCTCTATTTTTTGTTCCCATCGACACCGTTACGATACATTAAGAAAAGAAACTTTATTTTATTGTTTCCACTTCAGAAGTTTGCAGAAATGACGTTGATCTTGGTGTCGTTCAAGTTTGCAGACAAGTATGATGACCACGACTATTATTTGATGTTGTTTCTCAAAAGTTTGTTGTTGGTATATATTCCAGGGTCGTTTATTATTTACAGACATCTTTGGAGAGTAAGACAGTGATGTTCATCAGGAGGTTGTGTGGAGGTTGGTTCAGGTACTTGATCTGATGGATCAGTATTGTTACAATGGCAGTATATATTATTGCTAGGAGACAAGGTAAGGAAGTAGTTACGAATGAAAAGCATTGATTTTTGCCTGTAGAGACTGTCGAGAGATATGGAGTGTAGTGAACATACACTGAAATTTGTAGTGAAGTATGAGGCAGTGTTGAAGCAGAGTGGTAAGGAAAACTGCGATTATGCATTGTGCAGATTTCAGAATCCAATGCACACTCAAACCAACACAGTCTAACCAACTACAAACAAACAACCACAGCTACACCCCCTCTATCACATTATGATCATCATTAGGCTAATATATACATGTCATCATCCAAAATCCACTCACTCATCATAATCGTTCTTTGGAGGTGGTGCTTCGTCTTGTCTCATATACAAATCAATAGCAGTACTGAAAGCTGCAAAACCAGCACAACCTATCAACGCAGCAGTAGGTCCAGACTTCACTGCCAACCCTCCTCCAGTAATACATCCGGCTCCCACTCCATTATATATATCGTTCTTTGCTCTTAGACTTTCAATGACACACTCAGTACCAGAATAGATAGCACCAATGAACCCGAAATTTCTGGCACTTGACGACATCCGTTTACCCATATCAGAAAACATGATGCGCATCTGTTTCTTAAACGGCAAATCATTGAATTTCTGAGTCGATCCAGGAACATCATACGACATACTTGCCATGAACAAACCAAAGAACCCACCAAGAAAGTACCCAGACACTCCACTCATGATGGTCTTCCCAGGACACAGTTTCATGAACTCCATCATGGTGTTGGCAGCGTACTCTCCCTGCTCTTCCGCAGTCATTTCTGCCAACTTCTTTTTAGGCGGCGGAAGGTTGCCATATATTCCTAAACCTCCATTCATGGTTACACTCACTAGAGATGATATGCTGCAGAAAAATTGTTGCCTCTGGTCAAGGGTCACGTGCCAGGTCTAATTTTAAGAGCTTCAGATTTGAGTAGTGGAGAGAAATCCACAGACATGGAGGAGAGTTTAAGTGACGGGTTAGCTAAAGATCTTGAGAGGAGACGAAATGTGCGAGAATCGTTGATCAAAATAATGGACAGTCATCGGTCGAAAGTGGCTAAAGAACAAGAGTTAGTGGAGGAACAACAGGCACGAGATACCCATACTATACCCAGTATTATACCTGATACACAAACCTCAGTTGCACACAAAGATAATTCTCCAAGTATAAAACAGCCGAAGGAGCGACCGTTGAAGTTGGCAAGAGACACGAGGAAGTTGCTTGGAGATCCTTTACCGTTGTATGGTAATGTAGAAACACAGGATCGGAGTAGAGTGGAGACGTTCAAGCAACGCGTCAGTGTACCGCGACATGTTGTGGTAGCCAATGGGAAGTATCTTGTGAAACCAATCAATCAGAGGAGAGGTGAAGATTTTAGTGTTGGAAATGAATTGAGAAATAAAAACGAAATTAGACTTAGAGGACGCTTGGATAATACGAGGAGACAGGACGATGTAGATCAAGAGGACGAGTATGGGTTGGATGAAAATGTGCAGAGTGAAGTAACACTGACAGCAATAGAACAATCGATGAATCATGGAAAAGTTGCTATGGAGACGGTATTGGCATTGCAGAACACGATCCATAGATTTGTTGAGATTGGACGGTTGAGGTATGTGAGATTAGCAGGACTAATTGGAGGGTTGGTTGTGGTGCTGTGGGGAGTGTATCGATATTTGGACTGGATATTGAGTGAGCCGTCGGCGCCGTATGAGGATTATTATTATTACTATTGAATGTATTATATGGGATGGTATTGAGTGGTGTAGAGTAGTTGAGTGGTAAAGGATTGGAGTGGTTGAGTGTAGTGAAAAAGTAGTGTGGAATTGAGAAGGTAGAGCAGTGAAAAGCAGAGTACAGTAGAGTAGAGGATTAGTGTATGGAGTGTAATGCAGAATTGAAAAGTGGAGCAGTGAAAAGTAGAGAAGAAAAAAGTAGAGTACAGTAGAGTAGAGAAAAGTAGAATAGAGCAGGAGCAGTGGGAATGCATGGAACAATTAAGAGTCAGTCAAGTAATAGACAAGCATGTGGAGACACAGATCGAGGAGATCGAGAAGTAGTGAGTGGTGGGTGAAGAATAGAATTGAGGCAGGTACAAGAGAGAGTGTGTGTAGGAGAGAGTATGACAGGAGACTATGTGAGTTAGTAAGTCAGTGAGTGAGTGAGTGGGTGGGTGCAGGGTAGACAGACACGCAGACAGACATGTAGACACACCGACAGACAAGTGAAGTACGCATACTATTACACACCCTACACACCACCAAACTAACCACCATCAACTCGTCTCTCTCAACTAACAATCTCAACAAACACAATTAATCTCAACTACTACATTTAACATACCAGAATCTTCTCATCCGACCCCAATATATATTATTCATTACAAACCACCTCTCTAGTTATCCCACCTCACACCCTGCCATGCACTTGCCTTACCCTACATGCATTTGTTGAATTTTCTTACTAACTCTTTCACGTGGGACTAGAATTTTTCTTCGTATAAAAAACTTGTTCGTTTCTCGGTTGAAAAAAAATAAATCTCTTGATTTACACACAATTGAATCACAGAAAATGTCTACTCCAGCTAGTAACTTCAAAGTCGCCGACATCTCGTTGGCCGCCTTCGGTAGAAAGGATATCGAGCTCTCTGAGAACGAGATGCCAGGTTTGATGTCCATCAGAAAGAAGTACGCTAAGGCCCAACCTTTGAAGGGTGCCAGAATCGCCGGATGTTTGCATATGACCATCCAGACCGCGGTGTTGATCGAGACCTTGGTTGCCTTGGGTGCCGAGGTCACCTGGTCCTCCTGTAACATTTTCAGTACTCAGGACCACGCTGCTGCTGCCATTGCTGCTGCTGGTGTTCCAGTGTTCGCCTGGAAAGGTGAGACCGAGGAGGAGTACAACTGGTGTATTGAGCAGCAATTGTTTGCCTTCAAGGACGGTAAGAAGTTGAACTTGATCTTGGACGACGGTGGCGACTTGACCTCTTTGGTCCACGAGAAGTACCCAGAGATGTTGGAGGGCTGCTACGGTTTGTCTGAGGAGACCACCACCGGTGTCCACCACTTGTACAAGATGGTCAAGGACGGCAAGTTGAAGGTGCCAGCCATCAACGTCAACGACTCGGTCACCAAGTCCAAGTTCGACAACTTGTACGGATGCAGAGAGTCCTTGATCGACGGTATCAAGAGAGCCACCGATGTCATGATTGCCGGTAAGACTGCTGTTGTTGCTGGGTTCGGAGATGTCGGTAAGGGTTGTGCCATGGCCCTCAGATCCATGGGTGCCAGAGTCATTGTCACCGAGATCGACCCTATCAATGCTTTGCAAGCTGCTGTTTCTGGTTACCAGGTTGCTCCATTGGAGGAGGTTGCTTCCATTGGTCAGATCTTTGTCACCACCACCGGTTGCAGAGACATCATCACCGGTAAGCACTTCTTGGCCATGCCAGAGGACGCCATTGTCTGTAACATCGGTCACTTTGACATTGAGATCGACGTTGCTTGGATCAACGAGAACGCCAAGGAGCACGTTGAGATCAAGCCTCAAGTCGACAGATACTTGTTGGAGAGCGGCAACCACGTCATCTTGTTGGCTGCCGGCCGTTTGGTCAACTTGGGTTGTGCCACCGGCCACTCTTCTTTCGTGATGTCCTGTTCTTTCTCTAACCAAGTGTTGGCTCAGATTGCTTTGTTCAACGCCGACAACGCCGAGTTCAGAAAAGAGTTCATCGAGTTCGAGAAGACCGGGCCTTTTGACACCAACGTTCACACCTTGCCAAAGATCTTGGATGAGACCGTTGCTAAATTGCATTTGGCTCACTTGGGTGCCAAGTTGACCACTTTGACTCCGGTCCAAAGTGAGTACTTGTCCATCCCAGTCGAGGGTCCATTCAAGTCTGATTTCTACAGATACTAAGCTTGGGGGGTTTGCTGATTTTCTTTTTTCTTTCACCGATTTCATGATACGAGTTTGAGTCTTTTTTTTTGGTGCTTCAACTGCATATATCCATAGACATGTAATACTTAGTCATTAACACCATCAAAAAAAAAAAAAATAAATATTTCCTCAACGGATAAAAAGTGTAGGGTTGGTAGTAACAATTAGGAGTGGCGAGGAGTAGAGATGAACTGGTAATGCCAGCATTAGTAATGGTTTAGACGGGAGGCAATCGTCACAAAAGCAGTGCATAGGAAGACAACAAAAATCAAAGAAATAATCAAAGAAAGGGTCAATTGTAGAAGGAATTGATAGTGGCAATTTCTTAATGACTATGATAGATTTTGAAAGCATAGCAAAAGCAGCAGAAAAGTCATAAGGCATACCTCTGCCTAGTCAGTACCTACATCAAACACTCCCCAACACCTACACAAATCAGAAGAAATAATCAATTGCATTAGCTCAGGGACTAACAAGCTGCACCTACATTTGCAGCCAACTAGTTCCCCTTGGAAAACATCTCAAGGTTAAACTCTTCATCGTAATCATCATCTTCGTCGTCATCTTCATCGTCGTCACTCTCTTTACCCTTCGGCATTTTGGTCTCTGCATCCAACTCTTCCTTAGCAATACTCTCTGGTATTTTGTCTGAATCATCCACTGTTTCTTTTCCAGAACCAGATTTTGACGCCTCTCCGTCCTCAAATGCCACCGGGATCAACTCTTCGCCATCCTTCTTGTCACCTTCTCCATCAGACTCCTTTTTCAATTCTTCCAACTTTTCAGGGTTTGACTTCAGAAGCTCTTGGCTCTCGATCTCCTTTGGAGTGGACCCAAGAATAATTGAGTCTGGATCACGGAAGAAGATATCCTCAATTGGTTTCTTGCCTCCTAATACCAAGCTGTAGTTGTGACGAGTCTCTGACAAGGTTTTGGCAACATAGTTCTGCCAGTCCTGGCGTGACACTATGTCAAGGATTTGCGGATCAAGGTATGTCAAGCTGTGCTCGGACGTAAACTTGTTGATTTCTTCACTGATCAACGAGACATGACCCATGTACCCTAAAGAAATCGAGTATCTGGACGAAAAATTGATGCTTTTGCGGAACGCAACCAAGATAATGTCGATCAACTTGGCGTTGACAAACAAGTCAGAAACAAGAAACGCATTGAAGTTCAGGTTCATTTTGCCGTTGAGAAGCTGCTGAATCAAGTCAAATACAACATTGTGCCAGAAATTGTTCCATGGATACTTCAAGAAAAGCTTCTTGATGATCAACTCAAGCAACCCTGTGTCGTACAATTGAATCTTGAACGTGTCACCCAAGGACGGCGAGTCTCTTAGTTTAGCTTCGTTTTCTTTGCAAACAAATGGAGTCTTCAAGTCACACTTGAGTCCTAAACTTTCGGTGTCACCGTCCTCATCTGACATTGTTGCAAGAACTTTCTTGTTGTAAGCGTCCTCTGGGTCAGGGGATTTGATTCCTTTGATATCCAACGTTGGCAATTCAGGCTTTTCCAAAGGCGCGGCCGGCACTTTGGTGTTGATGTTGTTGTCGATCTTCAACACAAGTTTACTGACAATCTTCTCCTTTTTCAACTTCTTGTCTTCTTCAGACATCTCGTCAACATTCTCTGGCTCTGGCTCTTTCTTCAAGGTTTCTGCAGTACTGTTGATCTCAAAATCGCTCTCACTTCCATTCTCATAGTGAAATCTCTCAAACGATTCTGAATCGTCATCGTCATCGTCGTCATCGACCTCATCATTCTCAGCAATGAAACTCTCGTCGTTCGAATAAGTGTTGGATATAGGCACAGGGTACTGGCTAGCAATGAATTTCAGCAGCGCAGCTGGTATAGGCAGGCTCACATCATACAACGACAAGTTGTCGTCTATGGCTTCCTTGAGTAACTTCTCACGCAACTTCAACAAATCTTCACGGAACTTGATAAGATTTTCTGCGTGTTTGTTGTTGTAGAGCTTGATATTGGAGCAATGCAAAAGCTCGGCCACCAACTCGACTAGTTTCAACTTGTCGAACCCCAACTTCTCAACCCATCCGAAAGTCTGCTTGTCAAACAATTTGCCTTCTATGAACTCACGCTCTTCCTCGGGCTTCGAGTCTATGTCGGTGTATGGATTGCGCACGTAAAAGTAGCCGCTGATCTTGGTGTCGTCGAATATCGTGCTGTCGTCCAATTTACCGTAGTTGTCACAGAGCCGTTGGTAGAGCCACGGCAAGTTGTAGGAGAAAACTTTCAAGATGTTGTTGAGATAGATCGGGTCGTGCTGGCTCGGAGGGAACGCGTCCATTAATTTCAAGAACTCCTGCTTGTCCAGGGCGCTCATTTGGAGCAGCTTGGAGCTGGCCAACGACAGAAGATCGGCGTTTTGTTTTGAATCGGTAAGAATATGGAAAAAATGCAGGTATTTGTTGAAGATAAGAAGGTTGAAGTCGTCGTAGTCCGCGTTGTTCTTGCGGATAAGCTCGATGAGAATGTCCACCAAGATGAACAACGACTTGCCGCCCTGCTTGATTTTGTTGGCGATCTTCCAGATGCTCTTGAACCCCACGATTTCTCTGGTGAGACTGTTTGGTCCGATGACAAGCGAGTCGTCGCCCTCGGCACCAGAGGTGATCGTTGATAGACTGATCAAGTTCTTGATCAAGTCGCCTGCAAACTCGCTGATGTAGAACGGGTACTTCAAATCAATCAAGCTGAGAAGCGTCTGGATGAAATTCTGCTCGACCAACAAGTCGACCATGCCCGAGGGCTTGTAGTTCTTGTCGGTGATGATAAGCTTGATGAGAAACTCGTTGAGCAACGAGATGTCGATGTTGGTCTTGACAAAGTTGGCTACAAGGTCGACGTTGGCCCGCACAAAGTTGAGAAACTGCTCGGTGCGGTTGATGAGTAGCGTCTCGTTGATCTTGACGAAGAACTGCACTAGGGGAATCGTCTTGAACAACGACGGTTTCTCTAGTATCTTCCACAACTTCAAGAGATTACGGGGACTATTGATGAACGCATCGAGGATCTTAGGCACGTCCGACGAATACACCTCGGCTATGATGTTACTCCTGCTGATTGTGACGTCGTCGGCTCTTGCGGCCGATTTGTCCTGCTCCTGACTGGCTGACTTCACCGGTGTGGCTTGAGAGTCTGGCTTTGGGATCACTCCCGGCAGAGTTTCGATATTCAACTTGCGGAAATCCTGGTCCAATGAGTTTATTATGGCGTTGTGTTCGTGGTGCTTGGACTTGTTCTGTTCGAGATGCGCCTTGTCGTTGACGGCGCTGCGGATCTTATCTATGTCGTAGTCGTCTGGATCATACGCAAGCAGTCCGTCCAAATCCACACCTCTGGGTGCCATTATATGGTCATAATAGTAGTCAAGGACGTCAAACTCCTGGTACTCGTACTGACGGGCTGGTCCGTCGGTGGCCGACTCCAGTCGGTCAATGTCACTGAAGTACTGGAGATTGTTCTCCTCATACCTACGGAGAAACGCATCGTACGAACTCAAGAGAATATCCAAAAGCTGGTCGATGTGGGACTCGTTTGCAAAGCAGTCGGTGATCTTTTTCTTCAACTTGGCGGTGCCGGAGGAAAGATGGAGCAAAGTAAGCTCGGAGTCGAGCATCTCTACAAAACTGGCGTCGTCAGTGACCTCAAGCTCCTCCGAGTCAAACAAGTCTTTGCTGTCACCCATATCAGACCCCGGCGGCAGCACAGGGCCCGCAGACGGGTCGGAGCCCCCGGCATTTGCCAGCAAATGCGGCAGGCCACTGGAATCATCGTCCACGGTTTCATCGGACTGGGCTGGTGTTTCCGACACTTCCAGCGGCTCAATTTCACCGCCGGAACTCGCACTTAGCACCTCGGCCACAGACTCGACCCCAGCACCAGCGTCGGGACTTCCCGGAGACGAGAGCCCACTGGAAAACGTCGGGTTAGGGTCGGTGGGAGGGATCGAGGTTTGTGTGGTCGCATCTGCAGAAAGATCCAACGGCGCCCCGTCATCGCCCTTGTTTAAAAACGGCCACATGGTATCAGGATATGCAAGGAAGTTGTGTTTGTGTGTTTCTATCCGTTCAATAAGCCATGTCCTGGGACCGTGTTCTGTGGAGCTGGAGTATCAAAAGCCAGTTCCACAGAAGATAGCAGCACACTGGAGGTGTCATCCTGGGGTTACCCGGGACAAAAGGTCTGGCTAGCTCAGACCGTGGCTCACTAGCAAAGCTGCTTGCAATGGTATTTCCCAGTAGGACCAGTAAATGGTCGGCCGCAAGTTTCAAGATGTTGCGATTGGGTCGCAGGCAAGTGTCGCAGGGTCCTATTCCGCCGACGTATTTCTCGGATCCTGCCAAGTCCAATTATGTGGTTCCTCCAGTGAATAGTGGCCAGCTGAAACTGGCAATGTTCAAGGACTTTGCCATGGGGTTGGGCATAATAGCTTTGGTTTATATTGCCGTGGACAGTTACCTGACCCGGCTCAGTTTACAGGAAAAAGGGTTTGAAACTGCAATGGAGCAGCAAAAAGCGTTGGCATTGGCTCAGATGTCGTTTAATTCTGCACGCAAGAAACGTGAGATCCAGATCTTGAACGAACGCAAGAACTACCAGAAGCGTGAGATGAAAATGGCATTGCACATTGCTTTTCTTCGTAGACAGCTTGAGCAGGCGGGGATCGAGCCCGTGGAAATCAACAAGGCTCTCGACGAGTTTGAAAGTAATGTCAAGATGGAGAACTCGTTGGCCAATATCACTGGCACTACGTTGTGGGTGAATGGAGAGAACGAGTTGAAGAAGTACTTACCGAGCAGTCATGAATATGATAAGAAGCAGTAGGGGTGTGGCGAGGGGTTTGGGTTTGGAATTTATTGGGTTTTTGGGGTTGTTTATTGTACATGACTGTCATAAACTGACAGTCAGTTTACAGTATTCTCCAATACGCTATGGCGATACTGCATGGCGATAATCCATGGTAGGCCATCCACCACGCCAAACTAACTTCGAACAATCTACAAAAAAAACAAAACAAAACCACTGCCCACCTACCTACTGAAAATTAATGTTGCATAAATTAATACCTAATGCGATAGAATGAGATTTATTATGATTATGTTGTAGTCCTTTGCTCTGTAACCTGGTTGCCATGGTGCTTCCTAAATTACTTATATCACATGACCAAGAAGTTGTCTAATGAAAAATTGTATGATTGTCAAACCAGATTCAAAGTCAGTGGATGCCAACATGAACTCGTTAGTCACTCGTTGGAACCAAGCATCTTGGTTAGGAAGATCACAATTTTCCACGAGTTCCATTTTGTCTAGACAATGGAAACTTGTGGAATCCAGAAGAATTGCCAAGGTCGATCTTCCGGAAGTGGGCGACAAGTTTCCAAAGACCTTGTACGTTCCTAAAGAGAAACCAGAATTCCCAGAGTACCAGTACGGTGAATCGAAAATATACAAAGTGAGCAACAAGGGGTTGTTTGGAGGAAAGTTCATTCAGTTCGGGAACCTGATATCTGAGAAATCTAAAGTGAAAACAAGAAGAACCTGGAAACTCAATGTGGTGAAGAAAGGGTTATGGAGTGAAGCGTTGCAGCGGAAAATCAACATCAAATTGACCACCAGAGTGTTACGTACTATCACGAAGGAAGGTGGTATCGATAACTATTTGACTAAAGACAAACCAGCTCGGATCAAGGAGTTGGGACCTACTGGTTGGAAGTTACGGTTCAGAGTGTTGATGAACCAAGCCAGTGAGGAAGAACCAGTGAAAGAATATTTGAAACTCGTCGAAACAAGTGACGGTGCTCAAGTGCCAGTGTATTCTGAAGTTGGTGACAAGCAAATCACTGTGGGGAAGAGAAAGTTACTCAAGGAACTTTATGGGTATCACTTAGAGAATAACACTGAAGACTCGTTCAAAGAGTTCATGGCCAAGAACAGAGACTTGCCAGTGAAGAAGATTGTTTCGGAATTGGAGAAGTTTCACTTTGATTTTTCGTCCGTGACTGTTTGATCAGGGGAGGCTTTAGTTATTGAATCTACGTCAGTGGGATCTTGAGACTTAATAGTCCAGCATCTTAATTTCAAGCATCTACGAGTCTGATTCTTGATATTCTAGATTTCTTGTTGGTTATTTTTAAGGGCATCTAAGACTGTCCAAAGGTCTGATCATTTTGTATGAAAGAGAAGGTGTATATGAAGACTGTAAATATTAATGCGTATTAAATGGTGTAGTAGTAGAGAGCATTCCCAATGAGAACACAAGAGTCTCTAGAGACTACTGCTATATATACTACAAAGAAGCTCAAACACATTCATCCTACTGAAAGAACCAAGAAAATATCTTTAACAAGGATTTATAATCAATTATAAATTTCCTCAATTAACCATCGCTTCATCATTATGTCGTTGGTGTCTCTTCCTCACTATGCTGCACACCACCGTTTGTTACCCGCCCTCCCCTCACTCTTAAATATCCACCGCATTTCCGTACCACCAATTTTTTCTTCTTCATACAATGTCTTTACAAGGCGCCCAGAGTCACGGTTCGTACCTATTCTTCCTTGGTCGTTACATATCGTCTTTGATGATTTTCGTGCTCGCGGCAGCCTGAGATTAACTAAAGGTAGCAATACCCCGTTTCTTCGGCCCATAGCGTCGTATCATCAACTTGGTTTGTGGTATCGCGGCTCGATTCATACATGTAATTTTTCTTGTGCTCTTTGGCTCAGCGAGATACCAACTTTGCATCAAGCTGCTCGGTTTCTCTTTGTTTCATTTTGAGCTTGAGAAGTCGGGGCACTGGACAGCACGGTGCTTTGGCGTCTTCTCCGTTCTCTTTGTAGTGTTTCTGACAACATGCGTACAACTGATCAATAGCCCTCGTACATTTTGACTCGTCGTAATAGTTGGCCTTCAAACAATCTAATATTAGTACACGTTATAGTTCCAAGGTTCTCCCTCGTTAGAGATTTACCTCTCAAATTCTACTCACCTTGAATAGCACAAGCGAATGGTTTACACGGATCTGACATGCTTGATAGCAAATGAATAAGCGACGAGTTCGCCATCATTAGCGATTTTGCACGTGCATTCGTTTAGGTCAACAAGCAAATCCGAAAGACTGTCACTTTTGCTGACCAGGGATCGCAACCGAAACGCTGGGCCACGGCAGAAATTTGACAATTTCCAGTGCGGGTAACTGCAGAAATCCTATCCACACTGCAAAAAAATTGGTTTCCAACCAACTAATACAGAAGTACCATACAAAAATACTATAGAAAATGGCTAGCTCAGGTATGTAGAAATTGAAAGATATGAGAATTGGAGTGTGTGTTATTATGAGAGTCGTCGATTAGATGATCAGAACAGTTTTATTTTATGATATTACAGGACCATTTTATGAGTTATACAAATTGAAAGAGGTTGAAGATTGAAGAGACCAAGAGTCAAGCAAATGGAAAACTAGATCAAATTTTTTGAAACGAGTTTACAAAATTCAAAGGAATAATTACAAGAGTAGTCTGATATGTTATTTCATATGATATTTCAATGAGTATGAGTTGTGGATTTATGTGAACTCACAGATATGAGAACCATTATTCACTCTTTGGTTTATTGAGATGCTTATGGTATTCCATTTTGTGCTATGACTTATTTCACAAAGTAGTAACTATTAAGCAGATTTACAGATCAGCCACTATCAAGATTCATCAGAACATTTCAAGAATCTTTGTATTACAAGTCATGAACTATTGATCCATCATTGATTACTCCCCTATACACATCCATATATCATTCGCGTTAAGAACCCATTCTAACATTTAGGTATCGCTGTTGGATTGAACAAAGGTCACAAAGTCACCGCCAAGGCTGTTGCTCCAAAGGTTTCCTACAGAAAGGGAGCTTTGTCCAAGAGAGCTACTTTCGTCAGAGACATAGTCAGAGAAGTCGGTGGATTGGCTCCATACGAGAGAAGATTGATCGAGTTGTTGAGAAACTCTGGTGAGAAGAGAGCTAAGAAGTTAGCCAAGAAGAGATTGGGTACTTTGAGAAGAGCTAAGAGAAAGTTGGAAGAGATGACCAACGTCATTGCTGAGCAAAGAAGAACTGCTCACCACTAAGGGTCATAATTTGTATAATCTAATGAAAATCTCTTGTTAATGGATTGTGAGGTTGTATGGGTGGTTGGTCAAAATTGTTTAGAGGAGGAGATGGGTACTGTAGAAGGAGGGTGATTGATGATTAAGTGACTTACAAGTGTCATGTGAAAAGAAGCAGTAGTTTGGTATGTGAACATTTACAAAGAAAGTGCAAAAAAGGAAAGGGTAAGTAAATAAATCCAATTGAAACCTCTCCTAGATCAACTTCTCAATCTCTTTCATGAACTCTTCCGCAAACTTTATTTTGTCATCTTCATTGTCGATCGTAGAAGCTTTCTGTTTAGCATTCTTGATTTTATCCACCAAAGCATCCAATTCAATTGGCTCACCTCCAAGCAAAGGTTCTCTCAATTGCTCCTCTGCTTCTTTGTTTTCACTATTAGTCTCTCTATTCTGTTTGTTTGTAGGAGGTTTAATATCCACGTCAGACCAGTCGAAACTTTCAATAGTATCTTTCACCCTAGCTAATCCCACTCTTTCTCCATAATCATCAATTTTCAGGTAATCTATTTTGTCTCCATGTTTATAAAACGTGAAATCAAGATTCCTGTCCCAGAATATTTCTTGCCATTCTGTAATATTTGGGGTTGTCTTAGCATTGGGTTTAGTACCATTGTCCTTGATTAATCCTACAGTAAGTAGGAACCCGTTCCAGATCTCGAACTCTGCAGCAGTAAACAGTTCGAGGTCGTTGTCCTTGTCGTCATCTCCATTATCTTGTTCATCATCTTTCTCTTCTTTCTCTTTTTTATTGTCATCCGATTTCAATTCATTTTTCTTATTCTCAATCTGATCCTGTTTGAAAACGGACATTATCTCTGCGATTTCATCACTCAACTTCGATGCTTCATTCACACCCTCCAAATCACTCATATCTATACACACTATTAACCCAGCCATCACGTCTCTGATTTCTTTATACTCATCGGTTCTAAACTCTTTGGCCCAGTCAGCAAACTTCAGAACCAACCCCTTGTCTTTCGTATCATTTTCTGAACCTTCTTCGTTCCCCAATTCATCAATCCATATATCTAGACTCTTACTGTAATACTTGGTAGTCAAATCCACACTATGGATCAATCCAGATTTCCGTTGATTCAATTCCAATTCAGGAACACTAGAAAATATCTGCTTCAAAAGACTGAATCTGCCCGACCCTGGTGCTCCAACCACTAAGATTTTGTTTCGTTGTGTCATCAAATCAATATGTCCTTGATACTTGAACCAAGCACTATTTGATTGAAAGATCGACTTTAGAACCCGCCTAGATATTTCTCCCGTTCCCTTGGACCATGCCTGAACCTGCCCAGAACCTACTCAGAACCCGCCCGAAGTTTCAGCCCAAGTTTCAAGATCAGACACCAGGGCTCCCCAACCACCGCCCAAACAAACTTTCATGTACCGAACTGTAGTGTCGATTCAGTTGAGTGCAATCAACGTCAACGTCACAAGATGGGAAAGAACTGGAACAGGTTTGGACTTCTCTTATTGATAACGATCTTCTCGGTCGTTTCATTTGTAGATGTGCCTCATCAAATAGATGTCATTACTTCTAGCCAGCGATTCCAAGATATGGAATCAAAAGTCATCGCCAGACCAGAGTATCAAGCTATTGTGAGCAACTACGTCCATATCAAGCACGCCACTGTGTCCAACGAGTACTTCCAAGTAGCACAGAAACGTGCCTGTGACACTTACAAGGCTGCCAGTCCATACATCAGCTCTGCCGGTCAACAAGCTATCAAGTATCGTGCTATTGTGCAGTCTTCAGTTGTGCAACCGGCTAAACTCAAAGTGGTGAAGCCTGCCATTACCAAAACCGTGGAACTTTACAATGTCCATATAGAACCACACTTGACTCCAGCTGTTGCCAAGTTCCAGTCTGAATCAGACAAGCTCTATGCTGCTGCCAAACCACATGTCGTTAAATATTCTGCCATTGTACGACGTCATGTCATTACTACAGCCGACAATGGTTGGACCGCTTTGGCATTGAACTTCAACAAGTACGTGTATCCTCATGTTGTTAAGTTCTCTAGTCTTGCTTACACCGAAGCATCGAAATATTCTACTTTGGTCTATACTACTGTGGTTCGTGAAAGTACTAATGTGTACAATGAGTGTCGTAGAATTGTGGTCAAACAAGCAATTCCTCGGGTGAAAAAGTCGGTGTATCAGTTTCACACTGAATTATGGCCGAGATTCTGTGACCACACCAAATCGTATATACTTGAAGTGATTATTCCTACTGTTGGAGCTTACTACATAGAAACTCAGATCGTTGTCAGTGACTTTGCCTCTTCTTTCTATGTTCGTCATATCCATCCGCTTGTGTTGGCAGTCGATGCCAAACTCGGATCTCCTTCTGCTTTTTATGAGAACTACATCCATCCACCAGCGGCTTTTGTTTACAGCAAAGTTGTTTTTCCAGTGTCCACTCAAGCAGCTAAACTGTCTGCAAAGATCGTTGTTCCAATCTTCAACAGAGTTTCTTCTGTCTGGTGGTCGATCTACGGAAAGTATTTGGAACAGCATCTCTTGAACTCTGAAGGTGAGAATGTCATTTGCAAGTTCTTCAGTTCCAAGAACTTTATTCTTGTGAAGATCTTCGAAGCATACGACACTGCAGTTATTGCCTACTATGCGTTTTTGACCTCTGATCCTTTGGATTATGAGATTGAGAAGTTGTCGTCGATCTTGACTTTGGCTAGCAAGTCCCAAGTTCCAGAGACTTCTGCAGTAGAAACCACACTGCTGGTGACTGCAGAAGCGACAACCAAATCAGTAACTGCTCCTGAGACTGCTCCTGAGACTCTCAAGTTTCTTAGATCAGAACCTTCGTTGACTCCACTTCAACAGCAGGTGAAGAAATGGGCAGAGATCGTCAATGGAACTTGTCAGAATGTGTTAGACGATTTCATTCAAGAGTTTGAAGAGTTTGAACAGGAGTATGTTGAGAAACATTTCCAGCCTTTGTTGACAAGCAAGATCAGAGAGTTCAACGATTTTGTCAACAACGGATACAGGGAACTCAACAATTACATTGCCAACATTGATTCCACTGACGTTTTCTTGAACTCCGAGGGGTTTATCTTGAATGATAAGGCATTGGTCAAGGAAACCACCAAGGACGGTAAGAAAGACTTGAAATATTTCAAGAACCAGTATCCTGGTGATTCCACTGACAGCAATGGTCTTACGTACCTGGATTATTCGGAACTCATTGATGAGATCGGGTACTTGAATGATTTGGCTTACAATGAGACTATGCTCGAGAGATCCAGAAACGACCCTGAGTTTCATGACAGAGATTTCTTCCTCAAGTATGTGATTGTTGGTGACGATATCGAGGTGTCGCATGGTAATGTCATTCGATCTGAGATCGAAATGAACAAGATCATGTTGCTTTCTCCTGGAGATTACAATGTTCAATCTGATTTGTTGAAGAGAATCACCATCAACTTGAAAAACGGTAACGTTATTCCTAAGGTCACTCGTCAGCAAGTCAGAGACAAGTTCTCTGAGATCCGAAACGGCATTGAGTACAAGAGCGGTGTTCTTAGAGATGCTATTGAGAGTGGGTTTTACGAGGTTTCTGAAGAGTTCAACAGTATCAAGTTCAGAAACATGGAGATCTTTGAGGATTTTAGCTATGTGATTTTGGAGGAGTGGGACAAGAAGTTCCTTGAAAAGATGGAGACAGAGTCAGAAAACGAGAAAGATGAAGAGAGTTTCTTGTTTGATTACGAGTCTGTTGATGACAAGGACGACGTCACCTTGCCTGCCTCAGGGGACGATGCAGCTTCCAAGGACAGTGAGATGCAAATGGTTGATTTCTACAAGTCCAAGAGACAACTTTATCAATCGGGACTTAAGAAGAAGCAAGCTGAGAGAGTGAAAATCAACCATCAAAAGAACTGGCAGAATTTCAAAGATTTCTACAAGATCAAGGAGATCTTGATGAAGACCAGAAAATGGATGAATGAGATAGAACCAGGTTTGACCGAGACTCAGCAAACTGCTCGGTCTATTGATGGTACCATGAGAATCTTGATGTCAGATGCCACCCAGTACTTGGATATTATGAGAGCTCAAGCCAATTTGGCGTTCCAGTTCCGTGAAGAGAAGGAGACGTTCCAGCGGATCAGACGGTACCAGAAATTCAATGGATACGGTGAGTACACAGGAGTGCAAGAGGAAGTCAAGGAGCCACCTAAGAAGGAAGAATTCGAGATTCCAGACTTGCCTCGGTTTGATCGTGAGTTGATGAACTTCCCAGAAGACAATGAAGAGTACATTCAACTCAAACTTAGTCGACCTAAGGATGAGGAGGAGATCATTCCGGAGCTTGAGGAGCTTGGTTTTGAGTATTACTACGAGGACGATGGTTACACGTATGATGGATTTGAGGAGTATGACCCCCCTTTACCGAAGACGTTGTATATCCATACAACGGTGTATAAGTATGCTGATTCAGCTTCCACTGGAGTAGCGGATGAACTGGACTCTGAGACGTTTAACATGTTATTGAGTGATGTGAGTTCTGAGAGTTCTGAGGCTGAGACCGAGACTGATACCGAGACTGAGACGTTTAACATGTTGTTGAGTTCTGAGACTACTGAGACTACTGAAAGTACTGAGGCGAGCTCTGTGAGCTCTGTGAGCTCTGAGATCTCTGAAACCTCTGAGATCTCTGAAACCTCTGAAACCTCTGAAATCTCTGAAATCTCTGAGACCTCTGAGTCTTCTGAGAGTTCTGAGAGTTCTGAGGCCTCTTTGAGTACTGACGTTACTGCCGAGGTTAGAACCGAAGTTAGCTCTGAAGGCAGTTCTGAAGTCAGCGAGGTCAGCTCCGAAGTCAGTTCCGAGGTCAGCTCTGAAATCAGTTCCGAAGCCAGTTCTGAGGTCAGCTCTGAGAGCTCTCAAAGTTCAGAAGCTACTTCTGAGCCAACCTCTGCGATTTCAACGAAGACTAACCTGAAAGAGTCGACAACGGAAACTAGTCTGACTGTGGATTCTGAATCCAGTTCGATTGTGAGTTCAACAAGTGACAGCAAAGTGGACGAGAAATCATCAATTGTTCTGTCAGAGATTATTCCTGAAGAGCCACAAGAGTCGACAAAAGAACCAAGTACGGAAGAAACACCAATACCATTAGAAACCTCAGAAGATGACAGTGTCGAGGATGTGGAGGTGCCTGAAAACCCAACTGAGACACCTGAGGAGACTGCTAGTGCCAAGCAGTAGGAGAAGTTAGGTGCCAAGGAGACACAAGTGATCACGGAGGTCACCCAAGTAAGTTAGCGTTAACTAATTCTAGTGTTTAATAAAATTTGATATTACTAAGGATTGCAAGGGTGTGGTTGTCGGTGGGAATCGTAGATGACAGTTAACGGTCTGGAGACGGTTCAAGTGAGATTGTCCGAACTTTAGAGAGGAGTTAAAAGCGTTCACTCGGTCAACAGGTGGAACATATTTCCAAGATAAGAAGTGGTTGTGGGGGTTGTCTAACAGATAAGAAAGTGTGGTTCGCATTGGATAAGACAGGCAACGAACTTTGATTGAAGGAAGATTTACCCATTATGCAGAAATTGGCAGGGATCATATCTGAGTTAACGAGGGGCAAGTGAGAACAAGTGAGAGTAAGCGAGGACAAGTTAAAACAGAGCCAGAACAAAGAATTATACATTCGAGATGAAATTGATATTGATAGATTTATGTCTTGATGCAAGATTGAATTTCTTTTGTTGATGGAATGGTTTAGGGGGGATTCTAAGTTGGCTCAGAGGCAATGCTTTTTTGACACTAGACGCGGGCTTCACTTACAGATGTCGGTAATAATTGATCTGAGTACAAGTGATCACTGGAAAGAGATCTAATGAGCAGTATTATTTTACAAGGAATTAGAATAGAATATTATCTAGTTAAATAATATAATATAATACTACATGATGTAATATCATAATACGGAACAATAAAACGATGACAGGAGAAATGGTGGCTGTTAGTACCATATACTGCCGTTCACTGCGTGTATGTAGATAATTACCGAACGGTAGACGGCACTTGCTCGTATGTTGTTTAATCTTTCAATGCACATTTGATGGCTCCCATAAATAATTTTGAAGCGAATATTAGGAAACGGTCGAATTGGGAAGGTCCTAATGGAGACCGTGGGGCTCGAGTGCAAGGCAGAAAATAGGAGAGGTCAAGAATTTGAAGTGGACATGTCGAGAGTCCTCATGTCACGAGTAGGAGTCTCTAGTTCAAATCAAGTGCTGAGTAAATGTTAGGTATGGTGTTTGGATGTGAAGATGTAATGAAAAGAGTACCAGTGTGCCTGTGCCTGTGCCAGTGAACTAGTACTGAAGTCAGTAGTGAAATAATGCAGTACGTGAGAAATCGTAGTCACTAATGTACTACCAAACAATAGACAACGGTGCCGATACAGTAGTACCAGCCAACCAAGACATAAGTCTGTACAATTGGTTAGTCTAACAGTGACAGCAGAACCGTTAATTGTTTCGCCATGTCTACAAGTCGACCGTAATAAGTCAACCCTAGTCAAACGTACAGTCAACAATACAATCCAAAAGTCACAGTCAAGTCAGACACTACGTCAACGGCTCGAGTCACCAGCGAACGTCCAACCACCCCCAATGACCACCCGCCAGGCCGAGCGTCAACCAATATTACAAAACTATTGTCTAATCCTGCTCGTCAATTAGCTAATTCTCGGCCAATAGAACTTGGGAGTAATCCGGAGCCCCGAGATTCTGATTCGCCGGTGAAAATTTTAGGGTTGGCAGTGCACCAGATTTAAGTTCGGAGTGGATGTTTTAGGCATGCCGAGAAGCAAAAAGAAATGAGGACTGGCGAGATTGTCGACAAACGAGAATCGAGTGGGGATCGTCTAGTGGTCTAGGTCTATGAGTCTCTCTATCAGTTTTTGTTTCTGATTGTGCTTCTTTTCTTGTTCCTTTATTTGCTCACTCGTTATCTGCTACACTCTCCTTGACCCACCCAATTGTTCTGTAGAACACTCGATTTGGCATGTCGGGATTCCGTATGCCTATGTCTGGGGTGAGTCTCAGACGTCAAACCTTGAGCAATAAGCTTCAATCCTTGCGATTATCTTTGATAAGAAAAGTTAACCAGGTGTTCAGTGTTGGTCTATTGAACTCCTTAAACTATCACATGGCTATGGCTATTGCTACGACCATCGCCATGTAGTTCTTCCCACTCCGTACAAACCTCCCGGCCAGCTCTTGCATGAGTTAAAGATCTCTGAGATTGTGTGTTGGCACGTGAGATTGTCAACATTGCTGGACCTGGATAGCCAGCCAATTGTATTAGTAGACAACACTATCGTCGGTTGGAGTGATCAGGCAATCGAGAAAATTGTGGCTCAAATTTTTTTTCCAAGCTTTCTTCCATGGGCAGCCAAATTTCAACCCTGGCCCTATATAACCTCAAGCTTCTGCATCAAGGCTGTCAGACTATACTCTGCTTCGCTTAACCCAATACCATGCAACCAGATCTTAGTCAAGGTGTGGGCTACGGGATCATTCTTGGTCTCGGGGCGTTCTTTGCTGTGCTCATGAACTTGGTCACCTACCTCCAGAACCATCTTTCCAAACACAAAACCTCGCAGGCGGATGAGTTCACTGCTGCTTCCAGAAACATCCCCTTTGGATTGATGGTGGTGTCGATTGTGTCCAGTTGGACCTGGTCGTTGACGTTGCTCCAGTCGGCCACCGAGAGTTACGAGTTTGGGATCAGTGGCTCCTACTGGTACGGAGTCGGAGGTATTCTCCAGGTGTCTGTGTTTTCTATTATTGCTTCTAAAGTCAAGGCCAATGCCAACCTTGTCACCACGTTCCCAGAAATGGGTTACTTCCGGTTCGGTACTGCCGGCCACTTGGCTTTCCTCTTCTCTGGGTTGGTGTGTAATGCCATTGTCAGTTCGTGTATTTTGCTTGGTGGAGCTGCAGTGTTCAGTGCTTGCACTGGTATGAACATGTACGCAGCGTTGTTCTTGATCCCATTGACTTGTGCAGTGTACGTCTACTTCGGAGGACTTCGTGCCACTTTTATTTCCGATGCTTCGCACACTTTCATCTTGTTGATTTTCATCATTTTCTTTGCCTTCTACATCTATTGTGGTGGTACCGATAAGATCGGGTCTCCTTCGAAGATGTGGGACTTGCTCCAGGAAGTCACCAGCACCACCCCAATTGCTGACAACTACCAAGGGTCCTTGCTCACGTTCCGTTCCAAGAGCGGAGGTATCTTCTCCTTCATCTCTATTATCACCGGTTTCGGTTTGGTTGCTTTGGACCAAGCTTACTGGTCCAGAGCTATCGCTTCTAACCCACTCAAAACCTCCAGAGCCTACTTCACCGGAGCCTGTGCCTGGTTCGTGATCCCATTCTCCATGGGATTGGTGCTTGGATTGGCTGCCAAAGCCGGCAGCTTGTACGACGACTTCCCTTCGCTCTCGAGCAGCGAGGTGTCAGCAGGATTGGCGTCGGTGGCTGCAGCTACCTACTTTGTCGGCACTGCTGGGTCGGTGATGATGATGCTCATGGTGTTCTTGTCGGTGACCTCGTCGTTCTCGGGAGAATTGATTGCCGCGTCGACCTTGCTCTCGTACGATGTCTACAAGAAATACCTCCACAAGAATGCGTCGCCGAAACAGGTGTTGTTTGCGTCGCAGGTGTCGGTGTTTATCTGGGCGATCTTTGCCGGGGCTTTGGGGTCGATCTTCCATGCAGTTGGCATTTCCATGGGATGGCTCTTCAACTTCTTGGGATGCGCCACCGCCAGTGGCGTGTTCCCGGTGACCTTGACCTTCACCTGGAACAAGTTGAACAAGGCCGGCGCGGTGTCGGGGTCGGTGTTGGGAATGTTCTTGGCGATAGCGGCCTGGTTGATCATGTGCAAGACATACATGGGCTCGATCACCGTCGAGAACCTATCGAACCAGTGGGTGTCGTTCACGGGGAATGCCTGCGCCTTGTTCTTGGGGGCCTTCTTCTCGATCGGCTGCTCGTTGATCAAGCCAGACAACTTCGACTGGGAGATCACCCGTAACAGAACCATCTTGAGCGAGGACAAGACCGAGCTCAGCGTGGTGTCGGCCGAGCCTACCGACAAGAAGGAGTTTGACGTCGAGGAGGACCGGATCTCCAGCGACGACCTCCCATCGGCACAGTCGATTCCGTTGGAGAAGCTCCAGAAACAGTTCAAGTTCTACGCCACCTTGACCTTGATTCTTGCGTTTATCATTGCGATCATCATTCCCGTGCCCCAGGCTGCTGCTCCATATGTGTACTCCAAGGGCTTCTTCACGTTCACAGTGGCCGGGGCCATCATCTGGTTGTTCTTGACGTTCTTTGTGTGCATTGTCGTGCCGGTGTGGGAGTCTTGGAACACAATCTGGCTTGCATTGGTCCATGTTGTCGGGGCAGATCGCAAGGCTTCAGCTTAGTTTTTGTTATACATGTTAGGTTTCCGTATTCCAGTAGACGGAGTCAGCGTCGCATTGGCAGATTACAAGCGGACGGAAATGTAAGTGGTGGTGCACTAGCGTAGCACGAGGTGCCAATTACATGTTCCGATCGGGGTGCCGGCGTCTCGTAATTGGAATGGTGGGAGCAAAGCTGGATATGGCGACTGGGGGTTGGGTCCCCCGAGGCTCAGGCAGCAGCGCCGCAACATTCGGCAGGCTAGTGAGTGTCCGCATGTCTTAGAAAACCAGCATAATGGTCCTACTGGGTGCACCTCCCAGATAAACAATAGGCACTGGTGAGACACTAGTCCCGATATCGTGCCCCAACCGTGCCAGAGCCTCGTATATTGGCTAGTCGTGATCCACAAATCCGCCGGCTCCCTAACCAGATAATCAGCCATGATCATTGTGCAGCGGTGTGCTTGGGCCCAAGCAGTGGAGTGTAGATGTAGACAATGGTTCGAGTCGTTCTAAGAAAAGTCCTTCGATGGTAGACAGGCATTGGACAGGAAAAACAGGCATTGCATAGCCATGGACCTTACAGACACTGCAGACACAACAGCAACCGTGGAGACCAGACCAGGATAAACCAGTGCAGGGACTTAATTTGTCACCCAGGGCCTGTGGTTTGCAATCACCAACTGGACACTAGCCCTGCGCAGTGCGCATGGACCCGCGCACAGGCGTGGGCGCACTGCGACCTACTGCGGCAACAATAGCTCCGATGTAGCCTGCTGTCAACCACCCAGGCTGAACACTTGGATCTCACTAGACGGCCAGACCTGGAAGTCTCACGTATATATAGACTGGATGCGCCTGGCATTTCACCGGCCAAACAGCATTCGCAATGAGACTCAGCAGTGTGCTTTCCTGTGTCGCCGTGGTGCTTACTGTGGTGGACGCCAACCCGCTTCCTGTGGCTGTTCCTGGCTGGTTCGACTACTTCTCCGGTGGAGGGTATTCTGATAACGGGGGCCTGGAGTACAAGAGAAACCAGCAGAAGAACCATGGCAAGGTCACCAAGTACGATTACAACTACGCTCCTTCTGGCAAAGAGATGTGGAAGTTCATGAACAAGTTCTGGACTGCGTTCATGTACCCGAACAATAAGGTCGAGGCACTTAAGATCAACTCGACGTTCTTCTCTGAGAACGCCAGAGGGAAGATCTCGGTCACCAGAAACTACGAGGGCGTGGAGTTGAACACCGAATATATCTTTGGACTCTTCTCGGAGGTCTACGAGGTCGACTTCTTGGTCATTGGTAAACCTATTGAGTATGTGATCACCGAGTTTGTCACCCAGGGCACCATTGTGTCCCAGAGTGTGATTGTCAACCATACCTTGAAAGCTCTCAACAACTACACCATCCCTGTGCAGATCGATTTCTGGGCCAAGGTGGTCAGAGACAAGTCGTCGGGAGCATTGATGATCGACGAGTACGATGCCAGTTACAGAAACTTCGACTGGGCGTATGGGATTGTCAACAACGTCACTTACCAGTTCCTTGAGGCTGCTTACCCAGGCTATGACGGAGCCACCATGCTTAAGACCTTGGCAATCTACAGTATTTGCAAGGTCCACACCGCATACTGTAACGGCACCAACCAGCAATACTCCAGCTACGACGAGTGTGTGAGTTATCTCCAAACCGTCAGAATGGGAGCTTCCTACGAAGGAGGTATGAACACTGTGTTCTGCCGTAACCTCCACCAAGTGATGTTGCCTTTCCGTCCGTCGGTGCACTGTCCTCATATCGGACCTTCCGGAGGAGACATGTGCAAGGACGACGACCACACCTACCTCGACACCATCTGGGACTACAACGACTACTTCGGAAACAGTTTCATCTACCCGGAGTAGTGTTTCGCTGCTCAATTGGCTTTTCCGCTGCCGATCTCCAATCGCCCGCATACGTTCATCATTCCTGATTCTTTCATCCCTCCGACGTCGCCTTCTGTTCGCCAGACGTCCTGTTAATAACTCTGCTTAGCACATTACGGAAATCCACATCCATCCGGTCCGTCTGTAGACTGCCCAACGAAAATAATCGGGCTCGTACTCTGGCCAGAGTCACCACTCAATTGCTGAAATCGAAGATCGTCAAGCCTAATCGGGCCCTTCCTATTCCAGCCAAACCTCCGGTCACGTGGGGCACAGGCTTTCTGGGGCAACTCAGGGGACCGACGATCACACCCAGGATCCGCGGTGGCACGCCTTGGTCGGCGTTGCACTGCAGCGCGGTTTTTCTGAGTGTCTCAGCGAGTTCGATCCCCAGCAGTTGCAAGCAATAATGCATCAACGATTCAGGTTCACGAATCCCAGGAACACCGCGCCGTGGAATCTCAGACATTGCGGTTGGAAACAGCCTGGTGTGAACTAGTCCCGTGGACCCAGACCCACACCCGTGGTATCCCCTCTAGGTCACTCACAGCAGGCCACAGTATCACCAACTCGTAAGCTCGGTGTTCAGTAATAGCCGAAGCCATAATAATACCACTTGCGCATTGATTGCCTATGCAAGTTGCCCGCTAGTAAACAAAGCGATGGATTTCGCTGTATAAAAGACCAGCAGCGACCGGGATTGTTTGGCACCTCCAACGATGCAATTCGCTCCATTCTCGCTTGCTGCTATTGTCCTCGCTGCCACTGCTGTCTGCGGTGCAGCCATCGATGTCACCCGTCGCACCGACATCTCCAGCAGATCCGACCAGTACAAGTTCATCTACAACTTCTGGACTGCCTTCATGAACCCGGCCGACCAGGTCCAGGCCAAGAAGATAAACTCCACTTACTTCACCGAGACATGCAAGGGCAGAGTTTCCTTGACCCGTGATTTCGAAGGTGTCGAGCTCAACACCGAGTACATCTTCGGGCTCTTCTCTGGTATTTCTGAGGTGGACTTTCTCATGATTGGTCTGCCAACCAGTTTCCAGCTTGTCAACTTCATTTCTGCTGACCGCAAGGTCGCCAGCACTGCGATAGTCACCTTCGAGATTGCAAGTATCGGCTTCAGCATTCCTATGCAGATCGATATGTGGTTTGTCTTAGACACCAGCTCTGGAGGATACAAGATCGCAGAGTATGATGCCATCTTCCGCAACTTCGACCGTGCCTACGAGATCACCAACAACTACACCCAGACCGCGTTGCTTGCTGCGTATCCTAATTTGGGTCTCACTGGAGCCGAGTTGATCCACACCTTTGCAGTCGAGTCTATCTGCAAGGTCCACACTGCCTACTGTAACGGCACCAACCAACAGTATTCCAGTTACGACGCCTGTGTCTCATACTTGAACAACGTCCGACTCGGTGAAGGTTACGAAGGCGGCCGGGACACCATTTTCTGTCGTAACATCCACCAAGTCATGTTGCCGTTCAGACCAGACGTCCACTGTCCACACGTCGGTCCTTCTGGTGGTGATATGTGCTCCGACAGCGACACCAGCTACGACGAGATCGTCGACAGCTACACCAGCTATTTCACCACGTTGTTCGACCAGGGCTACTAGAACGCCTACAAGGGATTTCCTCATTCTTCCGTTAAGGCTGCCAAGTCTCAGACTATTTCCGGGCTGAGACAGCAGCCTGTGAGTCTGTTGGAGCCTGTTTGCACTCCATTCCAAACTTTTACTTTGCCTAGTCAATTCTCTCCATTCCAAAACTTCTGCTTTGCCTAGTCAATTCTTGCTGGTGGCTCGCCTCCCCGCTCAAAATTCCGCCGGAATCCCTCCGTCTGGAACCCGTTTAGTTTCTCGCTTCGTCTCTAATCATGCATTAGCACTATTTTCTATCTGTTGGCTCTATAATCCTAATACACCCTGGTTTAATTCACTTACCGTTTTGGATCATTTGATAAACAAAGTTTCCCAAGGGAACCGCCACTAGTGCAATGCTGATGATCATCCCTATGATCGGCTCGATGTCCTTGGGTACGAGTCCAAGTCGTAGTTCCACAAAATGCAAATTAATAGGCACTTCCAAGTCGCTGATCATGTTCTCGCTGCTGCTGTAGAATTGAGGATAATATCTGATCTCAACAAATGACCTGATGACTGCTGGATCACCAGCTTGGAAGAATCGTGGTTCGATGTCGACCAGAATAGGATACGTCGCCGGCCAACAGAGTCGGAAATTGTACTTAGATCCGGGCTCTGCATGGTCTAGCTCGACCCACCGCTGCTCGTATCCGTCCTTTTGTGCTATCGAGTATTCTCTGTTGTGTAGATGGTTGGCGGTGATTGTCACATTGGTTCTCGTATTTGGTTTTACTGGTGGTAAGATTTGTGACTCTGGAATCTCTGGTAAACTTAGTTCTGCTATCGTAGGTATCGTCACAAGTAAAGATTCTGTGTTTGCTGATACCGAGGTCAAAAGACTGACCCATTTGATTAATTGAACAACTCTCATTGTGCCGTACACTTTAATGTTAGGAATTAATTCTGGTTCTTATAAAATGATTCGTGCGTGCGTCTAGTAATTAGCTGCTATCGAGGGTCTTGAATTGTGGAGTAATGTTCTGTAATTACATTGATAAGGCTCGTAAATAATTGCCAATAACAGCCCTTGATCCGAGATTAATAAATCAGAGACATCAGCTGGTAACTGATTAATCAAATATACGACGGCTTTGGGACATTATTGTTGAGAGGTGTCTGATTCTGTTTGTTACCCGGTAAGGCGACTGTCTATGTCAGACTGCTCCACAATATCTTTGAGAGAGGTGCTATTCATTAACTATACTATTCATTACCCTATGGTGTTTACTACTACCCTATATTCACTAACACCCTACAACATTCGTTAACATCCTACAATGCATCCCAACAAAATATCATTTGTGTATTACTTCAAATGCTCTCTTCAAATGCTCTCTTCATTCTCTGAAAACTAGTCGTTATATGCAAATCGTACTCCTACTTCAAAGCACCCACTTCAAACACTCACTCCGAAGAACCCTTGTAAAGTGGGCCCCCGTCATTTCTCACTTTTCTTCGGCAAATCCTTAGGCTTAGTAGCTCTTGGAAGTTCTATAAAATATTCACTGGTCAATGCTTCTTCACTAGTACACCGTTTAGCAGGATCCAATTGGGTCATGGACATCATAAGATCCAATGCAGTATTAGAAGCAGCAAGGAACCGATTGCGAAGCTCCGCTTTAGTTGGCGGTGGGTATATTTTAAGACTATTGTACAATGGCAATTTCGAAACGTTGGGCCAGTTCTTTTCTGTAGGAGTCCCCAATGCTCTGAACGTCACTTCCAATTGTTCCATGTCACTTGTTCCTGGCAAGTAAGGAACCCTCAACATAAGCTCGGCGAAAATGATCCCCACCG
This sequence comes from Saccharomycopsis guyanensis, assembly GCA_030578595.1. NCBI lineage: Eukaryota > Fungi > Ascomycota > Saccharomycetes > Ascoideales > Saccharomycopsidaceae > Saccharomycopsis > Saccharomycopsis guyanensis. Next base: position 389,542 of record JAJMSQ010000004.1, read on the forward strand.
ACCATATATCGATGGCAGGAGTATAATGACGAGACCCAAACAAAAGCTCGGGAGCTCTGTACCAGATCGTCACCACGTTGGCAGTAAGGTTCTCATTTGCACCTGCCAACGACCGAGCAAGTCCAAAATCAGCAATCTTGATCTCCCCCGTTGGCGATATCAACAAATTGTTAGGTTTCAAATCTCTGTGTAATATGTAGTTCCGATGGCAATGATGCACTCCTCGTAGGATCATTAGTAACCACGACTTTATGTCTGCCCTATTGAATATCACACTCTTGTCTTTAATCAACACTTCCAAATCACAAGGCAAGAATTCTAGCACCAAATTCAAATTGCCGTCTGTCGAAAACACATCCATCAATTCAATAATGTTCACATGCCTTAGCTCTTGTAGATATTTCACTTCTCTTATGGCTGACATATCCAATCCATCCTTATACATCCCCGTCTTGATCTCCTTGATGGCTATATCTTTCTTGGTCTTCACTTGCTTCCCCAAATACACCACGGCATACGTTCCCTCTCCGACTTTCTTGTCTTTTGTATACTTCTCAGCAGTCTTCATGATGAACTCATACACTCACACTCACTGCTTCAATTCAACTTCCATATCTTAATGTATCACGTGACCATGCACTTCTACAGCTGAATTCCACACCCAGTTTACACTTGGACGACAATCAATGGCTCGTTTAATAGGGGTTCCAAGTACCGTGGCCGAGGAATTGGCTTGGTACCGTCCTATTTATAAGCAGGGATACCTCCGGCCGTTCTACAAATCAACGCACAAGTACTATGGGTTTGGAAATTCTAGGGCTCAGTTCATAGCAGTCCAGGTACTATTGGTATTGGCTGCTGCTGTGTATTTGTACCGGATCGGTGAACCTTCGGTGGTTGTTCTTCCTGAAATGCGGATGGTGCGCAGCATCAATAATTACTTGAGAAACCAGTTTTTCATTGACTTGTATCCTCCGTTGGTCAAGATGGTGTTTGCAGGGATTTGTACGGTGGTTCTGTATGATGGAAGGTTCACTCCAACCCAGTTGTACCAGCAGTATCCTCTGAACTTCCCGTACCAGATACTACGAGTGTTGGCCGGATCCCAGGGCATTTTTGTGGTGGTCATGGTGTTTTTCACTTTAAGAGTTATGGGGTGTAGAGTAGCTACTTCTGTGGCTGCTGCATTGGTGATGTTGTTTGATCGATCTTGGATAGTTGTATCTCGACACTTTTCTGTTGATCCGTTTTTCATCCTGCTGTTGGCAGTGGCGACTTTCTTTGCTATTAGATCAGAGCAGCTGGAACTTTTTTCTAAACGATGGCTCAAACATTGTTATGTGTTGAGTTTGGCATTGGGTACTGCAGTACTCATCAAGTACACTGGATTGTTCACGGTTGCATGGGTGCTTCTACTCCAATTGAAACGTGGTTGGTTTGTTATTGGTGACTTGAGTATTCCTAACAACGGGAAAGCTTACTTTTTGAAATTTGCTTCGAGTGTGATGTTGTTCATTGTGGTGGTGCCTACTCTTGTGCTATTTGCTTTCAATGTACTCAACCTCCGGCTCTTATCCAAGATCAACTCTCTGCATGACGACCAAGGGTATTCGTTGATGAGCACTACTTTCCAAAGTAATTTGCTTGGCAACTCGTTCGACGTCACTCCTGCTAACTATACCTCCAATATCCCACTCAATCTTCTCTACGGAAGCAAAGTCACCATCAGGCACAGAGACTGTTTGGGAAGCTACTTGCATTCACATGCCAAGAACTACCCACTGGGATCCAGGGGCCAGCAAGTGACGTTGTACAACTACAAGGACAGCGGCAATGACTGGGTCATTGAGTACAAGGTCCAGAGGAGCCCACGAGACCTCAATGAACGACGACGGTACGTTTCTGATATGGAGTTTGTCAGACTCCGCCATGTGAAAACTGGCAAGTATCTCCATGTGGAAGATGTCAGAGGACCTGTGTCGGAACAAGACTACGATTACGAAGTGAGTGCTAAAGGAGGACCAGATTATGTAGGAGATTCAGGTGACAACTGGCAGATCAGTCTTGCCGACGATATTTCTGGGGCCATTGACAATTTGCCAGGCGACAGCATTATCCATCCTCTTGCTTCTGGGTTTAAATTGTATAACAAAAAGTACAAGTGCCATCTTTTGTCGCACGATTTGACATTACCCAACTGGGGAAGTAACCAGCAGGAAGTGATCTGTGTCAAGAGTGCGTCCAACAGTCTTTCGGTTTTCTATATCGAAGAGAACCATCATGAGATGTTGAATGATGACAAGCAACCGAAAGTGGTGATCCACAGACAAAGTCCTGCAGAGAAGGTGGTAGAGTATTTCACATCGTTGGTGAAGTATGCCAAGAACTACAAACGGTTTGTCGGTAAACATTCTCAGGAAGTTGAAGGGTCCAAGTTTGCAATCGGGTCGATTCCTTTGGAAATCTACTCTGATCCAAAGAAACAGGCTAAGATCATGTTCACCTCGGAGAATCTTGTCCAGGTGATTGGTCTTGGATTGGCTGCATCTTACGGAGTGTTCTTGGTGTTACTGTTAATCCTCAATCTCAAATACCTTGGACGGTTATTGTTCACCACAGACAAACAAACACCTCAGCCAGAACATTTGACACATGACCAAGCAGCTGCCAAATTGGCAGTGTACAAGTACCAGTGGACGGCAGCCACCATGATCTTTGGTTGGTTGATGCATTTTGCTCCGTTCCTCTATTTGGGACGCACGTTTCTGGGTCCAAACTACCTTGCCAGTCATTATTTTCTTGTGCTCTTAATTGGGCTTACGTTTGAGTTGGCGGTGAGCCGGCGGTTTGTGGGTTACGTGTTTGTGGTGTTTGTGGTGTTCATGGTGTTTGGACGGTACTTGCACGATACCCCAGTGATCTATGGCACGGGGGTTGTCTATTGACTTAGCAGTGCATGGGCGGCTGGCAATCTGGTTGGGTGGCGTGCTTGAGTGTGGGCGACTAGGTGATGCAAAAGCCGCCTACGGACATACGCATAGGCGGCCCATGGTACTCCAGTCCGGCCGCTCAAACTCCTGCAGGGCCTCCCCCGACCAAGCCATACCTCTGCCAGATCAAGACTAGTGCCGATCCTACATAATCTACATCTCAATAAATGTCTGTCAAAGTTACTCTGCAGTTTCCTTTATTACTCAACTTGTAACCCAGCCCAGTGTCTGACCACTGACTGGCCAGACTCCTTAATTTCCTTTTCTATATCTTAACCACATAGCCCAAGCCTCCATCTGGACACCACCTATTGGGTTTCTGTCCCTCAGCCTCGTTAGCAAATCTGATTTCTTGCTAAGCCATGCAACAAAAAAAAACCGACCTCAAATGGATACTGGTAAACAGGTGTGTGGTATGGCGATCGTAATACCAAGTCTTGGCCACATATCCTTCCTTTATTGAGTCTAACTTAAGATACTCAGATCCAGTATTATTAGTATCGACTCCCAGAAAAAATTATTTATTATTGAGCGTTTTTTTTATTCGACACTTTACACGACTCGATTCTACTGACTCTCTCTACTGACTCTCTCTACTGACTCTACTCTCCACTGACCAGTCTCTTTCTCAAACTCCCTCCCCTTTACCACCTGCCAGTCCCCCCAGTGCAAAGTCAGACCCCCGCCCAGACCCCTCGCCCACCAGCCAACGACCCATTTCCTTGGGCCCCATCCCTGCACCCTAATATTAGAGCCAAGCAGCACCAAATTTTGGGTTGTGCCCAGGAAAGTTTATAGACGTTCTACTTCCGGTCTCTTATGATCAACACCACAATGAGCCAGCTTCCTCAGATCAACACCCACGGCACCGACGACCCCCAGCACTTGCACCTGCCTGTCGGGAACGACCTGGGCCATCTCAGTCCCGTCCAGGACAACCTCAGACCTACCAGACAACTGTCGTTCCGCAACATGTTCAAACGGCTCTCGCGACCAGGGACTCCGGAAAAAGGCGGAACCACACTCCAGATCCCCGTGTCGGACTCGCCGCCGTTGAGTCCTGTCAGCAACGTCAGCAGTGCCAGTCTCCGATCCGACGATTCCTTGAACACGTCTGTAGGCGACAAGCTCACCACCAAATGGCATATCCGCAAACACAACTTGGACAAGACCGACGAGAACGACCTGCGGCAGCTTGGGTTGAGCAAATACTTGGCCGACCACTACTACGACGCCTTCAATTACAACTGGGAAGAGTTGGGCCAGCTGTATTTGTTTGGAGGCACTCTAGCTCATGTCTTCAGTTTTGGAGGAACCTTGACTCCAGACCAGATCAACCAGGTACTAATGAACTGGTTGTTACTTGGAGGTGACGTAAACGGCGAAGAGATTTTCTCTGTGCTGGCTGAATTCAAAGATAATGTCGATGTGGCTGCCAACGGAGACATCGGATCATTGCAGATGATGGTCCAGTACTTTGCACCATTGGTTAAAGCTATGGATATGTTCAAGCAAGCTATCTCGTATTTCAAAGAACATACCGACAATAATGCCCAATTGAAACAACGGGACGAGAACGTAGAAGTGCTTGAGTTTGTTGCTGGCAAGAAAGGAATGCCGATCCCATTGTCACAAGCACTACTTGCCAATTGGCTCATCCAGTTCAATTCTACCGGCTCAGATTTCAGCGACGAGAACATCGTCAAATTGTTCCGTAAAGGTGCTCGGAACTCGCTTGTGCTTCGGTACCTATATTCCAAGGGCTTTTTCAGTGAACTCATTGACCATGTTCTGCAGCAGCAAGAGGCAACTGATTTCAATGCTCATGTCCAAGCTTACTTGGTGAAAGACAACCAGACCGCTCTTGGGATCTCGTTGTATGGGATTGCCAACTCGTACCATGCCAAGAAATCGTTCAATAAATCCATCAATATCTTTGAAATTGGAGCCCACTTGTCGTTTGATCTCGACTGTTGCTCCATGGCTTCCATGGGTTTAAGTAACGGTTATGGGTTCGGAAAGAAACATGGCAAAGACAACAAGTTCCATCGGAAACTACGCATTGCCAAAATCTACAGAATAATGAAAGACAATGGTGGAGATTTGGACGTGGGGTCGTCGTGGGCTTTCAAAGATAAGTATGATTGAGATGGGACGGCTTGGGCTTTTCTATTAAGAAGAGGGTTTGGATGAAATATGGTATTATAGATAATTGAATAATTAATGGTTTATGAATGTTGTAGAGGGGAAGGGAGTGGTTAGTGTGGGTTAGTTAATACATTTCTTTTTGTCAGTGTCTTGCGTTGTATATTGTAGATCATGATGATTCACATAGGCTCTTGTCTCACCTCACTGCTACACACCCCAACCTACTCCCTCAAAAACGATTTCGCTAATGGTCCCCACTTATCTGCTCCCTTGTACAATTTCATATCTTCAGGAATCCCATCAATAGCTTGGCACAAATCTTCTGCCAATCCTTCATTCTTCAACACTGCCAATGGAGTAAGATAAGTTCTGATGGTAAACACAATAGCTCCAGTTTTTGGTAATCGTGTCAACGTTTGACGTTCGACTCTGAAATTAAACGTATCAGGAACTGCTTCGGAGTTTATAGCTAACAAATCACTGTGCTGGTGGATGGTCCAGTTGTATCTCAGTACTAAACTGTATGGTTTGATTTTGGCAAAGTACCTGTTCATCGATAACCTCAATTTCTCTTTATAACCAGGAACTGGATCATGAATTTCGGTCAAAGGTTTGTTGAGCTTTTCCAGAGGATCAAATCCCGAGGGAAAGAGTAATGCGGCAGCCTGGAGCTTGTATTCTTCAGAATTGTCGTTTGTAAGTAAGAGGAAATCTTCCTGCACATTGGTTGAAATCAAGGTAAGAATCTGATGAGCACTGAGATCATCACTGGTCCGTGGAAGGTACTGTTCGGTGACTGTGTTGTAAATGGTTTTTGTTTTGTTGAAAAATATTGTAGGATAACGTGCTAGTAAATAAGCAACAAGATATTCATAGAGTTCACGGACTATAGGTTCAGACAGATCAGTGTACACCACACACTGGCTAGCCTCTTTGGTACCAAGGATTCTTTGTCGTTCTTTTAGCTGTTCTTGATAATCAGTATCTATCAACAACCAGTCATTGAACTGGATCCTGCTTATCCCCATGGTTAATTTGTATTGTGGTTTGAAAGGACGGTACTGCTGAGCCGGTTGGTTCTTCCAATTGAAACTGTTGGGCTGTGGAGTCACTTTCATGTTTTGTACTATCTGATTTGGTTCTCTCAGTTTGAGGTCCATCCATTTGTAAACTAAGATAAACACACATGTTGCTAATAATAATATTGATACCACGGTCATTCTGTAACTTGTGATTTAGTTTACTGTGTATATGACTCTAGTAGGAAGTGTAATAGTGAGAGTCAAACAGAGTGAGATTATGCAGGCTCGAAGATAAGTAGCCATGCATATTTCAACATGGCAGTGGGGAGTACTCAGAGAGTGGTGAGAAGTTAAGACGTTCTGTTAGACCTTTGTGGTAGAAAATTAATAATTTCTAGAAATATTTAATTACAATTAGTAACGTCTAATAGCTACTACTTTATCATACACTACTCAATCAAGAACTATGCCATCTCTGCTCATCCATGATAAATTCTATATACATACTTACCAATGGCCAGAGCACTGGTCAACCCCGGACTGTCAATGTTCAACAAATTCACAAACCCTGGGAATCCCTCTTCTTCTCTAATGACAAAATCCTGGAACTTACCCTCGCCACTACGTAACTGTGGTCGGATCCCACAGTACGAAGCAACAAGATCTTCCTTCATCAATCCTGGATAGTACTTAGAGATCTGCTCATAAGCTTCTGGGATATTAGCTGAGTTTGGTTTGTACTCGACAGTAGGAACGATTTCTCGGTCAGGACCAAACCGGATCTGACCCTCAAGATCTATAGTCAAATGTGTACCTAAACCTTTAAGTCCCTTGATTGGAGCAGGGTACACCAATCGTCTCACTGGCAAATGACTAGTTTTAAGAGTATAATAGTTACCTTTAGCATAAAGGTACTCGAAATGACGGTCTGAAGGAAGCAACAAGTTGGAAATCTTGTCAGAGTATAACCCTGCTGAATTGATCACATTATCAGAACTGATCACGATCTCTTCTCCAGTGCCGGTGTCTTTAGCAGTGATCTCATACCCATTGCCAGCTTTAGCCAACCCTAACACTTCAGAGTTCACTGCCAATTCACCCCCACAGTCCTGGAACTTACTGAACAAATAATCCATGAACTGATGCGCACTGATGATTCCACTGGTGGGAGAGTTCAAGATCGACGACTTAGCAACTATCGCAGGCTCTATATACTTGGCTTTATTCAATTGAACAAACTCCGCAGGCACTCCTGTCCGCTGACTCTGATGGTACAATCCTTCCAAATAAGAATCCTCGATATCGTTCTGGGCTACAATCCATTTCCCACACTTCTGCACCTCGACTCCCATGCGTGCTGCTTCTTTATAGATCATGTCTTTACCTTCAAGACACAACTGCATCTTCAAACTATTCTCAGGATAATACAATCCGGCATGGATCACTTCAGAATTCCGTGACGACGTCTCTTGTCCCATCTGCTCGTTCTTCTCAATCACCAACACTCTGTTACTTTCATTCTTGGCTAACTCTCCAGCTATAGCTATTCCTACCAGTCCTCCCCCAATAACTGTATGAGAATAATCAGCAGAATTGATCCTGCTACTACAAAATCCTCGAGCAATCAAGCGAGGGGTCATTGGAGAAATTCTTGTCAACACCATCGTCTAACTATTGTCCAACTCTCTTCCAAACTAGTCTCCAAAGAAAGATCTCCAGCAGTGAAAACCAACGGCCTTCCTCCACACTCACCCCACCTAAATCATCCGCTTCCTTAAACCCGCCAACCCCCACGAGAGTTACCCGCCACACACCCCCAGAATCCGACACGTCTTATCCAAAACATGAAATTTTCTGACACTCTGGAATTGGACCATGCGCGCCGCCAATCACCTCGACACCATTAGCTTATAGTTACCCGGCTTCCAGAGGCTTCCCTTTCTTGCCCTGTAAAATCCTTATCGGTGACAATTGAAGGTGTCATGTGAGGTGAACCTTGTTACTGTTCACTCAGGGGAACAGTATAGACCTGGAGGTCAAAACCAATTGCAATCAGTAGTTCACAATTAATGCAAAGAAACGTACATCATATTGAAAGCCCTTGAGAGCCCTCGTCGTCAAATTTTTTTTTTCTGGCATGCCAGTTCCTAGCAACCCGTTTATACCTCAGTCTATAGACGCTGCAAAAAACCAGCGAAAGTCACGTGCCGGGCAGCGATTATCCCTTTTCCAAATGGAGAATTCGCAACTTGCTGTAAAAAAAGACCATTACTATTGATCAAACGACCGAGGTCTAGTTGGAAGTCCGGTAGAACCAATCGCTGTTTGATTTGACCCGAGCGTTGTACCTAGGAATCGTTGTTGCTGCTGTGACGTGATTCTTGTCTGACTGTTAGCATTCCCAGTGTCCATACCCCTTGTTACACTGGGCCAGTACATCCGTTGATTCTAGCTAGCATACTTACTTCGTTTTGATTCGAGTCTTTTGATCGCTGGTTCTTTATTTCACTATTGCTAATTGCTAATTGCAACGGCCTCGAGATATTCCAAACTAATGCAATAAAAGTCTGCAATGGACCATAGTTATCAAGATCCGTTCCCGTCTCCTCAGGAGACAACGGGCACCCAAAGGAAGCGGGCCTCGACTCTTGCGTCGCCCACCGGTGGCAACATGAAAGCTCCGGCCACGCCTCGCATGCTCAAGAACGCCTCGTCTCGAGTGTCCATCAATGAAGCCACCATGCAACAGAAACCCCAAGACCTAGGGTCGCCACCTATGGCCGACAACTACCCACCGCAGAACTACTACCCGCTGCCTCCGCAGAACCACGTCGCCCCCGTGACGTCGCCGCAGCCGCAAGGGTTCCCTCCGGCCCAGCGACAAGCTCCGAAGCTTGCGTCGATCAACACCAGGGCTCCGGAGCCCCAGGCACAGACCCACCAGCGAGAACACCGCCGGCTGGACCAGACTTCGCCACACCAGGACCTGAGCCACCGCCACACCTCGGAGCAGCCTTCGCAGTTCCACCGGCGTGCCATTGGCGACTGGGACTTTGTCAAGACCATTGGGGCCGGGTCCATGGGGAAAGTCAAGGTCGCAAGACACCGCCGCACCCAGGAGATCTGTGCGGTCAAGATCGTGCCACGTGCGTCGCGGTTGTACCAGCGGGCCCACGCCAAGGACCCTCCGCCGGTGGACAACAACGAGCACCAGAAACGGATCAAGGAGTTTGAGAAGGAGGTTGCCAGAGACAAGCGGACGATCCGCGAGGCGGCTCTAGGCAAGCTTTTGTACCACCCGTACATCTGCCGGCTCTACGAGATGATCCCCATGACCAACCACTACTACATGTTGTTCGAGTACGTGTCGGGGGGCCAGATGTTGGACTACATAGTCACCCATGGGTCTTTGCGCGAGCGACATGCCCGCAAGTTTGCTCGCGGAGTGGCCTCTGCATTGGACTACTGCCACCGCAACAACGTGGTCCACCGGGACTTGAAGATCGAGAACATCATGATCAGCAAGACGGGCGACATCAAGATCATCGACTTTGGCTTGAGCAACTTGTTTGACCGCAGCAAGCTCTTGAAGACCTACTGCGGCTCGCTCTACTTTGCTGCCCCCGAGCTTTTGTCGGCGCACCCGTACATTGGCCCCGAGGTCGACGTGTGGTCGTTTGGCGTGGTGTTGTATGTGTTGGTGTGTGGGAAGGTTCCGTTCGACGACTCGTCGGTGAGTGTGTTGCATGAGAAGATCAAGAAAGGCGAGGTCGAGTACCCGGCGTTCTTGTCGCAGGAATGTGTGGATTTGTTGTCGCGGATGCTTGTGGTCAACCCTAAGAAACGGGCTCATTTGAAACAGATCATCGAGCATCCATGGATGAACAAGAACTTTGATGCTAAACCTCAGAGCTACGTTCCGTTCAGAGTGCCTCTTGAGTTGCCGCTTGATCCTAACGTCTTGAAAGAGATCGAGAAGTTGGAGTTGGGAACCGTCGAGAACACTTCCAGAGAGTTGACCGATATCTTGAGATCGCCAGAGTATGCTGTCTGTGTGAGAGAATGGTATGAGAAGAATGCCAAATACTCTGCCACAGGACTTCCTCGGTCGCTCCATGACTACGACGACCCTAACTTCCCAGACCCAACCAATGGGTACCATGCTTTGATCAGTATCTACTACTTGGTGGACGAGATGAAGAAGAGACAGGCCGCTAAAGAGTTGGCTCACCAGAAACAGGTGACCTCGCCGTTCCAAGAGACGTTTGCTCAGTCGCTAGTGCAGCAGCCGGTGGCTCAGCAACAGCCGCAAACTGTCCTGGCACAGCAGGAACCTCCGTTGGTGCACATGTCGCCGAAGGAAGAAGTCAAGCCGTTGTCCCAGGTGCCTGAAGACAAAGAGGTGCAGCATCAGCCGCTCCGGATCAACGTGCCTCGTCAAGAGGACGTCGAAATGGCCAACCAGGACTACCAACCACACACCAGCAACTTGGACGAGGTGCTTTCGTTCCCTGAAGCTGCTCACACTCTTGGAGGCAACCAAGTGCCTATAATCAAGCATCACAAACCTCAGAATGTCCTGTCGCCGCCGGTCCACAACGTTCTTCCTGAGCAGCAGTTGTCTCCTAAACGGTCGAAGCTGCTCAACACCAACAGCTTATTCTCGTCGCCGGAGCCTGACAACGAAGCCAAGTCCGGTGGATTCAACGGCTTGTTCAGAAGACTCAGTGGACACCGTCGGTCCACCAGCAAATCGGGCCATACCAGTTATGTGCCAGATAGCAACGCACCTCCAGTTCCCGCATTGCCGACTATCACTACCCAGCATTCTGATGGTGGCACCTCCGATCTTGTCAAATCCAAAGAATCATCACAAGAAACCCAAGAAAACAAACTCAGAAAAAGCGGATCGTTGCGGTTCACCAAGCAGACCAGTGACGAGTTGCAAGATATCTCGAAGCGAGGACAACGGAAAACCAGAGGCGGCCACAACAGAGCGGTCAGTGCTTCTGCTGCTACCTACATGGCAGCCAAGAATGAGCTTGCTAATGAACCTACTGTCCCTGCTACTGACGATAGTCTTTTGAGTATCAAGCAAAGCAATGGCGATGTTACAGTCACTGGATCGAACACCTCGGTCAAGACTCCTCCTAAGAAGTCTACCAGTGCTGTGAGATCGAAGACCATGGGCCATGGAAGATCCAAGTCGATTGGCTACAAGAAAGGTGGATACCAAGACGTTGTGCCACCGTTGCCTCAGATCAGCAACGAGATGTATGACAACTCGCATGATGGTGCTAATGAGTCGAAGACGTTGTCTGAGGATGCTATTGTTGAGATTGCCAAGAACGCAGAGCCAGGGTCGATGCCTTCGATCGAGTTTCCTAAGACGCTTTATTTCAAGGGATTCTTCAGTGTGCAGACCACCTCGACCAAGCCTCCAGCAGTCATTCGTCAAAATATCATTAACTGCTTGGAAGCATTTGGCATTGACTACTTAGAAGTCAAGGGTGGGTTTGTGTGTACTTTGAACCCTGCCAAAAGAGAAGCCAGTTTGGCAATCTCGAACAATGCGTCGACGGCTACAAGCAACCAAACGGCAGTGACTCCAAGTGACGGGGTGATCAGCAACAAGGTGTCGACCTCGAACTTCTCACATAACTCGTCGCATTCTGATCATAAAGACGCAGTCAGCAACGCGCCTTCTAACAAGGGCCATAGAAGAAAATTCAGCATTGGGTTCAAAAAACAGACCACGACTCCTAAGATCCCAAGCACCCCAATTCTTTTCTCGCCAACGTCGCCTAACCCTAACAGCACATTGGACGGCGAGTCCAGTGCGTCGTTGGAGTCGCTCAGTGGCATCGGGGCCAGCGACATGATCTTGTCGTCGAGAATCAACCAAGGCAAGGGCAAGAACGGCAGTCTTACCCAGAAGAACCCTATCCGGTTTGAGATCCACATTGTGAAGATCACGTTGCTCTCGTTGTTCGGGGTGCAGCTCAAGAAGTTGAGCGGCAACGCCTGGGCGTACAAGACGTTGGCCGACCGGATCTTGGCCGAGCTCAACTTGTAGGGATTCTACAGTGCGGTATGTTATTTATGTGCGTATATTGGGAGGCTAAAAAATACATTCTTTATCAGCCTAGAATCATGGTTTAGGTACATGCAAACTCTTAGACACTAAGGCACAGCCGTGGAAGAAGAACAAGGTGACAAGCGGGTGGAACTCGTAGAAGCTGTTCTCGCACCACACTCCACCTGGCAATCCTTTCTTGTCGCCATACATGTCGTACTTGACAAGCAAGGCCATTAAGCCAACAAGAAACAAACTAGTAGGAATAGGCAAGCCTTCAAAGTACTTGGACTTGCCGCCTTTATCCTTTGGAATATTGTTGACGGTGACGTTGAAACGAGCAAGTCTGGTCAAGCCACACAACACAAAGAAGCTGAGCACAAGCACGTCCACTGTGGACTGGAACCCTAAAGAGAAAGCAATGGAAGCAGGAGCAACGCCAAACGAAATCAAGTCAGCCAAAGAGTCAAGCTCTTGGCCCATGAGTGAGGATCTGTTACGCAAACGGGCGACCCTGCCGTCAAAGAAATCGAAGAAGAGACCCAAGAGAATAAAGAAGTGTGCGCGTTGCACATAATGAGACTTGCCAGTCAATGTGAATCTGAGGCAAGACACAATGGAGTAGAAACCAGAGAACCCGTTGAGGCAGGTGATACAGTCGGCCAAGTGCATGCTGCGGATCATATTGAAGTGTCTGGTGTCGTTGAAGAACCCCTGGTAGTCGCTTTCATTAGGTGGAGGCAATGGGGGTTCCTTAGAAAGCGAGAAGAGCGAAGAGCTTCGCTTCAAAAGCGTAGGCTTGTCGATTTCATCGGAACTGGTGATTTCAATGGCGGACGACGACGCGCTGTCCTCTGGAAGTTTCGAATGTGCGCTTGCCATTTGGATACACTGGGAAACAAAGAAAACACTAACAAATCAAACTAGTTGCTAATTTCAGTGTTCCATTACACTGGTTTTGTAATGACGCTCGTTCAGGGTTGCGCAGCCCTGGCCACATGCCCCGCCTAGTTTCTGGGGTTGCTAAATATTACGGTGGGCTGAGTTAAGTTGGTTTTTTAGATTGCTAGTCCGATTTTATTGGTTGTGGGGCATGGAAAGGGGTTAGGAAAGGGGTCAGAAAATGATATAGACGGTTCTAGTGTTTGAAGATCTTACACCGGTTTGACTTCTTGTTGGCCGTTATGTAGCTGCAAGTAATATGTACAGTGTCTAACAAAACCCTTGGCGTACAAAGATTTGTATATGAATTTTAAATGGGTGGTTGTGAGACAGATTTGTTATTTTAAATTGGTAAGGCGAATCATTTTATTTCTAAACATTGTGTGGGATGAGGCTATTGAACATTGTGTGACGATTGGACTTAGAGTAATCAATCAGTTCAATTGAACATGATTAGATTGATTAGTCCCTGCCCTAACTAATCAATCACTTCAATCAACATCCACTTAGTGGAACTTCTATCACATTTATTCTTCATCATCGCTTTCTACTTTCTTACTCTTCTTCTCTTTCTTTTCTTTCTTCTCTTTCTTCTCCTTCTTATCCTTCTTCTCCTTCTTATCCTTCTTCTCTTTCTTGTCCTTCTTCTCTTTCTTGTCCTTCTTATCCTTCTTCACTTTCTTCTCCTCCACCTCTTCCTCATCATCGTCAGACCTCTTTCTCTTACTTCCCAACGAACTTTCATGAACGTCTTCTTCTGGAGCAACATAATCCTTAGCTCTTTCCTTCTCTTTCTCCTTACGTTTCTCTTCTTGCTTCGACTTCTGCTCACTCAACTTCTTCACTGCCTTCTCTTTCTTGCTCAAGAAATACTCACCACTCTCAATCTGCAAATCAATCTTTCTAGGTGTTTGCTGTGGTGGGAATGGAGTGTACACTTTCTTCTCAGCCTTGACCTTCTTTGGCTTCTTACGAGCAACGTTTCTCTTTCTGAAATTAGGCAAGAACCGACTCCAGTCCTCATCTGCCAACTCTGGTTTCTTAGCTAGTTCTCTTTTGATCATCAATTCTTTGATATGATATATTGGATGGACATTCTTCATACAATCTTCCACCACTCTTCTAAGATCTTTAAGTCCCGAGTATGGACCCATAGCACTCACTGTGTTACCTTGAACCAAGATATAACACCCCGTCAACAACTCCAAAGCTTTCAAAGTATTACCTTGAGGTCCCACCAACCGTTGTCTCCGCTTAACAAATCTATCTTTGTTTGTCACATAACTTCCAATCTTAATCACATCACATGCAATGTCGTCCTCGAATATTTTCACTGCTTGAGGAAACGGAACTGATCGTGCAAGCAACTTGATCAAATCCCGTGCCTTTATAATAATGTAAGGATCAAACGTCTTCAACGTCGTCTTCACCGTCATAGATCCCTCGACCAAATCTAAAACACAGGCCAAATGTTGTTTTTCCATTGCTCGTGTCACTTCTGGCCATATCTGTCTTAAGTACTCTTCTCTGTACTTTGGAAACAATGTCATGAACGACGACTCCTCAGCAAAAGACAATCCTGAAGCATTGTCCAGCTCTTTGAACTCGTCGATCTTCCATTTATCTATATCTGGAGTGTCCCAGGGTTTATCTTTATTATGTGTACTAGGCATTTTTAGGAGATTGAAGTATTTACTGGTTTGCAGTGTTGCAACTAAAAAAATTTTTGACCTCATCTGCAGGTCACGTGGATTGCACATTGAGTATATACAACTAACCATGAAGAACGGAAAGAATATACTAAAATGATTAAAAATGAAAGAATATTGTATTGTAAACCACTTGCTGTTATAATTTCTCTATTATCGAATAATCAAAATCTATATGTGTTGCAAGACATTGTTCCATAGTAGTCCACTAGAAATGCGTGCCTATCAACATGAAAAATGTCCATACTCTGGTCTATATCTTTAAAGACAGAGGTTCATATCTAAAGGCACACGTCTAAAAGCACACGTCTAAAAGCACATGTCTAAAGAAACATGCCTAATGACACACGCCTAAAGACACCCATTCAAAGACACACGCCTGCCCCTACAAAAAACCCTTGTACTTCAAGTACCCCGGCTGGTTCAAACTGGCCACTGCAGAATCAATGTCTTTATGAATATCTTCTATCAAAGCCTCCTTAGTAGTATAATCCAACTCAGGACGCACATACCCCAACACATTAAACTTGATCTTGGCTCCATAGAAGTTCACTCCAAACTTGTTCACAATATGGATCTCTGCAGTCTTCTCTTTGTTGTTATAGAACGGGTTCCAACCAATAGACATCACATGAGGAAACACTACTTCCAACTGAGGCTGAGCCAACTCTTTCCCATACGTAAAACACACTTCTCTGGAAGAGTCACCAGCCTCGACTTTCTTTGTCTCTGTGGCTTTCTCATCTTTCACCAACTGACAGTATCCGAAATACACTCCGGCATCCAATTGCTTGAACTGCTCCGACATGTCTGCCAACACAATATTTGCAGTCGGAATGCCGAGGTCCGACGACCCCCGGCCGAACCCTGCCACCACCTGGCTCTGTTCTTTCAAAGGAAACGGCGGCTGAGGAGTTTCAGGAATCTCTGGGCGGATCATCAATGAGCCAAGCATACTCGACTAAAAAGATTAGTAGTAGCACCTGTCTTTAAACCCGGGTAACCTGTGAATGACCCGCCGCAGCGGTGCATCATTTGACACTGGAGCAATATAACTGTGCCCCAATTTCAGTAACACAATTGCGGAACAGATTTGCCGTTTGTTATTTTGGTGTTTGTATTTAGCCCCAGGTCTGGAACATATCCTCAAATAACACCCCCGATCTTTTTCAATCTCGACTCCGACTGTTTATAACCAATGGCTACCTCTCACGAAGAACAGGGTGAAGCCGCACTTCTTGCTGGCGACTACCAAACTGCTTTAGGTCATTTCAACGAGGCCAGTAACATTTCTGGCGATCCTAAATATGTTGCACATATTGCCCGAGCTTATATTGGGTTAGGCCAAGGCGACCAAGCTTCTAACGCTGTCAAGGCAGCTCTTGACAAGAACCCTAACCTGCCTCATGCATACCTTGCTAAAGGAGAGTTGGAGGCGTCTCAGAAAGACTACCAAGCAGCAACAGCCTCGTTTGAAAAAGCTGCTTCGTTGAACGAGTCTGTAGGCGACTCGTCGCTTGAACGTCGTTTGGACGAGAACATGACTCACTTGGCTTCGTTGTTGGAAGGGTCTGTGTCTCAGGACAGATCGTTAGGCGAGCAAGAACGTGGGCTCTCGAGTCTTGTGATGAGCCAGGTGTTGAACCAAGGCGGGTCTCAATCCAACAAGTTCAAGCTCTTAAGCAAATTGTTTATGGGTGGCAACAAACACTCGTCTGGGTCTGCGGGGTCCCAGAGTCTTGGTAGTTTGGGTCCGTTGGTTGCTGCTCTTGCTGGTGGAGGTAAGAGTTCTCATGGTGGAGGATCTTCTGGTGGTGCCTCGGGGATCAATTCTTTCTTGTCGTCGTTTTCTGGAGGCTCTGGTGGGTCTCATGGTGCTTCTAGTGGAGGGTCTCATGGTGCTTCTCAAGGAGGTATGGGTAACATCTCTGACTTGATCAATGGGTTCACTTCGTCGATGAACCAAGGGTCCCATGGTGGTCAAGGAGGATCGCATGGCCAATCTTATGGTAGACAGGGCGATGGCAACTACGGTCAAGGTCAGACCTCGGGTCAAGTTCCTCAAGGTCAGCAGCAGCAACAAAGTGGTGGTAACGACTTTTCGAAGTATGCCTCGATGGCTCAAGGGTTCATTGGTCTGCACTCTGGTTCTGGAAACAAGCAACATCTGAGTGGAAGCAATGACTTTTCTAAGTACGCCTCGATGGCTCTGGGATTCCTTGGTGGAAGTAAGACTAGTCAGTCTCAGGGTCAACCTCAGGGTCAACCACAAGGACAATCTTATGGTCAGCCACAAGGTCAACCTCAAGGACAATATGGTCAGCCTCAAGGTCAACCTCAGGGACAGTCTTACGGCCAACCACAAGGTCAACCTCAAGGTCAATCCTACAACCAACCTCAAGGTCAAGCTCAAGGTGGAAACGATTTCTCTAAGTACGCTTCTATGGCCCAAGGGTTCCTTGGTGGTAACAAGACCAGTCAATCACACCAAGGTCAAGGTCAACAAAGTGGTGGAAACGATTTCTCCAAGTATGCTTCCATGGCTTCTGGGTTCCTTGGAGGTTCTAAGAAACAAGGTCTGGGTCAAAACCAAAGTGGTGGGAACGACTTTTCCAAGTACGCTTCAATGGCTTCTGGGTTCTTGAACAAAAAGTAGTGGTCACTTGAGTGGTCCTGAATGCTTGAATGCTCTTTGGTTTTACTGTCTGGTTATACTGTCTGATTTTACTGTCTGATTTAGAGAATGGCTGATTTCAAATCGGTAGTTGTTAGTTTGCTAGATGGCTTTATTACAAAATGGTACGTATGTTTTTTATCTGAATGTTTATTTTTAGTTTTGAGATGTACCGAGTGAAGTCGTAAGAAGGTGTTACTTAGTGAAGTAGTGTAGTGAAAGTAGTATGGTGGTGCTATCAGATCGTGCCCTGTTCCGTAATCATGAGACTTTTCAATTGTTGTCACTGGTCAAGCTCAATTTTCATCAGTAACGTGCCAGACATGAGGTTGAAATAATTGAAGTAAATCATTGGCTGACGATAATTGTAGAAGCTCAATGACAGTTGAAGCTTCTCATACGACGCGTTTTTGTGGGGAAGCATAAGAGCACATCTAGCAACCTGTCTGCCATAGCACGCCAAAATCATTAATACACATCATTAACACATATCATTAACATCCATCAAATAAAATACTCCTCCGGGTTCTTAAATGGAATCCCAATAGATTGCGCAAACATCTTGTCGCTGTCACTGAAATCCAGCTTTCTACCTGCTGCATCTCCCACATAAACACTGTTAGACAAATCAACTGTCGGCTTTCCTTCGGAATCCAAAAACCCTAGATCTTTTAACATACGTTCCCAGAGCCCCGTGCTTGGTTTTCTGTTATGGAAAAACGGATTGGTTTTGTCTTTTGCAGAGTGCTCCTTTTTAAGAGCAGCAGGTACTTTTGGAGCAGCATACAATGCAACGTTACCAATACCTTTTGATTTGAATATCAGGAGTATCGTCAGCAACTTTTTATGAAAGTTCTGGTACGACTTGGAATTGTTGTCGGCTAACAAATTGCCTTGGTTTGTGAATATCACAATGTAGTTGCTGGTACTTGCTTCTACTAATGTATCAACCACTTTATCATTGAACCACTTCCAATCATCACTTCCCATAGGAAACTTTCTGCCAGACTTTGTATTTATCAAAGTGCCATCAAGATCAAACGATGCTATTGTAGGATTCTTTTTCAATTGAGTTTGTTTTGCTGATGGAACAACAGTTATTATTGAAGGCTGCACTATCCATACAAACAGACTGGTCTCCAGTAACTTTTCATCTAGTTGATCCTTTTTCTCAGAAAAAGCATTGGTGCGTTTCTTTTCGACGGCAGAGCTTGTTTTTGCTATTTTTGTGACCTTCTGAGGTCGTTTGCCTATTAAACTCCGAATATCTTTAGGACCCATCAGCAGCTAATAACTGAGACTCTTGCAGAATTGCAGCACTGCACAGTTATGAGGCCCTTGAAAAAATCGGTCGAAAAATTGTGCATTGATAATTCGACTGTACAGTTGACTGGAGGACTACTTTACACACCGAAGGAATTCTTACAATTTTCTGAGACACAAAGTGTTTTCTTTGAAATATAGTCAAGTAGAAACAACTTCATCATGTCTTTGGTTCATTTGGCTAATGTGTGTTCGCATCTTCTGAACTGTACTAGAGCCAACTTGAGTATGGCCAAGATCCCATTGACGAAACTCCATTTGAATGTGTCATTGAATCTTTATAAACAAGGATACATTTCTTCAATACAGAAAGGATCAGACCAGGGGCCAGACGATGCTCAGAATCCTCAGGAAGTCACCCCAGACAATATTGCAACTCGGAAGTTGTGGTTACGATTGAAGTACAGAGACAACCAGCCAGTGTTAAGACATATCTCGCTAATATCCAAACCTAACTTGAAGATCCAGTTGACACCAACCGAAATGAAAGCCTTGGCCTCGGGACTTTATGTGAGAAAAATCAAACCTATTCAACCGGCAGAGACTATGCTTGTGAGATTGAGTGATGGGTCTGTGGTGGATTTGCAAGAGGCAGCTTTGAAGAATCTTGGAGGGTTGGCGTTGTGTCGGTTTAGATGAAATGTAAATAGCATGTAAATAAATAATGTTAGGAGATGTGTAGGTGAGGGGAGAGTTGGCATTGATTGGTGGGAGTGTTTTGGCATTGATTGAAAGTGGGAGGTGATTAGTGGTGGGTGGACGTCAATTGAAAGTGGTGAATGAGACTGGATAATAGTGAATGGAGACTAGAGTGAAAGGTTTATGGTGAAAAGTTAGTGGTGAGAAGTACGCAGAACAGATTCTCTACAATTACCTAGCAACAAGCTTAAATGTCTACTTCTCCCTACAAATCTCAGTATCATATTCATTATAATTTTCATCCTGACTAAGAGACTCCTCTCAGAACTGCACCACTGGCCCCGAGCCAACCGACCGCCATTGTCTCATATCCAAACTCCAATCCTTCCACTGATCCAACTGTAATCTGATCTCTTCGTAAGAAAACGTTGGCTGTTGAATAGGGGCTTGTGAGTACTGTGGCTGGTAAGTACCAAAGAACGAAGTTCTTCTAGGGTTTGTTGGTGGAGGTCCTGGAGACAACGACACTTCCGACTCGTCACCATCCGAGCCTCTAGAATTATCGACTTTCTTGGATCCACTGAGTTTCATTTCATTGATCGTCTCCTTCAAAGTCTCGATCTCTTCTTGAAGATCCATCTTCTCAAACTTGAGTGTAGAGTTCTCTTTCTTGTACTTGCTCACTTCGGCATTGGCAGCTTCTAGCTGTTTTCTTAACAGACTGATCTCAATATCTCTACTATCTCCTGCAATAATATGTTCTTGATCTCCTGTCTGTTTGTTCACGTCTAAACTAGTGAATATATCATCAAGCTCAGTCTTCTCTGATCCAAACAAATCATCACGATGTGACAGCGATTCTTCAGGTGTCTTGGTCTCTGTCTCGATCAGTTTCTCTTCATTCTTTTGTTCTATCGTCTCATTAACATCTCCCTTCACGTCACTACCAGCAGCCTCCTCCACAACTTCTTCGGTTGCTCCATCCTCAGCACCTTCATCAGCAACTCCCTCTTCTCCTTCTTTCTCTTCTTTTTCCTTCTTCTTACTCTTCTTCTTGTTCTTCTTCTTTAATTTTTCAAACTGTTGTTAGTCTTGTGAATTCTGATTACTGGTAAGCTAACCATATCTGTGGTCCAAATGGGTGGTCTACATAGAATCTGTAATCAAGCCTATCACTATGTCAAGCAACCCAGCCCTTCCAAACTCACCTTCTTTCTTGCTGCTTCAAGCTTCTCTTCTTTCGACAATTCTGTCTCTTCAACAATTTCGTCAGCCATTCTCTTATGTTCCTAGATAATAGACGTAGATGGAGTATAGAATTGGTTGGACGATCGGAGACTCAAGATGCAGTTCACGTGGCTTCGCACCTAGTTAGAGGAATTTCCAAGCCGCTTGGTTTTAACCTGTCGCCGACTATGACTCGAGGAAACCAAAGAGACAAAGCAAGAGAAAAGAACTTGAAAAAGCAGCAGCAAGAGAAAAAGAAGCAGTCGGGGGACCCGAAGAAACGGATGGAGGCTGATGCTCAGAAATTGAGGGAGAAACAAGCTGCTGGTGAGTATCTATTGTGACGATTGAGAAGGGAATGGGGATTAGATCATGATATGTTAAGGAGAATTGGAGTTTTAGTGAAAGATTGTTGTGGTTGTCTTTTAGTGAGCGCTGTTTGAATTCGAATTCTGTTGAGTTCTATGAAGACTCTCATGAAATTCTATTGATCTGATGAACTGTCTACTCTACTCTTCAGATCCAAGATCAAGTAAGATCACTCCGACACATGCTCCTACCAACCACCAACCACCCTCCTCACTCAACTACAAACTCAAATTGCCAATACTAACAAACAGCTGACGCTCGTAAAGCCGCCGAGGCTTTGAACAAGAAATAATCTACACTCCGTAATATTACATCTTGGTTCGTAATTCATCATTATGTAGAGGGTGTAATTATGCTGCGTGGTTGCTGATACATCGCTGCTGCTGCAACCCATCTGGATCTCTAATCATGCTAATTTACTGGCAAACCCACTAAACCCCATCTGTTTCATCATATCATCGTCGTCATTTTCATTGCCAGCATTGTCCTTCGCTTGTTTCTTCTCCTTCCGTTTCTGCTTCTTCCTTATTCTTGCCTCTTCATCAAACTTCTTTCTCTCCGCTATTCTCTTCTTCATATCAAACACCATCATATCATTCTCTTTCTCCAAATTCTTCATTTGCAACTCATAAACCTGTTTCAATTTCTGCCGTATATCGTCCACTGTGATATTCTTATTCAAGTTTCTTGTCTTGTATTCTGAATTCTCCAAATGCCTCGTAGAATTTATATGGTTCAAGAATGTAAGATTGTCTTTGAATGTAAGATTGCAAACATCACAATAGAACCCAGAACTTTTCCCTTTATGAACAGATATCAGTGAAGATTGACTTACAAGCTGTTTCTTGTTCAAATTGGCACTGAAATCAATGTCTACTTTCCGTTTGGTGATATCTTTCTTCACTGGTGCCTCATCTTGTGACTTCCCTTGCCGTTTCTCTCGTGCCAACTTGGCATACGCTTCTTTGTTCCATGTTTTGCGGCCATACGAATTGGTGCTCACCAATTCATCTCCCATATTAATTAGATTAGTGATTCACTGATAATTGATATATACTAGAAAGATATCTTTGGCTGGTAGTCTTTAACTCTTCTTAACTATTAAACATTATGTTACCCGGTTCAAAGAATCTACACCAGGAGTCTCCAAGATCTCATAATTACTACCAATTGAGAAGTCTGATGAAATCCTAAAAGTCTTGATTATTCTTAAAGTAAGGCAAAGATCATATTTCCAAAATTAAAATCTTTCCCCTTGTTCTCTCTGCTGAGATACTAGTTGCAATTACTGATCCAAATCACACACCCTAATTGTCACACGTGACTTTATTGGTTTTCTCCCAGAAAAATTTTGAAGAATCTGACAACCAAGATCATATAACAGAAACCAACCAGTGAAAAATGAGACCTATTATGCTGTAAGTAAAGGAATA
This sequence comes from Saccharomycopsis guyanensis, assembly GCA_030578595.1. NCBI lineage: Eukaryota > Fungi > Ascomycota > Saccharomycetes > Ascoideales > Saccharomycopsidaceae > Saccharomycopsis > Saccharomycopsis guyanensis. The sequence continues at coordinate 412,094 of JAJMSQ010000004.1, forward strand.
ATGAATTGCAATAAAATATAAGATTACTAACATTAATAGCAAAGGTCACGAAAGAGCTTTGACTCAAGTCAAGTTCAACAGAGATGGAGATTTGATTTTTTCGGTGTCCAAAGATAAAATTGCCTCTGTATGGTACTCGTTTAACGGTGAGAGATTGGGAACTTTGGAGGGACACACCGGTGCTATTTGGTCGATTGATATTTCTCCAGACTCCAGCTTAGCACTTACTGCTTCCGCTGATTCCAGTGCCAAATTGTTTGATGTGAAGACCGGCGAGTGTCTTTTCACTTGGACGTTCAAGACCCCAGTGAGAAAAGTGGAATTCAATCAGCACAAAAACGAGTTTGTCTTGGTCACCGACCAGCTTATGGGACACAAGGGTACCATCAGGGTTTTCCCATTGAATACAAAAGACTTGAGAGACCAAAGCACCACCCCGTTGTACGAGATACCGACGGATGAAGGAATGGAGAAGGTGATGATTGTCAGCTACTCGTACTTGGGCAAATACATTATTGCAGGGCACTTTGACGGGACCTTGTCGAAATACGATGCAGTCACCGGCGAGCTTATAAATCGGGTCAAGGTTCACACTGGACAGATTACTGATTTGCAGTTCTCCCAGGACAGAACTTACTTCATAACCTCTTCGAAAGACAAGTCTGCTAAGATATTAGACGTCGACAACCTTACCATCATGAAAAACTACGAGGCTGACGCGCCAGTGAACTCGGCCACCATCACTCCTGTCAAGGATTTCATCATCTTGGGAGGTGGTCAGGAAGCCAGAGATGTTACCACCACAAGTTCCAAGCAAGGTAAGTTCGAGGCCAGATTTTTCCACAAGATCTTCCAAGACGAAATAGGAAGAGTTGCCGGGCATTTCGGTCCTTTGAATTACATTGCAGTGCATCCAAACGGTACTGCTTATGCTTCTGGAGGAGAAGATGGATTTGTGAGAGTGCACCACTTTGACAAGTCGTACTTTGATTTTAAGTACGATGTGGAGGTCACGGCGAACTCTACTCTTGCTTAAGTAGGTAGATAGTAAAGGATGTTTGATGGAAATTATTGTAGGTGGTAATGCGATGAGTAGCGATGCTATTGATAATACTATCACTGTTACGCAGTAATCTCTCATTGTAATAGATGATGTGACTGCTGCCAAGCTGTGTTCTGTTTAATATTACTGTTATTAGGCACTAAGTACTTAGAAGCATACAATTAAGAAAGTAGTCTAATGAGTGGTCTACCAGTGGTCATACCTATTCACATGTATTAGTAACTATCTACAATTCCTTTTGTACTACCAGTGGAGATTTGACAACCTTCACTTTTCCAACTGTCTCGAAATATTGAGCAAGCTCTGATTCAGAACCTTTCAACGATATTAAATGATTCACGGTTGAGATTTTCTCCTCGAACTTGATACTTTCATTAATAGAGTTTGGGAAACTGGTAATCACCAATTTCTCAGGTTGTTGGTCAAGAGATTTCAAGCGATTCTCAACGATAGAGGTAGCGGTTCCCACAGGAACTGGTTTGTCGTATTTTTCACATTCTAATAAAAGCGCACCGTATTTGGACCCTGGTGTTTCTTTCTCTTCTTTCAATAGAGTGTTTAAGTCTAGCACCAAAGTATTAGGCAAAGACAAAGCAACTTCAAATGGGATCAAGGTAACGTCGACGGTATTATCAGTAAACAATTTCACTCTTCTCTTTAAACCACTTTGGATTCTTTCAAATTCTGCTTCGGTGACACTTTTGGATTGGTACTTGTCGACTTTACGTACCACTTGACCAAGCATCAAGTATGAAATCGCACCCATGGCAACGAAATAAGAAAATTTCAAACTCCGTCCTTTGGTCTGTTTGGTAGAGGCATTCCGGATACCTATTTTTGTTATTGGCAGAAAACTTTTAGCTCTGCAGGAGCGTAGTAACACGTTCATTTTGGATGATATTCCTCAGCTGATAATGTGATCTTTTGGCTGATCTCAAGAAATTTTTCAAGCATGCAAGATCGTGAACATGAGCGGGCCAGTGTTGGAGTGTGGTGGGATGGAGATTGTTGTTTTTTAGTGTTATGAGAAGAGGGCTATTGGTATGAATAAATAAATAAAATTTAGAATTTTACAGAAAATATTGCTGTACATTTTTTGAAGGATCAGAGATTAATGAGAAGAGGTGATTGGGGTTGTTGGTTGGAGCCTGTGCAAACTGAAATTCAGCTTGACTAGTAAATTTCGTAATTTCAAAGATTTCTTCAACAAATTAACAATGAAGAGGGTAGTAATTTTACAATTTAATTTTATTAAATTTCTGCTCTGTCTATTGGCTTGAAGACAGTTGCAGAGCTGGAGGGTATGATGTTGGTGAGTGCACTCAGTAGTAGTAGCTGCAGACAATAAGCACAGAACCACAACGAGGAACCAAGGTAAGAATAGGAAACTGCAAGACATATCTGACAAAAATACTGTCACTGCTGTAAATGAGACCTTGTCATATATACAGAGCGTTTCGTGAAACAACTAGCACACCGTAGGAGCAAGGGGCAGTTGTCAGAGGCTGTCACCCACTAAGAACTATTCTCATTGCAGTGCATTTACATGAGACCAAATGAGACACAATTAGATAAAGAAATCTCAAGATACTAATAAATGGATGTCAGAAAGACAGGAGAATTGTTATCAATGCATGACATAGTACGCCTGGTAGCCAAGCGATTGTAGTGAGACAATAATAAGATATGAGGATTTGAAACCGTACAGGCAATACTCAAGTTTACGGTCGTATTTTATGCCTGGAATCCTCCAACATTCGAAGTAGGCATCGACGAAGTAGAGTAGACGGAGGGTAGTAAAAGTGGGTAGTGAAAGAGACCAGTGGATAGAATACGGTAGACGGAGTACAGACTCTAAGCTAGTCTCCACAGTATCACCTTGATAAGCAAATAATCTCGTTGCCAACCTTCGATAACCGAGCGAACCACGATTCGGGAACTCTGGTAATATTTCTGAACCCCTATTGGATTATGCATGGACTCTCAAACCTATACGCTAATCGAGTCTTATCAGGCAAATGCCATTCCCCGACCAGTAGATCCTGGCCAATCCTCAATCGGCAATTGAATGGTTCCGAGAACCGTGGCAGGCCACTAGTGGTATCTACGCACCATGTGCCACCCACCACCCTAAAGGCTATTATTTGAGGTTCCGTATTGGAGGTCCAGGAGCTTTCACTGGCTAACAACCAAGTCTCATCTAACAAGCTTCCAACCAACCTCTAACCAATTCTAACCATCTTAACCACCTTCTGGCCAATCTCTAGCCAACTCCAAACCCAGTCCTTGTCACTGCCTGAGTCAAAGTGGTAAAACAAGGAATATTATCCTGAGCTTACACTATAGGTTCGACAACCCACCAATAACCCGAGGACTAAGGTTGAAATTTGTGAGACATTTTCTTGGAGGGAGCGTCGACGTGCATGATAATATTTTGGCATGAAACTACCCTGCCAGAGTCTGATTGCTGAACAATAGGGCTGGATGTCTGGGAGCAGAAACTAGTAAACACGACCACGAGGGGTACAGCCTGGAAGTGTGAAGAAGGAGGGCAGGCTGGAAAAAAGCAATGTGAATAACCACAGATGTAAGGCCGTTTCTGATTAGGATAAGCCAAGTAGTTACCGGCTAGCGAATAAAAGCTAAAAGGACATACGCCCGAGTTGACAGGATTGGAAAAGCAACGTTTTTGGCCGGGTAAGCAAGGACAGGGGGTGTGGCTGGGTACGGGATTCTGGAGTGGCAGAGTCAGAGGCTTTAACGGAAGGGGTGAAGAACAAGGCTGATAGGATTATAGGTGAAGGGTTTGTTGAAGGGTTGGTTCAAGGGTTTGGACGTATACTTGAGTAGGTAATGAAGTACAAGAACGGTGTGCGAGAATTAGAGGTTGGAATCTGGACTGAGCTAGGCCGATAGATCAGCCCCCGGCACCCCCAATTATGTTACCCTTTGGGATATTTAAGTTAAGATTTGCTGCTGAAACGTTATTGGAGAGGTGTGTATAGGGAAAGGGTGGAGCGTGTCGATGATAGAGTTGAAGGGCTGGGGGATGTTTTGAAGTTTAAATGTGAAGCGTGGATTGGGAGATAATTATATGAGGATTGGGCGAGGTTCGGTGCGGTTTGAAGGGGGATGTTTGAGAGTTAATTTGGGCGTTGCTTTTTGTAGGGTCGCATTGGTTTCAAGAGGCCGATGTCTGAGGTTGATTAGGAAGAAGTGTTTGAGATGGAAGAGTGTGGCTGGAAGTGAGTAAGTTGACCGGGAGGTCTGTAAGCGCAAACGAATTGTGATGTAAGTACGATGACAGACTAGTGAAGAATAGAAGGTGGGTTTGCATTGGCAACTGCGTGGTCAGTACAGCCTGAATTTCATGTCCTTAGCAAACGAACGAGAACCAATGGGCGTGAACGAACCATTGGCAACGGGTAAAGAAACTATGGCGCACTGGGGATTATGGTTTGCCTTGTTTGGTAACCTTGACGGTGCTCTAGTCCGCCTGTAACAGAGGTTAGCGTGGGATCGTTGCTGTGTATATCAGTGATCGACAGCAGTGGGAACCCGGTAGATAAGACGCTTGGAGGCTAGGGTGAGCTAGTAGCACTGCGTAATAATTATGGGGGGTGGGGCCCTGTGGATGGGGGAGGTGTGGGTGGGTGTGGCCGAGAAAAGCCGTTTAAACTTAGGCGGCAGGTCGAGGCCAGGAGTGGGCGTGCAAAGGGGTTGGCAGGTAGCAGGCAGCAAGTGCTAAGTTAGTAGTTTGCACTAGTCCACTAGATTACATTGGATTATTAGAGACCACGAACAAGCCCATGGCAATTTGGGTAAATTGTGCAATTTACTGAGCTGCCGATGAACCACCAGAGTATCACATGAACTGGTCACGGTCGCGGTGGCAACTCCTTGGGTGATTAGATTTGGATAACTATATTAAGTAGTGTCCTGAAAAACTCACAGCCCTTGTCAGCCCACCGCCTAGACCTGGGCACGACACGGGGTGTGGAAATCCCCTGTGGTTTTGCAACGGGCACCCTAACAACACATGACTGGAGTAGGCTGAAACGTTGCGTACTGATGCGTGCATAACCCCCCTAATCAGCTGTGGGACCATGCGTGTTTCCAATGATAGACACAACCGCCCCTAGTTATAAATATTCAAAGATTTCGCAGGTCTGAAACTTTTTGGTTGATCCAGAAATCTAGTGTCTCTTTCATCCACGGTACACGGTTCGCTGTCGGAACTTCAGTTCTTTTCCACACTTCTTTTTATATTATTTCCCTTTATTCTTTTTATTCTTTTCTTGAACCATGAGCGACTTACCTCCAATCACCAGTGCTTTGCCTCCAAGAAAACGGGCCAAGACCCAAGAGGAGAAGGAGCAGAGACGTATTGAGCGGATCCTCAGAAACAGAAGGGCTGCTCACGCCTCCCGTGAGAAGAAGCGGAAGCACGTTGAGTTTTTGGAGAGCTCGGTTCACAAGTTGGAAAACAACATCAAGGCCCACAAGTCCAAGGAGGCGCGGTTGCTCAAGTTGAGCGACAAGTTGTTGGACGCCCTCAAACAATTGGGCGGCGAGGTTTCCTCCGACATTGATCTCTCGGTTTTGAGCGAGGACCCAATCCCGGAGATTGAGTTGATCCAACCAATCTGCCTTGACGGCAACGACCTTGATGAAAAAGAGTCGAGATGTTCTACTCCTGAAGGCGCGGTTGACTCGAAGCAGCTCGACATTAAGAAGAGCTCCAAGACTGAGAAACCGGCTCCGCAGGCTATCGACACCTCGGCTCACTCGGCAGCTGAAGAGATTGTCTCGCCAATCCCTACTTCGCCACTTTCCACCCCGTTGGTCAAGCACGAATACATTTCCCCATTCAAGAACTTGGCCAACTCCCCTGGTTATTCTGGCACGACTTTGGATATCACCTCGAACGACTACTCGTCAAACACTTCCTCGTCCGGCTCCTTGAGCGGCGAGTCACGGTCCAGCCCGGTGTCCACCATCGACGACTCCGACGTTGGCCGTGTCGACGAGTACTTGTCCAACTTGACCAATCCGTTGTTCTTGCCTTCTGATTTTGACAACAACCCCACCGTCAAGTCCGAATTCCCAAACTACTTCTCGACTTCTAACCCAAACGATGTTTTAGGTGACGCCTTTGATGATGACGATGTCTTACATGGTAGCAGGTTGCATAACCCAGCAGTGGTATTCTTATGAATATTTTATTCTATTCGTTGTTTTTGTTTGATTTTGTTTGCATTTTACAGAGAGACATCCGGCATGTCTCTTGTGTACAATAGGAGGTTATGGCATTCAGGCCCGCAGCGCCAGCTACTATGTTCGACATCGATGACTTTGTTTTGTTTGATTAATGGTTTACTAGAAAAATTACAAAAAACACAAAAAAAACATAAGCGCATATATTTATCATCATGAGCTACTAACAGAACAGTCACAAACCAAACTACAGGTCCGACACAATCGACACCAACCATCCCGCACTCTGGGTTACCAAGATTAACTTATCGCGAAATCAATGTGGCGCGCTGGGTATAGCTGCGACTGGGTTTCTCTGCTGATATTTTAATGGTAACTTGAGGGATCGTTGAGCGATTGAATGACAAGGTTTGGATTTAGGTCTTGGGGTCCAAGGCCTAGAGCTTTTGTTTCTGTGTGTTACTAGTTCCCAAAGTCCTTTATCGAGGGTCACCATTCATCTTTTGGTTATAAGCATTGAGAATTGGGTTTTAGGGGCAGAGTGGGGATCGGAATTACCCGAGTCCTGCCTGCTTATTTTTGTCAGGATTGTTTTTTATTGCTGATGCTGGTTAGAAAAAAATTTGGAGTATATTATTAGAGTTTTATTTCTTGTTTGTATATAAATGACATTATTATCCTATTGTAGAAGGAGATTGTGGGCTTGTTCAGGTTCTTCAGTCGCAGTTTGAATTTGGGGCTTGATCCAGTACTGTGTACACAAGATCCAGGTGAAATTTTGTCGACGAGATGTGAAGGAGTGAAACTTAGATCAGAGGGCAGGGGTTGAGCAGGGGGTGTGAGTCTCGGGCAGTGAAAAATTGCAATCTTGCACTGGGTGAAATCTCAGGTGACGATATTAATGGACTGACAGTGGTAACTAAGAGAATACGGCAAGCCATGCGACTAAAACCATGCTGTTGAAAGCCATGCCTGATGTAAGACATGCCAATGGCTGGGACGAGGTGTGAGTGGAGGGTGGCCGGTAGATGGCAGGCAAATGTCAATCCTAATTAGCAGGTCCACGGATCATGTACATATGAAACTGAGTAGGGCCGAGCATAATGACAGGAGTGGGAGGTAGTGGAGGTAGTGGGAGTGGGAAGTAGTAATGTGAGGTTAGGATGTGAAGTAGTAATGGGAGGTAAGGATGTGAAGTAATGTAGTGGATGTAGAGGTGTGTGAGAAAGTGTGAGGAAACGATGTGGAAATGTAAGGATGTATAAGCGCTAGACAATGTATGGATGTGAGTGGGCAATAGATGTGAGGATGTAGTAATGTAGGAGAGTGAGAGAGTGCGTTTTTCAGTAAGTCGAGGCACGCAGGCAGGAAGTAGAAAAACAGGGTTGAACGTCATTACGAAACCAAGCCGATGGTAAGACGTAGCAGTCACGAAATAGGTGCCGAGCAGATGACAGGGTATCGTGGGTCGTGAAAAACCAGTGCTTCTGCTGCTTGTCACAAAGTGTTAGAAGTCGGTATGATGGCTATGATCGTGGCAGGGGTGTATTGGCACATCAGACGTGTCTAGCTTCTATTTATAACCAGCTGTGATTCAGGTGGTTTGACTCACAATTAAAAGACAATAAAGGCATGATAATTGAAATGGCCACAGTAATGGGTTTCAAAGGTACTTAGTACGGAATAATAGAAACTTATTGTGGTACCGGCTATTGAGACTTGCGGCGGTAATTGTTACCGAAGATCATACGTTGACTTGGGGGCATACTAAGCTGCCTACTCGCCATGACTGGAGGCTGTCAAGTGGAGAGGAAAGGGAATAATATAATCTTTCTTGTTCTCGCTGCTCAAATAATAATCCTAATCTTCATTAATATTTGCTACGATCATCTTCCAACTCTATCCTGGACACTCTGCTTCATATTTTACGAGCTCTCTTACGTACAGTTCTCGTACACTTATGCCTGTTTTCCACAGTACATACAGACTCACAGTGTACAGAACAACCAGCATTGTACACTCCACAACACCACACCTGTAAACTAAAACAAAGCGAGGCAAACCATATTACATAGACCCTGAACCCTTTCTACTAGCACGCTAACCTCGCTTAAGTTTACACCAACAAGAAAAATGTCCACAGCCAAACTCTGTATACTTTCTCAAACACCAAGAACCGTTACCTTGGCATGAGGAACAAAACCAAGAATCCAAAAATAACCTAGTTCCAGGCCAATCCTGGACTGAATCAGACTCGATTCAAACATTTGCCAAATGTCTTACACTGAATAACTGGTTGGCTACTAGTATTTGCTACTAGTTATTTGCTACTACTTGTTGTCCACTACGGATCCAGACCCTACCCCAGATCATACTAGACAGCAACATATGAACACTAGCTCCACTCCAGCTAGCACACACCAAAACGAATCAGAATCCGTCCGAATCCAGACGGAGCTTATGACGGGTCGCGGATCATTGCTCGGGACGTGTTTTTTTCTATGGGTTATTTTTTGATTGGCGCATGGTTAGCTGTTACCGAGTGGTATGAAAAATCGTCAATCAAACTCCAAAGAACGCAGCCTGAGTGAAACATCCAATCTCCGAATAAGCCCTTGGCGTCGAGAGCTAAGGCACAACAGGGGTTGTTTATCCACAAAGCCCTGAGCCCTCTCTTACTGTAAAATCACCTGAGACCAGTTCCAATCAACCACAGAACCACCTTGGTTGACCTCATATCACTGTTATGTTTTTCCCTTGTTAGTCAACCCTGAATCAACTCATTGATAGATCCCATAGGATCCACTACCTTTTGTTCCCAGCACAACGTTGTATCATGCATCATGACGCACAGACAAGTGTGGCCACGCCCGACACGCGAAAAACACGGGAAATGTCCGCATGGCGACGCCCCTGCCTGCGCACCAACGCACACTTGTTTATAGTTTTCCATATCCACCAATTTCCCAAAACAGTGGTGTTTGGTCTGGATAGGGCCGCACCCTATAGTGAGTCTGCCCCTACTATCGAGCCAGGCTAGTGATTTTCTGCGAAAAAATCTCAACCTTTCTCCAACTTGTTCTTTGTCCAGGGCTCCGGTTTCTCCTTTATACCTCGTTTCAAATCCAATCCACGGGTCGCCTACCCCCAGCAGACCAAGGTCAGTTATCACCAGACTCCACTTTTTCAATCTCGGTGTTTTTTCCTTGTCCTTGAAACCTCCCAGTGTATCACCTTATCCCCAACGGAAACAGCCAACACATTAGATGCAAACGTCAACAAGAATCTGAGCCCTTGCCCACGCGCCGTCCTCTTTTTTTCTCCCGTCCTTCCCTTGAACTTCCACTCGTTTATTGTCACTCGTTAACCTTCAATGTCCTCTCCTTTCGAATCGCCCAAGAAGAACAGGGCCTCCGAGACCCGTCCTTCCTTGGAGTCTGGGCGAACCCCCATCAAGGAGAAATTCAAGTCGATCATCTCCCGTGCCAGCCACCGAAGCAGCACCACCTCGTTTGGGTCCTCCAATAGCAAACGCAAGTCGTTCGAGGTGCTAAACCCGCGCGACTCCACGACCAAGCCGTCGCACCTCACGTTACAGACCGACGTCGACAACGCTCCAAAACGCGAGTCCACCAGTACGTACTCCGAGACAAGCACCGAGCTCAACACCACCTCGCCGCTTCCTCCGGCCTCGTTCATGGATGTCGAGGACGACTATGAGTATTACAGATACTTCTACAACCACCACCAGCAGCAGCACCAGGGTACCACTTCTCATATCATCGAAAACCTCGACAGCAGCGAGTCCTCGGACCTGCCTAAACAACAAGATAAGCCAGCCATTGGCTCGCCAAAGGTGCGCAACATTGCCCAGGAACCGATTCTGGAGGAAACCACAAAGTCCAGCATTGCAAGTCCGCAGCAGCCTGAGGACCCGAAGCTCGATATCCTCAGTATATCCACTGCAGGAAGCCGCAGTCTCAAACACAGAAACAGCGACGAAGACAAGTTCGAGGAGCCTGTGGCTCCTATGGTGAGCCATAGTAAGCAGCTGACCATTGGCAAGAGAAAGTCCCACCCTCCATCGTCTACCAGTGTCGACACATACACCACTGCCGAGAGTTTCCACTCTGCGGTCAGTGAGTTGGACGACGGCCTGTCTGCGTTGTCTCAGAAATCACAAGACCCTGAGCCTAGTGCGTTCCTCACTGTAGACCAAGGCAACGACCAGCGGTTCTCCAATGCCTCTAGAAACACCTTGAAGAACCTCTACACCTCTTATCTTAATGAGCCAGACGAAAGAACAGGCAAGCGTACTTCCAGTGTCTATGACAGCAACAGAGCTAGTACGATAGCTCCTTCGTCTAACAGAAACACTGTGACCACCTCTGCTCTTGAAACCATGGCTGCAGATATCCAGAACACTCCATTGCCTGACATCCACAAGTATGCCACCAAGCTTGGTTCCAGTCTGACTTTATCGCTCCAGTCAAAGGGCAAATCGTTCCAGAAACGTAATGTCAGCACCGGATCCATGGGTTCTGAAGACGCCAGATTGGCAGCAGCTTATGCCTCTGGAGCATTGGTGCCGCAGACAAGCAGTCTGACCCACTCGCGGTCCAAGAGTGCCAGTTCCTCGATCTCAGATCATCGTAGAGACAGCAAGACTTCTGAGAATCCACTTGGAACTAACAGATTGTCTCAAGGTTTTTACTTTGAGAGCGAAGAACCGGTGGAGTCTAGAAAACTGTCTAATACTTATCTGAGAGCTCAGACCAAGTTCCCACTGCTCACTGCTGCGTCTCTTGGAGGTATCACTTCTAGTGTGGCAGGTCCAGGGTCCCAGCGTGACACTGTGACCAGCAGCAATACTTTCACCTCTTCGAACTACCGGTCTTCCAATTTCAGATCGTCTTACCAGCCCAGCTTTGCTAACACCAACGTGACGTCTCCAACCGACACGTTCAATACGCCAACCAAACCAGGTCAGCAGCAACAGCGTTTCGGCAGCAAAGACTTTTCTCTCCGATTGCAAGATATCGACGACGAGAACAAGTTCGACACCTACGACAAACGGTTGCAGGAATTGCAGACCAACCTCAACGAGCAGCCTGAAGCTTACGGAGAGGAAGACGACTTGAAGTCGCCTACCAACGACAACGACTCGATCTTTGTGCCTCCGTACTTGAACAACACCGCACACACCCAGAGTCTGAGTTTCTCTCTGTTGCGTAAAGGCCAGGAAAGTTTCAAGTCGTCGAAATCCAACCATAATCTTAATGCTGCGGCATTGGCAGCTGCCACCAGCGCAGCAGCTACTGAAGTTGCAATCTCTGCTAACCAGACCGCAGTGACCAACACAAACACCGAGGTGCCAAACTTGCTTGGCGAAGACAAGAAGTTGCAGATTCGTCCAGTGCCTTACGGAAGAGAGAAAGACGCCACCATAAGGTCTACCTCCGGTTCAGGGTTTGTGCGTCCTTCGGCTGGGTTCAGCAGTTATCCTACCCCCGTTCAAAACAGCAAATATCAAAGCACCCAATCACCAACCACGCCGTTCTCACCGCTTTCCATCAATAATGACAGATACCTCAAATCCACCTACGACGAGTCGCTCGACCAGATCCGGTCGTTCAGGGACTCCACCCTCTCGTACCAGGGCAACAAGCACAAGTCTGGTACGCGTTTGAAGTCGTTCAACTTGAAACCGCCTCAGCACAAGGAGGAGACCTACGACCCTGAGAAGTTGCCGTACGGTTACGGCGACTACAACTACGACTCCAACCAGATCAAGGTGTGTCCAGGCAGCACTGCCGTGCTCTTGCTTATCATTGCGATCTTTGTGCCTCCGCTCTACCTTGTGATCTGCTTTGGGTTCTTGGACAACTCGGTGGGCTACATTCCTCGCAAGTACAAGATCATTGCTGCTGGGATGTCTGCATTCGTTACTATACTCAGTATAGTAGGTATCTGTGTTGGATTTGGGGTGGGAGTAGCCTAGCCGTAGGTTTGCCAAGTCGATCCTATGATTAGTCGAGTTTCCTGGTTTTCACTTATAGTTGGTTGAGATAACTCGTGGATGTCACTTATAGTTGAAGATCTCCTGACATTGTTCAGTAGAGGTTTCCTAGTGACCCGATTATCTCCTAACATCTGGCTGAAGACTCCAACAAGTTGAAGTCTCGCCAAGACAACCAGTTGAGACTCCTGGTCAATTGATTTGGTTCACTTACACCTTCACCATTTGCGTTTGCCGTTCCATCACTTTCGTTTCACATTGTTAATGCTGTTTTGCTTTGTTATACATGTTTCCTGCTAGATCGACGTTTGTCGATTACTTTACTTCTTCTTGATTGTATTTAATTCTAGACATGACTTTTTGATGTGTAGTGGTTTAGTTGGAGTGTTGGAGGGAGTGGTTAGAGAGTAAAGTTATGAATAAGAGTGACAGTTTGAGTGGACCATCTAATCGGTGGTAGTATTGGATAACACTGGATTGACCCTTAGGTAGATAACCAGTGGAACATTTCGTGCTGTCACCAAGCACTTGATCATTGGCTAGATCAAACTACCGTACACTCCCCTCTACTGACAACTTCCTCCAACCGTTTCATCGATAGCATTACATCACCTCCTGCAAACTCTATTATAAGGTCTGGCCGTTAGCGATGAACCATAAATATTGGCACTGAATTCAACACTCTAAGCAATGTACAGATGGTGACTATTTGCAGTGCATGGATTTCGGTGCAGATGAAATAGTTGACGTACTTTGAGATCGAATAAACTATGAAATAGGACAAACGTTGAAAAAGAAACTTAAAAGAAAATACCGGGCCAAACCCATTTCCCGTAAGATCAGTTCATTGTTTTCACTGTAAGTCTGTTGTATTTTATTGTAATACTACCTTGTGCAACCCTGCTGAGTGATCTAGTGACTTTCTACTAATTAAGTTCGTACGCAGATCAACATGATCTACCGGTCCCGTTATCACTTGAAGACAATCTGGTTAGAGAAGAACAGGAGGTCTATTTATTAACGTGATTTTAATGGAATAAGCTATTTGAATCCTCAATGTTTGTAGTGTTTAGAACTCCTTCAACATACTTTCTCCTTTATTACCGCTTTAGGTATACATCTGAAGGTATTGAGTTGGCGAAGTCCTCGGGTAAACTTGATCGCAAGCACACCGAAACCTTAGTGTGACCAGGTAAGCTCCAGACCGAAATTATTATTAATACAGGGAGTGCAATGCATATTGGATGGGACTCAGTAGAGTGTCAATAATTGAGAAGTAATAAATGGGAAAGTAGTAGGAGTGAATAATACGGAAGGCAGTAGAAAGTGAGACAGTAATAGGTGGGAAGCAACTGAGACAGGAACAATCTGTAATACAGCAGCACAGGAACACTCCGTAATAAAGTAACGCTCTGTAATAGTAATACAGTAACATTGCAGTAGGAAAAACAGTGAGCAACTCAGTAGTACAGTAACATTGCAGCTAAGAAATCAGCAACCAGTAGTCCAACAGTAATCTACCAACTATACAGTGAACCATCCAGTGAACCATCCAATGCACCATCTATAACCTCAACCGTCAAGGTCACTGCTTACAACCAGCACTGCCTTGCCAACTCACTTCCTTGTTCTACTTACCTAACCTTCTGTCCATTTCTATGCTCAACTGTCATGGCCCTGCTCAATTGCTTACGCTCCTTCATGCCCGTTAAACCTTGGTAATCAACCCGCCCAGCCCTCGCATTGCCTACGCCTGGCCTGCGCCTTGCCTCCGCCCGAACCCTGCCCAGACTCGTACGAGGCTCGGCTGCAACCCCGCCCATCCGACAATCCCGTAATTACTGCACCAATGAGGACTACAATCCACACCACTTGTAAGCAGTGCACCACACACCACACACCACCAACACAAACGACTCATTCTATTGTAACAGAAAAGCCTAGTTAGAGCCTACCACTTCCCACCACTTCCCACCAACCAACTTAATACAAACTCTAAAATTTTTACACCAAATTCCAGATCTCAGCCTGGTCCAAGTGCTCCGATGAGATGCCCATGTGACCTCACCAAGGTTCGGGGCTAGAAAAAGGGATGCGTAGGAATTCACCGCCATTGTGTTCTCCACTCCTCCAGTGTCCAACCCAGTAGCGAATCGAGAATCCTGTTGTTTCTCTGGAAAGTATAGGGGTTTGAAGGTGACGTTTGGTCTGACGTGAATATCTGTGTTTTATTATTGTTCTTCTGAGGTTGCTACTGTTGACATTGCTGGCACCTCCACTTACAGTAGATATCTATTGATTACCAGAGTTAGCACCGAGCTTTGAGTTTGTGACGGTTCCGAGTGGCCCTGCTGAGAAATGGGAAACGTTCCGGGAAAAGAAGAGAGAGTCGGGGTCGACAACGCTGCTCGCCAGAGAAGCAGCAGTCTTAACTCGGTCATGGTACGGGAGATGCTCAGTCCGTCCCAAGGGTACCGGAAAAAGAAACTGAGCAAAGAGAAAGAGGCGGCCCGTAGACAGAACATGAGAGGCTTGATTGTGAACCACGAGGAGAACGTCGATGGAGGTTACCTTGCACCGTACGGAGTGTATTCCACCAACCTGGACTATGCCAGTGACCTTGTACGCAAGTTGATAGTTGACCGTCAGCTTGCTCCGTTCTACCTACCGTTGCAAGAGTTTGAGGAGTCGTGGTCCGACGAGGTGTTGTTGGACGTCATAAACGAGGTGCCGCTCCATTCTCCTATCAGTGGAGAAATAGAAGAGGACACTATCCTCGACCCGAACTCCAAGCACTATCAAAGACATCTTGCTGCCCGGCTCTTTGAGAAACAGTTGCTTGAGAAACGGATCCAGTGGCAAAACGACGCAGAATACCGGTTCGGCCGTGAAAAGAAACTAGCCTACGTCAACGGGTTCCGTAGAGAAAACGTCCCGTCGTACGATCTTCTCTTGACGTTGTACCGAACTGCCAAAGAGTGTCCGATCTGCTTTCTTTTCTACCCTAACAACTTCAACTTCACTCGTTGCTGCGCACAGCCGATTTGTAGCGAGTGTTTTGTCCATATCAAACGGTTAGATCCACATCCTCCTCATGACGAAGACACATCCGACGGCATTCCTAAAGACTTGATCTCGGAGCCTGCGAAGTGTCCGTTCTGCGGCACCCCTGAGTGCGGGATCACTTATCTCCATCCAAAGTTCAAGGTTGGAATCGGCGGTATTCCTCCTTGCACTTACAAGGGCTACGAGACGCCAGAGAGTTCCAACGGCGACTACACTGCTACGCTACAGACTATAGACGGTCATAGAAGAGACGGGCTTGCGCCAGACGACCCGAGCGTGATCACCACCGATTACATCCGGCCTGATTGGGAGCTGAAACTCAATGCAGCTCGCATCAAGTTGGCTCGGAAAAGTGCAGCAGCCACGGCTATCCATGCCCTGTCGTTGATTATGAACGAAGACGGAGAAGGACAGACAAGACAGTCGAGATCAGACTCCAACGCAGACTTGGAACAAAAGATGATTGAGCAGGCGTTGAGATTGTCGCTCTTGGAAGAGGAGGAACGACAAGCAAAGAAGAATAAAGCAAGAGCCAGAGGATGAGTGGTGGGTGGCCACAGATGTTGTTTAGGTAGTTCAATTAGAATCAAACAGTTCATTAGGCGGCAATTGTTGAAAGTTGGTCAAATCTTGATCGAAGTTGATCGAAGTTGATCGAAGTTGGTCAAAGCTTGATCGATCTTGAAGCATGAAATGAGCTCAGTGGGGCTCGCATTGTGGATTGACTGCCCTGCATAACCTGTCAGTTGTCAGTCCTGTTGCGTATCTGGTACACAGTTTCTTTATTTTGGCTACATCGCAGCAGCAACACCGCAGTTTCCATTGAACATTGTTTGTTGTATTGCGAGGCGTGTCTCAAATGTGATAACCGTTGTCTGCATCGATTTCGGTTAACCTTTTTCTTGGCAACACTTTTGACGCTGCTTTCTCTATGAATACTTTTGTTACTTCTGTGGCCATGATTCCTTTGAGTTAACTTTCTTACTGGTTTGGTCATTGTGAAGTCTGACACCCAGATCCCTGAGCCATTTCTTCTGATGTTGTTGCTGTTGTCGTTGCTGTTGACACACATACATTCCAAAAACGTTCGACTACTCATATTTTTTTACTTCTTTTTTTACTAGGGCTCTCTTTTATACCTAACGATTATTATGATTTGATGAGATGTAGCGATGAAAATTGGCATTAACCTTGGAGTAAGTTATGGTTTGTAGACCAACCGTGAAAGTGTTACAAGATAATCATTGGGAAAGTCATTGGGAGAAGATGAAGAGTACAAATGAAAGGCTGACGTCTATGGCAACAATTGAATATCATGATAACCTCACTGGAAATTATCTACCAGCAAGAAAACAAAACACAAACATAGTGACAAGTATTTCTGTTACAATCTCATATCTTGCACACTCACCGCAATGCATGGTGGACTTTCAAACTATAGACGAAAAACACGACCCACCAGCGAAACCGGTACCCTGGACAAAAGCACGTGACACAACCCTGGAGGTTGGTGGTGACAAAAAAAAAATTCATCACCATAGTTCACCACCATACAGCTGATCTAAGAATAGTCTGCTATATTGCTTAAACGTGATTGTATCTAGTTCAGTAACAAGTTATTCAAAACATACACAATGTCTGCTGAAGCATCTTTGTCTTACGCCGCCTTGATCTTGGCTGACAGTGAGGTCGACATCACTGCTGAGAAATTGAACACCTTGGTTACCAAGGCCAACGTCCAAGTCGACAGAATCTGGGCCGACATCTACGCTAAGGCTTTGGAAGGTAAGGACATCAAGGACTTGTTGACCAAGATCAGCGCTGGCTCTGCTCCAGCTGGCGGTGCTGCCGCTGCCGGTGGTGCTGCTGGTGCCTCTGAGGAAGCTGCCGAAGAGGAGAAATCCGAGTCCGAGGCCGAGGAGTCTGACGACGACATGGGATTCGGTTTGTTCGATTAAACGGGATGAAGTATTAGATGAAATATAATATAAGTCTTGCTTAGATGGTGTAGTTTGTGGGAGAAGAGGAAGTAGTATGATTGACAGAGGATAATAGTTGGCGTCGAGTGTTATACGATGTGTCTTACACTATTGGTGATTTAGGGAATGTTATCTAAGAATGGCCACAGATAGGAAGACATCCGGGGGATATTGTAGATTGTAATTGTTGGCAATGTGACCTGTGTTGTTGTTGTAAGTATGGAGGTAATGGTTTGTGGATTGAAAGGCAGTATAATGGAGGTGTATGGTTGTTGAATGTCTGTGCAGTTACTGCGTGATGTAGTGAGTTTTTTAATGGCCGAGGGTAAACTAATTAATCAATTGATACCGTCAGCGTTGTCTACTGACTAGTAATTACGTTTATCAATGGAACGTTAGTCGTATCCATTAGATAGTGTTAAAGTAGAAGAGTGAAAAGTTGAAAGTATGTCACGATTGTCGCAGAAAGAAAGTAGTAGAAAGTACATGAAAATAGTAGAATGCAAAGATTTTGTTGTAGAGAAGTTAATAAACTGTAGGGGAAAAACTACGTGAATGGTGTAGTACTGGGTGGGTAATAGAACTGCTGAAATAAGCATGTATGTTGGAGAATAATCCACAGGACAGCCAAGGGAACCTCGAAATGACACGACAAACTCACATCTCTTCAAGATTAATTCAATCAATAAACAAGTATTCAGTTAGTGAGTGACTTCCAATTGAATCATGAACTCTGCCTTTCTACTAAATACTTCCCCTGTGTGTTATTGCCGATTCATGTTGAATACCGAGAAACTTCACTGCACAACCACATCCACAATCTTGACATGCTACACAACTCCCTCAGAAAGTTACAAGGTATCAATGCCATAGAATTACTTCTGCTATCCATCAGTCAGTTATTGTCAGTCAGTTAAACAACGCAAGAATAGAAAGAAACAGGTCTATAGTGGGCATTGGTGTTACGTTCCAAGACAGACTCTCTCATGCGGAGTGTGCATTTTTCATGTGGAGAAGTGATTCTCTCGAGAGAAGTGGTTCGAGCACAACGTTAACTTTCTTGTGAATAGTAATTCTTCATCTACAGTTAGTAGTAGTGGCATAGACAATCAATAATTAGATACTCGGGATTAGTTGACTAGTAACTCAGTTCCAGACCGGAACATTCTACACTTTCATCTCAACCTATGCCTAGCTCAATCCTGTGTCTCCAAATTCTTTAACTTTCATCAAACTTTCAACTCCAATTTCAAAATCCTAAGACAGTTCTGAATCACTAAAACCAGGTCTAAACCAATTATGAATCAAGTCTGCTATTCTGTTACACCTTCCTACTGCTCTACCCTACATTTATACATTAAGACAAGAAGTCGATTGAGATATGACATAAGTAGTTGAGGAACATTCTAACGGTAGGATTTTTGGAATCTTGCACGAGCACCACGACCACCGAATTTCTTTGGCTCCATTCTTCTGGAGTCGGCAATTAACAAGGTTCTGTCGTAAGCAGTGAAAGCCTTCTTCAACTCGTTTTTGCTTTGTTCGTCAACGTATTTTTGGTGGTAAGCAACCAATCCCTTAGCAATGGCTTGTCTGATGGCGTAGACTTGAGAAACGTGTCCACCTCCGGTGACTCTGACTCTGATATCAACGTTGGAGTATTTGTCCAATCCAACAACCAACAATGGCTCGTAAACCTTGAATCTCAAGATTTCTGGCTCAACAAGGGTGATTGGAGAACCGTTAACTTTGATGAGACCCTTACCGGCCTTGACGTGAGCAACTGCAGTGGCAGTCTTCTTCTTACCAAAAGTCTGGATGTTAGTATTCTGGGTTTATGCTGGGGAGAATAGGAACTGTCAAATTGGTTGAAATGCTTGGATAATCTGAGAAGTTGAAACATTGAACAATGATCCAAAGGAACTGCTGATGTAGAAGACATGTAGAAAACCATTAGAGACACAAACACATAAACACTATCCATCAATGTGTGCTTGGTACTAATCAGAATCTATGAAATCAAAAGATACTCATGATACCTGAATATGACAAGAACAAAGATATGAATAGTGGTTGTAATGGTCCCTCTTATTTTTATTCCTCGATAATTTGATGATTGATTGATCGAAACTTATGGAGATCTGGAGGAAATAACGAACACAATGTTTCATTCCATCTCTTGTGATTCTTTATCTCTAAGATCCATTCATTTTAAACTCCAGATCGTTTCATTTAAATATTGTTGCTTGTAATTCACTTATCTCACGCCGATATTCTATAACTTCCATGATCTATTTCGTGTCTTGTCCAGAATTTTTCAACGTCTTCTACACCTAGTAATTCTTCAAATATCATTCAACTTTTCAAACAAGTTATCTTCCATAACAAACCTGATTCAACAATTATGGGTTTCTTCAATACTAATCTCTCAAAAATAACATACTTGAACACTTGGAGTAGACATTTTGTATAGGTCTCTGTACTGATATTCCAAACAGGTTTTGCAATAATTGAATTTTTTCTTGATAGTATGCACTGTCCACCGGCCACGAAAAAACCACTGGCTCGCAACCTCTGAATAGTGGTCACATAGGGTGAACGGTGACCTTTGTGAGTTCACGTGCATATCATGTTACGTGAATGTCAACTGATTTTCTCCGGCGGCACCGGAAAAAGTTCCAAGCTATTTTTCTCAAGGGACCGGCCCGGATTCTTTTTCCTGTGGCTCATAACCATTTCATTTTCCAAGGAATGTTCTGCGTCTTGCTGCAGACAAGTTTAATGGTTTTCCAGTGTCCACGTGACTAAAGCTAATTTGTTCGTTTATAGTTGCCAGCGAACGGACAAATGTTTGGTAGTTGACTTGGAACTTCGGCCCGTTTCTCAGACCATTTCCTTGGAGGTCAGTGATTGTCTTAGTTGACAGACAACTTTGTTTTTTGAGTTAGCTGATTTTTTCAGTGGATATCATCCAATTGTAACTCAATTATTTATTTTGGCTATTGTTTTTGTTTGTTTGTCGTCTTTTTTTTTTTTTTCTTTTGTTTATCTTGATGGTAGTTGCTTTGCCTTGCCTCACTGTCATTTTACTTCTCGCATTACGTTCACGCATTTTTCTTGTGTAGGCCGCTTGTAGACCAGGGTCTAGTAGAAAGGCCGCCCAGGATTCTGGGGGCAGCTGCGGACGGGCCTCGTACTAAGAGGGCGTTGCCTGAACTGTCAAAGGCACTGTACGAAAACGTTCGGGAGTAATTCGTTGAGGCCGTAAGATAATAATAGATGCATACATAAATAATATGAAGATCACCAGCCCGGTATGAGGAGCCAAAAACAGCAGGGACTGAGTATTGTGGCGATCAGTGCAACTTGTCATCCTGGACCGTGGGTGCAGCGGTTTGACAGTGAGCACCAGGGTGATGTTTCAGTGGCCAGACGAAAACGGACCGGACCCATGGACACGGAGTTTGTTGAAATTAAAGGGGATTACCGTTGCTGGGGGGTACCAGGAGTTGGGTTGGCAAATGGCATGGTAGCAAGAGTGTAACAAATGGGTAGTACAGTATGGTTGCTAGTGGGTTGTGTATGGAGAGGATCGGTGGTGTAAGGAGGAGTACATGAGTAGCGGTCTATTGTTCAGAGTGGTATGTGACTAGTAGTGGTATGTGGTAGGAAAAGTGTAAATTGAACAATGAAGGAGAGGGAGAAGGAGAATGAGAATGGGCAGTGGTGAATGTGTAGTGGAGAATGGCAGTGGAGAACGGACTGTGAAAATTAAGGACTGTGGAAACCAGTGGACTATGAGTTTTTACTGTGAGTTTTCAGTGTGTTTGATGGCAAGGAAGAGTAAGTAAATTAAGGAGCAAAGTAGAGAAAAGAAGTGTAATAAAATCACTGAAGGTAGGAGAAGAAAGTAGAATGAGAGCAATGGAAAATAAAAGAGAAGCAGCAGTGGCGTATGTACTGAGTAGAGTTGGAGGCTCAGTATGGAGCTTCTTGAATGAACGTTTTACAGGGTCCTTCGCTTCTGCTACAGAATTACAACACATTATATTAGATTAGCTGTGCAATCCGTTGCTGTAATGTAGATCTACTATTGCCTTCAAGTAATTGTAAATTAATACAACACATC
The DNA here is from genome assembly GCA_030578595.1 of Saccharomycopsis guyanensis. Lineage (NCBI taxonomy): Eukaryota > Fungi > Ascomycota > Saccharomycetes > Ascoideales > Saccharomycopsidaceae > Saccharomycopsis > Saccharomycopsis guyanensis. The sequence goes on from JAJMSQ010000004.1 coordinate 433,567, forward strand.
AATAACTGTCATACAGAGATATACACTGATATATTAGTGCTGTGTTAATAATTCATTCGCTGCTCTCAAAGCCATATATGCATGTCATGGTGAAATCCAAATCATCAATTGCGTTAGAAACTTGGCAAACTTTGGATCAAATGAAACGATGCAACTGTCAACGGTTCACTGATCATCCAAGAAACTGGTAACGACTTTATTTTACTCTTGTACTGTGATACTGACTTTGTGGTAGCCCAGAAAGTTCATAGTTCAATCACCAGTTAGCTCTCTCATGAAAACTCTTTGACATCAACTATCGTTTCTGATATAAGTAACAAATTTCAGGTTTCAACTATTTTCTGTCTTTTACTGTTTAGTCCATCTCCTCAAATTATCCTAAAAGCCTTGCTTGAGAGCATTCTAAAGTCACCACCATATCTACACCAAGTATCACAAATGTTAATTTATGCTAAGAAGAAAGTCAATTGTCTCATAAAGTATCCTTTAAAGGAATGAGAGTCCCGAAATTATCATGCTAATCAGATGTTCTCAATGAAAGAATAAAAAGAAATAAATAAATAAAGATCAATAAACGCCAAATAAACACCGGTTAGTCCCAAATAAAGATACTAACAAATAGAAAAAGATTAAGATCAAAAGTAAAGAGACAAAGAAAAAAAGGACGGAGATTAAAAAACATATGGGGCTCGGCGAGTCCCAATGGATGCTGCTGGTTATATTTCTTTTCTTATTTTTCTTTCTTGGTTGCGACGGTCATGATTCATTTTTTGGGATTTCTTCATTTTAGTTGGTTCTCAATATCTTTGATGGCATCGCTGTAGTGGGAACCAAACACTGACCAATGGAAGTTAGTCAAGATCAACAAACGGTTAGCCAACGAAGTGATTTCTTCAGATAACTGTCCGTTGTTGTTGTTTTGTCCTGGACTAATTGGGTTGGTTGCAAAGCTGGCTTGTGGAGTGGTGCCGGTTGGAGTAGAAGGCGACGAGCCCGACAATGGGTTACCAGTGACGGTTTTTGGAATGTTTTGAGGCAAGATCGAGCCGGACTTGGTGTCATCCATGAGAGAGATCACAAGAGTCTTCAACTGCTTGAAGATGCGCTCCTCCATCAATCCGTACACGTCACTTCTTGGCTGAGTCTGTTTCAACAACCACGAGTGAGCAAAGTTGACAATCGATTCTGGAGGTGGAGCAGACGAAGCGTCTTTAGCATCGAGGTCCATCACCGATCTCTTGGCCAACTGGACAGAAATAGCTGGGATGTTTCTGGTCCACTTGACATTGCCATTCTCGTCAGTAATGACTGCCAACACCTCACGCTTAACATCGTTAAGACAAGCCTTGGAAAGCAACCGAGCCTTCTTGGCAGGGTTCTTGCTGTTGTAGGTAGCAGTCAACTGCTTGTAGAGATACAAGCAGATTTGCAAACACACCAACTGTCTGACATCGGCTCTCAACAAAATCAATCTCGAGTGGTCAAAGGCCAAGGACGAAGGAAACTCAGAAACCATTTCACGGCAGGACAAGAGCTTGATGATGGCTTGCACCGACACGTTGCGCAAGTAGTTTGGCGAACTGTTGGCCAAGTCCAGGCTCTTAATGGCAGCGTCTTCCTTCTTGACTTGAGCTTGGTAAGCACCAGCGAACCACATCAACGAGTCTTGGATGTTCAAGTTACGTCTGGAGATCATCTGGTTGAAGTAGTCTCTTTCGAAATCCACAGCAGTCTCGACCAAAGCAGGTCTAAGAACTCTGATCTGGTGGTTGGCCACATCGAGTTTCATAGCTTCAAGGATCGAGAATATCGTTCTCAAGGCGTCGATCAACTTCTTGATCGAGTTTTCACGGTCAGCCTCGATAAACTTGTCGGTCATTTCATCGACCCAGGCGTCTCTCATTGGAGCACAGTGGGACTTGAACACACCAGCCAACCATTTAGCCAAGGACACAAAGTCCACCACACCCTTTCTGAGCTGCTGGACAAGCAAGTCCACATCCATCACGTCATACACTGCAGGTCTGTCTTTGGATGGCAAAAGGGTGATCAAGATATCGCGCAAGGTGGAGAAAAGCCGAGGGAGTTTCGAGTACTTGGTCTGGAACTTGCTGAGGTTCCCAGCAAGAGCAATCGAGCCAGAGCTGGTCAACATCTTGTTGGAGAGTTTCATGTAGTCTTTGCACTCTTCCTCGACCTCGTTCCAGTACTTGTCGACCATCTGTCTCTTTCTCTTGCCTCGCTCGCCGTCGAGGTTCGGACGGAACTGTAACTGAGGGTCAAAGAGAATGTCGTGGCGCAACTGCGGGTTCTTCAAGATTTCGTGGAGATCGATCTCGCGGAGACTCTGGGTATTCACAGGAGGCAACAGCACCGGGTTGGTGTCGGAGCCGTTGAACGACAAGTTGTTGTGCAGACGGTGGTGGCGGTGGTGGTGCGAGCGTTTGTACGAGGTGGCCGAGTTCTTGGCCAACTTCTGGATGCCTTGCTGGCGGTCACGCTGACTGGTGGTCTGGAATCGGGACAGGTTGTTGATGTTGCCGTTGGACGAGGTGGTGTCTGCGGTGATGCTGGAGGTGGTTGCCGTTGGCGTTGGGATCGACGACATTGTGTTGAGAAGCGTGGCCGGCTGAGAACGGTAGCGGCGGTGTGAAAAAGTGAGGTTCGGAAGCGATCTGGACCGCGAGCGGCGGCTGTGGCGCGACGAGAACCGCATCGACATGTCGCGCTCTTTGGAGGCTGCTGGGGCTTTTGTCTGGAGGGCAGACTGCGAGTCGGAGACCGCGGCAACCTTCTGAGGAATGGACTCGGAAGCAGGCAATTTGTCAGAGCCCTCGGTGGCGGTGGAGTCAGGCGACACAGGCACAGTCGGCACGTCAAGACGGGCTCTCTTGTTGGATTCGGTCAGCGACAGCTGGCACACCCGCTTTGCCGAGTCGAAGAACACGGGGCGGAACTGATCCTCAGAGATCATCTGGTCCGAGTTGTCGTTCTTGTTGTTTATTTGGGAGTTCATTGTTGGGGAAATGCTGGGAGACTGGGGAAAAGAACACCGTCAGAAATAACGACCAGGGGATGAGATCCAGGGACGCTGGAGGATTAGGGAGGCAAGTGAGTAGTAGGGAGGTGGATCACAGGAGCCAGCAAACGAGTTCCACAAACAGGCAGGAGTCAGGGAGCAATGAAGGGGGAGTAGAGAGGGGGGAGCAGGTGAGAGGCACTGGAGAGTAGAACAGGACCAAGCCAATCGATACACCTAGCCAGGGTTTATAAAAGGGTCAGAAAATCTTTTCTTTTTGGGTGAGGTAGATAACAGCAATGTGATATAAAGAAGAAAAAAAAGAAACTAGGAGAGTGAGCAGGGAAGTAAGCTTTAGTTTTTCTGGTGGGCATTTGACTTTCAGAGCCTTAGGTAAGGAGCTGCGTGTGCGTGCACAGCGGTGCAGGCGCCGGCGAGTAGTTGGCTACTAAAAACCAAGCAACGGGCAGCGGTGATTGGCTGGCCCAGGGAGGCGCCTTGGCCGGCGGGCGTGGACACGTGACCCGGGGGCGGCAAGTTAGGCCGCACATTGTTTGTGTTCAGAGGCACGGCGCTTTTTGCGATGGTGTACTTGGCGCCTGCTTGGGGATGCGTTAGGGGTGGACAGGAGAGTGGTGGTGGACAACACAGCTTTTGGTGATGGGTGTATGTTGGAGTGTGTAGGTTGGAGTGTCGTTAAGGTCTGGTAAGCTGTGGTAAGCTGTGGTAAGGTATGGTACAAGGTGTTATGGTTCGCCCAGACTTTTAAAGTTGTGTTGCTTGGCTGACTGAGGCCTAATTTTAGAGGCCGCCTGACCTGGGGCCTGTATACCGGAACCCCAGCGCCTGGGCTGCCGCGGACCATATATTCCGGCGGGACTTGTAATTACCAACCTGCCTAAATTGAGCTACATCACTTTGAGTCATGGAGACGGTGGTTGCTTACTGGGAAGTACTGAAATTAAGAGTATCAATGATTGCTGTGGTCATGAGGAGAATGAGAATGTTGGCTGGACAATTGTTGATTGTTGGCTAGTAATATTACTGCTACTCTTACACTGATACTCGTACACTACTACTCGTACACTGCTACTGTTTAGACACTCGTAGTTAGACACTGGCAACCAATTCTTAGACAATAGCCAACGGAATGTACTGACTGATCGCCTGTTCTACCTCGACCTTTTCTAAGCAAACCTTTCACTATCTTTCTAAGCCAACCTTTCACTACCTTTTACTAAGCAAACTTTCAAGCAAACCTTCAAGCCTGTACACGTCTACACTTCACCGTTGCAATCCAGTCAAACCCTGCAGAATTCCACACTGTATTACTCACTGTATTACTCACTGTATTTCACTTGGTATTCCACTTACTATTCCACTTTCTATTCCACTTAGTACACTGTATCCCACTCCTCCTCCCGGTACTACCAACAGTATCCTTGACCACCTCCGATCCTGGAATCCGGACTGCCGTGATAGTATCGCCCACTGCCAATCATTGTTATTTTTAGTCAGCAAGTTTGATTGCCGGTGGTTGGCCAACCTGTATCGTTTGCGGGACTTGTGTTCAGTTGGAGGTTGGCAATGACACCCGGTCAGTCATGGTTGCCTTCTGAGGATCATACCTCGCCACTTCCTGGTTGACGTACTTTATTGTGCTGTATTGTTCTTACCTGATGCATACTCTATTAGTATATTGCTACTCACTTGATCTTGTCTAATACTTTCCTACTGGGTTAGTTTACACCAGCCCTATTGTCACCCACTACACATACTTACTTCACATACTCACTACTCACTACTCACATCACCTATTTCATGTCTCTTGCTAACCACTTACTACCCACTTGCACTCCTGCCAACTCACACTACTCACTTCCATCGTTTTTCTTACTCACTTGCATCTCAACTGCACCTTTTCCATCTCTCTAACTTTCACATTGCATTCGTCTCGCTCACATTACACGTACACTTCTACATCACATCTACCGCATTTCATTTTCCTCTGCTCCTCTCTACTCACGTCCTCTCCATAACATCTACTCACATCCTCTACACACCCACTGCTACACATCCTCTACTTCTACTCACACCCTCACCCTCGGTTATTACTGCCTACTCTCATGTCTATAATTTCTTTTTTACCATTTCGCGATTTCTAACCCAATTGTTATTGTTTCGATTTCTTGCCCAGCCTTAACCAATGATTGGGTTACGATTGCTCCTCGTCACCTCCACGCCCGCCTCTGATTGGCCCGTGATTAGCTATTGTTTAACTCCCAGCCCAAATTCCATGCAAATACGATCACAACCTATCTTGCCAAACCTTGACCTCCCCAACTCTAATTTCACACATAGCACTGGCCACCTCTACACCTTGGTCCAAATCGGGGCCGTTTAAACTCATCCTACTTTACCGAACTGTAATTCCTCAGTCTCTCCTATTGTATACCTCCCAAACTTTCACATCCTGCTGCTGCACACCGTCTTACCACTGCAGCTTTCTGGTCTGCTCAACTCTGTTCGGTTTTCTTCAATGCTCTCTGTTCACTGCAGACTCGCTCCGCTAAACCATATATACTAAGTTAACTCTGTCTAACGGAAACCACCGACAATGTAACTTAGATCTCTCTCAGATCCTTAGCTTTCACTGTTTATACAGTTCCAACACTTTGTTCAATTGTTTTCATTTTAATTGACTCCTGCTCGTAACATCAGTACGTCTCCTCAACACCTTCCGCCACTTTGTCATGTATCATTCCTATCATTCGTCTCCCATCATTCGTCTCCTATCATTCACTTCCCATTCGTCATTCCAATTCAGTACCAACCATCTGACTCCAACCACCACTCCTCCTTACAGAATCGTACTTCCTAGTCTGTTTCTTGGCCATCTCGATACTCCCCCGTATCTTTCTCACAGCTACCTACTTCCGTGTTCTTCCTATTGCCTATCCGTGTTACATCATAACCATCTCCGTATAGCCATGTCTCGCCCTAACCTCCTAAGACTCTTCTTTCTTTTTCATTTGCACCGCCTCGCCTAAATTTCAGACCCTTGAATTGTCCCAGAACAAACAACAGCCCCAACTAGTTTCTGTCACGCACATCATTTCATCCAATACCCAGCTATCCACTTACTCTTTTCATCACCTACTCAATTAGTCCAATGATCCGTCACCCAATTAAAATCACTGCGGCTCTAATTTCTCGTTACCAACAATCCGTTATCAGTCTAGTTCCATCGGAAAATCTCATCGTCTTCTCTTACATTCTTGGCTACTCCACACCTAATAAACAGCCAACCAATTCTTACCCCACCACATCTGCACACGATTAGTTCACTACTCTACACTACTCTTACACTGCTTCTAACACCACTAACACTACTCTCATCACTGTTGATTAACAAACCCTCCTTGTTCAAAAAAAGAAACATTTTATCACATCATCTTTTATACGCTACATTATTGATGTCACTATGACTTGATTATGTTCCAAGTATCTTCGTCTAGCCTTTCCTATGGGCTTTTCTTTTTATAAACTATCTTCCTTGTTTGGAAATTATTCCGACTACCTCAAAAAATCATGTTTGGTTGCCTTGCACAAGCCGTAGATCTGCTGCCGTAATCGATTAGCTTTTTCATGCCAGGTTAGGTGCGCTTGTTCTTGCAGAAGCAGTCGCGGGTGCGGTTAGTAATGATGGAGTGCCTGTATGCTCTGGCGACCAATTTCTTATCACATGCTTTTCACATGTACGCCTCTAGGTCTGCCTCCAATACACGTCACAGATTCACGTGCCACCTTCCCAGGACTATCGTGAAATATTTTGTGGTTGCCCGGCTTTCAGACGAGGAAGCAGCCACTGGTAGTGTTTTTCAATATAACAGAAAAAAATTCAAGTCTTGTATATCATAAGTGTAACAGTAAATAATGGGTAAGTTAACAACAAGCAAAATTGAAAAGGATTGGAAATGAAGAGCAGTATGCTTTGTGATACATTATATTGAATCACCAGTTTTTATTGTTGAAATCAAGTTAATCATCAATGAATGAAGTATTGAACAGTGACAATTTGAATGAGAGACAGTTCAGCATCAATATCTCAAGAAATGGTTTAGTGAAATAAGTGGATGATTGATATTTGAACGGAGTTAGCAAAGTTCTGTCTTTTGAAGCAATAACTAGAGAGTGTCTTATTGAGTTGTCTTATTGAGTGTCCTATTACTAGTAAATGTCAAAGATGACTTTTGAACTGATTGAATTATCCACTAGTTTGAATCTCATTGAATGAAAAATAAAGCTAAGCAACAACCATCAAACAGACAATCATTGAATGTGTATCACAAGTTAATATTATTGATTTCACCAGCAAAACATCAATCGACAATCCATGACATGATTTGAAGTTCAATTTCATTGACACAAGTTATTGCATTCATCAGACACACAAGATCAAAACTTTGCCAACTTCACCGACATCAGTATCTCCTACAACACTACCGTTAACCATTAATCAATTAATTTCAATCAACAAGTCAATCTGTCTCTTCATCCAATCCAACACACATCCCAGCATCATACTAACAAACAGCTATCTCCAAGAACTTACCACTCTTAAAAAACCACTTCAGAAAGCACTGGCAAGAAAGAGTCAAGGTCCACTTTGACCAAGCCGGCAAGAAGACTTCCAGAAGATTGGCCAGAGCCAAGAAGGCTGCTGCCGTTGCTCCAAAGCCAATCGACTTGTTGAGACCTATTGTCAGAGCCCCAACTATCAGATACAACAGAAAGGTTAGAGCTGGCAGAGGCTTCTCTTTGGCCGAGATCAAGGCTGCTGGTTTGACTGCTGCCTACGCCAGAACCGTTGGTATTGCTGTTGACCACAGAAGACAAAACAGATCCGAGGAGGGATTTGAATTGAACGTCAACAGATTGAAGGAGTACCAGTCCAAGTTGATTGTGTTCCCATCCGGTAAGAAGGCCGAGGCTCAACAAGTTCTCTCTGCCGCTGCCACCTTCCCAATTGAGCAAGCTGCTGCTGTCTCCGAGTCGAGAGCTATAACTGCTGAGGGCAAGTCTTTCGAGGCCTACAAGACCTTGAGAGCTGCCAGATCTGAGAAGAAATACTTTGGTATCAGAGAGAAGCGTGCTAAGGAAAAGGCTGAGGCTGAGGCTGACAAGAAGAAGAAATAAGTTAGTAGTGGTTAATTGATTATAATTTAAAATTTAATTGTCATTATTAGTTTCTCTTCAATAAATTACGAATACTCTTTGTTGTAGTGGGGTGTAAGGAGTGGAGTGGAGTGGAACAAAGTGAATTGAAGTTGAATGGAATAGAATGAGACAAAATGCGAAGACACAGTGAAAGCAATGGGGTTTTCCAAGTGGTGACTGTACTTCTGTAGAAAATGTCATTCTGCTGAACATGACAGAGGTAGTAATTGGAGAGCATGTAGTTTGAGTTTGCAATGAGGTAATTTTAGATCAAGTTATACTGTGATCTAATTTCTTTCTTTAGAATTACTTGATCTTATGAGCTAGTCGAATTCATCTTCAACATTCGCAGATTGTTTTCAACATTACTCTCTGCAGTGCTCTTCTCACTCAATTATGCATTATGCTCTTCTCTCATGTGCTCTCTCTCTCATGCCTACTTCAAGGCAATCACTTACACTCTCTACTCTATCAGGAATTCTCTCATGCTTACTCTCCCCCCTCTACACCTCTCATCAATCAATCCTCTTACTTTTATACTATATCCACTTCACCAACACCTACCACCACCCCCTAATACGTAGGCTCTTCATCTATGGTATCGTTCGAGTTCAAATTATCACTCTCGCTTGACTTGTACCCCGACTGTGCTCTTGTCTTTCCCGACAACAAGTGACTGATCCCCGGCAACTTCTGTCCCGTAGTCCTACTGTTGCTTTCTGGAATCTTCCGACTAAGCTCCGGCTCAAACGGGTTCTTCATCGTAGTGACACTCGACTCACTATTAATCTTCCTAGCCTTCAGCCCCCGCTCATAAGAAGTCGACACCAACAACGCCTGAGACGCAAGCATGTTGAGAGTGTCGAACGTGCCGCAGCCAGACGACGACGACGCTGTCTGGCCCTGGCTAGGACTATGTGAAATTATTGTGTGGTCAGGAGAAATCGTGGTGTCGTTGGTAGGTCTGTACGGTTCCTGGTTGGTCTGAGCAGGTTCGAACCGCGGAGGTGACCGTAAACTTCGTTTCAACATCCGGATCTCGAGCTCTTTCTTGTTCAAGAGCTCTTTTGCTTTCGAGTACTTGATCTTGTACTTGAGTGCTTTCTTGGACAAGTCCCGCGTCTTGTCACACACAAGCTCGAAATTGTCTAGCGAGCTGCGGGCAATCTGTTTCAACTGTTCGTATTTCTCCAATTTAGTGCGCTCGTCTTCCTGCTCGTACTTCAACATCTCCAATTCTTTCTTCAACAACCGGTGCTCCAACTCGTTTCTATTACTCTGGTCCTCGCTGTTCTGTGCTACAACACGCGCCTCCACTTTGTAGTGGTTGATACTGCTGCGGACACTAAGCAACGCATCGCTTAACTGTTTGATTAATGCTGTGTCGTCGCTGCTGCTGCTGTCTCTGAGTCTGACTTCTGCAGCACTGATACTGGAATTAAGACTCAGCAACACCTCATCGTTCTCAAAAAACGACCCGTTAAAACCCGACAACGTGGTTATATTGTGACTCGTGTGGAACTCGGTTCGCGTCGAGTCGTCGGCGTCTTTTGTCGCGTCGTTATCATACCCTCCAATGATCGGTGTCGAAGTAATAGGCTTGTCGATTTGTGTAAGCTCCAACTGGATAGTGGTATCCGAAGACCGGTCTGAATTGAGTTTGGGAGTCTGTAACACCGTCAGCAACTTCCTGAGTCTCTTCCCCAGGTTCTTGGGAGGCGACTTCATTTCCTGGCTCTGGTTATTATTGAGAGTGTTTTGGTTCGACTCAGTCAAAGGTTTGAGCGCGGACATTGTCACCGAAGGTTGCTATTACGAACTGGTCTGGAGGTTTTTTCTTCTGTTGTTCAATTTAAACTGATCCTGAATTCAAATCCTTTGATTTTACAACACCTTTTTTTAAAAACCTCACAAAATAACCACTCACCACTGCAACCAGTTACCTATAGAAATTTGTTAACTGACGCGAAATTCTGTCAACCCATAACAAACACTGGCTGTGTGAGATGCGTGGTATTGCATGATTGTGCATGCGCTACGGGAGTGCTGTTGATGAAGAATGAGGAACCACCGACAATCATTGGAGTTGTGATTTTGTTTTTAATTGATTGTGTTTGTCATAATATTACTTCATTCTCTATAATATACATTACTAATTACTGAGCTCTAAACTCTTGTTGTTTGCTTACCACCACAGTATACACAGTTCACTAGCTTAGTCTCAAGAGACTTCAACACTCTGGTGTCATCCAATTCTTCAGCAGTTAACAAGTTACCAAAATCAATTGCCTTGCTTCCACAAATACCACACAGTTTCACTGCAGGGTCTAGAATTGGCAACAACGTCTTTTCACATCGGTTCCATTCTATTCCGTCAATAGAACTGGCAGTAGTCAATGACCAATTCTCTTTAGACCCTCCTACCTTGAACTCCTGTTTGAACTCACTTCTGTCCACAGCCAAACTTATTGTCTGCTCCGGCACATCAATATTGCAAGCCTGCGACATACTGGCAACAATGAATCGGTCATAAATATTGGTGCTGTCGTTCTTTGACTTCACAATAATGTAGGCCAAACATTCAAGCAACTTGTTTCTAAGAGCAGGTTGGTACTTGTTGTAGAGTTCCAATTCCTTCTCGTAGTCTGCTTGTTTCTGAGCAAACTTCACTTCTTTCTCTTCGTCAGGCACAAGAAGAAACGTAAACCCATCCTTGACTGGAGGCTCTGGTTTCTTGAAAAGAAGATAGAATAGTTGTAGCTGATTGATTTCTTTAGACTCAAAGTACTGATGCTGGAGGTTATTAGAAAGATCAGTGGAAGTCACTTCTGGATTCCATTCAAGTAAACTGCTGAGCAATTCTTTGTAAGCAGTCTCAATTTTAGTGTTTGGCACTTCACTGTTCTGTTCATGAGACAACCCCGTTTCAACGATCCAGTTTTCTCTCTGGCCAGCAGATCTGGTCCAACTATCAAAATCAAGTTCGTCACTGGACTCCAAAGCAACAAAGTTCAATTTGTTGACGACCTTCGCAATGATAGTATAGGCGTAACCTTGTGGATTCTCTATAGTATAAAGCAAAGCCATAGACTTGCCCAGACAGCTAGGAGCTGCTGCAAAAATCTTCAACACTTTAACGTTGGTGCCGTTGTTTTTGGCAGTGCTGTCAGTGTCTATTTTAGATTGGATCAATTTCACAAGAGGATGCAGCAGTGTCGTGATTTTTTTCAATCCAGACTTTGAATCGTAGTTGAACTGTACCACAGATTGTTCAATGCCTTCAGTCAAACTAATATAATTGTTGATCAACAAGATCTCTGGCAGTTGCGTAGCACTATTGATCCGTACCACTTGAATATACTCACCATACACAGGTAACTTGGACGTCACTGTTTTCTTCAGAGCAGTATCATAAACAGTGACATCTTTAGCAGTGTGCCAAACTATGAGAGAGTACTGTTTAGTGAGAACAGTGTTAATTGTTATGATTCTCGAACCTTCAGTCTGTTTGTCTGACAGTACAACACTGAACGATGAAGGAATAGAAAACTTTTTCAGTCGATCATCATAGCCAACATTAATATACTGGACAGAATTCCTCACCAGTATTATTGATAGCAACGAATGAGTTTTGCCGTCTCGTTGTGTAGGAGTAGTCCATTCACTCCAATGGATAGCCAATGCATGGCCCAGTCCATGAGTTTTCACGCTTGCAACTTGTTCCATGTTCCCATAATCATCGATTTTCATAATTAACACCTCGCCACTCCCCAATCCTACAGCAAACACTTTTGTTCCATTTCGCAAATCATGACCCCAGCTGAAACTGTACGCTTTCAATCTCTTGGTCTCTTGCTCCGACAACATTGTCTTCAACGGTCCAATCAACACCCGACAAAGTTCTTCGAGTCCATTGTACCTCACAACCCATTTTGGACCAGACAAACTCTGGCTCTCTTCATATATTAACCAGTTAGCGTCAGTAGTGACAACTGCAAGAAAACACCCACTGTTCACTCCACTGTAGCCAACCGGTGACCAATAAACACTGGATACCACCGGCTCCGACACAATATAGCCATCAGAAACAGTGTTTGTGCTTGTGACCCCTTCAAAACTGAACGGCACTGGAATTGCAGCAGAGTTCTCGACAACAGTATTGGTCTTAGTGAAGATATTGTCGGTCAAACCAACACTTCGGAACGATATCTCACTGAAACTGTCCTCGGACGCAACAGCAATCCGACCTTCTTCCGACCAATCAACCGGATGTTCAAGTGAAGTGATAGGCAACCTGGCTACAGGAATATCTTGGATCATTGGGTTGTTGTTGTTGCTGTCTGGTAGAACTCCATATTAACTAGGACGCGATTCCATGTGTCACGTGATATAGACCCGGCTTCGATGAGCATCTCGTTGTAAATAGTAACCCATTGGATACATTCCTTCGAGCTTGACAGAATGTTGTTTCAAGTCTGGTTTCTGGTACCGATTGTTGTTGCCATTGCCAAATTTGTGACAGCAGAAGCTATTACGCCTATACACGAAGAAGGTGTTTGTGCTATATATGACCAAGTGAGTGTTTATTGGAGGGGTTAAGCAAAGCACTAAACGAGTGTTGCAATTTTGTTGTCAGCTTCTTCTGTCAATTATTCCTGCCGATTACTGTTATCATTACCTCTTATTGTTTTCTTCCCACTACAATTTCTACTCTTCTTCTTTTTTACTAACAACCAGTGTGGAAAAACTAGTTTGTTTGGACTGGAACTTCCTTGCCCTGCTAATAATAAGGCAGTGGAACCTGATCAAGAGTTGCGAGACTTATTGTCAGATATTTGTGGCGACACGTTCGCTGAAGGACCGGTGTGTTGCACAAAAGACCAGGCCGGTGTGTTGAAGCTGAACTTGAAGAAAGCTGAGTCACTTATCTCATCATGTCCTGCTTGTAGAGAGAACTTTGTGCAGTTGTTCTGCCGGTTCACATGTTCCCCTAATCAATCGCAATTCGTCAACGTCACAAAGACCGCAATCAGCACTATTGGCAAACCAGTGGTCAGAGAGCTAGATACTTATGTAGACCCTGGATGGGCTGCTGCGTTGTATGATTCCTGCAAGGATATCAAGTTCTCAGCAACCAATGGGTTAGCAATGGATTTGATTGGAGGAGGTGCCAAGAACTACAAACAGTTCTTGAAGTTTGTCGGCGATGAGAAACCTATGCTTGGTGGGTCTCCTTTCCAGATCAATTATCTCTGGCCTGATGAGTTACCAGAATCGGTGGTGCCCTCTAATGGTGTTGTTAGACGATGCAATGACACTGATCCAAAGTATCGATGTGCTTGTTCAGACTGTCCAGGATCGTGTCCTGTGTTGCCTGAAGTAACAAACAGAAGCTCTTGTAAGGTCGGTGCCATTCCTTGTTTTTCGTTCTCTGTCATCATAGTTTATGCCTCGTTGCTTGTATTGTATGTCGTTGGCAGACTTGCTGTCACCAGCTATTCCAATTACAGACGCAAGCAACAGATGTTCAGCAGTGAAACAGGACTTGATGATGAGTCCTACAGATCATACAGTGACGATTCTAGTACGTTATCTCGTCAGTTGATCCATGCTAAGGAAGTGTATATTGTCAACGGGTTGTTGGAACGATGGTTTGGTCGTTTAGCGTTCCAGTGTGCGTTTTACCCACGATTTGTCATTGCCACCGGTTTGATCATCACAGGGATCTTGTCGTACTGTGCAGCATTTGTTCAGTTGGAGAAGAACCCTATCAACTTGTGGGTTCCTCCTTCTGCTGAGGCTTTTCAACAGAAACAATACTTTGATGAGCATTTCGGACCTTTCTACAAAACGGAACAAATTTTCTTGGTCAACGACACGGGACCAGTGTTGGACTACGATACCATCAAGTGGTGGTTTGATGTTGAGAACTATATCACTCATGAGTTGCTGGTGGTTGCCAACAATAAATCTGTCCAGTATGATGATATTTGCTTCAATCCTACCGGCGATGCATGTGTCATTGAGTCTTTCACCCAATATTTTGGAGGCGATCCTTATCAAATAGGCCCTCTGAATTGGCAAGATGCTTTGACTGATTGTGCTAATACTCCAGTCAATTGTTTGCCTCCTTTCCAACAGCCATTGAAAAAAGAACTTTTGTTCGGAGGCTACAAGCACGACAACGTTCTTACCGCTAAGGCAATAGTGGTCACTTTCCTTGTCAATAACGATAACGATCCCAAGTCTGACCAGATCTTGGAGGCAAGTACGTGGGAAGCTTCTTTGGAAAAGTATCTTTTGGAGTTGAAGAAACAGGCTAAGCATCGTGGCCTCAGATTAAGCTTCAGTACCGACATCTCTTTGGAAAAGGAATTGAACAAGTCCACTACCAGAGACGTCAAGGTCATTGTGTTGTCTTACTTGGTCATGTTCTTGTACGCAAGTCTTGCGTTGAGCAACCGGATCCCTAACTTCACTGACCCTACCACTCTCCTCCGAACAAAAATCTCGATCGGGCTTGCCGGCATTTGTATTGTGCTACTCTCTGTGACCTCTTCTGCTGGTTTGTTTGCAATTCTTGGTATCAAATCGACACTTATCATCGCTGAAGTGATTCCATTCCTTGTGCTTGCCGTGGGTGTTGATAATATCTTCCTTATATCCCATGAGCTAGAACATATCAATGCTTCATACCCTAACGAATCGATTCCAGAGCGGATCTCTCGAGCAGTTGGACGTATAGCTCCTAGTATCACGTTGTCAGCAACCACTCAAATGCTTGCGTTCTCGCTTGGTACTGCTGTCAGCATGCCTGCTGTTCGAAACTTCTCGCTCTACTCTTCAGTGGCTGTGTTTTTCAATGCTTTGCTTCAACTCACGGTTCTTATCTCCTGTTTCTCTTTGGATCAGTTGAGACTTCAGCAGAAGCGTTTGGATGTGTGGCCGTTCTACACTTTGCATTCCAACTCCATTACCAACTCACAGTACGAGAGTCAAGAAAGTAGCCGGTCGCTTTTGCGGTCGCAAATAGTGATCTCCGATGGTGAGGGCCACGAGTCAGTGTTCTCCAACTTATTCTCCAAGTATTATGCGCCAGTCATCTTGAGACAGAACGTCAAGAAATACATTTTGGCAGCATTTGTGGTGTGGTTCGGAATCTCATTGGCATATCTCCCAACCATAGAGTTCGGGCTTGATCAAAGAGTGGCCATCCCCTCGGATTCCTACTTGGTAAACTATTTCACCGATATCTATGACTATTTGAATGTTGGGTCCCCGGTTTATTTCGTGGTCAAGGGCCTTGATGTCACCAAAAGACACAACCAACAAAAATTATGCGGAAGATTCACCACTTGTGATGAGTTCTCATTGGCTAATATCATTGAACAGGAACGCAAGCGGACCGACGTCTCAACTATAATCGAACCAGCAGCAAGCTGGATCGATGATTTCTTCCTTTGGTTGAACCCTGAGCTCGACGAGTGTTGTAGATTCAGAAAGAACACAAACCAGACCCAGGTGTGTCCTCCATATGCTTCTCCAAGAATGTGCGAGGTGTGTTATGCCAACCATGAACCTCAATGGGACACTTCCATGGAAGCATTCCCCGAATCTGAAGAGTTCATGAAATACTTTTCTGTGTGGATTGAATCTCCAAGCACCGCATGTCCTGTGGCCGGAAAGGCTCCTTATTCTCACTCTGTTTCCTATGATATTAATGAAGGCGAAATCTATGCCTCTGTTTTCAGAGCGTCGCATTCGCCTTTAAGATCGCAAGATGATTTGATCAAAGGATATCACGAGAGTTTGAGAATTACAAGGGAACTTAATAGCAGATTGTTTGGAGACATGGAGACGCAAACATTGGTCAGTGAACTGGCCAATGCTTTGGACGTCGCAGATTCACCTGAGGTGTTTGCTTACTCACCATTTTACATATTCTTTGTGCAGTACGAAACTATAGTGTCGCTCACGTTCACGCTTATCGGACTTGCCATCACGATTATTTTTGTCACTTCCTCGTTTTTGCTTGGGTCTTTCACCACGGCTGCTCTTTTGTGCTTGACTGTGGTTGCTATAATGGTGAATGTCGGAGGGGTGATGGCTATCTGGGGAATCTCATTGAATGCCGTGAGTCTTGTCAACTTGGTGATCATTGTTGGATTGGCAGTCGAGTTCTGTGCTCATATTGCCAGGGCATTCACTGTCATTGACAAGTTTGAGTACCGTGACAGCAAGACCATGGGCTCGAAAGTGCAAAGAGCATTCAATGCTTTGACTGGCGTTGGAGGCTCGGTGTTTGGAGGAATTGCCATGACAAAACTTATTGGGGTGTCGGTGTTGGCGTTCACCTCTTCCAAGATCTTTGAGATTTACTACTTTAGAATGTGGTTGTCGTTGGTGATCATTGCTACTTTGCACAGTTTGATGTTGTTGCCAATATTGTTATCGATCTGGGGTGGCCGGTACTACATCTATTCGTCCAAGGCAAGTGTTGTGTCGGATGATTTGGCATGGCGATTACGTTTTGCGGAGATGGGTGGTGAAGACGATTAAGGGTTGGTTCTGGTTGTTTAGCTTATTGTCAGTTACATGCTGGCTAAAAAGGTGTTTTTATATATGGGCGGTAGTAAGAGGCTAAGATTCATATTACATTATTCTATCTTGGGAGTAGTAATGGTTCATGCAGGGTGGAATTGAGGTAAAAGCAACTATGTAACCGGTAGATCCCTGAGGATTTGAATAGATTGATTCTGAGAAAATATGATTAATCGTTGAATCCTTTCTAATGGTAAAGAATCTAATAAGTCAATTAACGCTCAAAGAATGTGCATATGACCGTTAATAATATTTATGAGACATGCATGGTGCATAGCATGAAACACAACCGAGCATACTCATACAATATCTAGACGAATGCTGTCTCAACAGTTCAACGGTGTGCCTCTCCACTACTCCTACTGTTTCCTTATGTGTTGACTTTGCAACTGCCATGTCTCACTGGCTGGTATCATTTGTAACTCGCTTCAATTGTAGTTGTTAGTCTAGTGGCACCTCCACTCAAGTCATCAAGCCATGCTCTACAGGACTCAGCAATGCAAGTAATGTAGCGCAAACTATTCACCTTCTATTAACTTGCCCAAAGACTCTTGCTCCACAAATATAAGACCAAGCTGATAGGTATAGGATGTAATTAAGGTCCTACCTGAACAGTAACGTACTGTCAAAGAAATTAGCACTCTGGAGTCTATAGTATTTATTTCCGGCATGGTTGATTTTGTAATTAATTGTCATTTACTGCTGTCATGATTTGTCAATCCTCAATGAAAATCAACTGCCAACCAATATCCCAGACTCGAGACAGCAACACCTAACAGTATAAAATTTGAATACTCATACCAACTAGGAAGCAAAAATTCCTCTCTGAAAAATATGTCATTGGAAAGAATGTGCCACCACAGACAGTGTTGACCTCGAACAAGACCCATTCTGAAGTAGACTCTGAATTTACATGTTTCCCACGCTCAATCAGTATTGCCTGTTTATCCCTGGGTTTGTCCTCTCTAACTGCAAGCGACAGACTTTAAAACGTAATATTTTTGAGGTGGAACTGAATCTCAGACCGGATTCTGAGTGCAGGTTAGTGGTACTACAGGACCCAACCTTGGCTTTGGTGTCGATCATGCCAGATCTGAGACTTGGCATACCTCCTAGATCTGGTGTGCAGATAGAACATGTGAAACATCAAACGGTTTCGCTGGTACCTCTGTTTGTGTCCCTCACATATTGTAATAGTTTCTGTTTGGCAAGAAGTACCCACGGATAATGTGGTTCGACCACTTTAAACACCATAGTTCTCCTGTACACTCCCACTGATGGTATGCAGCTGGGGCCTCTGACGTTTGAGATTCTGATGTAGCCGGAACGTTATTATAAAAGTCGTGAAGTCCTCAAAAATTGGACCTCATCAAACATGAATATTCTAGTATTGCTACTTGTTCTATTTACTCTCAGAGAGAGCACGGCCGCTCCAGTAGCCAATGCCGACGCAGAGCCTTTGAGTTTGACAAACCTTCTTGCCCGAGGTGCGGTGGTTCTTCCCATCACCACCGACGGAGTGGCCCACTATGTGAACCTCAAATTTGGCAGCAGCAAACAGCTGGTGGCCGTGACTGTCGATACTGGGTCAAGTGACCTTTGGGTTCTTACTTCAGTGACCACCATGAAAGGTAATATCATTTCCCTGCCGGTGAGCAACGTGAAGCTCGACCTCAGCAAGGCAGGGTCCATCGATATCAAGACCTACAAGGGTCTCGATTTCCAGGCAGCTTATGGAATCGGTCAAGTGGGAGGCACCTGGGCTAGAGACTCGATCTATGTGGGCAACAGAAAGCTCTCGAAGGCAACCTTTGCCTTGGCAGGAACCACCAATGATTTACACACTGGGATCTTTGGGCTTGGCCGAAGTCTGGAGAGTGTCAGCACCGTGGAGAAGACCAACCCTGGTAAGACATTCAGTTACGATAGCATTCCAGCTGCGTTGAAGAAGATGAAGGTGATCAAAAAGGCGTCGTACTCGATCCTCCTTCAAAAGTCCGGGACCACCGAGCCGCTGTTGACGTTTGGAAGTTACGATTCAACTATAGCCGGTACTCTTCCAACGATCCCATTCGTGAGTGGTGTCAAGGGACTCAGTGTCATGCTTAAAGAGTTTAGTGGCAACAATGAAAAACCATTGTTCGAAAATGGTGCTGTTCTTCTCGATACTGGTTGCACCTACACCAAGGTGTCTCCTGCCATCTACAAAGCTTTTAGTCAAGGTGCTATTGGGTTTGCTCTGGGATACATTAAGGTGAATTGTGATCAAGGGTACGGTAACTTCGACTTTGTGTTTGAGAAAACCACTATCACGATCCCAGCCACTTCTTTTGTCTACAAGCACACCCAAGGATTTTGCTACTTGGGATTCTCCCAGATGAAAGAAGTCAAATCGCTGGAGCCTCAAATGATCCTTGGGTCGTCTTTCATGAAGCATGTTTACACTTACTTTGATTTGGATGCCGAGGAAGTGGGTATTGCTGCATTGCCTTCCACCAAGAAAGACGCCGCTGCTGCTGCTGCTGCTTTCAAGCAAATGCAGCAACAACAGCAACAGCAACAGCAGGGAACCACCGGTGGTAGTGGGAGCAGCACCAAGAGTGGCTCCAGCGGTAAGAAAGCCAAGAGAGAACCGGCCAAGAAAGTCACAGCCAAAGCCACCACCTCTGGAGGCAAGACCTCGGCAACAGCAACAGCAACTTTCACATACAGCACTGTGAATCCAGCGCTCATGGCCAAGTTGAGTGAAGCTGACGCGGTGGTTCCAAGTTTCACGGTTCCTGCTTCTTTGCACGGAACAGTTAATACTGCAGGATTCAGCAATCCTTTCAAAAGCGTTTCCGTCGCTCAGACTGCTTCGGCCACAAGTTCTTCAGCAAGTGGCTCATCGAGTTCTAAAGCAAGTAGCTCCTCGGCAAGTGGGTCGTCAAGTTCTAAAGCCTCATCAGCGACTACGACTTCGCAAGCCTCCACCACTTCCCATACAACTACTTCACGTACCACCACTAGCAAAGCTGCTAAAACAACAAAGGGCTCAACAAAGAAAACTGGGAAGCTCTCTTTGTTCGGTTAAATATACTTTACATATAGATTAAGATTTTTGGGTTACAATTATAGACTTATAGATTGAAAACCATGTAAGCCGTAACTTGAGCATCCCATATCTCAAACTTAATTCCAGCTTTTGCTTTGACCTCTGGGCTGAATATCGTTATGTCAGAAAAGGTGAGAGAAGTTGCTACCATCTCGACCTCAGACTGTTAGGACGTTTATATGTGACATGAAGCATTGAACATCGTTATATGCATGAGTATTTGATTGGCATTTATGGGAGTGAGTTACGACTCAATACTGAGCTGAGCTTCCACGGAATCACAGACAACCTTCTTTTCATACAGTGGATCATGAAGATTCCAGAGATAGCTTCATATTGCTCCGAGTCATGGAATTATGGTACCTCAAAACAGCAGCGAGCCATTTCCCAACGTCATAGTTGAAATCCTTGGATCTGTCTTTACACAAGCAGTTATTGATAATCTGCCGGGCAGAGGTTCTAATCCAATTCAGGATGGCATTGACTTCTGATATGCCTGTGTGTATGATATTTCTGGCGCTCTAGTGTATATGACGTTGTGGACTACTTGAGCTGCAACTGACTGATAGACGTTGCAATTCAGTAAGCGACACTACTACTCCACAACGCCATTCATGACAAAGAAAACGCGGTGGTAGCCAAAAAAAAAATTAATTAAAGCTTTCTGATCCTTCTTATCTTTGTTAAAATGCTGAACAAAGCGTGAAGTGTCAAAATTTGAAAGTAGGTCAAGCATTATGGGAAACTGGCAGAACAAAATGATTCCTATAGTTAACACAATACCTGGACGATACCCAGGTTTGAAAAATTCAGGCAGCAGAACTTCTATAAAATTCTACATTTTAATTTTCTATGATATTCTTGATGGGACTGGTTACAGTTGAACGTCGTAGCACTTACGAGTGGAAATGGGTGGTTCAAGAAACGGAGCTATGAATTAAGCATGCAAGTTCATAGTGTGTAAACGGAGTGCACATGTACATTGTGCTACCAGAACAAACACAACAAAACACAGTCAGGAATCTTTAAATTTGCTCGAGAAAGAATAAGAGCGGTGAATCACTAATGAGACTATTTTATATACGAAATCGTACTGTTTGGAATTATCCAATGCCTACTTGGACTTCTCAAGCCACTCTCTCAGTAGTCCAATTAGGCCGCCCATTTTCATAAGACCCGCCTAAGACCTGCCTAAATTGAAAGGAGTGTAGGACTAATTTCGGGCAGTCTCCTTGACCAAAGCAGGCTAAACAGATTTGACTCTGAAACCTTTTTCTTTTTCACAAGATTCGCGTGGACTTTTCTCATTCTCCAAACGTATCACATCAATACCTATTAGCTTCAACCTTGAAATTCTAGAACAGTCTTTAACAATTTAGATACTTGTAGCTTCATTGAGTCTTATCTTATAAACTAATGTAACCGACATCACTACTAGTCAACTAGAATAATACACATTCTGAGCTAACCTAGTTTAATACTAGGCCAGTAACTCAGCTACATCCTAACATCCACTCTTAGTGTCACGTACTAGTAGCCTCATTAGTTCAAACTACTCACTTCGCTACTCACTACTCACCTCACATACTGCTACCTACCTCACTAGTAACGTCGACCCTTTAAATTGCTGATGGCTAAGCCACCACTTACCATAGTTATGGGCGGCGTAATAATATTACTGAGAGCTGTTGACAATTGAGGTAGACCAGACCCCCAAATATTATTCGCCAAGTACCATAGATAAAAGTACCATAGATAAAAGCACCCCAGTAAATGTCAAGAAACAAGGCAACACTACACGACAGAGTTAGAGTTAAATAGTAAGGTTGGGGAAGGAGTGGAGACTACTGAGGAGACAATTAGTACCCACCTGCCAGAGTGACGGTTCAGGTGGAGCAAGTGACTCGTCACACGATCAGGAGCAAAGTCAAGCGAAAGCACGATCCCAGTTGGCAAATGAATGACGGCCGGGGAGCTGACCCCTTGCAAGAGCGTACGAGGTTCGGGCAACACTGTTTCGCGAATCTGGGGATCTGATGTTTCACATTGCACCAGCTTACCACAGATCTGGAATTCGCAGTCAGACACCGACGCGGGTTTGAGATTGGCTTGTGGGATATAATCAGATTCCAGACCTTGATGACTGGAGCAGGGTTCACTGAGACATCTGTATGACCATATAATACTGGACCATATAATACTCGACGATATATCAAACACTCAGACCACCCAGGACCACCCCTGTGAGAATCCACATTTATGGTGCCACCAGGTCAGGCAGTGTCGCATGGGCTTGCCGCAACCCAAACGGTAGGGGAAGAAAACGCGCAGCACCGGGTTAAAAATAGCCACCGGTAGTAAACAAGTGCCCAAGCCGCGGGGTGACCCGGCGGTTTTGGATTCCTAGAACCGGATACCTGCTGCGGACTGATGCGCGATACTGGTTTTAGCCTGCAGCAGCGGCGATTGTACATTTCCATAACTGTGGTAGGTGGTGGGTGGTGGGTGGGCTAGTACGTGAGAAACTAGTACGTGTCTGATAGGAGGTGATGCTTGTAATATTGAAGGCTGGTCAACCATTCAAGACCATTCAAGACCCCAGTAAGTTGATCAATTTACCAACTCAATTAAGAACGTCCCCAATGTTTAGGCTACCACAGTTGTGTCAGGATTCAAATCATTGGACCCATGACCAATATCTGGCCAGACGAAAGCCAAACCTAAACCGTGAAGGGGGTGAGGATCCTAAGGAGGGGTGGCTCAATTGAAAGTTATATACAGGAGTTTAATTTGTGACGGGAATATGAAACGGGTTGCAGTTCACAGCTGTTTACCGTTCACCTTCTGTTGTTGTCCACCTCCTGTTGTTTTGTCCATCCTCTCTCATTGCAACTGCCACTCCGTTTCACATTTATTACTAACAGGGCCCAGTTACCAAAGCGGTGCAAACCGTTCTGGTTTGAGCCGGGCGGCAGCCCGATGCAGGCCGACGCGTAGGCGGATGTTTGAAGCATAGTGAACAATCCCTAGTGTAGTAGGTTAGCACAGGATCTCGAGCCAGAGCTGTGGGTGGGCGTATAAAAGGGCGTAGGGATCCTTTTTTTTTAGTTTGAGAAAATTGTTTGGGTTCCTGTCCTGATTTTGTAACCGTACTATAACACTTTGCAATATGTCCTACACGTTCGAGTGGCCTGCTGGTCCTAAAGAGGTGATTGTCACCGGTAGCTTTGACGACTGGAAGAAGTCGTTGCCACTTGTCAAGCAAGCCGACGGCAGCTTCTCGCTCACGGTGCCGGTGAAAGACGCCAGCGACAAGAACTACTTCAAGTACATTGTTGACGGCGAGTGGTCCATCAGCGACAAGCACCCTAAGGACACTGACGACAAAGGAAACGTCAACAACGTGTACACCAAGGAGGATCTTTTTACTGACGCTAAGGACACCACTGCCATTCCAGAGGCTGGAGGATTAGCTGCTGCCACCGTGCCAGCTGAGACGGCTGAGGAGAAGGCTTTGGCTAAGAAGGAGGCCAAGGAGAAGGAAGCTAAGGAAAAGGCCGAGAAGAAGGCTGCAGCTGAGAAGGCTAAGAAGGAAGCCAAGGAGAAGGCTGATAAGGAGAAGGCCGAGAAGAAGGCCGCTGCCGACAAGGCCAAGAAGGAGGCCAAGGAGAAGGCCGAGAAGGAAAAAGCTGAGAAGAAGGCTGCTGCTGAGGCTGCTAAGAAAGAGGCTACTGAGAAGGCCGAGAAAGAGAAGGCCGAGAAGAAGGCTGCAGCCGAAGCTGCCAAGAAAGAGGCTGCTGAGAAGAAGGTAGCTGCTGAGAAGGCTAAGAAGGAGGCTGCCGACAAGGCTAAGAAGGAGAAGGCCGACAAGAAGGCCGAGAAAGAGGCTGCCAAGAAAGAGTTGATCGAGAAGGCCAAGGCCGAGAAGGACAAGAAGTTGGCTGCTGCTGCCGCTGCTGCCGCCACTGCTGCTGCCGGTGTCACTGCTGCCGTTGCCAAGACCGGTGACAAGAAGGAGGAGACTCCAAAGGAAGTCACCGAGACTCCAGCCGAGGAGACTGCCGAGGTCAAGGCCGAGACCAAGACCGAGACCAAGCCAAAGGGCAATGCTCTTGCTTCTGTGAAGAGAAGAGTTTCTGTTTTCGGAACCAAGGGTCTTAAGAAAGAGGCCAAGAAATTGTCCAAGAAGTCCAAGAGTGGTGAATCTAAGGAAGAGTCCAAGGAGGGAGCCAAGGAAGAGGCATCTTCTTCTGAGGAAGAGCCAGCTGCTGCTACTGAGGAGCCAGTTACTAAAGAAGCTGAGCCAGTTGTTGCTGCTGAGGAACCAGTTGCTGAGACCCCAGCTGCTACTGAAGAGCCAGTTGTTGCTACTGAGGAGCCAGCTGCCGTTGAGGAGCCAGTTGCTGCTACTACTGAAGAGCCAGTGGTTGCCAAGGAGGTCGAACCAGAAGCTGAGGCTGAGCCAGAAGCTGAAGAGGAAGCCGAAGAGGAAGAGGAAGAAGAAGAGGAAGAGGAAGAGGATGACGGAAGCCCAGTTGCCGAGGGTAAGAAGCTTCTTAAGTCTGCCAAGAAGGTCAAGAAGCACTCTGAGACCCTCAAGAAGATCGAGGGTAAGGACGACTTGATCAAGAAGGCCAAGAAGAGATTCTCTCTTTTCGGATCTGCTCACCTTCCAAAAGATTTCTTGAAGAAGGAGAAGGCCAAGGAAGAGAAGTCCACTGACAAATCTGTCAAGGAAGTCAAGAAGGTCGAGGACACCGTCGACGCTCCAGTGACTTTGGACCCAGCAGCTGAGCCAGAGACTGAGACCAAGGCTGTTGAGCCAGTGGTTGCCAAGCAAGAGCCAGTTGTTGAGCCAGTTGCCGAGCCAACCACCGAGGCTGTCACTGAGCCAGTCAAGGAACCAGTTGTCGAGCCGGTTGCTGAGCCAGTCAAGGAGCCAGTTGTCGAGCCAGTTGCTGTACCAGTTGCTGAGCCAGTCACTGAGACCCCAGCCGAAGAGATCAAGGACGCCAAGGTTGCTCCAGTCGAGGACGTGAAGCCAGAGACCACTACCGAGAAAGTGGAGGAGAAGCTCAGCAAGAAGGAGAAGAGAAGAAGTGCTGTGTTCACCAAGTTGAAGAGCATCTTTTAAGAACCCTGAACCGTTCTGCTTTGTTTTTTTGATATCCGACCATTTATTTTTGTACTTTGTATTGTTACAGTTTGATTTATCTTAATAATTAATATACTTTGATAGTTATGGTGAGTAGGTGGAGCGGAGTGGAGTGGACTTGGAAGCTGTCTGATAAGAGAGTGTGACGTAGCAAGACAGGGGTAGAAAGATTGGCGAGTGTGATAACCAATGATGGACGGTTGACCAGCATTGAAGATCAGCAGTGGTTGGATTAGTGGGATTATGGATTTGCAGGTTGGGAGTTTCGAAGTTGGCAAGAGACTGGTCAGGGAGGAGCAAGGAAGATAGGGTACGTTGGTAAACGACATGGACTGTGGACGGTTAGCTTATGGTTTGATGATCGATAACCGGGATTCATTGTTTCAGATTGTCAAGGTTGGAGGAGATTAGAAGTGGGAGGGAGAAGAGTGAGAGGAGAGTAGAATTGTGATTAGGAAAGAAGAGAAGTGAGAAAAAGTAGTGATGTGAGAGAAAGAAGAAGTCGGATTTGAAGTTTAAGAGAGAGAATTGAAGTGATATCAGATAGAGAGTATAGAGATTGTCATGATAGAGGGTCTGCAGTAGAAGATATTCCTTAGCAGTCCACCCACTAAACCCAACATCACAGCCAAACCTTGAAGTGAGTACCTCACCGAGTGAGTGTGATATGTGAGTGGTGCATAGTGACTAAACCTGTAAAATTATCCATGAATTATGGCGTGCAGAAATAAGAGAGAGAACAGGAGTTGTCAGAGTATTAGTCTACTAGAATATCCACACATCCACGACAGCACCGTCCAACAGAGAAGCACCCCATAATTAAATAGTCAATACCCCATTAATCAATCAATGGAACGATCTCAGGACCGAACGGTGCTTCGTCCTGCTTCCACTTGAGCTTTCCTATCGATGAGGCACTCAACATGAAATTTCTCAGTGGTGTGTAATTTAGTCGATGTAGATAAAGTTAATTGCGAGGAATTCGGGTTCTCCAGAGAAGTCATGATAACCGAAATTAATTACCAAACGGCAATAACAGTTAATAAAGTAATAATAAATTATTGGTGCACATTCCAAGGAATTGCCGAGATTACTGATTAATTATTATTTCAAGTATTAAGCGAATGGTGGAATAATATTTTGAACTGTAAGTTGGGGCACCAGTGTTCTACGCATATTTCATTGATTAACTGCAAATCATTGCTCAATTGTTTGCTATTGATTTGTCGATTTCACCTCCATCTCTTGATTAGTCAGATGGGTCCTATTAACCCTGGCTGCAATCGGTGTCCGTTCTGTTCTCTGACTTACATATTCCTATACACGTAGTGGCATGCCACATGTGATACATGGCAGTGGGTGTTTCTAGTCGTTGGTGTTTCTCTAACGTGTAACTGTGCCTCTTACATATTTCTCACATACCTCTGACACGGTTACACTGTTACACACACACTGTTATACTGTACACTCACCCTCTTACACACACTGCTACACTATCACCTCACTCTCTTACGTGCACTCCAACAAACCTAACTCCGACACACCCCCGTTATCTCTCCTTCTTATCTACCGTGCATCCTACCACTAACTATCACTGCCAGTGTTACTCACAATCAATACTACTCACATAATCCAGAGTCCAACCACTCACATAAATACCCACCTCACAGCTCATATCAATACCCACCTCACCACATCAACATCCCCCCAACCTAATCAAAAACCTAATCATCAAAACTGTATTCCTCACACCCCATGGCCGCTGCTTTCTACGTCCTGACAACCACTAAGACACACCAGGATCCACCTCAGCCCCACAACAGTCTGGTCCTTCTCCACTGGCAAACTCTAAACCTCCGTTTTCGCCAAGTACACCACCACGCAAACCGCATCTGGTCCCTCCTTCATACCCTATCTCCCATACGAGAAATTGACTCCTCTGGAGCGACTGTCCATGCTATCTTCCATGCTAGCCAAAACCCAAATCACCGTTTCGCACTGGTCTAACCCATGTACAATAGCGCACCCCCCATTACCTAACGCGCACGTGACCAAGCCCACGCCATTCCACGCCCCAACACCCCGTCCGCTTCCCTAATCGATTTTTTTTTTCGCTCGGATAGTAGTAACGCATTGCAACCTTTGCTTTTTTCTTTCAAACCCATTACCGGTTTGGTGATTTGTCTAAGCCCGGTTGTAACTTTTTTTTCCCAGGTCTTAGGTTGCCCACGAAATTTTTCTGTTTCAACATCGAAATCTTCCGCCAGATCGCCAGTCTTTAGTGCTGCTCCCCTGCCCTCGCTAGCCTGCTTGCTTATCCTGCTATCTGTCTATACTCCCAACCACCCCCTGATCCACACCCCCGAAAAGAACACACCTGAAATCCCGTTTGGATCCATTGCGCAGTGTTTGTTTTTCTTTGGGATCCAGGGTTTTTTTCATCCTTTGTTTGTTCGATGGCTCACCCATAGTTCTCAATTGGCCCTACCCTTTCCTGACTCCTAGTATTCTCTGGTCGCTGTTGTCCATCCAGCCTGTGTCACTGCCTGCTTGCAATCACTCTTCCCTATCGGTGTTCGAAACACACTTCTAATTTTAGTGGGATCAGCGCAAGTTTTAGCGTCCGGTGACTTTCTGATATTTTGTTTATCGTGCCGACACTTCCACTCCTCGCCGAACCATGTGGTCTCCAATACAAAGCTTTGTCACGGTGGTGGCCGCCTGCTGTGCTGTGGTGACTGCTGCTGACATCTCGATCTGCTCCAACCAGAACACCGGTGTTACCTCGTCTCTGTCAGAGTACCAGTCCAATGGCTTGTGTATCGACACCTGCCAGGCCCTGGGCTATGCCTACGCTATTGTCTCGGGCACCCAATGCTCGTGCTCCAACTACGCTCCATCGTCGCTGGTGTCGAGCTCCAACTGTGACGTCGACTGTCCTGGGTATCCTCTGGAGAAGTGTGCAGGTGACGGTTACTACGGGTACATTGAAATAGGCACCCCAAGTGGAACCCAGTCCTCCAGTTCTTCCAGCACAAGTTCCAGCACAAGTTCCTCTTCGAGATCGTCGTCATCACTGAGTTCGGCTGCTTCTGCTACTACTGTTGTTGTTACTTCTACATCTGTCAGTGGAGGCAGAGCTCTGACTCAAACCTCAGTCATAGTGATCACCACCTCCAATTCCGTACAGGAAACAACCATCCGAACTACATCCACCGTTGTCAACAGCTCGGCTGACCTTACTACATCGCTTATTGTCAGTTCAGAAGTGGTGTCAAGCAGCAGTTCTTCTTCTGCTTCGTCATCGTCTTCTGCTTCTAGATCTTCAAGCTCAGCCAGTTCGTCGTCGTCCACATCGTCTGCTGCTGCCCATACAAGTTCCACAGCTGCGTCCACTGACACCAACGCAAAATCAAAATCAAACTCGTTCTGGGACTCGCCCGGGAAAGTCGGAGGCACGTTTGCGTCCGTGGGGATTGTGCTTCTCATTATCATTGCGCTCTTGATGTTCATGTATCTCCGACGCAAGTACAACCAGAACAATTTTGGCACCAACAACCAAAGCGGAATCTTGACTGGAACTGCAGGCTCAGTCAACGACTCGACTTTGCTCAATTCGCCAGTCAACGAGAAGAACTCGCATCGGTTCATCAGCGACGGTGACACCATTATACCTATTCCATTTGGAGGAGACGTCGACCAGAGGCTTGATCCTGGACGAATGTTCTACAACAACGTCGGAGCAGAAAACGAAAGTAAGAAGTCGATCAGCGACGAGTACGACTACTCGCGCAAGTTCTTACGAGTAGCGAACCCAGACCTTGGACTACGAAGCTTTATTTCCAAGAGCAGTGCCCGCGACTCCATTGGCAAGGAAGACAGATGACCCAAATCCCATTAGAAGGCTCATGACATACCAAGGCACCTCGCCTGCTTTGTTGCTGGAAACTGTTACACGATTTCCTCAATCAAGCGCCAAGACGTTGCGCGGACTAATCCAATTGTGGACTCACTGCCCCCTTCCACGGCCCAATCTTACACTCATTTGACACTCATGTCGCTCATTTACAATCTGATAGATTTTTGTTACCGGATTCGAAACCGCGGTCTCAAACACTCATGGTTTCCTCACCTGAACTACGTCAGTTCTAATACTACTATATCATACCCACGACTGACTGATGATTTTTTTATTTCACGGGACAGAGCCACCAACATACTTTTTTTAGCTGTATATTACATTTAGGTTACTCAATTGAGACATTTATTACTTGTGGTAGTGACTAGTTTAGAGAAATTGTGGTGTGTACATGGGGTTATATGTGTGAGATCCACATCTAGTAAACAACCAGTGAAATTCTGTAACCAATTTGTAAACAACTAGTGCACATTTTGTAAACAATTACTACACACCAGTAAACAATCAATAAACAACCAGTAACAACCTGTACACATGTTAACGGTCCCAGACCAACACATTCTATTTTCGATATACTGTTCTTCATGCATACACTCCCACGCTACTTGACAAGAAGATCACCCCAACCCTGGTTGTTAGTAAATGTAAGTAAAGAAATATAAGTGGAAAATAGCAATGCCAAATAACTCACCCAAAACTCGCACTGGCTATCAAACTGTACACAACATATTGCAAGTTATGAACAAGTGCCATCCTACTTGAAGAGGCCGACTTTGGAATCAAGAAATTCAAGAAAATAAACAAAATCGAAACCACCAACAACCCGGTGGCAATAAGCAGATGGTCCGACAATGGGATTGACGGCTTGAACGTCTTTGCGTCCTCGAATTCTTGTGTCAATCTATTGTAACTCATTGTGATTCGGTGTTAACTTGGGTATGTATCAGAGAATATAAGAGGTGAAAAGTTGCCCGGCTGAGGTAGGAGCCCTGCCAGGAGCCCTCCCACTGCTAATGCTCCCCGAGGTTACGCAGCCTCTCCCCGTTACGAGCCCCGCTGATTGCCCCGTTACGAGCACGGCACACCCTTTTAAGGTTGGAATTGCTTATGCACACCGCAGTCTTGGTATACATGTAGGCTGTGGACTGACCCCTCAACCGGGATCGCACGCGCCACACGTGACCGAAACGCGCCCCGGGTAACCACCGTCTTTGGGATGACGCTTGGTTTGCCTAGGGAAACTAACTGCCGGGTCGGGCAGGTTCAAGGGTGGCTATAGCTTGAGGATTTGAAGCAACACTTTGGCAGTTGGTTTTTCGGTTGCACAGGGTGATTCGATTGGGCATTTGCTTTCACAGGACATGCTCTCCCACAGAACATGCCAGCACAGTACATGCCACCTCTCCGCGTGACCAGGCCAGACCCCGTGCCAATACCTCCCACGAAAAAAGAACCGGTGCAAAGTTGGTAAAGGCAAAGCGGTTCTTGGCAAAAAATTGTTAGTGGCAGTTGCGCCCTTGTAATGCTGTAATCCGGTTTTTCTTATATATTATGGTTCTCGCATCCGCCAGGCGTCTTTTTCCCATCACCTTCGTATACTCTGTGCAACCCCCCGGTGCCCACACCCATTATATCTGAAGCGTTTTTCCACCGATGCATATCAAATCCGAATATTCCCAGGTCCCCGTGCCAACCTTGAAGTCCAACCTGTTCAACGGCAACGGCCACCACGAGATCCCTCGGTCTGACTTCTACGACGACGGGTCCCACTTGCACCACCAGGGGCTCAACAACATTGCTGTGACTCCTGAGATGCAAGCCATGGCCCAGGGCGGCTACAGCTCCAAGTCCAGTGTCGACTCGTACTACCTGAACTCGGTGTCTCCAAAGAGTGTGTCGTCAGTGTCCAGTGCAGGGTCCAACGGATCCTCACCAAAACTTGCCAACTCGGGAGCACACTACTCGAACCGCAGCAGTGTTTCTTCTACTGGAGGCAACAAGCCGGTCAACAGTTTCCCTACGTTGTTGACTCCGGACGTCAACACCAGTGCCATTCCTAATGGCCAGATCCCATCGTTGATGTCGGTGTTGGACAACCACAACCCGACCAGCGAACGGTTGTTCAGCGACAGTTTCAGCCAGACCCGCAAGCTCGCTTTGCCTGCTGACTTGCAGCAGAAAACAACGTTGCCTCCGGTCAACTCGTTGCCGTCCATTAGTCATCTGATCCAGCAGCAGAACGCAGAGGCCAAGATCAACGGCCGCAACAAGGCCCGCAAGTCCAAGGACGACCAGAATGCTGGCCCGTTGACCTGCAAGTGGGGTCCCTGTACCGATCTCTTTGACAGTGCCGAGCTGTTGTACGCCCATCTCTGTGACGTCCACGTCGGACGCAAGTGCAACCGCAACTTGAACCTCACCTGCCACTGGGACACCTGCAGAGTCGTCACCGTCAAGCGAGACCACATCACGTCGCACCTCCGTGTGCACGTTCCGTTGAAACCGTTTGGATGTCAGAGCTGTGGTAAGAAGTTCAAGAGACCCCAGGACTTGAAGAAGCACATGAAGACCCACATGGACGACATGCAGAGCTACAACACCCCACAGAACGGCTACTACAACAACGGCTCGATGAACTTTGGCAACAACGTCGACTTCAACTCGTTCGACAGCTACCTCTTCACTGGCCAGATCCGCAACAACATCAACGGCCACCAGGACTTCTCGAACCAGTTGCAGCACCCGACCTTCAACGGCATGGCCAACAACGATGTGTTTGCCAACGACAAGAAGCGTAAGCCTACCGGTGAGTTGATCGGGAACTTCTACGACGACCTCAAACGTTCGAAGATCTCTTCCAACTACAGTACCGAGATGGCTTCCAAGCTCAACTACCTTGACAGTTCGGTCAGAAGCCACCAAGACTACTCGTTGCCTCCTATCTACAACGGGTCTCAAGGCAGAGGACTCACCACGACCAACCTCAAGTCCAGCGACTTGATCGAGGCCGACAAGTTCTTCAAGCAGTTGTCGTCGTCGATCGACCAGCAAATGGGCTACAAGCCTCAGGACAGATCGGCCCCTCAGCCAGCAGGCATGTACCAACAGCAGAGTGTCAACAGCCAGCTATACCCTACGTTGCCGAACAACAACAGCAGCTTGCACTACCCACGGGTGGCCTCGAGATTCTCGTACGACAACGTCAGACGCTACGACATTGGGGTCAACCAGAAGACTAGCAAGGCCGAGGCCGAAGAAGCCAAGGACGACGTGGAGGACGCCAGCGAGTTGCTTGGTAAGTTGAGCATTGCTCCAAAGGCCGAGGACGAGTTGCAGAGACACAAGGAGTTGGTGCTGACCATCAGACAGTGGATTGCCAAGGCCCTTGAGGAGAGCAAAAACACCAAGGTCGAGACCAAGCAAGAAGACACCAAGAGATTGTACCCTGTTGTGTCAGCTCACTAGTTATGTTGAATTTGTTTCGTTTGTGGGGCCTTCAAGGACAAACAGTCCCGCACGGGTTGTCGGTTTTTTCTTCGGGTGATGTTTGTTTTTCTCTTTAGTTTTATATTGTATTACACATTTTGGATTAAGCGTTGTAGGGGGCAGAGAGGAAGAGTATCTGAGAGGAAGAGAATTTAACATGAGAGGAATCTGAGAAGGACAGGATCTAAGAAGAGCAGTTTCCAGGAAGAGTATCTAAGAAGAGTGGAATCTGATAAGTGAGGAATCTGAGAATAGTAATATTTCAGAAGGACAGTATCTAAGAGGAGCAGTTTCTAAGGACAGTATCTTGGTAGAGCAATATCTAAGAAGACCAGCATCAAAGAGAACCTACAAGAGCATCCTACAAGAGCGGAATCTAAGAACAACATCTAAAGAGCAGCCTGACATGGAAGCAGGGCTAAGGACAATCCTACAACACCCCAATCCATCAGCAACTCACAAGCGAGATCCAGACACAAGCAAACAGGATCTGGAGAAAAGGCTGTGGGGGTTGGCGAAAAAGAAACATTCACTGTCATTTTGAGTTGTGGGGTATCCGTTTTAGAGTTGAGTCAGACATTCACCATTGAAAGTCTTGGAAGATTGGCATAATCCAAAACTGTTAGCAACTGAGTTGCGGTTGCTGTTCCTGGGGTGTGGTGCTGCTAATTTACTCTACGGTTAGTCCATTGATACTTGTTGCTTTAACAGTTTTTGCTCGATTTTTTTTTGTTTGATGTCAAGTCGTTCACGAGGAATACTCTAGTAACTCCCGTTCCCACTGTCTCAGAGCAAATGATCTCCCGAACTTAGGTGCAGGTTCGCAACTTTTATTGTATGTGTCACGTGAAATTATGGTTCTTGTGGTGCCGTAGAATCACATCCGAAGCCGTGAGTAACAAGCTTGGTAGTTCACAGAACTCGTTGGTTCTTAAAACCAGTAAGAATATATTTGGATTGGCGTTCCAAACCTGGGAACATGAAAAATCGACCCCTAAGCCACCCTTACGAAGTGGAATTTCCCATTTTCTCGTACTGTGCAAGTCTCATAATGTGAGTCTACAGGAGGCATTTCCTTCAATCCTAGTACCCATTGCTCCTTCTCCATTACTAATATAGTAAGACATTTGACAGAAACGAAACTGGTTCAATGGATGTAGAACTGGAGTTTACTAAAACAATAGAACTGTGGAATAATGGACGGGTGAAGTGTACGTGAAGAGTACAATAAGAGCTCTGTGCCTGGAGTCTCGGTAAGAACACAATGACTGACAATCGACAGTGTCCTTATTGGCTGTTGAATGGTTTCTGATTGTTATCTCACTATCTATCGTCTGTCGTAACGCTTCTAGCAGTATCTGTAATTCTAGAATTTCTTACTTCACTTCTCAATTGCTAATTCATTACTTCTCATTGCTCGCTGCATTTCACCTTACAAGTTTACTATAACTCTCGAGTACTCATGTAGTCCACAATGCCAACAATTTACAATCAACTGCATAATCCTTACCGCAATAACAGCCGTAAACTTTGTCCACCACTGTTTTCTACAAAAAAATAATAGTAAATCTGATTTAACACGCTAAAAAAACTCAGAACTTCGTCAATCATTCTTTCTTCTCAAGTGGTGCAACCTTACAGACCAAGTCTGCAGAGTCGACATTGTCGTTGTCCTTGACAGAGAGATCGCTGACGACACCTTCGTGTGGGGCACTGATCACCATCTCCATCTTCATGGCAGACAACACACACAATGGGTCACCCTTCTTGACCGAGGACCCGTTGTGGACCTTGACCTCGACAATGACACCGGCCATTGGCGATCCAACCTCCTCTGGCTTGTGAGCGTCGGCCTTGGCCTTGACCACTCTCTCGACCTTGACGCTTCTGTCCTCGACTGTGACCTTTCTCAACTCTCCGTTCAACTGGTAGTAGACATCCTTCTTACCCTCGACGGCTCCCGAGATGGCAGTCATCTTGGCAATCAAGATCTTACCTTCCTCGATCTCAACCGAGATTTCCTCGTCGATTTGTGGAGGAGCCAAGAAGTATCTGGTTGGCACGACAGACAAGTCGCCGTACTTCTCCTTGATCTTCTGGAAGTCCTCGTACACCTTAGGGTACATGTTGTAGGAAGCAACGTCGTCATCAGTGATGTTCTCGTATCTGCTGGCCAAGTCTTCCTTGATAGCTTCCAAGTCAAATGGAGCCAACTCCAAACCTGGACGCACATCCAACTTTCTTCTCTTGCCCTTCAAGATGTCGGTTCTCAAAGGCTCTGGGAACCCTCCGTATGGCTGACCAATCTTACCCTCGAAGAAGTCCAACACAGAGTCTGGGAAGTCCAAGGAACCAGCCAAACGCTTGACGTCGTCGGCATTGAGCTTGTTGGACACCATGAACTGGGCCAAGTCTCCAACAACCTTGGAGGTAGGCGTCACCTTGACAATGTCTCCCAACAAGTAGTTGGCCTCTCTGTAAGCCGACTTGGTCTCGAGCCATTGCTCGCCCAAACCCACCTGTTGGGCCTGGAAGATCAAGTTGGTCAATTGACCACCTGGGATCTCGTGCGAGTACACCTCTGGGTCTGGACCCTTGAGGTCGGCCTCGAACACAGAGTACAACAACCGCATTTGAGCCCAGTAGGTGTCAA
Source organism: Saccharomycopsis guyanensis (assembly GCA_030578595.1). Lineage (NCBI taxonomy): Eukaryota > Fungi > Ascomycota > Saccharomycetes > Ascoideales > Saccharomycopsidaceae > Saccharomycopsis > Saccharomycopsis guyanensis. The sequence continues at coordinate 468,714 of JAJMSQ010000004.1, forward strand.
TGGCAGTCAACTGTGCTGGGTCCAATCCGGTTGGGATGTCGTCCAACGAAGCAATGACGGCGTTGATCGATGGCTGAGAAGTGAGTCCAGACAAAGAGTTGGAAGCACAGTCAACAGCATCGGCACCAGCCTGAGCACAGGCAACCATGGAGGCAACACCGGTACCGGCAGAGTCGTGGGTGTGCACGTGGATTGGCAAGTCTGGATATCTCTTTCTGATGGCACCAATCAACTTGGTGGCAGCAGTAGGTCTCAAAGTACCGGCCATATCCTTGATACCCAAGACATGGGTGCCCATCTCAACAACCTTGTCAACAAAGCCAAGGTAGTACTCCAAGTTGTACTTTTTGCCTGGCTGCAACATGTCACCGGAGTAACAGACGGTGGCCTCGACCACACCTCCGGCCTTTTTGACGGCATCGACACCGACCTTCAACTGTTCCAAGTCGTTCAAGGCGTCGAACACTCTGAAGATATCAACACCGTTGTCCTTGGCCTGCTTGACAAACTGGTCAATGGCGTTGTCTGGCAACGAGGAGTAGGCCACACCGTTGGCTCCACGCAACAACATCTGGAATGGGATGTTTGGCACGGCTTTCTTCAACTTTCTCAATCTTTCCCATGGGTCCTCGTACAAGAAACGCATGGCAACGTCGAAAGTAGCTCCTCCCCAACACTCGAGGGCGTAGGCACCCTTCAAGGCATGGGAGGTGGCTGGAGCAATGGCCAACAAGTCGTAGGTACGCACTCTGGTGGCCAACAACGATTGATGAGCGTCTCTCCAGGTGGTGTCCATGATCAAACAACCCTTGTTGTTTCTGACGGCCTTAGCGAAAGCCTCAGGTCCTTTCTCGACCAAGATGTTTCTCCAACCCTCCTTGGCTGGAGAAGACGTGTCAATGACATTGCCCTTGGAGTCGTGGAGAACTGGGATGATAGGCTCGGTAAGAAGCTTTGGAATACCAACCTGGCCCTTGATCGACGACCCGTTGACAGCCAAGTCGGCCAAGTAGTGCAAGATCTTCTGGGCTCTGTTCTTGGACTGGACCATCTCGAACAACTTAGGAGTGTCATCAATGAAAGTGGTCCAACAGTCACTGGTGATGAAAGTTGGATGGGTGAGCAACGTCAACAAGAACGGGATGTTGGTCTTGACACCTCTGATTCTGAACTCGATCAACGCACGGATCATCTTTCTTCTGGCAATCTCGTAGGTGCTACCGGAACAAGAACATTTCACCAACATGGAATCGTAATGTGGAGAAATGACACTTCCAGCAAACCCGTTACCACCGTCCAAACGAACTCCGTTACCACCAGCAGAACGGTACACCTCGATCTTACCAGTGTCTGGTTGGAATCCCTTGGCTGGGTCCTCGGTGGTGATTCTGCACTGGATAGCAAACCCTCTGGTGGTGACCTTGTCTTGCAACAAACCAAGGTCTTTCAAGGAAGCACCGGCAGTGATCTGGATCTGGGCACTGACAACATCAACACCAGTGATCTCCTCGGTGATGGTATGCTCGACCTGGATTCTAGGGTTGATCTCAATGAAGTAGTGTCTGTTTTGAGCGTCGACCAAGAACTCGGCAGTACCGGCATTGACATAGTTAGCAGTCTTGGCGAGTTTCACAGCATCGGTTAAAATGGCGTTTCTCACCTCAATTGGAAGAGTCTTGGCTGGAGCAATCTCCACCACTTTCTGGTGTCTTCTCTGGACAGAACAGTCTCTCTCGAACAAATGGATCACGTTGCCGTACTGGTCGGCCAACAATTGCACCTCAATGTGCTTTGGTTTGTCCAAGAACCGTTCGACGAAACAGGTCCCGTTACCAAACGCAGTCTTGGCCTCAGAAGTGGCACGGTTGAATGCGTCCTTGATGTCGTCGCCTTCACGAACAACACGCATACCTCTTCCACCTCCACCAAAAGCAGCCTTGATGATCACCGGGAACCCGTACTTGTCAACAAACTCCTGAGCTTCTTCTGGACTGTTGATTGGTCCAGGAGTACCAGGGACAGTTGGAACCCCGGCCTTGTCAGCAAGGATTCTGGCACTGACCTTGTCACCAACAGCATCAATGACCTCAGGAGGCGGGCCAATCCACTTGATTCCAGCGTCAATGACCTTGCGAGCAAAGGCAGAGTTCTCGGACAAGAACCCGTACCCCGGGTGGATCATGTTGACGTCGTGCTCAAGGGCAATCTTGACTATCTCGTCGATCTGCAAGTAGGCCTGCACGGGGGAGAACTGGCCCTTGGCGCCTATCACGTAGGCCTCGTCGGCCTTCAATCTGTGCATCGACAACCGGTCCTCGTGGGAGTAGATGGCCACGGTCTTCATGGCCAACTCGTGGGCGGTTCTGAAGATTCTGATCGGGATCTCGCCACGGTTGGCCACGAGGATCTTGTTCAACGAGCCCAACACCGAGTTCTCGTCTCGGATTTCGCCAATGTCGGCGGGTCTCTTGACTTTCACTTCAGACATTGCGCGAGATAACTGATAAGCGTGTGGGGCAGGCTAACAGCGGGTGGGACACAGGGACTGACGGGGCAAACAACAAGCGGAATACTCTGGGGCGTGCGGGTCAACTGTGGGGTGCTGGGGACACGGCAATTGGCACAGGCACAAAGTATTGTCGACTGAATCTGGGGTAGGAAATTCGGAGGTCGCCTGGGTGCTCCAGTATATTTATACTCGCAACCCTACAAATGAGTAATAGCACAAGACATGCATTGCGCTGCAGGGTTACACTCGAGACTGGCACCGGGGAATGCGGTGGAAGAACAGCACTGCAAACTCTGATTGTGCTGGCACGATCGCCATTGACCAGCCAATGGGTGGACCTTGCAAGTCCCGAGTCGGTAGCACTGGTCTGGCAATCAGTTGCCAATGAAACCGGGTCCCGAGGATATCTGCCGCACGATCATGCAGTTTTTGATGACGCACTCCCAACAGCATCGGCCGGGCAACGCTGGCTGGTGGGCAACACACCACCTTGGTGCTGGGCTGCTCCAATCATTGCAGTTGTTTCAGCGATCAGTGACCTATCCACTGTGCACCTGTTATCAGTTGAGTAAATTGAGTTCCGGACTTGGGGGTGACAACGTCGCCATCCTGCGAAGTTCTGACACTTTGCTATGCTGGCTCCCCACGACCCACGCTCGGTTTGGGTGTTTGTAGTCCCGGGGCTTGGGTCTCGGCTGGTTGACAGATCGTAGCAGCAGCCCGGCCGGCCCCAACTAGATCAGTTCCCCTAGTCCAGCCGAAACCTCCGGGGCGTAGCAGCCAGTAGCCAAAGGAGTACTGGATTACCGACCGGCTTTGGACTTGGTAGTCAATGGCATGGTCAATGGCCCGGACTGACTACGATATTGACGTCCATGAGATAACTGGTGGTGCATGGGATTGCGTGTGTGAATCTCAGTGACTGAAAAATTTTCGGGTCATGGACTGGTAGTGGGAGGTAGGGATAGGTCAGGGAGGGTGTCAGGGTGTCAGGAGGGAAGAGTTTAGTCATGAAGTGAAATTTTTTATTTTGAGTCAATGGCTAGGTCATTGTGTTGTCAGGGAGTCAATGTGAGTCAATGGTAGTCAATAGACACGTACACTGTGTAAGTCAGTAGGGACGTACACTGTAAGTCAATGGTAAGTCAACAGGCACGGACACTGTGTAGACACCCACTGTGTAGCCCGCAGCCAGTGTCTAACCACCCTGTGTAGCCTGATTTCTAAGCACTTGACAGACACCGCCTAACCCTACCCTAGCCTAGCGAACCCCAGCCAACTCTAGCTCACCCCAGCCAACTATTGTTAGACTGCCGCAAACCACAGCCCAGCCCAAGATTGCGTAATCCCCATGCATCGCCCGAATTGGGCGGCCACTGCCGAGTCGTGGGCGGCCAGTTTCAGTAACGCCGCCGCCGGGAGGCCCGAACCGACCTGAAACCCCGTGGCAAACCCGGACGAAAAAAAATAAAGGTTTGTGGGTGTGGGTACTTGGCACCTTGCATGCCAGTTCGTCATCGATCATAGTCATGGTTTGACTAATATATAAATGGGTGGAAATCCCAGGTTTCGTACTGACTTTTTGTCTTCTATTCAATTGATATTTTTACATTTATTCAATTGACTTTCACACTTTACTTGCTCTGCTTGCTCTACTTTACTTGAGTTCACACACACACACACACACACTTCTCTCCACACACCCACACAATGCCTGGTAACAAATTCCTCACCTTGACCTCTGACTTGTCTGAACCATTTGTCATCCCAGAGTTGAGCCCTGTTGCTAAGAAAACCGACGCCGTGGCAATGACCAGATCCGACTCTTCCGTCAGCTACACGTCTCAGCTCAGCGACTCTTCTAACCCTGCTGACGTCAACATTCCTGTGGTTTAAGACCATGGATCTGACATCACTGCCAAAAAAAATACACTCCCGAGTGTTCACCATGCCTCGAGTCTCAGATGTGGGGGTTATCATACATGACACTTCCACGCTGCTGTGCTCCCGAATCCTATAATTATATTCCTATATATTAAAATCGCCCCTGTTACGTTGTTTAGTTAATGAAATTTTTTCTTGCTCACAGTTTTTTCTGTAAGTTGCTATTCTCTTAGCCTTCCGTTGCAATGTCTCTACACTGTTTTTCTTTTCTTACAAACCATGACATAGTGAAACCTTCTTTGTGGGGTCGCCCCCATGCGTATAAAATTACGATTATATGAAACAATAGCTATCTAGTGCACGTAGCGTACCTACCGATGTTTTGAATTTTACCATCTTGCGTCATAATTTTATCTGACTCAAGCATCTTCCTCCGCATTACCTGCTCCGCTTTCTTCTGACACACTTTCTACTTTTGCTGGTGCTCCGCTTTCTTCTTCTGCTGCTCCGCCCTTAGACTCAACTTCAAGTTCCCCGCTACTACCCTGGTCTGCTTCGCCATTGCCTTCAATTTCCTCACCTCCAGTGGCCCTCCGCTTTCGTTTGCGTTTCTTAGAACTTTTCTCAGGCTCCACTCTAGCTTTCTTGGCTTTCACACTTAATGGGTTAGGTTCTTTAGGTCCCTTCTTACGTTTCTTTGGTTCCACCACTTGGTCTGCCCCACTTGATTTCAACCCCGACTCCACATCGTTCAATCCCTGACTAAGCTTGGCAGTTTCATGCTGCTTCTGAGTAGCCGCACTCACATTGCTGATAGGCTCAAGCACCATCACTGACCGGTTCATATACCCTAGAGGAACCCCAGGCACCTGGCGGAGCTTGCGCCGTAACTCCACCTCTTGGCTCACCACCGCATACCGATGCTTGTTCTTGCCGTTGATATTGACAATCGACTCTATACATTTGCTGGGATCAATGGCCTTGTCCTTGTGTCCACAGCGTCTTCGCTCGAAAGTTTTCGCGAGATCAATAGCTGATTGGTTCCTGGTTTTGTAGAGTGCATGTATAGCGCACTGAGTGATCACTGGGGTGGTTAGTAGGGACTTATCAAAAACTAAATATGTAAAAGAATGGGATGTATAAGAAAATTTAGACTAACGCCAATTCTCTTACTATCCCTTCCTTGTTACTACTCACTCGGTTTAACCTCATCTTGAAAAGTATTCTTCAAGTACTTCACCAAATCTATCTTGGCATTGTCTGCAACAGTGACAATCTCATTATCCAAAATCACCTGATACGGAGGACGGAACTTGAAAGCATGCTCATACACAAGCATCTGCTTTTTATAAGACTTGGCTCTCTTTTGTCTCATCGCTTCAATACTAACAGTTTCTCAGTAGTTCATGGCATCCCGAAATATTTTTCTGGTCCATCGCTTACCCGGCCCACACATAGTGAAGATTCAACGTTGGACGACACTGTAGTGCACCACCAGCAATGATTAGACGTCAGGTTTTAGGAATAAGGAGGTTCAGTTCTCAATTGAAACCGTCAGAGAATAATAATGATGGCGTGATAAGTTTGGGTGGGAAACCAAAACGGTTGACTCCTTTGCAGAAAAGAAAACAAGCCATGGAGTTGACGAAGACTAGTCTTACTGATATATTTGATTTTACTTCCGCTACAGAAGACCAAGCGTATAAAGAACCAGTAGAGATAGAACCTGTTTTAGAGAATGTGAGATTGTTCAAGAAATTGAGTTTCAATCAGCAAGAAACCGTGATAGAAGAGTTGGATCATTTGAAGTATGAGGATTGGCAGGCTGCCACACCTGCTCAAAAGAGGTTGATGTATTTCATGTCCTATGGTAACTGGGGACCTAGAGATCTGTTCAAGGACCCAATCGGAACTGTTGATTATGTTCCTGAAGATGCTCCTTTCACTGGAAGAGTCAGTAGAGGAGACAGTGGAAGTGTGGCGAAGAAGTTACCAGTGGTGGATTTGATGCAAGTCACCAAGGACAGACAGAAAATTTACAATAACAATGTAAGAAAGCTTGATCCGTTGAGTCAGGTGTTGGTTATTTTCACGGTTTTTGTTACGATTGCAGCGGTTGCGAGGGATAAGTTTGTGAGTGGAGGGAGCGATGGAGAAGTAACAGAGAGCATGGACAATGTTGAGAAACTTACAGACACTGATTTAGCTGAGGAAAATGCTAGTTCACAAACCCCAGGTGACAATAAAGTTGGTTCGTCCACTGGAATAAGTCCTTCTATTACTGTGAGCTCAACAGACGTGAGTTCCTCCACTACTTCGACCTCACTAGTACATTCCTCTACTACTCACACTGAGACACAACCACCACTCATCCAACCCACCTCCGAGACAAACACCACCACAACCACCAACAAACCTTTAAAGTCTACAAACACCTCCACAAAATGGTATTATTCATGGCTCAAATAATGTATATAGATCGTCAGATACACTTCAGTGAACAATGCACAGTCCAACGGCCGCTGACAATTCACGTGCCCAACGGGATTTTTCATATCAGAGCTTAGTCAAAACTTGGATAGTAGTTGCCACCACTTACTGGTAGACAATCTATAAATCACATCACGGACGTTTAAGAACCAGGGTTTTTCGGAGAACAAGGACTTTGACTGCCACAGAAATAACACCTATTAAATATTAAGAAACAACCTTCAAAATTCAACGATGTCGACTCCCGCTAGAACAAGATTAATGCGTGATTTCAAGGTGAGCATCGAAACACACTGAGGATCTTCAGAAACAGAAACTAACCGTTAGCGAATGCAACAGGATGCGCCTGCTGGATTAAGTGCTTCTCCTTTACCAGATAACGTGTTAGTGTGGTAAGTATAGGTCGTTGTGCTTGTGGTGCACAAGATTACTAACCAATCTAGGAATGCAGTGATCATTGGACCTTCGGATACTCCGTTTGAAGACGGAACGTTCAAGCTCCGGATGACGTTTGACGAGCAGTATCCCAACAAACCTCCTTCGGTGAAGTTCATCTCCAAGATGTTCCATCCGAACGTCTATGCCAGTGGCGAACTCTGCTTGGACATCTTACAGAACAGATGGTCTCCGACGTACGACGTCGCCTCGATCTTGACCTCGGTCCAGTCGCTTTTCAATGATCCTAACATTGCCAGTCCTGCCAACGTCGAGGCTGCCAATCTCTTCAAGGATCACCGATCTCAATATGTCCAAAGAGTCAAGGAAACCGTGGAAGAAAGCTGGGAAGACGACTTTGAGTAGCCGTGTGGAAGGAGACTACCACTCTGCCTCCTAACTAACGAAAACTAATCCCAAAAGCGTTGCTGAAATTGTCCAGCTGCTTGCTCCTCCACATGTTATGTTACCTCTATGTTCTGCTACTTTGTACCCTGTCTTACTAGTCATCTCCATACACCTAGACCTGTTTATAAAACTATTATAGTTATCAGTTACGTGACGTGTAGAAATTGGTTTAGTGCTTGTTTGCTCTACTCTGTTTTAAACTCTTAAATTTTTGAACTGTTCTTGGTTGTTGTTTGCTCTCCTTGAGACTTGGCGTAACCTAAGTTGACAATGATTCATACTTGAATTACTCCGTGCTGCAATTTCCAAATCTGTAGTCGCTAAGTATTCTCTTGAAATTCTTACTACTTCCGTATTCGCTGACTCAATGGTTGTTCGTGGAATATCAAAGCTGGCCTATTGCCGTCTCAATTTAATTCAGAGGAACCATTTCAGGTATCTTAACCGGTCAATTCGATTGTCAAGCACTGCTAGTCAAATCTTTAATACCACTGACTCAACTTCCATTCTCAACAACGATATCAAAACATTATTCAGCAACCCTCCGCAACAAAACTCCAATGTTAAAGTGTATGGATGGGTTAAATCAGTAAGAGTGTTGAAAAACATTGCATTTATTGATTTGGGCGACGGTCTGACATTCAACAGTGTGTTGGTGGTGACTTCACCAGAGGTTGCACGTACCATTCAAACTGGCAGCTCGTTACAAGTCGAAGGCCAATGGAGCCAATCAAGAGGGAAGAACCAGCCGTTTGAAATCAGAGCTAATTCTGAAAACGGTGTGGTTGTTATAGGAGACGTTGAAGAGTCGTACCCTTTACAGAAGAAGTATCACTCGGCAGAGTTTGTACGGTCGTTACCAACACTTAAATTCCGGACCTCAAGAATCGGGTCAGTTACTCGGTTCAGATCGTTTGTTGAGCACGAACTCAGTGAATTTTTCTACAAGCAAAACTTTGTCAAGACTGTTCCTCCATTGATCACTTCCTCTGATTGTGAGGGAGCAGGAGAGTTGTTCCAAGTAGAGAGCGAGACAATTCTCAACAAACAATTGACTGGTGACAAAACAGCACAGCCATTCTTTGGTAAGAAAGCGTTCCTTACAGTGTCTGGTCAGTTACATCTTGAGATATTGTCACAGTCTTTGAACAGAGTATGGTGTTTGAATCCTGCATTCCGAGCAGAGTCCAGTGACACCAACAGACATCTCAGTGAGTTCTGGATGCTTGAAGCAGAAATGTCGTTTGTCAACAACGTCAGTCAGCTTACTAGGTTCTGTGAACTGATGTTGAAATCAGTAGTCAACTCGTTGGCAGACAACAAAGACGGGGCATTGGATAATTTGCTTGTCAACTCACGTAGAACCAAGGACGAAATTGCTGAGATCCAACTGCGTTTGAAAGTGTTACGAAACAATGGAAACAACTGGTATCAGATCACGTACCATGAAGCAATTGAAATTTTGACAAAAGCCAACCATCAATGGAAATACGTTGCTCCTCAGTTGGGACAGGCTCTTAGTACTGAGCATGAAAAGTACTTGACTGGAGAAGTGTTCAACAGCCCAGTTTTCGTCACTGATTATCCAAAAGACGAGAAGGCTTTCTACATGAAACTCAACCCTGATAACGAGACTGTTGCTTGTTTTGATCTTTTGTTTCCTTCGATTGGTGAGTTGATTGGTGGTTCAGTCAGAGAAGAGAACTACAATACACTCATTCAAGAAGTGGAGCGCAGAAACATGGTAACCAAAGATCTTCAATGGTACTTGGATTTACGCAAAAATGGTACCGTACCTCACGGGGGGTTTGGAATGGGATTTGAACGGTTGGTGAGTTATCTTGCTGCTATGGATAATATTAAAGATGTCATACCACTTTCAAGAACTGTTAATAACTGTGAGTGCTAGGCACTTTGACCCGCCCAAATGGTATACTTTCTCCATAGAAATATCATGTACATAAATACACTATTTGCTGAATTGAGCATGTAAGCTTAGGTAATGAATTTCAAATTAAAGAGCAAAAAATCAGTGAAACCCGGATTGAAACCCAAGCCAAAACCAGCTAAGAATTTGTTTGGGAATAATGACGACAGTGAGGAAGAAATAGAGACCAGTATAAGGCAGCAGCAGAAAGCTTTAGAGAAACAGGCTCTTGAAGAGCCTAAGGTAGATGATCCTACTGCGTATCAATATGATGAGGTTTATGATGATATCAAGGCCAAAGAAACTGAGAAGTTGAAGCAGAGGCAGAGTTCAACCAAGTATATTGATGGATTGCTCAAAGCTAAAGAAGAAAGAGCAATGAGAACTACTATAGTTAATGATATGAGAGCCAAGAAGCAGTTGGCAGAAGAGTTGCAACTGGAAGATGTTGAGACTTTTGTGACTGGCTCATACAAGAGGCATCAGGAAGAAGTTGAGAAATTGAAACAAGACCAAAGAAACAAGGATGCCGAGTCGGAGAAGACTGGAGGGTTGAAGCTGTTATATGCGAATTTGTTAGACAGTGATGGGGAGGAGACTCCAACGGAGTTGCCAAGTAAACAGGTTGTCAAATCAGAGGCTGAAGAGAGTAGAACACAGAATAAAGAAGGAACTGAAACAGAGAAAGATCTAACAAAGACGTCACAGCCTGAACCTGAATTGAGTGCAGGGTTGAATATCGTCAAGAAACCAACTAGTTCTAAGCAAGTACCCAAGACAGTATTCAAAAGAAAAGTTCAAGATACTACTGGAAACGTTGATGACCACAAGAGAGATGTTAATAAAGAGACAATTGAGTTTATGGAACAGTCTGAGGAAAAGCAAAGCACCAGCAAAATAGATCCTCTTCAAGAACTAGCTGATGAAGTTTATAGAAGTAGAATCACAGACACAGAAATACAAGAGGCTACTCAGAGGTACTTGGAAAGAAAGCTGAACAGGACGGGACTCTTTTAAGCACGGGTCTTTCTGAGAGGAAGGTCTGTTTTATAGCAGAGTAGAACGGTCTTTGAGGGATATTACCACTCCTACTCAATACACAATTAATCATTAAAACCATTAGAGGGCGTAAAATCGTTAGAAAATAAACGAGCATCGACGAAAAGCTAAGATAATATAGTAATAAAAACAACACCAGCGACACGTGAATAGCAGTGACGAAATATTAGACTGCTCTATCTTTCAACCATTGTCTCCAGAACAACAATGACATTTGCCAGCCCATAAGAAGAGCACAGACACCAACACTGACGTTCAAAGTGAACATCGGGGTCAAGCCTCTATATTCCAAAGCATTGACACATTGGTCAGTGCTCTCCATGAAAATCAAGCCTCCGCAAAGCAAAGCACTGGAAACAAGCAACTCGGTGAAAGGTCTTGAAGGTTTGTGGATCGAGCTCTTATGCTCGTACTTGGAAGGCTTGGAGAACAAACACATTGCGTAGGTGAACAACCGGAACAACGAGCCAAACGACAACAAGTAGCCCCATTGTTTGTGGATGTCGGTGGCCGTATCAGAGGCCTGAGCGTGCTGTGACATCAAGATCCCGGTCCAGAAGATCGTGAACACTGGGAACGGATTAGGAGAGTACCCTGGAGAAGCATACTGGATCTGCTTGTTAGGGTGTCTGTTGTTGTCGTAGTCTTGCATAACTTTTCTGAATCTCCATTGAGACAAGCTGAACTCGGTGACGAGTCCACACAAGCCAGCACCAAAATACATAAACGCAATGGAGACGTGCTGGAGATCCTTGGCAGCCCACTCGCCTCCTGGGTTGGCCAAATGTTCCATGAACACGTTGGTGGAGCCGTAGAAGAAAATTAAGAAACTCTCGACGAATTCCATGGTGACCAACCCTTTTGGAGCAATTCTCACCAACCAATGAGGATTGCGCTTCTTTTCGTCGTCTCTGAACTTGACGGTGTTCCATGCCAACCCTTGCTCTTCCCAGCATCCGCAGTATCTGGCCAAGGACACCAAGCCAAGCAAGAAAAACACCCCGCCCTTGATGAAATGGGCAAGCAAATTGAACACATGGGTTCCTTGGCCCATCAAGTTGCCGACCGCGACTCCGGTAGGAGCGTAGACCAAGTAGAACCCAAATATAGCATAATTCAAGAACCGGAATACAAATGTGGCGACCCTGCCGAAGTGTTTGAGGCTGATTTGCACGTATTTGGAGTGGAAAAGCCTGTTGTACAAGCCGTCTCTTTTGTTGGCAAACGAGCTTTTTTTGGCAGACTCACCGGCCAAGCCGGCCAATTCTGCCTGGTCAAGGTCGTCAGAAAAATGGACCTGGTTGGAGTCGGACGAGTCCGGTGTCCTACTGCCAAGGGTCACTTCGGAATTGCGAGGCGAATCTATTTCAAAGTCGTCGTCATGGTTGGCCTCGGAGTTGAATCCCGAGAAATCAAACACGGTGGACGATGGGGAAAGTGACGAGTTTTCGGAACGGTGCGTGTAATGCTTAAGAGGGATGAAACTGTACTGCGCGTCATCCTCTTTGGAAAGCCACTTGAATGCAGTGGATAGCACGGCAGCCACGTAATGGACAATCACTGCAACCAAAAGAACATAAGACATTCGCAGGTAAGCGTTGTTAGGGTACAAATCGGGAGCAGAGGATCCGAAAACGGCCAAGCTGACAAGTGCCGAGACCACCGCCGCGAAATTGAGGGTCAATGCTGGGAGGTACCAGTTGGAGCCGACGTTGTGCAACACGAGCGAGATCGGATAGAGAAATAATATAGACAAGGTGAGGAACCCGACGTGGGCCGCAAGAGCGTGGGTGTTGGTGCCGGCAGCTGTGAAGAAGGTGGTGGTGTTATAAGCCTCCCAGAAAGCACGTTCTTCAGGGAAGAGCTCGGTTTCAAGAATAGGCATTCCGTGGTGATGGGATGGCCGATGGGGCACCGGTTCAAGTTCAGAGGTGTTGGTGTTGGACATATCCATAGAATGGTGGTCATCAGGGATAGCCACGGCGATGGAGGCCGCGGCCATGAAAGTAAGGGGAACCAATGGAGAGAACCTCATGGTAAGGGAGGATTAGCAATAGCAACAGACGACGCCGGGTGCACTGGTTGAAGCAGGTAGGTGATCACGTAAGCACAAGAGAAAGATGGCGAGGAGTTAGCTGGAAGAACTTGGACGTCGGAGGGTGAAAGAGGACGTCGGAGGTGTGGAGCCAGGTCGATGGAGTGAGGTTCTAAGTCCGTCAGTTGGTAACCGGGATCCTGCCAGTTTAAATAGCTCTGTACAAGCACCGCTAATTTTTTTAGGGTATCAGTATGTCCTATGCACGCGCATGCACAGCCCAAGCTCTCGGAATCAGCGGAGATGTGGTTCACCAGTCATTAGTAATGGACAGCCATTCTGTACAAATGAGGCTAGGTGCTCTGGCTGATGAACAGGTACCGGACCCTGGGCGAAGCTAAGCGGATATACTGTTAGAGGACTCGGGTCCAAGGACAACCCAGTGCAACGGTGAGGCAGTGAATTGAGTCCGGATTCCTGGGATGTAGGCTTGGACGGTCCCGGTTCCGAAAAACCCAGATCGGTGCTAGGTGTGACAGCGCCGACCTCGACTAGCAAGTCCTTTCTAACTCCGTCAACCATTCCTGATCGCAACCCTAGAATTAGTGTGTAGCAATGGCGTGACTATGTTTACTGCCCGCTACCATCCATGTGATACTAGGGGAGACTCCGAGTCTGTACTGTAACGGTAGGTACTCACAACGGAACGATTGCACTGGTGTGCTAGTAAGGCTATGACTTGTTTGCCAAGCCATTTCTATCCATAGCATGACATCAGGTTGTCGGGTATAAGTCCTTAGTCACTCGTGCTTAGCAACGGCACTTTTCTTTGGTTGTCTTGTCATCCGATATGCTTGTCATTTGGCTGTGTTCAGTTCTCGCTTGTGTGGAACCTAATTGTCGCTTGGTTGTCCACTGATTCTATTACGAGCGAGTCTGCGATTCTCAATTAGTGCCATCTCCACTCGCATGCATCGGACCCTATACATTGGGGTGTTACTAAGGGTTAGTAAGGACCCCGGTCCTTGACCTTTTCACATACCTTGGGCTATACCCACCAACACATCCATACATAAAAGTCAACTGTCACTATTGACAGCATCCTAACTCTCTAACATCCTAACATTCTCACATTCTCACATCCCAACATCTCCTACTACAACACACCACCATCTCCCCCAGTCACTCCTCGTCGATCACCGGTTTTAGTAATTTCCTTAATCGTGGCCAACCCTGTCACACCTTCCGTCAAGGTTGATTAGTCAACTTGCACAAGAAGGTTGTCCCGATATCTCGGCTGCATTGTCTGCGTTATCCTACTTCTATCACCTGAGCGGCACTCCTTCACGTCTATTGTTCACAACAAATCAAGGCAGTGTGTGAAATGTGGAGTCTGCGTCCAGGTTCGTAATGTCATCCATTCTACTCCTCATTGCCTACAAAAGGAAATTGACTGGTGGTCTAGACTCTTACTCTGTAACTTTATGATTTACCCTGTTTTGTTTACTTTGTTTCTCGTTCATATCTCTGATCTCTAGAATGAATAAACTTAATCGCATTATTCATGGTGGACCTCATCTCATCCTCTGGTAACGGTTACCCGGGACATGAAAATTTACATTACCACTCTGACTTACAATCTATATGGCATAGACCATCAAGTTAAAAACGACATTATCAGTCTAAGAAACTCTCTTTAAAAAAACTAATACCCCATTTTGCAATGAGCGGACTTGGAAATGTGTCGTCTCGTGTTTTAAACATGAAATTCATGCGGTCTGCTGCTACTAAACAGACGCTAGCTAAGAAAGAACAAGAAGAAAACCAACAGAAACAGACCAAGAAAGATCTGGCCCGTTGGTCTTTAAGAAACAATAATAATAAAGTACGGACAAATTTCAGTTCCATAGGGTACAATGATATCAATAATTTTTCTGATAGTCTGGAAGATGAAGAGCTGGAAGAATTGAAAGTACCAGTGGGCCGTAGAGTGTTTGGTACAAAAGAACCAGAACCTAAACAAGAGGAGCCCGCTAGTACGACGTTAGAAGAAACAAAACTTACAAAAGAAAAGAAACAAAGTGGAAAGACAAAGAAATTGCATGCTGCAAGACCAGCACCTCAGCCCAAGTCTGACGATAATGATCTGAGTGCTATACCATCAGTAGAAGATTTCTTAGCATTACCAAGTAAACCTGTGAAAAGACCAGGAGAAATCAAACCACAGAATAAGAATAAGAACAAGAAGAAACGGAGAAAGAATTAGGTAATGTCTTGAAATTGCCAGTGGAGTTGACATTCTCATTGGAGGTTCTCCTTGGATACTCTCCTTGACGTTCTCATTACTTGTACTGTCTCCCTAGGCATTCACATTCTCCTTGGCCCTTGCTTATATTACTGGCCTCAGAGTTTGACACTCTCCTTGGCCTCTCATTGCTCGTCAGTCCACCAATCTACATTCATAACCAAAACCAATTCAACTTATAGAGCTATATAATTTCTCCACCGCTTGGACTCGAACGATGATGCAGAGTCTAAGTTCAACGATTGAACGATAGTTTCCAAATAGAGCCATTATCATGAAATCCAACCTATTGCACTGTAAAAAACACAAAATGAAATGAAAGCCTGAGGCAAGACCCTCAGGGAAAGAGGCTGCAAGCTCAACGCCGCAATCTCTAATGTCTAATTTTCTTTAATCCCACTGTCCAGTGCGCTTGCTTGTAGTAGGCTGTTGTCTAGTGAAGTCGTCATCGTCGTCTTCTTCATCCAAGGTAGTCAAACCTACACCGTCTTCGTTCTCTAGACTGAACAAACTATGGCTGTTGGAGCTGACTCTACGGTGCAACTGAAGCGATCTTCTAATGGAAACACCTCCACCGACACCGTTGTCCAATGGGATGTCGTTGACGTTCTTGCCAGTACCGAACAAGTGCTCGCCGTCCTCGGTGCTGACAGGAAGAAGGTCTTCGTTTCTGTGTTTTCTAGAGAGGTTGAGCAAGTAGACTCCCAAGAAGATGATGATGAACCCGCAAATAAGCGATATTATGTTGATGGACGAGGCGGTGTTGAAGCCTCGGAACAAGATGAACGAGGCAGCCAAGGTAGCAGTGGTGAAGGTGACGTAGTAGAGCGGGTTGACGATGGAAGTATCAAACTGGTCCAAGGCTTTGTTGAAGTAGTTCATCTGCGTCAAGATACAGAAGGCCACCACGATCAAGAAAAAGTAGGTGGACAAGTGGGTGAACTGGTTGTTACCAGCAAACGTCAACTTCAACGCAATACCAAATGCTTTAATAGACATCACTGAGATGGACCCCACAGTCGAGCAGATGGAGATGTAGATCATCGGGTTCTTTGTTCCATACCGTGGAGCAACCTTGTATATCATGAACGTTGCAAACACTGCAACTGCCAAGCAGTAAGTGATGAACCCTGGACGGAGAGCATAGTCCAAGATCTCGTCAACGGTCGCGATCTCTTTGTCTGGTGGAGCGTGCAACACAATAATCACAGATCCAAGCAAACAGATGGCGCAACCCATCTTGCCCAAGGTGCCAAGCTCTTCCTTGAGAAAGATCGCAGCAAGGATGGCTCCAATGATAACAGAGAGTGCTCCAAGAGGAGTGACAAGAATGGCAGGGGCAAACGTGTAGGCAGCAAAGTTGGCGATCTCGCCGATGGCCATGGTGGCGATTCCAGCCCACCAGATCGGGTTCTTGAGATACTCAAACCCTTTCCCTTCATAGCCCTGGTTCTGGGCGTCCAAAAGACCCTTCTTGGTGATAATAAACGAGGTGCCGATGGCGAGCGACGACGCCATCGCCAACCCAAGGCCAATATACTTGTCTTCCATGGTGTGGTGGTGCCGGGGGTGCTACAGAGAAAACGTGGAAGCAGACAGGAAGACCCAGGCGAAACGGTGTTTACTTATTTGAAATCCCAGACAGTCAAACCTGGCATTTTTCTTCGGTGTTTTACCCTATGCAGCAGATCCTCACCAACGGGAAAAGGCACGACATTGTAGGCCATAAGCCACATGTGGCCAGAGGCTGAGCAGCCGGGCAAGGCCAGGCTTTCTGTGGTGATTACTGGAAATGTTTGGAAATGTTTGAACTACGGGTTGCCTTTATTGCCTTGACATTCTTTGCTGGTGACTGGTTAAAGAGCGAGGCTGAGACTGGTCTGTAGTACACGTGACCAGCAGGTTGTGAGACGCTGTGGTTGGTGTATTGAGTTACAGAATTGGCAGGAGTCATTCCAGAAGGGTTGGGTGGGAGGTTGCGTGTGTGTGTGGTGGACAAGTAGTGTTAAAAGAGGGTACGTAGCATGGATGATAGTGGTAAGGGATTTAGACTAAGGGGTAATTAAACTATTGATTGCCATGAACCAAGGATTACTTGAAACATGGTATACGAGAATTAAAGGTGTGGAGATTGGGAGCACTGTCTTAATTAGGAGCACTGCGTTTTAATTAAGAGCACTGTTCAGCGTGGGAGCGCGTGGACTGTGTGAGTGCTAGACATGAAATACGAGTGGGCATGTGGGGATTTACATTGAAGGATAGAACGTAGCATCTTTTCCTGAGAAGCCACTACTCGTTGTAGGATTATTACACCAGCAATTAAGCACAATAGTCCACTTGAAAGTACCGTGTAGTTCTGAAACCATATTGGCATGTCTCTATTGTATGGCATACATGAATGACACAAAACATGGAAGTGTACCAAATGGGGTCACTCAAAGGAGAGGCCCAAGGGAGCACAGAGTAGAAGAGTGCCCATTTTGCCTCTCGCATTTTGTGGGGCAAACTAAGTAGTCCTGGGCAGTGTCCATTTGAGCTTCACTCCATAGTCGGGAGGGCCATTCACATTCAGACCCACTCCACAAAATTGCCATGCACTACATTTAACCACCTCATAATCTAACAATTATCATACTATGTCAAGTACATTCACCCACTTTATTCGTTCCACCACTTACTCATTCCCACACTGCTCCCCCGCCTTTGGCCTACTCCAACATCGCCAAATCAATCTCCTCATTGTCCCACCCATCAACAGGATCCGTCAATTTCCGACTAAGCTTCCAAAGCTGCACCATGTTGTTGTCACTGACACTGGCCAACAACCATTTCAAATTGCTGTCTGGATGCCAACTGAGATCGGTCACCAAACTCGTATGCCCAGCATGCATCACAAACAATTCTGGTGCTCCGTCGTCAGCATCGTCCTGACTCTGTTCCTCACCGATTCTCGCTATATCCCAAATGATCACTCTTCTGTCTTCTGACCCAGAAGCTAAAAACCCGTCCATATGAGGTGACCATTGCACCGAAGTCACTGACTCAGAATGTCCCATCATTGAATGAAGCTTACGGTTGATGTTACGAAGATCCACAAGTCCAATAGTAGAATCAGATGATCCTGTAGCAAGCAAGTTGTGTGAGAATGGCGAGAACGCCAATGTGTTTATCGATTGGTCATGCAACGATGCAGCAATCATTGCAGGCTTGTTCAAGATTCTGGTGTCGTGGATCTGAAGTGTCTTGTCATCTGAAACACTACCAAACACATGCTCGTCAAACATATGCCATTTCACGTCGTTCACTATATCTGTGTGAGATTTGTAGGTCTCCAACGGCTGGATTTCGCGATGCTCGTTGGCCTCGTCTATTTTTATAGTAGGAGCATTCACGTCCCATAAACACACTGTCTTATCGTCTGACCCCGTAAGCAAATGTCCTTCTATAAAAGGACTCCAGTCCAACCCGTACCCGTTCTCCGAATGATGTTTCAACGTCACCACTGGTTTCTTGTTCACTTTCTTGTTGTTGGATGACGCATAAATATATGCAGTACCAGTACCTGAGATCGATCCTAAGATCTTAGGATTCTGTGGCATGTATCTCACCCTGTTGACTTCTGATTTGTAATGATCAAACCGACGTTTCACTTTCAATTTCGTATCGACTTTAGCTCTTGCTCCTGGGTCTTGCTGGTGTTCTTGGGTGATATACAGAGGCAAGTTGGCATTGACAATCTTGACATTCTCAGTCTCTTCTCCCGAAGTATTAGTCCCAAGCAACAAGTTCGAATCAACAGATCCGGTGACAAGATCAACCGTGCTTCCAGGCAACCACTGGACAGACAACGATGGCCATTTCAAACTGGACTCGTACACAAAGTCGTACATGTAATGGCAATTTTTCTTCCAGAGCTCATACTCCTGCTCCACAGTCAATTCCTCCTGTTCAGCCGCCTGCGCCTGAGCCTCGGCCTGTTCAGCCATCTCCTTGATCTCTTTCAATTCATCCTGGACGTTTTTTATAGACTCTTCGTCGAATCTCACTACCATTGTCTGAGGTCTACGCGTAGGAATCTTTCACTTTAGAAGCTTGAAAATATCAGGGACGCGAGACTTTTGTGGTGCAGGGCTCGTAATTGCGAACGCTAGAAAACCAAGTTCTGAAATATACACACACGCAGACGCAAGAGTTGAGACCAGAGAAATATGAATCAGAACATGCAAGGAGGAGTTGCAGCTCCTCAGAATGCTCCTCATCAGCAACAGCAAGGTCCTTCCATCATGCTCCAGCAGCCTGCTGTTAGTTTGAAACCCACCGACTACACCATTCCTCTTAGTGTAGACAAGTTATTTCCAGAGGTCGAGTATCTTCGAAAGTTACAAGAGGCAGAGAAAAGAATAGACGTGTTTGCCACTCGGAAATGGCTTGATTTGCAGGACGCCTCGCAGTTTGCCGAGAAAGAAAGCTCGGTGTTGCGTGTGTTTATTTACAATACTGCAGAGAACCAGTTATGGCAGAAAGAGCTCTTGAAGAGCCAAGGCAAAGAAGTGGACGACGCAGCAGAGCCTACTTGGACTTTAAGAATAGAAGGAAGATTGCTTGATGATCCTGAGCCTGTTGAGTCCGAGGCACGAAAGAAGTTCAGCAGTTATCTCACTGGGATTGCTATAGATTTGGACGGCAGTGCCAAGTTCGAGCCAGTGGACAACAACAGTCCTAATCGGAACATCATAGAATGGCACGAGGTGCCACAGGGCAACAACGTGGCGTTTGACGGGATGGATGTGAAACGTAAAGGGTCCGAGAAAGTGAAGTGTAAGATCATTATCCAGCCAAAAGATTATCCTGTGAAGTTCAGACTTGACGATTCCTTGGCTCATGTTTTGGGAGCTGCAGAGTTGAGTGAGAGAGACGTGATTTATTCGTTGTGGCAGTACGTGCAAATTAACAGATTGCAAGACCCAGCAGACAAGAGAATCATCAATTGTAATGACGAGTTGGAGGCAGTGTTTGGGTTCAAGAAGATTGCGTTCCCAGACTTGATGTCTTTAATTAGAAAGTTCTTGAAACCAGTGGAACCAATCACTATCGACTACGAAATCACCACCGACAAATCAACTACTTTGGGTGACTTAGTGCTTGATATCAATGTCGAGACCAGAAAAGTGGTGGACGAAGCTACACATGTTGCCACAAATGCTAAGCACAAAGAATTGTTCTTCAAGAACGACGCAGCTATCAAGGAATTGGACGACAAGTTGGCATTGAATATCCAGACTTTGAACCAGTCAAGAACAAAGTACGAGTTTTTCAGTAAGTTTGCCGAAGACCCAATTGGGTTCTTGGAGAAATGGTCCGAGTCTCATGCCCATGCACTCAAGATCTTGACTGGAGACGAAGGGTACACGGAAGAAAACGCCAGACGGTCGGAGTTCTACACAGACGAGTTGTTGGATGAGAATATCGATCTCTTACTTAACAGTAACAGGCTCTAAGCTGGGGACCCTGTCCCAAGCACTTATGTACAGATGTATTTATAAACTGGTTATTCGGGTCTCTTGACCGATTTTGGATTGGCGATACTGTTGGACTGCACCGAAGCAGCAACCTTGACCGGCGGAAGCTTGCCGATCTTCACGCTGATTTTATAGTCTCCGACAAAATCCAAGCTTTCTAGTTCTTTGTTTCCTTGGTAGAGCACCGTCAACTCTTCTGGTGCAAACTTGTAGCCTGTCCAAGTCGTCAACTTCTCACTCACTTGTGCTTTGTTGATAGGTTGAACCAAGAACCCAGTAGCTTGAGCTTCTGCATTGAAATTGATCTTGCTGGTAATATCTTTCACTGCTTGCAATCTGAAGAACGAATCGGTATTCTCACTGTTACTTACACCTTCTTGAGACTCTGCAAAATCAAAGTTGAGACTACCCAAAGTAGCATTCACTGGTTTCTTGTCAACCACTGGTTCTACTACCTTCTTTTCTTCAACAGGCTTGACAATTTCTTCTGATTTCTCCACCACTGGAATTCTTGGCCCTTGTCCTGGTAAAATATACGTGGCTCCATTATTTATATGTAACTGATTGATCATTCGACTAGCCAACACAGTGACAATCTCACCTCGTCTTCCCAATCCTTCAAAATCTTTTAATAATTGAACTTGAACCTTCTTCTTCACAGCTTGTGTCTGACACGACACCGAGAAAGCTCTTCGAGAAATTATCGTGCGTAACATGGCTGTCTTGTGTCTTTGATACTCTTGGGTTTTTCAATTCTGTTGAAAATTTGATCGCCTACTTCGCGGGGGTGCTCTCACCCTCTTAAATTTCAACATGCGAGAGGTGAAGCGAGGAGTATAGTGAATTGCGTGAATTTCTGACAATGCTGATTTCTAATTTTCTAAATAGGTCTTTAAATAATATATATATCATTTTTTGTTTCTTCTTTTGACGGGTTTAAGAGTGTGATTACTCTTACCGTCCCCTTGCATTCACAAACTCCGCAAGTACTCTTTGCAAACTGAGTTTGTGGTCAAGACACAATCTCGTACATAATTGTTAGTAGTCTTCAAAATTCTGTTCAAAGTGTAGAGTAAATCTCAGTGGATTAATTATCCTTGAACATGAGCAGACAAAACGTTCCCGGTGCTACTCGTCACCATAGTTACTATTCCAAAGCTCAAGCCAAACTGTCCTCAAGTTCAAGTAGTACTCAGTACACTGATTCTCCAGAGTACCACGATGAAGAGTGTAAGAATCGTTTCCAAACCATGTAAAATTTATACCATACTAATGTTAGCAACAATTGAAAAAAAGTACATGAGGATGTCAGGGTCAGCACTCACTGAAAGAGGTGTGCAAGCTTTCAGTGGGTTCAAGACTCCTAATATTGGATCCAGTAGATGGAGAGATATAGCTGGTGGGTTTATGGATGATGACAAAAAGAAAAGCAGATTTGTCGAGAAAGGAGTTTATGATACATTTGAGAACGAGTATGATCCTTACCCCAGCTGGAACGACGACCCACAAGTTCCAGTGACAAAGGATGATATCGAGATGACTTTCATGTCTTTGACAGAAATCTTTGGGTTCCAAATGGATAATGCTAAGAACATGTTTGATTATCTCATGCGATTGCTAGACTCAAGAAGCTCAAGAATGGGTGCTGTGCTTGCTTTGAAATCATTGCACAGTGACTACATTGGTGGACCAAACGCTAATTTCAGAAAATGGTACTTTGCTGCTAAATTTGATTGTGACGATGCCGCTGGATATTTCCAAGATACGAGTGTTGCTGCTTCTACTAATGATGTACCAAGGCTGGAAGACACACAGAAAGCTTGGGACTTGAAACTCCAGTCCATGGCTCCATCTGATTGTATCAAACAACTTGCATTATATCTTTTATGTTGGGGTGAGGCAAACAATATCAGATTCATGCCAGAATGTGTTTGCTTTATATTCAATTGCTGTGTTGATTATTACTATTCTCTTGATCCATTGAATCCCAATGTTACACCGCCAAGTTCTTTCATGGACCATGTTATTGATCCGTTATACCAGTTCTACCGTGACCAGAATTATGAGCTCATTGAAGGCAGTTACGTCAGAAGAAAACACGATCATTCAAAAACAATTGGATATGATGACATGAACCAGTTGTTCTGGTATCATAAAGGGCTCAGAAGGTTAGCGTTGAAACAGCACAAACACAAGTTTATGTCTATCAGTCCACCAGAGAGGTATCTGTTCCTCAATAAAATCAACTGGGATTCAGCGTTCTACAAAACTTATAAAGAATCAAGAACTTGGGCCCATGCTGTGATCAATTTTAACAGAATCTGGATTGTTCATCTCTGTGTGTTTTGGTACTATATGTCGTATAACTCACCAACATTATACACCAGAAGATACAATGTGCATTTGGATACTCAACCTATTCCACAAGTCAGATTGGCAGTCATTTCAATCGCTGGAACTTTGGCTTGCTTAATTAACTTATCTGCAACTTTCATCGAGTTGTTGTTTGTGCCACGAAAATGGCCTGGCGCTGAAAGTCTTGTCAACAGAATTATTGGCATTGCGCTGTTGCTTATCCTCAACATTACTCCCACGATCTATGTTCTTGTTGGCTTACCACTAAACCGTCGTTCAAAGATTGGTATTATTATGGCATCAATTGAGTTCTGTGTCTCAATCATCACAGTTATCTACTTCTCTATTGTACCTTTGGGGAAGCTGTTCAGTACTTACTTGACAACCAAAAACAGAAGATACCTCCCAAGCAAGGAGTTCACAGCATCCGTCAGTAAGTTACAAAGAAAAGATGCGCTGGCTTCATATGGTCTTTGGATCGCGGTTTTCTTATCTAAATTCTTGGAGTCATACTTCTTCTTGATCTTGTCTGTCAAAGATCCTATCCGAGAATTGAGTATCATGAAAATCAACGGATGTGTTCCAGATAACTTCCTCAAGATCAACATTTGCAGATTACAACCAAAGATAGTTCTGGCCATATTGTGTATTACAGAACTGTTGTTGTTCTTGTTGGACACCTACTTGTGGTACATCATTTGGAACACCTTCTTCTCAATATGCAGAGCGTTCTATATGGGAGTGTCCATTTGGACTCCTTGGAAGAATATATTCTCTAGATTGCCAAAGCGGATATTCTCAAAGATATTACACACCTCTGGCCAGAACATTCATCCAAAGAAAGCTGTTTCTCAAATATGGAACTCTCTCATCATTGCTATGTACCGTGAACATCTGCTTTCGCTTGAACATGTGGAGAAACTTGTCTACACCGAAGTTGCAACACCAGGCTCCAACGAGTACACCTTGAAAGAGCCGATGTTTTTTGTCTTCCAAGAAGATCGTTCAGTGAAATCTTCATTATTTGAGACCAAAGCAGAAGCACAGAGAAGAATCACTTTCTTTGCACAGTCGCTTCCTACTCCTATGCCTGAACCTTGCTCCATTCAACAGATGCCAACGTTCTCGGTGTTCATACCTCATTTCAAGGAAAAGATTACTTTGAGTTTGAAAGAAATTATCAGAGAAGAGAATGAGTATGCTCATGTCACATTGCTCGAATACCTCAAGCAACTCCATCCATTGGAGTGGTCCTGTTTTGTCCAAGACACAAAGCTCATGGCAGAAGAAATGGAGACTGCTAGAGACTCTAATTCAAGCGACTCTTTGGAAATGAAGCACGTTGATCTGCCATACTATAGCATTGGATTCAAATCTGCAACTCCCGAGTATGTTCTGAGAACTAGAATCTGGGCTTCGCTACGGTCTCAAACATTGTACCGCACAATCTCAGGGTTCATGAACTATTCTCGTGCTATAAAATTGTTGTATGACATTGAGAATCCAAGGCAAGAAAAGGAGACTGAGATTGAAGCATTTGAGAAAGCAGCAATCATGGCGCTGAGAAAGTTCAGAATTGTGGTGTCCATGCAACGATTGTGTGATTTCACTAAAGAGGAAGAAGACAATAAAGACTTCTTGCTCCGCACATATCCTGAGCTACAAGTTGCCTATTTATATAAAGAAGTAACTCCAGATGGCAGCAACACAGTGTATTATTCCTGTCTAGTGGATGGCAGCTGTGAATTCAATGATTCAGGAAAACGCATTCCAAAGTATCGGATCAAGTTGTCTGGGAACCCAATTCTAGGTGATGGAAAGAGCGACAACCAGAACAATTCCATTATATTTTGTCGTGGAGAGTATATCCAGTTGGTTGATGCAAATCAAGACAATTACTTGGAAGAGTGTCTTAAGATCAGAAGTGTCCTTGCTGAGTTTGAAGAAACAACATACTCTGCTGAAGAGTCTACCACCAAGGCTCCTATTGCAATCATAGGAACAAGAGAGTATATCTTCTCTGAAAATACTGGGATTCTTGGTGATGTTGCTGCTGGAAAAGAGCAGACTTTTGGCACTCTATTCGCTAGAACTTTAGCACAGATTGGTGGAAAGCTTCATTATGGTCATCCTGATTTCCTCAACGCTACGTTCATGACGACCAGAGGAGGAGTTTCAAAGGCCCAGAAAGGATTGCATCTCAATGAAGACATCTATGCTGGAATGAATGCAATCATGAGAGGTGGCAGAATCAAGCATTGTGAATATATGCAGTGTGGTAAAGGCAGAGACTTAGGCTTCAGTTCTATTCTCAGTTTCACCACTAAGATTGGAGCAGGTATGGGTGAGCAGATCCTTTCACGAGAGTACTTTTATCTTGGGACTCAATTACCTCTTGATCGGTTCTTGTCGTTCTATTATGGTCATCCGGGATTCCATCTCAATAATGTGTTCATTGTTCTCTCATTGAAGCTGTTGATTCTTGTCGCTGTCAATGTCACTGCACTGTCGCACGGTACGATTATATGTGATTATGACAGACACAAACCATTCACAGACCCTCGAAGACCCGTTGGATGCCAGAACATTGTTCCTATCGTCAACTGGCTGAAACGATGTGTTCTGTCGATTTTCATGGTGTTCAGTATATCGTTAGTACCATTGGGAGTTCAAGAGCTGACAGAGCGAGGAATCTGGAGTGCCATATCAAGACTGGGCAAACATTTTGCATCATTGTCTCCAATATTCGAAGTGTTTGTGTGCAAAGTGTATTCTCAATCTCTTATTGACAATCTGACTATTGGTGGAGCTCAATACATAGCCACTGGAAGAGGGTTCGCCACAGTGAGAACTCCATTCTGTGTTCTATATTCCCGTTTTGCATCAAGCAGTATCTACTTTGGAGCATGTTCAGCTCTCACTATTCTTTACTGCACATGCACCACATTCAACATCTCTTTGATTTGGTTCTGGTTCACTATCGTTGGTCTATGTTTCTCACCGTTTCTTTACAACCCTAACCAATTTTCCTGGAACGACTTCTTTCTTGATTACAAGCAGTACATCTATTGGTTGTCGTCTGGTAACAGCAAGAGCAGAAACAGTTCTTGGATACTGTATGTGAAGAATATGCGATCAAGATTGATCGGGTCAAAGAAGAAATCGTTTGCCAGAGCAGGGGATCGTCTTATTAGTGATTTCAGAAGACCTTCTGTGGTCAACATATTCTTCTACCAAATCTTGTCGGATTTATTGGTGATAACTTTGACCTTGAGTGCGTATCTTTTCGTGAACACAAAGCGACGAAGCAAGTTCCCTTCCAGTGCACTACAGAGAATTGGAATAGTGACAGTGGGGCCTATCATTGTTAACATGGTGTTGCTGTTGGCTGGATTTGTTGTGTCAGTAATTATAGGACCGATATTTGGTCTGTGCTGTGGAAAGTTCCCATCCACCATTTCTTTTATTGTTCATTCTATTGCAGTTCTCAACCACGTTCTGTTTTTTGAAGCATTGTGGTTGTTGCATAGATGGCAATTCGGTAAGACCGTTCTTGGATATTCGATCGTGGTGATGACACAAAGTTTGTTGTTCAAGATAATTCTCAGCGTGTTTGTCTCTAAGGAAATGAAAAGAGACACTGTCAATAAAGCATGGTGGACAGGTAAATGGCTGACCAATGGTTTGGGACTCTATGTATTGTCCCAACCGATTCGTGAGTTTATTTGCAAAACCACAGAACTCAGCATGTTTGCTCGGGATTTCGTGCTTGGCCATATCCTCTTGTTCCTACAATTTCCACTGTTGCTTATTCCAGGTATCGACCGATGGCATTCTTTGATGTTGCTATGGCTCAAACCAAGCAATCAATCAAGACCACAGGTTCTGACCACAAAGCAACAAAGAAAACAAACAATCATAGTGAGCACATACTTTGTTATGTTCACATTGCTGCTTGGTCTGTTTGTTCTGTGCTTGATGTCGCCTGTGGTAATCACCAAAGTGTTGCAACTCGACATCACCGAGTTCATTCCTGCGTGGCTGCATTATTTACTAAACTAGCACTTGCGAATCTGCTAAATTGCAAACCTATTCAAGTTTCCGTGTAATTTGTAGTTTCAGTCTTTGGTAAACCCTCCTCTTATAAGTGCTTCTCTAGACGAAGAATTGATATGCTTGAATCTATCAGGTCCAAGATGTGTTCCTCCAAACCACCGAACGTCCACCAACAAGCAGTTCCACACATCCATCAACGTCATTAAATGCAACATTCTACCGCCTGCCGCAGTCTCTCCATCATCGTCGGAGTCTTGCACTTGTCCTCCTTTAGCAAGTTTGATTCTCCACGCACACATAGAGTGATGAGACTTGGCTATCTTTCGATCAGATCTAAGTGCATAAAGAAGATCCAGTACTTCTTCTTCTGAGTGAACTTCATGAGCATACCCAATAAAACAAGACCCTCTGTCGATTATAGGATCAGAGATAGACCACCCTTCGTCTAATTGAACCACTGGAGTGTCGTCGTGTGCAACAGGCTCGGGACTGTTGTCTGGTACTTGGTCACAGTAATCTGCAAGTGCAATCTCCAATTCAGAAATGAAGTCAAAGAAACACACTTGCCCTTGAACAAACACTGCAGCCATTGTGTTTTTGAACAAGTTTAGTATTTCATCGTTATTATTGCTGTCTACTCGTCTCGTGGAAGTGGCTAGAATGATGTTTGGTGGTTGTGATTGGTCTGGGTATTGGTCTGATACTGACACTCTTACTTTGAACTGTTCACAATTAGGTACTGTAAGCTCCACAATATTGTCAGTCAATTTTTTTAAGCTAGATGGAAAGATAGCTTCTATAGCATCTAATTCTTCTTGGAACTCTTCTGAACTCATTTTGGAATATAAATAATTTGAATGAACGTATTAAACGTAGTGTTTAATAGAACGATGGTTGAAGTACTTGAGAGAAATATGCACAGTACAATTCTCCGACTACAATTTCAAGCTTTTTCTTGGAGTGCATGATTCTCTCCAGTATTTTACCTAGCACTTTTATAGCATCTTCTATACTCACGACTTACAAGTTCATGTCTGTTCTAGTTTAATATTCATACACATTCATGGCAGACCAATTGAAAGAAAAAGGAAACGAGAGTTTCAAGAAAGGAGAGTATAAGAAAGCTGCCAAATATTATCGTGATGCTATAGCTTTGGACAGTACTAATCCAGTGTTGTATTCCAACAGGGCAATGTGTTTCACCAAACTCAATGACTGGCTGCGAGTATTACAAGATACAACTAAGGGGATTGAATTATGTCTTGGTAATGACAGCCACAGTAAAACGTTGGTGAAATTATATTACAGACAAGGACTTGGATACTTGAATAGTGGGAATGTGGAGCAGGCTCGAGGATCGTTTGATCTAGGGTTGAAGATTGATCCACAAAATACTTTGATATTAAAAGAAATCAAGCAGTTACCAAAGAAGAAGGATTTGGTAAATGAAGATGTTAAACCAATAGAAATTGTGGAGGTGCAAACTTTACCTGAGAAGTATCAAAGAATAATGGATGGTAAAGTCAAGAGCAGCGCAGTACCAGAAATCACATCTCTGTCAACTGCCACTCCTTCATTGGATGAAGATCTAGAAATGAAAGAATTGTTTCCCGTAAAGAAATCATTGATTCAGGAGGTAACTAGCTCCACGGAATCGTCCACTTCACTGGCCACACTACTGCCTGACACTTATCAATCATTGGACATTGCTGGTTTGTACCAATTAATAACTAATCGAACTCCAACTGTGGAAGATGCTTATAAATCGTTCCTTAGTATTCCTTCAGAAAAGTTTGAAGAATTGTTCAGAATAGGAGGACTTGAGCCGGTATACATTGATTTCTTCTTAGAAGCAGCAAACCATATACTACAGACCAATCCAGACACTCAAATGCTCCACAATATCAAATCATTAACAGAAACGTTCCCTCATATTTCTCGGTTCTCACTTTGTTTAATGCTTTGCGACACTGCAAAAGTAAAACAACTATTCACAAGTCTAGCCAAGCATCATATAATCATTGACTCAAGCTCTTGGTTAGATTAATACAATTCTCTTCTCGCTGACTCGAAGGGTTACTCTTCTCAAAGTCTAGAACACTGCTACACTCCTCAGAACACACCTGTCTCTGTGACCATTTATTACATACTAATCTACATCAACCCCTCTGGAATCCCTTCAAGATCATCGACTTTTCTAGACTCCGCCAGAAATGAGCTGCAATCTCCTTATCGTTGAATCTTCTGTTCCGATCGATTTTTATCACCTCGACGTTCCAGTTCTGGATATTCTTGTTGACCAAGTCTCCGTCATAGTTCAAATAGAATCCCTTGTACTTCTGAAACAAATGCTCCGGCTCTTTGGTGATATAGTTTTTGAACTGCCAAGGCTGTCCAGTAGTGAAAATAGCCACCACTCTGTTCCAGTACTCTGGTCTGGTGAAATGCTCAGTCGAGTTGACAATCAAAAACTTCTGCGGTCCTAAATTGGCCAATGTTTTCTTGATAATCAACAAGTTGGAACCTCCACTGTTCAACGACTGGGTCACTGGTGGACGGAACACACCTTGTTCCAAGAACTCCTTGACATTCTGCATTTGAAGAAGAGCACTGGTGGAAGGTGACAACAAAATAATTGGATTTTCTTGTTTCTTTCCTTTCTGAGGAGCTCCTGGCTTCCCCACACCACGACTGGTTCCTAGTTTCTTTGAATCTGATTTTAATGGGTTGATGATTTTCACCTGGATGTCTTTCACTAAGTACTTGAAATCAATCAACTTCTCACCCTGGAACAAGTTATTGAACAACAAGTCTTCCTCTACTGCGTTTTCTGCCAGCTCAGAATCTTTATCAGCACTGCTTTTTGCTTGTGACGTCGGCACACTACTGAGACTGTCAGTAGTTCCATTGAGATATTGGATTAACTCGTTCTTGCTTTTGAAATTGATAGTATCGATCTTCTTCACTTGAGAATCAGAAATATAATCGGCAGCCGACAATTCTCGGAGCAACCAAGCATTGTAAATGGCTCTTAATGGCAACTTCTTGTCGTCAGTAGCAAAGTCTGTTTCTTGGTTAAGATCCAATTGTACTACTGGTTTAGAAGCCACATGGATTGCCAACTCAGAAGCGGTCTCGATATTTTCTGTGCTGGACCCATTTTCCAACAAATCTATTTGATAATTATTGACAATTGCATCTCTGAGAACTTTCAAACTATCACTCATTGTCGATAACTGTAGGCAGTATCGTGCAACACTGTGTTTTCATGCTGGTGTTGTTTTCCAATTTTCAACCTCAGTTGGTTGGGCGGCGCGGTAGTGCGCAAAGTAATATTCATGACTGCAGTTCACAGGTTACTCAGTGTCTATATTCTATAAGATATATATCATACAAGTCTACAATAAAGTCTTGGAAATTTCTTTAATCAATTGAATAACAATAAAAATGTTGATCAATTGTTTCAAAGGATTGAAACATTGTCAAATGGGGGTCCTTATAGGACACCAAATGAAAAACCAGACGAGTCTCCAATTCAGATCTACTATAATAAGACACAGTTCTTCCAAGTCCAAGAAAAAGAACGTCGATGATAAAACAACAATAGATAAGAACACAGCATTGAACAATTTATCGATTGCCAAGAAACAAGATCTTTATATGATTCACAAATTTTCACCAG
Source organism: Saccharomycopsis guyanensis (assembly GCA_030578595.1). Classification (NCBI taxonomy): domain Eukaryota; kingdom Fungi; phylum Ascomycota; class Saccharomycetes; order Ascoideales; family Saccharomycopsidaceae; genus Saccharomycopsis; species Saccharomycopsis guyanensis. Next base: position 499,378 of record JAJMSQ010000004.1, read on the forward strand.
GGTCTATTTTCTTCTTGCCTAATGGTGCTAAACTTTTCAATAAGTTGATAAATTTCATTAAGATTCAAGAGACAGAAAAATTGGGGTTTAAAGAAGTGGTCACGCCTTTGATATATAAAAAAGAATTGTTTGAGATAAGCAACCATTGGAAATATTATAATGAAGATATGTTCAAGATTACCAGACAGCCCACCGATCTGACCAGTGAACCTGAAGAGTATGGGTTGAAACCCATGAACTGTCCAGGCCATTGTTTGATCTACAAGCAGTTCCCTAAGAATTTCAACCAGCTTCCTGTGAAATACAGCGATTTCTCTTCGTTACATAGAAACGAGGCTACTGGTGCGTTGTCAGGACTCACCAGAGTAAGACGGTTCCATCAAGACGATGGACATATTTTCTGTTCGTTTGACCATTTAGAGCACGAGATAATGCAGAACTTGAAACTTGTAGAGCTTGTTTACAACCAATTTGGGTTGGGCGATTTCAAATTGTTGTTGAGCACAAGACCTAATGACAACCAGTTTATTGGGAATGAAGATGACTGGCAGAGAGCAGAGACTACGCTTACAGCAATGCTTGACAAGTTTGGCAAACCCTGGGAGGTCAATGAAGGTGACGGTGCGTTCTACGGTCCTAAAATCGATGTGATCTTGAAAGATCGGTTTGGCAAGTACCACCAGACTGCCACTGTGCAACTAGATTTCCAGTTGCCTAAGAAGTTCGAGTTGACATACACAAAACCAGACGGCACCACCGAAACCCCGATAATTATCCACCGTGCTATTTTCGGGTCGGTGGAACGGTTCTTGGCTATTTTGATTGACCATTACGGAGGGAAATGGCCGTTCTGGTTGAACAGTAACCAGATCAAGATTCTTCCTGTGTCTCCAGAGAAACATCTGAAATACAGTGAGTATGTCCAAGAATATTTCAAGAGTAACGGAGTGCTTGATATTAGTTTTGACAACTACCAAGGTTCTGAGTCAAGTAAATTTGATCTGTTGGCTCCTTTGACAGTACATGAGTTCAACATAGAGATAGATGCTAGACCAGAGCCGTTAGGAAAACGGATCAAGGATGCATACACCAGATCGTTCAATTATTTGATCACCATTGGAGACGAGGAAGTCAACAACGGCACCTTGGCAGTCAAGAACCTTTACACCAACACCGTGGAGAAGTTGACCAAGGAGCAGGCGTTGGAGAAATTCTTGCAGTTGGAGAAGAGCTACCTGTAAATAGAACATGTAAATATATTAAACAGAGTCATGAAACCAAAGAGTCTATGTGTAGTGGGGGTGGAGAGAAGTGATTATTCAGGGTGTATAGTGAATAGCAGTTATTCCAATCTGAATAGAATGGCCATAAATCAAGCTGAATAGAACGGCCATATATCAAGTCGAAGAAAATGGCACTATTTAAAAGGGTACCTTTGAGGTTTGTAAAGTTTATCGTTGGACAAAAAGAACTGTTTGCTTTGGATCAAACTCAAATCATTGACTTGGATCTTACCTTGAGGAACCTCACCTTTGTTCTGTAATTTCTCAGTCTCTCTTTTATGGGAAAGCACTAAAACTTTTTCCATGACAGTAAGCACCTCGTTCAACGACAGTTCCAAGATATCTGATCTGGCGTGGAGAAGTTCCTCGTTCTTGACGTAACAGTCAGCAAGTAATGCAGAGAAAAGGTCACCGGTACCAAAGAACTTGCCTTGGATTGCAGCTATTGGATAATAAGAGATGAAATCAGAATCGGAAGACGCACAAGCACACACAATGGAATCTTTGTACTCGAGGAGTTCCACTGAGGTGACCACTACGTTCTGAACCATTGGATAGAGACTGAAGAACTTGCGGACGGCAGTAGCCAAAGACTCAAGGTCCAGGATCGTTGTGTCAGTCAACAACTGCATTTCGAAATGGTTAGGAGTAGCCAACACGATTTCCTCGTGGGCCAAAATGTCTTTATACATCGGCAAGATTTTCTGGTCGACATAGAACTTGCCGTTGTCTCCTAGCACTGGATCCAAGAACCATTTAAGTCCAGGGTTCCGCAGTCTTGCAATGCGTGATATCTCGACAATCGTCGACACGGTTTGCGGATCAGCAATATAACCGGTAAGAAGAACACTGTGTGACACTTCAGCAATATCCACCATACCTTTATAGATCCCCAAGAGCTCATCAGCCGAGTACTTGATTCCTGCAAACGAACCGTAAGCAGGATGGTTAGAGAACTGGACAGTGTTCAAAGCATCGACGTCCCAGCCACGAAGTTGCAAGGGAAATGTGGCTGCTCGGTTGCCAACGTACCCGTGGACCACATGAGACTGTGCCGATAGAAGTTTGCGAGTCATGGCGACAACACTGGAGCTGGTGAGTGGTTAGTCAGAATCGGGCCAAGCGAAAAATCTCGATGCTACGGTCTGCGATCGGATGCGAGTATCACAGGCGAGTCCCTGTAACTAAATTAACAGGGGAGTATTGAAGCAAGGAGGAATATATAAGGCATAAACTGCCAATATATATATTTATAATATTTTTTAGGAAACGTTGTGGCACAGACACTTGGGCAGTAAATGAGTCAACCAGTGAGCGTCGTCTTATCGCCAAGCTGCAGCTGCATGCCGTCCGAGAACTAATAGCCTGAGATGTATACCTGGAATATCGCACACCAACCGTTACACCATGAGCTACACCCATCCCGATAAAGACCATCTCGCTGGTAACAATGTTGTGGGCGGCAAGATCGTCAAGCCGGGGCCCTCCAGACCTTCCCAGAGCCAGGTGCCGCGGGCTTCCCGAGCCTGTGTGCGGTGTCGCAAGAAGAAAACAAGATGTTTACCGTCGGGCAAGATCGCTTGTTCGCGGTGCAAGTCGCTAGGATCCGTGTGTAGTTTTGAGGAGGACGCGTTGGAAGAAGGCCGGTTTGCTAGTTTGGAAGAGGTCCGCAACTGGACGGCTGTTGTCTCAGACCGTCCTTCAGGAACCATGATGGACCAAAACACCGCCAACAAATTGCAGGCCATCCAAGACGACGTGCGCAAGATCTTGCGGTATATATCGAGTGAGAGTCTTGGAGGCTTGTTCCCAGGCACGTTTCTAGATACTAACGAGGCAATTGGATTCGCGGGTGTTGGGGTGGACGACGCGTTTGCTGCCAACGGTGACAATGGAGAATCAAAACCCCGAAAAAACAAGCTCGAGAACGACGGCAAGTCGATCCTTCCCTCGGCAATGATCCCAATGTCGTATATCACTCTGCCTTACAATGTTTTGAAAGAAAGTCCCACCGACAGTTTACTCCCGTTCTGTGTGTCCAGTCTCTTGAGCCCTACTGCTCCAGACTCCGACAAAGACATTGTGCTGCTCCGGTTCATCAGCCGTACCGAGGCATTGGGGCTCTTGAACTTGTTCTGTGAAAAATACGGCAAATGGATCTCGGTGCCTCCAGACATCTCCACTGAAAAATTGCTCTTGGAGTACCAGAGAGAACTGCCCTTGCTTCTTGATGTGGCTCTCCTTCTCACGCTCCGCAGCTCCCTGAGCTTTGCTCTCAAGAAAAGAATCACCAAGATCTTGCTCCAGCGGATCTCCGAGGCCATCAGTAAACGGATCTTGAACTATCCTGCCACAGACTTGAAATTCATCCAGGCACTTGTGCTTCTTCTGGCCTACGGGTACTCGCTCTCGCTGCCTGATTTCAAGATCGACCCGTGGTTCTACTCGTCGTTGGGTCTCAAACATTTCATCACTTCCATCAACTTCAATCCCCTGTTTGTGAATGCCACTGTGTCTATCCCTGATGCAGAATCCCAGTACGACCTTCTCACGTTCATGCGGATCTACGACCATTTGGTGGTGACGCATTTGTTTGCATGTATTGTGAGTGGTCGAACGTGTCTGATAGACAGAGTGAGGCTTGGGAAAATGCGGGCCAAGTTGGATATAGTGTATGCCGGATTCTTTGACGGTAAGATGACAGCAGAAATCTACTTGGTCAATATTCTTTATGATTTCTTCATGGGAGGTAACGACCAAGGACTGTTACATAAAGTAGAGAAACTGCTTGCTGAGTGGTACGCCAGTTGGAACTATCTCATGTACCAGCCAATTCCTCAGATGCTTGACTATTTCTATCACTTCTACAGCATTCTTATATCTTACCATGTGAACTTCCAGAATCGATTGGCCGATATCAACGAAAGCGAGGATTTGGGCAAACAAGATTTCCCAATGTTTGGAATCTATACTAACTACGAGACCTTTGACAACGTGCTACAGAATATGGATGGAGAACAGATGAGCAAGATGCTTTTCAGCTGTATCAGAGTAGTAAGTGAAACTCTTACGTTCATCAATAAAGCCAACTTGAACGAGTCTGTTGATGAGTCCGAGCAGTTTGAATACGTCTCTGATCAAGTCCATTTTTCGTTGTTCTTTACTTTGATTGTGTTCATGAGAGCTATCAACACCTGTATTCTTGACGAGGGAACCCGCAAGCAAGAAACCTTGCGCTACTATATAAATTATTCTTCGACGATAGATATCAGCGAAACCCTCGATGAACTCATATACAAGGAAGCAGACTTGGCACTCAGGAAGTCTCTGTTGTGGGATATTTCTGAGAAGGATGCACTTATCTACTTTGCCCAGATCATATTCCTCATAAAGAAGTTCAAATCGCTCTCTACTGGAGAAGTCGCCAATATCTTCTTCCGTTATTCGTTCACTCTCGAGCAAATATTTTTCCAATTATTCCCGGAGCTTGGTATAGAATTTTAGATTAGATGTACACTGGGATTCTTTTAAATAGTGTATAATCTTATACTGTTACTCACTGTTCACTACTTACTGAGAGAGACGCATGTTGGATCGGAACTCAGAACCTAGTTGGTGTTCAGACCAGTATATAGTCGTTGGTTTTAAAGTTATTAAAATTTTGAGAACGGGATTTTCAATAAAATTCACAGGGTTTTTATGATCTGTCTTCTCATAATCTCTGGTACTTTGAACCATAACTTCACTATTCCATACTGGCGAGTTCTAATATCAAGTATGCACTTACGTTGATCCCCAGAATTTACAACCTACAATTTTGGCAATAGGATATCTAACGACCTAAAGACATCACGACAAGTGAGTTTACAAAACAAGGAGGACAAAACAAAGTATTACTGGTATTTCCTAAAATTGTCGAGCCAGAAACAAAAATGGCTTACACATTGTCAAACTGCCTCGCTCTTGACTTGTCTCTCATGCTAATATGAATCCTCTTATCAATTACCAATATCTTCCATCAATTCAATTAAAATCTCCAGTAAACTCGTTCTCCTCTCAAAACTTCTCTCTTCCAACTCTCCTACACTTTCTCAGATCAATTCCATGCAGTATATTATGCTATTGATAGCTTATTTCTTTGGGTCCTTAATACCAAGGATAGCTCTTCCAGTGTAGTACAATGGAACAGTAACAGCAACAGCAAACAATCCGTAGAATGGGTAAAGGTAGAGCCCAGATCTTGGATGCTAAAAAACTTGTTAATAACTTGTTGTCTCGACCTTGTTGTCATATTCAATACTTACTCTCCACCACAAAGGCTTAGACGAATGTTGGTACAATTTTTGCAATTCGATAACTCTGTTTTGAGCAGCCATCCTTCAATATGTTAGTTTCCAACTTGTTACTATACACCAAACCACTAACACTCACTTTCTTAATGATATATCTAGCGATATGTATCGTTTTATTCACAAGAAAAATATGGTGATTCTTTTCTAGCCAATAGCAGTGGAAAAAAAACAAACCGGTCACGTGACAAATTTAACTGGTGGAGCGTGCGGTGTAAAATGGATACACCAGTGGCATGGGTGGTTCAAAAAAAAAAAAGATGTGTTTTGAGCACTGGCCATGAGAAATAGCAGGCCTCCATATTGAGGATTGGATATCAGAGACAGAACAGATCAGTTGACCATCATGGTTCTGGATAATCCTATGTCTGCGGAAAGTGCTATTCAGCGAGCTGTAAGTGTGATATTGATGATTTTAATTTTATAGGGTTGGAAAGCAAGTACTAACACAATAGAGTCAAGCTGCAACGACGGCGATTCTTGTGAAAACACTAGACCAAGCCACTTGCAATATATGTCAAGAATTGATGAGGTATCCATTCAGTGGACCTTGTGGACACAGTTCATGTTATTCTTGTTTGAAGCAGTGGTTCAAACTGAGTCAGACATGTCCTTTTTGTCGAGTTGAAGTGAGTGAATTACCAGTAGTGAACTTGAACCTCCGAGCTATATCATTGAATTTCCTTACACTTACAAAAGAGATGGATCCTCGGTCTGTGAATCAAATCAATAAGCTGATAGAAGAAAGCAAGAAAGAGTACGAGAGAGACAGAAATAACAAGCAATTGTTTGCGGGAGTGTTTGATAAGAAGTATGCAGTGATAGATTTGGAAGATGGAATCAAACGGTGCAGTCTTTGTAATTGGGAAGTCAGTGGCAGAGAATGTGAGAACTGTGGAGCCACGCTACGGTTGTTAGGAAGTGATATAGAAGATCAAGCAGATGATGATCTTGATGACGAGGACGATCTTGAAGCCGATCTTGTTGGAGGGTCTGGGGGTGTTGATAGATACGATTCTGAAGATAGTTTTATCAACAACGACGATGCACTGGGAAGCGATCTGGGTAATGATAATGATGACGATGACGAAATAGAAGCTTTGGAAATTGAAGAGACAACCCCTGCGTTGAGAAGATGGAGTTCGTCTAGTAAAGAAAGCTCGATTGGTGATGAAGACATTAAACGGATGAAGGACATTCAAGTTGTTCAGGATCATATCCAGACCACTAATGATCGACTCAGTTGGTACAGTTCACGAAATAATAGGGCTCAATCGGGACGAGAAAAGATGACGCTAATTGCTAAACGGAACAAGGAGCTTGAGAAGTTACAAGTGCATCTTGAGAATCTTCGACATCGGTACAAAAGAACCCGTCGTGTGATAGAAAGTGACAACGAAGATGACGGAGCCGATAATGAAGATGAACCGAGCGGTAGCAACAACAACAACAACAACCGAGGTAACGGTAAAGAAGCTTTGAATCCTAATGCAACAGAAGAACGCACAAGAAAAAGAAAACCTGCTTATACTAGGATTGGAGGTACGGAATTCTTGGCTCGAGATGAGGAAATCGAGGGCGTGAATCTTTTCTATGTTGAAGACGGCAATGCTATTCACAAAACACATCCTGATATCAAGTACGGCCAGCAGTATTCCGACAGTCATATGTCAGAGGACGATTACGAGTATGATGATGATAGGTCGCAGCAACATGAATACAGCGGTAGAAGTGGCCAGTATGACGACTACGAATCATATAATCAGTATTTGTCATCTGGGGATCAATGGGAAGGTTGGTCTGATTAATAATGTGGATAGTTAGGTATGTATTTAGTTTGGGATCACAATGGAGCATTGATACATTTTTATGAGAGGCCGTGGGGTTGTGCGTAGGTGTGTAGATGTGTATTAGGAGGGAGGGTACCTAAGTTGTTGATTTGAGAGTGCGGTTCTTACTTTGCCAGGGTCCTAGCTTCATTCTAATTGTGTACTGCTCTTTGACCTATTGGAGTACTACTCAAGATCCACTGTTAAACTCAATTGAACACATACAAAGTCGTACAAGCTCATTCATCATTGTCTAAAGTGAGTTGATTATAAATATGAATTTTCAAAGACCCTGAAGTCTTTACAGAATAAATTGGGATAGATTCTCTGGTGGTTTCTGTGAAAACATGCTGTGTCGTGGACGATACAAAACATGTCACAAAAATTCCTCATTTTTTGATCTAATTACACAGAAACAACCTAATTACAATATAGGAAGCTTTTAAAACTCAGGAATATATATCTAAGCAAATTATATGCTCTCAGCAAGAAATTGTTGCAATAATGTTTCATTTCATCGGAGAGTCACCGAAGTTGACGGGCTGTAGTGAATACCTCGGGCCAGACGAGTCAGAATTAGGATTAACTCTGTCAGTTACCGACTATATAGTTACAGCACGTTATTAGGAACCACTGTAGCCCGACATGTACCTCCGCAACTCACATAGAATATATCAAAGCTTGGTTTTACCTACGGGGATACTGTAATAAATTTTCGAAGTAGCGGATTTAGCTCAGTTGGGAGAGCGTCAGACTGAAGTTCAGTCCGGAGAAATCTGAAGGTCCTGCGTTCGATCCGCAGAATTCGCACTTTTTTTTTGCATTTTTTCTAAACTTCACATCCAGTTAGACTGGGCTTAAGGAACAAATTCAATCACCATTACAAACGGTACTAAACAAAAAGAAAATCGTGTAATCAATCGTAAATGCATTTTATTGTTTTTTCTCCGTCAACAACATCTATTCTGTAATAGATACCGTTGAGGGAAACCAACGATGTGTTGGTGTTCTGACTGAGCCATTCAATATATGGTTTGTAGAAATGGTCGGTCAACTTTGCCAAAATGTCAAAACAACTTTCATTATAGTCGCAGTTAGAATGGTCCTGATGGTCAGACACAAACTTAGTGAACTCTTCTGCATAAAAGTCGTCGTCGTTGTCGTTTTTGAACTCTCTGCAAATAATGCTGGAATAGTCATGGAAGTTCCATGTGACTAAGTTAGGATTCGTGCTAAACAGATTGTCTTTGACTTCGAATTGAGACAAATTGACACCGCTGGCTTCGTTTAGTTTGGAAAACTGTTTCTGGGCTACTGGGGATCCAAAGTAAGGGATCCGTTGCGAAAGAGCATCAGCAAAGAATCCAAACAACCGAGGCGAGATCATATCTTTAAACGAGTACTCAGTGTAGTCGAAGTATTGGTGGGTCATTAAATAGTCATCAAACAAAGGTAAGAATTTCGTACAGAAAGCACAAGTGCAGCCGTTCCAAAGGAAATCTGATACCACTTGTTCGTAACAACAGATGGATGAAAGATTGTTGGGTAAGGTGAGCTTTTGTAAGTTAGGAAGTTGTGGAAGCACGCTTTCATAAAGTTTACGTCTTCTCATGAAATTACCTTCCAAGCCATCTTCTAGCTTTCCATCAACTGCTGGGTCGTTTTTAAGGTACAACGTCGTGAGCTTGTCCTTGTTTGGAAGGTTACAAAGAAACGAAAACGCTGCCAAGTCCCAAGTCTCATAGAGTAGATTCTTCTTGATTGGGGTTTGATAATTGTAGACACTTTGAATAAGAGAAACGGATTCAAGGTTGATCAATTGTTTTGCTAATCCATTAAGGAAGTCTCTGAAACAATCACAGTTTGCTTCGTCACAGTTGACAATGAGTTCGATGTTCTTCAATCCAGACAAATCTACTAAATATTCTAGAATGGAGAGAGTCAATGATCTGAGAGTGTGGTTGTAGTTGTTAATTCCATGATAATGATTGAATTTCAAGGTTTTCAAACCAAGTTTACGGCCAGTTGGAGCCACAATGCCCGCTAGAAGTTTCAAGATACGAAGCGATGAGTCCTCATCGTCAAGGATTGTCAATTCTTCCAACTCAAAGAAAGTAGGACCCACTTGGAAATCCTTAGCCAAATCGTAAGTCAATAATTTATCGTTCTGAACATTCAATGCTAAAGATTTCACATTAGGAAACCGAGTCAAATCATTGATGTCGGTGATAGAGTCTAAGATCAAGTTCAGCAATTTAGGATATGATCCAGCAAACAAACAGTCTTTGTTAATCACTTTTCTTAACCGTTCGTCAAAAATTTTCACAGTTTTAATTGATTCTTTGTTACTTGTAATGAGAAGTCGCACCACTTTGTGTAGCAACAGGAAATTCTTCTTGTATTCTTCCACACTGTTGAAGGGTGATTCACATACAATCAACTCTGTGGTCTCAGCAACATTACCGTTTTCTAGTGAACTCTCTAATGATTTCAATTTATTCACTAGTAGTTCATCGCTTTCTTTGTCAGAGAGTTTGAAGATATTGTTACTGCCTGCCACAACTGTATAATTAGAATCAATGTACCACCTATTAGACTTCAAACTTGCACCCCTTCTAAGAATTATCTTGTCACTCAATTTCTTGCGGCACAATTTCAATAGTGTACTGTTACAAACTGACAAATTCACAACGTCGTTCTGTGGCAAGAACTCAATAATTGTTTCAAGTACTTCTGAGTCTAAACTGCTTAAAGGTCTGCTCTGAGGATTGATCACAAAAGTTGCAGTGCCAGTAGTACGATCATCTTTGGTGTAGCTTGTGTCTGGAACACCAATGCTGTCAAGTGGAAACTCTCCAAAGAGATAATGAAACACACTGTAGATTTTATTCATTGGCCTGGATATTGGAGGTGGATAGCAAAACCGTTGGACATCGACCGACCTTGGAGGACATTGTTGGGGCATGATGAGTATACCAAGGGGGTGGGTCATTGGAGGCAGCGCTTATAAGTAGCGATGACAATTAGCTCATTATACTACGTTTGAATTATCATTGAACTATTCTTGAAATATCTTCCGATTAATTTTGAAGTATTTTTGATTTTTTTCAGACTCCTCTTGGATTGTCCTTAGATTATCGTGAGGTTACTTTGATTATCTGCTCTTGTATTACAGATTACCCTTGGTTCAATATCATCCATACTCCTTCAACTACATTAAACTAAAACAATCGTAAACACAAACCGTGTAGTTAATATATTGCACTGTAACCTAGAACAATTGGACAGCGCAGTCTATAAGCAAGCATGGCAAATGCAGAGACAACCAACCTGCAACCATGCCCAATGCAGAGACAACCAGCTCACGACAAACTTGATAAGATACTGAGTAATTTGTTCATACCGTCGACCTGAGAAATCGCACTTGTGTCCGAGTATTGACCCGCAGCCACTGTGAAGACATGTTCGACCTGTTTGTTCTCCGACATCTGGTTGCAATACTCAAACACTGGTTCAGTGATTGGGTTAGAGCTAGAGATGTAGATCAAAAGATCGAGTGGGTTCTTCTTGTGAGAGGAGAATGGATTGAGTTCAAAGTCGGGCTGTGAGATCGGCGAGGTGTTGCTTGAAGGTGAAAGAACTTTGAATCTCTCAAGGTTAAGCTCTCCTTTACCATAGAAAGCAAGAATGGTGTTAAGAACACGCAATGTAAGATCCACCTGTTGAATGACCACCATGTTTTTCATCACCGTGGCATGGATACTGCCTTCTTCGGTGACATCGTTGAAATGACTAGCACATTCTCCAATAGTGGCATGGGCTCTTTCAGAGTCCTCCACTTTCTCAGTATGGAATCTCACAGTGCATTCTTCGATCTCAAGGTACGACCCAGGCAATCTCTCAATGATAGACTGGATGAACTTGATGGCTCCATCCATCCATAAACACTCTGTGTCTGACACCAAAGCAATCCAACTGTTAGAAACTTTAGGAAACTTGATGTAACCACCGTTCTCACTAATAAGTCCAACGTTAGGAATCCGTCCGTACATGAGATCCAAGTCGGATTTCTTCAAGTAGCTCATAATGAACACCGCGTTGTTTGGGTCGCTGGTCAAGTCTGACAAGATCGAGAGTTTACGGTTGGCAACAATGGCTGTCGACAACTTATCACCGTAGCTGACAGCATCAAAGTCCAAGATAAAGATTCTCTTACCGTTAGATCTTCCAATCTTGAGCTCATGGTATATCTTGACAAACTGACTGTTGTTCAACGATATCGAACGAGTGTTTCTTCTTTGCTCTTGTTTCTTAGCAGCCTCTTCGATCTCTTCAAACGAGCTTTTCACCCAGTTATAGCAGTTCTGCTTGAGAATTACTTTATTCAAAGCATTCCAGCAACATTCTTTTTCCTCAGAGGACATTGTCAACGCCTTGTAGATCTCCTCAGCCATCTGGCGCAAGTTCCATGGGTTAATAAGTAACGCACCTTCACCAAAAACAGAGGCTGACCCTGTGAACTCCGATAAGATCAACGGCGACTTCTTCTGCTTGGCAGCAACCAAGAACTCATGGCATGTCAAGTTCATACCTTCTCTCATGGTAGACACAATGAACGTGTCAGCAACACTGAGCAACGCCAAATACTGCTGGAAGTCAATGTCTTGGTTCAAACACACAACAGGTTGTGACACCATGAAGTCTGTGGCAAGACTATTGATTCTTTCAACAATAGATATGATTTCAGACTCATAGTCAGCATCGGCATTGTTAGATTTGAGCAAGATCTGAATGAACGTTGCCTTGCCCAAGAAATCAGGATGTTCTTTCAAGAATATCTCATAAGCCAACAACTTCTGCTTGACTCCTCTCAACTTATCGAGCTTGTCTCTGCCGACAATCAACTGTTTGCCTTTCCATCTTTCTTCGATCAACCGTTTCCATTCTTTGACACCGGTCTCGTCGATCTGGGCTGCCAATTTCTTGGCGTCTATACCAATTGGTGTGGCATACACGTTGATATACTTTCCATCGTACAAGATCCCTTCGTTGTTGACAACATCAGCTAACAAGATCCGATTACAGGTCTGCAAGAAATGACGACAGTACTCGGAGGTCTGGAACCCAATGGAACTGGCACCAATCATCCCCAACAACAAGTTCTTACGCTGAGCAAGACACCGGAACACTTCAGAAGAAGGGAACGCCGCATGTAAAAAGAACCCGATCTTGGCGTCGACACCGAGTTTCTCACGAAGCATCTGAGGCAACAAAAGCAAATGGTAGTCATGTATCCATATTATATCGCCTTCTTTGTACTGTTTGACGACCTCTTCAGCAAACGCCTCGTTCATGGCTTTGTAGTATTTCCAAGAATGGTCCTCGAATGCCTTGGATTTGGCATCGTCTGGAACCTGGTAATGCAAAGTAGGCCACAAGATCAGTTTACAGAAGTTCTTGTAGTGACCCTGGAACGTGTAGTCGTCAGTGAACACTGCAGCAGAACTGTACTCGTCAATGAGTTTCTTGTGAATATCGGATTTGGTAGCATCAGAAAGCTCGTCGGTAGCCATCCCTACTGTGCCAACCCATTTCACATTGTCAATAACATGCTCCTCAAGTGCAAAGTTGATGGCATTATGTAATCCACCGTTACCTTTACCGTAGTCGGTGATGGACCAAGGAGATTTGCTGAAGATATTGTCCTGGCTAAGAATATTGCTTCCCACGTTGGGACTGCTGTAGCCACCGTAAGGAACCACCTTCTCATCAGCTGGAGGTGCGTCAAATAACATTGAACCACTGCGGCCTTCACTCTGATACATGTTGTTGTGCGAAGCCACTCGAAGAATACTGCCTTTCTGAGCCCTTGCAATAGAAGGAGGCACACTAGGTTTACCGGTCCGCGACTCGACCACTCCCGAGTTGATCAACGGTGAGCCTGCTCTCGATCGAGGCTGGATGTATGAGAACGATTGGTTCTTACGAAGCACGTACGGTTTGCCCACCTGTTCGAACTGATGGGTCTGGGTCTCACCCGAGGGTGCTAGGGCAGTCAAGTTACCGAATGACGACCGCAACGGGTTCAGGTAGAAGAACTCCTCGTTGGAGTCGCTGTTGATGCGGGCAGCCTGCATGTTATTGGCAAGATTGCTGTCTTCACTGGAAGTGATTGGCGAGGCCGATTGAACAGGAATTGAGTTGTTGATCACCGAACTGGACGCCCGGCGGTTGCCTGCCAACATTGGTTTCACCGGAGGCACGCTCGCCACAGGATCAGGTTTGGATTTCGCATGGGAGCTGGTGCTGGACGGCCCGTCGTCTATCTCAAAGTGCACGGTGTACGGAAGGAATCTGGCAGTTAGTAACGAGCAGAATAAATTGGGGAAACCACTTACAAGGAGACCAAGAGAATCGCCATTGTCTAGAACAGCGGGAGAATTGAGGCCCGAGCAATGTTGTGATGGAAAGCAACTGCACCAGAATTTTTGAGCAACCTCTAGCTCGCGGGGGGACCCACACGTGCAGAGCATCTTGCTTGGGCGGCCCACCACACCACTCCAAGGACTCAGTATTAGACACTCCGGCAACCATGAAGTATAGCGACGCACACTGCCACTTGCTGCCCGACTGCTCGGGGGTGGTGCCTGACCACTTGGCTGAGCAGATCCTGATGGGGTCTGGAGATATCGAGCAATGTGCATTGATGTCAACTAACATGTTTGACTTGAAGTTGGTAGACAGAATCAGTGAACTATGTCCAAGCAAAGTAATAGGATGCTGTGGAATCCATCCATGGTATAGTCATTTATTTTTTGTTGGGGACGAATTGAGCAAGCAAGACCATTATAATAAGGTGCTTGGTGGTGGGAAGGAGATTCCTCACCATTTGTTGAATAACCTACCGGATCCTGTAAGCTTTGATAAGTACTTAGAATCAATGGGGCAGAAAATAGACACCAGCGGACGGGTCTGGGTGGTGGGAGAGGTCGGCCTAGATAAACTTTTCCGGGTGCCTTGGACGGGTTGGTTGGGGCTGCTCCAGGCGGCTCCCCAAGGGCTTTCTCAATGCAAAGTGTCAATGGACCACCAGACAACGATATTTCGACGGCAGATCCAGTTTGCGTTCCTGAGACTGCTAGCTGTGTCTGTGCATTGTGTGAAATGTCAAGGGTCGTTGTTTTCGGTTGTGGTGGACGAATTGAAACGGACGACTCTTCCTGCTGTGGTGTGTCTTCATTCATATACTGGATCACTAGACCAAGCTAAGCAATGGGTCAACACTACAAAGAAACAGAAACTCAGGATTTTCTTTTCGTTTTCTAATGTGTTGAATAGTTTAGGTGACAACGATAAAAGAAACGAGGAGTTTATAAAACTTATCGAGTACCTTCCTGATCAGTGTATTCTAATAGAAACTGATTTGGCACTAGACAGGTACTACAGCACACAACTGTCTGCAAACCGACATTATTCTGATTTGGAGAGTATAGCCAAACTTATATGTGAAATTAAGAAATGGGATTTGGAACAGGGAGCAGAAACATTGATGAACAATTGGCGTTCGTTCAGAGGTTGAGACATAACCTCACATTCTACAGCATGCATAAATAGGAAGCATATGATTTTGCCTGGGAGTATTGTTCTCGTATCGCTCTTACATAACTCTATCAAGCAATTTACGTCTCTTACATTCTTTCTACTAAACAATTTTTTTAGGCATCTCCCTGTATTTCTAAACACTCCCAAACCATCAATTCAAACCCTCACGATTGAACTGCTTCGAGATTGGACTGTTGACCCTATTCTCGAATTGATCCGAGAATGGTTCTGGGAATGTATACGAGACGGATTGATACTGACAATACGCAGCCCTGCTCTAGAATGAACATTGGAACGAGCAATTCCATGGAACGAAGTCGAAAACTCTGGTTCTTCTGAGTACTGACCGTTCAAGAAACTCAGTGGTTCTTTTACACCGTTTTTCTGTGTGTCCTGCTGTGTAGAATGGTCTTTAACACCATCCTTCTGAGCAAAATAGTCTTTCAAAGATGTATAACTAGGAGACTTCGAGTCCAGATGTAATAGTCTATCGGTAGGTTTAAGTCTAGGTGACATGGTAGGGGTACTCAAACTACCCAACAACGACTCTCTTAAACTGTTTAAAGCCTTTTGTCTTTCTTCGTCATCATCAGACCCAGTTTCGCCTTCCATGACTTCGGCTATAGGTAAACTGATCTTGACCAAGTTCTGATGTGACGCAGCTCTTTTGGTGAGCGAGAGTCCTGGATGATGAAGAAGCTCAGAAGCTCTCGGCCGTTGCTTCTCGTCCACAATAAAACAATCACCAATTAGATTGCGCATGTTTCCATTGACATGGTTCCAGTATTCTGGTGGTTCAAACATATAATCGCCAGTAACAATAGCTTCTTTTGTCTCGTCGTCGTCATCACAATCAAATGGCATGTACCCACATAACATGAAATACACCACCACACCCAACGACCAGACATCAACTGCAAACCCATAACTTTTCCTCTGGATCACCTCAGGCGACATGTAGCTGAGAGTGCCACACAACAAATTGGACAAGAAGTCCTCGTCGTTGTCGGAGTTGTCAGCCACCTTGGACAACCCAAAGTCACCAAGCACCACGTCCAGTCGGCTGCTCGACGACTTGAAGAATATATTCTCGGCCTTCAAATCACGGTGGATGATCTTCTGGGACTCCAAGAAACTCAACCCGCGCAAGATCGACTCGATGACTCGCACCGCCTCGTTCTGGTCCTTGTAGCAACCTCTGCTCACCACCCGGTCAAACAAGTCTCCTCCGAGAGCAAGGTCGGTGATCAAGTACAAGTAGTTGTCTGTCTCAAAGTAGTCCAGGATCTGGAGCAAGTTGCGCCTGGCATCAGCACTGCAGCCTTTCAAGATTTGCAATGCTCGGATCTCGTTCTGGATGAGTCTGATCTTGTTGCGGTTGGACTTCTTCTCGATCTGCTTCATTGCAAAGTGAGTGTTTGAGTCCGAGTGTCTGCACTCAAACACCTTGGAGAACGAGCCGGTTCCAAGCACCTCCTTGGAAGCAGTGTACTTGCATGCCACCGGGGTGCCACTGGGCACGTCGAAACTCGATATCTGTGGCCATAAAACCGCTGTCATTGGGTTGGAAAAAGAAATGGTTGCGACTCCAGGTTCCCCGAAGATCAACTTGCTCACTGGTTTTCATGCATGGGGTTGCGTGTTGGGGCTCAATGGGGTGGGGGGTTTTTCCGGACTACTTTAGTACTGACCATAAGACACTGTTGGTTTAGTACTGACTACAAGACAGAGAAATATCAAAAATCAGATTAAACCATTTGCTAACTAAATCAGTTCAACGTAAGGGAGGGGCATTGGCAGGGTGTGGACTAAGCCGTTCAAGACCAAGTGTAGACTAAGCGAAGACCAAGTGTAGACTAAGCGTAAACCAACAGTGTAAGCTTTGACCAACAACTTGCCAGTACCTCCTCCCATCTAGCAGCATCACCACCAATTATATATTGAAATAACGAAGCTTGCAATAACAAACTTCTAACGAACTCGAAACAACCACCCTAAACAAACTCCCAACACACTACCCACTCACTGGAGACTCGGCTTCATCATCAAACGTACGCACCCGTTCCTTATTCTTCTGAGCCGTCACCACCAACAGCTGGAACGCTTTCACCATCAAATCCGATTTGGAAGGCGACCGTTTTGGAGAATGGTTCAGCGGAGCAGTGCTGATACTAGGAACACTGACTGACAACCTACTGCTCTTGGTACTGGAGAGCTCACTGTTGGTGAAATCATTGACCGAAGCATAGTCCAAGATATCGAGATCTTCATCATCGCCACTGTCGTCTTCGTTCTTGGCCATGTCTCTAAGAGCGGCTATTCTGTTCTTCAATCTCACCACCTCAATAGCCTGAATAAACTTGCTTCTGGCATTGAACCCTTCTCTGATGTTAGGCAACAAGTCAACGCTGTTCTCCTTGTTGGCAAGCCACTTGTCTTCCAACAACTCCTCGGCAGTCCAACGCTTGGTTTGATCAACCCGGAGCATTCTCATGATAAACTGACGGGCCTCAACACTGACATCTTTCCAGTACCGTTCATGGAACTTGACTCCACGGTCGTCCCTCACTTCCTGAACAAAATCGTTGTTGTTCTCGGACCGGAACGGCGAGTACCCACACAATAGCGTGTAGGTGATCACTCCTGTGGACCAGATATCACAAGGTTTGCCGTGGCCAATTCCCAAGATCACCTCGGGAGCTGCGTAACCGAACGACCCAGCACTAGTCTTCAACACCTGGTCCTTGGACCGGAGTTTCTTAGCAATCCCGAAATCCGCCAACACGATCGGCGAGTCCGGGTCTTCTTGCTCGCTCTTAAGATACAACACGTTCTCCGGCTTGATGTCCCGATGGACAATGTTGTTACTATGCAAGTACGACAACGCCTGGAGAATCTGCCGGATACACGAGGCCGCGTCTTTCTCGGTGAACTTTCCTTTGTCGACGATCCGGTCGAACAACTCGCCACCAGTGGCCAACTGGGTGGCAATGTAGAACTTGTCCCTGCTTTCAAACCAATCGTGGAACCCAACAATGTTTGGATGCGTTACATTCTGAAGGAGTTTCAACTCGTCGTACACCATCCGGAAATTGCCTTTCAAGGTCTTCTTGAGAATAATCTTCATCGCCACGTCTTCGCCAGTGGTGAGGTCTCTGGCCTGACGGACCACTCCAAACGAGCCGGCCCCTAACGTCTTGCCATAGAGATAGTTGTTCTTACGAGCATAGGACGCCGGCTGGCCACTGAGTCTGTTGATGAATTTCTGGATGCCTTTGCCTTGCACGGGCGACGGCTGCTGGACATCGATATCGGACATTGACTTTGCAAAGGGGCGTGGACTGGAATCTGTTGTTGACAGAAGGGGAGAGTTTATGAGCAGAGGGGCCGCAGATATGACAAGACATTTTTCTGGAACGAGCTCGTGATTAGATGGGGGCGGAGAGGCTGAGAAACATGATTGAAACACACACCACGCCGAGGTGCAACCTACTTTTTCTGGGAGTGTGTGCCCAGAACCGGGATTAAGCTCGAGTCCGAACTAATTGCCAGACCGACGGCGGTGACGGTCAGGGTTATGTTAGGATGCTGCGCCTGGTGGTGGTGGGTCTGGGCACGTGACATGGAGTGTACGTCAAGAAGTTGAGTGCTTAAAGTCGTAGAACCCAATGTTCGACGAGTATTATGGATTGGTGTTCCGGGTGACGTTGAAGCCAGAGTATTTGGTAGAGACTGAGCCGAGGGAAGGTAATCGCAGGGTGCTAGTGGGGTATTTTTTGGCCACAGATAATGAGGGTAATGTGTTGTTGAAGGTGTGTAAAGAGTTGGTCGAGACCGCACCTCATACGGTATCAAAGGAACGGTACCTCGGCATGGTGTCGATTCCGCGGAAGTCTATCGAGAAGATCGAGGCGGAGAAGGACAAGTACGAGAGAGCAGTGCGGTCGTTGGAAAGTCTAATTGTGGTGGAAGGGAAATAGGATTGCAATAGATTGTAAATAGAACGGGATATTTCACAGTGCAAGGTGGGCAGCCGACTTCGTAAAATCGTGATAAAAAACATAACAAAATAAAAATGTATCGGGGTATTAAGGGGGGTTAAGTAGGACTGTGGGAGTAGGGTGTTTGGCAGTGGGTAATGTCTGTGGCAGTAGTGGAAGGTCTCTGGTACTTGTAATGATAGAGACAAAGACACAAGACACAAGATACACTGACACAATACACTGATAGATTTCCATCCATAGTGTATTAACCAGTGTAGTGTCTAATACCCCTCCAGATCAGTGTCTAACACCACCACCCCACCTACTCCTCGTCACTTTCTTCTTCCTCGTCTTCCTCATCTATTTCCTCGTCCGACTCCTCGGAAGCAGACGACTCCGCCGACGACAACTCGGCCTCGTCGTCCTCGTCGTTTTCGTTATCCTCTTTAAATGCATCCTCACCGGCATAAGTCTTGACGTACTCCTTGACTCGTTTTATGTAGTTGTCGACATCGTTGATGTACAATTGGCTCGCCTCTCCATTGAGAGGATCCGAGGCATTAGGGTAGCTCAACAATTGCGGCAAGAAGATCTCAAAGATGTTGAAGATATCAAACATCGGCGACCAGGTCTGGTTGATCACGTCCAAACAAACAGACCCGCTGCCCTCGTCGATGTTCGGATGGTATATTTTATTCATGAATCCAATCGACGGCGATTTGTAGGGATAATCGTTGGGCAACTCCACATGGATCTTCCAGGTTCCTCCCTCATAAGGAGCTATGCAGTTAGTCATCAGTCGCACCGCCAGCGGCCGTTCACAAAATACTCACTTTCTCGGGGCCCCTTGAACTTGACATTGAACTCTTGCAAGTTGTCGTCCACCAAATTCACATGGTAATCACTCATCAAGCTGGAGGTTAGCCTTGGCTCGGGTCTTGGGTAGTGGCAATACTTACAGCTTCATCACATCGGTCTTAATACGGTTTTTCGAGCTACACATTGTTAGTACGTTTCTCTGGTTGTTCACGGTGCTCCCGGCTCATCCTTACCTCATTCTCAACTCCAGCACTGTATATCTCCAAGTATACTTGCAATGAGTAACAGGAGACTAACCCAGGCTGGAGCCAGGCCAATCAGTGCAAGGTCACATGAGCTCATCGGGGTGCACGGTTATGAGTACAGCACCTGAAAGATCAGTGCAGGTGAAGAGGTCTACATGGAAATATACTCTATGCCAAATAATTTACACTATACTTTATGATTTGAAACACGGTGTGCCAGCTATTGTCTGCAAGGTGCGGTGAGTCAGCATCTTGGAGTTGTTCCCTGAGGTCATCGTCGCCAAGCACCCCCAGCTCCAGTTCAGGAACTACCTCCAATCACCGAAATACGGTACCGAGTACAACTTAGTACCCCGGTGGTAACCCACCTGCCCCTCGCCCCTTGCCCGAACCAGGGCCACGGATCACTACACACTGACATCCATTGTCGACGGATTCGACTCTGGCTGAGCCAATGGAAGGCTGCCGACTCCCACCACTCGTAAGTGAGATTTCAAGTCGCCATGAGTTCCGCTGGTGCTCTTGGCGGTCTGAAACTGGATCGTCTTGTTGAACTGGTTCTCAAACAAAGTACGAAGCTGGTTGTTTCTGTCATTGAGCTCATTGGTCTTGACAAGCTCCTCCTCAGCCTCCACATCACTGGTGGCATTGCTGTTGGCAGTACTATTGGCAGTACTGGAATTAGCAGTGACAATCTTTTCAATTGGCTTACTTTTTGTTCGAGGTACCGTTGGCTCGCCAGCAAACTCTTTAGACAAATTCTTGATTTCTTCGGTGAACCGTAACCCCTTGCCCATCGACACGCTTTCTATGGTATCTATCAATGCTGCATTACTATTGAATTCGTTCTGAAGTGCTTCGATCTCGTTGGTATACTGCTTGATCACTTGCTGATAATCCAAGCCGTCGATCTTGGTATCATCTTCATTCACCAAAAAATCGGTCAATGCAGAATTCTCACCGCCCTCAGGCTTCTTCTCTTGTAAGAGCCCAAAACATCTCAACATCAACTCATTGGAAACCACATAGTTCACTGCAGTAGACGACTTCAACGAGATGTTGGTGAGTCCATCGTCGGTCGTCACTCCCGAAAGCACGGACTTCGGGTGGTACACAAAATTGTTCGATGTGATTTTCGTGGTGGGGAGTGCCCCAGGCCCATAAGTCGAGCCGTTGATCTTTAGCCTCTTGGTATCCGACATTGGCACCTGCTCAAAACACCAGTGGTAGACCAATTGGTTAATTTTCGCGACCTCCAGTAACTCCGGGTAACACGGCCAGGCCCCCCGGCTAAAGTTGCAGCTTCTTGAGACATATTGGCGAACTGCCACTAAACGTGTCACAGCGACATCGTGCAGCTCAGTACCACGGGCTACGTCAAACCATGAGGTAAACAACAGATGGTCTCAATCATTGTGTTGGCGTAGCACCGGAGTTCCGAATTCATGGGGGTGTTTGTTTGTCGGCGAGTTCTGGTCCACAGCTGTGGGTTCCAGACATACTGGCGAGATCCAATTGTAGCATTGTACGGATGGTCCGGGAGGGTACTTTAGGGGATGGCAGAACCTCCGGCCCCAGGGTACTCAGAACCTCGGATCGGATCAAACCCTTTGCCCAGGCAACGTGCAGACAGTGTTAAACCAAACTGGGTTCGGGTCAGGTGCCCTTGGAGGCAGTGACGTCTGGGAGACGGGGAGCCTGAAAGGAAATCTTATTGACTTAACCCGACAGGTTCTGGGGGACGGTGATCGGCTGTGGAGGGGAAGAAATTATGGTTTTGGATATGATCTAACAATAATCCAGAATCAAGCCATGGGGTTCACATAGTTGGTAGGGCCACTGGAGGCGACTACAGAGGTGACGTTACTGTGCAGGCGATGTTTTCCCCGCCACACAGAATTTGTCAGACACCAGGGTACGACAAGGTCTCAATCTCCAGGGGCAATCGGCAGGCGAAGCTGGAGACAAGGCCTACAAGGATTGGGAATCCGACGGAGCTGAAGCCTCTGGCGTCCTTGCAACAAGCAGGGCCACTCCCGACTGATCCTTGTTGCGGCGACAGTATCTCGTAATCGGCTGCCTACAGCTGCGTCGGGATCCATCGTCAAGAAGGGAAAAACGATGGTAACTCAGGGGTAGGCGAGGGGCCCGTAACGGAATTTTTCACTACGCTGAGTATGACGAGGGTGATTGTGATATTTCATATAGAACAAAGGATGCGAAAAAAAAGAACTAGGTGTAGGGAACTAGTGTATCTATCCCGTACATATTACAAAGTGCCTGAGCAAAAGTGTCAATCGTAAAAGGGGTCGTAAAGGGGGGAGGTGAGCAGCCAAACCGGCATTCAAATCAGAAGGAAGTCGTGGATTCCGGTGGAGTTTGTAGGGTCGCTGGCCGGGAGCTGGGTCAAGTTGGTGCTCAACATATCGTTGAAGTAGTTCATGTTACCCAAGTCCGTAGGGAACCCGTCACCGGTGAAGCCCTCCGACTCCAAGATGTTGCTGTTAAGCTCGGTAGGGGCCATGTTCAAGTCGAGGCTCACCGGGTCCAAGAAGGTGGCGGTGGTGTCGATAAATGGCTTAGTGTTCAAGTTGAATTCGGTGACCCCGTTGACCGGGAGGAACGAGTCAGCTCCTTTCACGTAGTCAAGAAGGTCAAAGTCCACCATGTTGCCGGTGGCCTCCGACACCAGCTGAGGCTGGTCGGCAAGCAACTGGTTGAGCTTGTCAACGGCAGGGTCGGTGATGGCAGACGAGATAGGGGATATGTTGTCGAATTCCGAAGGACTGAAGCTTGGGTTGTCCAAGATCTGGGAGTCAAGTGAGTGGCTACTAAGAGCCACCGAGTGACGAGCCGAAGGAGTCATGGCGTAACCAGAGCGGCCATCGTCGCTGAGACTGGCACTGCTGAAAGCCTGGTTGGCCTTACTTTCTCTCCACTCGGTCTTCCACAATTCACCGTCGTCGTTACCAGAACGCGTAGCAATGAAGTCCGAGCACTTGTCTCCGTAAGCCTTGGGCGTCAACCCGGTGATCAGCTTGAACACCCGGTGGAAGTGCCATGGCGACAACTTGGACTTCGCAGCCAACTCCTTGAACCCCACAATTCCCCCTCTCTTGCGCTTTCTCTTGTTGTCGTGTCCCGCACTGGTAGGCGAAGATGGAGAGCCGGGAGGAGAGTTGAAGGCCGAGTTGGACTCGGAGGCGAAGAACGAATTGATGGCGGCAAAGGCAATGTGGCGGCAGGCAATGATGGTGACGATGCGGTTATTGGTGGTAGTACTGGTGTTAGCCCCTGAGCCTTGGTCATGGTCTTGGTCATGGTCCTGGTCAGGAGAGTGGGAGTCCTTGTCTGGGTCGCCCTCAAAGAGAACGGAAGGAGGGTTGAAGTTGATGCTGCGGTTGATGGAGTCAATACAGTGTTGCATGAGCTTCTTCTTGTAGTTGTTGAACTCCAATGGGTTACAGTGGGAGCATGGAGTGTAGCTCAGGTCCAAGGCGTCGTTGGAGCGGGCAAAGAACACAACCTCGTCTTCCGACTTGGCCGGCTCCTTGTCGTCGCAGCTGGGACAACAGAACGTCATCGAGCCGGGGTAGGCCACGTAGAACACCCCGTCGGCATACGGGTCCAGGAACTGGTAGGCCTTCCACTTTGCGGCGTGCGAGACGTATTGATCAGAGAGCATTGTTATCAGGTTTAAGAGGAGTGATGAACAAGGCAGGTGTAATTCTGTTTGGGCGTTTAAGGCTGTGGTGCAGAAGCAACAGAAATACAGACGGGTCAAAATGGGTCTTTAAGAATTGTGCGGAGGAATTGTGTGACATAAGGAGGTTTATATACCGAGTTCTGAAATTCTGTGAAAATACAAGTGTTTGAGACAAAGAGGGACTTGCAAACTCTAAACCCTTGGTGAACACACGGTGCTGTACATACACGCAGTGCCTTGCATGTTTGACGAAATATGATGCTGTCACTACCTTAACTTTAAACGCGGATTCCATTTGGACCAGGACGTGGGGGTCACCCTGCCGCGGCCTGCTGTGCTGCGGGCGCTGAGTCAGCGCTGACCAACAAAAGACGAGCACGGGGCTGGGTTTTCGAGGCGGGCGGCCAAGGCAGTCACAGCCTGTGCTGTCGGTTGCTGCGATATTTTCCGGACCTCCAACTCGATGTATGTGTGGTGACAACTGCGCTAGTGCTATTGAGTAAGACAGACCCGCATAGTGGCTATGAGCTTATTCAAGTGTCATATTTCGGGGGTAACCAGTGGTTATTTCCAGAATCTTCTGAGCCGACGGTTGGGTCATGCGCGCTGCGGCGCGTGCGCGCACCATCATGCTGATGGAATAGTGCAATGATGTAAATGTGTCGTTTCAACAGGCAGCCATAGTTACTGATGTCATAGTGCCCTACGAGTCCCGTACGTCACTAATATTACTTCGACAATACACTGCTGCTAATTGTCCCCATGGTACCACCAACGATTCAACCAAGACTCGTGCACCACGGCACAGTGCCTTTGCAATTGTCTACACCCAACATCCGAACTCAGTTGGGTTTCATCGGTACAGGCAGGCCGTGTAAACCTTGAGAGTTCGTAGTTCGGAGAGTGTACAGCAGGGCTGCAGTGCCCCCAATGATTTAGGAGCCGGACATAAGCCAAGGCTGTGAAACCATGGTGACCTGGATGGGGTTAGGGTAAAGTTGCCGATGTTGCGACTGCGGATCCCTGGGTTTAAGGTTTCGATGTCACCAATGCTACAGGACTCTCCTTAGATTTTGTCCCATCCGAGTTAAGATTCCTACCGAAGTTTCAACGGACACCGAACCTCGATTGCCCTGATTACTAACTTGTGTCCCGATGTCTCTATTTCCCGGCAGCGAGCTGGGCAAGGGGGTTGGGAGTGTCAGACACAGAGATCTCGGGGCCTGGCAATCTGCCCCAATAAATGTAAGATACGCTAATTAGCATTGTCCGAGAGCTTAGCTGGGGCCTTGCATTTTGCCGACGGTTGAGGATTCCAGAAACCCAGGGAGTGCCAGCAACGTCGAGCCCCAGCACCCGGGTGTGTCACTTAGCCATTCCGTGCCAATGCAACTTTGTTCGGGCAGCAGCCCAAATGTTGCTAACGAAATGTCTCATTACTTTGCATCTGCTGTAAACCAAACGTCATGCAGACACCGTTCGACTGAGTTTTTCCTTGTCGCAATCCGAGTAACCTGTGTGTACCAGTGACGACACTGCCAGAGATTGTCCCGAATCCCTGAGCT
Source organism: Saccharomycopsis guyanensis (assembly GCA_030578595.1). NCBI lineage: Eukaryota > Fungi > Ascomycota > Saccharomycetes > Ascoideales > Saccharomycopsidaceae > Saccharomycopsis > Saccharomycopsis guyanensis. The sequence continues at coordinate 524,759 of JAJMSQ010000004.1, forward strand.
GACCCGGTATCTCTTGGTTTAAGCTTGGGGTTTGGGAGCTTTTGTCCGGCCGATTATGTCATTCTCGGCACTCCACCACTCCCCAGCAATATCTCGGCACCATCTGTTCTCCTCCCCAGGCAGTGACTTGAGTACCACCGTTTGATCCCAGTCCCCAGACGTCGCTGGCGGCCACGCCAGCCCGGTGTTTTGTCTGCCGAGTCAGCTCCCGCAACGCCCAGAGCGCACTGACGGGGCAATGAGTTTCCGCAAGCTTTGCAACGTTCTGTCAATGTCACGTTCAAATGGGTCGATTGGCATTCCTCCGCTGCTCTCGGTCTACTGACCACTCTAGAAGCTTGCATGGAATTAACCGATATGCAGCTCCTAACAGCACCTGGCAGGGACTCGAAATCAGGATACATCACTCTCGGAGAAAAATTTAGAACGTGAAATTTTCCTGTCTCCCCACAATTTCAGTCTGCCCACGTCCATACCCATCACCACTTGAACCAGTTAACTTTTTGCGCCCTTGCGCTCCACTTTTTACTGATTGTCAGTGCTATAATAGTCTATCAGCCAGAGTCACTGCCGGTCACCACTCCCAACTTGAGGAATGCTTACTGCGTGTTTGGAATCCTGACGATCGGCATCTTGACTTCACGAAAACCTGCAACCCTAATCCAGCACACTTCTCCTCCAGGTATTCACAAGTGACGTAAATAACTATGCTTAGATTGAACTCTAGTTGCAGCAACCAGCCTTACACCAGAAAACCCTTGAGTGTCGGGGACACATCTTAGACACTGGCGATTGCACTCGATGGAATTTGGGTTTTTGGATCAAAACACCGGCTGGAATCCCAGCTGGAATCCCAGCTGGAACTACCCACCTGTCACTTAATTTGTGGCACCAGGCTAATCGATCACAATTTCAACTCCAGCACGGCAGTGCACCCTGGTTAAATCCGCCGCATCCCTGGAACGCGCTGCGCACGTGACCTTTGATGCTGTTCGGCAGCGACTGGCGATTTAGTGCCAGCAAGAAAATGTCCTCTGACCAAAACCGGAGCCTATGTTTCAGCACCATGGGCAAACCAGAGGTCCCATGCGCACCCGGACGTGGCCAGTCGGCCCAACTTTAATTTTTAGTGCCAGCAACTGCTGCGCTGGCTAGTCCCTCGTATCGTAAGTGTGCGTCGCCGATGGAAATAGAACCTCCATGGACAATTAGCAAACGGCACGGTGTCGGGAGCCCGAGCAACTTGGGGCACTAACCGGAGTTCCGTTGCTTTTGCTGGGCCTGCTGCCTTTGCTTTTCGTCCATTGACGGCCAAGCTCCAACAATCCATCTTGCGTTATTGTTTGGGTCCAGGGCTGCCATACTAGGTAGGCAGCTCTTGGGCTAGCACAATTGTCTCTCAGTGGCAGTTTGCCCCGAGCCGCATTCCGGACCAGATGTGCCAATGGTCCCAACATGACCCAAGATATCTGAATTGTTGCAACTGGTGGATGTTGGCACCAGGGCACCGGGTTGGGTCCAAGTTTGACTTGGCCGGCCACAGTCACGGGGCTCAGAAAAGTGCGTCCAACCACGATTTGCTGGACACTCCAAACCAATTTTTAGAACCCACAAACCATGAGCAGAGTCGTAGTCACCGGGGTGGGCATGGTCACCCCCTTGGGGTTTGGCATCAAGACAAACTGGAACAGGATCATTGCTGGTGAGTGTGGGATCATATCCACATCCAAGATCCCAGGGATTGACAAGCGTCGTCAAGAGTTGTACGACCAGATCCCTTCCAAAGTCATAGGCGTGGTGCCTCCCTATGAAGAGGTCGAGGGTTTGACTGAGATAGTGGGTGATATCCGACGGTTGGGCAAGTTTTCTCAGTACGGGATCATTGCTGCTGACGAGGCATTGAAGGATGCAGACTGGCATCCTACTGACGAGCACGATCTTGAGAACACCGGTGTAGTAGTTGGTTCATGCATCGGCTCTTTCGACGATTTGTACGACAATTCCATCACTTTCCACGAGAAAGGGTACCGGAAGATCCCACCGTTGTTTGTTCCTCGGTACCTTAACAACATGGCAGCAGGAGCCATTTCCATTCGCCATGGGTTCAAGGGACCGATTCTGACAGTGCTGACTGCGTGTGCTACAGGCACCAATTCGGTTGGTGATGCATACCGGCTTGTCAAGGACGGGCTTTGTGATGTGATGGTGGCCGGTGCTACGGAGTCGGTCACTCATCCTCTTGCCTTAGGAGGGTTTGCACGTTCCAAGTCATTGACCACTGGGTTTGCTGATGCTCCTCAGAACGCCTCGAGACCGTTTGATTCCCAGAGAAGCGGGTTTGTTTTGAGTGAGGGCAGTGGGATCTTGGTGCTTGAAAACTTGGACCATGCCTTGAAGCGAGGTGTAAAGCATATCTACGGAGAAGTGGTTGGCTACGGAATGTCTAGTGACGGGTTTCACATCACTTCACCGCCAACCGACGGTAATGGGGCTCGTCGTGCCATGCAGGCAGCTCTTCGCTCGGCCAGTTTGACAGACAAATTGGACAAAGTCGACTACATCAATGCACATGCCACCTCGACATTGGTTGGAGACCAAGCAGAGAACGGTGCCATCAAGGCGATTTTCGAGGACCACAAGGATAACCTTGTAGTCACCAGTAACAAAGGTTCCATTGGCCATCTTCTTGGAGCTGCTGGTGCAGTTGAATCGATCTTCACTGTGTTGGCTATGACCCATTCTGTGATACCACCAACTTTGAACTGTGAGAATCCAGGTAACCCGAGCGGAGTCGGTAACGAAGAGTATATCTTTAACTACGGAGGAAACCAGGCAGTCAAGAAAGATATCGAGTATGCTATGAGCAACAGTTTTGGATTCGGGGGAGTCAATGCGCTGCTTTGTTTCAAGAAATGGAATAGCTGATTGCCATGAGAGCTGACCTGTGGTGCCGTAGCACTACGAGAACTGAGGCTATCATGAGGTGCCAAAGCAGGAGAGGCAATGACACTGATGGTATTCAGTGGCCGAGCAAGTTTTTGCGGAAGTTAGATCATATAGCATACAAAGACATTATTACAGAAACATGAGCACCAGTAGCACTAAACCTCGCAAAGTGAATAGTTGCAGTAGTCCCATGGACGCCAACCGCACCGGTGGTTTGACGTTGGGCCCAAGTAAGCTTTGAAATGGGTGGGGAAGAAGTGGTGTGAGGCGACGGCGGTGAGGTAGTGCGAACAGCAGCTGGTTCTAGAGTTGCTGGCCTACGCAAGGAAGCTGTATGGGAGGTGATGTAGTGGTTAGAAGTGGAGATGTGAACACCAGGTGGTATTCGGATAATGTCCCGGCAATAAAGTGCTAATCTGCGTAAGCTATTTCTGCTGAGCCCAATGTGTTAGCAAATCGGTCTTAAAACGGGGTGGGCTATTGGGACCATGTGTGTCTCATACCATCAGAGAGCGGTGCCGGGATCTTGGCTGAGGAGCACACCGGATCTGGGCGAGTCCAAAACTGGCTCGTGGTCGTGTGCAGACTGAGCAAAACAGATATGGGTCGATGTAGGCACTGCGTAGGGACATCAGTAGGGACATTCGGAGAGCGGAAGATTCTAATGACAGGATGCACCGTCTGGGTCCGGAGTCTGGAATAGGTGCGCTAAACAGTTTTCCTGGGCGGGTTCGGCGCTGTAGTGAGGAGGTACCAGGCGGAGGGTACAGAATTTGTGGGCGACTCTTGTTAGGCTATTAGAAAACAATAAACTTTTAGGCGGCTATGGGGTGGAGAAGGAGAGGAGCGGGCGGCCGTAGGCGACGGTGGGCGACGGTGGGCGGACAGAGTACCGTCCAGAGATCTGCCCATGGGGACTACCACTGGGCTGGTTTGACAAGCGGGCTTGAAAGCAAGGATTTGAGCAACATACTTTGGACAATTTATTGCAGGTGCTTGGGAGATGCTTTGGAAGAGAGTGTCAGGATAATGATAGTGTGGTGTACTCCAATTATTCTTTTCCGGTTTAATTCAAATTAAAAGAAATTTAAAAAATTTAAAATTGTAGAAAAGCAAAGAGAACAAGTTTATTGAGATTAGATTTTTCCAGGATGTTAAAGTTGTACGGTGGAATTGAAGATTTGGTAAAGCAATAATACGAGGAAATAATTGGAGAGCAAAAATGTTAAAATCCACAGTAATCCAAATGAAACAAAAACGAAATAAAAACGGTCAGAAAATATAAACAAAAATAATTAAGAAATATTCAGACAATTATTAAACGATTCTTTCCAGGTATTTTGGGTTCTTGAACGAATTAAATTGACGACTTACAGTGTTTAGATTTTACCAATATTGGAGAATATTGGAATGTGAGAGCTCACGCAATAGCTCACGCAATACGTGTAGAGGCTTTGCAATGAGCGGAGACAGGTTGACACGTATAAGTAAATAGGAGACGGAAATAGGAGGTGGTTGAGAAAGATAAGAACCCCAACTGAAACATAGTATCTAGGAATGATCAAGTTTGGGAATTAAGTTGAGAATCATGCTAGATTTGGGGTAGGTACCAGGTGAGGTCAAAGGACCCACCAAAATTTTGGGTGGCCGGCGACTTGAGGAAGTGCAAATGGAGGGTTGCCTAATGGAGGGTTGCCTAATGGCTGGACGGAGAATGCAAGAGTGAATCAAAGCAATGCAGAACTGGATCAGAGCAGAATGTCGTCTACAGAATGAAGGGTACATTGGAAGACAGACATCGAAAGACGCTTACATAGAAACACACACATCCAAGAAACACACTCCCAAGAGACACTAATCAAGACACACACTTCTAAGAAACACACTCCCACGAGACACACACACCAAGAAACACTCCCAAGACACATCCAAACCCTGTCCACCCACCACATGCCACCAGATATTAATAAACTACTCACCCAAGACATTCCTACCAATGGTATTGGCCAAGCACCTCGAGTAAAACCAGCACCCCCGCCCCCACACCTGGGGCCCCCCACACTGCTACCTAGTCGCCGAACACCACCGCCGCCTAGCTCACAAATCCTCAGGGAGTCATCATGTGGCTCCCCACATCAATGGATGGTGTCATAGGTTTTACATCAGAAGACCCCGACCAAAGGTGTACTGGAGTCGGAAAACCTCATTGTCCAAACCAGATCTTAGCCAGAATTGAACCTGCCAACACCCAATCCACCTCCAATTAATCCCAACAATTGCCAGCACCTGCCACCGGTGGCGGTTCCAGTGGAAAACCCACCCACCAACCAGCCTCCGTGGGGCAGGCCCGCAGGTGCATGCAGCCCTTGTTTCTGGAAACGCATCATGATTTTCCTATCTTTTCCGAAGCTGATTTCCCCAGGTTTTTCTTTCCTACTGGTGTTTGATTTTTTGTTCATCGTTATATACACCTGCCCCTTTGGCCACGAACAATTCCTTCTGTAGGTGCCCTGCTACCAGACTGCGCTCGCCAGCATATTTCTAACTGCTGGGTCTGCCAAAGGCTGCTGCCCAGATCTTATCTCTCATCCCTTACTAACCTCCCATAGCTTGCTACAATGACAAGAGACATCCAGAACCACTTGCTTTTTGAAGTCGCCACCGAGGTCGCCAACCGGGTGGGCGGCATCTACTCGGTGCTCAAGTCCAAGGCCCCCATCACCGTTGCAGAGTACCGTCACCGGTACTGCTTGTTGGGCCCTTTGAACTATGCCTCGGCCGCAACCGAGGTCGAGGAGTTGGAGTTGAAGGACCCAATGATGAAGGCCACAATGGACTCCATGTCCCAGAAAGGCGTCCGCTGGCTCTATGGACGCTGGTTGATCGAGGGTGCTCCACGGGTCTTGCTCTTTGACCTTGGCTCTGCCTCTGGGTACCTCGCCGAATGGAAGGCCGACCTCTGGAACTTGTCTGGGATCCCAGCGCCTCCAAGCGACACCGAGAGCAACGACGCCATTCTCCTCGGGTACCTTGTTGCCTGGTTCCTTGGCGAGTTGGTGTTCCGCGACCGCGAACGTGCTGTGGTTGCACACTGCCACGAATGGTTGGCTGGGGTGTGTTTACCATTGTGCCGGAAACGGAGAATCGACGTCACCACCATCTTCACCACCCACGCCACGTTGCTCGGACGGTACTTGTGTGCAGGCTCGGTAGACTTCTACAACAACCTTGCCAACTTTGATGTCGACGCAGAGGCTGGTAAGAGAGGAATCTACCACCGGTACTGTATTGAACGTGCTGCTGCCCACTCGGCCGATGTGTTCACCACGGTCTCGCACATCACTGCGTTCGAGTCCGAGCATTTGTTGAAACGTAAACCGGACGGAGTGTTGCCCAACGGTCTTAACGTTGTCAAGTTCCAGGCGGTGCACGAGTTCCAGAACTTGCACCAGATCCAAAAGGAGAAGATCAACGACTTCACCAGAGGCCATTTCTACGGGAAGTACGACTTCGACTTGGACAACACCCTCTACTTCTTCATTGCCGGACGGTACGAGTACCGTAACAAAGGTGCCGATGTGTTCATCGAGGCATTGGCCCGGCTCAACCACCGTTTGAAGGAGAGTGGTTCCAAAAAGACCGTGGTGGCTTTCATCATCATGCCTGCATCCACGGGGTCTTACACCTCCGACACCTTGAAGGGTCAGGCTGTGGTCAAGGCTCTTGAGAACAGTGTGTCTGAGATCTCCAAGAACATCGAGCGGAGATTGCTCGAGCACTGTGCTCGGTACCAACAACACGGCAAGGAATTGCCTTCGTTGGACGACTTGATCAAACCGGCCGACCGTGTTGCCTTGAAGAGAAGAGTGTTCGCCTTGAAGAGAGACAGCTTGCCTCCGATTGTCACCCACAACATGAACGACGACGCCAACGACCCGATCCTCAACCAGATGAGAAGAGTCAAGTTGTTCAACGCCCCAGAAGACAGAGTCAAGATGATTTTCCACCCGGAGTTCTTGAACTCCAACAACCCGATCTTGCCGTTGGACTACGAGGAGTTTGTCCGGGGTTGTCACTTGGGTGTGTTCCCGTCGTACTACGAGCCTTGGGGCTATACTCCTGCTGAGTGTACCGTGATGGGAGTGCCATCGATCACCACCAACTTGTCTGGGTTTGGTGGGTACATGGAAGACTTGATCGAGAACTCGGCCGACTATGGTATCTACATTGTCGACCGGAGAATGAAGTCGGTCGACGAGTCGATCAACCAGATCGTCGACTACATGTACGATTTTGTGGACAAGTCCAGAAGACAAAGAATCAACCAGAGAAACAGAACCGAGCGGTTGAGTGAGTTGTTGGACTGGAAGAGAATGGGCTTGGAATACATCAAGGCCAGACAGTTGGCCCTCAAGCGCGCCTACCCAGACCAGTTCAGTGCCGGCAGCGACCCATTCTCCAACTCTCCAAACGTCAAGATCACCAGACCATTGTCTGCTCCAGGGTCTCCAAGAGACAGAAAGCTGTTGATGACCCCTGGCGACTTGGGATCCTTGCAAGAATCCAAGCAAGAGTTAGGCACCGACGATTACGTGGGATTCAAATTGAGCACCGGAAACGAGAGCGACGACGAGGACGAAGACCGGTTCCCATTGACCTTGAAAGGCAAGACCGCCTCCGAAAATTAGTGCCTGTAAAAGCTAGCAGCCTGCTTGCCATCTTTCTTTTTTTGTTTGGTTTTGCGATAAATCGGAAGGTGCTAGCTCAAAAGCTATCGATCGTTGCTACCCATGGTTCGTGTTGATTCGTTGCGCAGTTCCAACGCACTATTTAGTCATCGCCTAGATAATTGTTTGATTTCTGATACTCGTTGTAGTCTTCGTAGTTGCGAATGACCAGGTATTCAGCTACTGCTTACCATTTAGGAACCTACACCAGTGTTATTAATATTTTTCATCGTGTTCTTCGTTATGTGTTCATCTGTATTTTTTCATTAAGAGTATTCCTATTGTATGCATTTCACTGCATGCATTTTTAGTGCTGGGTTTTTTAGTAGATGCAGTAGATGCTGTGAATATTCATGATAGTTGGCTAACTCCGTGGTTCCTTTAATTAGAATATTGAGTGTCATGCCGGTTAGAAACCGAACCGGTTCCCACTTTTCTAAACTTGTCACCCAACTTAACTCTCTCGACTTTCACATTCAATCTCTCACTTGGATCTCCATACCCTCCTCCTCCAGGAGTATTGAGAATCACATGGTCCCCTGCCCGAACATCGGCAGTGTTCTTGCCGCCAATATTAATTTCTCGACTAGTGCCATCGTCATTGAACCGTAACCAAATATTCAACCCCCGTTCTCCATCACCCCCTCCCTCAATACCATGGGGTGCAATCACCCGCCGCTCTGAGAGAATAGACACTTTCAAAGGGATTCGGAACTCGATATCTCTGATGACTCCGTCGCCTCCATTGTATTTCCCTTTACCTCCAGATCCTTTTCTGATACCAAACTTGTGAAGAATAACAGGGTACCGTTTCTCAAACACTTCGACGTCGGTCATTTTTGTGTTTGTCATGTTAGTATGAACTCCAGACGCACCATCCCAGGTAGGACCTGCTCCATGGCCACCTGCAATAGTCTCGTAATATCCAAACCCTTTCACGTAACCGGATTCGGAATTACCTCCAGTCCCAAACGTGAAATTGTTACAACAGCCCTGGGAATCAGCAGTGGCTGCAAATGCTTTGAACACAACATCGGTGATTCTCTGTGACGTCAACACATTACCAGCCACCACAGCTGCACCTAACGATGGTGAGAGTAACGATTTCTCTGGAATGTAGATGTCTAATGGCTGGAGAAGTCCTTGGTTCAAAGGTATGTCTTCACTGACAAGACATCTAAGACAGTAGATTATTGCTGAGTAGGTGATGGCTTGAGGAGCGTTCAAGTTACCGTAGACTTCAGGTGAGGTGCCCAGGAAATCGAACCGTGCCCTTCCTTTCTGTTTATCGATTTTCACAGTCAATTTGATCTTCGACCCATCGTCCATGAAATCCTCAGACACCAATTCGTCATGATCAAGTTTCTTCAAAAGACTAGTGACTGCTTCTGCTGCATTGGTCTGGATAGCTCCAGTATAGAACTCCACAGTGTCTAAAGTATACTCTTTAATAAGCAGCTTGATCAATCCAATACCTTTCTGGTTGGCAGCCACTTGTGCTTTCAAGTCACTGATATTGTCTGACAACTTTCTTGTACCTGAACAGCCAGGGAACTTTGCAGGTTCCACAAGCAACAACTGGGTCATTCTTTCTTCTTGGAACACCCCTCCCTTGACAAGAAGCTCAGAGTATATCACTGCACCTTCTTGCCATAACTCTTTACTGTTAGGAGGCATACTTCCTGGCAAAATCGAACCTATGTCACTATGATGAGCTCTTGAGGCGACGTAAAAAACAATTTCTCCCTCGTTGAACATCGGAGTCATCACCGTGATATCTGGTAAATGAGTACCACATACAGGATGATTGCCTATGATAACGTCGCCTGGCGAAAGTTTGCCTTTCCAATACTTTGCTTGGAACTTGACAAACGTTGCCATGCTTCCTAAATGAACAGGAATATGAGGAGCAGACGAAACCAAGTTGGCGTCAGCATCAAACAATGCGCAACTGAAATCAAGACGTTCTTTGACATTGGTGGACACTGATGTTTTCTGTAACGAGTGGCCCATTTGTTCAGCAATGTCAATGAACTTGTGGCCAAAAATAGACAACATGATCGGGTCGCTCTTTTTCTCCAAAGATTTATTGACAGGAGCAGGTCTGATGTTCTTGATAACCAAATGATTCTCAAGAATTATTGCAAAACATTGAGGCGGAAGCACGTTGGTCTGAGTTCCATCTACAATGATAGCTGGCCCATGGACTTTACTACCAACAACCAAACTTTCCAAGGTGAATATAGGTGTGGTGTAGAACTTGCCTCTGAAGAACACTTGCTTTGTGAACTTTGCATCTGATTCTGTCAAATCAACAATTTGGCTGCTTTCTTCCAATGCCTCAATCTGATCATCTACAGGTACCTGATCTAATTGATAAGTAGACCCAATTGCACGAACACGGATATCGTCGACGATAATAGGTTTGTCATCGAACTTAAACCCAAACTCACTTTCATGTAGCCGAGTGAACTCGGCAATGAACTCGTCGACAGACTCCGAGTTCGAGGTCATAATCGCCGATTCAGTACCTTTGTAACGCAAGTTCAAGTATTTTTCAACATGAATGTTGTCTTGCTCGATCCCTTGGGCAATCAAATTCTCAGACCCTTTTCTGACAAGTCGTTCGAATGATTTCTTGATCGACTCAGCATTGGATTGTTCCAAGGCTAATGCAGACGGTTCTTGGACCTCATCAACAACGTCAGCAAGTGCCATACCAAAAGCCGACAACACCGACGAGTATTTATGGACCAACACAGTGTCAATACCTAAATTGTCGAATGCCACAAAACAACTACATTGGCCTCCGCCTCCGCCAAACGACACAAGTCTGTGCTTTGAAAGAAGATGACCTTTGGACTCGGTGAGAGTACGCACAGGACGAGCCATTGCTTCATTGGCAACGTTAAGGAACCCTTCAGCTACTTCATGGACCGAGAGTTGTTGGCCAGTAGAACTGTTGATGGAGGCAGTGAGGTCTTCGAATTGAGCCACTGCAGACTCGACGTCAAGCGACTCGTTCTCGTTGGGTCCGAAGATGGTAGGGAAGAACTCAGGCACCAAGCGGTTCAATACAAGGTTTGCGTCGGTGACAGTCAAGAATCCGTTCTTACGGTAACATACGGGACCGGGATCCGCCCCGGCAGACTCAGGGCCCACTCTCATAAGACCGTTTTCAAAGAAGAGTCTGGACCCTCCGCCTGCAGCAATGGTGTTGATGTCTAGCTGAGGGCTCTGGATGGTGATACCTGCGGTGGTTGTCTCGAAAACGTGCTCGAAAGTGCCAGCAAACCGCGAGCAGTCGGTGCTGGTGCCTCCGACGTCAAGGCCTATCAAGGGGATTTTACGTTTGGGATCGTACATGGTTTTGGCAAAGCCCACGGTGCCTCCTGCAGGCCCAGACAATATGGCACGCAAACCCGAGAACTTGGTAGCATCAACAAGGCCGCCGTCGGATTTCATGAACTGGCACTTGACCCCGGCAGTGTTGGAGCTGGAGCTGATCCCCTGCTTGAGGTTGCGCTCGAAGCTGCCTAGATATTTTTTGATTTCGGGCGTGAGATATGCGTCTGCAACCGACGAGTTTGCACGGGGAATGAACTTGATCATGGGCGAGAGGTCGCTTGACAAGGAAATATGATCGAACCCGACCAGGCGAGCCACTTCCTCGACCACTTTCTCGTGATCGGCGTAGGTGTACGAGTGGAGGAGACACACTGCAATCGAGGAGATCCCGCTTGCCTTGAGCACTGTCAACGCCGCGGCTATGGAATCCCTGTCGGGAGTCTTTAGGATTCTTACGGTCTCGCCCGAGGTGCCTTGCACCAAGGATTGGCCTGCCTGAGACACATGCTGGGCCGGGTTTTCGGTGTAGTCCTCGAGCGTCACACGTTCGTCGATTTCCACCACTGTGTCATAGAGCACGCTAGGACGCTGCACCGTCAAGTCAAAGATATCTGGACGGGTCTGGTTGCCAATAATAAGAGCATCTTTGAACCCTTTGGTGGTCACAAGAGCACACCGTTGGCCTTTGCGTTCGAGGAGGGCGTTTGTGGCGACGGTGGTGCCAAGCTTGAGACTCTTGATAAGCGAGGTGTCGAGCGCTGCGGCCCGTGGAATGGAGCGGCCCGTGGCGTGCTCGAGCACCCGCCTAATGCCCTCGATGTTGGCGTCGGGGTAATTGGCAGGGTCGACCGAGAGAAGCTTGAAAATATGGTTTGGGCGGCCGGGGACAAACGCCACGATGTCGGTGAAAGTTCCACCACGCTTGGGTTAGTAGGGAAAGGCTAGAGTGCTAGAGTCTGCTAGAGTCTGGAAGTACTCACGTCTATGGCAATGGATATGGATTGTGGAGCTAGCTGAGGCATTGGGAGACTAGCAGATTGAAGGCTTGTGGTTTTAATTGGTTGTTCTAATTGGCTGTAGTTGGTTGTTTTAATTGGTTATGGTTCCAATTGGCTGTTGCTGAGGATGTGAGCTCAGGGGAAGCCCATGGATTATTTGGTTAAGATCGGAGCTGCACCTGACTTTTCCTGGTTGCACCGACATGCATCGACTGGTGAAAGACGGCCGAGAATAGGTGGTGCCCACCGACGATCGTCGATTCACGCCCTCCGTCGTACCAAGTATGCCAGGGTGCTGGTGGGGGTGTGGGTCTAGGGCTGCATGTGCCGATCAGGGTTAGAGGTTGGTGTTGGTGTGGAATGGATGAATAGGAGCGTATTGGGTGGGTGGTGTGGTGGGCTGGACTGTACGGGTGGGTGTGCACTGGAGTGGCTGGAGTCTGCTGGAGAGTGTAGCCCACTGGAGCGTGCAGTGAAAAATGAGTGCGTGAATGTAACGGTAAATTAGACAGCCAAGTATTAGAGTAGTCAGTGCAAAGAGTGAAATAAGCACAAAAGAGTAATAACCACCAGGTACCAAGCACTAAAGAGTAACAACCACTAAACACAAAGCACAAGCACCCAGGGCAAAAATGTGGAGAACCAGCTCAAGCATGTATTAGACATTTCCCAGACACCTCCATCTAAGCACGATCTAGTCCACCGCCCCAACTGTAGGCAATCTCCAAAGATCGTCCTCAGCACGAGGGTCTCAGCTCAAGACAATAAGACGCATCCAGGGTTTAGCACACTGCGCTCTAGGGTTGCCTGAACCGGTAATGTGCTACACCCTCAAGTGAGAACAAGCAGCGACTGCTGGTGGCCTGGGTGCTCACCCGTGGCTGGACTGGGCAGGAGGCCGACGATCCACCCCGTCATCCGCAGCAAGATCGAGCCTGCGTGCCTGGGGCTGCTGGGATGGTGCTTGGCCTGTGGCTGCAGCCGGACCTCTTTCTTCCTGGAGGATCTGAAACTGTAAATGTGGATCTGAGGCTCGCGGCGGTTTATTAACCGAGCCATCTGGAAGTTTGTAGTTTCGTAAGCCTACCACCATGGACCCGAACCACCAGTACGAGTTGAACAACGTGTTGGCCCACGCAGAAACCAAGATCTCTGTGGGCTCTGGCGAGAAGACCAACGTCAAGGACGGGATCGAGTTCAACGGCACCTCGGTGTTCTCCCACTACTCCAACGCCGACGGCTACCTCTCAGAAGAATCCAAGGACTTGAAGGTCGAGGAGTTGGCCGACCAGTACGGGGTGTCGCAGTCCAAGCTCATGGCCAAGGTCGACGCCCACATTGTACCTGCATTCATGTTGTTAATGTTCATCTCGTTCCTCAACAAGTCGATGTTCGGGTTGATCTACGTCAGTGGAGTCACCACCAGCTTCGGCATCGACTCGCTCCAGTTCTCAGGGGCCATAGCTGCGTTCTACGCTCCCTACTGTGTGCTCCAAATCATCTCCAACTTCATTCTCAAACGTGTGCGTGCTCACTTCTGGATCGCATTCTCGATTCTCTTCTACGGTGCAGTGCTCGTTGGGTCTGCGTTTGCCAAATCGTTTGGAGCTTTCATTGCTTGCCAGTTCTTGCACGGCTGGTTCCAAGCCGGCTCTGAGACCGCTCTCTACTACATCCTTGCCCACTACTACAACAGAAAAGAGTCCGGACGACGGTTCACTGCCATCTACTCGTCCTCGTGTATCGGAGGGTTGGTCAGTACCTTGATCTCCTACGGTTGCCAGGCTCACTTGAACGGTAAGTTGGGCCACGAGGCTTGGAGATGGTTGCTCTGTATCGAAGGTGCTATCACCATGGCCACCTCTTTCATCATCTTCTTCACGCTTCCAGACTTCCCTGAAGGTGCTCGTTTCCTCAGTGACGACGAAGCTATCTTCCTTGTCAAGAAACTTGAGCTTTACTCAGGGAAGTCCGGTTACAACTTGGACTTCACCATGCTCGAAGGTTTGAGCGTGGTCGCCGACCCGTTGATCTGGCTTCCTGCCATCATTGCATTCTGTATCTCTTTCGTGGTCATTGGCGTCACCACCATCGATCCTCTCCTCCTCACGCTTCTTGGCTACACCGGACTCGAGGCAAAACGTAGAGCCATCTACCCATGGGTCAGCACCTTCTTCTGGTGCAACATCTGGTCTATCATCTCCGACAAGGTCAAGCTCCGTATGCCTTTCGTGCTAGGAAACGTGTGTATGGTGCTCCTCTCAGGTATCTTGATCGCTACCGACTTCACCATCCATTTCCACGACAAGATGAAATACTCGTCGGCTTTCGTGCTATTTGCTGGAGGCTACAGTGCTTTACCTATCATGCTCTGCTGGTCCTCGATGAACCTCGGAGGACATCTCAGAAAAAGTGTGGGTCTTGCCTTGCAAATTGCCTTTGGAAGTATTGGAGGGTTGGTCAGTTACTGGGCTTTCGTCGGTAAGACTGCTGCTCAGTACAAGACTGGGATCATTGTGGGGATCACCTTGACCAGTTTGGCCATTCTTCTCATCATCGTGTACTTCTTGTACATCTTGAAAGAAAACAAGAAAAAGAGAACCGCCGAGTACAAAGACTCGTACGACCGTCTCTCCGAAAGACAAAAGGTCATCATGGGAGACAAGTCCCCAGGGTTCGACTACATGTACTAACGTGCTAATGTGCAATGTCCTGCTATTCGCTCATTTACCATCTATTGTTGTCCTACATTCGTTCTAAATTCGGTTTCATGCAAATAATTAGATAAACAGGTGTAAACTAAGAAGAAACGTAGCGGTAGTAAAATAAGAAAAAGGCACAGGTGTGCTGGTGGTCAACCAGAGGTTGCCGTTGAAAACGTTGACCGTTGTGGTCTCAGTAAGCCTCAGGAGGTCTCAGGAAATTAGCAGGGGTGCATTGTCTGGGTGGTAGGCGGGGGGTGTAAAGAGCTGGGCGGTGGGTGTAAAGGAGCTAGGCGGGTAGGAAGTACCCTAGGGAAATGTTGTATCCAGGCGGGTTGTGGGCGGCGCATTAAGGGCGAGCGAATTATGAGCGGGCGTACTAGAAGATGGGCGACTCGTAGGCGGCTGCAGGCGGGAGGCTCCAAGGCAGGTTCTGACTAGGAAAAGTGATAAGATTCCTTGAAACTCATGGCATGTTAGAAAATGATCAAACTAACACAACTAAAAACTTAAAACTTAAACTCAATAGTCTCCCACACTCTCTGATCAACCGATCGAATCGTAAAACGAAATGAGACTCACAAACCTTCTGAGTGCGACCTACCGTATACAACTTCCACTGCCCAATCTCATTACTTCCAATGCCCACACTTCCCTAACAACAACTCCCAAAATACCCCTTCTTCACTACCCGTGGCTCACTGATATCCACCCCATCAAACGTAAATTGTGTGTCTTGGTTGTCTTGTAAATTAGTGTAGCCTAGGTACGCAGCCCTCTCAAACACCTTCGCAGAATCCTCATAGCTCTTGGCTGAGATGTATAATATGTCCTGGTCGAGATCGGTCAAATACTGGTCGATGTAGTTGTCGTTGCTGGTGACAAACTCCTTGCACTGCCGTATGCTGATAAGATGGTCGTTGATGGGCTTGTCGTTCTTGTTGCCGACTATTAGAATGGTGGGCCGTGATACTCTCACGTTCTCTATAAACTGGTTGATCCAATACTGGATGTTGTGGAAAGTCTCTGGTCGGGTTATATCGTACATGAATATCGCCACGTCTGCTCCCCGGTAAAAGTTTTTGATCAACGAGCTGAATCTCTCTTGGCCAGCAGTGTCCCAGATCTGGAGAAACACTTCCTGACCATCATTGATTGTGACCTTGGTAGAGAGAAAGTCAGCTCCGACCGAGGCACGGTACGTGTTGGAAAACACATGGTGGACAAACTGCGACCGCAACGAGGTCTTGCCTACAAACGGGTCTCCTAGAAGCAACACTTTCACAGTAGAGACAGCCATGGGAAGCCAGCTGGAGCCATTGTCATAGACCCAGGATTGAGGGTCACCTCAAACCGATAGCTGGAAAAGAGTTACCCGGCATCATGCACCTGATCGCCCGAATGCGGTTGCCGAGGCTGATACATAGTGAGGACATTTCTGGCTGATTACATACAGTCAGCTTACGATTGCACTAAATGGCCAGCTACTACTCGGTGCACGAGGTGCTCCAACGACGACACGAGGGCCACCACGGTGGCACCAGCGACGGCAGCAGCTCCAACGACGGCAATCTGGAGTTCGGGTACGTGATCTATGTGTTATCGGTGCTCAACGTTGTGTCGATCGGGGTGCTCAACTATTTCAACTACAAGTACAACTACAGCCCTCGAACAAAGACCCGTAAGTTTGCCAGAGTTGTCCGGTGGTTGGCAGCAATGCCGCTCTATGGCCAGATGACGGTCTGGTCGCTTATCTGTGCGGTACTTCTTTTTTTGCCGTTTATTCCTAGCTACTTGTTGCTGCCTGCCGAGTACCGAAAAGCGATCTGGGTGAACTTGGTGGCTCGGTTTGGACGGGTGGGCTATGCGTTGATGCCACTAACGGTGTTCATGGCCATCAAACCCAACCCTCTTCCGAAGACGTTCTATTTGAACTTGTTGCCGTTCCACAAATGGTTGGCACGGTTGATCATTCTTTTGGTCTCGGTACATGGAATCGGATACTTGGTGAAATGGCAGCTAGAAAACCGTAACGACAAGATCGTCAAAGGCAAGAATTTCTTAGGGTTGTTGACCTGGATTGCGTTCTTGGTCGTGGCTGTCATCTCATTGCGACCGTTCCGACGTTCGTTTTACAAGTTCTTCTACTCGTTTCACACTGCTACTGCGTGGGTCTCACTTTTCTTGATCAGTGTCCATGCACGTCCAGAAGCCGACTTGTACACAGTCACCAGTTTGTTTCTTTTGATATATGCGGTGGTGGTGAGAATATGGTACTCCAAGACGGTCAAGTTCACGGTCAAGTCCAACCCCGACTCCTCGTTGCAGCTTATCCAGTTCCCTGTTGCTCTGTATGTCAACATGAAGAAACGTAAGACCGACGACCCCAATGCAGACTTGCAATTTTTCACTCCGGGGTCTCATGTGCGAATCACCGGTCTGCTCCTCAGCTGGAAGTCCTGGGTGTTCTCCACCCATCCTTACACTATCTCGTCGCTTCCTACTGAAGACACCGTCGACTTGGTAGTGAAACAGTCGGAGTTCAAGTTCGATGAAGCTCATCAGTTCAATGCCAGTGTGCCGTACCCGGCGATCAACCAGAACGTGTTTCTCAATGCCACCGACATGGTGATTATCTGTGGAGGGTCTGGGATCTCGTTTGGGTTGCCGATCTACAAGTACTTCAACAACAGACGGAAGGCAATGGAGTCTGCAGAGTCGCCCGTTGCCAAGGTGCAGTTGGTCTGGATTACGAGGAAGAAACACGATTTGTTTGTGCTCAAGGAGTTGGGGATCTTGGGGAACGAGAACAGACTCAATCCTGGCTACTCCAACTTGGATATCTTCTTAACTACCTATGACGAGTACTCTGAAGAGTTACAGACCGAGATGCCAGCCAACAAGATGGCACGGCATTCCAACAAGTCGAAAGAAACCTTGCAAATCATCAAAGACACGTTCAAACGGATCTCGATCAACTCGATCACTGGTCGTCGTCCTAGCGACAATGTTAAGTACCTGCATATTTCCAATGTTCCAGAAGAAGCAACAATTAAAGACTCTCCGCAACCAGAATCTATTGAGCTTGATTCATTAGAAACATCCCGAATCAATGCTTCGCTTGCTAGTTTTAAATTTGAAGGTCCGGACGACGAGCTTGAAGAAGACGCAGTGTTGAACAATGAATCACCAGAAGCGTCTGGGTCCAATGCCATTGCAGGTGATCATATCCACAAAGGAAGACCAGATCTCACTGCATGTTTCAACAGTCTTCTTGGGGCAGAAAATATCGCCGACAGCAAATGGATAGTCAGCTGCGGACCTCCAGGACTCATTGACGAGTGTAAAACTTACGCGGCCGCACACAAGATCGGGTTCTTATCAGAGGTATACTCGATGTAGGAACTGGGTTTTTCGGTTAGCAGCCCGCGCATGGATCCATTCTGAGGTAGCAGCTACTCTGTATTATAATTTTGTTTCCTGTTAATATACTGAACACTAGATACGTAATCATAATGCAACTCTACTACATCGGAGTGGTTAGACCTGTCAACAGCAAGGACGCCTATGTCTTGACTTCCGAGACAGACTTGTCTTCAATCTCGTTCTTGCTCCGTGGCAAAGCGACAGAAATCTTGAAGTTCCTCGCCGCCACCACCTCAGCAAGAACTCCGGCTGGCCAAAGACAGACTGTCCAAGAGGGCGCCTACAAGATCCACACATATACCCGGGCCGAAGGCATTTCCGCTGTTTTGATTACTGACAAGGACTACCCTGTCCGTCCAGCACATTCCTTGCTCAACATAGTATTAGAGGAGTTTCTTGCGGCCCATCCTCAGAGCCAGTGGAAGTTTGTCAACAGCACTCCAACTGACGACAAGTTTAAAGTTGCCACGTTTGCTGGGTACCTCCAAAAGTACAAGGATCCTACTCAAACCGACGCTCTTATGAGAGTCCAAGCTGAGTTGGATGGGGCCCAGATTGCCATAAAAGACACTTTAGAGAAGCTTTTGCAAAGAGGCGAGAGCTTGGACTCGTTGGCCCAGAAATCCGATGCGTTATCGGCGGGGTCGCAGCAGTTCATGAAACAGGCTCAGAAAACCAACTCGTGTTGCGTTATCATGTAAGTCATGGTTTCCATTGTGCAGTGTAGCTTGGGTTGACTGATTAATTGTGTGACACTTCATATCGCTTTTTATAAATGTACTTTATTTTTTGTTGTAGATTTAGGAGGTTTCATTATTTTATCCTGCTTGTTGCCTACTAATTGTATGCCATTATTCATTGATGTACTGGTGGTTACCAATGTATGGCTCACCTGTACGGTTCACTAATCACCAATCAGTAACGGTATTGCAATCTGGCTGTTGCACAGTGCTCCAAATTTCAGGGTCTTGAAAATTAGGCGGGTCGTGTGGGTGGCCTAGGGGAGTTGCTCGGACGGGTCGCTTGAAAGAGTCGCTTGGCTGATCCGCCTGAGAGAGCCGCCCAAAGAAATAAACTCGAAAAATCAATCCGAACTAGCCGTTTAGAGGGGCCGCTCAGAGGCAGCCTAAGAAGCCGCCCAATGCACCCGCCCAGAGCACCTTTTCAGCAGACCCCTCTGGCCTCCACCCTACCTCAGCAACCATTTCAATTTTCATCCCAACATCATCGACTCCTGTGCGATGCCAGAAACAAAACAGCCCATTGAGCCCTCGGAGGACACCATATCCATCTTGGTCACCACCGACAACCATGTGGGCTACAAGGAAAACGACTCGATAATGGGCGACGATTCCTGGAAATCGTTTGAGGAGATCATGACCATAGCCAAGGACAGAGACGTTGACATGATCCTTCAAGCAGGCGACTTGTTCCACATCAACAAACCGTCTAAAAAGTCGTTGTTTCAGGTGATGCGGATCCTCCGGTTGAATTGCTTGGGAGACAAACCTTGTGAGTTGGAATTGTTGAGTGATCCCAGTGAAACGTTTGACGATGGGATCAACGTAGTGAACTACCAGGACCCGAACTTGAATGTGGCTATACCTATGTTTGCCATTAGTGGCAACCACGACGACAGCACTGGTGACAGTCTTTTGTCTCCAATGGATATATTGAACGTTTCTGGACTACTCAATCATTTTGGACGGGTGCTCAAGAACGACGATATAACTGTTACCCCAGTGCTACTCCAGAAAGGCACCACCAAGCTTGCACTATATGGACTAGCCAGTGTGTTAGACGAACGATTGTTCCGGACGTTCCGTGACGGTGGAGTGAAATTCAGAACTCCCAGTATCAGAAAAGACGAATGGTTCAATCTCATGGCAGTGCATCAGAACCATCATGCTCACACCGAGACTTCGTACCTTCCAGAATCGTTCTTACCGAGTTTCCTTGACCTTGTGATATGGGGCCATGAACATGAATGTATTCCTTACACGGTGAAGAATTCAGAAACAGGATTCGAAACTCTTCAGCCTGGATCGTCTATCGCTACATCATTGAGTGATAAAGAAGCCATTGACAAACATGTGTTTATAATTAACGTGAAGAACAAGGATTATCATATAGAACCTATTCGATTGACTACGTTACGCCCTTTTGTTTTAGAGAATGTGGTGCTTAGCTCGACTGATATTGTTCCTGGTCCTAACTCCAAGTCTCATGTCACAAGATACTTAACTGAGAAAGTCAATGAACTAATAGAGAAAGCTAGACAGCAATGGCGAGAACAGAACCCTGATATTTTCAGTGATACTCAAGACACCCAAGCAGAAAACAGAATCCCTTTACCGTTGATTCGGTTGAGAGTCGATTATTCTGGAGGCTACGAAGTGGAGAACCCACGACGGTTCAGCAATATGTTTGTAGGTAAAGTTGCCAACATCAACGATATTTTGATCTTCCACAGACAAAAAGACAACGGAGGACCTCGGTCTAGAGCTACTAAGTTGCTGGATATCAGAGTGGAAGAAGAGAGTTCGTCCATTAAAGTGCAATCGTTCGTCAACAAGTTTCTTGAAGAGTCTAAACTCTCGTTGTTACCAGAAACAGGAATTAATGCTGCAGTGAAAGATTTCGTTGACAAAGAGAACCGACAGGCATTGGAAGAGTTCATTACTAAAGAGCTTAAGAACGATATCAAGGTGTTGTCAAAAGCCAAGTTCGAAGGAGGTGACGAGTTGTTGAATTATATCAAGAAACACAAACATGCATTGATTGCTCAAGTCAAAGCAGTTCCAAAAAGTCTGGAGATTGTTGTTTCCGATTCAGATGAAGAGTTCACCAGTAATAGGAAACGAGCTAGACAAGCAGCAGCAATTGACGGTCTACAGAAGTCTAAGCTGCCAACCAAAACCGTTGCTCCAAAGAAAAGAGTTAGTCGACAAAAACCAAAATCAGTGGAAATCGTTGAATCTGATTATTCTTCACCTGAACCTGAACTTGAGCTTTCACCTGAACCATCTCCAGATGTACTGGCTAGTGAAGACGAGTATGTTCCCCCTCCAAAGAAAAGAGCTACACGAACCGCACGTGCTTCTAAAGATGCTTATATCATATCAGATAATTCCGATATTGAGATCCGGTCGTCTGACGATGAAAGTTTTATAGAACCATCACAACCAGCTACAAAAACAAGAAAGGCTCGAACTGCACCAAGAAAACCACCAGCCAAAAAGCAACCCACGAAAAAAACTACAAAGTCTACCACCACTAAAGCAAAAGCAAAGCCAAGAGCAAAGCAGCCAACAAAACAATCGCAAACCCAGAGTCAGATAACGTCACTCCTTTCAAAGTTCACCAGATAATCCAGATTCGGACCGCACTATTGTTTCTTGCCCCGGCCACGTGACCCAGGCGCACCGTGGATTTTTTTTACATGTGATCATGGGTTTAGAAAGTTGTCAACATTTTTTTCCTTCCAAGACCGCCAATTTTAAGGTATTTCACCAACAAAGGAAGCTTTGGGTTGTGCAAAACCGTGTGGCTGAATTCTATGAGATTACAGGGCTACTGATTCTGAGATCCGACCCGTTTCCGTTGCCGCACCCCCAGTTTTTTTGACGATATTCGTTCTCTTCTTCTAGATCCGAGAGTCACGCTACCAGTGAAGTGCTAGCTAGTCGTGCAAGGTTTCTAGATTCAGTTCTTGTTTGTGTTTGTTCTTTTTCTTGCTGCTGCTTGTTTCCTGTTGGGATTTTTTTGCATAGTTGGGGTGTTTCATTAGATAATTTTGCATATAGTGATGACGATGCTAGAGTACCCACTTGACCTCTCTTCCCAGTCGATCAGCATACCGGAGTTGCCCAACATCCTCCAGGGGATATTTCCGGACTGGATCAAGGACAACATCACGATCAAGCCGGTGTCGGGAGGCATCACCAACATGCTTATCAAGTGCACCCACACTGCTGGCGACAAGTCCAATGACGTGGTGCTCGTGCGCAGCTACGGCAACAACACCAACTTGATAATAGACAGACAGAACGAGTTCAAGAACCATCTTCTATTACACAAGTTGGACCTTGCTCCTAAGATATATGCCAGACTCTCCAATGGAATCATCTACGGGTTTCTTTCTGGCCGGTCATTATCTGCAGAAGAGATGGCTGTCGACTCGATGTTCCCTTTGATAGCTCAGAAACTAGGGTACTGGCACACAGTGTTGACGAAAAACGACGAACCGGGCAACGAAGACGATCTCTGGGAGACTATAGACCATTGGTTGGAGATCGCTCCCGAGCTCAAAGAGGTGCAGGCACTACTTGTGCGCAACAAAAGTTTACTTGAAAATAAAACCTCCACTAAAGCAAAGGAGGTGTTCCGAGACGAGCTTGCATGGTTACGCAAGAACCTCAAACGTAAAAGTGCGATTGTCAAGTCCCACTGTGACTTACTCAGTGGTAATATCGTGATACCTCCAGGGCTCGACCTGCTCAATATGGGCGAGTCCAGTCAAGGAATCAGAGTGCCAGACTACAATCTCCGTCTCCCACAGTCCGAAAACAACCCTATCTCATTCATCGACTACGAATACATGCTCTTTGCACCAAGAGGGTTCGATATAGCCAACCACTTGGCTGAGTGGCAGGGCTTCCAGTGCAAAAAAGAAAACATTCTTGCTCCAGAGAGATCAAACGTCGTGCTACGCAAATGGTGTGCCGCCTACCTTGTCGGCACCGAAGGATACCCTCTCGACTCGTTAGAGTCAAAGATAGACGGACTTATAGATGAGGTGTACCAGCACTATGGGTTGCCAGGATTCTATTGGGGGATATGGGCCGCTATTCAAAGCATGATATCTTCGATTGATTTTGATTATGCTGATTATGCCCTTAATCGAATTGAAGAATACTTTGCATGGAAAAAACTGTTTGCTGCTACTGTTAAATGAACATCTTCTTCCGACACTTTCTTATGTATTGCTTATGTTTATGTAATTGCTTATGTCATCGACGCGATCAGCCACTGGTTTTCTAAGTCTTCTCTCACTGTCTGTATCATATATATATATATATATACACAACGACATGTTCAGAATTCGTGGGTCTTTCAATGGCATTGCTAGGTATGCCACTTATAAAAAGACTCCATTTAAAAACAGTACCACAAAACTGAGTTTCACAAAACCAGTAACAAACACCACCAATGGATCTGAAACATCGGCATCACCATCGGCTACTCCATCAAATATCGACGAGCCACAGACAGCTAAACCCAACTTCGGACTTGATAGTCCCGGGAAATCAATCAGTGAAGTGTTCACGAAAACTCTTGATGACAATCCGTTTCCTGATGTGGCGGTTGTAGATAATGTTGACTGGACTAGTTCGTATCATGGTATAGGTACCACGGTATTGAACCCCAAACAAATAGATGCGTTATTGCAACCTCTTGAAGTTGATGATATTGAGATCAAGCCTGATGGATTGATTTATTTACCAGAGATCAAGTATCGACGGATTTTAAATAAAGCTTTAGGACCTGGAGCTTGGGGGTTGATTCCTCGGTCTTCTACATTGGTGACTCCAAACTTGATCACCAGAGAGTATGCCCTTGTGGTGATGGGTAAACTTATTAGTGTTGCCAGAGGCGAGCAGCAATATTTCAGTGAAAGCGGCATTCCTACGGCCACAGAAGGTTGTAAAAGTAATGCGTTGATGAGATGTTGTAAAGATTTGGGAATCGGATCAGAGTTGTGGGATCCTCGGTTCATTAGAAAGTTCAAGAAACTGCACTGTGAAGAGAAGTTCGTTACTCATGTGACCACCAACAAAAAGAAGAAGATATGGAAACGGAAAGACGACACGGTGGAGTATCCCTACAAGGTGTGAGTGGGAATGGCTTGATGTGATAGTGCTGCAGACGGACTTGTACATACGAAATAGAGGGTGCGCACCATGTGCACCAGGGCTTCTTGAGAACATGGCTTCTGTATTAAGGCTCTTGAGAACATGTATTTACAATAGATATTATAGCTGAAAATGTGGATAATCGTAATTCCGGCGTCGTATTGGTGGTTCAGTTTGAGGTGAATATTGCTGCGCAAGGTGCAGTGCACATCACGATTTACCAGCAACTCAGTACTGCGTGTAGATATATGCACCATCACCGGCTGGGCATTGAACCAGATCGACGCGAACACGCCTGCGGCTTATTTCGCCTCCTCAATGATATTTTTTAATAGTAGATGATTATCAATGAGTTTCTGCGAGAGCCGAGACTTTTGTCTGGGTTTCGTATCTCTTTGTGGCATCTGTGTGAACGGTTGAGATTGGTATAAATACTCGTAAGTCTTGTCTGCATCGGCTGGCAAATCATACAACCAGCCTCTGCTTTCAATAACGTTCATGAACGCATCCAAAATAGCAAGATGCTTCAAAGTGCTTCGGGACCCCAAGATGATAAGTTTGCACTTGGCTCGGGTGATAGCCACGTTGATCCGTCGCCATTCTCTGAGCAACTCCCCAGTAATCTGTTTGTCGTTAGATCGTACTAGAGAAATAATTATACACTCCTTGTCCAACCCTTGGAACCGGTCGGCTGTCATGATATCCACTTCCTGTCGATGCTGCAACTTACGAGCCATCAATCTGATCTGAGCTCTGTATAAAGACATCACTCCAATCGACAGTTCTGGCACTCCACTGGTTAACAACCCTTCGACAATCTGATAAATAAGCTGTGCTTCCACCGGGTTGTCGACTTTATTACCTAACACTCTTTCACGAGCATCTAGGTTGTCATGGTTCAAGAACAACACTCTGTTTGTAGGTTTTGTAATAGTATCCATCCACCGGTCTGCTGGTTTGGTGTCTTGCTTAAGATGGATATCTATACGTTCAGGAAACGGCACTTTCAACGTCTTTCTAGCCACCAGTTTGTTCCCACATTTCAATCTTCCGTTGTAAATCAACACATTGGAAAGCATCATGATATCCTCACACATTCTGTATTGACAAGTCAAGTCAGTGACACTGTCAGGCTGCTCATCTGACAAGATCTTGAACAAACTCTGCTGCAACCCTTTTCTTGCATCTGGAGCCACAATCAACGGTGGAAGTTGGTAATGGTCTCCTACAAGTATAAACCTGTCACTGTAACTCAATGGCCCAATACAAATTGGCATTGACACTTGAGACGCTTCATCAACAATACAGTAATCAAACCTCCGAGCTCCAAACACCCAGTCTCGGATCCCAAGACACGTGGTAGCAACTATTGCTGGCTTCAAGTATGTATCATGAAGTTCCTGCTTACTGCTGATACTCTTGCCGTCTGCAAACGGACTGAACTGTCTGACTGCATCGTGGATTCTATTGAGCGAACCTAGTCTGACAAAATCAGTGATTCCCTGCAGTATAAGCTTGATGAGAATGTTGTCGATGGCAGAATGTGTATAAGAAACAACAAGCACTGATTTGTGGTTCTCAACTAAGATTCTCAATATTTCAGTGATCGTGGTGGTTTTCCCAGTACCTGGCATTCCTAAAATAAGCGCAAAATCATTCGTGGTGAAACAATTGTCTATGGCTCGAACCTGGTCCTCATTGAACTTGGACCTGTCAATCGTATAATCCAAATAAGGTGTTGGAGACGGCGGCACTCTTTTCTTAGTAACAAGCACTTCTCTTAATAATGTGTTGCCTCCTTTAATGAACAACTCAAGCAAATTGTACCGTGCCAATTGCAACCCATGGAACGCAGGGTTCTTGTCCAATCTGTAAGTCCGCGAATCTCTTATTGACGAACCCAAACTTTCCTGGCTCTCAACGACACTCTGGAACGTCTGGTTGAACCGTGAATCGAAGTCAGGTGTCTTTGCAGTGGAATTCTCAAGCCGTTTGGTTGTTCTCACTTGGACAAAATTGGCCTTAATCTCCATGATGAATCCAGAACTAACTGCAAAATGACCAGCTTCGTCACTGATCAAAATATGATCATACTTAGACAACTGCGACCAGTTCATGGACTGCTGCATTTCCGAATCTGCTCTTCTTTCCAACAGGTAAATGTAGTTCAGCGAACCTTCATCATAGGTAACATTCACAATCCTCAAATTGCAAACTGCCTTGCCATCTGTTTCTTCTCTGTGACGACCAGTGAACAACCACAACTCTTTGGTAAGCTTGTTCAAGAAGTTCTCTTCCTTATTAAGCAAACCCTCCCAGTGTTTGTAGTAATCAGAATACTCTGGTTTGATATGGAAAGTCTCATTGTCAAACTCGCCTGGTTTGAATCCACTTTCTTCCTCAGAACCATCTTCCACTAGTTTATTGTAAGTCATACAGATCCCCTTGACAAAACACCGATCACACCAGTTATTCTTAATCACTGGCGGGATCTCTGTTTGGATCTGTTTCAAATACTTGGACATCGAGTTTCTCTTAACCATAAGCGACATTAGCTCGACTCGATTCACTTCGTGCTTCTTTGTCTGCTGCAACTTGGTGTACAAGAGCACAAAGAAGTTCACGTCCATCTCATACCGATCCTTCATAAGAAGAGTATAAAGCAACGTCTGAGCAGTGTGTGATATATACTCTTTACCTGTTTTGATTTCCAAAGGGGTCACAAACCGACCTGAGATCTCAGAATTCTCTAAGCTGGCTTCTACCGTGGCATCAAGCAATCCTCTAAGACCAAATATTGGCGACCAGATATTTTCTTCGATGTCAAGAACCTTACTGACAGAAAACTTGATCTCCTGTTCTTTTCTGCGTTGACCCATTGTCTTGATAGTGTAACGAGGAACACTGCTATCCTGAACATATTTTCTGATCCACTCTTGAACATACCTCACATGGACATTGCATTCTCTCAAAATCGACTCTTTTGTTTCGTTAATGCTAAATATATCGATCATGAGTTTGTCGACATGCAGCTCCAAAAACTCATCTATAAACTCTTGGTCGTTGCGTTTCGTAACCATACACTCTTGAAGTAATTCATGCACAATACTGCCCACCAACAAAGGCTTCGAAGACTCTTTTGGAAGATTGAACCGTGCAAGCAAAGAACTTTTCCGCTCACAGTTCAACGATTCTCCAAGAGTAGTAGCCGAGATCAAAGTGTCCGGATTGAGAACTAACAAATTCTGAGTATCGTCCACAATATTGGGCACCTCACCTATAACATGGATGATCTCTCTCACTTCATAAGTTGTATTGAGCCACAATCCTCGTACCACCACATTCTTAGACCGACCGTCTTTGTCCTTGACTCGAAGAATAAGCTGAGGTGTGAGCCTACCCTTGTGAGTGTATATTTTTTCTATGACTTGTTGGATCTCAAACCGATGGAGCCATGGTCTACTGACAGCTATTTGAGCCATGTTTATATCAGCGAAATCGTCTTTGAACGCCAAATCTTCTGCGGTCTCTGCTGCTTCAATATCTTTCAAGAAAACCGCAGCTCCTTGAGCTTCTGACTGCCTTATTTTCTTCATCTTCTGAGTAGAAATATGTGTTTCTTGAGTGAGACGAGTAAGAAGCTTCTCTTCTTCCAATTCATCAATACTCAACTCCATAGAATCATCATCATCCAATGGAGCATTGGCAACTTGTGGGGCAACGGCTCTCTGAGACTCTTTGTTCAGACTATGAGTTTCTATGGTTTGTTTCTGAGACTCTTTGTTCAGACTATGAGTTTCTATGGTTTGTTTCTGAGACTCTTTGTTCAGACTATGAGTTTCTATGGTTTGTTTCTGAGACTCTTTGTTCAGACTATGAGTTTCTATGGTTTGTTTCTGAGACTCTTTGTTCAGACTATGAGTTTCTATGGTTTGTTTCTGAGACTCTTTGTTCAGACTATGGTGTTCTATGGCTTGTTTCTGAGACTCTTTGTTCAGACTGTTAGGATCCTGCGTAACTTTTATAGTCCGTTGATCGATTTTCCTCTGTAACTCTTCAAACGCCTCATCGTCGTCACTGAAAAAATCGTCATCCAGTGTAGATTTAGGTGCGGCCTTGGCCACTGGAGTTGTCAATACCGTCTTAGACTTGACTTCTTGTGCTTTCGCCAATGGTTTATTAAGAGTTGCAATAGCCAGCTCGTCAAAGAACGTGTCGTCAAAATCGCCTCGTTGATAATCATTGATGGATATACCTTTGTCGAGGATTTCAGAAGTGGTGTTGCCAGGCTCATCAACATTATGACTGGTTAGTTCAGTAAGTATCTCATTAAGAGACTCGTTCTTCTTCTTTGTCGTCAGACTGTTGAACAATTTGCTGTTGGAAGACAGTCCCAATGACCTAGACTTTCTTTGAGCGGATGGTGAGACGCACGGTAGAGTCTGAGCTCTGGCTATCAGTTTCTGACCAGCCTTAGAGTTTTTATTAGGAGTATGTGACGTGAGAATGAAATTGGTTTTGTATTTTTTCTCTAACATTGAGATTGGGTCGACTCGTAGGTTCTGGAGACTGCCAGTGGACGAGCGAGCTTTGGTGTCTTCATTAGCTTGTGACAATCTGAGTTTCTCTGGTGATTTCTCAGGTGAGTTCAGTTTGTTGGACCAGAAAATCTCGTCAGCTTGTGGCATATCGCTCATAAGCAGGATTTTCTTGTGGATCACATTGCCAACAGTGTTGCTTGACTTTGATTTAGGTCGTTTGTTCTCTTTTGCTAGATCCTCAGTGCCTGGTACTAATGTGTTGACAGGTAGATTCACACTACGAGTGAAATCCCGAACCAATTTCCGGCGAGCACCAGTAACTGGAACCAGACTGGACGAGGGATTCGGCTGTTTGTCAAATGGACGTTTGCGATTTTCCATTGGGCCTACTGTTGTGTAGCACAGCTCATCTCATGTAAATAATTGCGACGCGAAAAAATGCAGCATATACAAAATTGACCGTGCAGAGACACACAGAGAAAACTACTGGCAGTATGTTTGTAATATGTTCTATTGTATATTATCCATGCTATATAACCGGGGGACTTTTAGTAACTTCAATAACTTCAAATGAATAGAGAGTGAGTAATAAGACATAAGTAAAAAAATCTAGCACTAGCACAGACTGGTGATCTCTATTAGTGGAGGAGAGTGAGGAAGCAATTGTCTTCTCAAGAATGTGATCAATTAGTAGCTCTGTAGTCCATTCTATCACATTTATAGCACTCTATAGGCACAAGTCCTTCTCACTAGAACGTAACAAAACTCTGGCTGGTCAGAGGTCGTCGAGGACCTCCTACCAAACTAGTGGTCTGTCTTGTGAGAGGCACAGTGTTAGGATCGTTCAATCGTTGTTGCAAAGTAGTGATATCCATAGAAAATGGGTTTGTGGAGTCGCGCACAGCAAAATGCTTGGAGTAGTTGGCAAGTAATTTCTTATAATGACCAAGAATAAGTTCTCGATTGCTGATAGGCCGTTCGATAACTCTGTTACCAAAACGTACCACTTCTGCAATGACATTCTCTCTGAGTAGTCCTGGAGGCATAGGTTTGTCCTGAGAAAACTCAAGCAATATTTCTGTGATGGTGAGAAGAATACTGTTGGCGCCAAACTGCACTGTTCTCGACAAGTAACCAAGCATCGCGGCGAAGAAAACATGGTCGTCTCGTAAATTGACACGAAACGGATGGCTTGAAGGCAATGCTCTGAGCAAGTGCAAAATCAACTCGAACATATACCGAGAAGACGACACGTAGTCGCCATAGCTGCTCTTGCTCATGAAGAACTCGGTTCGAGTTTTGATGATTTTCTCAAGATTCATTAAACGGAAAACAGTGTCGTAGGACAAGTCGTTGGACAGCACTGTATAGTCCTTCATTATCAACATTGCAGAGCTGACAATAGCCGGCCGTTCTACTGCAGAAGTGAATTCTGGCATAAGGCTCCAGATCCCCGAGACTTGGAGGGTTTCGTGGTGTTCTTGATGCTGCACCAAAAGCTGTAAGATTCCAAGAAGCAGTAGCCTCAAAGAAGGACTTGGAAAGAGACCTGCTGGTGGTCGTGAGAGAATAGGATAAAGCAAGATTTGCACGATATCCATGCCCATCAAGAACTCGGCCATGTCCTTAGCATTGTCAACCCCGGCTCTGGTCGCCAGCATAAGAAACTTGTAGATCACGGTGATGGCTGGTTCCTGGTCCTCACTTGAATCACAGGCCAACGAGTAGATCTGCAACACCAAATCGTAATCTTCCAGAAAGAGTTCGAAACCCAGGAATGGAGCTAGCGACTCTCCCACTATATTAACAGCCAAAGCCTTGACGGATCTGTCAGTATGGTTGAGAAGATTCTTAATATGGTGGACCTCTGTAGGGTTGGAAAGCAAATAATCGTTCATCTGTTGGACATAGTTCAACTCCAAGAACATCTTGCACACTGCCTTTATAAGCCGGACCTTCTGGGCAGCTCCCAAGTACCGAAGAAGCACGTCTGCAGTCAAATTCTCACAGATCTGTTTCTTCAACAAGGTGTACAACGAGGAGCTCGGCCGGAAAATTTCTACGTACCGGTATATGGTGGAGAAACAGTTTGTGTGGATGTTGGTGTCGTTCAACACTTCGGTGGACAAGATGGAGAAAATGTCTGGCTCGTCGTCGAACGAGAAATTATTGGCACTGTGCTGAAGGTAGGTGATGACAGCTTTCAAGTAGTTGGTGGTGTTAGTCAGGATACTGCGGAGCTCGTCGTCGTCTTCAATCCCAGAGACAACCCGTTTCAGTTCGGTTCTGCACAAGTAGATCTCGTTCAAGAAGCTGAGGATTTCCTGTTTCAAGGCAAGACTTGGAGAACTGAACGCGTCGTAGCACTGGAACACCTCGCATTCTTTCATGAACTGACAGCTGGCGACGTTGTAGTTGCCTCGCACATAGCTTCTGAAGAACGCAAAGTACGCAATTAACGTCTCAGGGTCAATCAAATTCGAACGGAGCGCATCCAGCACTTTCAAGAAATATGGCCGGAGCTTCTCTCTGGCACTGGAGGTCTGGACTTTGCTTGTTCTCAGTTTCATGGTGATGGTGATGAATTTGAGAATGTGGACGTAATGAGACGGGACACGCTGAGCTGCTTTGGAAAAGATATCCAAAGCATACGATTCATAGACAACAAGCTCAGTAGAAGCTACTCCCAAGATAATAATGAGGAACTTGTAGCATGCGTTCTGTGACAACACCGAACTGGACTTGCGTTTCAACACCAGTTTGATATAGTATGGAAGCCGTAACTTATTGATGATATACTCTGGGATCCCAGTGGAGATCTTGTCTGATTTGTAAAGCACACACAAAAAATCAATACTGTTGATGATAAGTTTTTCCTGCTGGTACGAATCGATTCTGGTCTTATTGAAAGTGACCTTGGACTCAAAGTATTTGGGGATCTCTTTACAGAAATCGGTCATTAACACATGCTTCTTTGCCGCAAGCATCAACTCGTTGTTGGAATCCAACAACTGAGCCATCACTTTGAGCGAGAGTGTTTTTGTGGGTGCGCTGACCAGCTTGTCGTCACAGTTAAGCACCACTTTATGAATGAACGGCGACTGGTACATCACCATTCGCTCTCCGCCCTCACATTCGATCAACTTCAACAAAATCACCTCAAGCAGATCCAAGGTGGTGGAGTCGACCCCGCCAAAATGGAACCGGTGGAACGTCATCTCTCCAAACCGATGGCGACACAACCACGCCGATTTCTGCTCAACCGTCAATGATCCATGGGCCAATGCCATGAGCATACTGTTCACTGACGGAAGCGTCACGTTCCACAACATCTCCGACACCTCAGTTAAAAACTGGCACCGCACCACCGCCAGCATCACTTTCTTATTGGTGGCCTCCAACGTGAAATACTCTTGGAGAAACGGTACACCTTCTTGGAACACTGCCCATACAGGCTTATTGATCAACTGGTTGAACCCTGACACATCGCAGCCCAGTCGTTCCAACTCGGCTCGTAGACTGACCAAGCCCAGGTAAAATAATCCAGGAGCCTTTGTCAGCATTTCGTTGAGGTTTGAATTGAAGAACCTCGGCCGTAGAAATAATATACTTAAAGGACCGCACGGCTGGGCTCTGGTACAGGATTTTGGGTCTTAAAATTACGTCACGCACAATGGTGTCGGACGGCTAGAAAATACTCCGACAGCGTGTGCCAGCCAATAACTAATCCATACTGCTAATAGCTACTGGGAACGGGAACTTGGCCCGACGTCTCAATTAGGTAAATGGTCAATCTTGGCATATTGTGAATAGTAAGCTTTCGTAAACCGGACCCTCACCGTGGTCACGTGGAAAAACAATCACGTTGGTATTGATCACGTGGCTCAGGGAAACCAGGGCCCTCCCACCCCCTCCCGTAAAGGGTATGATGCAATTTTTTTTCAATTGGTGCCTGGAACGAAACGGATAGCTTGCAGACAGAAGCAGCAAGGTGCGCGGTACCTGCGACTGATACTTAAACCTAGTAATCCCCTTTTCTCCATACAAGCGAGTTTTTTTTCTGTTCTGTCATCCAGGGGTATCGATATATGTTGCAAGCACTGTGAACATGGCCATGGTTTCTCGGTTCCGCAAAAGAGTGCTTCTCGCGGTGCTGCTTTTGATCGTTCTTCAGTTTATTTTCTACCAGCCGGGAATTCTCGGTGGCCTTGCTCCTCTACTGCTTATCCCTCTCAGTGATGACAACATCTTTCTCCTATTGAACCATAAGAACAGCAAACAGTCTTACTCGACCACGTACAAGTCGATGCTCGAGGATTATGGTTCGTACGTGAACCTGTTTTCTTTACAAGAGAAGTGCCAACTCTACTTTACACGGTTGTACACTCTGGATCCTCAGTGGAGAAACGGTGCTTTCAGAAAGAGTTTCTACAACTCAGACAGTTTGTCCAAAGACTTGTTCTTTCTCAAGTTTCGCGATGAACTTCTCAAACAAAGAAAACTGGAAGACAAATCGGATCAGCCTAAGACTGATGCCGACTATCTCACTGACGAGGACTACTTCAAAGCAAACTACCTCTACCAAGAAGATCTCAGGAAAACACTTGAAACAGAACAGAAATACGTGGACGCAATGACCACGGTCAGGGTTTTCTCTCAGTGTTATTTACAAGACGATGTCGTTGACGTGTCGTTCAACAACCCTGAGGTGATCGATTCGTTGAATCGCAAGCTTGTGGCAAAAAACCACACTCCCGTGGCAGCAAACTCCGAAAACTTGTCTGATCTCGAGCTTCGTGTGTTTCCTTGGTTAACTCAAAAACTTCCAATATTCAAAAACTGGGAGTCTAACGTCCACTGGGGGATCCCTAGTTCTTATTCTTCTAATGCCGGAGTACATGCCACCGAACACCATAACTCGTTCCTCATCCAACTCAAAAGATCGTTCCATGGAAGGGGAATAGTGGTGACGGCTTCCGACAAGAAAGGTGTTCCAGATATCATTCGGATGTTGAAACTTTTACGTGGCTTGAACAACCAGTTGCCCATTCAAATCATCCACACGGGAGACATCTCAGAGGAAAGCCAGGCAACCATCTTCCAAGTGGCTCGAGGCGAACTTAGCTTAGACCCTCTGATAGTGGAAAACATTCCGTTTGAGCAACTTCCAAGCCAGTTTCCAAAACAAGACGTGTGGTTTGTCAACGTCAACGACTGTATCAAACGAGAATACAAGGAGTTCTTTGCCTCGTTCTACATGAAGTTCTTTGCTCATATGTTCAACACGTTCGAGGAAGAACTTCTTATGGACACTGATACCATTCCTCTTGTGAACCCTTCGACATTCTTTGAGTTGAAGGCGTACAAGAACACCGGTACATTGTTCTTCAGAGACAGAGCCGTGAAAGAGTTCTTGGGAGAACATGATCTTGTGTTCTTCAGAAAACTTCTTCCTGGGTTGATTGACGAGTCATTCTTTGGTATTGCAAAGTCGACGGTGAAAACGTTACAGAACTCGATGTTTGCTAAAAAGACCATGCACACCATGGAAGCAGGAGTGGTTGGCTATAACAGAAACGACAAGTTTCCTGCACTTCTCTGTTTGATGCAAATGCAAATATGGACCCCGGCAAACAAGAAGTTGTGGGGAGACAAAGAACTCTTCTGGTTGTCGTTGTCGGTGGCAGGAGATGAGAACTACGAGTTCAACGGCAACAGTGCTGCAAGTGTTGGTTCTCCAGAGATAGAACTCATAAAAACCAAGGACGGGCAGAAAAAACGAGTGAGAATCTGTTCAAGCCATCCTGGACATGTTTCCAGTGAAGACAACTTCACGTTGCTTTGGATGAACTCGGGATTCAAAGTGTGCAAGAAAGACAACAGCTACGAGAACGATTTCAAACGACCAGCTGTCAGCAAGATGTTCGACGGAGACTTGGAGCGTCTCAAGGAGTACTACCAGTCTACTCTCAAGATCAAGGGAGTATTGATACCAGAAGAGAACAACGTGCCGGGACAATCCAACGATGACTATGGCTGGAACATATCGTTTGAGTGTGCAGGATACAACTGGTGTGCGACTGAGCTCCTAAACGAGACGGGCGAGTTGCTCAACGATAACTCGATCTACATTGATTACGACAAAGAGTTCATTGATCTCTATGATTATTACGGCAAACTATGGAGCGGGAGTCTCAATTCCACCAGCCCCGACCTGATAGTCGTGGGTCAGGATTGAGTGTATTATAATAAATTTGGGTTTAGTGTCATGTGTGTAGAGTTTCTTTAGATCTTTCTGTCCAGACAACAGTTCCTAATTAGTACTTGAAACCATTTGTCTGAGACACTCGAAAAAATTGCAAAAAAAAAGTGCGAATTCTGCGGATCGAACGCAGGACCTTCAGATTTCTCCGGACTGAACTTCAGTCTGACGCTCTCCCAACTGAGCTAAATCCGCTACTCTTATTGACAATTTTTTCAGAGCTCACCATACTGAAAGACATCAATATATTAAATAACAATATCTAATGAGTCCTTGTGGATGGATGGTTGCAAATATTTTAAAAGAAGGGCTGAATTTTGACGGGTTGTGTAAGTGCGACCGTGCTGCACACCCCCCAGAACAGTACCATGGGACATGCATGAAAACCAGAAACTTGTCTTCTTCAATTTCTCACGTCTTATCACACTATGGACAAGATATTACAACTTGCACAGGGCCACAAGAAACCAGCAGAGATTTCCAAGTTCCAGTATGGGACTGCGGGGTTCCGGATGAAGGCCGATATTTTGGATTCGGTGATGTTCACCACAGGGATCCTTGCTGGGCTTCGGTCCAAGTTTCTTGGGGGGCAGTACATAGGAATCATGATCACTGCTTCGCACAACCCACCTCAAGACAACGGAGTGAAATTGGTCGATCCTATGGGCGAGATGCTTGAACAGCATTGGGAACAATATGCCACTTTGTTGGCCAATGCCAGTTCTCCTGAGGCTTTAGTAAAGGAAGTTCGTGAGCTTATTAACAACTTCAAGATCGATTTAAAGGTACCAGCCAAGGTCATTGTTGCCAGAGACTCCAGAGATTCTGGTGAAGCACTTGAATCTGCAGTGGTTGACGGATTGAAGTCTTTGGAAGTGGCTTACAAACAGTTTGGGTTGCTTACTACTCCTGAGTTGCATTACTTAGTTAGAAGCTTGAACACTAAGGAAGCGTTCGGTAAACCAACCGAAGAAGGTTACTATGAGAAGACTTCCAAAGCATTCAATGAGATTTATAGTTTGAACAACGCTGGTCTGCCAATTGATGTGATTGTCGATGCTGCCAACGGGATTGGTGGTCCTAAGATCGAGACCTTGGTGTCCAAGTACCTTAGTGACAAGTTTGGATCTTTTGAAGTTATCAACGACGATTACAAACATCCAAGCACTTTGAACCATAACTGTGGAGCTGATTACGTCAAGACCAACCAACGATTACCAGGAGGACTCGATTCTCCTATTGTAGACCATTTGTATGCCTCTTTTGATGGGGACGCCGACAGAGTGGTGTTCTACTTCCAATCGAAAGACGGGTTCAGATTGTTGGACGGCGACAAGATCTCGACGTTGTTGGCCAAATATTTCACTGGGTTGATCAAAGACGCAGGGCTCAGTTTGACTGTTGGAGTAGTGCAGACTGCTTATGCCAATGGTCTGTCCACCAACTATCTTAAAGACAAGTTGGCATTGCCAGTAGAATGCACCCCAACAGGAGTCAAACATTTGCACCATGTGGCCCAGAAGTTTGATGTTGGCATCTATTTTGAGGCCAATGGCCATGGAACTGTGTTGTTCTCTGATACATTGCTTGAACAAGTGGACGGTGCCTCCAGCAATCCAGCGATCAAGAAACTTTACTATTTCTCTCAATTGATCAACCAGACTGTTGGTGACGCCATTGCAGACCTCCTTGCAGTTGTCATTATCCTTAAAGAGCTTGGTCTTAGTGCTGCTGACTGGAACAATTTCTACACCGACTTGCCTAACAAGTTGGCCAAATGTATTGTCAAGGACAGAAACATGTTCAAGACCACCAACGCAGAACGGACTTTGATCGAGCCTCAAGGATTGCAAGCCAAGATCAATGAAGAGGTGAAAAAGTACGCTTTGGGAAGATCGTTTGTTAGAGCTTCAGGAACCGAAGATGCTGTCAGAGTGTATGCTGAAGCGAAGGAGCCAGAAGATGTTGTGAAACTTTCTGAAGCGGTGTCGGCTTTAGTGAAAGAGTTTGCCTAGGCTTTTGTGTTTAGCTCTATTATCGAGTTTTGAGTGAGCTTAAGGTCTTGAGTAAGCTCTAGGACTTGAGTAAGCTCTAGGTCTTAAGTCATACTCTATGTCCCGAGTTATGCTCCAACTCTACCACCAACCACAGTATACAATAAATGAAATTAACGTCTACCGTACATGCCCCTACAACGGCCAACCCGACCCCTTAAACAACATGCTTTATTGCTACTATTTAAGTCACACGCTGTTTTCCATGCTACAAGCCACGATACTCGGACTTCTAATTCACAACCAAAAACCAACCAAACTACTCATTGTAGTGATACACCAAGTAGTTTGGCAACCCAAACACCTGGTACCCCAACCGCTTGGCCATCTTGGCAAACCCTTCGGTTTCGATCAAGTGGTAGAATGGGAATGGGGGGAACATGGCACCGTCACGATGGACGTCGGCCTTGACCAACACTGCACCGCCTCCGACACCGTCAAGCTGCATTTCCGTGTTTGTGTCACCGTTTTTGTCGTAGAAATGGGCCATCAAAGGTCTGTAGGTGGCGATCTCGGCATAACCTTCGACAATGATCTCGTCGTCTCTCATACCTTCTGCGATTCTCAACCCTTCGTCAGACTCAACCCAGTTGTTGAAATCGTAAGGACGGATGTCTGGTTTGTTCTCGTTGTTCATGTATCGCTGATACACGTTGGCGGAGATCACCGGTTTGTTGTGGCTGATCAAATCTTGAAGTAACGTAGGTGGAGACTCACAGATATCAGAGTCAAGCCATAGCACCCACGAAGTATACGGACTAAGAGCAGTGAACACCAACGAGTTTCTGGCAATGGCCATGGACTTGCGGCGCTCCTTCTGCACTGCCAACGCGTGTCTGTCCTTCTCAAGCTGCGACTTGAGTCCGTCGTTGTCCTGTCTAAGGATCGTGATCTTGGCAAATCGGTTCTCTTTCGGCCCGGTCTGCACCACCTTGATCTTCTTCTCCAACCGTTTCAACGCATCGTCACCAGCACTCGAGCGTGGCAATATGAATCCCAACTCTATGGCGTCTCGGGGATACGTGAGCTTGAGCAAGTTGTCCCAGTACTCGTTGTAGAACCGCGACATAGGAGACAAGATCAACACCCGTTCCTTGTTGTACATGGCCTGAGGCGTCGACTTCAACTTGTTCAAATCGTAATGTGAAATGTGGTTCCCTGGGAGATTGCGGCCCTGCTTGTTGTTGCTGCCACCGAAAAGACCCCTGTTCTTAGGCTTGTACGAGTACTTTGTCTTTGGAGCACTGCTCTTGAGTGGTGATGCTGGCGAGAAGATCAAGAACCCCACCAACACCAATAGCGTGAGCGGCGCCAACAACGTCAATGGCCTTCTCCGCACTTGCCGAAGAATATTACCTCTCAACACAGCCATATTAATATCCACTACGCTGCTTGCTGATATCAGTTTCAGACACCGTTTCCTTTCTTAACAGATTCATTTTTCTACCTCGCTGCGCACAGGCCGGGTACCCCCACGCGTGGTGATAAAAATTTGCCAATGTCTTGCCGGTTCTTCTACATTTGTCAATCCTAGAAAACGTAAGTGAGACTTCTGGTTACCAATTGTTTAAATGATGAGAGATTTTTTTTATACAGTTATCCCTGTCTTAACATATAATGTCGAGGAATGTATTTCTGAAAATGTATTGGTTATGTTTGTTGTGGAGTTGTTACTAACAGGTAGTGTATTGGAGACTTCGATCCATTTTCAGTTGAGAATTCTAGGTGGAATTGTCAATTGAAAGTGTGTGGGAGGAGTGTGATAGTGGGCTGGTGTGAGTTAGGGAGTATTGTAAATGAGTGTTGGTGTGAAGTGTTAGTATGTGTGTTTTAATATGGAGTGTCTGTATGAGAGTGCTGTATGTAAGGTTAGTGCTGTGTGAGTTAATAGTAAAGGAGACGCATTTATATATAATAGAACATGTATTTAATGAATGAAACAACTTTACTGGCACTCAATTCCAAAGCTCGTGGTCCGTGAAGGCATGTGTAGGTAAATGCCTTGAGTCTCTCTCTGCTTGAGTCTTGAGTCTGTACCTTGAATTCTGGTCTGCGTTTCTACGGTACAGCTCAATACTGAATGAACTACACTCCAATTACCAGCAAATACCAGTATATTTTAAACAATTCTATGTATCAATCAACAATGTATAACATTAATAATTAAGTAATGACAAATGCAATAACTAAGGACTCAATGAACTCATATTCATAAGAAGTGTCTACTCAAGCAGTGGTATCAATCGCACTTGTGTCATCAGTGATCTCTGGAGCTTGTTTCCCAGGAATGTCTTCAGTGGCAGGCTGGATCCCTTTCAATTTCTCTTCTGAACCTGTCTCTTTCGATAAGTCCAATGGAGTAGAATCCACTGGAGTAGACTCTGATGGAGCAGAATCCAACGGAGCAGAATCCAATGGAGTATGCATTGGCGTCTCACTTCTACTAACAATTGGTGTCACCGCTGGTGTCTCCAATGGCGTCTCCATCGGAGTCTCAAGCGGAGTCTCTGCTGGAGTACCTTCACCAATATGAGTTAGAGGTTTCTGTTCAGCTGGCTCCACTGTAGCACCATAACTGAGAATAGTCTCACCATTGAAATCCACTTTGCACAACTTGGCCCCAAAAGAAAACGACTGACCAAGACTGATCAAGTCTCTCTGACCTCTGCTTGTAAGAGTCTGATAATCGTTAGGAATGAGTAAGTACTTGTCACCAATGGATTTCACTTTAGCATTGTCAACCACAGCAGGTTTCTGGTCAAGGATCAACGCATTGAACTCTGCAATCGCTTCCAAATGTATAAGAGTCTGACCAAGAGTGGCACCAGGTAATCCACTGTTGGAAGTAATCTCGACATAAACTGTTCTATTAGGCTCAGGATCTTGGGATTGTGAAAAGAGTCCATAATGATCACTCAAATTATGAACAAATGTCCGTTGTGATTTTCTCATTGGATGGAACGAATAAGTCTTTCTGGAATCAGGGTTCTTCAACCAGTTACCAACAAGTTGCTGGAAAACGCCCTCGACCTGATCACACCATTTTGGTTGTTTACTGTAGACACTGAGCAAATAATCAGAGTACGGATTAGCAGCAGTAGGACTTCTGGTTGAACTAATGTTGAGAGCTGCCATCAATTGCTGGTTCCGTTTCACCCGAGCACATTCATTGTCACATTCAATGGTGACGTCTTTGATAGAAGGCTTAGAATCAGTGGCTCCACATGGCACTTTCTTGATGATTCTCTTACACTCACACATCACCACCACAGGCTCTTTACAAGGAACCGACTCATTACAAGGTCGTGGCCAGTGACATCGTGTAGTATCAGAATGACCACAACCACGTTTCTTGCCACAGGAAGCCAAACATTTAAGTGACATATGGCTGAGATCTTTAGCACAACAGGTTCTGGTACATTCATGCTGACATGAAAGGATTCTGTCACACTTTGTTCCACAATGCACTTGCTCTTGGTAACAATAAACACCCTTGATATCCTTCTTACCACAACTGCACTTTTTCGTCACCATTGCTGTACATTTCGGACACAGAACGTCAGCTTCGTGACACATATGTGGCATTTGGTGACCACAAGCAGTTGGAATTTGACATTGATAATGACAAGCAGTTGTAGGTTTGGCTCCACAACGCACAGGAGCTTCTATTAAGATCGTTCTTCCACAGGCACACATCAAATCGTCCGAGGAACTTTCCAAACATGGAGGACATTTACCAGGATGGTCTTGCCATTGACATCGATGTTGCTTGCAAGACAATAACTTGTTGCAAGGTTCAAGACACAAATGAGCAGGCTCAATCTCTAAGTCAGTGGATTGACCAGTACGTGCACTTTTCTTGATAGTTTTCTCTCTTTGAATAGCAGCTTTCTCCGACTCGCAACATATCTCTCCACATCTGTGTCTTCTGCAGTTCTTCAAAGCCAGACACTTACGCTTGCAACGAGGAATCTTGCCTGACTGTACAAACTTGCAGGGAACTGTGAAAGTAGAGAAACTACATTGACACGGCATTTCGATTGTCGTGAAACATTGGGCGTGCTCGTCTCCCTCATGACACTTCCAGTAACATTTGTGACCACAGTCCAAGGTCTTACCACATATTTTGTCACATGTAGGTATAGGATCGGAACACAGAGTCCGCTGTTTCCCACCAAGCAACTCAGATATCGTGGTGCGTCCACATGGACAATGGGACATTCGGGTTGGGTTCTTGGGACATTTGTGGCCATTAGGATGACAGTATTTGGTGGTACATCGATGGACTCCACAATCAAGCACTATGTCACATAATTCACTGTCACATTGGAACCCTCCAGTCCAAGACTCACCGTTGTTTTCGCATTCAATGGCAATGTACTTGTAACATGGGATTTGTGTTTTGTGTTTGCCACAGTAACATGTAGCTTCTACTAGCTCTTGACAATCACCACAGAGTCCCGAATGACATTTGTCCTGATGTCTATGTTTAAGACAAGGCATCAACTCGTCGCACACTTTCTCACATTTCCAGCCTTGTTTGTAAGGAGCAATTGCACATGGGAACTGTTTTGACAGCGACCCACAATCACATTTGAGTCGAGGCAATGCCTGACAAGTCGAAGCATGAGGTCCAGGGTGACAAGGTAACGGACAACTGTGAGGACAGTCAGGAAGTTTCTGGTTACATGTCTGGCCACAGGAATGTGGATAGAACGAGTTCTCACTGGGACTGATCACTTTCTTACACCAGCAAGCATAGGTCTTGGGGATCTTGGACAGCTTGGTCTTGCAGAACGGACATCGCCACTGGACACTGGTCTTGATATCTTTCTTGGCCCAGTTCCTTATACAGTCCAAATCGTACACTCTGTAACAGGAGCCACACGACCACACCTCTGAATGTTCATCGATCTCTTCAGCACACACTAGACATGTATAGGTGCCTTCTTTGATCTCTTCTGATATACTGGCACTCAACCCCTCGGGGTCTTCAAACGCAATATTCACAGCCTCCATCGCACGTCAGTTGAGTCTATAAATGTCTTACCCCTCACTTCAACCGGAATTCTCTGGTTTATATTTTGTCTGAAGTGAAATGTTCACGGTATCTCTGGAGATTGACTGCACTAATGTTCACTAATCAAGTACCCGGCTGCAGCACGCCTCTGATAAAATTTTTTTCCAGTGGGTTCTGGGTTCCTCTTCTTTAACGCAAATTCACAAGTAAACACAACATTATAGGTTCTCAAGAGGTCGGCCATTATTTGGCTTGACCCAGGACATGACTGAACGCTGTTGTGGATGGGTTTACATTGGAGATCGAATTCGGAATTGATCTTGGGTGCAATTCCTTCGAGAGCAGTCTCTGTCTCTATGGGGGGAGTTGCAATGATCAGTGTCACAGATTGGGGAGGGTGTTTTCTTTTGTTTTTATTTATATCTGAGTGAGTTTCAGGTTTCCTTTGCATCTTTTTCTTTTGGAGTGTTTTGGAGTGTTGTAGTGGAGAGTAGTGGAGTGTAGTGGAGCGTAGGTAGTTTACTGGCTGTATAATTGTGCGTCCGTTTTTAAGTACTCAGGATGTACTTAGTAGAAGCTACACTACTCACCAATGCTACTCACCAATGCTAATAGAATTGAGCTATCAAAGCATACTATTAATCAGCTGTTGCCATTCAGATCTGCAACTTGAATTTATTATTCAATTCTACGAGGACTGCTGTGTGATTCTCCTGGCACGTCTCCAGAGAATACTCCACTGTACGTCCGCCCTACAAAACACTATGAAAAAAAGTACCTGAAAAATGCAAGATAATCTCCATTAAACACTGCCCACCTATATACATCTATCAAAACACACCAAACCACTTCTTTCTCTCTGGCTTCTCTCCCGCCTCATTCCACTCCAACTTATTACTCTCCCCCCGCTCAGCAACCATCTGCTCAGCTATATCCACTGCCTTCCAGTACTTCTCTTCACGCTCTTGAGCCACTTTCTCAGCCATGATCAAATGCTGCCTCGACGGTCGCTGCAACGCAAACTTGTTCTCATTGGCCGACAAGTCATGGTCAAAAGTCTCGTTGATCATCGCAGAATTCAATCCTTTCTGTTTAGGCGTAAGATCATCGAAATCCTGTTTGGAAAGTGAGCCCACCAAAAACCATTTACACCGTAACTGGAACCTATAGAACCTACTGAACACATTGTCGTAGCCATCATTCCACCGATGGAAAAACATCGCATACACCACCACTCCCACCATCACACTCTGGGCAGCAATCTTCGACCCTTTATTGAACCTCGAGTTGTCGTTCACTCTGCGAAGTATCTTGAACTGTCCTGGGTACAATTGACTATGCGGCCGTGGAGCAAAATGCAATTGCTTCATAGCACTCTTGACTTTCTGGAACTCCGACGCCGGTTTCACAGCCCCTGTCCCTGTCAATTTCCCAGGAACCGCATATTCACTAGGGTACCCACCCACAGGCCGTTGTTCATTTGGATCAAACGGATTATACGGTGCCCGTCCTTGAAATCTCATAGTTAGTATACGTTATTACATTAGACACTGCCACACCACTGCCACAGTCATGCGCCAATCCAAAATTCCACCCTCAGCAACCAAACTTCAAACAGAATTTCGCAACATCCACAACAAAAAAAAAGAAATCCTAACCATCCCTCTGTCACTCACCCTTTGGTATCACCCATGATTCCTCCCCACTGTATACCCAAGACCAGCCGCTCCCACTCGTCCTGGGTTCTTTAAACCGGGTAACCCGCCACTTCCCGGACCCTCCATCTCGGATCTGAGTTTCCACCACGGCGTGCCCGGGTAACATGGGTCACACCCCCTCTGCTCTCCTCTTTTCTTTTGCCCAATTTTTTTCTCGCCCAAACAAATATTCTCTTACGCCGTTGGTTTGGATCTTTAGTTAAATACTGTGCCGTCCCCACTTTCAATTGCTGGCTACTAGTACTCACAGACATCATGTTCCGAATAATCTCCTCCTCCAGCCTTTCGAGTCTCAAGAACAAAGTCGGGTCTCAGGTGGGCCAGGCTGCCACCAGAAACACCAGTCTCAACATCACGTCCCGTCGGTTGAACCTGACGGTGCACTCGGCGATTGAGCAAGACATTTTGAAACCCCATTACAACAACAGACCCAACAACAACTACCGTAAAACAACAGCTCCAAGACACAGAAACACCAAGAGACAGTTCATCAGCAACGATATACCCCAGGGGAAGGACAACCCGTGGTACCACCAATTGATTGCCTTCGAAGACTGTGTCAACAACACCTACGGCAACAGACAGGCCAATGCCTACAACCCGGAGTTCTGGGACTGTATCAACCGGGCCATGGCGTTGTACCACGAGTTGAGTGGCACGCCTGACTTCAATGCCGAGCGGGTGTCCAAGCTTGTGTACTTGTTGCACACGGGACTCCGGCAGAACAG
Source organism: Saccharomycopsis guyanensis (assembly GCA_030578595.1). NCBI lineage: Eukaryota > Fungi > Ascomycota > Saccharomycetes > Ascoideales > Saccharomycopsidaceae > Saccharomycopsis > Saccharomycopsis guyanensis. Next base: position 569,144 of record JAJMSQ010000004.1, read on the forward strand.
AAACCAGACGTTGAAACTCGACAAGAAACCGGACTTCGACGCTAAGAACTTCCACAAGGACATGATGGACTATATCTGCTTGTCGTTGCGTGAGATCTCCTCGGACATCATCTCCAACAAGAACAGTATCAATGAGTACGGTGCGATGCATCTCATCACGTCTTTCAAAGAGTTGCAATTGTCGTCCGAGGCGATTTCCATCTGGGAAAACGCAAGAAACTCCAATTCTGGTTCGACGTTCTTGGACCCAAGAGTCGTAGGTGTGATCTTGCCTCTCATGTACCAAGACGGACACTCGTTTGCCGAGATCCAAGCACTCTTCGAGTCGTCCAAAGGAAGAATCAATTACTACCATCCAAACCTTGGTGTTGGGATGATCCGGGTGTGCTTGCAAGCCAACGAGATCAACTTTGCATTGAAGTTGTTTGAAGAGCTCTGTAGTATTGCTCAAGCAAGAAAGTTCGGGTACCTCACTGAGACGCATCTTAGTTTCATCGGAGAAAGCAACGACCTTAGTGTGGCCAATGCATTCTTTGAAAAAGCTCTTAACGACGAAATGCCCTACAAGATCGAACTCCAAGTGCCTTACATCAAGAAATTCATTGTCAACACTTGGAACCAGACCAACGACTTCAACCAAGTGTTAAGTATTTGGATCAAGTGCTGGAACAATTACGGCACCAGTGTCAACAAAGGGGTGTCGTCGTCGCTCAACGAACTCTTCCTCTCTATTTTCTTTTCGCATTTTGAAGCCGACAAGGTCCAAGGGTTTGCCAAGCTCAAGGAGATCATTAATATCTACGGCAACATCAAACCGCTTGACGAGCCGTTCTTGAACATCGTCATGACCAAGTGTGTGTGCTGGAACGATGAGACCATCATCAACGAGATCCTCAACTACTACTATGTCTACAACGTGACCAGAACCCAGGTGGCCTACAGAGTGGCTCTCAAGGCCATGGGCTCTGTCAACGTCAACGATATCGAAATAGTCAAGAAATGGAACGACTTGCTTATCTTCAGCGACTTCCAAGGAGCCTCGTTCATCCACAACGCCGACTGGGCCGCCTTGCGTGACGCCACCATTGCTTCACCAGGGTACGGACCTCTTAGAGGCGGGCTTTATGCTGCCATTGTCAAAAAGTACTCGCAATTCTCCAAAGACGTCAACCAGATCAAGGTTCTCACCGAACACAACACGTCACGATTCCCACATCTCAAACCGGTGATGGACAACTACGACTCCATCAACACCGACATGCTTAGTTTGCCTACCTTTAAAAATATTCGTTCTATATATTAATATTCAAAACGCTACGAGATTTATGAAATTCACGGTTTTCCTCTATTATCCCCGACAGTAACCTCACTATAAAACATATCATAAAAACATAACTCCCATAATTAACTCACGTCTGACATCTGGACGTCTCCTGAAGAATTGCCCTCCAACTCAAAATTGAACTTATCGTACCCGTGCATCCGTCTGGGTGGTCCTAGTGTCTGATGGATATCTCTGGTCACTTGCTCGGTGATCATTTCTTTCATGGTCTTGTCATGAAAGTCAAGGTTCTCCTTATCGTCAATGACAGTTGATTCTCCAATAGGAGGAGGATCGTCTTCGTCAAGCTCAGATTCAGACCCTTCAGATTCTTGTTCAGACTCATACTGTTGAGGCACAGGCTCAGGTTCAGGTTCTGGATCAGGTAAATCCCATCTGACTTTCTTGTTAAGCTTTGAGACTCTACGAGACTTCCCTGGTGAACTGGTGCGTTTCTCTCTGACTCTATCGTCGATGGTCAACAAGTTCTCCAGTTTCAACGCTTCGTAACAATCGTTCAACATCTCATTGATAAGATTGAGGTTCTCGTCTCTGAAGATCTCGATGTCGCCACTGGTATTAATGAACGTCAACCTCTTGAACACTTTGAAGAAATTGTGCGATAAGAAATTGAACGTGGTGTTGTTGCTGATGATCGAGTCCCAGACCTGATTGAACTGGGTATTGATAGTGTTGTTGATCTCTAGCTTGACATACTCTTTCAATCTACCTACCAACCGAGCGTCCAAATCACTGGTAAGATCGACCTGGAGTTCCATTTCACTGTCTATCTCTTCGATTTCAGTGTCAAGTCGTTCGACCAATTTCTTAATAAGCTGCTCAATATCTTTCAAATCAAGTGGGATATCATCAAACTTCGACCCATAGTTAGTCTCGAACGATCTAAGGAACGACTGGATCTCCGTCCTCTGCAATTGGTAGTACCGTTTGCGGGTGAGCAATTTCACTCTGCGGTCGATCTCATGTTTGTTGTTGCGTTTGATGTTGTCGATGGTAGCAAACAACAGAAGAAGCTGTTTCTCCTGGCTCTGCTTGTAAGTGTTAAGACTATCAGCTACCACGGTGTTTTCTCTGGCTCTTAACTCTTCAATCTCTTGTTTCTGTTCAGTGATCATTTTCAAGTATGATCCAACATGTCGGTCCAAGTTATGGCTGTTGCGAACTATCTTGGTCTTTATATCTTTAGCACGGTTGGCGTATTTGAGGGTATTTAAAGTTTCGTCGTAATGCTGACTGGAAGGACTGATACACACGATCATCACGGTTTTGCAGTTGCCTCCAAGCGAGAATTTCAACAACCGTGTGAGTTTGGAGTCTCTGTATGGAATATGATTGCGTTTTCTAGAATCACATAAGGCATTGATACAGTTACCTAAAGCCAACAATGATCTGTTGATGTTGGCACCTTCGTTCAACCGTTTGCCCATGTTTCTCGTAGCAGAAGCTCTTTCACTACCTGCTAAATCGATTATAGATAACGTTGCAAAGTAATGCTGTTCTTTCACTCCACTGGTTCTGTCTTTCTGGTCGATATTGATCTGGAGAACTGCATGTGATCTGGACGATGTGGCATTGGCTTCCGTGAAATTGACGGTTCTGTTCAAGTTACCAGTGGTGATAAGGTCCATGACTTCATCGACAGTAGTCAATCTGTGACTGGAGAGGTTTCTGACAGAGATCCGTTGGTTTGCGTCCTCACGAATACTAAGAAGTTTTGTTTCTGTTTCTGGAGAAAGCAAATCACGGATAGTCTCGTTGTAGATCTCTAAGTAACTGACACTGACTTCTATAGTCTTACGATGTTTCAAGGCTTCGATCCGTTCAAACAATTCCTGAGCAGTAAGGAAGATGATCCCTGGACTGGCAGGAGTTCCTGAGATCGTATGAGTTTTCCCACACCCGGTAGCACCGTAAGCAAACACCGTTGCATTGTACCCGTCTAGCACACTGTCTAGTAACGGTCTTGTTGTGTTGTTGTACACCTCAGCCTGCATGGCATGCTGATCAAATAACCTATCGAAATGGAACCGGTGTTCTCTTATTCTAGAAGTGGATTTGGGAAAGTGCGATTTCTGCATCCGCTCAATGGGATTGTCCTGGTTGGCAGGATCGAATATAAGCATTTTCTCGTCCACAACCTTGACGACTTTCCTGATCCCTTTGCGTACTGCAGAGCTGGGAGTACTAGATAGTGCCCCGTCGCCATAGATTTGGGGATTGTGTTTGGGGGTGATTAAACGAGAGGTCTCGATTTTGGTGAAGGGCCGTACCCTTACGGCCACGGTGATAGATGACTCCTTGGACGAGCTGACTGTCATCAGTGCTTCATCTATGATTATTAGTACAAAAGCTTAGTGCGAAAAAAAAATCCGTAAACATAAACAAAAAAATTAAGTTCAGGGTTCTGACCTGACGGGGGCATGAGCGGGCGCCTGGGCGGATCGCGGGCTGCTCAGTCGCCTAGACAAATTGCAGAGTGACAGGGAACACAAGCCAGGTGAAACACAGTGAGAAGTGCAGTGGTGAGCAGTGAGGAAGTGAGGAACTGGACAGTGAGGAACAGAGTAGTCAATGAGGAAAGAATGCCGAGCCTGTCAGATGGTTTATTAATTGGAAATAATTTGTCAGAGGCTACAGTCTAGATCGCTACAGTCTAGATGGCTATGAAAAATAGTTCTTGTTTCATATTAGTACTCGGTCCGTGATGGATAAGTATCTGCAGCGAATTATTCAAAGATCCGTTCGTGGATTTAAATTTTCGAGGTACGCAAGGCACCACATACCTACAATAGAGCCGAGAAAGTCACACTTTGCAACGGTGCCACACAGTTCATGGTGGCTGACGGGTTATATATTAAGGCCAAGAATCCGCCAAACCGTAGCAGCAATAATTGCAATCCTGTCAAAGTCTGGATATTGACATCTGATTCTACTGGCTGGTAAGCGACAAAACGTCTGCAATGAACGTACTTTTTCTTATAATGGAGATAGCTGCAGTGTCGGCTGCACTGATTGTTACCACGACGTTGGCTGACGGGCTGACCAGAGTGTACAATTATCGGATCAACCAACCGAAACATCTTCCGTCGAGTGCTTACACGCTTCCTACCAAGCTTACTGAGTACGATGGTGATTATTGAAGAAGCAGAAGTGTGATTGAGGATGTGTTTAGTGAGAAGGTTTGAGAAGTGCAGTGGACAGAGTCAAACTTTGATTCGGTGGACTGTGAATAGATAATGGAATGTTGCAAAACGAAGGGTAGATGGAATTGGAGGGGTGGAAACGGATGGTAGGGAGTTGAGGTGATTGATTGGTCAAAATGAGTGAGAACGTTCTTACTTGTTTGCGAAAGCCAATGCTATGGTGTGCAATGTTGCTTAGTATCAGTTAAGTTTTCTGGTTGCTTTTTTTAGTTGTCACTAGGCGAGTCCTAGGCGAGACTTAGGCGAGTGCCTACCAGCCTAGGCGAGGACCTACCCAATATTATTACCCCACAGAACATCCTTGCAAGTCAAGAACTAACAATTCTGGCTGGTCCAGTGTGTATAGATATTATGTTCTTGAAGTTTAGTTGGAAGTTTAAGACGCTGTTAGGAGTAATGTATAGTATTTTGTTCAGCCTCTGTAAGCTTCCTGTCAATCCACATTTAGAAATATTACCATGTCAGGCAATATTACCTAGCAGCAGCACACAGCATAGGACCCTCTCACCTCTCACTCAGACATACACACAGATCTTAATCAGGTCTGGATCATATCTCAGACTCAGTCTCACAATAATCTTGCTTACGCTTGATCTAAGCCTCAACGTCAGAAGTAGTTGGCTGGTACCTCAAATGTTGACTGCCATACTTAGGATCGTTGTACCATACTAATCTCTGCTGTGACATGCATAGCTTAATAGAGTGCACTACCTGCTCGTAGGTCAAACAGTGGTCTCTCCTGAACATACAAATCACAGTGTCTGAAACATTTCTCTCCACTTATTAATTGGTCATTCATTGGCCAATTGACAGGTCATCAAAAGAGTGGACCATTGGTAAGACAATTAGACTCACTGTCGAGCTTTCTAAGGTACTGTCTGTTCAACTGCACCTCATGATAGACTTTACCACTCATCTTTCGACTCACTCAGTAACTGCAAAAAAAACAGGAACCCATTGAAACGTACTATTTCTTCAACAATAAATAAAACAGTAACCAAATCCTCACTGCTCTACGACAAACTAGTCACAAACCACTCCCTCACTACTCCCCACTTCTCCCCCACTACACCAACACCCACTCAAAAACACATCAAGTATATTGCAAAACGTCCTAGTGTATGAAACTCCACCCCCTAGTCCAAGTTGATCAACCCCCACCGGTCAAACACACTGCGGGCCCGGATATACTTGTCCAACTTGCTGTAGTTAGCGGTCAACTGCTTGCCCAACTCTATCTTCTCGGTCAACAACTTGGCGCTCTCCTGCGGGTCGCTCGCCTCTATCCACTTGATGGTGGTCTCGATGAAATCGTCTATGTTTTTCTTTCGTTGCTCTAACAATGCGGTTTTCTCCTCACAGTCCTGGGTCACCAACTTGTTCTCGCCCTCCTTTGGCGTGACATAGTCCGGCTCGAACTTGTCGTTTCCTCCCAAACTCACGGGGATGTTGTCAAGACTGATGAACCTCTCCAAATCCTTGGTGGACTTGGTGAAGTTCACCTTGGCTGCGACAACTGGATCAAGCCAGTTCTTGATGATGTTCCAGATCCCACTGAACACCCACGGTGCTTTGTGGATAAGCAACACTCCCAACGACTCAGGATAATGTGCCTCGAACGACGCAATCATAAACTTCACCGGGGTGTAGTCCATGTTGCTCAACGAAAACCCACTCATGTCAAACAAGATCGAGGCAGAGTCCACCGGCTCTTTCAAGTACATCCGGCAGTCTTCAATCACCAACAACGTGTACAACTCCATCTCCTCGACCGTCTGGTCGCTCGAGTGGTGCAACCGTGGACGGCACACCACAATTGGTCTGCCCTTTTTGTCATAGCCTCGGATGTACGACTTGGACAACTCAAAGTTCTTGAACACTCCCTCGTACGACTTGTCCTTTTCAAACTGCTCCCACAAGCTCAACTCGCCCTCCTCTACGTACTTGTCGACTTTGCTGTCCTTGACACGCCAGAGCAACGTGTTGGCGATCATCGCCAAACTCTTGTCGACGTCCCACTTCCGGGCCCGCAAGAACCGCAACACCAAGTTGTCCGGGCTGTCCAAGCGCAAGAACGTCCAGAACACCTGGAAGATCTCGTCCGGCTTCAAGTCCTTGAGCGCAGAATGCACCATGTCGTTGGTGTACCTGTTCTCGATGTCCTTGTGGCTCGGGATCCGCTTGACAGACTCCGACAACGAGTTCACTCGGGAGTGGCCGTTGGTCTCCGGCGCCGGCTGTTGTTCTTTTGCGTCCTTCTTCTTGCGCCCAAACAACTTGCCGATCTTCAGCGGCTTCTTCTCCTCTGCCGGAGTCTCGTACTCGTTGCTTAGCGTCGACGACGCTCTGAGAAGCGACTTTCCGTCCTTCGACTTGTTCAAAGCCACGCTCTTCCCCCAGAACGTCAACAAGTGCGCCCAGAACTCCTTGAGCCGGAGCTCCTCCTCCGACGTGATCGTCTCGATTCTCCCTGCTGGTACTTCCGACGCCATTGCAAGGTTCTCCTAAAAATTTTCAGTCTACGGAACCGGGTCCCAACTGCAGATTACATAGCTGTCACCAAAGGGTCACGTGTTTAAGCTCATAGGCATTATGCTAACTATTTATCTGTTTCGTCTTCTTTGACGCGTACCGGATTTTCGTCGACGTTTTATCGACCTGGGCCTCGAGCTCCTGGAGCAACTCGTTCTGGTAATCGAGTTCTTCGTTGATGGTAAGCCCCATGAGTTTCTGGTTGTGGATGACTTTCTGCAACCGGTCCAATTCCTCGTCCTGTAACTCAAGCGTAGATTTCTGATGCTGCATCAATTCCTGATCATCAAGTCCTCTGGTCTGGTCGGTTTCTTGGTACTGGCCAAGCACTCGTCCAGGTTTAAGTGCTCCTGGTATAGACGTGTTGGCATTAAGTAAGCTCTCAATACTATCGTACTCCAGCATCACACTATCAAGAAGATCTCTTCTTCTACGAAGCTCGCCGTCTCCGAGCTCTTTACTGGTCTGTAACCCTTCTTCCAATTGTTGGAACTTGCCCTTGACAACATGGAGGAACTTTCTTGTCATGTGCTGCTGATTACTGTACGAAGCAGACCTGGCTTGATGCAACAACCGTTTCACTTCTGCCACTGTTTCCAACCATTCCGTAGAACTAAGCGACCCTGTGCTGCTGCTACTGAACTTCATTTCTGACCCAAACGATCCGGCAGGAAGTTCTAGAAACTCATGGAACGTATGACTGGCTCTCCACACTGAGTCTTGACCAACTAGCCACTGCAACAACTTCTCAAACTCTGCTCTTCGCGACTCAATCATGGCCGAATCCTCGTGCTTAAAAAACGAACTAAGTCCACTTTTAGGAGGCAACTCTAAAGGAAACTTGGCACTTGCTTCTGATTCCATCCCCAGCACTAACTTGTCGAAATCACTATACCGCTTGGTCACTTCATATTTTCTTAAAGGAAGTTGAATTAATATATGGTATTGAGCATGTCCAGAAACCGTGGTCCTAGGTATCGACACTTGGACTTCCATCTTGAATATTTCTTTTATAGGCTTATGATTATTGTTCAGTATATTAAGGGCAAATCTTTGGAGCTGTTGCTGGTTATCGATTGTGTGATTATGTCATTGCTTATGTAATGTTAATGAACGACCCATGTGGGTGGTGCCAGCTAGCACATACCCAACTCGGACGATATTTTTAGATTCCCGACTTTTTGGGATCTACAGTTTTTAATAGAACAGAACTGTTGGGTAAATGCAGGGAGGATTGACTTGTTCGTTTATTATTTAGGAACCAGAGTTGGCAGGTGAACAGTGGATATCTAGAAGAGTATTCTGCACAGCCACAAATCTTGTAGTCTCTTGTAACATCTACACTCAGAAGTAACACTCGAAGTACCTCCAATTACAACCCATAATACACCAGGACATTTTATTATATGAGTAGGCCTAAAAAACCAAAAACAATCGACGAGTCGGTTGAAAAATGGTAAAAAAAAATAGGAGAATTATATGTGCGAAAGTGTAAGGGCCACTCGTTCGTATAAGGCATGTAACGACTCTGGACTGAGTTTTGATTGGTAAGTCAAAAGACCAGTGAGTCTTATGTATAAAATTTGAATCTGCTTGTAGAATACTTTTGAGAGATAGGTGGCTGGCCAAGCTGCGACGGCAACATCGGCAAAGGAGGTTCGTACGAACTTCGGTTGATGCTCATTCTATAGTCGTCCAAGCCTTGGTCGTAGCGCACGTTAGGGGTTCTGTATTGTGTGAAGTACTGGTTCGTACCACTCGGCACCAACGGAGGGAGCTGGGTAGGGTACTGGTACCTCTGGGGGTCGTTAGTGTCGTAGGAAGTCTTGGGCGTTGGGTAACTGTTGGTGAGACCAGAGTAGTTATTCTGATACGTCCCGTAGCCTGTGTTGTTGTAGGAGTTATAATTGTAAGCTGGATTGTAACCAGAGTACGAAGCATAACTGTAGGGACTAGGGTTGACACTAGTGGAGGCGCTGTTGAGAGTGGGTCCTGAGAATCCCGAGCTTGGAGTGCTGGCACTCGAGTCTTTGTATGGAGAGTACACTGGACTGTAAGGTCCGTACTTGTAATTGTCGTTGAACGACGTCTTCTGAGGCGATCTCAATCCACGATGGACTGAGAAGTTGGAGAGCATGGACTCGATGGCAGAGTAGTCAGACAAACCGTTTCTCAAAAGCAGTTTGTTAGGGTCTCCAGAGCCATAGATCTCGTCTTTAGACATAGGTTCAGCTCCACCAAAGTAGTCACTGATAGCTCCAAGCCACGGTTTGTAACCAGTAACTGGAGCCTCGTGACGGTACCCGTTGTCGAAATGCAAGTCGTAGTTGCAACTCAAGAGCCAGTCTTTCTCGCGACGGTTCAACTGGTCGACAGGAAGTCCAGTAGCGTTGGACCACGACCGGTTGGTGAAGGTGTTGTCGTCGTTGTACTTGTTGGCGATGATCAACGACACTATGATGTACAAGAAGATCGTGGACTCGTCGCGCATCACGTACTGGAGCTCTCCTGACCGTGTAAGAAGAGCCAACCGTTTCTTGCGGTACAAATACGTCATGCCTAGCAACACCGACGAGCGAGCAAGTCTGGTGGCGTCAAGGGCACTGGCCAACTTGTTGACGAGCTGCGAGCTGATTGCCGGCACGTACTCGTAGAGTATATCGTAGGCAAACTCTGCCACGAACCGGGCCATGACATACGAGTTGTAGCCTTTGGTGTCTGGTTGTTGCGGCGACGACTCAACGGCAGGAGGAACCAAGGCGTTCTGGAACGCCTGGGGGGCAAGCGGAGGCGCAGGGGCGAGGGCCGGAGCAAGAAGCATGCTCTGGTGTCGCTGGGGATACTGGTGGATCGAGCCAGGACATAAATAGGGCTGATGTTGGGTGAACATGGAGCACGGAGGCGGCACTGACGCCAGAGTAAATATATATGGACAGGGGCAGGGGGTGCTAGCACATCTAACTGGGGGGCAAGGAACAGTCAATTGACAGCGCGCGAGCACTTAGTTAAAAGGTCGCTGTGGGGAGCAAACAGCTGGGCTGGAGACTCAGGTAGGAATAACTAAGCAATGCTGGCAGAGTGCAAGACTAATCACTGGCAATGACTGCAAGAGAAATCACTTGCAATGAACTAGTTAGCTGGTGATAACAAGCCAAGAGACCCGTGAGTAGTTCAATGGATTCAAAGAGAATTGAGTGAAACACAAGTTCTCTTGTATGGCTGCCTCAGTCAAGCGGTGGCTAAACATATATAAGAGGGTTAAGGCGCGCGTGAAAAAAATTTTCTATGGTTGCGGGACGCAGCTGGAAACACTGTGACGCGGGCGATCCGGGGGGCAAAATGTTCACGGGGAGGGACGGAGGGGAGAGAGGAGGGAGGTGTAGGCAAGTTTGGTACCGGTCGGTAGCTGGGAGTTGGTATTACGGGAGGACTACCAGATTTCTAAGTGGATCCATGACAAACAGCGAGAGACGTCAAGTCAACTAGTACCACCACCACTGCTGTTCCGGTGACTTGTAATCAACTTAAGGTATGACGACGCTGGCACAGTGATAGTGAGACGTGGGACACCCTGGCCCGGCCCAGAGCTGGATCTGTGCGGTGTGGGTGGGCGTTACCCGGCTGCGCAGCCCAGGGGCTGGTCCCGAGCCGATGGTAGTGCTACTCAGTAATCGCATGGATCATCAGGCATGATGTTGGCAAGGTTTTTGGCTTTGCAAAATTTGGATTTGCTCAGCCAAGCAACTTTGCTTGAGTTAGTGCGGGTTGGCTGGTGTTCGGCCGGGCCGGCTATCAAAGGCTAGGGTGGTGGGTGTATTCGTATATCGATCCTTAACTCGGTTCGGTTTCCTCTTGCACTTACCTCTACCTGCTTCATAGCCAATTGTTTGTAGGGAGTTCCCAGATGTGTTGCGTAAAGTCTAATGGTGGTATCTTAGAACGTGTTAGTGTTCCTTGGCTGAGTATTGTGGGTGTGAGTATTGTGAGTATTTACTTCGCTCGTTCTTTCTCTGTATTCTACTATGGTACTCTACGGTGTCATTCTACTAATTCCTTCTCCTTACTGCCATGCCTACTACTTGTAATTCCTTTTCTTACTGCCATGCCTCTACCCACTCTGCCTTCCACTCTGCCTTCCGCCTACCCATTGCCGTACTTCTTTTTCTTGTTCTCTCCGGTCTAGATTCACCTGGCCACCTCACTTTGCCGTGCTTCTCTTTTACAGTTTTTTCTTCGCTTCTTCTGTATACTTCTCTGTGCTTGACCTTCTTTTTCTCTGCCATATTCCTATGCGGTCTACTCTGTGTCTCGCATTTGTCTCTCCCTCTCCTGTCAATTATATTGCCTACCCTCTGTCATTTATATTACCATCACCTACACCTGTTTGTTTCCACTACTCCTCACTTCCCACATTATTCTTAGTCTTCTTCTTAGTCTTTCTTCTTAGCACTTTGCTTATCATTTTTTACCCTTTTTCTTAGCCTTTCCACTCCACTTAGTCTTTTCTTGGTTGTATTTTCTAGGATGCTGAGATTTGCAGCCGATGTACTGAATAGGCAGTAGGATTCTCTTTCTATCAGAATCCTGTACAACACTGTAAAGTACATGCCTACTGCTCACACATCCCACACAATCAGTGACCTTCTCAGTGTATGCTCATTAATTGTTTACCCTCATTGATTCACCTCACTAAGTCTTTACCCTCACTAATTCACACTAATTCACCTCACCTCACACTTCATTAAGATCACACTCCCAAACCCAACCCCCCACATTGCTACGCCTAGACAATGCTCCGCTTACCATGCCACATTCCTACCATCAATCCGTCTCTCTTCCCCAATTCTTCTCCTCATAAACCTTCAGCCAATCGACCATACTCAGGCCGTGGCATCTGAGTTTCGCCTCATTGGTTCTGCCGTGTGGTTGGCCGTTTCCTTTTCCGCCAACTCCTGCATGGCTTGCTCCGGTTAAAGCTACCCACTCCAACTTAGTTTCTGGCTTTCTAGAGCCTAATCTCATGCCTATAGGCAAGCCTAATCTATTGCCTATTTCATTCACCTACTCAAACACCCATAGCCCTCGGCCCTCCCACGCCTCTTCCACTTGCCCCTTCCACTCACACCCGAATCTTCCAACCTGCTATTTCAAATCCTAATTCCCCAAACCTTTGGCCGCTCGGGTATTCCATCTACAAGTGGCCCAAAGTATTTTTAGCTTTTTCTCTGGTTTCACCGTCCTCATTCCTAGCCTCTGCATTGGCTATGGAATATTTTCGCCAGGCCATATTTTTCTCGGCTTACGTTAATCCACCGTATTTCGTAGTACTACAAATCCTCCCTTCCTGACATCCTCCATTGCTTAGAAAAAAATCTATTGCTTACTCCTTCTACTCTTGTCTGTCTCCTCTTCTATTTCTTTGCTTCCCTTTTACTTCCCTGCCTCCTTGACTCTTTGCCACCCACCTCGCCTCCCTCCTACCACCTTGTTTCATACTCTTGCTTTTCATGACCCACCCACCTCTACCTGGCCCTGCCTTAGTGCTGACAATCTGTTTTCGAAGATTTGCATGGAAACTCTAATTCCGGCCCACCAGACTCAGCCAAAAACAAAATAATACAAGGCCCAAAGACGTACGATTATGTGATCGTTCCTCCCCCTTTGAAAATCAGTGTTCTTCTACGCCTAGACTCAGCCCGCTGGTCTATGTCTCAACCATCGGTGATAAGCCAAGGTTTCCAGGTGGGGGTCACCACCTGACCGTGATCACTGGTCATTGTCTTAGTGCTATATGGACTTGACAGTTGTAGTAGGAGTAATTAGCAGTGGGCCGATTCACTGATTGGTTAGTTTTATTGAAAAGGGAACGACATGGTGGGTCATATTCCATTATGGTCTCAGTGTTTGATACTGGTGGAAGTATTTTTATGAGAGGTTTGTAGTTTACAACTCGCTAGTAACTCTGACAGAAGCCTCTACAAGCACAGAGTAAGACTAGTAACAGTGACTCTACTCACTATAAACACAGACCATAGACAATGACTCTACTCTCTTCTACACCAACCACTAGACTCTACACACCCTACTTTCTCTTCTACTAATACACCCCCAGCACTGAAATTACCATTCTTGTCATTTCTTGCCAGTGGCAATTAATGACCAGTTTCATATCTCCTTGTCATGCCTATTGTGGTTGCAAATGTGGAGATCTTGAGATATGCTATTGTCTTGGAGATCTTGTGATCATATGATCTTCTACACCTTCTCCAGTTGATCATCCTTAACTTCTGCTCTAGATTCCAGCTTGCTACGCTTATCTCCATCTGAATTCAATGACCCAAACCTAGACCCTGCCTGCGTTTTTGTCTGTTGTTCGATTCTCGGCACACATCTTCAAACACCGAACCGTAGCCGGGGTCAGACACTGGTTGTCCCAGCGTATGAAACTCAAAATGGTTCGTCATTGCTAAGGAGTTGGGTTTCCGTTTGGCTGTTCACATGGTGAACATGGTGAACATCAACTCTCATGTATTCCCACACTTCACAATATGCAAAGCACTAGCTAAGATCACCTAAGAGTAATCCGCCAAACCTACAACCTAACACACAACGAAACCCACAACTAAACTCATAAAATCACCACAAATATCCAAACACAATCATTCACTATTACAAATTATTACTAAGAATTATTAATAGAACTTGCCAGTTGCTCATAACTGTCTCTTCTCAGTAATCCTCCAGACCCTCTCCCAGACCCTCCCACGCCAGCGCTCATGACCGCCACCTCAACTCATAAACATGTCACGTGCCACACTTATGTATTTTCATTTTGTTTTTCAATCACAGTTCAACTGACAAACCTACCTAGACGATGCCCAGAGAATCGAAATTGGACGCCCAATTATCGAAACTATTCCAGGGGATATACAGTTTGAAAGATGGGGACAACTATGAGATCTTCCCTATCTTTCAAACACTTCCCGACAGGAAGATTGCTGACTATTACAAGACGATTACGCGACCTTTATCGCTTCATATGATACGCACTTCGATGAAGAAGAAGAAGTACACTGAACCGTCTGATTTTGTAAAAGACTTGGCTCAGATCGTGTGGAACGCTAAGACGTACAATGTGAAAGGCAGTCCTATATATAACCATGCAGTTATTCTTGAACAGTATGTGAAAGACACGGTGGTGGCTACTCTTCAAAAGGAATATCCTAACGTGTCTTACCCAGACCTTGGACCTTTACCTGAAGATGGTGCCACCCACCAAGAAACTGGAGACGATGATGACGATGAAGATGACGACGATGACGAAGAGGAAGAAGAAGAAGAAGAACTGGAAGAACCTGAACAAGCACCTCAACCTAAATTGTCGTTCCCTCCTCCACCAACTATTCCATCAGGTACCAACAGTGTAAGTGACTCAGCAAACACTTCGGCCATGAACTCGCCTCGTCCTTCAAGAAGACATATGCAGTTGCATTCTGGACCTCAGACAGAATTGACCTATGAGGCTTGGTGTAAACGAGGAAGACCTCCTATTATTGACAGACCTCACGAACAGCGAATCAAGAACGTGATGCGGATGCTCAAGAAACTCAAGAACCAGAACGGCGAGTTCTTGCACACGTATTTCGACCGGTTACCTGATCCAAAAGAGTACCCGGGATACTTCCGGACTATTCAGACTCCTATTTCTTTGGACATGATTAGAATCAAGATCAGACAGCGGAACTATGCCACGGTGGACCAGTTCATTGAGGACTTGAATCTCATGTTCAACAATGCCAAAACTTATAATTCCCAAGGCAGTCAAATCTACAATGACACTCTTCATTTGGAATTGAAAGCCCAGGAGCTTATCAAGGAAGAAGTCCGTAAACCTGACAGTGCGTACTTGTCGACCGATCTGGGCCATAATTTGAAAATCCCATTGGACCAAGTGGATGTCAACGGTAAAATTTATAAGATTGGTGACTGGATCTTGGTGCGTAACCCTAACAATTTGGACAGACCTATTGTTGCTCAGTTGTTCAGATTATGGCAAACTCAAGACGGTAAACGGTGGATCAACGTGTGTTGGTACTACCGACCAGAACAGACGGTGCATCGTGTTGATCGGTTGTTCTATGAGAACGAGGTGTGTAAGAGTGGACAGTACCGTGACCACAATGCTGACGAGATTGTAGGTAAATGTTACGTTGCTTATTTCACCCGGTACCAAAGAGGTGACCCAGGTGTTCAGTTTGAAGGCCCGTTGTTTGTTTGTGAGTACAGATACAACGATACTGACAAGATGTTCAACAAGATCCGGACCTGGAAAGCTTGTTTGCCTGATGAAGTCCGGCACATTGAAGACCCTATCATTCCATTGAAATCGCTTAGAGTCATGGACAAAGTCGAGTCGCCTTTGAAACATCTTCTTCCACCAAACGCATCATACAACGATCCTATTCCAGATCCTGCGTTGGGCCATCCTAACGCTCCTCCTCTTATTGGTGCAGTGTACTTGAGACCTCCAGATCCAAAGGACGACTTGGGACAATACTCTACTAGTGTCAATCCTAACAAGAACAACCAGCCAAAGGCTATTAACAACGTCAAGAACGTCACTAATGTGCCTTTGCCTCAAGGCAACCTCCCTGCTTCTTCGTTGAGACCTACCAGTATTCCAACTGTCAAGAGCCCTTACACTTCGACGTCTTCGTCGTTTCCTTACCACCAACCGTTTGCTGCTAACCAGCCAGTGGTCCATCATGCTACCTCCAGCTACACTTCATTGAACTCCAACCATACTTACACGTTGCCTTTGGACGTTGAAGTCAAGCTCAAGAACGTGTCGGAGTCTATCTCAAGACTAGATGCTTACAACAACCAAAGACGGTCAGGAACTAAACTTGAGGGATACTCACCAATCACCTGGTTCAGAGCTCCTCCTGTGTATGTGCCTTGTCGTATTCAGTCTCCACAGTTGACCAGTCTTGGTAATATCACCAAACCTACTAGAAAAAGAAGCGGTGAACCAAGCGAGCCTGGCTCAAAGAAACAAGACACAGAACATGAGCATGAAGACGACGTTGCTGACGGGCCAGGATTCGGGTTTGGAGGCCCTGCTTCGATTTCTCATAGTGCCAAGTACCTTGCTTGGGCTCTAGAGAAGGGGAAGTTGTAGGCGTCTGCATCGCTAATTGAACAGCCTTCGTCAGTATTGGCAGCCCACTCCTACTACAATCGGCAATCTACTATGGCAGCCATAGGCTACCCTGTAATTTTAATGTACAAACCATGTGATTATTAGCCAGTAATTATACAAATCTATATCCTAACAACTTTTTTATCCCAATCCATTTCCATTATGCTTCCATCATGGTATCATCTTCAAGATACTGCTTCAAATTGGTCTTCTCTCTTGTGTCACGGGACCCGACCACCAGCGACTCCAAAGGAATCAGGTGCAACAACTGCACGATCTCGTTCTTCGTCATTTCCTCAGCCAAGAACTGCGACTTGGTGACTCTTCCCCATTGGGAAAATATATACGACACTGCTTTCCGTCTAAGAGGTTCGAACCCTGAATCTTGGAGCTCAAGACTGACTTGGAAGATCCTAAGTGCAGTGTCTGGATTCATTGGAAGGTTACTCAACCGACTCAACACTCTCTCGTACAACCCATTCAAGTCGTAGAAATGAGCCAACATTAACAACCCGAAAAGATCCAGGTTGGCAGGTACGTTGTTGGTGTAGAGAAAGTACACCAAGTCTTTGACCCAGGCGATTGGTTCCTGGATAAACAACGAGCCTGACGACGATTCCAACATTCCTGAAGATATAAGAGTGTTGAAATAATGCCAACGAGACGCAAGGATCGACAAATGGACGTTGATCGGTTCGGATTTCCGGAACACCGTGACGTTGTCACAGGGTGGTTGGAGTGTACCGACAGTGTCAGCACTGGCAGAACCATTGGAAGCTGTCTCGAGGAAGGTGATGTCGTTGGAATGAGGAGGTCTTTTGTCGGAATCCACAGCCACGATCTGGAAATCAGTGAATTTCTGGTCCAACAAGAACTTTTCAAGATCTTCACTCAACTGCTCAGAGTTCTGCCTCACCTCATTCAACCCTAACTGTGCCAAGTCGATCTTCAACAAGTCTGTAAGTTTGTAGTCTGCAAACTCAGGACTCTGACCATCAGTTAAAGCTCCCAACAAATACAACGAGTTCTCATTGATGATAGGATACTTCCATACAAACCCACCCATGTCATCGAACTTGTTGAGGAGTTTCCTCTCAGAAGTAAGATTGTTCAAGTCCAACACAGAGAAGCTTGGAGGATCGGATTCTTGGTATGGAAGTGCCACATCCAACACAATTGGATAGTTGAGCAGCGTAGGAATTGGCAAGTACACATGGTCGCCCATGATTTTCTTCTCTAGACCAGACACCGTGAGAGACCCCACAAAATGGGTGTTCAAGTCAAAGTACCAGATCTCGGTGCTGCTCATGTAGTTCATGTTCTTGTCCAAGCCTCCAAACGACCATATTTTGCTGTTATGGTACACCAAGTAGTGGTCGAACCGCTGCACAAACTTGAACGGACCAAACCAGAGGTCATCGTTCAAATCGTAGTAGTACAAATCATCGGTCAACTCTTCTCCCATGTACCCACCAGAAACATACAACCTGGACTCGCCAACCAAACAGGTGGCATGCCGTGACCGCTGCAGGGCCCTGGGAGTCATCTTCATCAAATTGAGTTCGCGAGGAATCACCCACTGGTCGTCAGAGACTGAGTAGATCAAAATTTCAGACCGTTGCAAAGCAGAGTCGTTCTCCTCATCGTTGGGCACACCTCCTAACACCAACACCTTGTCACCCCACAAGTAATTTGTGGAGTGGCCCTCTCTTGAAATCTGGTTAAACCTCGTTTCCCAGGACCCTGTGTCAAGATCTAGAAGGTAGATATTGGCATCGAGCTTGTCGTCTGCATCAAACCCTCCGTACACAAACAATTTGCGGTCGCTGGTCATCTGGATAGACGACTTCAACCGGAAATACGGCTGCACCACCCCCGAGGTCGGAATCACCCTGAACTTGGGTTTCTTCCTAGCAGCAGGAACCAATACGACTGACATGGCTGCTTAGCGTACTGTAGACTCATAGCTATGGCAGGAAAATCCTAGGAAAAAGAAACCGCACCAGCCACGGGCGCCACAGTTGCCAAATTGGGAAACGCCACACGGTGCTGTGCAGCAGGGTGCAGGCAGCAGAGATGGTAGTCAATGAGATTGTAGTGCATAATATGGAGATGAGTTGAGGTGAGTGAGATGAGCGAAGAGAGTTTTATTCTTTAGTTTGAGAATGTTTTCTTGATTCAGATATTTTTATTGTTCTTAGTAATTCTTTTGAACTTAGCCTTACTGGTTTGTGTTAAAGTGATTTGTTTTAGTTACTCTCAGTTCTTTGTGCTCTCGCTTCTCTACATTAGCTCTCTCTACTACTCACACTTCTGCTTACACTCACCTCCTACCCTGCTCAACAAACCTTCTACTCTCTCTCAAGCCATCCATTTTATTCCTTTATAAATATAGCTCTTACTCTGACATGCCCAACTACTCCCGCTAAATCCCTCCCGCCTCTCTGTACCACCGCACTCCACGATCCATCCCAGCACAAACCAACCCGTCGTTTGTGTCGCTTCCCGTGGCTCCTCTAATCCCCTTGGCAATAAATTTCACTGCCAAGATCGCCTGCAAGTCGCTTTCTTTGGTGTCGTCCGCTTGACCATCAGGAAAATCGTCACTGGACATGAGTATGGTGGCTTCGCGTTCTCTGCTTTCTATGTCCCATATACGTAACTTACCATCAAACCCTCCACTAACAAGCAACGACCCAGACTCGTTAAAATCGATCGAAAAAATCCAACTGTCATGCGCACTGATAGTGATGGTCTCAGCAGTAGAATGTGTAGGAGTAGTCAAATTGCCAATGATCTCTCCAAACTTAGTATCATACATGGAAATATTACCGTTGTTTCCTGAATCATAACCACAAGCAAGAATTTGCCCACTTGGAGAAAATGCCAATGCTCTCACTGTAGACGAAACAGTGTTACCAGACCCGTCACTAGCAATACTAGGTTTACGAAACGTGAACACCAGCCGACACTTGTCGACTTCTGACACAATGATATCTCCATTGGCATACCCTGTAGCACAAAGGTAAGCCTCAGGAGACACTGCTAAAGAAATTGCAAAGTTAGCTGTACGTGGCTTGACAGTACCACTGTGCTCGATACTGAAACTTGGCACCTTGTCTTCCACTACCACTCCAAACGTGAATATCTCTGTATCGCCATTAGAAGTAGTAGCAATCAATTTATGGCTGCGGTTCAAAGGGTCTCTTAAAAACTCAATGGCCCAATAAACGCTTTTCTTCTGCAAATGCAACTTCAATTCTGTAAGATCACCTTCCTCATTCAACTGGTACAATATCACTTTCCCTGCAAACGTCGTCACTGCAACCACAGTCACCCTGACAGAATTCACCACATCTTCAAACGCCGTCACATGATGGATCCCTATTTTATCGATAAAATGCTCTTTCATATGCTCTAGTGGACTGGCAGCGTCCAGAATTCTGTTCTCCCATAATTTCAAGTACCCATCACCAGAAACCGTGATGGTGAAGAGTTTGGTGACCACCACTCCATACACATCAGCTTTATGAACCTCTCCTGCAGCTGCAGTACTAATATACTGTTTACCCTGGGGTTTGTTAGTTTATATTCTAAATAGAAATATCAGAAACAACAAATCAATGTGCAATACTTACCATTACTCTGCTTCAATGTATCTTGTCTCGAATCAATTTCTGCCATATTAGTTTTCCACTGCAATCGGTATATACCAGTGCGGTGGGCCCTTAGTTAGACAGTTTACGACACCGCGCGATAAACCAACTAAAGAGTGTATTTTGAATTGGAAAAGGGGGTATCCAATTAACTAAACCATGTTGATACCGAATGTAAATTCCTTTTCTTCATATTCCCACTCCCAATCTCATTTATTGCGACCCCACAACATAGCCAAAATGGCCCAAGTCACCTGACCAGGCTAACTCCACTGCTCGGCCACGAGTTCCGGTCGGTAAACTTGAAATATTCACCTCTGTATAAACAAAAACAACACCCGGTTATTGTTCAGCAATGTCTAACGGTAAGTGCTAGAATGGATTTATGGGTTGGAAATTCCATAGAAATCACCAAGAAACTGTTTCCAACGTGTTTCCAATAACAAACTGTTGTAATCCGCAGCACTCATTATTACCCCTATTCATACTAACACACAGATTCTACTGGTGGACTTCCAAGTTCGTTCCAACCTCTTACCTCAGAGGAGAAACGACTCTACTCGTCGATATTCAAGTCGCTCGACCCGGACAAGATGGGGCTCGTCACCGGTGAGGTTGCGGGTATCACGTTCGAGAAAAGTGGCTTGGATCCTCAGACCCTCTACCAAGTATGGGAGCTTGCAGACAAAGACAACAATGGATACTTGCGGCAGTTGGACTTCATCCGGGCCATGCGGTTGATCGGCCATGTCCAGAGCGGCAAGACGTTGGACGCCAGCTTGGCCAACAGTCCAGCACCTGCTCCGAAGTTCCAGGGCTTAAGTTTTGGAGTGTCACCAATCACCACTGGTCTGAAGACCCCAGGCCTGATCATCCAGCCTCAGTTTTCCAACTCTTCGTCGATAAACTCGACCCCGGTGCAGTCGTTCCCCTCGGTGAATCCAGCTGAGATCTCCAAGTTTGTCCAGTTGTTCAGCCGTCATGCACCTAACCAGCAAACCATTGGAGGCATGGAAGCCCGTGACATCTTCCTCAAAGCCAAGTTGCAAGAGACCACATTGGGACTTATCTGGGACTTGTCGGACCGTGGAGGAAAAGGTGTGTTGGGCAAGGACGAGTTCTGTGTCGCCATGCTTTTGATCCAAGGGTTCTTGAAAGGCACGTTGAAACATGTGCCTCTGTTTGTTCCCGAACAAGTGTGGGGACAAGTCGGTAAAGCTATTGCCGACTCGCAAGTCACTGGGACTATCCAACAACAATCTACTGGTAACTTGCTTGGATTGTCAGAGGCTCCTACTAGAAGAGTGTCTACTATCCAACCACAACACACTCCATCGAAACCGTCGTTGACTGGTCAGTGGAGAATCAGCCCACAACAAAAACAGCAGTTTGATCAGATCTACGACTCGTTGGACAAGTCTCACAAAGGTGCGTTGTCGGCAACCGAGGTCGCTCCGTTCTTGCAGTCGTCCAACTTGTCTTCAGCTGACTTGGCTCAAGTCTGGGATTTGTCTGACACAACCAACTCTGGTGAACTCACCAAACCAGAGTTCGCTGTCAGTATGTTTTTGGTTCAGAAAAAACTCAGAGGTGAGACTTTACCTTCACAGTTACCTTCGGAGTTGTTGGAGAGTGTCACCAAAACCTCACCACCAGCTCCACAACCAGTGCCACAACAGACCCCACAACCGGTTGCTCAGACTCCTCCAGCTTTCCCACCAGCCACTCAGCCAAAATCTTCCATGAACGACTTGGTGGACATCTTTGGATCCAGTCCTGCTCCAGTATCTAAACAGCCTACTGCCGACTTGTTGTCAGGTGACACCGACGGTCTGCGTCAAGTGAACATCAACAGCACCGGCAATTCCTTGAGTTCGTACGATTCACTCAACCGGTCCAACACCACTACTCGGAAATTCAAGCCTACTTCTAGTTTTGGTCAACAGATCATTCATGAACAAGCCGTCAAAGACGAGAAGAAAACGTCGTTGTTGCAAGACTCAGACAAAGAAGAGTCTGACAGTGGAGACGACAGTGATATCAGTTATACCTACAAACCAACTAAGACCACCACAGCTGCTGCTCCTGCTGCTGCTCCTGTTCCTCAACCAAATTATAATGCCTTGAGAGATTTCAGCAGCTCGCAACAAGTTCCAACTCAAGCACCAACTCAACCGGCTGCTACTCAAACCCATTCGATTCCACCTCCACCTCCAACTGCAAGAAACACCAGTGCCCCAGTTGATCACTCGCGAGAATTGAACAACGTCAACACCCAGTTGACACAGGAACATGTTCAAGTGGCCAACCTTGACTCGCAGATCAAGTCGGTTGAGGCACAGAGCTCGGAAATCAAGACCAAGATCGTCAATGCTAAGAACCAGTTGGCAGCCGTTGTTGAATCTAAAGGCACTTATGAACGTAGATTGCAGCAGGTGCGTGCGTTGTTGGACGAGCACACTGTTCAATACGACTCGGTGAAAAACAGTGTGGTTGAGTCTCAGCAAGAAAACGAGAGTTTGAGACAGAAAGCTTCGTTGTTGGAGGCTGAGTACAATAACCACCAGACTGAGTACCAGTCTTACCAAACACAGTTGACCGAGAAACAGAACGAGAATGCCGGATTCAGAGAGAAGTTGGGTACCTTGACTGTTGAGAACAACGACTTGGTGGCTCAATTGGAGCAGATCAAGAAAGCCTTGAAGGACCAGGTTTCGTTCAACGAGATCCAGGCTCGTCAGGTTGAGGTGTTGAAGACAAAGAACGCTTCGCTCTTGAACGATATCAAGGCTTCGGAGAAAGAGTATGAAGAAGCTAAGGCTAAGGGGGACGCTATAGAGTCACAGAGATCTTTGGCAGAGCAAGAGGTGAACCGGTCAGTTGACACCCACAATGAGAAGAAGCTGGCTATCAGTGCTTTGGCTATTGGAGGAGCTTCTGTTGCTGGAGCTGCTGCCGTTGGTGCTGCTGTTCTTCATGAATTCCCACAACAAAAAGAGGTTTCTGAAGATACTTTTGGAGTCGCTGAGAGCACTGGAGTTTCTGAAAACACCGGGGTTACTGACGACAGTTTTGGAGTCACTGACAACACTACTGGAGTTTCTAAGGATATCACTGGAGTTTCTCAGGATTTCACTGGAGTCTCCAAAGATATCACTGGAACCACTGACAACACTGGAGTTTCTAAGGAAATCACTGGTGTCACTGAGAACTCTACTGGCATTTCGACTGTCAAGACCAACAATCCGTTCTTGAACGGGTTTACTTCGTTTGGTGGGGACCGTTCCACAGCCACCGAACCAGTTGGTGACAATGATTTGGATGAGTTCACCAAGTTCCCAACTCAAGCTGACTTTGAAGATCAGTTCGACAGTGAGTTGAAGTCGCCTGCTAACACAGAGAAGACTAACACCGCCACCACCAAAGACACTCCAGAGAGTTCTCCTCCATCAGAGTTCCAATTTGCTTCTGCCAACGCTGGGTTGCAGTTGCCATACCAATTACCACCACCGGAATCTCTTACTTCTTCGGTTCAAAACAACCCGCCAATGTCGATCAGAGGTGACATTGAAGACGCCGACACTCAGCCGTCGACTATCATTGACGAGCCTGTGCGTGCTCCTTCAGTCCCACCAGAGACTGCTTTCTCCAACCACAGTTCTCAAAGACTTGACGACTCAGTGCATACTCCTGCTGCCGAAGACTGGTTTGAAGACAACCATGCCAGTTCTCAAGTGAGCCAGCCTAATGTGTTCTCTGACTTGAACGTTAGAACCAACTCCATAATGCTGACTGCCACCGACGACGATATGTTCACTGATGCCAGAGAAGACTTGGTGTCGCCAGTGTCCGGCTCGAGAATCAACGGCACTAACACTCCTCTGGCCTTTGACTCGTTTGATGCAGAGTTCAACAACTTGTCGCCTACTGTCAAGGAGACCGAAGTGTTGGGTATTGACAAGAACAAGTCGTCGTCGACTTTGCACGTGAACAACGCCAACGGTGTTGATGACTTCGATGCTGCTTTCGACGACTTGAGAGTTGCTACTAACGAGACTCCTCGTAAATCTACGGACTTTGACGACCAGTTGGAACAGCCAACCGAAGAGTTCGACACCGGGTTTGAGTTGCCAAAACCTCCAGTTCCAGCCAAGAACACTGTGGACGATTTCGACAAAGAGTTTGACGATTTGAGTCCACCTGTTCAAGAAGAAGGGTTCGAATACGATTTCGATCTTCAAGATAAAGGATTCGACAAGTCGTTTGACTCCCAGTTCACCGAGCAGCCTAAAAATGGGTCCAAGACTAATGATAACGACGAGTTTGATTCTGCGTTCAACATCTAGCGGTGCCTACAAAAAGTCGGTTCAAGAACCTATTATTACCAAATATATGTGTCATTCACTCATCTTCGTAAATCAGAGTGTCCAAATCGTCCAGGACTTCCACCTCCACTTCGTCAGATAATCTGAACCCTTCGACGTAGTTGGAGATCCACAAGTCTCCAAGGTACTCGGTTAGAAGTTTGGTTCTGTCATCGAATTCTATAAACGACCCTCTATTAACTGGATCGTAACCTTCGCTCATGATAATTTCTTCGTCGTTTGCAATGTACCCGCACCAGAGGTACCCTGAACACTCAGGACGTTTCTTCCAGATCCGCTCGTACTGAATTTCTTTACCTTTGTTCATGGAAGTTTTGAATTTCCTGATATCCACAGTAGGCAAGATTCCATAATTGATTTTCGTTGGCAAGCTGTAGTAGTATTTCAACATTTTCTGGAGCTCTTCTGAACTTTTCTTCAACTTGAAATATTTCCGCCACTTAGAAGATGTGCTGTCTGCCTCGTAGGTATCTAAATTCTTACAGTTCTTGAACCCAGAATTGATCCATAGTAACTGGTCCAGACCATTGACATGTCCTGGATGTGACGAGCACACTTCTTGAGAGTATCTGGAAGATCTTGAAAACCGATACGTTTCTTCGCTGACATCACCCACAGCATAAGCCAGTTTCTCGTTAAACTCATAGTTCTCGTCTCCAGAGATCACCATGCCAAGCCAGAACAATTCTTTGTCACCCCAAACTCTCACTGATACAGGTTCGTAGAGTTGCAATTGGAGAGTTGTCACTAGCCCAGTAAGATGTTTCACTCTGTCATAAACAACTATCCCGGCTTCCATGTAGTGCACGTACAGGTACTTGAAGAACCGGGTGTCCTTGGTTTTCAGAGTCGGAGGATCGATATCGAACATGACTTTGTCGATATCATGAGGAAGAATCAAGTCAAAGAACAACTGGTCTCCAAAGAGATGTCTTTCGTTGATTTCTCGGTCTTTGAAGAAATACGTTCCAGAACGTTGGTACTCATTGCTGTTGAACAAGTCTTCAAGGTTGATCAACGGTATAGCATCGATATCCATCAAGATCATTTCTTGGAACGAGTTGAAGAAACTGGCAAGCAACTTGTTGGCAAACCGTTTGAAGTACTGGTTGTATTTGTCGTTGATACTGCGACTGACATCCACAAACCAGATATCTTGCTTAGGGAACCGGTCAGTCACAAAATCTTTGACTTTGTTGTATGAGAACGGTAACTCAAACTCACCTCGAGCAGCTTTAATGATTCTCCTCTGGGCACCAAGTGACAAGTCGTTTCTATGAACAATCTGGATCGGCAACTCGTTGTCAAGTGCCCTGAGGATTTTGAGCAAGTTCACAAGATCTCCAACATGGCTGTCACTAGCACTAAGAACTATACCTCTACCATTGAACCTGGAGGAAAGAGACTTGACAAAACAAGACTTCATCTTGATCAGTGACTTTTCTTTCTTCTTAGGCGGTTCTTTTGTGTCTTCTTTCTGGTTCTCTTCTTTGTTAGGTAACTTGATCTCTTGTTCATTGAATTGATACCCATTCTCATTAGCACTCACAGGAAACTTCGGCGACAGACTCTGATGTGCTTGAGGAACTATTTGAGGAAAATCATCATGTGTCTCACCGTTCCATCGTTTGAACACCGGTGGTTTACCTGTCAACCAAGGAAACAATTTTCGTTCAATAGACAAACACCCACTGGCATCAGCATCACCTTGGATATAACACTTCCCATACACTCGTATACTGGTCAACCCATTAAGAATCCTCTGCTCGACCTTGTCGTTCTGCAACACCTCTTTGTCATAAGCCTCGCCGAACGCGGCCATCTTTTCTGGCGGCACCACCACCCCAAATCGGAACTCCCTGAGCCTCTTTCTGAACTCCGCCTCCTCCAACTGAAGCTCTCTCAACCGTTCGATCTCCTTGTCCACCAACCCGTCTCTGTAACCTCTGACCGCAGTCGAGATGTATCCCTCGCGATCAAACGCGTTGCGCTCGTAGTTGTCTCTCTCGTTGTTGACTGGCTCCACTGCCCATTTAGGATCGAGTGCATTCATAGTATCGAAATACTGAGCACACCTCTGACTGTACGACTCCCAGACCACATCCTGGTCTATCATTGCCTTGTACCCCTCAGAAACAATCTGGTTCACCGAGATGCCTCTTAGTCTTGGTCCCGATCGAGGTCTCGTGAGACTAGCTATCTTGGGCACACTTCCCGAGGTGTGTACTATCAATAACAATATGAGGACGATCACTGCGGTCAACTTTCTGTTTCTCCTCACAGAAACAAGATACTGTGCTGCCGCCTGACACACATGGACCACATGCTGCCCTGCTGCCCCCTGTGCCCGAATTTTCGGCGAAAGTTTATGGACAAACATCGAGCCTTGAGGTGAAAGTCTTGGAAGAATTTCCAAATCGTGCCAAGACCAGTTGAAAACTGGAGGCTTATGACTTATGCACAGCTGAACACGTGACCTTTCTGAGTGTCCGAGGAAGCAATGAGCAACGGTTGTGGATTGTGGTTTGCGAACGACTGTGAGTTTTTGTGGGGTGCAACTGTCGAGTAGAATTTCCACAGGGTTGTTATTTCTTGACAATGGCTGTGCTGGATTTTGTGCTTAAAGTCATAGCCATCCTGTTACAAATTCCGTTTGCGATCTTCCAGTACCTTATCGATTCATGGATATTGTCTTCTTCAGTATCGAGATCTGCTCCAGATAACGTGAGTGTTGCCGGGAAACAGTGTGAGAAAAATGGAAAGAAACAAGACGAGCTAGATGTCACTAAGGTGATAAATGCTGTTGATATTATCGATATTGTCCACAGCCATGTTAATGACCAGGGACGTCATGTGTTTAAGTGCCACGAGTATGTAGTGCAGACCAGTGACGGGTACTTGCTAGCTATCCATAGAATCATTAATACCGACAAGGCACGAGTGCCTGGCAAACTGGTGGTGTATTTCCACCATGGGCTACTCACCAGCAGTGAATTGTTTGTGTTGGGCGATTCTCAAGATAAAAA
This sequence comes from Saccharomycopsis guyanensis, assembly GCA_030578595.1. Classification (NCBI taxonomy): domain Eukaryota; kingdom Fungi; phylum Ascomycota; class Saccharomycetes; order Ascoideales; family Saccharomycopsidaceae; genus Saccharomycopsis; species Saccharomycopsis guyanensis. Next base: position 596,490 of record JAJMSQ010000004.1, read on the forward strand.
CTTACCGTTGCTCCTTGCTTCTAAAGGCTACGATGTGTGGTTAGGTAACAATCGAGGTAATAAGTACTCACGCAAGCATGTCAATTTATCGGCCAGTTCTAAAGAGTTCTGGAACTATTCGTTGGACGAGTTTGCTCTTTATGATATTCCAAACACCATCGACTACATTCTCCAAGTCACCGGTGCAAAGAACTTGACGTACATTGGGTTCAGTCAAGGATCTGCCCAGGCGATCGCAGCCCTTGCATTGAACCCTCGGCTCAACAAATCCATCAACTTGTTCATCGGGTTGTCACCGGCCATGGTGCCCAAAGGCATCAATAATCCGATCTTGCATTCGTTCATCAACGCTGCTCCGTCGATATTGTTCAAGATCTTTGGTCGGCGAGCTATCTTGCCTTCAGTAGTGTTCTGGCAGAAACTCATGGGTCCTAAATACTACGAGTTTGTGGTCGACAAGTCGCTCAAATTCTTGTTCAATTGGGACTTGAAGAATATCAGTGCCAAGCAGAAACATTTGGGGTACCCTCACTTGTTCTCTCCAACCAGTGTCAAGTCAGTTGTCCATTGGTTCCAGATTATCACCAAACAGAGGTTCCAGATGTACGATGAAGGAGGTAATGCTGGGTCTGCATTGACAGCATTGAGTTTTGAAGATAAGAACCATCGTGTAGCTCCATTTCCTGTCCAGACTATTACCACCCCGTCTTTGCTTATCTATGGTGAAAGCGATATTCTTATTGACATTGAGAGTTCCAAGAAATCTCTCGACAGCTGTCCAAATATCGAGGTGATAGGTCTTGAGGGTTACGAACATATGGACGTGCTATGGGCAGAAGATGTAGAGACAAAGGTGTTCCAACCTATCATTGAACGAATCCTAGATGTGAAACGCAACGAGCTTTTCTTGGAAGAAAGCGACCTGGAAACTTTGGCTTGAGTTCATATCATGTAACTGGCATCAAACACAGGAATAGCCTCACCATTCTGGATGAGGAATGGAATATCGTTGATGGCTAGTTTCTCTAGTTTCGGGAACTTACCCATGAACTCTAGCGCACTTTCATTCATATGATGGAGCAATGTCTGGTACACCATTGACACGTCTTTCACAGTCAACTCACAAGGATAGTAATCATTATACTCTGACACATAGAGGTTTATACCGTCTAGATCAACAAACGACGGTTGCTTGTCGAACCAAAACCCCGTCGGAAGCAACTTATATAGGAACAAGTGTCGCAACACATTTCGTCTTTGATATTCTTTTTCAGGCAACGGTCCTGGGGGGTACAACTTTTTCAATATTATCTGGTTTTTAGTATATGTACAGTCGTTGCAGTAGCATCCCGAGTCTGACACTTCCACTTTGAAGTCAAACACATTGTACCAGTAGAACAAATGGTTGTCGTTATGATAGTTGATGTCAAGGAAAGTTAAGTTTTTCTGATATTTTGCCAAACTTCTGATAATGTTTGTCATTGGGTGAGCTGCAGCGTGTGAGTAATGGAACCGGAATCGTTTCAATTTGTCAGCATGGCCGCTTATGAAGTCAAGGATTTCTTGTTCCTCAACATCCATATAGATGAAGGATACCTCTTCTAATGCAGTAAGTCTTTTCCATATGAACTGGTTGAAATTAGCTCTTCTGGTGTCTGGAGAGTCTTCTGATAACCAGCAGGCCACAGTTAGAGATTTAAGCAATCCGGATTCAATATAGTCAGCAAGAGTCAATGGATCCTCTTGGTCTGATTCATCAACCAGTAATGACGGAAATATGTCTGCCCTGTTATGGAACATCAATGACGTGAGTTCCAATTTTTTGTCTAGTTTTATGTACTTGAATAGTTTTAATGGGTTGGAAAATAGCGTCAACAGGTCGACATTGTACATTTGAGGGACATATTGTTGAATCATGTCAATTGTTGATTGAAGTATTCGTCCTGGTATTGTATCTGGTGGTGCCAATTCAATATTCTTTAAAGTTGTAACACCAGACTCCATGATTTTTTCCATGATTTTCCATTGCAGTACGTTTTGAATCAGCACCACTGATTTGGCCTCCAAGATCTCGCTTACAATCTTCAATAGAATGTCTTCTCCAAGTTCCGGATCAAGCCAGATCTCTTTCACAAAACCAGCCACCGTAACGTCTTCCAAACTCCGAGCTAACATCTCTATCGTCCTGTGAGGACAATGTCCTAAGACACTCCATAACCTACCAATGTCGTAGGTTGTGCTTTTCGCCATAGGACAGTCATTCAAGTAGATGCGTCTGTAGAGTTTAGGTCTAGCAAACAATTGCAACTTTCGAGACGTTAGACATAGATTGACAAGCTCATTCTGTGGCACAAAATCAATTAGGTATTCGATCAAATGGTCGGGGAGTGTTATTAAGTTCATTATTTGTTACTATTTATGAACTGAGATACACAATCAACACTTGATCTGACAAATCAATTGACATGAGATGTGCTGCTTAATACTTTTTCCAGAAAGTTATACCGAATTCGTGGGTCAGGAATTGTTGTAGACCCTGCAAGTTTATGACGTAGAAACATACAAGAGTTGATTGGCTGTTGTTAGTTAATTAAGGAATTGACAATATATGTTTTATTCTGAATGATTATGGGTTGTAGATATTTGTTTTTGGAGTTCTGGACTGGTTTGACGGGTACTGAAATGAGGTAGTGTTTGACGATGCAAGATTCAACATGAAAAATGCCGAAAGACTGAACCACAAAGTTCTGTGTAGTCTCCACAAACGAAGGAAACTCGTTGGAACGCAGTATCTCAATAGAAGGCAAAGCAAAGAACAATGTTACTTCAGAAGGTAGAAAGACGTAAATTGGTATGCCTAGATTTCTTTGGGAAATTGTGTTGTAGACTTCATAAGTGTACGCTTGAGCTTCTACCCTTCAATTGAAGAAACAGATATAGAGAATGTCTACTACTTCTCAGTGTTGAATGACTATTCCGATTCACAAATAAATAGTCTAGAAATTACGAATTTGTAGTGTTTTATTTGGGCTTAATTTTTAGTTTAATTCAACCAACTGTAAATCACATTCACTTGTAGTATCTCAGATTCTATAATTCTTGTCGTAAGTCCGTTTTCTAGTTTGAACAGACATTCTTAACTCCCGCTCTGCACTCCTCTCTAGTTGACAAACCTCCTATAATTTTTAATAAATAAACTCAGAAAATCATCATAAATTACTTTCTCCAGCACACACCAGTGCACCACCACTTCCCGTTAACTCCCCATCACCACCTCCCTCCATTATATACCCAACAAACCACCAAATTTATGGATACGGTCCCTTGGCCCAGTTGGTTAAGGCGTGGTGCTAATAGGAAACCCCCGGGTAACGTTACGCCAAGATCAGCGGTTCGATCCCGCTAGGGACCATTTCCAATTTCTTTTTTTTTTCTTTTTTTACTCTTCTGCCGGACTGTTGCATCGCGATCGCCGGGCCCCACTTTGCTGACCTTCTACTGCGGGTAGGCTATTGACGTAATAACCTTTTTGAAAAAAGAACGCTGGCTATTGTTTGTTTCTTTTTGGAGATTGTTATTGGCTCAGGGGCGTGGAAGCTGCATCAATGCCAAGACCTCGAGGTCTCGGCTCGTGTACACAGTTTCCAGTAATGCTGGCAAGATGAAAGTTGGATGATTGCAGACCAGTGCACCTTAATGTAAAAGCAAACCAGTTGGGATCGCAAGATGAACACGTCAGCTGGAGGTGCTGGGGATTACCCGGCACGCGGCATGGGATCCTGGTTAGTAAGGTACGGTTGACGAGTGGGCACGAGTGGGTGCGAGTAGGTAGTATCACCAACTATTAGTAGAGGAGAGCACAGGGAGAAGATATGTCTGAGATATATCGGGTTCGGGAGACTTGAAACCCTGTCTAACAGTCGAACATGGAACAGAGAAAGTTTAAATTGGACGATGAACGAAATTCGATAAGCTCATGTCAAAACGGAGTAGGTGACAGCTGACCACCACCAGCAAACTTACCCGGCGCAGCCCGAGGTTACCAATTTTCGTCGATGCCAAGCCCGTGGGTTGCGCAACATTTTAAAGTTTGGATGCCCCCAAGACTGGCAGAGCTTAATTGTAAACACCCGGACACCAGAGACACCGCCACGTCGGAGCAGGTGCACTCCCAACCCCAGCGCACGCACCCGAGCTCCACTGAGGGCACTTGTTGCCAAGCACCCGTGCAGTTACCCGGGCGCCCTTGCTTGTCACTGGATTGTTGACCCAAAGAGATTGCCTGCAATGCACAACTCAATTTTCCGCTAATATTTCACAGTCCATCCCATAACCGGCTGTGGTTTTCGTTTTTCCTGGTTTGCAGTTTTTTCTCCCGATTACATCTTTAAGCCCGCACCACTGCTGACTCCAACTAAACAACCTGAGTCTCGATCTCCCAGTGCTCCAGCCTCGCTGTCATCTGCCGCAACCGCACCGAATCCACACTTCGGCAATCTGGCTCTTTTTCTCACCCACTGGGCTCAAATCAGGGTCACCTTTTGCCCGCTATACTCATTTCCTGTTATTGTTTTTTTCATCTGACTTGTCTCCAACCTTCAGTTGCAACCGTCGACGTTCCTAAAGGTTTCCGTGCGCTCCAATCAACCCAAAAAAAACTCGCCGGCCCAGCACCCCCTCCCCTGGACCTATTCCTTTACTCCCTGACTCACGGCGCCCCTCCACTCATCGTTGCCCAACGGTCTCCGGTGCACCTCCATGTCGACGCTCCACCAGCATCAGACCTCGGCCATCGCCACGCGCAGCCCAATGGTCAACGGCAGCCATTCGGTGGTCGCCTCCAACACCACCCCATACCAGCAGCACCTGCTGCTCCAGCACCTGCGCACCGACTCCCTCGGTATTAATGGTAAGACCTCCAATGGAAGTGGCGGGCCTCCTCTTTCCCAGCCGCAACCGCAACAGCAGCAGCCCCAGCTGCACCTCGCCCAGTCCCAGCAGCCGGTGGCGGGCCAGCGTACTCCCCAGCAGAACTCCCAGTCCGACCAGTACCTGCAGCAGGACCCTGCCTACCTCACTAGCTTGAACGAGTTGGCCGAGACATGGCTTGCGGTGGCTTCCTGTTGCGAGACCATCGGCGACCCTGACAAGGCTCTCGCGGCGTACGACCGGGTGCTCAACCTCGTGCCTAACAACCCCCAGGCCTTGACGCGTTTGGGCAACTTGTACAGACACAGGGACATGTTCCCCCAGGCCTCGGACTTCTACCAGCGTGCCCTCACCACCGACGCAACCAACGGCGAGACCTGGGGTCTTTTGGGCCACTGCTACTTGATGCTCGACGACCTCCAGAGAGCCTACGCTGCTTACCAGCAGGCATTGTACCACTTGAGTAACCCGAACGTGCCTAAGTTGTGGCACGGCATAGGGATTCTCTACGACCGTTATGGCTCGTTGGAGTTTGCCGAAGAAGCGTTTGCTCGAGTCTTGGAATTGGACCCCAACTTCGAGAAGGCCACCGAGATCTACTTCCGCTTGGGGATTATATACAAACAGCAGAACAAGTACACCCAGTCGTTGGACTGCTTCAAGTACATTCTTCCCGACCCTCCTTCTCCGTTGACCCAGCCTGACGTCTGGTTCCAGATCGGACTAGTCTTAGAACAGCAACGCGACTTCAATGGCGCAAGAGACGCCTACGAGAGAGTGTTGCAGTCCAACCCAAGACACTCCAAGGTGTTGCAGCTCTTGGGATGTCTCTACTCTCAACAATCGGCTTCTTTCCATGATTTGGACCAGGCTCTCAGCTTGTTGTCTCAATCGCTTGAATTGGACTCTACTGATGCTCACACCTGGTACCATCTTGGAAGAGTCCATATGGCCAAAGGAGACTACACTTCTGCTTACGACTCGTTCCAGCAGGCTGTCAACAGAGACTCCAGAAACCCTACGTTCTGGTGCTCCATTGGTGTGTTGTACTACCAGATCTCTCAGTACAGAGACGCTCTTAATGCTTACACTCGGGCTATCCGTCTTAATCCTTACATCTCCGAGGTTTGGTACGACTTGGGTACGCTATACGAGACCTGCAACAACCAGTTGACCGACGCTCTCGATGCTTACACCCATGCCCAGACCCTTGATCCAAATAACCCTCACATCAAGGCCAGACTCGAGCAGTTGACCAAGTATCAGAGAGAAGGAGGAAACGTGCCTCCTCCGTCGCAGGAATTGAGACTTCCGCAGAACATGATTCCAAACAGACAGGAGCAGGAAATCAAGCAGCAGCAACAGGACGGCAAGCACCAAATACCTCAGCTTCGTTTGGGAGACCTGCAGCCTTTGCTGGCCAACGTCAGTATTCCGCCTCCTCCTCAGCCTCAGCAGTCTCATTCTCAGCAGACCCTGAGCTACAGCACTGCTCCGCTCAGCCAATATCAGTCGCAGTCTCGTCCTGCCCAGCGATTGCTGCCTGACGAAAACTCGTTCAAGTTGAAGTCGTTGCAGTACCAGCAGCCTCCGTTACAAGAACACAAGCCACACCACCATCCTCAGCAACACCATCAACATCTTTCTCACCACTCCCAGCCTCCGCACCAAGAACAAGAGCACCGTCCTTTGCCGCAGATGCAGGCTCCTGTGCAGCAGAGCATTCCTCCGTTGCAGCATATCCAGCACCAGCAACCGGCATCAGTTCCAGCTCCGGCTCCTCCACAGGTCACTCAAGCTCCAGCACCACAAGCTCCGGCTCAGCAAACCGCTCCACCAGTGGTTGCACCTGTGGCAGCTCCTGCTCCAGTACCTGTTCCAGTCCAAGAAGAACAACAGAAGCAGCCTGAGGTTCTCAAGGTTGAGTCTGCTCCTAGTGAGCAGGTGATTTCTGAGGCCCCACCAGCTCCTCAAGAAGTTCCCAAGCCACAAGAACCTGCCAAGGTTCCTGAGGTTCCAAACGGATCAGTGGAAAAACCTGTGAAGAGAGAATTGCCAAAGGAGGTTGAGAAGCCAAGAAAGAAGCCGGCATTGACGAAAGCTCCAGAGCCTGCCGAGGTCAATGGTGACGAAAAGAAACCAGAAGAGACTCCAGCAGATCCAGAGCCAGTTCAGAATACTGATCTTAAGTTGCCGGACGCAAAGCCTAGCGACGAATACGAAGAAGAAGTCGATGAGGTTGAGGAAGCAAACGAGGACGTTCAAGAGCGAGAAATCGATGAAGACGAGGACTACGATGAAGAGGAAGACGAGGAACCACAGCCAACTAAGATGGATGTGGATCCAGTGGAGCCTGTGAAGCCAGCAGAAGCAAAAGAGGTAGGAAACGAGACGAACGATGAGGTGATGGCAGACGTTACTAAAGAATCGATCACTCCTCAGGCTGAAGAGAAATCAGTTACTCCACCGGCAGAAGAGAAGCCAGTGGCTCCAAAGTCTGAGCCAGTGGAAGCAACCAAGCCAGAAGAACCCTCTGCTGACGCAACGGAAGAGGCCCCAACAGCACCAGCTGAAACTGAGGTGAAGCAACCAGAACCACAAGAAGAAGTCGCAGTGAAAAGCGAAGACAAAAATGAGGGCAAGGACGCTCCGGCCGAGCCAGAGAAGGGACCTCTGGCAGACGCCGAGAAGGAAGAACTGGTCAAGGACTCAGACGTTGTTATGAAAGATTAATATAGTAGATTTTGTGGTTAAATATTCCTTCAATGTATCAAATCTCTTGTTTGTGGGTGGTAGGGTGTGTTTATTTCTTCTAGTATTTTTTAAGTTTCCAGAAACCGGATATAAGTATTACGGTGGAGTAACAAAGAACGTAATAAGGAGCGTAACAAACAGCGTATAAACAGGTAACAAACAGCGATTATCAAGATTGCTTAGACAAATGCCCACGTGTTGACCAACTACTATTACTTGAAGAATTAATTGACTATACAATTGAGAGCGGGTAGTCTCGTCTATATAATTTATTTGAAGAAAAGCTCTTTCAAGATCTTGACAGTGTCCTCTGGCGATTTCACAGAGTGACCAATGGTTCTCTCATCAGAGAAGATCTCCCAGTCGTTTCCTCCTGGGTAAGCCTTGTCACCGAAGAAGTGGATCTCCTTGAAGTTTTGGTCCTTGATGTGCTGCAAGCAGTAGGTCTTGTCCCATCCGGTTGGGAACACGTCGAACGAGATCTGGCCTCCAATGGAGTAGGTCAAGGCCAAGTGTGGGAAGTTCTTCTTCAACTCAGCAACCATGGTCTCTCTGATCTTGTGGATCTTGTCGTAGGCCTCAAAGTCGTTTCTCTCTTGGGTGGAAGCGTTTCTTCCAACTGGAGAAACATTGATCATTCCGTTTCTGAACTCAATGAAAGTTCCTCTTCTGACCGGAAGGTCAATGCTGGCCAAGTATCCCAAGATCCACTTGGCCAACTTGTTGTACTGGTCATTCCCAATCCAGTTGAGGAACGATTGAGAGGCAAGCTTGTGGCCAAGCTTGTAGGCAGTCAACCCGTTCTCAGAGAAACAGTAGTCAAACTGGTCCAAGACATCGTCACCCAATTGCTCCTTTTGTTTGGCAAGATCGGACCCTCCGACGAACCCAATGACAACCTTCTCTCTCAATTTTGGCAAGAGGGCCTTCATTTCTGGGCCGATTTCCAATCTGGCTGGAGTCAAGGTTCCATCGACGTCAAAAAGGACAATGGTGCCTGGGATTTCTTTGTTTGGGAACGACATTCTTACGGGTTGGGAATAAATAGTTGGTTTGTGAAAAGGAACTACCTCAACGAAAAACCATACACGTAGTTAGTGGTGCGCTTAGCAAGAAGGGGTACCACTGCGATGGGGCTCGCGCAACTATTCCACAGGAGACGTTCCATGCAGCCATCACCAATGGCACTGTTGCTTTCGAAGGTGGAGGATCTTGGCTTGCGTTTCTGAGAGGGAGAGGTTGTTTGGATGTTGGTTGATTGATTTTGTAGAATTATGGAATTGTTGGAGTTTGAGTTTGTTCGACTTTGTTAAGAAACTATGAATTTCTTTCCCCAATGATGTAGACATGGGTTTCGGATTTACTGCTTCGGAGTTGCAGGTGCAGAATGCGGCTGAGAGTGTTCTGTGAGTGTGATTTGCAATCAGCTTGTCACAGTATTTACTAAGAGGGAGGGCACTTCTTATAGGATCAATGATTTTTTTATGGCATTTGTATTTGTTAGAGATTTAGAGTTGTAGTTTGAGTTTTATGAGTTTTGTGGTGATAGCGAGCTAGAATATTCAGAGTTGACTTCTGTTTTGTGGATTTCAAAAATTGTTCAAGTGAAATGGAATCTCTTTCAAGTATCGCAATCCCTACAACTCTCAAAATATCCTGCTCTCCGTTACTGTAAAATTTGAAATAGAATAGAATGATCGATGGAAGATAGAAAGGAAGAACGGATGAACAAGGAGCCCATCGTCGTAAGAAGCATAGTAGAACGAACGACGAAAGAATTGACAAGAGGAGAACGACGGCCCAAGAGTGCGCTTGGGTACTTAGTAAAAACTGAAGCAGAAGAAAATAATCTTACGGACTTCTCAAATATTGAGCACTAAGAATTTTAACGCCTGAGCCTTGACCAAACAGAATAGTTGAGCCTCCTTCATCTCTTCATTGTGGCCTACTGCTAAGTGTTCTTGTTTTGCAAATCAGAAACAACAATGCTACAAGAACGAGTCAGAGAAAAACAATGAGGTAAAAAAAATTAGTCCGGCGTAATACTGTTAAAATTCTCAACTATCCACGGTAATTCTTGTCAAAATTTATCCACTCTCCACCAACTTGGCCATCTTTACTATGGCAGCCCGTCCGCAATGGACTCCTCTCCGCAGAAGCTCATGCCAACGGGCGGCCCTGACCACTTCTGCAGCCGCGGAAAAAATGTTGTTGCTTTTCAATACTGGTACAGCATCAGATCTCCATCAAATGAGCACATCTAACAACCAGAATGTGTCGATATTCCACCCCAAGACGATCCTTCTATCGGTAATACTCACGTCTGGAGTGCTCGGATCATACGGGGTTTACAAAAGAGTGATCCGACGCATACCCACAGCTCTTGATATTCCTACGCACTACTTCCACAAGAAATACTGCAAAGGCGTGGTAGCACACGTTGGAGACGGCGACAACTTTCATTTCTTCCATACACCAGGGGGTGCCTTCGCAGGCTGGGGCTGGCTACGGCGTCCTCCTCAGGTCAAGGGAAAGTTGAAGAAGAACACTTGGAGTGTGCGATTATGTGGAGTCGATGCTCCAGAAAGAGCTCATTTTGGTAAGCCTGCCCAGCCTTTCTCTGAGGAAAGCTTGATATGGCTCAAGAACTATTTGGGCAATCGCAAATGTAAAGTGAAACCTCTTAGAATTGATCAGTACAACCGTGTGGTATCGAAGGTGTTGGTGAAACGGTTTGGGATATTCAACCAGGATGTAAGTGAGCAGATGTTGAAAAACGGCATTGCCATGGTCTACGAAAACAAAAATGGAAGCGAGTTTGACGGACAAGAAGCAGTGTACAAGAAAAGAGAGGCGGAAGCTAAAAAGAAGAAGATTGGAATGTGGGGGGTCAAGGGCAGGTCCCTTACTCCGGCAGAGTACAAGAGAAAGTATAGATAAACATTCGCATACATAATAGTATGTAGGTCTCGTTTGGACCAGTAGATTTGATCCCTGTAGCTGTTCATAGTTGTACACGGCTAAGCTTTCTTGTTAAGCTCAAGAAGGTCATTTGTACCCAAAAACTGAACACCTTTCTTCTCTTTAGCCAATTCAACAACCAATGCACTGGCAATCTCATGGCCGTGAATAGAAGCAGTGAGTGACTTCAAAGGCGAGTTGTGGAGCCACGAGCCCACTTTCACTGCTACATTGGTCATAAACCCTTTATCAACGTCTCTTTCTCCCAACAACACACCAGGTCTCACAATAATAGTACGTTCAAACCCCAATTTTTGCACAGCATCGTCCAATTCCCCTTTCATTTTAAGATATGGGAAACGAGAACTTGAGTTTGCTCCAGCACTGGAGATAAGTACATAGGTCTTAAACCCACTGTCCCTGGCAGCTTTAGCCAACTCAAGGTTCAAGTCATGATCAATCTTATACTGTTTGTCAAGCCCTCCAGCAGCAGCCCTGGTGGTTCCTAATCCAGAGAAGAAGATTTCCTTGTTGGTAGCTTTGGCAATGACATCGGGCCAGTTGCTACTGTTCTCTTCAATGATGGCATGCACCTTATCAGAGACAGGCTTGTTCAATTTTCTTCGAGCCAAAGCATCAATGCTCTTAAATAATGCCGATTTATCGGCAGCAACCAAGAATTCAGCTCCGACTAATCCGGTAGATCCAATAACAAACGCAGTCGACATTGTGTGGTGGCAACAGTAGGAGCTGCTCTGATTATCACCTCATCGCCCCACAGCTCTGGCTAGTTCTGTTGCCGGGTAAAACCCACATCCCAACACCCTGAAAAAATCCTATAAATATAGGCGGCGATCGCGCGCCTTCTAATGAATTTTTTTTTTCTTTAAATCTCTTTGCCTTTTGGCTTAGATCAAGTGTAGTATCTGTTCTTTTCAGCGTAACAACTGAAATGCTTCCACAGGAAGTGTATTAAAATTGTTACTTTTATTTTTGCCAAAGGCGATTAGCTTATTAATGGGCTTGCTCATTGCTAGTTGCATCGTGTCGTTGCCATTACACTGTTCGGCTTCTGACGCAAATCCTTTTATTCTTACGAATAATCCTTTTTAGCTGGTTTGGTGAGGTCACCAAGGCGGTTGAGAAGGATTGTGGTGGGTGGAGAGACCTTGGCAAAGCGGGTTGGTCTGAGTGGCACGTCCGAGTACCTTCAGGGTTTTCTCTCTTTATGTTTCTGTATTGTTTTGTTGCAGGAATCTTCTATTTATTTCAATATTGTTTAGACATACCATCAGACGGATACCGTCAGACTGAGGTCCCTTCTGGAGGAAATGCTAGGCTAAGGTTTGATATACGAAAGAACTGTGAGATTGTTGATCATCGAGACCATGAAGTGGAACCGAAAAAATCTCTTCGTCATGCAGATTGAGGATAACCTAATCAGGATTAGTTTTGATTTATTTGTGTGATAGACTAATCTTTGGATGATTAATAATAGATTTCGAGATCTCGAAGTTAACTATAAAAGCAAGTTATTTACACAGCTTGTCTGTCAGTGTATGTATCATTTGAGTGTTCCAATGAGCGATCATTTGGACTCTCAATTGAACCGAATCTCCCTCACTTTGGTGAATCAGCTGTTCTTTATCTGAATGACATTGTCTGAGCTTGATTTCAGATCCAGGAAATGAAGTTAGCAGAGTTGTTGGAAAGAGGCACTGACAAAAATTTACAAAAGACAGTCCAGGTTTCTCGATTGATTGACTCCAGTATCCGGTAAGGAGATTACATGATTGAATTCTTCTGATGAGTTCTACAAATGAAAAGTTACAACTCACAAACAGTCCCATGAGCTGACTCTTCTAGTCCTCTACTCTTCACGATTCTATATGTCGGTAGCTTTGGTTCTTTATGCGAAACATCGAACGCAATTTTTGTGTAGGGTCTTCGGACTCTTCATGAAAATTGTCCTCTCTAGAATTTTATTATTAGTATTCTATTCCCGCTATCATTCGCCGTGAATTCAAGTCACAAAGAAACGAACACCCGTACATTTTTTCAATTATTACCTGGTGTTGGTAAGGAACCAAAGTGAGGGTGGGCTCGGGGACATATAATACACATTTTCAACTATTCTCTGTAGCTCTGTTGCCAACTCTGAATTGACAATCAGTAAAGAAATCAAGAACAAGACCGAGAATGAAAACATACTGCCGAGAAACAAAAACTGTCAGCTAAATAGATTTAGAGTATATCAGAGCTAGTACCAGAACCAATGTTTCCCATTCACACCTCTCTCATATGTTAGGTTCTGCAGTTTCCCTGCAGCGAAAACTGCAATGTCTCTGCTTTCCATAGAACACTCTCCAACACTTAATCGAAGGATCAAAAGCCGAGCCCCAATAATTCCCAATTTTAATCATTAATACCTGTATTTAGTACTTTCTAGAAACTGCTTGACACTCCAAATCCATTATATTATACATGCCCGCTTATACCTCCTCCACTCATCATGAGTCTCACCATGTTCAATATTCCGTAGGGTAAACTCATCAAGAAAAAAAATTTGACTGTTTACCTCCCAAGATCCAACCTCAACATGGTGTCCAAGAAGTCGGTCTCTAAAGACCACTATTACTTGTTGTCAAGTGAAATAGAAAGCGAGCGAATCAGTGCTGCCGTTGGGCTTATCCAGGAATTGCAAGCTGTAGATGCCGAGGACCAATGGGACTATGCATTCAACCGTTTGATCAAAGGTCTAGGGTCATCCAGAGCTGCAGCTAGAATTGGGTTCTCCACAGCATTATCTGAGATTCTTAATATTCGATTTAAGGACGAGAAAATCACCGCAAAGACTTATTTGAGTACTCTCGAGTCCACTTTGAACCAGGCAAAATCGTCTAAGAAAGGTAAAGATGAGAGAGCTTATTTGTTTGGACGACTCTTTGGACTTAAAGCTTTGGCCAACTCTAACATTTTCCTCAATAGTTCTGACGATTGCGAGAAGTTCACAAAGAGTCTTCTTCAATTGTCGTTGACCAAATCTTGGATTCGTGAACCCTGCTTCTTTACGTTGTACGAGTTTCTCTCCAAACTAATAAGCCGAGAGATGATCCCAGACAGACAACTACTTATGATCTTGAACGATGTCCATGATAAGAAACTCACCTTGTCTTCTGAAGGATTGTCGCTTTATTTGTTGTTGATTGTCAATAACAAGACCGACGTGCTTGAGAAATTAACCATCAGTAATGGCTGGAAAAGCAACAACCCAGTGCTCAAATCCAACTTGTACGCATTGTCTAATGCCTTAAAAGATATAGATACCGGCAACAGCGACGACAATACCAAGAAAGGATCATGGTCGTCGAATTTGCATTTCTCGTGGGGTTTGGTGCTCAAGGCAGTAATTGCTAATGAAGGTGCCGGTAAGAAGAAAAAGAAGCAAGGTACCAAAATGCAGAAGACTTCCAAGAACTCAGATTTGGTCCAGTTGAAGGATTTCTGGAAAGTGGTGGTCGACGATTCGTTGTTTTCTGCTAAGGCTTCTCCTGAACGGAAGTTCACTGGGTTCAAAGTGTTTCAAATGACTCTTACCTTGTTGGTCCAGGTCAACGCTTTAGACCAGATAGATTGTTTGTTCACTGAGAATTTCATGAGAACTCTCATCAACCAGTCTACCAACAGCAACCGTATTCTTAACAGCATGGTGAAAAAGCAAATCTTGAATCTGTTTATTGGTGAGTCTATTGCTGGCAATAGAGAAACAGTCCAGGTGTGCCAGAAACTCTTGGAGAATTTTCTTTTCTCTCCTTATGGCAGTTTCAATTTTGACAGCATCACTGGTTCAAAGACAACTGATAGTTTGCTCAACAACATTGCCAGTTACGGTAACTATGAGGAGTTGTCTCTGACGTTGGAGAAGTTCTTGGACGTGTTCAAAACCCCGCTCAAGTACAAAAACTTGATTGAACAAAAGCAAGAAAACGAGGCTCCACTAGTGGAGAGAAAGAGAAAATGGGTTGTCAACGAGATTGCAAAGTATGTCAAGTTCTACAGAATCAGATTAACCACCAAAAAGAACGACGACTCCAGAACCGAATGGCTCGATGAACTTATCAAGACGTTTGTTTTCTATAGTTGCTTCAAGCCTACTGAAGGTTACAGTGAATCGATTGCTGGATTAGTGTCTAAGAAGTTTAGTTCGATTCTCATTGAAGTGATTAATTTCAAAAGACTTGACAACTGTTCCTGGTTGTACATCACATTAAAGGAGGCAGTGCGGTTGAGTACTGAGAAAAATGCCGACTACGAGTCTATCATAGAATTGGATGACGAGCTTCTTAAGATCCGAGACAAGAATCTCAAGATTTTACAGAAGATTGTGGCCAAAAAGTCCAAGTTGATAGAGAACAGTTTGGCCACCAACAGCACCAAGGTCGATGCCGACATCAAAAAACTCTCTTCGTTCGAGCTTATTTACTCGATCATATTGTTGAACTTCTATCTTGACGAGCTGTCAGTGTCAGACTCCATGAGCTTGTTAGAAGAAGTAAAGGGAGCTTATAAGAAGTTTGACTTGAACCGAGACTTGGAGGACGGAGATATCAGTGAAGAACATGCGATGTCAAACGACGAGAGGGAGGTGGAAGTACCGCAGTACGAGGGACTGATGGATATTTTGTTGGAGATTGTTCTTGGGTTTATCCACCAGAAGAACTCGATGTCCAAGAAGTTGTCGTTGATCATCTGGGAGACGTTTGTGTATGAGTTGAGATACAAGAACTTGAAGAGTTTGTATGATATCTTGTTGGTGAAGGAGAACGTGGAGGGCCAGAAAAGTTTGTTTGATGTTGGCGAGGGGGAGGAAGGAAGTGGGGAAGAAGGAGAGACAAATGATGAAGAGGGGGACGACGAAGAGGAGGAGGACGACGAAGAAGAGGAGGAAGAAGAAGAAGAAGAAGAAGAAGAAGAAGAAGAAGAAGAGGAAGAAGAGGAAGAAGAGGATGAGGAGGATTCAGATACGTTGGAGTCTGAATCGAATGGGAAAGACGATGTCAAGGTGAAAGATTTCCTTGATACTCTTGACAAGAAAACAACGTCGGCACTTGCCAAAGCGTTGAATATGCCAGAGGCAGGTGAGGAAGACGAGAGTATGGAAGAAGACGACGAGGAGTCAGACGAATCTGATGAAGAAAGTATGGATGATGAACAAATGATGGCCATTGACAGTCAGTTGTCGACGATTTTCAAGCAAAGACAGAATGAGTTGAGTACGGTGAAGACTGGGAACAAACGGAAACTCGAGAAGATCGAGGCGCAGGACAACATGGTATTTTTCAAGAGCCGTATTTTAGACTTGCTTGAAATCTATGTCGACAAAGTGAGCCAAAAGAAAGAAGGAAGCTTGAACGAGCAGCGAAACGTGATAGTCACCATGGTTTCTCCGCTTCTCGATCTCATGGCTCTTACCCTCAATGCCGGACTTGGTGACAAGGCGCACAAGCTTCTAAAGAAGGTTTTCAAAATCAAGGTTGGGTTTTCCGAGGAGGGCTCGGTGGTGAGTGCCAGCGATCTTCTCCAGCTTCTCACGTCAATTCATGTAAAGTCAGAAGCAGGGTCGAGGGCTGCATTGGGCCATGGCTACAGTCAAGCCGCGCTCTATATCAGCAAGATCCTCTTGAACTACCGGCCCGAGACCAGCGAAGCGGTGGTGGACGCGTATGCGGAAGCGATGAAACTGTGGATCGCCAGTCCGCAGTCGAAGACTGCTAGCTCGATGTTTTTCGACCTAATTAACTACATAGCCAGCCAGAAAGCCAATCGGCTTGGCAAGTAATACTACAGCACACCATTGGTGAGGCAAGGAAGCGTATGAGAGATTGCTCGTTTAGGAAATATGTCAGCATCCCAGGACCAGTTCACGCCGACAGGCAGCGGGGAGAAAAGCTGGGCCGGAACTTAAACTGGACGACGTTGACTGGATCTCGATGTGGAAGATAAGACTGTGCAAAAACACGATTCGGTGACACCGGTCGCGGACGGCGCGGTCACGTGGGTGCGGACTCAATGAATTTTTTTCGCCTGTGGTTGTGAATCGGAGTGCACCGAGTGATGGTAAGTAGTGTCTAGATAATCGAATTTAGAAGATATCGACGGCGGTAGGATTGACCGTGAGGCAATTACCACAGAATGCTAACATACAGGCCGATAAGTTAAGAGCCCAGCAGCAGTTTGAGCAGTTGAAGGGCAAGTATATTGGGCTAGGCAATGCAGACACGGACAGGGCCGAATGGATCAATAATATCAGAAGAGACACATACGGACTGATGGCGGCCCACGACTGGATGGGCGAGTACTACGGTATTGCCACGAACGAGCCAAAGCAATTGGCCAAGATTAGATTCATAGAGAAGATGGTGCGACCGTACAAATAAACAGCTATTATCGTGAGGATGTGTATTGAGAGTGAGTAGAAGCAGCAGCTGGCTAGGGTAAGTGGCCCACCATTCGGGAACTAAGTCCACCCAAGGGCTAGCGGTAGGCTTGTCAATGTTGCATAACGCATGCAGGAGTTTTGCAGCACAGAAAAAACTCGGCGAATAAGATTTGTAGATAAGCTGCAGCCCGAGCACCGACAATCTTTGATAACGATTTTCACACCGGTTGGAATTCTCATGGGATATATATAAGAGCCGTCTGGGGCCCGTGGGGAGGGATATCATTGTTCACCAAAATGACGTTTGCTTCTGACGCCTCCTTCAAGGCCAAGAAGTTTCTCAGAAAGCTCTCGACCAAGGACGGGTTGTTTGGCGACTACGACTATGCCTACTTGTTCATGCCTAAGATTCCGTTCTTGTCCAAGGAGGAGAAGATCCAGCCGTTTTTTTCTTTGAACGGTGAGATGCCAATTTTCTTGGGCCTTTTGCTTGGCCTCCAGCACGCCTTGGCGATGTTGGCTGGTGTCGTGAGTCCTCCCTTGATCATTGCCTCTGCTGCCAACTTGCCTACCAACTTGACCCAGTACCTTGTGTCTGTGTCGTTGATTGTCAGTGGGATCTTGTCGTCCATCCAGATCACTCGTTTCCACATCTACGGTACCCCGTACTACATTGGTACCGGGCTTGTGTCTGTGGTCGGTACCTCGTTCTCCACCATCACTATTGTCAGTAAAGCGTTCCCATTGATGTACGAGAACGGCGAGTGTCCTAAATCGTCTGACGGAACCAAGCTCGCATGTCCTGACGGATACGGTAAGATTCTTGGTACTGCTTGTCTCTGTTCGTTGATCGAAATTGCCTGCTCGTTCTTGCCATCGCATGTGCTCCAAAGAGTGTTCCCTCCAATTGTCACTGGCCCTGTGGTCTTGCTTATTGGTATTTCTTTGATCGAGTCTGGTTTCGAGGACCTTGTGGGAGGTTCCGGCTGTGTTGGCGAGGTCTGTCCTTCCAGCACTGCTCCTCACCCATTGACCTGGGGAAGTGCTCAGTTCATTGGTCTTGGTTTCCTTGTTTTCGTTGTCATCATCATATGCGAGAAATGGGGTGCTCCAATCATGAAGTCCATGGCTGTCATCATTGGTTTGCTTGTTGGTTGTATTGTTGCTGCGGCATGTGGTTACTTTGACAGATCCAGCATCGACGTTGCTCCAGCTGCCACCTTCATATGGGTCCATACGTTCAAATTGAGGGTCTATGGTCCCGTGGTGCTACCGTTCCTAGCGGTGTTCTTAGTGTTGATGATGGAGGCCATTGGTGATATCACTGCTACTTGTGATGTGTCTCGTTTGCCAGTCGAAGGTGAGGAATACGAGTCCAGAATCCAGGGTGGTATCTTGGCCGACGGTATCAACGGTGCTCTTTCCGGATTGATGACCCTTACTCCAATGAGTACCTTTGCTCAAAATAACGGTGTGATCTCCATCACCAAGTGTGCCAACAGAACCGTCGGTTACTGGGGTTGTTTCTTCTTGATTGTCATGGGTGTGTTCTCCAAGTTCGCTGCTGCCTTGGTGTCGATTCCAAAGGCTGTGCTTGGTGGTATGACCACTTTCCTTTTCACCTCTGTCACTGTGTCTGGTTTGGCCATTATTGCCGGATGCGAGTTCACCAGAAGAGACAGATTTGTGCTCACTGCCTCGCTCTTGTGGGGTTTGGGTGCTACTTTGGTGTCCGACTGGTTCGACTACTTCTTTGGCTACAGTGGTTCCAACAAGGGATTGTCTGGTCTTATCAACGCCGTGGTCCTTGTCATGGAGACTGGTTTTGCCGTCTCTGGATTCCTTGCTGTGATCTTGAACCTTTTGATTCCTCAAGAGATCGACGAGCCAGATGGACAAGAGTTGGTTTCCATCCACTCCACCAGATCCAGACACTTGGAGGGCACCGAGCTTCCAAAGGAAGAGTCTTCTGCTACCAAGGAGGAGAAGGACAAGGCTGCCGAGACCGCCTAGGTCAGTTTTTTTGTTACCGGTATTTTTACAGAATAATTTCGTTTGCCTAACTAGGCTTCAATATGCACATCTTTTTATTAGCTTGTTGTAGGGATTGCGGTGGCTGGAGGATAACTCTGGTAAACTGATAAGTAAGTGCTGTGAAGGTTAGTGTATGCGTGCACCAGCATTGACGATCACCTTCAATCCAGATGGTAATGCGTCCTACCGATATCCGGAAATGGAAACACCAGGCACAGATTACCGGGCCACTAGCAGAGTGTCTTAGTCCACAATGTATTATCGGACGATAACCGAGGACAGAAATTAACAGAAGCCAGCAGGGACAGCCAGGATTCCAAGTCCAGAACTTCAGGGCGTAACTTCCAAGTACAGTAGTCAGCAGGCCTGTAGTTAATAATAGATGAGAATCTGTGTATCTTATGCCGAGCCTGTGCCATGTACTCCCTACCTTTGTCTCTCGTCAGTCCACTGGGTATTCATCCTGGTCTTATCCAAAGCCAGTCCAGAACCAGTCCAGAACCTATCAAACATCCATCAACATCCCTCAGCAAAGCCTCGTGGTATTCACTATCTAAGACCCTGTTCTTTGGAGACCTGGTCTAATGTGCAGTTGCAACGTTTAACCTGAGCCTGCAATGTGGACTTTGAAATCTGCGCCTGGTCTCAAACATGCCTCGTCTGCATAGAACAGGCGGGCTATCACTCATACTCCATATCTCAGCTGGTCATAAACACCACACTCCACAATAACAAGACATGACCGAAGTTAATTACAGAGCCAATTCCAAAGCCAACAATCCACTGCGAGCAGACTCTCAAAGTCAATTTACACGGGCAAGGCTTCCTGGTAACACGCGGAACTCAAATTCCACACACCAACCTAACTCAAATCGCCAAGTCCCAGCCCTATCTCAAATCGCCAAGTTAATTCACTACCCAAAATATTACCAACTGTAATGCACAACTATAATCCACCAACCACCGTCACTTGTCAGCCGTAATCAACAACGGTCCCAATAAATTGCCAATTAATTCTGACGTGTTATGTTAATTACCACCGCCCATCTTGTTTTCCTCAAATGGTCCAAACTTTCGTATACCAAATTGACTTCATATCTTCCACCAACCACAGCAGCTTGTTAATCTCCACTCGGGCTAGTGCCAAACTCTGATTCTGGCGCTGCCTTTGTTCGCCTCTGGGTATTTCTTTTTCTGGGCTTCACCTACAAACCCTGTCGGTCATCATTTGAGGCACCTGGAATTCTTTTTTCCGAGCCCCTACTTGTTAGCCCTACCTCTCAGACCCTCATGGAAATCTCAATTTCTGCCACTAGAACATTTCTGAGTGTGCCTCATCCACTTCCCGTTTAGTGCATCAATCGTCCGCCTGCGGTTGCTGCAGCCGCCCCATATCCACTCCACATCCCCCAGACCGAACCCACCACAATGGTATATCCACTCTGACACCCACCCCGCTGGATCATTGTTAGCCCCACCACATTGGAACATGCCATCGTTGCTGCTTATGTAAGCGTCCGCTTAGATATCGGCAAGACGTACCTGGAAAACCTGAATCTACCATCATAGCAATATGTCAGAAACAGAGTCTGAGAACTTTCTACAGTACAGTTCGAGTTCCAGTGCTTTGTCATTGAGCAGAAATTACAAGGCCAGTTGCGATATTGTGCCAAACTTGATCAGAACTGAACTTAGCAAGATTCATGATGGATCCTCATTAGTGAACCAAGACTCGTTCAGTGACAAAGACAGCATCTATGATCTTGTGTCGACGATTAGGCTTGTAGACAAGCGATTGAACCATATTACGGTGCGAGCCAAAGCCAGTAAGATCTTGATTGTCACGAAAATTTATGATCTCGAACCAGTGTTGGATACCCTCAAGTTGGTGCAGTTCTTGCTCGAGGAGAGTCCTAACGTGACGTTGTTCATCCAGGACGCATTGTTGAAACTAGACGAGTTCAAGTTGAAGTATATCGAGAAAACACGCCCGGATCTCGATATCCCTCTGCGTGTAAGGTATTGGTCGGCCAGCTCGTGTCTGTACCATCCAGGTACTTTTGACTTGATCATCACCCTCGGAGGTGACGGCACAATATTATTTGCCAGCTACTTGTTCCAGGAACTCATTCCTCCGGTGTTGGCATTCAGTTTGGGAAGTCTTGGGTTTCTCACCCAGTTCAATTTCCAGAACCACAGAGAGATCTTGAGAAACATCATTGCTAATGGGTACCAGTGCTCTATCCGGACAAGATTCGAATGCGTAGTCATGAAATGTATAGACAGAACCATTAAGAACCAGACCTTAGAAGACCAGCTCAGATGCCCAGACAAAATCGGCCAGTCGCACCGCAGAATGTTCTCTTACTCTGTTTTTAACGACATTGTTTTTGACCGTGGTCCTAACTCTAGCATGACAACGGTAGAATTATATTCTGACGACGAGAAACTCACCACTGTTGAAGCCGACGGCTGTGTGATTGCCACTCCCTCAGGTTCTACTGCCTACTCGTTGTCTGCTGGTGGGTCTTTGGTCCATCCTGAGATCCCAGGGATTCTTGTCACTCCTATCTGTCCTCACTCTTTGTCGTTCAGACCTCTTGTGATTCCAGAATCGATTCTCCTTAGAGTGGGTGTTCCTCATGATGCTCGGTCTTCGGTCTGGTGCTCCTTTGATGGTAAAAATAGAATCGAATTAGAAAAAGGCGACTTCATAAATATCACTACAAGCCGGTTCCCAATTCCATTTGTCAAGAACACCGGCAGCAAAAATGAATGGTTCAAAAGAATCAGTGATACTCTACACTGGAACGAACGTCAACGCCAAAAACCTCTTAGTTACGAACATATATAAAACGTTTAATGCCTATCAATTGTTATGTCTTGCAGGATCCTTGAGTTTGTGTATCGTAACGTCTGAGGCCTCTATACCTTTCACATGACCAATATCTTGTGGGGTAATGAAGATAGTCTGTGACTTCGGCTCTCGTCTGAGACTCTCAAGCATCAACCGCATACTGATTCTTCTGTTGACCGTATCCATGAACACGTCGAACTCGTCAAGTCCTCTGATCTTGGATCTCATGGGTTTCCAAATCGCAAGAAGCAATGCAATCTGAGTGAATGATTTCTCACCACCAGATAAAGAATTCACTTCTCTTGGAGGTTTACCATCCTTGCCCACCAACATCTTCAACTTCTTCTTCTCAAAGTCAAACACCAACTTTCCTTCAAACCCTCTTTGGTTCAACGAAGTGGTGAAATCGTTGTCGGCAGCCAAGCATAACATTTCTCGCTGGGTCTTTCCGGCAGTCATTCGGTTGTATATCGATTTGGTCAACTTGTCTCGTAAATCATGCGCTTTAATTAACTGTTCTCTAGCACTTCTATATCCACTTGTCTTCTCATTATACTCGTTCATTATCTCTTCTTCCGTCATTCCGATTGTCTTATTAACTTCAGAGATCTGCTGGTTGATCACCGAAATCTGTTTCATTATCACCTCGGTCGAATCCTCTTGTAAATCGATCTTGGCCTCGGCTCGTGTACACCATTTCTCGGCATTGGGTATCTCTGCTTCTATCTGTTGCTCCATTATAGGAATCTTCTCGTTAATGGTATTAACAATAGACTGTTTCTTCTTCTGAACCACATTCTGGTTCTCTATCATTGCTTGGATTCGCTCCTCGTTCTTTTGGTTCTTCTGGGTTCTCATTTCAAGTCCACCCATCTTCTTTTCTTGAAGTTTCACCTTTTGACGTACTTTGTCATAATCCGCCTTGATTGCATTAAACTTATCTGAAAACTGTTCTAGTTCATTCTGGGCATCAGCGATGGAACTCTCCTTCAAACTGATTTCCGTCAGAACACTTTCTCTCTCTGCAATGTAAGAATTCAACTGGCTAGAATCATTGCTCTGATCAAGTTTCTGTTCCAAACTGTCTATTTCTTTTCCAATCATCGTTAAGTTATGCTTTAAACTCTTATATTTTGATTGGAGTTTCTGTAAATTACCACGCCCTCCCTGTCGCTCTTTTGCATATTTGGTCTCCAACTGCTCAAGCTCAAGTTTTCTTTGGGTGATTCTCAAATCTATCTGCCTCACTTCTTCAGCGGAAGTCGCACTGCCTGCTCTTTTCAACTTTGAAAGTACGTTCTCCAAGTAAAAAATAGGATCAGACCGGAACGCTTTGGTATGCGGATTCACTTGGTACCGCGTTCCTGATTTGGAATCAGCCAAAGTGTAGCAAGTACGTAAATTGTTCTCCTGGGTGATCTGTCTTCCTTTAGCAGGATTTGCCTCGATGATCGAGTTCTCTATCTGGTAGGTATCTATCAAGGTATATTTGACATCCTCATTCTCAAACTCGAGCAAATCAAGCATTGGAGTAAGTCCCAAAGATTCGTAAACGTTTCGGAAATTGAATCGCTCAAACTTTCTGGTGATGATTTGGGCATTTATACCATACTTTTTGAGCAATTTATGAAGTCTGGCTTGGTCTTGACTGTTCTCAACAATAAAACCGTCAAGAGACGCTTTGAAAACCTTCTCCAACAAAGGTCCCCACTTCTCATACCCTCTCTTCAACGAAAGATACACGCCAACAGGAGCAATTGGCTTGTGCTTGAATCCTCTATCCTGCTTGATCTCATCAAGCAATCGCTTCATGTTTTTATGATACGATCCATATTTGTCATTCTCATTACGTGTCAACGAATCTTTCATCTGCACCAAATCTTTGATCTCCTTTCTCTTATCTTCAATGTCCTGATTGGCTGCGTTGATCTGACCCTTCAAGATATCTTCCTCCTCGCTAATCTCACTTGCTAATTGCTGCACTTC
The DNA here is from genome assembly GCA_030578595.1 of Saccharomycopsis guyanensis. Lineage (NCBI taxonomy): Eukaryota > Fungi > Ascomycota > Saccharomycetes > Ascoideales > Saccharomycopsidaceae > Saccharomycopsis > Saccharomycopsis guyanensis. The sequence continues at coordinate 620,450 of JAJMSQ010000004.1, forward strand.
TTGTTGCAATTGCAACCTCTTCCGCTCTAATTCTTTAATATTATCAGCAATAGCTTCAGCACTGCCACCGCTCAATTGTTCAAGCCGCTGCGATTCCAACTTGATTTTCCTGTTGATTGCCGCCAACAGTTTCTCCTTCCGCTTGTTGTCAGCCACAAAATCTTCTATTCTGCTTTCTATAACACTGATCTGATTACCCATAGAATTCATTCTGTCTCTGAACTCACTGGCTTCAGCTACTAAAGATTCAGACTCCTTCTCCACTTCCTGCCGAAGAATCTCTATCTCTCGCTGATCCTTGGCTATCTTCTCCAACTCGTCTTTGTTCTCATCTATAAGAAGTTTGGTATCTTCAATCTGCTCACGTAATTGAGCCTCTTTCAGTTTGAGAGTGGCAATATCCGCTTCCTTAGTCACAATTTGTAACCAAATAAGTTTCCCAGATAAAGCCTTCTTGCTGTCCCGTAAACTTCTAGACTCATGGAACTTCTTGTATGTTGCTTTAGCTTTCTCTGCATCTTGCTTCAAAGCATGTATTGTCTGGTTTCTCATATCAATTTCCTGGTGGATTTTGCCTAATTGACTGTTCGAATGCATGTACTCATTGATCGCTTGCTCCATTTGAATACCTTTCATGAAAAACAGATACTTGTCTTCATCAGTACTACAAGCTAAGAACGTTTTGGCAGCCCCTTGAGATAAGAAAGCCAACGGATTGTTGATGGTGATACCGAAAAACTCAAGCATTGCATCAAGATCGGCTTTCTTTGTAGAAACGGTTTTCATAGCGTCGGACTTCAAAAAGTAACCAGATACACCATCTACTCTGAGGATCCGTTCCACCACTATTCGTTTGCCGTACTTTTCAGGTTGAAATGCATATTCGCCTTCGTTTCTAAACGAGATACTGATTTTCGCGGTATTAGTTCCTCGCTTGATCAAATCTTTCAAGTTCTTTCCACGATCTGTCTCGTTTGCCTTACAACCCAATCCAACACTGATACTTGTCAATATAGCACTCTTGCCACTTCCATTACGACCAATGATGAAATTCAACTGCGGGCCAAGCGTTAGTTCAAAATAGTCATGGCACATGAAGTTCTGTAAGATGATGGTATCTATAATACCGGACTCTGCAGCTGACCGATCATCGTCATCCTCTACTTCTGGTTTCTGAGACTCTTCGAACCCTGCTCTTTTAAAATCTTTCCTGCTGAGAGATGTATGCTGTGAGAATGCTGTTTCTATATCAAGCTGCTTGTAATTGCTGCTTCCAAGTCGTCGTGCAACTGCTTCAGGATGTCCCGAAGGCGTCTCACTAATTGAGGTGTGCATATCAGATAACTAAATGAGAAAAAACGAAATGTTCAAAAATCACAGCAACATCAATAAAGAAACCGGCCTAACAAAAATAATCGAGAACTATGTGGAAATCAAAAACAATTCACAAAAAGACCCAAGACGTATTGTAGGTTGTGTTTGTATTGTGTTGTGGTTGTAGATAAATATTTCAAATCATCTCAAAATAACGCGCAAGAATCTGATCTCTGGCGTCGGCAGGGTAATATTGGAAATATGTGCTTGCCACCATGATCAAGGTTAGTAGTGAGCAGTAACCAGAACACCACCAGTGACCAACCATGACGATTTTTTATCCTGTTTCAGATCTTGAGTGGTCAGAGAAAGAGTTATTTTCAAAATTCAGTAGTTCCAAATTGATACTGCCAACGGTTGGGTTTGCCAATGTTCCTCAATTAGCAGTGGATCTTCTAGTGGTGAACTTGAAGGCAGTCAAGGTTGGTCGTTTACTGCACCATCATTTGTACCCGTTTCTTTCTCCTGAAGACAAGGGGGTAACTACCAGCACAGGGTCTGCAATTGTGATGGCTGAGTCTGGAGCTGGGGTGTCTACTGGATTGGAAGTGTTCTATAGTGAAGAGCATAGTATTACGTTATTGGTACAGCGATCAGCTATACTTCCAGGGTACAAGAAACCGTTCTTACAAGAGGTGTTATTGCCGTTTATGACTACAATTGGCAAGTTCAAAGAAGTGGTGATGCTCTGTTCTAGAGATGCTGGTAGCTTTGAGGCACAATCTGCTAATGCTCCATTTGCTGCATACTATTCATTGAGTTGGATGGAGAGACTCAAAGACCTCAAACTCGACGACAAGCAACAGACCATTGGTGAATTCAAAGACCTGATGGTGGAAATCATGGTGAAACTACAAGATTCTTCAAACGATTCGTATGCACTCGACAAGATCACTGCATTTGTGGTGTATGTATTTGAGGGTGACAACTTCCAAGACGCCATGTTCTATTACCAGAAAGTCGTCGAGCTACTTGAACTCAAATTGAAATCGGGTTCAATTGAAAAACCCATGTCATGGCTTGGTGTATATGGTGACCAGCCAGTGTCTGTCACGATGGAAGGAGGGATCTATTAGACCTGGATGTTTGCTATGAGGTAGGACCAAAACCCAGACAGCAGCAGCTGAGTGCCACCTGGGACATTGAAATCCTCAGTTGTTTGTTCTGTACCGGTAACCACACTTGGTACAGGTGTAGAACACAGTGGCACCTTCATCGGCCGACCGCAATTGTAACGTGTGGTAAGTCATCTCTTCATTGCCACATTTAGGACAAGTTTCCTCGATCGTGGCACCTTTGTCAGCAGACTGATCTTCTTTAGAAAGCAACGTTTTCACTGCCGACTTCTTCAATCTCAAACTCGACGGGAATGCGTCTTCATGACTCTTGGTTGACACTTTCAAACCAGAGAATGCTGTTTATAGTTAGTATTTACCATCTTTCATTGGCTCTCAACCATCCAGAACTCACCTTTAGCATCGTACTGTTTGTCACACAAATTGCAACTGACGGTCTTGTCGGCTCCTTTAGAGTCCAACAAGTTCCCACAGTCCACACAGAAGATTAACGATCCTACCACTGACATGCTACTGTTCCATCAAGCTACAGTTTTCATCTTAGACGAAAATTTTTTGATGGCATCTGCCGCGGCCTGCAGCCCCGTGCGCACCAGGAATCTCCCCCGAGGGTTGCGAGCCCCGCCCCGGCACCAATTACCCGTATACTCTCGGGAGATGCCATCACGCAATCCACCTGGAGGTTTTATCTTTTCAATTGATTCGCAACATATCAAAACTTGCTCGCAAAATGGTTAAAACTTTAGTGTTGATTCGTCACGGTTCTTCCGAATGGAACGAAAAGAACTTGTTCACCGGTTGGGTCGACGTCAAATTGTCCGAGACCGGTAGAAAAGAGGCTGCTAATGCTGGGAAGTTGTTGAAAGAGTCTGGTATTAAGCCAGATATCTTGTACACTTCGAAATTGAGCAGAGCCATCCAAACTGCCAACATTGCCTTGGAAGGTGCCGACCGTTTGTTCATTGACGTCGAGAGATCGTGGAGATTGAACGAGCGTCACTACGGTGATTTGCAAGGCAAGAACAAGGCTGATGCTTTGGAGAAGTTTGGTGCCGAATTGTTCAAGACCTACAGAAGATCTTACGACATCCCACCTCCAGTGATCAGCAACGACTCCGAGTTCTCTCAGGCCAATGACGAGAGATACAAGGATCTTGCTCCAGAGGCTCTCCCAAAGACCGAGTCCTTGAAGTTGGTCATCGAGAGAATGTTGCCATTCTGGCAAGACAAGATCGCCAAGAGCTTGATCGATGGTAAGACCGTTTTGGTTGTTGCCCACGGTAACTCCTTGAGAGGTTTGTACAAGCACCTCACTGGTATGTCTGACGAGGCTATCACTGACTTCAACATCCCAACCGGTATCCCATTGGTTTTCGAGTTGGACGACAGCTTGAAGCCAACCAAGGAGCCATACTACTTGGACCCAGAGGCTGCTGCTGCAGGTGCTGCTGCCGTTGCTGCTCAAGGTCAAAAGAAATAGGTGTATTAGTTGGTGGACAGGGGTAGAGCAATGTGATTGGTCATTAGTACCACGGCACACTATCGCTACACACCACCGCTAATGAGAATATTACAATTGATTTGAGTAATTCAGTAGATCATACGTAAGCAGCTAAAAATGTCGCAGGACTTTCCTTTGGAACGAGCTTGGGCGACGATTCTCGAGTATAACCTCCGGGTCTCGGTGTATGACTATGCAAAAATATGTATGGTGCTGTATAGATCATGTGAATTAGCAGGACTTCTTAGCAAGACCATATAAACCAACCATAACAGTGGAATAAAATGTGTTTTGGAATATAAATTTATTCTATGATAACTGTTTTAGATTCAAAATAGTCAGTAAAGTTGTCAGAAGACTCAAAAACAGTTGATCCAAGCACTGTCGCGTGCACGCTGCACTATCGTACCTCAGCTAGCTGTCGTATACCCAAAAAAAAAGAACGAAATTTTCTTGATACTTATTGTATACCTCATCAGGCACAATAAAAATGACCAACTCCAGCTATGACGAACTAGTGAAAGGTCTTACGGGCGCAGCTGTTTTGGAGAGTTTTCCAGACGTTATCCCACTTAACAAAGTTACGGGGTCTGCTTCCAGTGATGAGAAGCTTGAGAAAGACACTGAAGAGTTCAAGGGCCATGACGAAGAGCAAATCCGTCTTATGAACGAGAACTGTATTGTGGTCGACTACAACGATAAAATGATTGGAGCAGGCACCAAGAAGCTTTGTCATTTGATGACCAACATCGAGAAGGGGTTGTTGCACCGTGCGTTCTCGTTGTTTTTGTTCAACGATAAGAACGAGCTCTTATTGCAGCAGCGAGCCACCGAGAAGATCACTTTCCCAGACATGTGGACCAACACATGCTGCTCGCATCCTTTGAGCACTCCTACTGAGATGGGAGACGTCCACACCGAGGTGCCAGAGGCAGCTTTGGCTAGTGCTGCTCAAGGTGCCAAGAACGCTGCCTACAGAAAAGTGGACCACGAGTTGGGAATCAGACACCTCGACATTGGCAAGATCGAGTTTCTCACAAGAATCCACTATAAATCTCCAAACCCAACCGACGAGAAATGGGGAGAGCACGAGGTCGACTATATCTTGATCACCAAGCAGAACGTCGAATTGAACATCAACGAGAACGAGGTCAGAGACTACAAGTGGGTGTCAGAAGAGGTGCTTAGAGAGATGCTCGAAGACAAGAACCTTGTGTTCACTCCATGGTTCAAGTTGATCTGTGAGAATTATTTGTTCAAATGGTGGGCTGAATTGAGATCAGGCAAACCATTATCTAGCAATGCTGATCTCCATCATTTGATTTAGAAGCGACCAAGGAAGTAGGTCTCAAGAACATCTGCTAGAGTTTGTTTTCGTTGATGCTCTTTGATTTAATATAGTCATTAATTGTTTTCAAATAAAAACGCACATTTGTTGAGAGGTGTAGGTTTTAGTCGAGCGTGTTTATTTGGCTGTCATATGTCTTACTCATGCCAGTTGGGTTGCCAAGTGAGAGCCAAGTACGAAGAACAATTTTCCGTGAGTCAAACGCTATTGAAATAAAGTTGAAGAACGGTAAACAAAAAAGAACAAGGGTGATAACAAAGAGAGGTGGTGTTTGTAATGTTCAAGCTTCAAATATATATGGATGGCGAAAAGGATCTTGATATTCACGCTTAGGTGAGCAATGCCTAATGAGTTATTTAGCTTACTTTTCACGGCTCTTGCTCTGCATATAAAATCATAGACAGAATACATCATAATTCTAGAAAATCACACTCATACAGTCTCGGCCAATTACTTTCTTTTCACTCCTCAATTCATTTCATGAATCCGCCCCACATTCTCACTAAAACACCTTTACTCCACACTTTCTTTTTCACTAGCTTTGCTGTCTCCTCTTTTCACTTGGCTTTTGACTTCAGTATTTCATTCTACACCTTGTCTCACTTTGACTGTTCACTCCACACTTTCCATAACCCCACTATTACTCCACTTGACGGTAAACTACGAGTTGCTAGATTATAGAGGTTGCCTCGCGTAAGAGATTAATTAGAAGATCGCTTGTAACGGTGAGCTCTCGTCAACTATGTTTCTCACAGAAATAATCTTTGTGCTTGGCCATTCCAACACCCACTTACACTCTTCCACAAAGGGCAAACCTATTTCTCGCAACTCAGACCTGCTAATGTCTCATCAAAGTCAATTTTCATACTTCCGCATCTCAGTTCTTCATTGTACCGATACATACTTTTCATCTCTCCACATTTCTTTGCTGTGTTTTTTGCAAGCCTCTTTAACTCACACCCACCACTTACTCCGCGCGTATTGCTCTTACGCACACATCTAACTTGTGTTACACTCTGCCCTTGCATCTGCTCACATTACTGTTCCTACACTTTATTCCTGTGTAACGCTTTCACTCAATATTTCTAAGAGCCATCCATACACCAGACTTATAATGCCAGGCTATAATAATAACATGCTTCCTTCACAATAAAATACACCTCATACTCTTATATCTTCATCCTTCGAGTTACTTTCCCATCCCTACCTCATATCCTTCACTTACGCGCTCACGCATTTATATTCTCGTAATCTCCTCCAATACGCCCACTTACACATCCTAGCAACACATACTTGTACATGTTACCTCCTAACACCTATTAACGCCCATCCATACATCATGCTTGCACTTAGTATATTCCCTGTTACAACCTTACACCCACCTATTCATCTTTACACCACAACATCCTTACGTCTCTCCTCAAAATACTCAAGCAACATAAACCTGTACACCAACAAGCTGTTCATCTGACTACTCAGACTAAGATACTAAGATACTAATATACTAAGATACTAACAAACAGTCACATTTATTCCATTATACCCTGCCTCACTAAATCCAACCTCTGTCTGACTCCGAATTGTCTTATTCCATCACTCTCTCTCCATCACTCTTCAATAATAGGAAATCCACTCCAGGCCGTACCCGTCATGCATGCCATGCCACCCACAGTCACCGGCCTGTACCTCACACCCAGCCTGGTCCCGGGTAACCCAAGACAAAAACTTGCCCACATTTCAGGCTGGGGCATTCCCAACAACGGGGTTGTTTATTTCACGAGGAACCTGATCCTGACACCGAGACCCATTAGGCGGGCCGACATTTCAATTGGTTGCTAGGGTTTGCATTACTAGCCGCGTGGTTTTGGATTTATTTTGTGTTTGAGCGTTTGATTTTCCCGCCCTCCAATGTCTGACCATCCACTGACAAGCCAGTTCCAGGACGAGGCTCCTGGTGCTGGTGCCACAGCACTGCAGACGTCCGAAACGGGCGACGTCAGTGTCCAACCGTCCCTCAAGACCGAGGGTTCCAAGTCTGCCATCCAGGATCTTAGGATGTCCGACATTAGCAAGTCGATCACTGACTTGAGTTTGAACAACAAGTCTGCCTCGATGATGAGCATCGACGGTGCGGGCGACGACAAGCCAGAAGGCCAGCTGTCGACGTTACGCCGCAAGTCGACCCTTATTTTGACCGAGGAAGCTGAAAACGCTTTGTACGAGGCTCGTCAGAGTCATAAGGCCCAGAAGGAGAAGGAACTGTCGGAGCAGGCCGACACTAACCGGGCCAAACTTCCTGCCAACACCCAGTTGTACCCGATGGAGATCAAGTGGATCCAGGGCGGCACCAAGGTGTATGTGACCGGTTCGTTTACGGGCTGGACGAAAATGATCAAGTTGAAGCAGTTGGACAAGGACAAGGAGTTTGCGATCAAGTTGAATCTCCCAGTGGGGACCCACCGGTTCCGGTTTGTGGTCGACAACGAATTGCGGTTCAGCGACTATCTTCCTACGGCTACGGACTCGAGGGGTAATTTTGTGAATTATATTGAGATTTTGGACAAGCTTGGCGACGAAGTACCAGAGCCTGAACCTGTGGCCAAGGAAGAAGAGCCTGGGTTTGGGAAAAAGAAAAGTTTCAACCAGCTACGGTCTCAGAAAGACTCGAAGCTTGGCTTGACCCAGGACGACGATGATATGGGCAACGGGTACTCTCGATTACATGACAAGTCGATGATCAGCAACGCCTCCAGCCACCCTCAAGATTTCCTGTACACCTCGACGATCCCGGCGATCTTCACCGACCCTCAGGCAATGGAACGGTACTACTTGACGTTAGACCAGCAGAACCGCAGCAGCGGCAGCAGCAACCAGTGGCTCATTCCACCACAGCTCCCGCCGCATTTGGAGAACGTGCTTCTCAACAACCAGCAGCAGCACACCGCCGAGGGCGGCTTCAACAAGGAGATCAACGCCGGAGGCTCGTTGCCTATCCCTAACCATGCCATCTTGAACCATTTGGCCACCACCAGCATCAAACACAATACTCTTGCAGTGGCCACCACCGTCCGATACAAACGCAAGTATTTGACCCAGATATTATACGCTCCGTTGCAGTGATATACCATAAAACCCAAAAATACACGTCCCTCCTACTCCCTGTCCCACTGGTCGAACCATTGCAAGCTCCCGAGAAGCTCGAGCATCTCGCTGCTGTCGGCGTCGCCTCTTGTAGCATGTGTATATGTCTGGCTGTCGTCTAAGGTGATCGGAGTTCCAAGCTCGCTGTTCTGGTTCAAGATAAACTCATGTAGCACGTTGTCTTCCGGGAACGTGCCTTGGAACGTATCTAGATCGACCACCGAGTCTGTGTCTGGTTTTGGCACTGCGTTATTGATTCCAAACTGTGTGAACCGTTCGGCATTGACATCGCCTGATCCATGGTCTATGTATGTGGACAACCCTGCAGTGATCTGGTGGTTTCGAAGAAGCATCATATGATTCAACACTTTCAACACCCAGAGGATTTCCTTACACATTTTCACTTTGTCCTGGTACGATACTTGGTACAACTTGTCGTTGACTACCACTAGATTGTCACCTCCTCCTTGGACCTCTTTGTAAATCGGAGATCTGAGGATTGTCAAGAAGTTGATCACCTCGACGAAATTACGTTGGGACGTGGTAAGATGAAGTCCTCCGTTGATAAGCGTCAAAGAAGAAATTCCAATCATCAAAAGTAAGGTCAAGGTCAAGTACCATGGTGTTAGAAGTAAGTTGTTACTGTGGATGTCTCGCATGACTGCTAGTACTTGAGCAAAGTTAGACAAGATCTTCTCATAGTTGTGAAAGTCAACGTCTCTGTTATACCCACTGTTGGCAAAGATATTAACTTTGTTGACAAGAGGATACAAAGCTTTCATTTGAAGTGCAATGTACACCTGGTAGTAGTGAAGTTTCAATTGAGAAAGAACCATAGCACTTGTCTTTGAAGCACCAAACTCAAATTTATGAAAATCATCACTTTTGTAGTACTCAGCCGAGCTGGTTTCCCAGATATTACTGTCTTTGCACCAATTCTGCCATATACTTAGCTCGTTCTCCACTAGCTGATAATCAAAGTTGAGCAAGTCTTGGTTCTCATGGACTTTGAAGAACTGTGACCGTTTTGATATCACTGCAAGTTTTATCATTGCAAGAGCAGGAACCGTGAGCCAATCGTCAGTCTCTTCTTCAAAGTTCCAGCTTGGATATGTGAGACTCACTGCCAGATCGTCTATAAGGTAGTTCTGTCCGTTCTGGAGACCGAACAACTTGTCCATTGTATAAACACACCAGAAGATTCGTTTTGCCTTGACTTGCTCGTACTGACTGGCCAACTGCTTGGACGGCACCGCTATGTAATAGTCGATGGCCATTCCCTTGATCATCCGCACTGCGTTGGAGAGTGCATAGTAAGACGACAGTCTCTTGTAGACCACACGGAGATAGAAGAAGATCAAGATCCAGCCCTGAATCAACTCAAACGACTCCCAGTGGAACGAGAGCTTGGAGATGATCTCGAACGAGATCTCGAAGAGTTGTTCCTCAAGCCCAAACTTGTACTTCTGGTTAAGCGAGAACTCAGTAAATCGCAACGAGATCGCGTATATAAGATACAAGATGGCAATGAAAAGGTTGTTGTAGTTTCTGTCGGAGTCGTCGGAACCGTGGGGGTCAATGGACGCCACGCTGATGTTAGAGAGGTATTTCTCGTACTGTTGCAAGAAGAGTTTCTTGTCGACTATAACAAACAACGGGTTGATCTCAATAAGAAAATAATTGACAAGGTACCTGGACAAACGGGGGTTATCAGCCAAGAAGTATTTCCAGTTCTTGTCTCTGAAATGAGACACAAGCTCGCTGTTGAAGAAGTTGCTAGACTTGATGTAATGAGACCCCAGCATGTTCCAGCCATAGAACTGGACTCGAGGCTTGACGATCTTAGCTTTGTTCTGTTCATTGAGCGATTCGTAAAGGAGATTGGACAATTCTTCTACGAGGATGTTCTGGTCGGTGCGGATGACCCTCCATTTGAGCTTGGAGAACAAGTAGATCTCCTTGTCGGTTGTAGCAGTGACACTGGGCATAGCGGAAGGAACCATTGAGTGGTTGGAGGAGGCCAACAAACTTTCCAAGCTGCGGACCTTGTTCTCCAAGTATTTCAAGTAGCTGCCGTCGTTCTTGCCAGGTCCCGAACTCTGTGCTGACCCTGTGCCTGAACCACTGGCACCGTTGGAGGCATACAGGCAGGTGTTGCCGTGCTTGCTACACGAATGGCACGGGTTCAAGCCGTCGCATTTCACTTTCTGACGTTTGCATCGGTCGCAGGCCCGGTCGACACGGACCCTGTTTTTCGGGTCGACAAGTGCTCGTTTACGAGTCTTGGTGCTCATCTGGATCTCAGTAGCAGAGTGTGCAGTTGGGGTCCTCACCACTCGGTCTGTATTTTTCGGGCGACCCCACAGACTTGATTATGCATAATTTCGCCGGACAGAACACCTTGGACTCAGTTGCTTACCCCATGAAATCACTACTTATCATCAATCCCAACAGCTCAGAGTCGGTGACTGAGTCCATGAGGAAACTCATTGACCCGCTTGTGTCGGGATCAGTGGCCGTGGACTATTTCACTGGTCCTAGCAACGCTCCTGCTGAGATCACTGACTCTGACACCGCGCAACTCTCTTGCGACGCTTGCTTGCCTGAACTATCCAAGATAATCGACAAGTACCAAGGAGTATTGGTGTGCTGCTACTCGAAACACCCTCTCGTTCACAGTCTTGGCAAATTGACCGACGCTTATGTCTCAGGAATATTCGAGTCTTCGTTGGTGACTGCTGTCCGTTACTTTCCTAAACCGTTCATCATCTTCACCTCTAACGAATCTTGGGTACCTATTCTTGACAACTCAGTGAAACAATTCTTTGGCAACACCGACATCCCGTATTTCAAAGGAACATTCTCAAGCAAAGTCAATGTGCTTGGACTCCAGAACCCTGAAAACTTGAAGAAGATCATTGCCCGTATCGCAAAGCTTCTTGATAAGAACCCTGAGGTCAAGGTGGTGCTTCTTGGATGCGCAGGGTTCAGTGGACTAGAAGTTCGGTTTGCCAAAGAATTCCCAAAAATAACCTTTGTCGACAGTGTCAGCAATGGTTTCAAGCTTACAACCACGTTCATGTGAGGTGGCAGTGTGTGTTTGCATCTAAAAGTTCTGAAAAGTTAGTGGTCTCATTAGTAATCGGATCATGGTTTGTTTTTGATATAGCTATTCATATTTGATTAGGTTAGGAGTTTAGCTTGTGGTGTTTTGTAGGACTTTGGTTTGGTTCTGTGAGATGTAGTGGTGGGAGTATGTGCCAGTGTAGTCTACTACTGAGTCTGCTACTGTGTAGATTTCCCTGGCTTATGATGTGCAGAACTACTTTACTAGTCAGCCGCATTCTTCTTTACAGTCAATTCATTCCGTCAACAAATGAAGAATTCATTCTGGAATTTGAGAATCAAACACACTCGGGAATGTCACTCTGTGTGTTCAATGCCACTTTCAGTGATAATTCATCCACTGCTTACACTACAAGTTCACGAATCTATTTCGCTGCGTAAGAATCTGTCTGGAGAAACCACTATACGGCCGTCAAAATCTCATTACTACCCCCTTACACTCAGACCATCTCCCCTGTGATCAAACAACACAAGAAGCCGATCAATGCATTACACAAACCCCATGTCTTCTGTTCAAACCTACATTATGAATTGTATTGAATATTTACTGTTTGTGCCTCTGTAACAAAATACAAAATTCATAGTACACCAACAAATCCACTCACACAGTTTTACCAACGTTGAACAAATAACCAGTTACTTGTAATCCAGTGCATGCATGTCAAGCCACTAGCATCAGGATCTAGCGCAGTAAGATGGGGCACCAAAGTGCCATTCCCTTCCTCCTACAGCGACACAGCTCACGACACAAAATAAGGCGACCGAGACGTGGTTGACTCCACAGTCTTCTGTTTTCGCAATTTCACAATCACTGGCTTGAAAGACGGAAAGTAATCTTTGTAAGCCTTTGCTGCTGCCCCTACCAAAGTATCATACTCGGCTTTAGTCGTAGGCAACTTGCGTGCCATATCTCGAAGAGTCTCATCAGTATAAATCGATGAACTGCTTCTCATTTTATATTCAGCCATAAGTTTTGCTCGTACTGCTTTCAAACGATCAAAACACTTCAACGTATACTCGTCTGGTTCGGCACCATCATTGGGCAAAGTAATCGGCGTTGCTACTCGTGGTTTACTAATAGGACCAACCGCCATTGCTCTCACTGTACTTGTTTTGGTTGGTTTCTGGGTGGTTTTGGCCTTTCCTTTCAGTTTCTGAGAACTCGTAGCCTTCACATTCTCATTGATTGATGTCTGCTTCAAGTAAGCTCGAGCAGTAGTAATCTTTGGTACGGTTGTATTTTTGGAAGCACTTGGTTTCTGTCGAGCTTTGGACTTGCCTGCATCGCGCACACCAGAATCATCCTGAACCGTGATATTGAGCTTCTGTTTATTATTCAACAATGGCTGACATTTCACGTAGTTCATTCGCACATAGTTGTTTGCGAACCCAGACTTGTTCAACACCGGATACTCTTCAATTAGCTGAAGAGTGACAAGATGAAAGAAGATCCGTTGCAAATGGTTTCTGTCCAAATTCTTGCCCATGCCATGTTGAGGCAACTTATCATGGCCAGCAGCAACGATCTTCCCTGATTTCGAACCTCGATACACATCTTGACAGTAAAGAAACGTCACATTCTGACTCTGGATTCTTCCAATCAAGTCGACGATATTCTTTGCATCTTCAGTGACGTCTTTGGTTACTGAATTGGAAGTGTTGTTAGCAACACAGTTGTCGCAACTTTTATGACAATCTTTCTTGTCAAACGACTCGTTAAAGTATTGAAGAACTTGATGACGACGACAATCTGTCAGGTTCTCACAGTACTGGATCACTTGTTTTAACTTATTCAAATGTTTCTCCTTGGATGCTGCATCGAGTTCTTTATCTTTATTTATAAGGTTGATCAACATCCGAGCATCTTGATACGAGTAGAACAATATACAGTCTGACGGTTTACCGTCTCTTCCTGCTCTTCCAGTTTCTTGATAATACCCTTCTAATGTTCGAGGCAAGGTGGCATGTATCACAAACCGAACATCGGGCTTATCAATACCCATCCCAAATGCAATAGTGGCACAAATAACTCTGACCTCGCCCAGCTGCCACAATAATTGGATCTTCAACCGTTCCTCTGGGTTCATACCTGCATGGTAGAACGCAGCAGTGACACCCTGAGACATCAACTGCTCTGAGATTTGTTCACATGACATCTTAGAGTGACAGTAGATGATACCAGTCAAACCTGAGTATTTGTTATGGATCAAGTTCTTAATCTCATCAACAAAAAATCGCTGTTTCTTTTGAAGCTGGTAAAACAAGTTGGTTCTGTTGAAACTCTGTTTGAAGAACTCCGGGTTCTGCATCCCAAGATTATGCACAATGTCCATTCTCACATGTTCATTGGCAGTTGCAGTCAATGCAATGATTGGGATATCAGGATACGCTTCTTTGAAATATTTCAAACTCTGGTAATCAGGTCGGAAATCATGACCCCAAGAACTGACACAATGTGCTTCGTCCACCACGATTCTCGCCAACATGTTCTTGTCATATAGTTTTCTAATAGCCCCTTTCGCCTGGTTACTGGCATTGATCATTTCAGGTGAAAGATACACTAGGTCAAGCAACCCATTCACAAACAAACTGAAAGTTTGTCGACGTTCCTCGGCAGAACCTTTCGAATTAATATATGTTGCAGAAACGTTCTTTTCTTTCAAATGCTGGACTTGGTCCTGCATCAACGAGATCAATGGAGAAATCACAATAGTGGTTCCTTGAGTTTTCCCAGATTTCACTACTGCAGGCAATTGGTAACATAAAGATTTACCTCCACCAGTAGGCATAAGCACAAACACGTCAGAGCCATTCAAGGTGGCGTCAATTGCTTCCAATTGATTTGGACGGAACGACTGCAACTTGAATACTTGGTTAAGTTTCTGGTACACTTCTTTCGTCCAGGGATGAGTGACTGTGAACTCTGTGTCATCAAACGGTTCATCGAGGATATCAATTAGCTGCTGACTGTGTTCCAATTTAGGTCCAGCGACATAGTTCTCTGAGATAATTATATCATCTAGATCGTCTTCGTCTTCAGAAAGAACATTAATGATCTCACGCTCGTCGTTGAAATTCGAGTCGTTCACTTTAATGAACCCCAAAGAATCGTCCTCGATAGCACTGTCATCACCGTCATCAATATCTATTAAATCAGGCTCGTCATCGTTTTCTATTTCGTCATTAGAATCCTGTAAATCTTGGAACTCGCGTCTAACTTCTGAGCTTGCAATTTGTTCTTCCTGCGACTCGTTGTCATCAGTGTCGGTGAAACTGCCATCACTCAAGAACCCAGAATCCTCAGCATCATCAAGGAACGCCTTGTCTTGAGTATTCATTTCTTCTTCACGTTCGTGTTCTGGAGTAAGAAGTAGCTCCGAGTTGTTCATATCGTCGACCTGGTTCTTAGGTCGCTGGTTCTCTTTGTTCTCGATTGTCACATCGTTCTGGAAACTACTAGCAATCTCAAACTGCGACTCATGATCAGATTCATGAACATCACTCCTCGTTACCAAATCATCATTGACTTCTGTTAACACAATCGGATCTTCCATAATGAGATCCTGGTCTTCATGTCTCTCGACCACACTTTCAACCACTTGAGTACTCAGTGATTTTATACCTGCCAACTCTCGTTTCAACTTGGCAATGCGACCATCAAGCACTTTAACTTTCTCATCCAATTCCTTATTCTTGCGTATCTTGTCGTTTTCTGATAAGTTCTTCGACATAAGATTATCAGCTTTGGTACCCATGTACATCACCTTGAGTTCTAGCAGATTGATCATCTCTTCTTGGAGAACCACCACTCGTGCCTTACCAATTGTCGACCCCACTGAACCAGGAATAGTGCTTGTTACTAAATCTTTCTTGGGCTGCGAGTTACGTTGCGGTTCAACAGGTACTTCACGATTCGCTGACGCCAGAGGTTGCTCATTGCTCAGCTGGAATGATGGTGGTCTGACAATACTATGAGCCAAACGCAGAGTCTGCTGCAGAGAAACCTTAGGTCTCTTTGATAGAACATTGGCATTAGTCAAAGGCTCAAGCGGGTTACGGTTTCTTTTTTTCTGTGATCCTTGATGGTCAGTCCTGGTGATGAGTAGATCATCCAATGCAGCATCCATACTGTCATTGAACTCGTCTTCCTCTTCCAATTCTTGACCAAACGTCAAATCTATCACCTCAGCAGCTTTAGTCGTTGAGTCTGTATTGGTCCGTACTTGATGACTTTGTTGGTCACTCGTCAATGGTAATACTCGAGGAGCTGTTCTGGTCATCGCATTGAGTGATGGTGTCTGTCTTGATTCGGTTCTCAACACCTCAATAACATTAGGTCGAAAAAATAAAACTTGGCCAGGCTGGACTATATTGGCATTTGTATCTGCCAACCATGTTAAATGTTGTGCTAGGTTGTCCTTCATTGCAATAAAGGCATCTCTTTGTTGGTGTTTACAGCTTGAAGAAAATCACCAAATCCACACGCGTTGAAAATCCGCGACTGTTCGAACTGTATGCAGGTCTCTGGTGCAGTGTAGTAGTATAGTCAGAAATACACTCAACAATACACAAACTACACTGCTTCAAACTAGTTGAAAATAAAACAATAACGAGTAATCAGCTGCTGGAAACCCAATAAGTTTATTAGAAACTCAATATTTTATATTCTACTAACAAAAACTTGTACACTGTATAGTCCCTTTCACTGTATCATGTGACCACGAGACTCAATTGTTTTCTGAATTTCACAACTAACAGCTCCACAACCAAACAGTACTTGTGTGTCTGTCACCGTCAGAGGAAATCAATCGACCAAAATGGCACCTCCAGTCAGTTCCATCCCGACCTCCAACTCGTTGTGGTCTCCGCTTGAGACTGTCAAGGATGCCGGTGAGTCGTTGGGGATAGCCAACCTTCCGAACGAGGTTGCAAACGTTCTTGCCATGGACATCGAATATAGAATCTTCCAGATTGTTGAGCAGGCTCTCAAGTTCATGCGCCATTCCAAGAGAAAGACCTTGTGCACCAGAGACATTAACAAGGCATTGAAAGTTCTCAATGTCGAGCCTTTATATGGTTACAATGTGTCGCGACCGCTTAACTTCAAGCAAGCTTTGGTGGGTCCTGGACAGACCTTGTACTATATTGATGAGAACCAAGTAGATTTTGAGAAGTTGATCAACAGTCCGTTGCCTAAGATTCCACGACTTACACGGTTCACTGCTCATTGGTTGGCGATTGAAGGAGTGCAACCTAACATCCCACAAAACCCGTCAATTGCCGACATCACAGCACTTCCAGCATCAGAGAGAGGGTCGATGCAGAACTTGATTCTCGACAGCAATTCTGCGCTTGACGAGGTGCCTAAGGAGGAAGACTCTGCTCAGAACATCAACGGCAACACCAAGTCGTTTGAGAACAACTTGCAGATCAAGCCGTTGGTGAAACATGTGATCTCCAAAGAGTTGCAGCTATATTTCAACAAGATCATCCAGGTGTTGTCGTCGTCGCCTAACAACAACCCTGAGTTCGAGCACTTGCAGAGCTCTGCTCTTGTGTCGTTGAGATCCGATCCTGGTCTCCACCAGCTTGTGCCCTACTTCATCCAGTTTATCTCCGAAACCATAACCAACAACTTGAGCAACATCCCGCTCTTGCACCTCATGCTCGAGTCCATATACTCGTTGCTCTTGAACGAGAACATATTCCTCGATCCGTACATCCACTCGTTGTTGCCATGTATCTTGACGCTATTGCTTGCAAAGAAGATTGGCAAACTTCCAGAAGCAGAAGTAGGCAACGACAACATAGAACAGTACCTCGAGCAGGTGTTGGCTATCCGGGGGTTTGCTGCTACATTGCTTGATCTTATTTTGAAGAACTACGGCAGTAACTACAATTCGCTTAGATCAAGAGTGGCACGTACCTTGTTGAAAGCCTTGTTGCAGTCCAGTATGAACGACAGCTCGTTGAACAAGACAGAAGACAGAGAAACTCCAGACAAAGAGGATGGCGACAACGAGTCAACCGAGCAGGTCAAACACAACATGGCACGGTTATGCCAGAAGAACTTGCGTAAGAACTTTGGAAGTTACTACGGTGCAATCATTGGTACCAAGAAACTTGGCAATGAAGTGATCCGGTTGCTTTTGCTTGGCAACTTGAAGGTCTGGTCGGAGTTTGTGTTCTATGATGAAGAGCAGGAAGATGTAGAGATGGGCGATGGTGAGTCTCATGAAGACACTGTCAAGTCAGACAGAATAGCTAAGATAGTGAAACGCGAGAAAGAGATCTTGATCACCTCGGTCATAGACGCTTTGAGAGAGTTGAAAAAAGATGCTGAGGGGAAGAAACTGGGTTCGCAGTCGGAAGAAATGAAAGAAAAGCTACGGCAGACTATAGGTTCTGACTTGGCAGAGGAGGTTTTGAAGGAGGCAGATGGAGGAAAGATAGTGGATGGGATATTTTTTGGGGAGTTGGATGGGTAGCTGGGGGGTAGAGGAGGTTGCCGTTTGAAGTAGTCACTTGTTCGTGATACAGTAGATAAAAGATGTCAGTTGACATAGTTACCGGTTGAAGTTGATGATAGTATGTACCAATAGAAAAGTATGTTATCAAGTAACCAATGTAAATGGGAAATAATGAAACTTAGTTTTAATACAGAGATTACAAAGATCATGATATTTTTTTTGGTTCTAGAGTTCTGAAAGGGCCAATATTTTAAGGCTCCGTGGAGCAGAATATTATTCACAGTGTAAGGTCATATTGTGGGAATTGAAACTTGCTTGAAAATTAAGTAGCAGAAAGCACACCACATAATGTATCACGCTGATAAACCAATGAAACTTCACAGAAAAACCCCAAAAACTCCCATAAAACTAATCGCATCCCTTCTTCTCTGTTCAGTCCAATAAGAACAAAGTCCAGCATTTCAAATCATCAAAACTAAAACTTTATCATTATTGTCTTAAGACACCTGAGTAGACTCCAAGGTATATTATCTGGGCTGCATGTACCAACCTGGCGGGTCATTATAATGAGTCAGACGGAGGTACTTGAATGGACCGGAGTTTTTCACCACCAGTTCAGCCCAGTTGTTTTTTCTTCTCAGTGAACAATGGTTAAGAAAGTGTTGTTGTTAGGATCCGGGTTTGTTGCCAAGCCAACTGTCGACATCTTGTCGCAAACCGAAGGCGTCGAGGTCACGGTTGCTTGTCGTACCTTGGAGAATGCTAAGAAATTGGCAGGCTCCACTGCCTCTGCTATCTCTTTGGATGTCAGCGATGCTGCTGCATTGGATGCCGAGGTTGCCAAGGTCGATGTTGTGATCTCGTTGATTCCTTACACTTTCCACGCTGCTGTGGTCAAGTCTGCCATCAAGAACAAGACCAATGTCGTCACCACTTCTTACATCTCTCCAGCCTTGAAGGAGCTTGAGCCAGAAATTAAGAAAGCAGGTATCACTGTGATGAACGAGATTGGTTTGGACCCAGGTATCGACCACTTGTACGCAGTCAAGACCATTGACGAGGTCCACAAGGAGGGTGGAAAAATCAAGTCGTTCTTGAGTTACTGTGGAGGACTTCCAGCTCCAGAAGACTCGGACAACCCATTGGGTTACAAGTTCTCGTGGTCTTCCAGAGGAGTGTTGCTTGCCTTGAGAAACCAGGCTCAGTACTGGAAAGACGGTAAGGTTGAGAAGATCGAGTCTGCTGACTTGATGGCTTCTGCCAAACCATACTTCATCTACCCAGGGTTTGCTTTTGTCTGCTACCCAAACAGAGACTCCACCACTTACAAGGAGCTCTACAACATCCCAGAGGCCGAGACCGTGATCAGAGGTACCTTGAGATACCAAGGGTTCCCAGAGTTTGTCAAGGTTTTGGTTGACATTGGGTTCTTGAAGGAGGACCCAATCCCAGCCTTGAGCCAAGCTATCCCATGGAACCAGGCTTTGGCTGCCGTGTTGGGAATCGATTCGACCAAGAAAGCCGACTTGATTGCTGCCATTGAGTCCAAGACGGTGTTCCCATCTGAGTCTGAGAAGGAGAGAATCTTGACTGGGTTCAACTGGTTGGGATTGTTCTCTGACAACAAGATCACTCCAAGAGGTAACGCTTTGGACACCTTGTGTGCCACTTTGGAAGACTTGATGCAATACGCCGACGACGAAAGAGACTTGGTTGTGTTGCAACACAAGTTTGGTATTGAGTGGGCCGACGGTACTACCGAGACCAGAACTTCCACCTTGGTCGACTACGGAGTCGTTGGTGGTTACAGTTCCATGGCCAAGACCGTGGGTGTTCCATGTGCAGTTGCCACTCTCCAAGTTCTTGATGGAACTATCAATGATGTTGGATTGGTTGCTCCACACAGTCCAAAGATCATCTATCCATTGATCAAGACCTTGAAGGAGAAGTATGACATTTACCTTACCGAGAAGACTTTGTAGGAGCTTTGAGGTGTTGATAGTGAATGCAAGAAGTATTTGAATATGCGTAGAATGTGTAGACTATGTGAACTGGGTAGTTCGTTTTGAGTGCTGACTGGTGAGATAGTACATAATTGGAAGATGCGCATGTATGACATAATTTGACAAGAGCAACGAGACAGCGAATACTGTGGAAGAACTCAACGAGTCTCTAAAAATAATGTGACAGAGGTAATGGTCTCAGTAATATTCAAAGAAATAACTCTTTTTTTTGAGTGACAGTACTTTAATTACTACCATTCAATTCCAAAGCTCTCTCCCAAAAAAGAGGGTCCACTGAATTCCCGATCTAGTGGCTAATGCAGGGTGTCAAGAAAACTCAAATGATTTCGTTCTCTATTGTACTTTGCATCTCAAGCAAATCATGGGCAATTGTTTCAGTGGATCTGCCGGAGCAGAAAAGGAAAAACCTCGGCCTCAGAGCAAACCAGTGAAACGTACTGGGGGTCGGACCACTGCCACTGAACCTATAAATGAGAAAATCGACCCGAAACAAGCAGCAGCCGAAGCTGCCCAAGTAAGTCTATAGCCCGAGGCTGTGGTTGTTACTGATGGTCTGGGGAAATGTGTCTGAGTGATTTGAGTCATTTCATTACTCTCAGTTTTAACAGCCAGCTTGGTCTTTTATTTTATATTCTCCTCCTCTTTACTAACATTAGAAACGTTTGCAAGCTAGTGAAGAAAGGGATTCAAGTGGATTGGCTAAGAAGCTTAGGGAAGATAAACGCAAGTCTACTTTTGTACAGCGGCGAGAAACAGCAGCAAGTAACTTGAGTGAACGACAAGCTCAGAAATTGGTTTTTGATTAGGTAGCAGTATAAATGATATACGAATATATATTGGAAGATATACTTGGTAGTAGATGAAAGTGTGAGAGACTAAATAGTAGTAATTAAGCAGTCGAAGAGATGGGCAGAGTAACCGGACATAGAGATCAGCAATCAGGTTTTAAGGTGAGCAGGTATTGGGCGGTCAAAGAAATAGGCAGGATGTAAGCGGCCAAAGTATAGGCGGCCAGCAGCCAGAGAGCCGCCTGAGTGTAAGCGACTAGCACCCACAAATTAGGCCGCCCACAGCCTGCGCCAATCAGCCATTCTCTATGCAGCTGTTTCAGTCTACTATTACAGTTTCCCATACTCCAGCTCACTCCGATGTCCACCAACTTACCTTTTAAATTTATAATCCCTATTTATTTCAATATCTCAATCTAACAATATTTCAATATTTCAACATCTCTCTAATCTATTTTCCTCTTTGTTCTACCCTCCCTCCGTCATTACTACCACCTGCAGACCCCCGTTCTATTGTCGGTGTCAGATGACTAGAAAATCAAACTGCCAGATTTGTTGCACTGCAAAGTCTACGTAGCTACACCGTTGACTCCAGCCCAGTTCCACCATGAAAATCTATGCGAAGACTGGCCAGCGGACCTTGGTGCTTGTTTCCGAGTCCCACTCGTTGCTCTTCAAGTCGGTCAACTCTTCCACGGGCCAGCCGAGAGTGTTCGTGGAAATGACCAAGTCGTCCGACTTGGCGGTGTCTGGTTTGAAGAGCTTATCACACTTGGACATCCACGGGTTCCTTGGTTTGCTTGAAGTACAAGACTTGGTGTTCTTGGTGACCATCACTTCGATGTCCCAGGTCGCTACTCCTTTAGACAATCAGACCATTGATAAGATCAAATGTGTCGAGTTCTTCTGCTTGAATTCGTCCAAGTACGACGATCTTACGCTCTCCAACTCCAACACAGCAACCGAAGTTCCTGGGTTCCTTGACGAGGCCGCCATGGACCCTCTGTTTGTGGAACATCCATGCAGTGACTTGAAGAAACTTCTTGAAGACGGCTCGTTCTACTACTCTACCAACTTCGATCTCACCAATAACCTCCAGACCAGAGGCGTGCATGACAACACCTTGAGCTTGGACACCTATCAAGACGAATACATGTGGAACTACTTCATGATGAACGAGATGATCCAGTTCCGCAACAAGTGCAACCCGGAAAACAGAACCATCTTGGACAACAACGGGTTCCTCACCACCGTGATCCGTGGGTTTGCCAAAACCCAAAAAGCCCAGGTGGCCGACCAGCACGCCAACTTGTCCATCATCTCCAGACAGTCCTGGAAACGAGCTGGTACCAGATACAACGCCAGAGGCACTGACGATGAAGGTAACGTTGCCAACTTTGTGGAGACAGAGATCATTCTCCATGTGTTTGACAAGATTGTGTGCTCGTTTGTCGAGATCAGAGGCTCGATTCCTGTGTTCTGGGAGCAAGATTCTCAGTTATCTCTTTCCACTCCAAGAGTCCAGATCACTCGTTCAAAAGAAGCTACTCAACCAGTGTTCCTCAAACATTTCTCCAACCTTCTTCTGAAATATAACACTGTTCATGTGGTGAACTTGCTCTCGAAGAAATCTACAGAAATTGAGCTTTCTCAACGGTACAAGGACCATATTGTGATGTCGCAGGAATCCAACGGCCCAGTGACAACTGAGAACACATTGTTGACAGAGTTTGATTTCCACCAGCAGACCAAGGGGGCTAACTATTCCTCCGCCACTCGTATTTTGAACTATCTTCATGACTCCGTAGAGAAGTTCGACTACTACTCGTACAGTTTCGAGCAGAAGAAAGCTGTCACAAAGCAACAGGGTGTGTTCCGTACCAACTGTTTGGATTGTCTTGACAGAACCAATCTTACTCAGCAAGTCATTGCCTCCGACATCTTGAAACTTGTTCTTGAAGACTACAATCTTCTTGTCAACAGAATGAAGACTGAAGAACTCCTTCAGATCCACAACTCGTTGTGGGCAGACAACGGAGACCAGATCTCCCAGATCTATACCGGAACCAACGCCTTGAAATCGTCGTTCTCTCGTTCGGGAAAAATGACCATTGGTTTGTTCTTGTCTGATGCTACCAAGTCGGTGACAAGAATGTACCAGAACAACTTTGTCGACAAGAACAAACAGATCACTATCGACACGCTTCTAGGACGTACTCCAGGACAATTACCTGTGATCTTGTACGACCCAGTGAACGAGAACGTCGAGAAGAGAATGAAAGAGATGGAAGACAAGTTCACCCATGAATCGGTCAAGTCTATTTACTGTGGTACGTTCAACTTGAACGGTAAAAGTCTTACCGAGGCTCCTACTGGTCGCGATGATTATGAGTCAATGTTGGAATGGCTTATTCCAGACCATAGTGCTTTCTATGGTGACACTCCTGATGTGTATATATTGGGATTCCAAGAAGTGGTTGAGCTCAATGCTTCCAATATCTTGAACTCTGACTACACCAAAAGCACAGTGTGGCAGAAAGTCGTGGGCAATTTGTTAGATAGTATTTCCCAAGACGTCAAGTACACTTTGATTCGAGCTGAGCAGATGACCTCGATGCTTATTCTCTTCTTTGCCAAATCGACGTTTGCCAACAAAATCACCCAGGTTGAAGGTTACGCCAAGAAGACTGGGTTGGGAGGAATTGCCGGTAACAAAGGAGCCATTGCCATCAGATTCAATATTGGGGCCACCAGTTACTGTGCCATCAACAGTCATCTTGCTTCTGGCCAGAGTGCTATCATGGAACGTAACAACGACTACAACTCCATTCTTAACAGTCTATACTTCTCTAGAGGCGGTAAACTTTTCAACCACAACAATGTGATCTGGTTGGGAGACTTGAACTACCGGATCAATCTTCCAAATGCCACTGTCAGAGCAGAGCTTGCTAAAGAAGACTATGGAACGCTTCTTTCCAACGACCAGTTGCTTGCAGAGATTCAATCTAAGAACGCATTCTCAAATTTTGAAGAGAAAGAGATCACGTTTGCTCCAACGTACAAGTACGACAATTATACCAACAACTACGACACTTCCGAGAAACAGCGGACTCCTTCTTGGACAGACAGAATCTTGTACCGTGGGAAGCTCAACCCGTTGGCTTATGGAGCGGTGGTTAATGTGCTTTTCTCGGACCACAAACCTGTCTACTGTTTGTTTGAGTCGAATGTGAAGTTTGTCAACGAGAAAGTGAAATCCGATATCTACAACGATCTTTACAAGAATTTCAAGAACAGTCTCACTATCAGTCATGTCAACTATTCTCTTGTTGACATTGTCAATGGCAATAGAGACAATTCCATCAGTCCTAGACCTCTTGGTCGTCGCTCCAACACCATTTCAGAGTCAACCACTGGAAGCTTGTTGGACTTCGGAACTGACGAGAAAAAGTCGACTGCTCCTCCTCCTCCATTGCCTCGCAGACTGGCAACCAATGCGAGTATTGAGAAACCTACTCCAGTGGTTTCTCCATCATCACCTCCTTCCATATCAACAAGCACTGTGTCTTCCACTCCTCCACCTGTGCCTGCCGCAAGAAAGAGTCTGACGAAAGCAAGTGATCCACCACCAGGATTCTCCATGTCTATCTTACAACCAAAGAGTAAACCGTCTGCCTCTCCTTCTCCATCACAGTCTCCTGCTCCTCAGGCTCCAAAAACACTTGCATCTATGGCTCAAGCCTTAGAACTCAAGAAGCTTTCAGTGAACTCATCCGCCAACAGCTCCACGGTTTCATTGAACAAACCAGCGGCCACCCCGCAACCTACATCCTCGTCATCTCCTCCACCTCCAACCACTAACGGACTTCCTCCAGGATTCGACACGCTGTTGTTGCTCATTCCTTCCAAGAAGAATTCCACTTCTTCACTCGCGCTCCTGTCTGAAGCACAAACCACTCCTAAGAAGTTGGCCCCATTGGTACCAAAGAAGCCAAAGAGTATTGCCAAGCCACATGTTAGTTAGTGGTAAGTAGTATAGTGGAAAGCAGTATTTAGTGGAAAGTAATATTTATGATAGATTGTGTTTTATTGTAGTGAGCATAGCAATTAGAGGTGGACTATTATACTAAACGGTCTCTGTTTTGGATCGAATGTCACTTCATACGACTAATGACAGTTCCGATTGGGAATAGTATCTACCGCTCAAATATTATTTTAGTTCATTAATTTCTAGCAAGTTTTATCTAGATTACATTTATTAGCTTCTCCTTCTCGTTTTTTCTTGTTTAAGATGAGTTTTCTTACTTCCCCTGCAGAAGTCTCTCTTCAACATGCTCCATTATCGACAACTAATTACGCCAACTCAAAAGCAGAGCCCCCCACCTACCACGTTCTGGATATTTCCCCATCAGAATCATCGATGTCCAGCTCAGAATCAACTTCAGGTAAATCTTTAGCAACTTCTTCCTCATCACTCAGTGACTCTATGTTGTAATCTTCAGCAGTTGTAATGTTCAAGAGTTCAAAGAATTTGTTAGTGGTCTCCACGCAACTCTCCAACGTCTTCAATTTTGGAACTGGGCCAAAACTCACAGTTATATTTTCTTTCTTAAACGTTGCAGAACGTAGATCTCGGTCAACTCTGGACAGATTGAAGTTGTTGACACAAGTTTCGTTGATTCTGTAACAATGCATCAAGTAAGTCTTGAACCTGACAAACTCTCCAAGACAATACCCAATCATAGCAATCAATCTCCAAGTAGACAAGTTCCGTGGTGCTTTTGCTGTTGAATCTGCAAGATACTGTAACCCAGATCCAGACTTGTTGAGGATATCGTCGATACCTTTGATTAGAATGTAACAGTCTTCCAAAGTCGCTAGTTCAATGGCTTTCAATTGGTTGAGAACAAACACCACAAAACCCGATTTCGATTTCAACTGGTCCTGGGTGATTCTGTCCACATCGATTCCAAAAGATCTAATCAATCCAAACATGAACTTCCGTCTCAGGTTTCGCTGTCCTTTTATGATAATATAGAACAGTGACATCAGTTCTTGTGGACTTTCAGGATAGCTTTCAGCTGCCTTTTGTAATCCACCTATATACATATTAGCTATCAACGAGTCATGCTTATCATAAATCTCTCGGTGTAAATCTAAGGCAATATTCCTGACATAAATGTCGGGAGAAAATTCTAGAGCGATAATGGTTTTAATACAGAGTCGTGGGTTCACGAATCCTTGCTTCACACAAGATTCTAAACATTTCACAAACACCAATGCCTGGTCACTAGCAGCCACGCTCTGCTCCATTATGGGTTTGATATACTTCTGGACCAACAGAGCCTTGATTCCATCCTTGGAGTTTGCATGAGGATTCATTAAATTGACCCGTGCCAATTTTGATGTGGCGTCTTCCTGATCCAAAAACGCAGATAGACCTTGCACCACTGTTTCTTTGATTCCTGGTTTCTCATCTTGCATTGCTTCATCTATCAATTTTGAAACCAGGTCTGAAAAGAACAAATTAGGTCTACCGCAGCAGATCTGGATAACGTCGTACACTGCAATTCTCCTGATCCCACTCGAAGAAAACTGGTTGCTGCTGAAAAACAAAACATACTTTGTCAACAACGAGGTGATGCTCTCATTCTCAAGGATACCCAAAGGAGTGAATATTTCTCTGTTGGATTCGAAATTACAGTATCTCCCAAAAGAACCTATCAAATGTAACAACCGAGCCACTCTAGAGTCCACTGGCGTGTTAGAGATCATGTTCTGCCGAAGATGTCGGAGACTTGATACACAGGCATTTGCAAGTTTCTTCTGATCATGGTTCTTCTGTGATATAATCCATAGACAAGGCATTGCCTCATTCAATTCTTTCACATTGAACTTGGTTAAACGCTTCAACAACGAAGTCCATAACTCTTCAAGAAAATGCATCCGTAAGCTCCGGGACAGAGACAAAGCACATCTGAAGATTTGTAGAATGTGGTAGCATATATCTTTACCAGAAGAACTGTCGTCTGCAAGATACGACAGAAGCAGAACCAATTGGTCTTGCAGGACAAACGTTCCGTCGCACTTGATGATCACCACTAGAACTCTTAGAAACTTGTCTATCTGAACGAAATCCACTTCTCCGTTACCCCCATCAAAATGAGCTACCAACTCCACCAACCTTTCAGTGTACTCTGATAACAATCTTTCTAAAACTTCTTCGTCTAATCCAACACTCAGCAACTTTTTGGCTCGCTGATCAGTGTTTGTCTTAAAGAAATATTTAGTGAGAAACTCTTCCATCAAAGAAACATTGGTGCTATGCTTGTTCATGACATCTACAAGTATGTTGACATGTTCAGTTATCAGAACAGTAGAACCGCGCAACCCAGCAACAGGTTTTAAGAAATCGCCAAACCAAATATCCACTAAACATTTGGCAGACAAATCGGTGACAAGATTCTCTTCGTGGTGTAAATTCTTGACCAATCCTTCAATCAACTCCACCTTCAAATCTTTCTTGTTGGTGTTAGTGTAAATTTGACCAGCAAACTTCAACACTCTTCGTTGAACCACAGCAGATTGGTCGGTGATCTTGGTAACCAACACACTGTAAAACCCATTAATGATATCTGATTTGTCAAGATACTGTGACACCAAGTCAATAGCGGCGCTTCTGACCAACGGTGAGTCGTCATTTATTCGTTCAGCAATGGTCTGTTGGATCCTTTTGTTAGTCAATATTGCAGGATCATGGCTCACAATAGTGTTAAGATTCTTGATGGCTCTAGTTCTAGACTTGAGCCGAGTATGTGACAACGATGTCACAACAACATCAAGAAACTTGGAATACGAATTTGCCAATGGCTGTGACACAAGAACTTGTTTGTAATCAGTCATAGCTTGCTCGACCAGTGTCTCAGTATCAGCAAACGTATTAACAGCTTTAATACTGCCACTATTCACTTGGTTAAGACAATCAAGATAAACCTTGTTAATGGCTTGAAACGTCTTCGAACTAGTGAGCAAAGCCTGTTCTGCTACGTACTGTTTCTGGATTGGTCTCAAATCTTCAGGTACCGTATTCTCATCAATGCCATTGGTGCTTGCTCCAGTGAACGTGTCAGCAAAGCTCTGTTTCAACAGCAGCAAAGTACTTAGCCATTTGAAGAACAAGAACGTAAACCCAGACTCAAGCAGTGCTCTACGTTTCACAAGACTCTTATTGAATCTGATGCATGCTTCATAATGCTGGTACAACTGTTCAAAATCATCAACCCCAATAGTAGAATCAGGAACTAACGACTTGTTTCTGATTTGCAACTTCAGAATCAGTTCACCAATGATCCCAGTGATTTCAAGAGCAATAGTTTCAACAGTTGCAGAGTACTCAGACGATTGAAACACGTACATTAGCGTACTCATCAACGACACAAGCATTGTCTCAGCGCCAGGCCATTCCAGATACTGTAGAAGTGCCAACAAGTCATTGACGTATGTTTCTAGAAGTGCTCTGTTGCTGGCACTTGGGTCTTCAGCAAGTCGGTGGATAAGAAAACTAGACACCTTACCACAGATAGTCTCCAAAGACTGGTTCTTGTCTTCCATAGCTTTTAAGTACAGCTGAATAGCTCTGAAATACACGGGCTCTTCTTTGATGTTCAATTTGATCCGCCCTGTCTTTGGATCTCCAATAAAGTTACTTGTCTGGAAAGTGCTGGGATACGTTTTCTTGAACAGGTACTGCTTCCAAAGAGGAATACTGAAACTGTAGTCCAGCATGTCGTAACTCTGAATAAGTCTCAAAGTAAGAACAGTGAATAGCTGTACGCTGACTGCTCGGTGACTAACTTTGTACTGTTTTGAGCCAGCAGTGATTTCTCCTGGAGTCTGGTTGTTGACGTTGGCTAACAATTCGTCCAAGATGAAAGTTCTCTGAGTAGAATAGTTTTTGAAGATAGACACAAGAATGTCAGTGGCTGATTTTTGAAGTAACAGCACAACGGCTGGAGTCTCCAGGTTGTTGTTGTTGAGCCAGAATATCACGTTGGTGCACATATACTCTAACTTTGTAATCAAATAGTCGTTCAACGTCGAGCTGTGTGCTAGTTTCTGGTACTTGGAATTAATATACAGATGTAACTGGTTTAGAACATGGAGAAGCAAATTGGCGACCGAATTCAATTTCTCGTTGCTGCTGTCGATAAGCTGAGCCATGACTTTCTCAGTGATTCCAGAAACTAGCTCGATCACCGGTGAGATATATGTTTCTAGGTAAAGTTTTGGTTCTTTAAGTGACGATAAAAATACAGTGAGGATGATAGAACTTGATCTAAGAGCATTGATGCAAGGTTGGAGCGAGACTGTGTCCTCAAGTTGCAAATAGTACTTGATAGACCTCACCACCAAGTTCTCTATTCTGGTCAAACAGTAGGTTTTAAAATCCAGTTTCAGTTCTGCCTCGTTCTGGGAATCCTCAGCACCAAATACTCGTTGCAAATGGTCTTGGATTTTCACTAGCACTTGTCCTGTCAAGACGTACTTGACAGTTTCACTGTGAGACTCATCTGATTCTTGTTGAGACTTGACTCTAACAAAATACATTTGCAAACTCTCGCTAGACAACTGAGAATCTCTTGGCCATATACTGTTGATCAAGTTGACAAGACTGGTGATGGACCTGGTTTTGAGTCGTTTCAAGTCAGAGTGATGGGTTTGAAAACTATGAACTATTTGCTGTTGTGGTTGTTTATTCGAATAAATTGATTGGAGTCTTCTCTTTTTAGGTTTAACAGGACCAGGGCCAGACTCTTGTTTCTGAGAATTGTAACGCGGTATTATTTTGGAACCAGTGGTGGTGTCTTGCTTAGGTACAGGCTCTTTAGTACCAGCAGCAAGATCCACCGACTTTTCTTTTTTAGTTATCAAATTATAAAGATCGGTTGTGTTTGCAAGACCGTCAATAGTGCCCCGGATCACTTTAAAGATCTCTTCTGTGATATATGAGGAAGACTCTATTGGAGATGTCTTGCTTGAGACTTGCTGCAGTTGAGAATTGTCAGAATCCAGATCATCAGTCAATGCAAAGTTTTGTTTGAAATGAAGATCTGAAAATTTCACAGAGTCTTCTTCAGCTACCAACTGTTTCAAATACGCGACAATCGGTTCGACTGCAGGATCTTTCTTTAATAAACTCTGCTTAGCTTGTTGCAATGCTGCATCTTGTGATAATTCATGGCTAGCATCAACACTCAGTAAACTTATACGAAACGCACTGGAAAATAAAGCCACGTCCTGGTTCGGTACAAGAAATTTCAATGCGGTTACCCCTAATGTGGTTTCAGGAGTGGCAACGACTTTTGCTATATCATTGACTCCATCTTCCATCATAGCATAGTATTTCACTGAAGACCAGACATCCACGGCTACTGTCAAGCTGCAACTAAGACATTTCTGCCCCGGGTAACCCATGCCAAAGCCAAGAGAACTGATCTGGGGTTAACAATGTGATCTTCTAACATCCGGCTGGAAATGGCATCCCAGGAGCTAAACGAGACTCTGAAACTCCTTCTGGGCGAGCAGAGCGCGGGGTATTCGTCCGGGGTGTACGAGATCGGTGCTGGTGGACTTGCCCATCGTGGTAATGCCGAGAAAATCTTCCAGCACGATAAGAGGATTCAAGAGAAACTCGACAAGATCGAGCTGAATTCCAAGCTCGGCACGTACGACGGTGTGTTTCTTCCCACTGCACTCAATGTGATCTCGATCTTGGCGTTCTTGCGTTTTGGTTTGATTGTTGGTCAGTTGGGGATCTTGGGAGCTCTTGGTACTCTTGTGCTCTGCTACAGTATCAACTTGCTCACCACGTTATCTGTGTCAGCCATTGCAACCAACGGGATTGTGCGCACAGGAGGTGCCTACTACATGATCTCACGGTCGTTGGGACCCGAATTCGGTGGGGCTATTGGCTTGATTTTTTATTTTGGCCAGATCTTGAACTCGGCACTTAACGTTGTTGGTTTGATCGAACCGTTGTTGAACAACTTCGGAGCTAAACACGGCTTGGTCGCTCAGTTGTTGCCTGAATCCTACGCATGGACCATTGTCTACTCCACCATCATCTTGTTTATATGTGTGTCTGTCAGTCTTATCGGAGCAGAGATGGTGTCGAAGGCTGCAGTGCTATTGTTCTTCACTCTTATGACATCGATCATCTCGATTCCTGTGTCTGCTTTGTTTGTCAAACCTTTCGAAATCCCTTCTCTTGATACATACTACTCGGGACTCTCGTGGTCCACTTTCACTGAAAACTTGCTTCCGCATTTCACAAAACACGCAGCTGGGTCCCAGATGAAGACCAAGGAAACCTTCGCAGACTTGTTTGGAATCTTCTTCCCTGCCACTGCAGGTATTCTTGCGGGTGCCAGTATGTCGGGGTCGCTTAAAAACCCATCTGCAAGTATCCCTAGCGGAACCTTGTGGGGTCTTTTGGTGACGTTCATCAGTTACTCTTCAGTAATCATCTCTATGGGAGCTTCCATTCCAAGAGACTTGTTGTACAAAGACGTGTCGGTGGTCCAGACCGTGAGTTTGGCACAGATCATCATTATTCTTGGTGAGCTTTCTACTTCTTTGTTCTCTATTATCATGGGTGTGGTTGGTGCGGCTGAGATATTGGCTGCTATCTCCAAAGACGCCATCATCCCAGGACTTTCAGTTTTCACTAATCTGCGCACCAACCCAATTAAAGCCATCTTGTTTTCTTGGTTGATCATCCAAGGGTTCTTGTTTGCTAACATCAACCAGATCGCTACTTTGATCACCATGGCGTTCCTTATGACTTTCATTGTGATCAACGTTGCCTGTTTCTTGTTGGAGATCTCTGCTGCACCAAACTTCAGACCTTCGTTTGATTACTTCAACAGAACAACAGCTGCGGCAGGTGTAGTAGGCTGTTTCATTGCCATGTTCATTGTCGACGGTATGTCTGCGTCCATGGTGATCTTCTGTCTTTTGTTCCTTATTATCTTCATTCACTATGTGTGTCCTCCTAAACCTTGGGGTGACGTCTCACAGACCTTGATTTACCACCAGGTGCGTAAATATTTGTTCAAGTTGCGCCAAGATAACGTCAAGTACTGGAGACCCCAGATCTTGTTGTTGGTGGATAACCCGCGCACATGTTGGAACCTCATGCAGTTCTGTAACCATTTGAAGAAAGGTGGGTTGTACATCTTGGGACATGTGATTGTCAACAAGGATAGCTTTGAAGACAGTTTTGACGGCTACATCCAGGAGAAGAATGCCTGGATCAAGCTTCGTGACATGCTCAATTTGAAAGCGTTTGTTCAGTTCTCTGTGTCTTCAACGTTGCCTTGGGGTGTCAGAAACATTTTCTTGGGTTCTGGCTTGGGTAGTATGAAACCCAATATCATTGTCATCGGGTTTCTTGATTTGAGTAATCAGAAATTCTTCAACAGAGGTGGGCCAAACGATGCTGTGGGAAGTCCAATTGTTAATCCTAGAAGTATCGAACGATTCAACCCGGCTTATAGTTCTCAGGTTGATCCAAAGAAGTATCTGCTTCCAACAGACAGTTGCAAGCAAGAGAAGCGGATCAAGATCACTGAGTGGGTGCAATGTATTGAAGAGTTGTTACTCATGAAAGCAAACGTTGCTGTTGCCAAAGGGTTTCCAAGAGTGGAAATTCCTGACAAGAAAGCCCCGGAGTTGGATGAGGAGGACCGTCGTGTCATTGATTTATACCCTATTCAGATGTCTGCTGAGATTGCCGAGAAGTCTGGCAAGACTATTTTGAGCACTAACTTTGACACTTACACCTTGATTTTGCAGTTGGGAGCGATCTTGACCACGGTGCCTCAATGGAACCGCACTCATCGTTTGCGAATCGTGGTGTTTGTTGAAGAGATGAAGGATATTGATGAGGAGAGAGAACGAGTCACTTCGTTGATCAATGTGTTGAGAATCAATGCCGAGGTTATTGTGATTGCGTTCAATTCTGGCAAGTTCACGTTCTACGATTATATTGCCAAGAATGTCGCAGTGGACAAGAAGGCGACCAAGAGAGTGAACAAGGTGTTACAGAATAACGAATGGTGGCAAGAGATTACTGCTTTGAGAAACGAGACCCATGACGGCAATATCGACAACTTGTTCTCTCATCATGCTCCAGTTCCTTTGCAAGACAACTTCACTGATCGCAGAGGAATCACATTGTCACGGTTGCAACGATTGGGTGTTCAGATGAATATGCGCACCAATAGACTTTTGCATGCTCACATTCTTCTGAGCAATCCAGTTGACAGTTCTGATTCGGAAGATTCAGGTAATGAGCTTGATTCTGACAGTTATGATGGCTACGACAGTGATCCTGGGTCTAAGAGCAAGCCAAATATCAACCAGAGCAGTTTGGCGTCGGCAAGAAGAATGAGAAGAAGCACTTTTTCGACTCTTTTGACTCGTGGAGGTACTCGTAACAGAGACCTGAGCACTCCGTTGTCTCCAACTTCTCCACTTCTTGAAGCCAAGTCGGCACCAAAGCACGCTACGAAGTCGTCTGTGGACGACGATCAGCTTCTTAAACGGCCAGTGATTTCTCGGCAGAGCAGTATTCATTCGTACACTAGTTTGCGGAACCATGTGAAACCCAACTTCTCTTCGCAGGCCATTCCTAAATCTAAAGTGAACGAAGATGCTTGTGGAAATGAGCCTTCGATCATGTTTGATGACGACGCAGAATCTACCAAGAGTGCTGCATCGTCTAGTCATATGAGACGCAGTTCTGGAAGATTGAAGAAATCAACCGACGGAGAAACCAGTGGTAGCAATTTGGATGCCAGTTCAGAGTCGGAGAACGATCTGACTGATGACGAGGAGGCCTGCTCCGACACTGTTGAAGGAGAACAAGTGGTAGATATCAACGATCTTACGTTCAATGATGTTCCAGCACGGGCTCAGCATTTGATTTTGAACCAGCTTATGATGACCATGTCCAAGAACTCGTCGATTATTTTCTCGACGTTACCTACACCTCCTTCAGGGTGCCACAAGGTCACCAAGGACGCCATTGATTATGTTGAGACATTGGATTTGTGGTGTAAGGGTCTTCCTCCAGTGTTCTTGATCAATTCTCGAACCATGACGGTTACTACTGCGCTTTAGAGATTGAGTGACAGAGTTGTTTACAAGTTTGTACTTGTGGAGTTA
This sequence comes from Saccharomycopsis guyanensis, assembly GCA_030578595.1. Classification (NCBI taxonomy): domain Eukaryota; kingdom Fungi; phylum Ascomycota; class Saccharomycetes; order Ascoideales; family Saccharomycopsidaceae; genus Saccharomycopsis; species Saccharomycopsis guyanensis. The sequence goes on from JAJMSQ010000004.1 coordinate 654,528, forward strand.
AGCAATGGGATCTTCATTAGCTTCCGTTAATGAAGAAGTGAACGGCAGAAGCAGAAGAAATAGTTTACAAATCAGTCTTACGCTGAACTAGAAAAGTCTAGAAGTTTATGTCGTTGTTTTTATTTTAGTTAGAGAATATTCATAGGTCACTTGCATTAATGCATTTAGGTTTGTAGTACTGATAGTACAATAAGTAGTCAAGTGGTAGTCAATTGGTGGTCGATTAGTAGTCGTATAATGTCCCTACTCTGTATGCGGTCAAATGTTGACTAGCATATATGCACGATTATTCATTTCTGCTCCATAGTAAATTTTTCAAGTACAATTGACTGCACGCAGGTAGAGAAATCAAATAGAGTATTAATAAAGTTCTCCAATGAGTGGAGTTGTGACCATGGCTGAACCAATTGGGTATAGAATTGATTTGACCATTGATCATGCCAAGAAAAATTTTGTTGGAGAAGTGGATATTGTTGTGAAGAACCGTGGTGGAGACGGAGCTTTGGAAGTACGTTTAAATGCCGCGGACATTGTGATAGTAGGAGCATGGTTGGGAGACGAGAAAGCAGTGGTGAGTCAAAACAAAGCATACCAGCAGATATTGTTGAGTTTCAAGCAAGCAAAGACCGCTAAGGAACAGGATCATCTTGTGAAAGTCAAGTACATTGCCAAACTTTTCACCATTAGTACCTACAATGATCCCACCAAAGGGTTGTTTGTCACCAACTACTGTGACGCAGAAACTGGTAAAGCAGACCGGTATATATTGGCAACCAATTGCCAGCCTTGCAATGCTCGGTACATTTTTCCATGTGTTGACTCGTTGCTGTCGAAGGCTACTTTTGAGTTGAGTGTGACAATGAACAAGAGATTCTTTGCAGCAGGTAACATGGCTGTTGCCAGTGAGACTGTCATTGACAATAACCAGAGAAAAGTTCAGTTCAAGAAATCGCCACCGATGGCCACTTCTGTGTTTGGGTTTGTTTGTGGAGACTTGGAGTATCTTGAGGACGTTGCTGATTGTAGTGGTCAGAAAGTGGGTCTTAGAGCTTTCACATTACAAGGACAGAGTCATACTGCAAAGTATGCACTTGAGTTCACCAAGCAGCTGTTGCCACATGTGTGTAGCACTTTGAACTCGGAATTCCCGTTGGAGAAACTTGATCTTGTTGGGTTAGCATTTCTTAGTGATGGTGCAGTGGAGAACTGGGGACTTGTATGCGTGCAACAAGATATCTTATTGGTGGACAAGGTGGAAGCAGAGAACGCAGTTAACAAAGTGCGGCAATTGAACCAGGTTCTTGTCCATGAGTTTGTTCATCAATGGCTTGGTAATTTAGTGTCGTTTGATTCATGGAACAGTTACTGGTTGAACGAATGTTTTGCTACGTACTTGGCTTTATGGATATTGAACGATTTCCAGTATGAGACCAACCATGACTACAAACGAGTGTTGATGAACCAAGCAATTGAGAAAGAAAGTTTGTTTGAGACGAACTCCAAGATCGACATTGAATCAATTGCAGAATCGGCTGACAACGTTGCTGGGTTCAACCAGTCTGTGTCTACCACATTCAGTCCTGCTGCATACCAGAAAGGTATCCATTTACTCCAGATGTTTGCTGATGCCTACAATGGATATTCTGGTACTGAGTTCTTTACTGCTCTTGGAAAGCTCATTGAAGAGTTCAAGTATGGGTCTAAGAAACCTATTGATTTCTGGGCATTCTTTAACAGTAACAAGACCTCTGCTTGTGGATATGATCTTGCTCATTTCATGGTGAGCTGGATAAAGTTACCAGGGTTTCCGATTGTAAGCGTTGATATTGCTGATGGAAAACTCAAGGTCACTCAAAACAGGTTCGTTAGTGACGATGAAGCAACTAAACAGTACGAAGACTATGTGTACCATGTTCCCTTGGCTATCACATTGACAGATGGTACTATTGCTAACTTGGTGTTAGATGAAAGAGAGAAGACATACGATCTTGCAGCAGAGAAAGCGGTGAAACTCAATGCTTTCCGATCTGGATTTTACAGAGTCAAGTATTGTCATGAGCAGTTTTTTCAAACCATAGCAGCTAATGTCTCCAGTTTGTCAGATGAAGATCTTGTGGCAGTGTTGCTTGACATTGAATCGTACTTTGGCACACTGCACCAGACTCAAACTGCTTATAAGGGGTTCCTCACTATTGTTTCTGCCTATTCTCAGCAGAAATCTGTTTCATACACTGTATTGGAGATCATTTTGAGAGTATTGCAGTTCATTGGAGCTGCCAAACAAATGCATGCAGAACCGTCATACACCAAGTTCAAGTCTGATGTGTTGGACAAATATGTGAAGATTTTCTATTCCAAACTTGACTGGCCAACCGATTATTCTAAACAGAAGTTTACTGATGAAGAAATCAGAGCTCGTGGATTGTTGGTGTTGCTTGGAGTCGAACAGAAAAACATCCAAGCATACAGTAAGACGATGTTCAAGCATTTGACTCAAGGGCCAAAGAACACTGTGCCTCGAGACTTGGGACTTAGTGTGGTTGCCAACTGTTGTTACAGTTCCGACTTGAAATTCTTCAAGAAGATCCTTCAGCTTTCTACTCGGTCTTCTGCACCAATGGTTGTCAATATTAACAACAAGCTTCAGTACGAAAGTCCAGTGGAAGTTCAAGAGATTCAGAACTGGGCTATCAGTGCATTGGGATTTGCAAGAGACCCAGTGGTTTTCACCAAGGTGCTCAATTATGTGGCTACCAATATCGATTCTCGAGGTATAGAGTTGGCACTTGTAGGGTTCAACTACTATGCGTCAGCAGCAGACCATGGCTCCAATGTCTACAAGCAGAAAGTATGGCACTGGTTTGGACTTCATTTTGATCTTTGGGCAGCTCGTTCGTTAAGAGAAGGGTCTGATTTCTCTAAACAACTTTACACCACTGTTCACAATATCTTTGAGACAATCGTTAAAGGGTTTGCATCAACTAAGGACAGAGCTTTGATCGATAAGTTTGTGCAAGAGAAGTCGGTCAAGTTTCCACAGCATCAACTTGGGAAGCTTGTTGCAGAGATTAGACTGTCGCAGGAAGCCGAGGTAAAGGTTGCAGAGTTGACTTGATTGATTAATGTACGCTTCAATATTCTGATGTACGACATGCGCATTTCTTAGTTTCCATTACTATCTATTTTTCTTAACAGTACATCTCCCAATCAACACATTATTTTTCTCAACTACATCTCCCAACCAACACATTATTTTTCTCAACTGCATCACCCACTCAACACAATATTTTACTATCAACACTTCCACCGTTACTTCTATTATTGTTCGTCTCTCCACAATGTCTCACTGGCGCTATTGTCTATTCCATATACAAAAACTCAAAACCGATCAATTAGTCAGTACAAACAAACAACTCAGTAAAAAATATGAGACAAAGCGCACAAACAATTTTAGTCGACCAACTTCTTTCTCAACGTCTTCCTACACCCTTCCAAATTCTACAAGCAACACATTACTAAAGTTCAGTCCCTGAGAGATGTCCTGCATGGTTGCGTAATATACCAATTACATGGAACGCCATACAATATACCAGCCCCATGGATAGAACGTGATAACTAGTTCGTAGAATTCGATGGAAGGTTCAGGTCATGCGGCTGGCAGCAGGTAGAATCGATAGATCATTTGCCGAAGGTTATATATACCTGGAGGTGCTCTAGATTGTTTCTGGCTGCTGACAATTCACATATTAGTAATATCCAATCGTCATAGCAAAACACAGTTACCAACCGGATATACTGCGCTTGCCAACCGTTAGATGATTTCTATATAGCCCGCAATTATTGATTAGAAGGAGGAAAGAAGACAATCATAGATAACAGGAAGAAAATGGAACAAACCAGGAACTACTATGGAGTGCTTGGGGTTGGACTGAACGCCACCACCGACGAGATCAAGAAAGCGTACCGCACAAAAGCTTTGAAAGTGCATCCGGACAAGAACAAGGAACCAGAGGCAACCGAGACGTTCAAGCAGTTGACCATTGCCTATGAGGTGTTATCAGATCAGCAGAAACGTGCTGCTTACGACGAATATAGTGCAGGCCATCGTGCTGCCAACAAACAGGATTTCTTCCCTGGTGCCAACATGTTTCATCAGTTTGGGTTTGGTGCTGGGTCCGAGTCATTATTTGACGCGATGTTCAGAACGTTCAATGAGGCCCAAGGTGTTGGGTTCCAGAACAGACCAGGTGTGCTAAGGAAAGGCAAGGATTTGAGGCAACAGCTCGACTGCACCCTTGAAGAGTTGTATGCTGGAAAAAAGGCCAAGATGGGATTTGAAAGACGCGTCGCATGTAGTGATTGTGGAGCTTCAGGGTTGACTCAAGACGCGCAAATCCAGGCGTGCCAGATGTGTAAAGGCAGCGGCATGTATTCCATGACAAAGAAAATGGGACCGGTGACCCAGCTGTACAGCGGGACGTGTCCTACGTGTCGTGGCAACGGAGCACACCAGAACATCACCAACGACATGCTCTGTAAAACCTGTAATGGAGCCAAGTACGTCACACAGAAACGGGTACTAAACATCAACATCCCACCTGGAACCAGAAACCAGGACTCGATTGTGTTCAGAAACCAAGGAGACGAGGGAGAAAATATCAAGCCGGGAGACATTGTGATCACGGTCCACGAACTACCACACAAAACTTTTATAAGGAAGAACGACGATCTTGTAATCAACAGATCAATCGATCTTGTCACTGCGTTGACCGGAGGCTCGTTTGAGTTCACACACTTGAACGGTCAGCAGATCACAGTGGAGCTTCCTCCAGGAAACGTGATCAAGCCAGGGTCTGTCAAGGTTCTTAAAGGGTTTGGAATGCCCAAGTCCAGCCCCGGAACTTTCGGTAACCTTTACTTCCAGTTCACAGTGGACTTTCCAAACAATGTCACTACGTCACATGTTGAGGCACTCCAGCAAGCCCTTGACAGAAGCACGAAACTCGAGCCGTCTGGCAACACGGTAGTGCATCTCGAGGATATCGATCCCGAGTGTATGGCGGCGCATAAGAAACGTAGACTATACGAGTACGAATAATGATTTATATATAACTGGAACGAGACTCAGACCAAATGTGGAGTAGACTGTGGAGTAGACAGGAGATGGCACTGTGTGTAGCGGGGCTCGAAACCCGGGGATTTAAGTTGTTGGAAAAAAAGCCAAATTTTTGCCAGCCGCAAATCAGACCTTTGCAAAATAAGCACCGGCAAAGATTCGATGAGCACGAGTTAGCTGGGTTGTCGACGAGGATACTGCATTTATAGACCAAGCATAGCACACGAGCCAGGTTCTGAGACATGGCCTCTAATTCCGATGACGTAGACCTTGAGTCTCGGATCCGAAACTTTTATGAGAAGGCCGACTTCAGTAAGCAGGGTTGCATCGACAAGAAGTCGCTTGCCCGGGCGTACGAGGAGGCCAACCACCCTCTCATCAAGTCGAGCGAGCACATCAACCAGTTGTTCAACACCATAGATAACAAGCATGACGACAAGATAGACTACAACGAGTTCCGGTCGTACTTTGCGAGAGCAGAACGTGAGATCAAGAATGGGTTCGATAAGTTGGACACCAACCACACAGGGTACCTAACGAGGAAAGACTTGAAGAATTACTTGGAGGACCAGTTGCATTTGAAACCCAACCAGGATGATTTTGAGCAGTTTTATGCAAGCTTGGACAAGGATCACGACGGGTTGGTGGCGTTCAGTGAGTGGAGAGACATGTTGTTGTTGGTGCCGCGCAACCAAGGCTCGCGTATCAAGACAGTGTTTGATTTTTTCCGTGAGGATATCGATTTGTCGTCCGACGGTGACAGTACCGTGATCCACGATGTGTTGTCGGGGTCTGGGTTCTTTATTAGTGGCGGTGTTGCTGGGGTGGTGTCTAGAACATGCACCGCACCGTTTGATCGAGTCAAGGTGTTTTTGATTGCGCGCACGGATTTGCTGTCGACGCTCCTAAACAAGAAACAAGAGATATCCAAGAAATCGGTCAACCATCCGCCTTTGGAAAAAATCCGGTCTCCTATCGTTAAAGCTGCTACTTCTTTGTATCGTCAGGGCGGCTTGAAGGCGTTCTATGTAGGCAACGGGTTGAACTGTTTGAAAGTGTTTCCAGAGGCTGCCATGAAGTTTGGCACGTTTGAGACAGGTAAGCGGTTGTTCAGTCGTATTGAAGGGGTCAGCGACCCTAAGGAGTTGTCGAAATTCTCGACGTACTTGGCAGGTGGGTTTGCCGGAATGGTGTCTCAGTTCACAGTATACCCAGTGGACACCTTAAAATACAGAGTGCAGTGCGCACCGCTTTCAGAGAAACGCAAGGGAATATTGTTCCGCACTGCTAAGGAGATGTACAAGGAGGGAGGAGCCAGACTTTTCTACCGAGGAGTGTTCGTTGGGGTGACTGGTATCTTCCCGTACGCAGCCATAGATTTGGGCACGTTCACGACCTTCAAGAAAATATTGGTGGCACGTAAAGCTCGCAAGGAGGGTTTGAACGAAGAAGACGTCCAGTTGAGTAATCTTGTGGTGTTGCCTTTGGGTGCTTTCTCTGGTACCGTCGGTGCATGTATAGTGTACCCTATCAATTTGCTTCGGACCAGATTACAAGCCCAGGGCACATTTGCACATCCTTACCGATACTCTGGGTTCCGCGACGTTTTTATGCGAACTGTCAAACGCGAAGGGTTCCCTGGGTTGTATAAGGGATTGGTGCCTAACTTGGCCAAGGTGATACCGGCGGTGAGTATCACGTATTTGGTGTTTGAGAACATGAAGAGAGCGTTGAAGTTAGAGTAGTTTGCATTTGGCTTGTTTTTGTATTTTAAGGCGCAAGCCACCGACACATAGTTTTCATTTCATGCCATGGATAATTGATTTTGGGGTTGTAGGGGGTTGTAGAGTTTTTTTGGCTTTTGTTCTTGTTCTTGTTCTTATTGATTTTTTGTTAAGCTTGCATCTCTTGTAAGTCAGACTTACACCATACAACCCATGTCGGAATCTGCACATCCAGTTTTTCGTGCAAAATTTCAAAAATTTTTTGTTGCAGGTCATCGCAGAACTAAAGAAAAATATGGGTTTCAAATCAGAGATCTCACAAAGTAGAGCCAACGATTCTATTAATCGGTTGTTACGAAACGTTGTGCCTAGTGCAAGTTCTGTTTCTGCTAAAGAGCAACAGAATAAGACCAAGGTGGCTATCCAAGCAGTCAATGATACGTTTGGAGAGTTGCAAGGTGCAGGAAAAGACCAGCAGAAGTTGAAGACCAAACAACGTCAGCAGAAGAAAAAACAAATAAGGAGACGTCAGGAGATCGAGAAGAAGGTTGCTGGTGATGCTAAGATGCGTATAATACAAAAACGGATTGAATCAGTGGATAAGGCTCATGGTAAGGATTATAACCTTACTGTGGAAGAGAAGAAATTGATCATTGGAGCCATAGATGCCAACGTCTCCAAGTTGACAAAATTGAGTCAGTCTAAAGACACACAACAAGAACTTGCTGATTTGCAGAACGAAGTGCTTGGTTTGACTAATAAATCCAGACAAAAAACTCATAAGCAAATCCGTCTGGGTAAGAAGTCTGTTACTGGTGCTTCTAAACTGAGTGCTAGAAAGTATCCAGGGTTGACTCCAGGGTTGGCACCAGTAGATATGGATGATAGTGATAGCGACAGTGATTGAAAAAAAGAAGTGCTGTACTGATTGGAGATTGGTTGATAACAGCCAAGACAATAATGATGAGCAATGGTTTAGTTGATTGCTTGAGTTATTGCTTCTGTTCATTGCTTGAGTCATTGCTAGAACACTTTCCTTGGTAGCCTAGGTCATAAATTTACAGTACCTGATTGGATCTTGGCTTATACTCCAGTGACTTTCCAAGGATTTTCCAGGCACCTTTTTTCGCCAAGGAGTTTCAACCCATTACAAAGTATCACTATCATTATCATTATCACTGCCAAAGTTCTCCTCGACTAGGTTACTGAAAATCATCGCTGATCAAATCTGTTTGCTACTAGAAACGTACCAGCACAACAGACACCTACCTCAACATCCACACCAACCACCCACACTTCATTGTATATTAGCAAAGACTGCCCGGACCTCCCCCGCTACATAAAAACCCCCACCCTGGAATCTCCGCAATATAAACCCAATTGTATTTAAGTTGTTCCGTAGCTGTACCAATCTCAAGCCCAAGCCTCCTCTCAGCCTTGCTGTTACCCGGCGCCCAGCTGCTCTCCCGTAGATATATTCATCGACACGCTAAAAATTGAAAAACCATTTCCATATATGTGCAAGGTCGGCCGGCCGCTTCCCATAATCCCCCAGTTCAGTGTTAGCATCCCGACGAGCCAGGCCTGCATCCGCGCCCTTTTCCCGACCTTTTTCCAGATCCTCTAGCGACCTGGGTACCTTTAGTGACCGTGCTCCCAGCTCGTTGTCCAGCAGTTTGAGTGCTGGCAGCCCTAGCGTCCACTCCCGACGACCATGGTGAGCCCGACCACCCACAGCGCCAGCAGCTGTCTCCAGCGCACTCTCGCGTCTGCCGCACGGTGTCGCAATGCCCTTCTGGTAAGGATTCTTGCGGGCATCACCGTGCTCGGGCTATGTATCATACTTGTGATCGCCCTGTCGTTCAGTGCCCAGCAGGTGGGTGCTGATGCCCCCGAGTGCAGAATGTCGTACATGGCTCCGGCGTACGCCAAGGTCAACGGCTTCGACCACACCCACACTCGCTTTGCCCGCAAGTACTCGCTCTACCTTTACCGAGAACAAGGCAAGGACAGAAACCCCGGCGACCTGGGCGACGACACCTCGTTCTTGAGCGGAGCCCCGGTGCTCTTCATTCCTGGCAACGCCGGCAGTTACAAACAAGTGCGGGCTCTTGCCGCAGAGTGTGCCAACATGTACTTGGACGATTATTCTAAGCACGACAACAAACACCTCAATCCTCAGGCTACCAACCTCGACTTCTTCACTGCAGACTTCAACGAAGACCTTACTGCGTTCCACGGACGGACTCTTCTCGACCAGTCCGAGTACTTGAACGACGCCATCCGGTTCATTCTCTCGATGTATCGTCAGAGCGGGTCTCCTGTGTCCTCGGTGATTGTCATTGGTCACTCCATGGGAGGTATTGTGGCACGTACCATGATCACATTGCCCAACTACCTCGAGGACTCCATCAACACGTTCTTGACGCTAGCTGCTCCGCACTCGGCTGCTCCACTTACCTTTGACGGCGACTTGATGAAAGTTTATTATGCTGTCGACAACTTCTGGAGAAGTGGGTTTGTGCTGCGCCGTTACGCTGCTGCCAAAGGAGACAGCGAAGCCAAACTTGCACGTAAACGACTCCGTGACGTTTCTCTCGTGTCTATCACCGGAGGAATCATGGACTCGGTTCTTCCTGCTGACTATACTTCCATTAAAGGACTTATCCCTGAAGACCACGGGTTCGCAGTGTACACCACAGGAATCCCAGGTGTGTGGACTCCAATCGACCATTTGGCTATTGTGTGGTGCGACCAGTTACGAAAAGCACTTTCTCGTACGTTGTTGGAAATCGTTGATGCTCGTTCTCTTACGAAAACTTATGGTTTGTCTCAACGAATGCAGATTCTTAAGAAACATTTATTGACTGGTCCTGAAGCCAGTGCTGTGAAATTCGACGGTGACTTCTCAGTAAGATTGAAGATGGACAACGACCAAATAAGTTCGGCAGTGCCCGGTTCAAGATCTGTTGTTGTTGCCTCAGGGTATCAAAGACGTGGACTTCGTATTCCAAAGATGAACATGTTCCATATCCCTAAAGACGGTGAGCCATATGAGTTTGCAGCTCTCAGCTCGTTAGCGTTTGAGAAGATCAAAGACTTTGGATTGTCTGCTAAACCTGCCGTTTTGCTTTGTCGTTCTGCTTTCCCATTTGGTGATATCTCCAACATGACGGTGGTCGATTTCACCAGTGACTCAACCAACAAGAAAGTGGAATTGGACTGTGTAGACGCTGCTGACAGTGCCTACATGGTTCCTAGATCGGCCAGTGGCACCACTTCGTCTTCAGAGTCGTCGTTTGGTGGTAAGTATGCTCCTTACAACGCCATTCAGTTCAGTGCTGCAAGATTGGCGCACTTCGAATCGATTGTCATCTGTGAGTCGTCACGGTTCACGTCTGTGCTGAACACCGAAGAGTTCTTGGTCGCTGATTTTGCCAAGGAGAATCTCAGCAGATTGCAGCTCCGTTCCAAATTCTGGAAATTGTTGTTGTTTGGTGTCTATGTGAACTTGCCTTCCAAGAGACCTTTGGCAGTGGACGTGCATATCCCAGCTATTTGGAGTAGTTTGATTGCTTACAGATTGAAAACCGTGCGACAGTTTGAGAAAAACGGCCAGCAGCAACGTGAGCTTTTTGCTCCATTCATTCGTCAATGGATCTCCGGTATTCATGAGACAAAATGGTTGATGGGGTCTAATAACGAGCCAGAAAAAATCCTCACTATGCACAGTGTTGCTCCGTTTGTTGCCTTTGAAGATAGCCATGACATCAACTCGATGCATCTTCAGGTATGGTCCGACTCACTCAGTGTTGAGAACGAGGTGACGCTTCGACTCCAAGTGGATTTCTTTGCCAGTTTCAAACTTTTGGTTCTTAGATTCAGACTTGCCGTTGGAGTGTTTCCTGTTGCAGTGGTGGCCTTGGTGATGGCTATCCAGTTCTGGAACGAGGACGGACTGTTCATGTCATTTGGTGACGGTCTCCTTATCTTGTGCACTCCTAAATTCTTAGCAGCTGCAGTGGGAACGTTGTCCGTGATCTCGTTGATGCTCTCCAACAGCTTTTTCCAGAAACTTTTCTATTTCCTCGATCCTATTGGGCTCCAGTCGTCATTAGACCGCAACTTGGTTCTAGACAACATGAGACTCAATCCATTCTTCTTGGGATTGGAAGAACTGTCGCTTTGCCTCTTGCCTTCGATCTTCTTTGTGATATCGTTGGCATTGGTCACGGCTATCTATGTGCTTGTTCTCCTTATTGCTCACGGGATCTCGTATGTCTACATCAACTTGTCATACAGACTCTCGTTCCGCAAGCAGAAGCTCAAGTTCAATTTCGGCACCGAAAGCTTGTTGAAGTCGCGCAGAAGAGTCATCGGCACCATTCTCATATTCGGCTCGATCCCATTCTACTTCCCATACCAGTTTGCATACGTTGTGATATTTGCTGTCCAGGCGGTGGTGTGTGTCCGCAGCGTTATTCGAGCCGACGTGTTTGAAGTCTCGTCCACCATGGCCACCAACAAATCAAACTTCAAGAACGAGATCATCAGTTTCATGAACTTCAACGTGTCGTTGTTCATGTTGATGTTGTGGATCTTGCCTATCAACATTCCCGTTCTTGTAGTGTTCATCCACAACTTTGCTTTGAAATGGCAGACCCCGTTCTCGTCGCATCATAATTTCCTTGCAATAGTCCCGATCTTTGTGATAATAGAGAAGAATGTCAGCGGCAGATTGCTCCCTCCTACTACCTCGTTGGTGGGACGCTTGACCACTCAGATAATCTTAGGGTACTTTGTGCTCTACGCGGTGATATACGGGGTGAGACACGCCTGGTGGTTGCACTACTTGCTCAATTTCTTCTGTACCTGGCTCATCTTTTTGAGCTGGGACGTGTTTGGTACCAATGACGACACCAGAGACTCAGAGAAATTGAAGTCTTCACAGAAACGTGAGTCTCCTTACATCGGAGTAATGACCAAGCAGCTATAACCAAGTGTCTCACTGCATTGCTAGTCTGTGACTGCATCCAATCCATTACCACATCTTGGCTACCCCCAACATTGTTATCCTCTGGCCCTTTGGCCCCTGGCATTTTTGGGCTCCTCTACTTTCGTTCAGCCTTGGTTCTACCTTGGCTTTGGCCCATTTTTTTCGGTCATATGTTTTTTTAAACCTTCGTTCAAGTTTTGTTTTCTGTTCGTTTCTTTCTTTCTTGACCTCCCCCATCTTGGATAGACTATGTGCCCCATACTAATATAACTACACTAATTTTATTTTAGATTGCCTCAGCTGTAGACCCGGTATATTTTTTTAGATAATGCAACTATTTTATTATGAGATTCTTGGAAACTTCTCATTGAAGCTCCGTTCAAAGTCGTTGACATCAAAGTCCTCATCGTCGTCGTCTGCTCCGTCATCTACAAAGAACGCATTCTCTTCAGTTTTCTTGTTCTTTGTCGGCGACAGGCTTGCTAAGGGAGGAAGCTGAGGCTTCGATTTGGTCTTAGGAGACGTCAAATGAGCAGGTTTCTTTGGTCTTGGAGGTGGGATTTTCTTTGTCTTTTTAGGAACCAACGGTTTGGCAGCAGGCTCTTTCTGCACCAACGACTTTATTGCTGGTCTTGCTGGAGGTGTAGGTCTATTGAGCTCAAGGCTGACGGTGGAAGTGGACCCGTTTTCTGGCTTGTCACTTTTACCTTCCAACGAGTTCCGTTTACTGCCAATAGGTTTGGTGAACTTGGCAGCTTTCAGACTGAGATCCATACTGGACCGCAGCTTCTTCTGTGTGTCTGCTGAGTCAGTGTACTTACCGTATCCGGTTGCACTCTTGACAATTTCTTCCTTGTCATTGAGCAACATTTGCATTCTCTTCTGGACAGTATTTGAAGGCTTACCTTTCAAGTAGTCGAGATCCTTGAACTCGTTCATAGATATCTCGGAAATCAACTCGTCTTCTGAGTTGTCGATATCGTTGTTGGCACCATACTCGAAAGGATGTTTACCTCCAGAATGCGATCTGAACTTGCCAGTGAACGAGTTGGTGAGTTTGCTTAACCCGTTTTTACTAGCACTGATCGTTCGTTTGTGGAACAGATTCGACCGTTTAAGCTCGTCTGAAGTCGACTGTTTCTTGAGGTATCCGAAACTGTTCTTCTTAGAACCAGTTAACTCTTTTCCTACAGGCTTTGGCGACTTCTTTGGTTCAAGCTCTGGTTTTGGTTTAAGCTCTGATGCTGGTTTCGGTTTCGACTCTGGAGCTAGTTCTGGTTTTGGAGTCAACCTTGGTGATTTCTTCAACCCTTTCAAATCTACGTCAATCACTTCAAGGTTAAGAGAATCCTTAGGACCGCCACTCAACCGTTTCAGTTTAACTGACACTGAGTCAGAAACAGGTTTGAAAGGAGTGACTTTTGGAAGTGTAGGTGAACTTGACGAGTCGATCTTTGAAGATGAAATCACATTGGCAAAAGGATCAGACTTCTTACGAGCTAATCCTATCTCTGACTTAGTGGATTTCAAACCCAAGCCTTCATCTTTGTTGTTACCAGATGTGGCAGAAGCAGACAATGGCATCTGCATCACAGGCACGCCAAAAGAACTCGCAGACACACCTGACAGAGTGGACTTTGCGGATTTGACGGATTTAACAGAGGTAGACGACTTGCCCAAAGACTCGTTGTAGAGCTTGTTGGCACCAGAAACCTGGCCAGATAACTGGCTCGTGATAGGAAACGAGTTCTGAGGAATTGGATTTGAAGGGATTTTCTGTTTCTGAGCGGCCTGCTGTTGTGCCAAAAGCTGATGTGCTTGCTGTTGCTGTGCTTGTTGTGCTTGCTGTTTGCGTTGCTTGACTGCAAGGTACTGTTGCTGGATGTCATATGGAACAGGTACGCCTTTGATACGGCACACCTCTTCAAGAACTTGGTATATGTGAGGACGGAGACGGGCGTCGTTGGTCAAAAGAACCTTGATCAAGTTCTTGATTCTAGGAGAGTATACAGGAAACGCAGGGAAGTCGAACTTGGACTGCAAGATCGCAGGCTCTCCCGAATGCTCGAACGGAGTGGTATAATAACAGATCTTGTAGCAGAACACACCAAGGGCCCATATATCAGACTTCTCGTCAATTGGAAGTCCCCGTGTAAGGTCTATCATCTCTGGAGCACGGTACTGGGCAGTGGTGTATCTCATGATGTCATCCTGTAATATCTGGAACTCCTGCTGGTTTCTGGGTGGTCTGAGGGGCGGACACGACGACCCAAAGTCACATAATCGGTACTGGTTCTTGTCGTTGATCAAGATGTTCTCGATCTTGATATCTCTATGAATCAAAGGAGGGTTCAAGAAATGCACCTGCGACACCCCGATGGTGACCTCGTACATTATCTGCAACACCTCCTCTTCCGTGAGTCTGTTCTGGAGCCGCGAGTTCAAGAAATCTATCAACCCGTTCTTGGAGCAGTACTCCATAAGCAAGAACACCTCGTAGGTGCCATCGTTGCCTGGCGATCGTGCGGCGTGCGAATCTATGTAGTTCACAATACACGGGCGGCCCTGGAGTCGCTTCATGGCATCGACCTCGGCCCGCAAGATATTCAAAGTGGCTTTGTTGGGCACAAGCACTCGCTTCAAACATGCAATCTCTTGATTGTTTTCATAGGGTGAAATCTTGACGATGTACACATGCGCAAACCCACCCTCGGAAATGTACTTGACAATCATTGCCTTGTGGGACCCCACGGTGAGCACTGTACCCGAAGGATAAGCATTTGGAGGAGGATTGCCCATTCTTGATACCCTCTACTCTCTGACTTGGACACTCTGATCTGGCAGTGAACCAAACAACAGTTCAGGTTGAATTATCATGTGACCTGTGGGTAGGGTAAATGAGTGTATGGCTGTGGAGCGTTGGAGAGTGATCTAGGAGTTAGGAGTTGAATTTCTGGAGGTTTAAATCTGTTTATGAGGAGACTAGATTGGTTTGATAAATTTATTGAATTTCTGTCGTTTTGGTGGGTTTTGGTTGATTCAATAGCGTAGACTTGAAGACGGCAATTTGATCAATCGAGGCACAGTCAGATTTGGCGGTGTCCTGCATGAGTGAGATCCGTCAGTGTGTTCCAGAGACTTAGATTGACGGTCGTATTAAAGTAGTGCTGCTAAGTTTACGTTAAGAAATCTTGGATAGGGAACGGGGAGTATTGACACTTCAAACAAGTTTGAGGTCATAGATTACAGGAAGATTTTTTTTATTTGAATTTTGAGGTTTGGAGTGGAATGGAATTGTTTGGAGAGAGCGATCTCGATTAGTGGTTTTCATTTTGTAGTTCAATGTACGCCGCATATTGGTGTTTTAGTACCGTTGTAAATACGAACAGACATTGTGGTGCTACACACTGGAAACTCAAGATATTTAAAAACAGACGATAAAAAATTATAAAATGTAAAAAATTGGAGATTAGGTGAGAATTTGGTATTGCTCAAGGCATTGGCCGCTGATATTCAAGTGACTACTTTGTGAGTAGTGATGGCCACATACTGTGGATCAGTGTCTGCCACAGAATCTTGCTGCTCGATGTCTCTTGACCACGGAGCATTATTACCTTGTAAAGTCTTTGGACTCATATCGTCAAAGTCTTGGAACAGGGTTTTTTCCATTGACCGTTTCTTGGAAGTTTCGGATCTGAATTTCCACATGGTGGTAGACAGTTGACTTGAAGTGTAACTGTTTGCATCAGAAAATCTCAGTCCTGCGTAAGATGAGGTACTTGATGAGTTGTTAGCTGTAGAAGCCCACATTGAAGACAACGGCAAGAAAATAGCAGTAATGAACACCACAAGCTCAGGGATCGATTTTGCTTTCCAGCTCTCTGTGTTGTATGAAGCAATGTTGATGGAAGCAGGAATGATCATGGTTTGGAATGCCATGATGAAAATCGAATGGTAAGGTGAGAACTGTTTCAAGCCAAGGAACCGTCTTGTACGAATAGCCAAAAACAATTTGGTTACCAAAAAGAAACTGGTTACGCAGGTTGACGACAAAAACAATATCAACTGGACATTGACTTGCCAACTGTCAGACGTTGCTGTCTGTTTGGTGGAGTAGATCACAGCATTGATGTAGAACCCAACAGTAGCAAGAGACAAGGCAACCGGTACCCCAAGGACCGCAACCTTTAAAAGCTTGTTCTTTTCTTTGCTTAGAATTGCAAACACCTGTGTGAGTTTTGTGGCCTCGATTGAAGCAATAACAACTACCTGGAGTGCACTGGCAGTGGTGGAGATGTTGATGTCGTTCGTAGTACGTACATCGTAGCCTGAGAGAAGGAAAGTGAACGAGTTTGTAGCACCAAGCAAGTACGCCATGTACAACGCACTTTTCAACACAATGAATAATAGAACCAATTGATTCAAGATAAATATCGGGCGGGTCTTGTTCTTGAAAAGAAGAAACATGGCAATCAGAGCCATGATGCTGGCACCTATTCTCACCCCCATGATGACTGCAGCCTGAATACTGGCATGCTGAACCTGATCAAGGTCTTGGAAAGTCACCAGTTCCTCACCATAAGCAGATGAATAGTTAAGAGGAATCAAATAAGGATTAAGTTCAGAACTGTCGGACATGTTGAATGATAGGAATGAAAGTAGATCACTCGAGAGCTGGACCAAAAGAAAGTTGAGTAGCAAGAACAGTACTAATGTTGCTTAGTGTCTTTCCAGTGTACAGTGATAACCAGAGTAATAGCCGTATTGAAAATCCAACCGATGAAATAAGAAGTGAGTTGGTAAAGATAGGATCCTCACACTTCTATATACCAACCTACAATCCTTATATCTACACCGCACATCAGGTTTGAGCACCAATTCAACAAGCCCAATCGAGCAATTTCTGTCATCCCTAAAACACAAGACCCTTCTAACTCAGGTTTTGGACCTGTCAAGTTGAGACAGCCGTGATTTGCAGCGAGCATTGGCTCATGGGAGGTTATGCATGTTGAGTGGAGGATTATTGCCATATCGGGGTGTGTCAATAGGAACTCAAGTGTCAATCACTCAAGGGTCAATCATTGCCCAGACCAAATGGTCAGCTTATCGGCAGATCCACTGAAGACTGAGGCAAGAATATGTCAGTACACAATCCTTAAACGAGATTATTCGAACGAATATGGTAATTGGAATTCGGAGCAGTGCAGTCCAACACTCGAGTGTTAAGTAGCTTAGTCTGTATTTTGCTTGACTTTTTCTTCGGGCGGCTTTTCTTCATGCTGTAGGCGGCTTCCTTTCAGCGCCACTCTGCGTCTGGGCTCCCCCAATCCCTCATCCGCCACAATGGTACAGCCAAGCCAGGGCCCGCAACCCAGACGATAAATAGGAGGTGTCGGTTACAACCACAAGTTCCACCGGATCATTAGAACAATGCCGAAATTAGAAGATTGGGAAATTAAAAAGTTCTGGGAAATCTTCAGCGGGCTTTCCCCTAAGGACAACAAGCTTGACGGCGACAAAGTGTCTGCTGTTTTCAAGAATTCGCAGTTGTCTGACGATAAGCTTGCCAAAGTATGGACCTTGTCAGACGTCGATCAGGACGGACAACTTGATTTCGAGGAGTTCTGTATTGCCATGAAATTGATCTTTGACACTGTCAACGGGTCCATGGCATCGTTGCCTGATGCGTTACCGGCTTGGTTGATCCCTGGTTCCAAGGCTCATTTGATCCATGCCAACAATGCAGTTCAAGGGTTGGATCTGTCGTTGAAAGAAGACGATGAAGACGACGGGTATGGAATAAGAGACGCCAATTTCGACTGGTACATTTCCCCAGGCGATAAGAGCACTTATGAAAGTATTTACAGTTCGGCCACCGATCGGTTTGGAAGAGTGAAATTCGATGGGCTCGAGCAATTGTACACCGATTTGGACGGAGTGCCACGCACCGATATCTCGTCTGCCTGGAACTTGGTGAATCCTAAACAGTTTGAAACAATCGACAAGGACCAGTGTCTTGTGTATCTTCATATTTTGAACCAGCGATCCAAGGGTAAGAAAGTACCTAGCTCAGTGCCAGCATCTCTTAGAGCCACATTCTCCAAAGAAGTTCCAGACTACAGTTTAGAATCACATCAAGCGCAAGTCACCAAGGCAGGAGCTTCTAAGAAGGCGTTTGGTCAAAGTTATTTGGGAAAGTTTGGAGCTGATTCGAGTGCAGAGCCAAAGGTTGACTATTCAGATAAAGAGTCTGTGGAATGGGAAGAGGCAAGACTCCGTAAGAAATTGTTGGACTTGGATGACAAAATCAATCGTGTAGAAAGAGATTCTAAGGCTAAAGAAAGTGAGCTGACTGGAGAGTCGTCTGTTGTGAAGTATGAGTTGCAACAGTTACTCAAGTACAAAGAGAACCAGTTGAGCCAGTTGAGACAACAGAAAAATAACCCTAACAGCATGTCGTTGGACAGCTGCAAAAGCGAAATAGATGAAATAGAACTGCAGGTGAATGTGTTGCAGCAGTATTTGCTGGACAAGGAGAAGGAGTTGGCGGAGTTGAGACAGCAGGTAGCCAATTAGTGGACAAGTTTGTATTTGCAATAGCATGAATTATGGAGGATTAGTAGGTAGGGCATTGCGCCAATTGAGTTGTAGAGTTGTAGCGTTGCAGAGATTCAAGTTAGACAATAGACCATAAGGCTACTGCTACAAATTAAAAGTAACGCCATATCCACAACTGATTTCTCAAATGATAAGCAGAAATTTAGAGCTTGTGACATATTAAGCTGGGTATAAATAAATTCCACTTCATCACCTTGTACACAATCACCTTATACAACACCCCTTCACTACCTCCCTTCACATTACTACACTATAAACTTTCAATTCAACTTTCAATTAATATGTCAAATGCTTCACCAACCAAATAATCTACACCTCCATGCAAGTATCGGTTTATTATCATTATTTTTTCTTGTCACCTTCTTCTGGTTCCGGCTCAGGTTCAGGCACTGGCAATTTGAAAGATTCTGGGGTGTCGTCCTTACCTGGGCCAACCTGTTCCCAGACACTGGATCCCACGTTGAACTGTCTGAAAGCCTGCGTCAACTCCAAAGGCTCGTACACGATTCTCTTCTTCTCCTCGTCGTATCTGACTTCGGTGTAACCGGTGGTAGGGAAGTCTTTTCTCAACGGATGACCCTCGAACCCATAGTCGGTCATGATTCTTCTCAAGTCTGGGTGGCCCTCGAAAAATATTCCAAACATATCGTAGGCCTCTCTCTCGAACCAATTGGCACCCTGGAACTCTGGGGTGATCGAAGGGACTGGCGACACCTCTGAAGCGTAGGTCTTAACTCTGATTCTAGAACCGTATCTCACAGACAAGAAGTTGTAGACAACCTCAAAACGGTTAGTCCGCGATGGGAAATCGACGGCAGTGACATCAACTGGGTTCTTGAACTGTGCAGTGGTGTGGTCACGGAGAAACGTCACCACTGGAATCACTGCACTAGGGCCAACGTATAACACCAACTCGTCTTTCCAGACAGAGAATTGCTGGATGAATTTAGGTAACGCGGTGATCAAATATTTACCGAACTTGTGCAATTCCTCGCTTTGAAGCTCGTAGTCGACTGCTGGGTTCTTTATTTCATGGTGAACTTCTTTTGGCACTTTTCTAGGTAGAGACAGAGGGTGGACCAAGTCTTCATAGGTTGGCTTTCTAGAGACAAACCCAGACGAGAATTGACGGGCGCCGTAGTTTCCCACCAAACTGGCACTCGCTTGCTTGTGCAATCTGAGCGAATGCTTTATAGATCCTCTCAAAACACTCATTATTGATTGATGAACCAAGGATGGAGCTAATCGGAACTTTTTCATAATACAAAATCAAACCTTTTCGATTGGCGGAGGGTGCAAGTACGAGCCCTGCGGTTGCGGGTAACTACACCAGAATATCCTTTGGGCCATACACTAAGTTCTATAAACGGTTTCCACGTCTAGTTTCAAGATAAGAATGTTTCTGAGCAACACGATCATGGTGATGAAGCTGGCGACCCCGATTGGCATGACGGCGTAGATGACGATATTGTAGTAGTTGAAGTAGCGGGAGAGTTTCCTGCTGCCAAGACGCGGCCGGAGAATAGACGTCAAGAGCGACACTCCGGTTGCTGGGAGGATGCCAGGTCTTCTTTGCAGGGTAGGCAGAAGTGGATTGGAGGCATCGTCGATTTCTTTTGTGATGATTTTGTCGTCGAGGTCGTGCACGAAGAAGTTCTGGACAATGTAGCTGACGGTGAGGATGCAGCTGACAAAGATCCAAGTGTGGAGTAAGTATGTGTCGTTGGGGTTACAGATGAACACCGTGATGCGGATGATTGTCACGAGAAGCACTGACAATGAGAGCATTCTGACCATGGCGGCCGACACCGAGTAGATCACAATCCATCGCACAATAAGTCCGTCGAGGATCGAGTACACCATGAACGCAGACACAAAGCACCACATCCCGGCGATGAAGTACTCGGACGAGCGTGTGGTCAACAAGTTGGCAAGCACGATCTCGTTGTAGAAGTTACCCTCGGTGGTCTCGACGTAGGGCTGTGCACTGGTGCGGTTGCCGTACTGGATCTGGTACGCTATGTAGAAGTATCGGCACATGTAGTATATGCAGAGCCATAGAGGCAAGTCTCTGCACATTGCCACGGCAAGATGTTGCTTAGGATTAAGAAGAGAAAACACCATTTCTTTGAGGAACGGTTTGGAGTTTGCTGCGGCAGAGGGTCCTGGGTTGTTGTGTAGAGACTCGTCTTGAGAGTTCAAGGAACCCGATGAAGCTCTTCTACGGTGATTCAAATGCGAGGTTCGACGTACCAATCTCGGGGAATTCTCGTGGTTCAAATCGCTGAGATCGTTATAACTTCTGATTCTGTTGGAGGCTGCAAAGTCGTGGCCGTTGGCAAGATCATTGACTCCAACCACCGAGTTCTGGCTGCTGTGGATCCGGAGTCCCGAGCTCCGTCGTCGTCGGTTCAACTCTAGTCTGGGTATCATCGAGGTGATGCTTCCTCTGGCACTTCTGATCAACTCTGGCTCGTTCGACACTTCCAAATCAACGGCAGTGGGTTTTCGCAGCTCGTCCATGGCTTCAAGATAGTGGCTGTAAGACGGAGAGTTGGGCGAGGGCACCGGAGGAGGACGGTTGGCGTAGTCGTCAGACTCGTGGCCGTTGTCGTCGGGCACCTGAGGCTCGGGGGTATGTGGAGACGGCAGGATCTGGAACGAGGACCCCGTCACTGGGGATGTGGCATTGGCCTGCTGGGTACCAAAGCTGGCATGCGGTGTCACGACATCCTGATTTAAGTCATCACCATGTCTGTGAGGCATTCTGGTCCTGGCTGCTCATAATTTTTACTGTGCTGGTGCTGGGATCTGCGGCGTGGTCTGTTGTTGCTGGTGGTCACCGATAACTGGCAAGGGATCAATATTTGGAATTCAGTTTTCTCAGGGTGACGCAGGTTGCTGGATAGAGACTAAATTGAGTCGACAGATTGCTGTGATCAAGGTCGATTGATAAGGAAGCAAGGCTGTTTTAAAGTAGATAGAGATTTAATTGTTTTTAGTTGCTGAGAATTTTATTAAACGTTTTTATTTTATTGATTTTTCATGGATAATACAAGATAACATGGAATAGGATTAAGTAGGCTTTGAACTGGACACTGAAATCTGAATGCATAATTATTTAGTCGGAACTGAGTGACACACGAAAAGGGACCAAGTAGAATTGAGCGGAACGTAAGCAGAGAGCCGTCTGGACAGGAGTCTTGGGCGGCGGGGAGGGGCCCGCTTAGAATCTTTGTCCAGGCCGCTTGCCACCCGAAGAAGAACGCTCCAACGCACACCAGAAGTCAAAAGTAAAGCCGCCCGAATCAGAATTTCATTAGGGGTCCAACCAGCAACTGAGCAACCTGTAAACCAAAGTTGCTGCTACTGACTCTAACCATTATATTTTTAATTTAGCATTGCTTACAGGGTTTCTTCCTTTCATTTTTTTTAACTCGGTTCTGTGTATGTCTGACTTTTATTTCTGAGGTGAGAGGAGGGTCCCATAGATTCTCAGTCTTCCCACCTTTCACCGACAATCCTCAAATTCTCACATCTCCAGTGCTCACGTAATTTTCTACTTACCATACGAATCTCTTTTCTCTTTCTCTCACAAATCCCCTATTCTCATATATATTCCAAGATACATCCACCCTCTTGTTTGTTTTTTGATCACTTACTCAGCTCCTTCTCATTACCCACTTTGTACCCTCTTTGTACCCTCTTCTGTACACTACACCACTTTGTGGAATTTGTAAAAGTTCACTGCAACATTAATATTTATATATATGACTAATCAAACCAGACCAAACAAATTAGATGGCTTCCAATTGAGCAGTGATCTCCTCCAATTCGGATTTGGCAGATTGGTATTTCTCGTTCAAACTCTCGTACTTCTTCTCCAAGTCGTCTTTCTCGGCTTCCAAGCTAGCAATTTTCTTCTCCAACTGCTCGGCCTTGACGTCGACTTCTCTCAATTTCTCAGTAGTCTCCTTCAAGTTCTTGTCAGAGATTTCCAACTCCTCCTCCAACAACTGGTTCTTCTTCGAGAAGTTGTCGTTGTTGGTCTTCAAAGAAGTGGACTCTTCGGCATGGCCCTTAAGCTCTGCCAATTGCTCTTCAAGTTTCTCAACCTCGGTTTCCAAGTTCTCGTTCTTCACAGTCAAAGATTGGATAGTGTGGTCTTTCTCAAGAGTTTCTTGTTCCAACTCCTTGACACGGCCAGAATGCTCATCAGACTTTTCTTGCCACTTCTCGGACTCAAGTTTCAAGTTATTGATTTTCTATTGGTTAGCAAACTGTGTCAAAATACACTGGAGTTCAACGGTTTGAAACAATGTAACTAAATAAAGAAACCATCTTCAAACCCCAAGAATCCTCTAATATCAACTACTTACTTCCTTAAGCTTCTCCATTTCTAAAATTCTCAGTCTATGAATATGTTCTCGACTTCAATAAAACAAAATGATCTGGGTTCAAACAATACACCTTGCAAAAACAAAATACTGTTACCCGGCCAAACAAACACTGCGTAAGGTAAACAAATCCCACACTTCTCCAGATATTCTATCCATCTCTCTGAAATCTACAGCTTGTACAAGGTTAATGGTACATTAGAAAAAATTATAGCATAAAGCCGAAGTGTAAAAAGTATTAATCATTAAAAGAACATAATCGGAGAGGATATAGACACGGTGGGTCAAGTGAACATTGAAGCAGCTACTTACTCTGCAAATCCATATTCAACGTTCACTGATCTGTCACTGGTACCCATTGAACTGTAACTTCTTTTGTGGCGACCGTCATTGGCGTCGCCTTCAACGAATTCGTCTTTGACGTCGACAAGTTTTGGGTTCCCTGACGTAGAGTGTGGAAGTGTGTAGTATTGACCACCGGGAGTGCCGAGGTGAGTGGAGTTGGAGGTTGATTTAGGCAACAAGTTGGAGATCGAGAGGTCGTAGTTGTGAGGGTTGTGTGTTTGAGCCTCGATTTCTCCAGATGAAGACTCTTCAATTGCCGGGGAGTATACCACTGGTAATGCGTTCCCTCCGTCGAATGTGAAAGAGTCTTCTGGTTGATGTTGAGTCTTGAAAGGAGATGGCGACTTGGAAGAGCTTGTCTTGGAGTTTGAACTGGAATGCATGGATTTTTGCTTGTTCGAATCCGACGACGACGAGTATGTCTGTGAGATGTTTCTCTTTCTCGAGTGAATAGCCTTCTGGGCTCTCGATTTCTGAGAGTATGACATGGAGGTTGTGTTGAAACTGGTTCCAGCATTGAAGTAACTGTCACCAGAAAAGCCAGAAGTTCCAGCAACACCTCTGCCCATCTCGGCACTAGCATCATTTTCATCCACTTCTTCGCTAACTCTTGAGATTCCGACTTGCGGACTGTTCTCTTCCTTCAAGACGTCAAGGTTAGGTGGAGTGATCTTCAGCTTCCGGTTCGAGTTCGAACTTGAACTGGAGTTCAAACTGCTTCGGTTGCTTGCAAACTCACTGGACTCTGGAGAGGTCTCGTTGTTGAAGATAATGTTACCATCAGAGTCAAGTCTAGTGATGTTACCGCTTTCGTCTCTAGCAATCAAGTCCTTGGCTTCCCAGTTCTTGATACTGTCGTATTTCGACGATGTGAGCGACTTGTGACGGATCTCTTCAGGGTCAATTGTCTTTCCAATTGCGTCGTCAACTAAACGAACTGAGAACAATTCGTCGGTAGACACAGTGGCCAAAGAATTAATCGACTCCTGTTTACGACCAGACAATCTCATTCTAGTAGAGTCCACCACTTGTCTCCAGGACTTGCGTGGCACTTTAGAGCTTCTCTTCAGAGAAGCCACTTGTGGATCAACTATCACCTTGGGAGAATGGCTTGAGTTCAGCGAATTGTAGCTGGACAACTGATTATGCATGGCAATGTTGGAGCTCGACAAGTTGTGCGGAGCGTCCAACAAGTTGTCGTTGGAAAGAAGTCCACCAGCAGAAGGTGGGATGTACTCAACGGTGTCGACAAAGTGCTCGCTTTCTCTTGACTCTGGACGGATTTGCTGTGATTGAGCAGACTCTGAGTTGAACTGCTCGCCAAACTCCACCTCTGTGTGTGAGGAATGGTCTGACATGTTGTCCGCAAGAAGAATGTCGTTTTTGAGCGACGACGAGTCTCTGACCAACTCCCAGTTTCCACCGGCCTCCTGGGCGGTGTCGTTGCTGATATCCTTGGCAGTTCCCTGGCTGACGTCTTTGGTCTGGTTGCTGGTATTCTTGATATCAGCAACACTGGAGCTAGCACTGAGAGTTTTGTCTTCAGTAAGAGCTCCACCAGTAGAGAATCTAGCCTCACCCTTATTCATAGGATTGTTAAGAATAGGGCCGGAGATCTGCTTGACACTTGACTCCTCGTCGTTCTGGTCATTTCTTCTTCTGCAACAGAGGAAGATGACAAGACCAAGAACAACAAGGAACAACACTGGAAGAATAGTTCCAAGAATAATTGCAAGTTTCTTAGACTTGGAAAGACCATGGCTGCCACTACTACTGCTACTGCTGGATCCAGAAGCTTTCACTCCAACAATTGTGAAGCTGAGAGTGTCGTCATCTCTTTTAGTGAGAGAACTGGACTTGGCAGAGCCGGAGACTGTGACCTTGATGTCGTCAAACAGTTTTGGAGCTTTACCATGGAACGTGTAATTACTGGCAGTGTATTCGAGCCAAGAACTGTCGTAGCTGACAGACACGTTGGTCTGGCTCTTCTCCTGGAACAATGAGTCGCTCAAAGTGTACTGGAAGTACTCGTTGACAGTAGCATTGATATTAGGGATACTGCTAGTGGTGAAGAAATCAGTCAAGGCGCTGGAATTTGTGCTCGACGAGTTAGAAGACGAAGAAACCTGGTATGGAATGGTGACCAGGTCTCCGTAACTGTCAGCAATAACAACTCCAAACGACACTGTCGAGTTGAGACTGCTTGGAATCGTGCCTGTGAGTTTCTGTGAGGATTGGTCCACCTGAACCCAAGAAGGTGCAGACAGATCCAAAGTGATGGACGAGATATTGGCAGTCAAGATAGCAGTGCCGTCCAAATACACTTGGTCAAGTGGGAGGTCCTGACTGAAGCTGCCATTCTTTGATTGCACGATTATAGCGTTCTGGATGGTGGTACTAAGCTGGTGCGCACCAATCAGGAGCACGAATTCCGTGAGACAACCTGCATACCCTTCGTAAAGAGTAGCTATCAAGTCGAAGGTGTACTCGACAGAAGGCGCAATGTTGGAGTTGACTACTGGCGCAGTGCCTGTGAACAGAAGGTTGTTGCCGTCGGTAGAAAACTTTATCCAAGCAGGCAACGAAGTTCTGTTAGTTGAAAGACCGTAGTAGGCCTTGATTGTGGAGTCAGACTTGAAAGTCTCGGAAGCCTCGAAGGATATGTCGAACAGGTCGCCAGGTACAAGCACTAAGCCATTGACTCCGTTTGTCTGGCCGTATGCTGAAAGCTGTGAAATGATAGCGTCTGAAGACACAAGCTGAGGAGCCAGCTCGACTGACACTGGTAATGTGTTGTTGGAGTAAGCAGACAGACCCTCGGAGTCGGTCCCTGTTAGTTGGAATGTTACCAGGGAGTCTGAGCTTGCGTCCGGCACGGTTCCAGACAAAGTATTGGAGGAGGAGTCAAACGAGAGCCAGCTCGGGTTGTTGGAGATGGAGTATGAGATTTCAGAACCGGTGGTCGATTCGAATGTGGAGTTGGAGATCGTGAACGAGTATTGCTGGCCGGCTATGGGCACTGTTGGAAACTGGCTGTTGAATGGGAAGCCCTCGTACACAGAGGCCGAGGCAAGGCCCTGGAAGAGTAGAAGCTTGAAGAGCGTGGAGGCAGACATGGAGAAGAAAGAATGAAGGACGATGTTGCACGAACCCACGGGCTGCTATCACTAAACTAAAAGCAAACAAGAAAAGAACGACGGGTGAAGCAGAGGAACCTGGGGAAAGAATGAACGACGGGATGGCAGGGCTAATTAGACATGGCCGGTATTAGGTATTTAAACCCACAGTGAGACTTTTCAGAAGGGGGACCGATTTTCAGCTCATCGCATCGTGCGTGGCCGCGTGGTTCCTGTTTATTTTTATCGCGTTAAACGCGCTAGCCGGTGCCTGTTAGAGCGGCAAGGTGCAGGAGGAGGTTGGTTGGTTGTGAACCTGGAGGGGTTTACTATGGACAAGGATAGGCAAATCTGAGGTTTTCTCCCACAATCTGAGACAAGTCGAGAAGGGATAGTTTTGTGCCGGTTGCTGTAAATGATCGGCCAAATTGGTAATTGATGGAGCTGATTGCCGGCCCCTTCAGAAAATTAGAGTGGCTGCACCGTTGCACTAAGTTGCCCGCCAGAGTGTGAGTACAGTGTCGCCAATTTGGTGCGGAACGCAGAACAATCCTTGGCCGGTCTTATGGCAGGGAACCTGTCTAAACATTGTTTACTAGGAACTGGTCATCGTGGTCATCGCGGCCGTTTTGGGATCGCTCATTGACGATTCTAGTTGATTATTTACGATGGCTGGCTCTGCACAGAAGGAGTCGTTGCAGTAAGACATTTGATGTACGGGGCCACAGGGGTGGTTCGTTGCTCACAGTGGAGGTGCCTGTAAAGAATTGCCGAATCTGTGACGGAAATAATTGGGATATATTAGTGGTCTGTCTTGAATGTGTTTTGTTTCCATAATGAGTGAATTAATGGGCGAACTTTATGGCTTGTGGGTGTGTGAGTGTGATATGTGTGGATGTTAGATGTGTGGATGTTAGATATGTATGGATGTTGAGATGTGAGGATGTTAGACCTGGACAGGTGTATGGATGTAAGGGTGTATGGATGTGTAAAGCATAATTTGGATATCGCTTTGGGGCTTTACGTAGACAGGACATTGGTAATCAGAAGACTATTTGCAAGACAGAATAGGGTAAATAAAATATTATTTTTTCTGTCAAACGGTTGAGGAATGCCACACACTTCACTGAAGCAGAAAGGTAATGTCTGGCGTTCCAGCTAGTTTGTCACTAGCGAATGATCAGCGCAGTAAAAATCACGCTGAAGGTACTAGCACAGGAGTTCCAATAAAAACGGTCGAAATCACACACTCACCGTTAGCGTGTCACCTGACCAGAAGGACCCGTTGGTTTGGGACTATGGAGACTTCTTGACCTAAAGCCGATATGGAATTGAAAAGCCGATGAGGGAACCATTTAAAATTAAACTATACAGAAATCCCGAGAAAAAAACATGAAAAAGCGAGAAAAGTAAAGCTGAAACGGAAAACTCCGAGAGTCTTACCCGGGAAGGGCCCAGGCATAGGGATTTTGTTGTTGTGTAATTGAGGGGATCGTTGAGGAGAGTTACTGGGTGAGAGTCGCACATTGTAGATCTCGATAGTTAGTGGTAGAGTTTAGTGATAGGAGGTTCAACATCACAGTTGTAGTGTAAGGGCCAGGAATTTTTTGTATGGCATATTGTATTTTGTTGGTCTTCTTTGTTTGATTAGTAGGATCATCTGAGGCTTGGTTGGTTCTGGATGGCTTGTGGCTTACCGTTCGTAAGGCAGTTATCTCTGGCTTCGGTTGACTGTACATCATTATACTGTGCAGTCCAATTTACGGTGGACTCACTACATGTACAGACGAGAACTCTACCACTAGACCTTCTACAATCAGCTACTCTATAATGACTGATAGCTGATATTTTGATGAATGTTTTATCGTATTCCTTGGATTCTACCGATCCCTGTCATACTCGATAATCCATCGATCTGATCTAAGATCTAGACTTCCGCGGACTTTCCTGTTCCATAATACCAGGTGCCGACCCTGTAATCAGAATTTCGTATCAGCTTTGCTTTGCTGTTGCTTGGCTGATACCTGGCTCTACTTGACTACAAACTTGACTCTGGTTCTATAACAGACGGGCTTTTACTTCTTTATCTCTTCATCCTAGATCATATCCGTCTCAGCTTCAACCTCTTCGTGCTTCTGTTATCCGATCTCTTTCATTCTCTGCTTTCTTTTTCACTGTAACTCGTGCTTATTTCTGGTAGACCCTTCTGCGAGGTTTTCTCGATTCATTACTCCGAGCCTACTTCAGCCCTAATTCTGTGCTCACCTATTCTCGGCAATGTACAAGATTCTGCCTTGGTATTTTCTCTTGATACACTACGTTATAATCTAACCACAACTACCACACTACCCCAACTACCAACAGTTTACAATTTACAACAAATCCATAATCTAGCATCGCCCACCAACAATAAACATCAACTCAATAAACTTACAGACACAACAAAAGATTGCAACGCAAAACTTGCGAGGCTATACCCTGTCCGTCCTAACCCTCCCATGGCAATCTTAAATAATCACATCGTATCAAAACTACTAGTGCTACAATCTAGACAACCACCAACCCTTCACCACCAACCACCCATCCCCTCACCCCGGCAGTAAACAAATCCTTCTTCCTGATTAGCTCATAAATACCTCACTTGTGCGTCGTGGTCAAGCTGACGTCGACGTCCGTACTGGACTTATCCACCTCCCGGAGATTCTCGGCCCCAACACATTTTTTTTTGGCCCATCGCTAAGGCACCTAGGATCTCAGGTGGTGCAATGCATAACTTGCTTTTTTTCCCGATGGGCTACATCCTATATATAAACACCACAGAGTGCTGATAACCGGACTTTTCCTGGCCGCACCATTGAACCATGTTGAGTAGAAAATTGCCATTAGCGTCGTTACACAGAGTGGCTGTCCGTGGGTTCTGCGGCTCCAGCTCCTTGTTGATCAAGAAGACTTTCAGCTCTGCCGATAAGAGTGTCAGCAGCTACTTGGACAAGGCATCAGAAGCTCCCGATGCTTCTGCCACCATCATGAACGACTTGGTTGGCGAGTCCAACCGGATCCAGGCGTTCGATAAGAGAGCCACCTGGTTGCAGGCGTTGCAAGAGAGACAGAAACAGTTGGCCAACGGTAAAGTGTTGGACTCGTACAGTTACACTACTCCCGGCACCAGTGAGGTTGGCGAGAAGAAGAGAAGCGATTCGTTCTCGTTCTTGTTGTTGCCTTTCAGAGAGGACTCGTGGTTGCTTGATTCGTACATCAATGCCTTTGGCCGATTGAAAATGGGCCAGTTGTTCCAGGACTTGGACGCCTTGGCTGGTACCATTGCTTACAAGCACTGTGCTCCGGCTGAGCCGATGATTGTCACTGCCTCGGTCGACCGTATCTGCATGTTGAAGAGAGTCGACGACATCAGCAACAGAAACTTGATGATCTCAGGATCGGTTGCTTGGGTCGGACGATCTTCGATGGAGATCAAGATCAAAGCCAGTACCATCAAGACTGCATTCCCACCGGAATCCGAGATCACCGAAGATTTTGTCAAGGATGAAGACGTTTTCATGAGCGCAAACTTCACTTTTGTTGCTAGAAACCCAGAGACTCATCGTTCTTTCCCAATCAATAAACTCTTGCCATTGACTGAAAGAGAATGGATTGACTTCACCCGAGCAGAGTCGCACAACGCCGCCAAGAAATTGCGGGCCCTGAAAGAACATCTTACTGTGAGTCCTCCTACCTCAGAAGAAAGCACCTTGATGCACAATCTCTGGAAAGCTTCTACCAAGTTGAAGGACTACGAGAGAAAGACTGGTGAACACCCAAAGAACTTGGTGCCAATGGACAGCACCGTGTTGAAGTCGGTGATGTTCATGCAGCCTCAGTACCGTAACCGTCACTCGTACATGATTTTCGGAGGGTACTTGATGAAACAGGCTTTCGAGTTGGCTTACTGTAACTCTGCTGCCTTCTCCCATGCTCCTCCACGATTCCTTTCGCTTGATGCCACCTCGTTCACCGCTCCAGTTCCAGTCGGCAGTGTGTTGTACTTGAACTCTCGTGTGGTGTACACTGAACATATCCAAGAAACTGCCAATGCAGACACTGCAGCCGACTCCAACTTGCCAAAGGAATTGGGTGATTTCTTCCAGTATTTCGGAAGCGAGTCGTTCAAGCCTACTGCCAAAGACCCTAAGGATCTTATGAACAAGCCAGGAACTATCATCCAGGTGAAGGTCGACACCAGCGTGAGAAGTTTGAGCCACGACAAGATCCAGAAGACTGGTTCGTTTGTGTACTCGTTCTTTGTGCCTAAGTACTCCTACGAGAACGAGTACTTGGGAGTCGGAAAGGAGACCAAGCAGAAAGAAATCAAGCATGGGTACTACGCAGTGGTTCCTCAGTCGTACGGCGACATGATCAATTTCATCGAGGGGAAGAGAAGAGCAAGAGACACCGCCGAGAGTGTCCGCCAAATGAAGAGTCTTTAAACAGGTTCCGGTTCGCAGTTGGCTTTTTGTATACTTTTAATCAACACAATACTAATTTGAGGTTTGTAAGCTGCAGCCAAGTGGAACAAGTTGTGGTGAAAAGTTGGACATCGATTACAATAGACCACAGCAGCACCACTAACCCAAAGTGTGAACAATCAGAAAATTGCATGCAGGGCTGCACAAGTTGTTTGGCATGAAAAGTGCTGGGTGAGGATTTTCCATGACTTGACATTATTCTTTTGCTCTTAGACTTTGGGGAAGATGGAATTTAGAATAGAAATGGTTGGCTAGTTCAATTATTTGATTACAATGGGTTGGTGCTTGCTAGAGCTCTCGTCTCATGAAAACTCCATCCAAGCTACATGCGCAATGTATGATCTCAAACAAATTATAAGACAACCAGATGCCACTAGTCGGACTCAACAAGTTGACAAAGCAATCTGAGACTTGCAAGCTCATCGCATGGGTTGTTGCATGGGTTTCTCGGAGGTGGGTGTGGGCCTCTAAGACGGTTGAGTGGTTCTCAGTGGGAGTGTCTGTGGCTGAGATTTTCTGCACTCATTGAGAGCACTACTGTTGCACGTCTGAGGCTGTTGATTATATTGTGTGGGTGTCAATTGACAAACTTAATTGTACGTTCTAAGTAATAGACTGAATCAACTTTACGTATCAATTGGCAATACTACTTTACTAGACTGCCGACACTTCAATGTGTTTTCCATAGTCTACAGTACCACTCACAGTCTACAGTACCACTCACAGTCTACAGTACCACTCACAGTCCACCGAGTACTCACTAGTAAACTGGTTCTCTGTACATTGCAATGATTACCACTATAATAAACCCTGTAACCAACTATTGTAACCGGCTATTGTCCATATCAAGTGTTCAGATTTGTAACCTCTACTATACTTATCAACTACCAGTCCAATTATCTAACACAGCACTACATCGCTTCGACTAACCATCGGCTAACCAACTCAGGCATAGCCCAGTCGCCGCACAGCCTCAGGCCCACCCTCAACCAACCACAGGCCCCACCGCACGCCCCAGGACCCGCCCCAAAGCCGCCGACGCACGCCGACGCACCTCCGCCGCGCTAACTTGTTTTTCGGTCACGTTGACCTAACTTGCTCGGTTTTTAGGGCTTGGGGTTTTCCATAATCCCTAACATCCTCATCCAAACATCCCTAGGCGACAGGTTCCATTATCTGAGGTTGGGCAGCTGAAATGCCATTTGACAACCCCACAAACAACATCAGTATTCTCAACGACACCAAGCTGCACCCAGCGTCTCGTTCCGGCCCCGGCTCGGGTCTCGCCTACGTCAACGGGTTTGCCATCCACGGCAGCCAGAATGAGATTTCCCAAGTCTCCAAACGCAGACCCTCCAAACTACGCTCCGACCAGATCATGGCCAACGACTCCTCTGGCTCCTCTGCCAGCAACCGCAACGACAATCCTGACAACCAGGGCCCCAAAGGTCATCAGGACCAGGGCCTCCAGGTGCCCACCAGCCTGGCTCTGACCCCCTCGGGCAGCAGCGCAGCCACTCCAGAAGTACGCGAGTCCCGCAAACGCAAGAAAGAGAAAGGCGACCTCAACACCGTGTACAAACGATGGACCGTCAAGATGACCAACGAGTTCTCGCGGCTCTTGGTCAAGCACAAGAACCAGCGCATTGACAACTCCAACGGGTTCACCAACACTGGGTTCCGGGAGATCCAGACCGAGTTGAAGAACCTCTTCCCCGACCAGTTTGAGATGAAAAAGTTCGAGACAAAGAAACTCCGTGAGAAGCTCAAGCAGATCAACAACGAGATCTTGGGGTTTAAGAAATTGATGTTATCGGAGAACATGCTCATGTGGTCGATAGCCGAAGGCAAGCTCTACTTGGACAGTGTGTCCAAGATCGACGAGCTCAAACGTAAGTCGTCCAGTGGGGCGTACCCTGGACTCTCATGGAACGGTATCCGTCGATACATCTCGGGACGCTGTCATTATATATTCTTGCACTCGGTGGATTTCTTTATTGATAACAGTCTGGACTCCATCAAGGCGTACGAAGTGTTCCAGAGCATCAGTTTAGGTAAAGCGTTCCGTCCTGCCACCGTCGACCATATCATCAATCTCATTATAGAAAGCTCCAATGCGGACGAGGAAGGCAATGGCCTTGACGGTGACGATATCAACATTGCCAATGTCGCTATCTACAACGATTACCTGACCTTGAAAGATGCTGGCCAGCTGCGAGGACCTCAGAAAGACGAAAACACCACCCGTAGCGACTCCAACACCGGCAGCGTGGCCTCCTCGGGCACCAATGGCAGTAAAATCTTCGACAACTTTGACCAATTCCTTCCTCTCAATTACCATCCACATCAGCATTCGGGACTTCGGTCGCCATTGATCACTGCTGCTTCAATGCAACATCAACAGCAGCAAGCTCAACAACAGCAACAGCAACAACAGGCCCAGCTGCAACAGCTGCAACAACAAAGTCAACAGCAGCAAGTACCGACTCTGCTGCAACATCTGCAACCGCTGCAGCAACAACAATCTGCTCAAGCACCTCCGCCTCCACCTCTGCAACAGTCGCAACTGCTGCAACAGCCTCTGCTGCAACCTCCAACGCTGAGTCTTCATTCTCAGCCTCCTCAACTGTCGCTGCTTGCTCCTCCTAATTCTCAGCAACAGCATCAGATTCTCCGGTCCCAGCATTCTCCTTTACCTCAGTCTCCGATGATCACTTCGAGAACCACTCCAGCTATCCCTCCTCCTTCTGATAATTCGCTTGCCAACGGGGCAGCTGACAATAAACTCACGGGCAACGAACCGTCGAAGATCAACGACACGAGGACTGCTGACAATTACAGAACCCAGAACCCTCCACCTCAGGCACCAGGCAACCAGCTACCTAAATCGTCAGTGACGGGCCACGACAGCCAGGCCCCGATCTACGATCCGTTCTACCGGTTCAGAAACTCGTTGCAGCGCAACAGCAGTGTCAGCAGTGCTCGCCGGTCGTTGGGCTACTGGGACTACTTGAACTTCAACCCGGGCAGCTTCTTGATTCCCAACAACGAGTTCTTCAACCAATTGGGACCTGGCAGTTTCTCTGCGCCTATGGGACTCCATCCTGCTATCCAAATGGCGGCAGCACAAGCTCCAGCTCCAGCAGGACCTCCGCTTACTGCTGAGGAAACTGGTGAGAATGTAGCCATGCCACAGAGCCAGATGGAGAACGGAGACAAGAACAGTCCTGCTCCTGGAACCATCAACAGAATGCTGTCTCCGTATGGCGTGCCTATGGATATAGCTCTCAACAACAGTCAGGCTAATAGTGTGGCGTTCTTGGCTTTGAACCGTCGGAAACAACTTGAAGATTCTAACAATTTCCTTCGGAAGTTACGTGGGTTGGGAATCATCAATTCTAAACAGTTTATGGATTTCGGAGCAATGGCTTCTACCAACGATAGTTTCTTGTACTACATTATCAGTGAAGATATTATGATGGAAGAGAAGATGAACTTCATTAAAGATTTCATTAATGAGGAGTACTAGGGGGGAGTGACTATGCAGTGGTGAATAGAGTATCATGGTTCAATGGTGTGCGGACTACAATGATTCATTGGAGTACAAAACTGAAGCTACACGTTTACTGTCTACCACTCAGTGTATCACCAACCACTTGCTGCCTACCACTAACCATTTGCTATCCCCCTTACTAATCATTTGCTGCTGGTTGCTACCACCTGCTACACATTGCTACAAGTTTCAATTCTTAGAACAATCTGGTAGTTCACACCACATCAGGTCCCTTACTGGCCCCCATGTATATGCTAATACTCAATATGTACCAAAACTTGCTAATAATTAAAATACACCTGTGCCCCAGATCAACCAGTAAAAAATAAATGAAAAAACTCCCAAATAGTCTATGTGAGGATCAGACACTTCACCCGGATTTGGAAACTCCGACGCTCCCCAGGTCTCAAGTTGTGGTGCTTATGCACTTGGAATGAGTGGTTTTTCTGGGTTGTTGTTGGTGGATATAGAGAAAGTGAAGGCGAGGGGGGAGTGGAAAATGAGTGGGAGAGACGGTGTTTGTATGGGAGGAGACAATGCCACGGTTGAATATCTGATTGGACTGAGGTTAGAGGTTAAGGATTAGGTGTTAACGATTGAAGTCTTGAGAGGAGAGCTAGACAGATGGGAAGCTGTGCACTAAGGAATTACGGAAATTGAACTAGCATGGATAGACGGTCGTTGCCAGACTGCCCGAGTGGGATAAAAATAGTAGACACCAAAGGGTGCAATGGAATGTAAATTTGATGGGACGTCAACAGAAATAAGGTGGATGGACATAATGCTGGTAAGGGGAAGAACGGGGAATCTAAGTTGAGACATGGAAACTGGAGACCTAAACAAATAAGCAAGAAAGTAAAAAGAAAAAGCAAGCCAAGACAATCAATAAGTTACTCAATTCTGTTACGGAGTTTGTCGGTGGTACTCCCGGTTGTCTCTTGCATTTCTATTTCTGATTCAACTTAAATCCCACGTAAGTCACATTGAAATCCTACTTCTATATCCCACATTATTGTCTCCCTTATAATATCCACACCTATGTCCCCTTGAAAATCCCACACTGTCCCTGTAATTCCCGCTTATTTCTTAGTACATGGAGACCCGGAACAGCAGCCGCACTACAGCCGGTTAGAAAAACTGAGGATCGTCCTTCACGGTACAAACTACACGACAAAGTACACGACCTTCCTAGCAAGCCATTACCAACCAATTATCATCCGACAGTCTCCGTGTTGCTGGCCTCCCCTGCTTGCCTCCCCTGCTAGTCCCCTGCTAATCCCCTCAATCGGTGAAGATCCCTTGGCCATCCGAAACTGGCCCGACAAATAACAGCCAGCAAAAAGCTTGAGTTACTTATACCCGCTAGGCCGTTAGTCCATGCAGGAGAATGCAGCGCACCTCGGAGTTTTCTAGACAAGTCGATCCCATTTGGTACCCCACAGAAAAGGCCAACCATGACGGCTGGTGTGTAAACGCATGCCCCATTCTCCACGAATATAAATAGGGTGCGATTCCTCGGGTGCTAGTGTGGACCCCAACATATTAATTAAACATGGGAAAGAACAATAACCCTTCGGTGGTGTTGAGAAAGAAACAAGACATTGTGTTTGAGCAGCGACCGGTGCCGGAGATCAAGGATCCTCATTTTGTCAAGGTCGAGATCAAAAAGACCGGGATCTGTGGTTCCGACGTCCATTATGCCCAGCACGGAGAGTTGGGACCGTTTGTGGTGAAGGCTCCGATGGTGTTGGGTCACGAGTCCTCGGGGATTGTTGCTGAGATTGGTTCCGAAGTGACTACTGTCAAAGTCGGTGACAGAGTGGCAGTGGAGCCAGGGTATCCTTCACGGTACTCTAAAGAGACCATGAGTGGAAAATACAATTTGTGTCCACACATGGCATTTGCTGCCACGCCTCCATATGACGGAACCTTGTGTCGTTACTATATGGTGCCAGAAGACTTTGTCAACAAGTTGCCAGACAACGTGTCCTACGAAGACGGAGCAGTTGCTGAGCCAGTGGCTGTTGCTGTCCATGCTAACAAGTTGGCAACCACCACCTTCGGATCGCAAGTTTACGTGTTTGGAGCTGGACCAATTGGGTTGTTGATTGTGGCCACTGCCAAAGCGTATGGTGCTACCGAGATCTTGGTGATTGATATTGTCGATGACAAATTGGAATTGGCCAAGAAGTTTGGAGCCACTGCCACTTACAACTCCAAGAACGACAGAGGAAAGCCAGTTCCTGAGATTGTTCAACATTTGCATTCGACCTACTTTGTGCCAGACGTCGTCATGGAAGCTACCGGTGCTCCACCATGTATTGCTGTTGGTGTTACCGCTACTGGCAACGCAGGTACCTACGTGCAAGTTGGAATGCAAGGTAACGAGATGAACAACTTCCCAATTGGTGCTATTGGTACTACCGAGGCTGTGATCAAGGGTTCGTTCAGATACAATTTCGGTGACTACAGAGACGCAGTGAAGTTGTTGGCTGCAGGTAAGATCGATACTAGCTTGCTTATTACTCATCGGTTCCCATTCAATAAGGCAGTTGAGGCCTATGATTTTGCTGCTACTGGTAAAGCCATCAAGATCATGATTGATGGGCCAACTGACGAGGATTAAGGTTTGGCGTGTTGCTTGTCGTTTGACTTTGGCTGTGTTATATTTTAGGAATGAATGAATACTTTAATGTGGTGTAGGATGTTAGCGAGAAGCAATTTTTGGAAAATGAAGACTGTGGAATGATTCTGGGAAGTATTGAGAGTGGTGAAATATTACTATAGGGTGCTGGAAAGTTACAGAGCTCGAAGTCTATTGTAGTCCTTTGCAATGGTGTGAAGTCCGATGCTAAATGGAACGAAACTTCATAAATTGTTCACTTAGTGTTAATTGAGTAATTGATATGAGTAGCGAGACATATGACAAATTTAAAACGGGTCTCTTTCTTAATTTGAAGCGTTCTTGATTTTTGTGAAATTTCTACAATGATTTTTGAGTGTCTGCAATCCGAAATCGAGGAATTTAACAGAGAGACTTAGCATTAGAACGATGACAGAATGACAATACCAAAATGCAACAGAAAACAACATTATTTGGGAGAAAATTGTAGTTAAAAAAATTAAAGACTCATTACAACAATTCCCAAGCGCCTGTCAACTAGAGAACCCTTGAATACACCACTCAATCGTCACTCTAACTATTACGGACTAACAATGCACCGATGCACAATCTACACTGCCTACTGAAAGTCGGTAACCACCGTCGAACCTTCGACAAACGGCTCGTCTCCAAAATAGTCTCCAGTAGTCTCTTGTCTTTCGCCTCCAATAGTCTTTGAGTCAAGAACACTTGTCTAATCCTAGGCTCGTCTCATATCCTATATGTCGGCTCATGAAAAATGCAGTCGAAAATCTGGAGTAATGGAGCGAGTGCAATGCATTGAGCACAGCACATTTCCAGTTGGCCTGTTCTATTCAATCGTTATATTTAATAACTCTTCAATAATCGTTTTATCATTCTATCTTAAGAAATCCCCAATAAATTTGCTACAACCCATAGTACGACAGCCGCTCTTTCTGGTAGCCCCACCTTTCTCCGCGATCGCCTAGTTAGGTTCGCATCTATAATAGCCTACATTCATGACAGGCTACAAAAAGCGGAGGTCTCGCACTTAGTGACAGACCGGTGACAGAACACTAGTGACAAAAACAAGCTCAAACTATCTACACAACATGTCATTATTACAAGGAGACTCCCAATTGAATCCTGCCTTCTACCTTAGAGGCCCAAGAGACACATACTATGCCCAGAAACCACTCAAGCCACTTCCAAACCCGTTTGCAGTGAGAGTCGAGATCAAGAAAACAGGACTCTGTGGATCTGACTTGCACTATTTCCAAGAGGGCCGCAATGGACCTAAGGTGGTCAAGAACCCAATGGTGTTGGGCCACGAGTCTGCAGGAGTGGTGGTCGAAGTAGGTTCCAGTGTCAGTAACGTTAAGGTCGGTGACAAAGTGGCAGTCGAGCCGTGTGTGCCTTCAAGATACTCTCGGGAGACCATGGGAGGAAAGTACCATTTGTGTCCTCACATGGAGTTTGCTGCGTCTCCACCAGTGGACGGGACGTTGGCCAGATACTTTGTGGTGGAGGAAGACTTCGTGGTGAAATTACCAGACCATGTCAGTTTGGAAGAAGGTGCAGTAGCAGAGCCATTGGCAGTTGCTTGTCATGCCAACAAACTCGGGGGAACCAGATTCAATTCTAATGTTGTTGTTTTCGGTGCAGGACCTGTTGGATTGTTGCTTGCAGCTACTGCCAGAGCGTTCGGAGCTACCAAAGTGCTTGTCATTGATTTGTTTGATGAAAAGTTGGAGATGGCTAAACAGATGGGAGCTACCCATGTCCACAACTCTAGAGGAGACAAGGGTAAATCAGAAGAAGAAATTGCAGAGTACTTGACTACAAGTTTCTTCATTCCAGACATTGTGTTTGAAGCTACTGGTGCCAAACCATGTTACAGAATGGGAATGACCATTGTCAAGTCCGGAGGTACTTATGTGCAAGTGGGAATGGGGATGAGTGACTGTATGGTTCCTTTGGGATTGCTTGGAAGAAAAGAAGCCACGGTCAAAGGGTCGTTCAGATACAGTTTCGGAGACTACAAGGACGCCGTGGAGTTGCTTTCGAGTGGCCAGGTCAACGCCAAGTTGATTGTCACTCACAGATTCACGTTCAGAGACGCAAGAAAGGCTTACGAGTTGGCAGAGAAAGGTACTGCGGTCAAGATCATGATCGATGGACCAACCGAGGACGATCTTGTGTTGGCTTCGAACAAGTTGTAGGGAGGTGCCATAGTTTATTTTTCCTTAATTGTCGATTATTAAAATATTATGTTGAAACGCTTACGTCAGAATATTATGGACCGTTAAATCTTGATTGGAAATATTATTGTAGATCGGGGGAGATTCAAGGTTAGTAGATTTCATGGCTAGCAGTGTAGTCTTGGCTAAGAAGTCTTAGCGAGAAAGTATAAACTAAAAAGTACATTCTCAAAACCAAACTAACTTTCCTAAGTAACGCTGCTACACTTCCTCACTCCTTTCATTACTAAATCGTCATTACTACACACCATCACATTACCCCTTCCAGTCCTATTATCTCCCCCTGCCAATTATCACCTCCTCCGGAATCATACATGCGCGCCAACACCCCGCGGTTACCCGCACATGAACCATCATTGGATTCCTTCAGCAGAGTTCAAGATGAACAGGTATAGCGATAGCCAACACAAGATGTCGTCGGGAACGAGTAAGATCCCGCTATCTCAGATGTTCAAGCGGACCGAGATCATCGGGAAGGGGAAGTTTGGAGTGGTTTACAAAGCGTAAGTGACGACTTGAGTGTTCGGGAAGTTTGAGGTGCTTGGTACTAACTAGTCTAGATATCGAAACAACGAGGTGCTAGCAGTGAAGATTCTCGATGTTGACAAGAACGAGGAGGAGGTCAAGGATATCCAGTTGGAAGTGAATTTCCTATCGAATTTGAAAAACTGTCCGAACGTGACGCATTATTATGGCTCGATTCTTGAGGGCACTAAGCTCTGGATCATTATGGAATACTGTGCTGGAGGTTCTCTTCGTAGTTTATTAAAAGCCGGTCGACTTGAGGAACGGTACATCGGGGTGATCACGCGTGAGTTGTTGATTGCCTTGTCGTTTATCCACAAAGCCGGAGTCATTCACAGAGACATCAAGGCTGCCAATGTGTTAGTTACCAGAGAAGGAAACGTCCAGCTCTGTGACTTTGGAGTGGCGGCCCAGCTCACGGCCAACAACTCGAAACGGACCACGATGGCCGGAACGCCGTACTGGATGGCTCCCGAGGTGATTCTCGAGGGCGCCACGTACTCTTACAAAGTGGACATATGGTCGTTGGGAATCACAGTGTACGAGTTGATCACTGGTAACCCTCCGTACTGTGACAAAGACGCCAAGCGAGCCATGCAGTTGATTGCAAAACACAAACCTCCACGATTGCAAGGTAACAATTATTCGCCGTTGATTAAGGATTTTGTTGCTCTTTGTTTAGACGAGAACCCATTAGAGAGACCTATGGCTGAAGAGTTGTTGAAATCCAAGTTTATTAGACACCACAAGAATTTAAGCACCACGATTTTGCGTGAGCTTGTGTCACGATACTTACTTTGGCGTGAGAAGAAAGCTTCCAGAGACAGTATTGCCATGCTTAATCAGAATCCAGAGCTTTTGAAAGACTCCGACAGCAGACGAAGTTCGATGATCTCTGGCGAGTATCCGCAATGGGATTTCGAGTCTATGAAAAGCTCGGAGGTGTTCATGGGAAGTGACGTGAGTGTTGATTCTATAGATTCGTTTGGAGTGGAAGACAGTTTTGATTTTGGTGAGACTGATAACTTTGATAAAACTATTCGAAACAACACCGACCAAGACATTATGAATTATACTTTTAACACTGTTGGAGAGGACCCAGTGTCACTTAACAACACCATAAATGCTACTACTTTGAAATACAACGCAGTTGACAAGGCCGACAGTTTTGCAGACAGCAGGAAGGACCAAGACTACGACTCTGTGGACCCTGAGTTTTCGATCTCAAACTTCTCGCCTCCGTCCTCGACTAAAAAAGAAGTTCCAAAATCGTTCCTTGATTTGTTTGGCGAGGAAAGTTTGACGATGTCGAAGAAACCAACGTTACAAAGCACGACCTCTAGTCCGTTGGTTGGCACTCAACTGACCGTCGAAGGAAAAGACAAGTCGTTGCCGTTGCCTCCTATAGGTTACATTTCATCAGCCAACACCACGGCCACAAGCAGTCCGGTACAAGAAGCAACAATAGAGATTCCGTCGTTGGACGATTTGGATGCTGAGAAGTTGTCGAGCTCCGTTACCGACCTTTCATTTTCCATGAGATCGCCTCAACCACCAATGCTCCAGCACTCTCTCACAGTGACAGAAGGGTTGCCGTTTGCTCCAAATGCTCCGTTGGGTTCTGATTTGAACAAGAAACCAATGGCTTTGAATCCCAGCTCGATAGGTTCACGGACCCCTTCTCCAAGAAAGAACAGTTACAACCACTCACCACCAGTGGGCAACCAAATCCAGATGCGTCCTAAGGGCAACTTGCAGCCAACTAAAATGGAAGGATTGCATCAGAAGAGTCTGCTGTCTTTGTCTACTTTAGAAGAAGGACAGGTGATTCCGCCATTGGTCTCCGCATCAGTGTCGAGCTCAAGATCACAGTCACCAAGTTTGGGTCGTTCGAAGTCTAGCAATACCAGAAACTTGAACGATTTGCGAATCGAAATGCCGAAAACGTTGCTTGATGGCATGGAAGGGTTGACGTTGCCTATGGGAACATCAACAAATTCCAAATCGCCATTAGCTAATACCTTCACTAAAGGAGATACTAGTGTCAACCAGTTTGGATTCCCAACCAATGCACATGGCCAGAAAACAATGACTCCATTAACTGAGAAATCACTTGAAATGGCAATGGCTCCGTTGGACGACAAAAAGAACGAGCCTGAGGAACAGGAAGAAGAGAAACCACAGTTGCAAAAAGCATTTACCAGCACCGCATCGATGAGTCGCAAACTTTCTAGTGGGTCTCTTGCAACGATGTCGGCGCAGAGCACTTTCTCTGCCACCAGAGACCGTGAAATGAGTATCTCGTCAGTGTCGTCGACTGAGATTGGCGACAACGGACTCTTCCATGAGAAGCCAGTTGCAGCACCTCAGCTTCCGGTGCTCAACCCTACCGTGTTCTTTGACAGCACACCAAAAACAGTTTTGATAGACGAGTTGGAAAAAGTTTTGATTGGGTTTACGAAGAGCTTGGACATTATCCAAGATCAATTGAATGCTTTGAATGAGTAGCGAATAGCTGATACACATGGGTTTGAGTGATCGGACTCAGATAAAATAGGTTATGACAAAGAGGGATATACTATACGAACGGTGATTGATAATGGTGTAGGGGTTGTAGTTGTGTCTTGAGAAGGAGTGTTTTAAGGGAAGTCATGATTTGAGGAGGGGCACTAGGACTTAGTAGAAGTTGTAGTTTCTAGAATTAAGCCATAGTTTAGTGGTAAGACTTGAGAGAGCATTAAATAGAGAACTCAGTCACGAAAGCTCAATGAAGAGCCCCGACAAAAACAATCAAAAAATTCAAAAATACAAATCAAATATAAAGTTTACAAAAACAATTAATAGAAACAATTGGTTGTGACTTGAGCGTAATTCGTAGAGTCAAGATCCCTCACTACTCCTCTGCAGCACCTCACTTCTACTGAGAAACACGCAGAAGTTGGCATGCAAATAAATTCTATTGGATCCGCGTTGACTCGAAAGAATGGACCATCGATGGAAAATTCGCGATTGATCTCGATATTAAAAGCCGAGAACAAGACCCAGGAGTTCACTGGCTGGACCAGTGTTAACCCTGAGATTATATTCTCGGCAGAACCTTATGAGGATCTAGATCA
This sequence comes from Saccharomycopsis guyanensis, assembly GCA_030578595.1. NCBI lineage: Eukaryota > Fungi > Ascomycota > Saccharomycetes > Ascoideales > Saccharomycopsidaceae > Saccharomycopsis > Saccharomycopsis guyanensis. The sequence goes on from JAJMSQ010000004.1 coordinate 697,441, forward strand.
ATGGCTTGAGCCTCCGTCCAAGGCAATCAATAAACGGAAGGTCCTGTTATACTCAGAGAAAGATTTCGAGTTGCTAGAGCCGGAAGGTGCTGAGAAGTTTCTCAGTCAGAGGTACTTTGAGCTTGTTTATTCATTGCGGTTGCCAATTTATTATTTTCCTAAGACCACGATCTCCAGACTCGATTCTGTTTATGAGATAGCAAGAGGAGACACCAACAACCACAAATTGAAACAGCTGCTCTTGAAATTGGTGCTAGACATTGGAGGGTTTGATACGAGACATGAGGGCAGAAACGGCGGGGTGCTAGGATTGTTTTCAAATGGTTACTTGAACTCTCATGAACAAAAGTATAGAGACGAGTTTGAATCGAAGAACCAAGAGTTTCTTACTGCTGCCTCCAAAGTGCTTGGCAATTCAGATGAAAATCAATCAGACAGCGAGGCAAGAAGTTTATGGAGCAAGTATTGTCTTTTGTTCAAAATCAGAGAAACACAGCTACAGATCATCTTGCTACTTGAATACTTGTACTTGGATATAAAGGATATCAAAGATTCCAGCGTGTTGGTGAAACCAGATGAGAAAATATTGAACGGGGCAGCAGTGAGGACCACCACGGGAAACACAGTATCTGCCAATTTGGTACCGGGGTTATTTGGAGGACGACTGTTGGTGAGGCAGAGGAAGAAAAGAACATTGAAGAGTGGGAGTGGGAGTGGTAGTAGTAGTAGGAGTTTTTCCAACGAAAGCAAAGACAATCTCAATAATGAAAGCAAAAACAATAAAGAGGACTCTGAAACTACAAGCAATAACCCTCAGAAGTACTCCACAACTTCTTCCTCTCTCGTCCAAAAAGACGATCTGTATTATAGAAACTTACTCAACACCCATTTGGACCGATTAGCGATTTGGGATATTGTTTTAACTACTCATACCGCAATTGCTTCTCCTGTGAAAGACAAGACAAAAGAGACTACAAGCAGCACAAATGAGAATTCACTACTTGATGAATCATTATTGAGTACTGAACTTATTGGATCCCAAGGGTTTGTCAAGAAGACTTTAATTCCTTACTTCTACCATAAATGTCCTCAACTCATCAAGTTTATCAGACGCAAAGTTTTAGGTGAAATAAGGACGTCCAGTAGATCTAAAGGAGTGAAAAGAGCAAAGACAGAAGTACAAGACAAACCAGAGAACCCATTACCACGGTCTAGAACCACCGTAAAACTTGAACGGTCAAGCAAATCGTTGAAAAAGTCAATGTCTACGAATTCTGCACTCACTAAAATGTTAAGTAAACGTGAAGTCGATTTCTCAGTCAAGAAACAGAAAGATCAGCCTAAACCAAAACCTAGACTCTCAAAGACTAAGAGTTTGATAGAACCAGGAATCAGAACGAAACCGTTGTTTGATACTAGCAGCAGTAAAAGCTTGCTTACAAAATCGTTCTCACAAATTGAAGCCACACCAGTCAAGGATCCATCTAAGAATAAGTTCATTGTGGATTCTGGTAAAGGTCGAAACCTCACTCTGCAACTTGCTGAACTTTCAAGAATCGATTCGGAAGACGGTGACGCCGTTCTGTCACCTGAAGCAGGAGAGTTTGTGCTTCCTACTGACTCGTTTCTTTCTGATCTTGAGTCACCTACGAAGAATGGATTCAAGTTTGCCAGTAAAGTTGGTACTGAGAATGAGATAATGGTAGTGATGAGTGATAGCGAGTAATGGAGGGACAATATAGATAGACGAAAATGTTAATTATGGAAAACTGTGTTTAGTTTCAAGAGCTGATTACTCAGTTATTGCTTGGAACATTTTAGTTTCGAAATATATAGCGAACTCTGAATCAATCTACATCTGACCTCGTTATTAGCACACACACACACCTGTAACCCATAGTGAAAAGTCAAGGTTATATGCTGCAGTAACCAGCAAGTACTTACCCGGACATTATCAAGATAGGTCGTTTCCCCCCGTAACATTTTGATATAACCATACACTTTATTATCATTAATATAAATAAAATGATCAATTTAAGCCACTCACAAAGTCTCATCTCATTCTGAGAATTATTCATTGAAATACAGTACCGTTAACTACATCAAACAACCCATCCCAATGGTGCATTCTCGTGCATTTACAGGGTGTTGCACCCCGCAGCCCATCTCAAATTTTCTGAAAAAAATTTCAATGGCACATCTCACTAGCTAACCATAATGTCTAAACGATCAGCTTCAATTTCCGACTCGGATTCTGATGCCGAGTTAGAAAAGCTTCTTAGGGAAGAAGAAGGAATTGACGGGTCTTCTGCTGATGATGAGTCAGAAGAAGAACCGGCTGAATTCTCTGACCCAGAGTATATTGAAGATGCGATTTCCAACATTAGAATCCGGTCGATGTCGAACACAGACTCTTTGAAAGAAGGAGAGATTTTGTCAGAGTTTGCTGATGGAAAGCCACGGATTTTAAGACCTGAGATTGATCCAGTTTATGACAGTGACGACTCGGACAAGGAAGAGAAGAACACCATTGGTAATATTCCATTGTCTGTGTACGATGAGATGCCTCATATAGGTTATGATATTAATGGTAAACGGATCATGCGACCAGCCAAGGGCAGTGCGTTGGACCAATTGCTTGAGTCGATTGAGTTGCCTACTGGTTGGACCGGGTTGTTGGACAAAGACACTGGAGGATCGTTGAACATTACCGAGGAAGAGTTGGAGTTAATTAGAAAGATCCAGAAGAATGAGAACACTGATGAGAACGTCAACCCTTACGAGCCTACTATTGAATGGTTTACTTCGAAGACAGAGATCATGCCGTTGACTGCAGTGCCAGAACCTAAGAGACGATTTGTGCCGTCGAAGCACGAGGCCAAGAGAGTGATGAAACTTGTGCGGGCTATTAGAGAAGGCAGAATTGTTCCACCTCTGAAATTGAAGGAGCAGAAAGAACAAGAAGAGTTGAGTTATGATTTGTGGGAGGACGCAGAGGACGGAACTCAGGACCATATCATGACCCTTAGAGCACCAAAACTCCCACCACCAACTAACGACGAGAGTTACAATCCTCCAGAAGAATACTTGCCAACAGAAGAGGAGCAGAAGGAATGGGAAAGCTTAGACCCTCAGGACAGAGAAAAGAATTATCTCAGTAAGAAATTCCTGGCCCTTAGAAAGGTGCCTGGGTACAAAGAGTCTGTCAGAGAGAGATTTGAACGGTCGTTGGATCTTTACTTGGCCCCAAGAACCCGTAAGAACAGATTGAACATCGACCCAGACTCCTTGATTCCAGACTTGCCTTCGCCAAAGGATTTGAGACCGTTTCCAATCCGGTGCTCTGTGGTTTATAAGGGTCATCTTGGTAAAATCAGAAGTGTATCGATTGATCCTACTGGGTTGTGGCTTGCTACTGGTGCTGACGATGGGTACTTGATAGTATGGGAGATTCTTACTGGAAGACAAGTCTGGAAAACCAAACTTGTTGACCCAGAAACCAGTGCTGGTGACTATATTGAAGCTATTGAGTGGAACCCAGATGCAGAGACCGGAATTCTTGCTGTGGTGGTTGGCGAGAACGTTTATATGATCATTCCACCAATTTTTGGGTTTGAGATAGAAAACAATGGGTACTTGAAAATCGAACAAGGTTACGGGTACGCCAAGTCTGGCGATAGTCAATTGGAAATGCCGGAAGATAATAGTGACAGTGAAAGCGAAGAAGACAGTGACGACGACACTAAGGTGAAATCTAACAATAAAGATGCTAACACTAAGAAAGCAGTGGTGGCTAGATGGACAAAGCCAACTGCTAAGCAGCAAGCCAGTGGAATTTCTTTGATCATCAGTTGTAGAAGAACTATCAAGAAAATTTCCTGGCACAGAAAAGGTGACTATTTTGTCACCACCTCGCCAAACTCTGGTAATGTGTCGATTCTCATCCACCAGCTATCGAAACACGTTTCCCAGTCTCCTTTCAAGAAATCGAAGGGAGTGATGATGGACGCCAAGTTCCATCCGCATAAACCTCAATTGTTTGTGGCTTCGCAACGGTATGTCAAGATTTACGATTTGGCAGCTCAAGTGTTGGTGAAACGATTGTTGCCTGGAGCCCGGTGGGTCAATGGGTTTGATATCCATCCACGTGGAGACAACATTGTGGTGTCGTCTTTCGACAAGAAAGTGTTATGGCATGATTTAGATCTTAGCAGCACCCCGTCTAAGATTTTGCGGTACCACGACAAAGCAGTGCGGTCGATCAGTTTCCACAAAGGTGGTTTACCACTTTGGGCAAGTAGTTCGGATGACGGTACGATCCATGTGTTCCATGGTATGGTCTACGACGATTTCATGACCCATCCATTGTTGGTGCCACTCAAGAAATTGACTGGCCACAAGATCGTGCAAAGTTTGGGAGTGTTGGATGTGACATGGCATCCAAAGGAGGCATGGTTGTTCAGTAGCGGTGCTGATGGAGAAGCTCGGTTGTGGACTACCTGAGTCGGTGGACTGTGGACTGCCTAAGTCGGTGGACTGTGGACTGCCTAAGTCGGTGGACTGTATAATTCAGATGCATAATAGATACTCTGCAGAGGATTTGTAGGATGGGATCGAGGAGGGATGTTAGACTGTGTTACTGTGTTACTGTGTTACTGTGTTACACTAGCACATTGTGTTGCTGTGGTAATGTATTACACTGATACACATTCGTATTGGGTTCACAGATGATACGATTTGACTCTACGAGAGAAGGGTCGAAATTTAAGAAGGCTCACAGAAAGTTTATAAATTAGTAAAGATCTTGAAACTCGAGGGGTAGGAAATTTAAGTTAACGATTCACAAGTGGACTAAAGCTTCTGTCTGAGAATTAGGCAAAATGGGAGCACGCATTTGTGTAAGTAAGATTACGAATGACAGCCACGGAACACAAGCTACTTTTTAGTAAGTCGGGTTCGACTGACCAAAATCGATTCTTGTTAGTTCGAAACGTTTTAATTGAAAGGTAACAATCAACGCTACTTGCAGGGCCACAGGGTTCTGCATTATCACAGTGTAACGAACTAAAAGTTTAATATGGGGTCCCTTGTAAGTGAGTGAGCGACCGTCTGATCAGGGACAATCCGAGACTAAAAAACTGTCTAAAATGGTTTACGCAGTTGATGGTCAGGCTTGGCATTTCTGATTGGACGGATGCGCATCGATGAGTCGTGTCAAACTGGGGTAGTGCTGTTTAGTGTCAAACCTTAATTGACCAAGGAACGATGAGTGATGCGTTATAAGCTTGAGGAACCACCCCTTCGTGAAGATGACAGCTCAAGCAATATTATTTGTTTCTAACCGAACATGAGTAGTTTACAACAATTTGAGGTCGACTCGAATAAGACCACCGATTTTTATCTCTCGGTTGAGAGTGATGCAGCCACTGGTCTGTACCTGAACTATCAACTTGACAAAGTGCAACAGAAGAACCAGTCTGAGAGCTTGTCCCGAGAATATAATATCAACCACAAAAAATTCTCGAGAAAACTCGATTTGTACGTGTTGCCTCCGCTATGTCTTTTAAATTTTATTTCGTTCTTCAATAAGCTGAGTTTCGGACTTTGTGTCGTTGATGGGTTCAACAAAGATCTCAAGTCGACTTTGCTGCACATGGCTGGGGCTTACATGGCGTTCTTCATCCCATACATGTTAGTCCAGCTTTTCTCTAACGGAGTGCTTAGAAAATTTCAGCCAAATGTGTTGCTCAGTTTGACGGTGTTGATTTACGGAGGTATTGGTGTGGGAACTGCGTTTATCAAGAGCTATGCAGCACTTGCCGGCTGTCAGTTTGTCCATGGATTGTTCCAAGCTGCCACAGAGACTGCCTTGTACTATATTTTATCAACCTACTACAGTAAAAGTCAGGCACAAAAAAGATATAGTATTATTTTCTCAATGACCTGCGTTGGTGGTGTGTGCTCCACACTTATCAACATGGCTGCGCAACAGAATTTGAGGTTCAAACTGGGACTCGAAGGTTGGAGATGGACTCTTATGATCCAGGGAATTATGACAATTGCAACATCTACTATTTTTTACTTGACAATTCCTGACTTCCCTGAAGCTGCCAAGTTCCTTAGTGATCATGAAACCATGTATCTTGTTAAGAGACTTGAACTCACCAATGGATACTCAGGCTACGACATCACTGCAACAGTAACAGAAGCTTTGCTGTCGGTTTACGATCCAATGGTCATACTTCCAGCTTTCATGAGTTTTGGAATCTCGTTTGGTCTCTATGGGGTGACATTGTTGGTGCCTTTGAGTTTCTCCATAATAGGTTATTCTGGCGAACAAGGAGCAATACGAGTAGCTATTGCATGGTTACTAGCTTTTGTATGGTGCCTTTTAAACGGATACGCTTCAGATAAATTCAAGATCCGAGCACCGTTCTATTTTCTCAACTTAGTGGTGATGTTGGTAGGTGCGGTGATGTTGGTGCACAGTCCTGTACCAAAACTCCATGATATCAGCAAGTACGTCAGCTCGGTTCTTATATTCGCAGGAGGATCAGCCGGTTTGCCAATCCTACTCTGTTGGAGCTCAATGAATCTACAAGGACACTCTCGAAAGTCAATTGGGGTGTCAATGGTTCTTGCGTTTGGATCACTTGGGGGAATGGTGACATTCTCTTCATTTGTCAATCCAAAAGGAAACTTCCGTCCAGGCTACATTGTTCTACTTTCATTTCTCTTGTTTTCAGTGGCTTGCGGTGTTGCTTACCTGATAGTGTTACATCGAAACAACAATCTCAAGTCCACTGCTCGTTATAGAGAACAGTGGGAAAACCAGAGTGGCCGGTCGAAAATCGTACTTGCCGACAAACTGCCGGGGTTTCAGTATATGTACTAAATGGGCAAGGCTATGAGAGGGAACACTGCTATTGTTTAATGTTCGCCAATGAGAACGAAGTATAATGAGAACGAAGTGAAACGTTACGAAGTGTGGAGAACTCCAATAGGCTCGGTCCAGACACATACTCCGACAAACTAAGTTGAAGTTGCTGACCACGAGCCAATCGGATCGTTTGTATACCCGGTGATTTATTCACCAATAGTTGTTTTTTAAATGTTTAGGCTGGGTTTTATATTTTTTCAGTTGTAGCTGACAGCTGCCGACAGATGGTGGAGACATGTACGGGGCCACGGTCTGGCATGACCTTACCGCGTATCATTGGTGGAGATAATCCGGTGGGCGAAAATAGAAGCATGGAGAACAGGATGGAAAAGAGTCAAAGAACTGACAAGGCGTAGCAATGTAGAGGCAGGCTGCAAGTGCGCCTATGGAGATGGATCCGTTGAGATTGCTGGTGGCAAGGTGCGTGTCGGTGTCTTAGAGAGGCAAGAATGTGGATGGGGAAACAGCGGGAGTGTCTAAGAGTGTCTGAGAGTGGCACGAAGACCCAAACAAAAAGGTGGCCCAACTAGAGTGTGAGCAAGAGAACCGGCGTGGGTGCACAGGTCGGAGATTGCCAGGATCACCCAGGCTTGGCGTAGTAATAACCCCCTGAACTCAAACGTTTGCGAGGCTCTTATTGGAGTATATTTTTAGAGATCAGGCCCAGCGGTGTCTGGAACGCGAAATCTCGGTCCACAGCATTGCCTTGATCTAGGTAGGACAATTAGCCCGAGCCCCCGTCCGCCCGAGACGCAGGCAGGGCGCGGCTCAATTTAACACGTGACCACGGGCGGCCTGCCGCCCAGGCGCTGCCCAGCGCCGCCCTCCGGGTTTGCAACTTCCTCATCCAACTTTAGATATGAATTGCTTTTCTTGCGCCTTAATTTAAGCCCATACCCATCTCTACCGAAAGCTTAATTTTCATTACTCTGGCCAGGAAAATTTATCTTCAGTTCTTGTTCCCATAAACACTTAAACAGCCCCCGGTGGCGGCCCAAAGACCAACTGTGCACCATGGAAAACGTCCCCAAGTTTGACTTCAGCCTGTCGTACCTCGAGCTCCAGTCTCCCGAGACCACCACAGACCCTAGCTCTCAGGTGGGCTCCAGTGCGGCCTCGGTGTCTTCTGCTGCTGGAATCATTCCCGAGCCTCCTACCCAGCAGTTTTCCGAGCACTTGATCAAGAAACTCAATTCGCACATCCAGAACTCCACCGAGATCTTGCGCAACACCTCGCTTCCCGAGCTCCAGGGTCTTATTCTTCCGGCTGTCGATAAGCACTCGCCGTACTTTCTCAATCTTCCAGCCGACGCCAAACCGGTCCAGACCTTGGTGAAACGGTTCCAGGGATGGATCCGGGTGTTGAAGTCGTTGATCCAGTACTTCACCCACCTTTCACACTATTCTAAGGAGTTCTCCCGTATTCATATTGCCATGTGCGAGGCTGTCAACTTCCCGTACTTCACCAACGGCACTGCCAACGGGTTCAACTACCAGGAAGTCCTTAAGACCCCCCTCGACTTCCTGGACGTCTTGAATCAACAGTCACCGACGGAATTTGGAATCGTCAATCAGCCAACTGAGAAAGACGACAAGGCAGTGCAGCACCATTTCATGCCGTTTGGAAACAACCTGATCCAGGACATCCCCAACATTCTCATCAGCTACCACAAGAACTTGTCGTTGAAGAACTTGAAATTCGCCAACGAGCTCCAGAACTTGGTGATTCCTCGGCTTGAAGAGTTGAAGAAAGACTTGGCCCAGAAAATTCGTGAGATCAAACTGTTGCAGGACGATTTCAAGAACGATCTCCGGCTCCAGATCGCCTTGACCGGCCAGAGACTCGTCGAGTACTTGGAAGCATTGCTGGAGATCGGTAGCGGTGAGAAACCAACCAACGGAGAAATCAGACGGTTCAAACGTGATCCGTTCATGCTCAAGTTCAAGCTTGATTTCCAGCTCAAGTCGCAAGTGTTGCACGAGAACGCACTCCAAGAAGCATACATAAACTTACAAACCACTGCGTCGGAGCTTGAGAAGATCGTGTCACAAGAGATCCAACGGTCGTTGAACGCATACGTTGCTGCTATCGACTCGAAACTCAAACTCACTTATGAGCTCATGATCAACGATCTTAGAAAAGACGGGTACTTGAGCAAACCTAACCACCAAGAATGGAACGAGTTTGTGGAGCGTGATAACAACCAGAACTTGTTGAAAGATATCAAGGTGGGAGCTTTGATTCCAAAGAGTCGTAAGTTGTCTGATATAGAGTATCCGTTCCGTGACAACTTCCTTTCCAAATGCATCAAGACAGGATACCTCAGCAAGAAATCCAAGTATCTCAAAAACTACAACAACTGCTTCTATTTGTTGACAGTCTCGTCATTGTACGAGTTTGGAAACTTGGCCAGTGTCAAATTGGAAGACGGATCGTTGGATCAAGGCACAGGAACTGAGGCATTGCTTCTTAAGAATTCTGCACCAACTGGAACGTATAGTCTTGACCATTGTACTTTGGGCCCATTTGATTATGAGAATAATAAGTTCGTGCTTCATTATCAACAGAAGAAAAAGAAGCCAGACACAATGGATCAGGTTCTGGAACTGAGCTCTGTCCTTGAGACTGTCAAGATCTCATTCAAGCATCAAGATCAGAAAGAGCTTCTTATGTGGTACAACTATCTCAAACAACTTCTCAAGTTCTCAAACCCTTACGACCGTGCTAACTACATTGAAAAGCGATACCTTAAAAGCGTCAACAAAAAGAGAGTCGCCGAAGGAAAACCAGAGCTTGAGTCGTTGGCTGATCCTAGCATCAATATGTACAACACTCACATGTCAGGTGTCAAACAACCAGACTCAGCACCACCAAACACGCTTGGAGGAATTGGACCAGACATTATTATTTCTGATATGTCGTTTCCAGAAAGTCTGGCCTCAAGTATTGTTTCTACAGGGGTACTGGATGAGGGTACCAAATCCCCTCCGCTCAACAAACAGTTCCAGATGTATAACAATGCGCTCAACAACCGATCGCAGGAATTGTTGACCAAGAACGCCCCGAAAAGTCCTCGGTTGAAACGGCCGATGATGAGACTTACAAGCTCGACGTCCAACATTCACGAGGGATCGATTACGAACAAACTAGGAGAAATCAACCTCGGCAAGAAGGCGATCCGAAGAAGCAAGTTGGTAGACAACTTTCTAGCTAAAAGCCCGGCTGCATTGACACCTAACGGCGAGGCAGAGATACATAAAAATAGCAGCTACACCAGTCTTAAAAGTTTGATGAGCGGTCACAAACGAGCAGGAAGCAGAACCACCATAGGAAGCGGAGCGTCCTTGCACAGCGGAGCCAGTGGAAGTATCAACAGCGACGAAACATAAAATAATCTTAGATAAGGAAATTAGACCGGAATGGCTTATATAAGCAGATAGCTAAATTTTTTCTTTTTACTGATTATCTGGTATCTGTCAGCAGATGAAGATATTCAGTTTACGACATGCATACACCTAATATTCTGAGTAGATGGTTTTTTCTTTTATCAGCGCCCCTCATCGGAATTAGGCTTTCGGAAAAATTGCTGTTCAGTAGAGGGCTAGAGAATCCCGTTGCGGTGTCACGTGATATACTTTTGTTTTGAGTGACCACGAGGTGCGGTGTACCCAGTAGAGAAAAGCAAGAAAAGTATGATAGAGCAAGTAACCGAAAAGAAAAAAATTCAACAACGTTAAAAAAAAAAGAAAGGATTGGGGCTATCCGAACCTTCGGGAAAATATTTGGATTGATTGCTATGTAAACAAAAACCAGCAGCAATTAGCAACCAGCAACCAACCAATAACCATCCGAGGTATGACTAACCCACTAGGTTTCATGAGTCACCGACAGCTCAAACAATCCACCGGAAAAATTGCATGATGGTTGTCCGAGCAGTGGTGGTGCCGGATCCCCGCTTCTGTTCGGAGAATCGGGCTGCAGAAATTGAACCAACAGCGGCCGAACCACGTGCCAGGAAGGGTGTGGTATTGGGTGACGACTAAACAACGTTTGATAAATTTTTTCTTTCCTTAGGTGTATATATAAACACAAAGACCTAGACCAGGTGACTAGCAGGACGGGAACTGGGTTTGTACGTGAAGGAAATCATAGCCTGGATATAAAGCAGTGTTTTTTCTTCGCTTCTCGTTTCTTTTTCATGGCCTATAAATTTCAAGATGAGTAATCTTAATACAGTAAGGAAGGACACAGACACCGTGATGCCAGACGACAAGGCCACGAGTACCAGGGAGGAAGCACAAGCATCAGCAGCTGTTGACGGCGAGGGATCCGTGTGTGTTGGTGGCGTTGCCTCCGGAACCGACGGACCGGACTCCGTTGCTGCAAAGACTGATGCAACCGGTGAGGGCTTGAAACTGACGTTTGAGACCAATCTCATGAACCTCGACGAGACCATCAACAAATTGCTCCACAAGATCCAGTCGTCGTCAACGCTACATTCGTTGTCGTCCATTGAGAATCTCACTTTGGAAAGCACGCTAGACAATTCTGCACCTAGCATCAACACTCGTTCCACCATTGATGTTCCGGGCCAGACCAAATCCAAGGCCTCGCCAAACGGATTGATCAACGACTTGAACTCCAAGCTTGTCATTGTCATGGTTGGGTTGCCAGCCCGTGGGAAATCGTACTTGACCAAGAAGATCACGAGGTACTTGAACTGGTTGCAGTACAGCACCAAATGCTTCAACGTCGGTAACACCCGGAGATTGTCCAAACAGAATCCGGGCCCAGCTCCAAAACCTTTCGAGATGGGCGAGAGTGCTGCCACCAAATACCACGACGCTTCGTTTTTCAATCCTGGCGACAAGAAGAACTTGGCGATCCGTGAGCAGTGGGCAATGGACACCTTGGACCAATTGATCGAGTACTTGACCAAGGACAACGGAACCGTGGGCATTTTCGATGCCACCAACACCACCAAGCTCAGAAGAAAGCATATCATTGAAGCTATTCGTGCCAAGACGCCTCAGCATCCAAACTTGAAGATTCTTTTCCTCGAGAGTATCTGCACCAACCGTGTGATCATCGAGAGAAACATGAAGCTCAAGCTCAGTGGACCTGATTACAAAGACAAGGACCCGGAGGTGGCGGTCAAGGATTTCAAGAACCGGTTGAAGAATTACGAGGAGGCTTACGAGACGATAGACGAGGAAGAGGAGCTGTATTTCGAGCGGATCGACGAGAATTTGCAGTACATCAAGATTATTAATGCAGGTAAGAAAATCACCTCGTTCAACATCTCGGGATTCCTCAGTTCTCAAGTGATCTTCTTCTTGTTGAACTTCAACTTGAACGAGAGACAGATCTGGATCACTCGTCACGGTGAGACTTACGACAGCTTGAACGGAAAGATCGGGTTCAGTAAGCAAGGGTCCAAGCTCACGCCTTTGGGTGAGAAATACGCTAAGACTCTTAGCAAGTTTATGAACTTCAAGAAGAAAGAGTTCCGTCTTCGTCAATTGAAGAAACATTACTTCGAAGAGCATTACTTGGAACAAGATGAGAACGAAGGAGAGGCCCGCAAGATCATCCCTGAGTTGCATTTCTCAGTGTGGACCAGTATGCTTAGACAGACCATCCAGACCTCCAAATGTTTCAATGAGAACGATTTCAACATGAAACAAATCAAGATGCTCAACGAGATGTCTCATGGTAAGGTCAACGGTATGACCCTGAAGAGATTTGCTACCAAGTTTCCAAAGGATTTCAAACGTTACCAATCCATCTACCACACGGAAGAGTCTTCTAGAAAGAAGTTGTTGTATCGGTTCCCAGGAGGTGAGTCGTACTTGGACGTTATCAACCGTCTCAGACCACTTATTGTGGAATTGGAACGATTGGACGACCATGTGCTCTTGATCACCCACAAGGTTGTGGCTCGTGTTCTTTTGGCATATTTCATGAACCTTGACAAAGACTACATCACCGAGTTGGATGTGCCTTTGCATTCGGTTTACGTGTTGGAGCCAAAACCATATGGTGTTGACTGGAACATGTACCAATACGATGAAGAAACCAATTGGTTCTACCCGGTCGACAAGGACAAGATTCTTAGACGCAAGAAGAAGAGAGAAGTGATCCCAACTGAGCTTGTGGATTTCTATTCGTCAAGTATCGTGAAGAAGAAGAGCAAGTCGAAGACCAACTTCTACATTGAGTCGCCGAGTGAGCCCAGCACTCCCAAAAGAGAAAAGTCCAGAGTGAACTTCAGCGAGATCGACCATGTGATATTTGCCAATGAAAGCGATGATACGGAAGAAGAGGAGTTTGATAACGACAACGAGCACTGGTATTATCAGTTGGATAACGGACCAGAGGACGAGTCTGAAGAAGACGAAACTACATCGGAAGAAGAAGACAAAGAGGAGGTGGGACCAATGTGTGTGAAGTTCAACAGCGGGAGCAGTACCAGCACCACCCCGAAAACATTAAGTGTTAATAACAGTGATGTGAACTTGAAAACCTTGCATTTGAATGTGAAAAATAACTCAGAGGTGGCTCCCAGCCAAGAAAAATTAGCACCCTAATGTTTGATAGATACTGCTAACCAAAAAGGTACTTGGAGAGTCGCAGCACTGCCAATGTTTATTACCTACGAAAATTTCTATGTTTAATTTATGATACAGCTTTTTATGATGAGACCTTGTAATCGGAACTAGATCGGTGTCAACTCCGGCAGCCTAAGCGAAGATGCCGACAAGAGTGGGGCTGTGATGTGTGTACCCTGGCCAGAGTGGAGGTAGCCTAGACTTACCTAATTGCAGTCTGGATCGCGTTGAGCTCGAATATCATTTTATTAGCGAACACCAAGTTCTCAAACTCGCCCCAGGACTTCTCCTTCGGCTTGAAAAATGAGGATACTGTAGCAATAAAGTTGGGTCTGTTTCTGTACATGGTCGGGGTACGTTCTAGTTCACTTTTAAGCGAGTTGAAGGTCAGAGTGTCTTCGACATCGTGAGTCTGACGGCCAATATAATTGTCGCCGCTATCAATTACAACCCCCATTACCGAATCTAGACCGACCAGCTTTTTTACGAGTTTCAGCTTGTCGGTGTAATTTTCGTGATTAATCTTGCCAATATCCAGTAATAATCTGCTTCCTGCTGCGAGATGAACAATCTGATCTAACTGCTGAGAAGTCAATTTCACGGTCTCGGAAGCAACCTGTAAAATTACGAAGGTGTCTTCGTTTCCAATGGTAGCAATTGTAGCTACCTGGCCAAGTTTTGTAATGGACAGGAAATGGTGTGGGTGCTTACAAGCTACCATTGCTTCCTGAGCTACCTCGAGCTTTGACTCCAGAGTACTGGCATCACCATTTGATCCATTGTCCATGGTATGTAGTCCTACAGGATAAGAAGCTCCAGAGACCAATTCGCGATGAAGCTGGGACTCTATCAATGAAGACGAGACGTTGCCCATGCAGTACAAGTCACTGAAATACTGAGGAGTGATGGTGTCTGCCAATTCACCAGTAAGAGGAATTTTCTCTGCCAATTCACATAGCAACAATCGGCACATGGGAATGCCTTGTTCTATGTTGAAACATGACATGGAACCTGCGTTGGTGTTGGAGTAGTCATGACTGGGTTTTGAGAGGTTGCATCTCATAAGCAGAAAGATGTCACTGCGGTCTAGCTTAGCAGAGCTGCTGTAGATTTGCTTGAAAGCCGGCGGCAAATTCTTGGTGCAGAAATTGAGCGAGTTTTTTACGTTGTTGTTGGAATTGACCGAGATGGAGTTGAGCCAATTGGCACAGGCTTTAGCCTGGCTGGTGCTGGTGAGAAACGTCGGACCAGTGATCACCACCAGGCCCGGAGCTTTGGAGTGGACAAGGTCAGCGAGCAAATTACGAGCAGCAATGATCTTGTCATTGAGCTGGTCCGAAACAGGGTAGAGAAAACGTTGTACTATTTCGGGCTGGAAGACCGCTACTTGACCTTTTTCTATGGTGTGAGTTAGGTTCCCAGAACGTTGCAGCTGCGGTGGTGAAACTTTTCCAAGTAATCAATACGCCATTCAGGGCTGCCAAGCCCTCAGGCGCCCTCGGAAGTCCAGGCAGTGTCATCACAACAGAATACTTACCGCATAAAGCCAAGGGCGAACCGTTTGGAGACCCAGGACGTGTTGCCGAAGCCGGTCGTGAGTAGTCCCACGGCACAATGGGAGAAGCAGGTTTCATTTGACAACTGCCAACAACGGGTGAAGGTTACGAGAGTTATATATGGCTTGTTTAGGTTTGCAAATAGGTTTGTAAGTGTTGTGGTTTGTGTTCGCACAGGTGAAACTCGGGAGTGACACAGGACAAAAACTACGGTACAATACAAACGGACCAGCTGGGAGTGGCTTACACTGAGTGTCTACATTGAGTGTCTACATGGAATGTCTGGATGAAGAAACTGGTAGGTCGAGTTTGGCACACTGCACAACTCCCAGTGAAACACGTCCACGCTCTTGGTACTTACTACGGGCTATGGAGATTACATCCAGGAGTATGGTTAGTCACTGGCTAGGTTATAGCTTAGGGAAAGTCTGTTTTGGAGGCTGGTCCACACCGGTCGGCCATCTTGCGAATTGTTCTGTGATCGTTGTGGAAATCGTTCGAGAATTAGTTCGAGACATGGAAAGTATTCAATGGGTTCCTTAGCCTTACATGAGCCGTCGAGTTTATTGCAAACCCGCCCACAGCACAACCACCGGGCGAGTACCTGGGCGGGTGGGTCACGCAGCACCCCACGGGCAGCCACACTATGCATGTTGGCTGGTGCTACTCTGTGAAACCCATGATGTAACAGGCACCTGCACTGAGACACAGACGATAACTATGGTAAATTACAGCACCAATGGGGAATGTCTCAGAACAACTCGGCTGGCGGGATTGAGACATAATGGTTGAAAAAAGAAACTAAGTTTGGAATTCGTGGATACTTCAGGCCTGTCTTGAAATAGTCAGTGAGTGGATTAGTGGTTGAGACCAATTCCCAGATAACACAGGGGCCGGCACTGGTCACTCGGAGTTGCACACTAGCCGTCGACTAGTCTCGCTGACTAGTCTGCCCCGATATCCAGACTAGCCCAGGCTGCTAGAGCCACCCCGTACACTAGATCCATTGATAAGACCACACGTTGGATCGCCAGGACACTGCCGTTTCCACTAGCACTACTGGGATCGACAGGCTGCATAAAAGGGTAGGACGCTAGGACAGGGGCCAGGGTAGTGGCAGGGGTTGTGATTACGCTGGGGTCGAAGCAAAAGGACATGTCTATTGGGAGATATAGTATAAGTTAGAGAAAAAGAATATGCAAAACTTATTGGGAGTCCTTGTGGTCCATGATGTCGTGATGTCGTAAAATGCCAGGGGAGCCAACGGCTGGAGATTAGACCCTGTTTAGGTGTCGGGCCACGGTGAGGCCCGTGTTGCAGGCGATCTTCGACCGGTTTTCCACCGTAGGGGAGGGGAGTGGGGTCGAGGCCAGCGACACGGTTTCGTAGCTGCCCTTGGTTCCACTGAAGGTAGAATATGAATCGTCGTAGTCGGAAGCAGAGGACGCGGTCGAGTACACGCTAGGCGACCGCTGGTCGATGTGGGAGCCCGACTCGTTGTAGTTCAACGAGCTGGTGGAGGTCGAGTAGCTGTTAGGCTGGAGGTACACTGGCGCACACTCTTTGGCACGCTTGAGCTCCTTCTCCTCCTCCTTCAACGCCATGATGTGCGAAACTGCCACCTTGTGGACCTTGGCGATCATGTCGTTGACCTCGCGGTGCTCGGTGGTGGTGTAGCTCTGGTAGATGGTGTTGGACACCGTGGCAATGGCGTAGATGAGTCTGTTGATCTCCTGGTTGTCCCGTTGGGCGTCGAAATGAATAAGGCTGTCGCGAGCCAGCGAAGACACCAACGGCGAGGCGTAGTCCAGGTTCCAGTCCGAGACCGGGCCGTCGCCGGTCTTGTTGTCTTCCAAAATCTTGTTTAAATGCTGTTGGCTGATGCCGAAATGCGACTCTTGGTTGAGAATAAGGATGCTGAGCAACTTCTTGATGTGGGTCGACATCATCATTCCCGGGTGGCCCACAAAGTAGGCCAGGTACAACGAGAGCTCGGCAATGAAGCTCTTCAAGTAGAACACCTTCTTGTAGTCGAAAAGCTCTTCGGTGGTCTCTGTTACTTGCTGGAGCTCGTGGATGTTGAACAACCAGTCGTAAACAGTGGGCTGCGAGATGCTCCAGTCAAGGGTGTTCAAGATATGACGCTCCATTTGCACAAACATCCCTTCGTCGTAACCACACGATGGCCCACAGAGTTGTACAAACTCAGCAAGTCTTGGGATCCGGGCACGTTGAGTTGGACCCTGGTTGCGGGATGGGATTGGACGGTTGACCAGGTTGACGGTGTGATTGAGACCTCCTTGATTCTTTGCTGCCAACCAGATACAGGTGCAACCGACTAGCTGTGCCTGGGATTTCAACACCACTCTGCGGGAGCAGTAGCGGTCGAAAAGCTTGATGGCAGCACAGTACACACCTGCGGAAAGCTTGGTGCGCTTTGCAACCTTGTAAAGAAAGTCCAACAAAGGAGCACGGAGCTCGAGCGAGAGCTCAGGCTGGGACTTGATGAGAGCCATGTCGGGAAGCACAGCTTTCTCCATGGCGTACATGTTTGCAGACAATTCTTGCTGATAAACATTGATGGTCTGCTTGTGAGCCACAAGCTCCGACGATACCAATTCAATGGGATATGACATGAGGAAAAGATTGTAGAGAGGAACACACACTACCAGAATTACCGTGACAAACAAACCAAGGATGGGCGTAGGTCAACAGTACACTTTCAAATAAAAGCGTGGATGTGTCAAACCACAGCTGGCGAGAGTCTGGCTTTAATAGGTTATGCGTACTTAAAGTTGCTGAAAATTTTGATCTGCCAAAAAGAGCTAAGTGTTAAGGAAAGGATTTTCGTCCCTGCGAGTGCTGCGGGATATTGCCAAGGGTACAGTACCTCGCAGCAAGGGGAGCGCTAGCACCACACCGCCGCGGCCGGAAGTCACGTGTCCGGAGGGAGGGGGCCGACCGCCTGCGCTGGCGGTGGGTGGTGGTCAAGGTCGGGAAGGGGTTAATTACGGGAAGGAGGTGTGGATACGAATTGGCTAGTAGGATTAGATGCAGCCAGGGCTAGTTGTGGACAAGCAGTGGGGGCAATTGCCATTCTAGATTTCATCGCCAGTAGTCACAACCGGTTGTAAACATCTTGGGATATTATGAAACTCAAAAAGCAACCATTCTCCAACAGTTTGTAAATAGAAACTGCCAAGCGAATTCGGGCTAGAAAGCTCTGTGCTTTTGGGTCACGTGCGGGTATAATTTCCGGGGGTGGTTCCCAGCGCCCTCGGAATCGGCTCGGTCAGGGGTAGGCAGGTCTCACCTGGGGTCAAACGGGAATGCTCAGCCCAAACATATAAGCTAGTGCGCTGGCTGGACCTTGAATTGAGACACCCTCGATACACCCCCTCGGCCCAGGCCCACGGCGTACTCCGTATAATAGTTAGGTGCATTAGTTAGAGGAGGAGGGCCAGAGGCTAGCACTAGTGGTGTGGACGGAGTCGTAGTCGTGGTGCTAGCACTGTGCTAGACTAAGCAGCAGGAGTCATTGGGTTGTGGGTACACCACCGAGGGTGGACGAGGATAATTACAGTTTGGAGAATATGGTTGATGGAGTACAGGTGAAAGGATGCAGCCGGGAGAATGCACCTGGACAGGAATATCCTGCTGGGCAGAAACACTAGGTTGGAGTACTGGGGTGTAGCACTGGCCAGGTGGAGCTGAAGGGCCGGGCACTGCAACTAAGTTAAGTCGCTGGCTTGCTAGGTTAAACTAGGTTGGGCAAGATTCTAAGTTTCAACGTCAGAATATGGTTGCCGGCCGGATCCCAAACCTCTCCAAGTTGCCAATTGTAGAATGAACCCCGACTGCCAATCGCAGTCGAGAGAGCCCGGTGGCCCAACCCCTGCTGATTGGTCCTGGGCAGGGCCAGCTATAGAATATGGATCCGAGAGGAATCCTGGCCCCAGTTCCTGGAATGGCAATCGCTGGCCTGACCAGTAAACAATGCTTGTAGAGGGAGGAGCCTGGGCGGTGGGCCTGTGCAGCCTGGGGGCACATGAGTCGCCCGAGCAGCATGTTTCAGTACAGGCGGGAGTTGAATGAACTCAGAGGATCGGACCCACTGAATGTGGATGCGGCTGACAGGAATGGCAATGGAGTCGGAACACCCGTGTGCTGTACCCAGCAGGGCTTTTAGCGTAACTATGATGAAAGCGGTGTTGGCTGACGGTATTGAAGGCCCTTTAGTGGTGCGTTACTTAGACAGGCTTTCTACGATCGATAAGTGAGCCTTCGATTGGCAGGCACGACAAACGCACGCCTGTAGGCACGGGCCACTGTCCTGGACGGGCCAATGATAAGCTGCTGTACCTCGAATGTAAGGATGTGCTGCGCTTAGGATGTGAGGGTGTGTGGATGTGGCTAGGGCCAGGCCTGGGGCTCGGTGGCACAGGATTGGGTGGTGTCAGGGTGCAGTGGTGATCGGGTGCAGTGTGGGTTGGATGTAGAGTCTGGTGATCTTGGGAGGCTTGCATAAGTGGATGAATCTACGGGTGAGGACCAGGTGAGTCCTGGCAAGCTGCCGGCTCCCTGCTTGGAACATGTCCGTTTGCGGTTGGCGTACCTTCGGCCCACGATTCTCAGGTGGTTCCCATGTAGTCAATAGGCACAGGTATTGACAATTGATCTGGCTATGTGCACAGGATTCTAGATCGGTGAAGGCACAACTGTACCTGTGAGATGTGTGCTCGATTGGGAACTGGGCTCCAGATGGCTGCAACCAATTGGCTTAGCCCTGTAGATAATAAACTAGCAGGCCATTGTCGAAGATTCTCTAATAAGCATTACCCCAAGTGCGACTATTGTCTGCTGGCTCAATCGGGCCCCAGCTACAGACGCGTCAACCTCCTCTGAGGTAATGTGTCTTATTGCTGCTTGATTTTGTCCAGCCCACGCATCGGGCCACTGGCATGAATATTGCTCTTCTGACTTCGTTCCGTTAATTGATCAGGCACTGGGGTCGGCCCTAATCCACACCAACAATTAGACCAATCACTGGTCCACCCTGTTGCTGCGGCGGCTCCTCCACTCCCAATCGAGATATCCCGATACCAGTGCCAATCTGCAATGCAGCACTGCTGCAATTGCGTCTATTCTCTCCATTCTCCTACCCTACAGCTCCCTCATTCCTGGAGGCGATCGTCGTTGCCGTTCCCTCAATTTCTCCAACGGTCTTCCGATCGCGTCTCCTCGCTACAGCCACTGCCATTAATATGTTCAATTCTCAGCCACTCACTGGTACTGCTTGGGGAAGTAGCCAAGCCCTATAGCCCTGGTCACTAAATGGAACCCCAACGTAGCCATGAATGGAATGCCTGCGTATATAATCAACCGGGCAACTATCTCAACGTCGTACCGGGGCTTGAACGCAACCGTGCTGACGTTGCTGGCCCCAGCCTTCTTCAATTCATAGACATCCGCCTGCGACTCCGGACCCTGTTTGTCCACCACCTCCGAATTCGTGGCAATGTCTCTGACAAACTTGGGAATGTCAGCCACCCCGTCATGGTCAATCCGGTGGATAGAGTCCCGGTAAATCTTATTGAACGAATCGTGCGACTGGCTCACTGGCCGAAAGTAGTTCCGTGGAATGTAGAATCCGATCTGCGCATAGATTGGCGGCAACACTCTAAGTAAAACCTTCTTGCTAATAGACTTCCAGACCACCACAAGCCCCACCCCAACCGGTATCCGTAATAACGTGCCTATCAACCCAAGGGCCTCGTAGGAATAGGGCACTGTAACCGAGGTGGTGATCCCGCTTGCTAAATCTATTGTGCTCCGCACAGAAACCCAACGAGCAAAACAGAAATGGGTGAGTTCCAACCCCATTAGCACTCCGATAAACGCAACAGAGTCGTCAAAGCACGGACAGTCATCTACGGGCTGCGCATGGAAATGGATCATTAGTACCACTGCGCCAACTATCACTATAGGCATCCATTTGTAACTGTTGTCTCCATCCAATAGAAACGAGTCCCAGTATTTGGCAGCCATCAATCGTCCGAGAAAGCACATCACTCCCACCATCGATCCAGTGGCTATATCCATGAAACCGTGCATCCCACAATAGATACGTCCGAATATAAGACTGACATAGTACACTGCGATCAACACAGAGATCACAAAATGCGTGAACGCACTGACATTCGAGTACACCGTCAAGAAATAATAGTACACCAACACAAGCGTCACTGCAGTGGCGTTAGCAGAGTGCGATGAAGGAAACCCGTACTCCTTAGCAGTGTATCCACTCATGGTGATTCGATGTAGAGGAGGTGATCGAGGCCGTGGGAGACAGAAATAGTCTTTCAAGCACCCTGAAATATAGATACCAAACCCCAACACCCACACCAAGTCTCTGGTGATCTCAACATACCCGAACCAGAACGGAAGAGGAAGCATGATCACATAAAACGTGTGTGCGGCCAAGTTGGCAGTCCATGCAAAGTATATATCTGCCCATCTGTTTCGTAGCCGAGTTTGGATTCCATTCAATATTGGTGTTTCTGCCTGAACCTTGGGTAGACACATCGCCCGAAGACGGTACCTGAAAGGCGAAAGCCGGAGCTTATAATAGTCTCCAGACTTGTTGCCGGCATCTAAAGTACGCGTATCTGGAGCCATTATCAGGTACTTTATCTGATCCACGTCTTTTTCAACGTCTTGATTCCCAATATGATGATTAGCTAAGCAGTTTCCTTCAGCTTACGTCAGCGATCAACTTTGATTATCGTTGCTTTTTGATTATGTCAGAACCCTCATCATCTTATGTCAGCGCAGCAGTGGGGAAGTATAACTCTTTAGCAAAGGCAGTTTGCAACTTTCATTTTACCCCCATGAAGCCCAAAGTGTCAAGAAAAAGAGAATACTCGAGAAAGCGCACCCGAAATGGATGTTGGACTTGCAGAGACAGACATTTGAAGTGTGACGAGGTGAAGCCGGTCTGCAACCAGTGTGCTAAGTCAAGAAGGACTTGTATCAGAGGTATCCGGTTGAATTTTGTGAAAACTCAGGTCGCTGTGCCTCCAAGACAGATCAAGAGCTCAGCAACGTATTTTATAGATCAGTCGGTTGCCGTTGCCCGGAGCTACGTGTATGGAGAAGAGAGTTATGCCAGATATATCCAAGATCATGATCCCAATGTGCTACTGATTGCTGAGTCTGAGTATACCAACTCTCTGAAATATCCTGGTGAGAATGCTATCAGCAGTTACCAGGAGAAGATTAGTCCAGACGAGCTAGCGTTTAAGGCGTTGCAGCAGCTTGATTTGTACGGCCCAAACCCAATAGATCTAGCTCCTATTGATAATCAGCTCATTGATAACTGGATAGCTCGGTTCAGACTGTCGATGGAATCTTACAGTGCTCTTCCTAGCGATTTGACGTTTGAGAGCTCTCTTGCAGATATCGCAATGTTAGCAGAGCAGATCTGTTCTGACGATGAGTTTGACTACAACTATGAGGAGATCCCACCGTTGGGTGAAACTATCCAGAAGGCAGCCGTGAAAACCGGAGGTGAAATTTCAGTGTCTTCCAACAGCAGAACACTCACACCTTCAGCCAGTCAGACCTTGACTCCTTCTCCTGGACCTGGTGATCTTCTGACTGTGCTTGTGCCAAATGCAACTTACCCAATAGAAAACGCTGAGCAATGCCAGTATTTGATCTCATACATGCGAGACGCCCACCACCATTTATCGATGATATGCGCATTTTCACAGGTTCACCATCTTCTAGTGAACTTTGCGCTTTTGCGACGTAGCAAGGACGGAGATGTTGTGTACAATGCATTGATGTTTGGAGGAAGCGGCGACATGCATTACAAAGCTGCAGCTCTAAAATTGCAAGAGAGCCTCATTGACCAGGCGGTGTTGAATAGACAACAGCGCAGAATTGGAGAGTTCTGGAAAGGGTTGCTTATCAGTAGTCATTTCTTGTGTTTCAGAAGTTATCTTGACGAGACTCGACAGATAGCTGAGAATGTGTTGAAGAGCAGAGACGACCTGATTTATGAGAATTTTGACAGCTTCTTTGAGACGTTTGACCATTTGGTGAAAGACATTGGTAACGACAACGGTAGAGCGCAGCAGTGCAGAATAATTAACTCACTTTTTGGATTGGAGGAGTCTTCCAGTACCAGAAACTGGAGTAGTGTTGCCTTATATTACAGAAACTCTCTTGTGTGTCAAGAAATCCTTTGGTCGGTGTTTTTCTTTGATGTGACAGCTTCTGTCAACAAGAACCAAGCTCCATTAATCAACCCCTACAAGTTTATTGAGTTTCTCAGATTTTGCTCAAGTGCAGATCTTCAAACTTCTCCAGAGAAACAAATAACTATTCCTTTTGATCCTGCCGAGAACGTTGACAAATCTGAAGAATGGTTCTTGCGCTGGTTGTACATTATCTTGTCCAAGTTGTATTTCATCAAAGAAATGCCAGCAACACGAGAACTAGCTCAGCACTGGGAAGGCTTGTATCGTAACATAAAGCAGATAGAACTGCAGTTGCACTTTTTTTTTGAAGCTTTAGCTCTTGAATCATTCAAGAGTGAAGCATCGCAGGCTTTGGGACTTACTTCTTTGGCAAAAACAGCCGACAGAAGAGCTCGTCCTAGAGAAACATCAACGCATTTCACAGCTAAAGATAAGCAAGATCAATATTATCCAGACTTCCCTAAGAAACCGTTCTGCAGAATCACCACTCGCAACACATGCTGCCGTATGATTTACGCGGTGCACCATTTCATCTACTTGACTGCTCATATTGTTAGCAGGCAAACGGGACTTCCTACCTTCTTCGATACTCCAAGAAGATTCTACAGAAGATTCAAGGACTCGAAGTCTGATCCAGAAGTTCAAGAGCTTATGAAACAGGACCCGTCTTTACTACTTGAATCTTGGTACGATCTGATCACTCCAAAGTACAACAGAACTTTTGCAGTTCCTCAGATTGTATATGCTCGTCGCTTGATATCGTTATGCTTGTTGTCAGATCAAGACCAATGGACTTCAGATCTATGCGGGATGTTCTTGGAATTGCCAAGATGGATCCTCTACAAGAATAGAGAAGCTCGTAAAGATTTAGGAGTACTTAAAAAGTTGATGACTGTGGCAACAGCAGGATGAGCGAGCCACTAAGAGATGATTGAATTGGAACATAAAGTAGCTAAAGCAAATGATCATTATTCATAAAAAAAGAGGGGGTGTCCCTCAGAGCAATCAGTTCAACTACTCTGATGTGTGGGACGAGCGGCGACGACGAGTTTTCTTGTGTATTTCGTCTTTAATGTTGGTAAGATGGTCTTCATCGAATTTGTTTTTACTTTCCTCATCAATTTCTATAACGATTTCACTGACGTTACTATCACTTATAGGGTCGAATTCCGGAACAACGACGTTGGACAATACTTGAGACTTCCGGCGCACTTTCCGGTCATCCTTATCTTTGCGTAAAAGCTCAAACTTATTCATAATCGACGGATTGGCCTCAAACGATTTCAACATCAGCGATGTAACTGGGGACAATGAGGAGTCATGAGGTTTCAATAATGGAGAGGGAGAAAGAGATAACCGTTTACTGAGAGGAGTTCTGGCAGGAGAGATGGATTGCGATTTCAAACCAGGGGAACCAACATGAGGTTTCTTCAGGATAGATTCGTTGTTGAGCACCATTTTCTCGATTGCCGTGATATCGGTGTCATAGTTGACAGTGTAGATAAGTTTAGTACGACGGCTGAACTCCTTGATCCAGAACTCGTTTCGGAAAAGTTCCCAGTTCTCCCTAATACTGGCATTGAAGTTTCTGGAGTTCAAGGCTACCTTAACACTAAAGGTACTGTTCAAGTTCATCTGGTCATAAGAGGCGTTCAAATCAAGAAGAACGCATCGGAGACTCATGATCTTAAGAAACCTAAGAACGTTCTGGCTCCACAAGAGATTCTTGCTTAGAACAAACTCTTTGAACGGCACCGCGTGCTCAAATGCAGTTAAAGACATCCATAGAATGGCTTGGAATATAGTCTTAAAGAGACTCAAGATTTGGTCTGGAAATGACTGGGGAAGCTTGATCAATCTCAAGTTCAACTGTCTCAATGATTTGTTGGTGAGTAACAAGAACTTGCGAGGCATAATGATCGTCCGTCTATACTCTCCACTCAAATGGAACAAACTCAAGGTGACAAGCTGGAAAGCAAGAAAGAACTTGAGAAACGTATCCCAGGACGACAGCCGTTTGTCTTCGCCTCCCACCGACACAAAATAGAGTCTAGAGAACACTACAAGACTGACCAGGATCATCAGGAAATAAAACACAAGGAACTTTGTGCGCATCGACTGCTGCTCCAGGTACTGAGTACGCAAGTTCTGCTCCAAGATCAACAAGTTCCGGAATATCTTGAACTGCTTGGAGTTCAACGACGTCTTGCCTTTTCTTCTCCTTACTCCTCCAGACAAATTACTTTCTATCAGAGACACCATGGACTGGGTCTCAGGCTCTGGTTTTGGTCTTGTCTTTCTGGCGGTTCTTCTACTTCCTGGGGTTCCTGGGGTCGGAGATCCATGTCGAGAACGCTTCGGCGTCAGCACCTCCGATCCTAAATATGGAGACGAAGTGTTAGACGACATCGGAGTCACGTCTTCGCCATCTTTGACAGTAACTTTCTGATATTCGCCCGACGAAAACGACGAAGGTGACGACGGCGACGACGAGGTCGCCACATCGCCACTAAGGTTTATTGGATCGTTCATGAGCTCATCCTCCAAATCTATTGGAGGTTTAAGCGTCATGGTGCTTGTTCAGTAACTTCAGCAATTTTTGAGTTTCGGGGTCTAATAACCTCTTGTTTAAGAGATAATCCTGGATGAAACGAGAGTGAAAACTAGCTAGACCTCGTAAATCACGATAATAGTAAGGATCAAAGACAATACACCAGCAATTGTTTCAGTAGATCCGGTTGTGATTCAAACTCACTTTACTATGGAAAATTTATGAGATGGAGGGTCCTGCTGCCGGGTAACGCGCGCACTATTGTTTGTGTGATGGCCTCACGACATGACTCGGGCAAGACCAAGGAGGCAGCAACCTGACTACACAATGTGTCTGATTATTGTTGTTCTAAGAGACATGGCTGTGGTCGAGGAAGAGTCAATTTCCAGGGGAAGGGGAGATCTGGACGCTTGATGTCTGAGAGTTTGTGTGTTCCTGAACTCCAAAGTTGTGGTTCTTAGTCGTGTGGGTTTCGGCACACCGCAACTGTGCTACTATGCGCACCGCAGTTTCACCTGGCAGTTACGTCAAGGTGAAATAAGCGAACCTTAATATGCGGGATGAATGAAAGTAGTTAATGTATTGATTAATATATTGTTGTGGATTAATAGGGCTATTATGATTGGGTGGCAATGAGTGGAGGGGGTGTCTTGCATTGTGTCTGAGAGAAGTTTCTCAAAGCAATATTCGACGGATTTGGAGTGAGTATTGAGGGGAGTTTGAGACACTGCGATTACGGGAACAAACGTTGCAATGACATCCATATCAAACAAAATGAGTCAAACACAAACTGTAGTGAACCGACTAAGACATTCCGGGGTATACCAAGGATTTGGACCTTCGGGGTACTGATAGGCGAGAACTTTGAATGGCATCATGATGCAATCCGGTCGATCCCATTTCACTTGTAGGTTTACTTTCTTTTGATAAACTTGCCAAACTTGTGCTTCTTCTCTTCTTTTTTAGGGGCCATTGGCGGCTTTGAGTTGTAGGACGAAGGCTTATTTTGGCGCATTGGGTTGTGGTCGTGTGGCGGTGGAGGAGGAGCTTGAGGCTGAGGTTTAGGCTGGAGCCCACTGTCAAACAAGTATTCTGGAGGCTTCTCGTTGGATTGTTGGTTCAATCTTGCAGGTATAAGAGGGTTTAACTCCGAAGGGTTCTCGTTGACCAAGTTCTCAATATTGAAAATTGTTTCTGAAGGAACAAGCACATTCTCACTTCCCAAGTAAATGTCTTTGTTGAGCTTTTCAGAAAGATCATTGATGACCTTGATCTCCCCTGTAGTGATCCCGCCTACAACGTAGACAAAGATCTTTTGAAGTTTGACGTGTGAGGCCCCTTTGGCAGTGGTCGACCATGTGGCTTTGAGCCTCTGGTTACGTAATGACGTGGTGGAATTGACAGCCTGCTGCTCTTCCTCCATCATGCTATTGTTTGCTTCATTAGCAAATGGGAACTCCTGCAACTCCGCGTTGTTGTTGGCGGCGATATTCTTGATGATCTTCCCGATTGCCGGCTTGTATCTCGACGTGGTGAACTCGGTGTCGTCAATTTCTCCATAGTCAATGTTTCTTGGTATGTCTTTTGCTTTGTGGTGGTGATGATGGCTTGATGATTCTGCGAGCTTGATCACTTCGTGATTCAAAAGACTCAAGTTCTTGAAAAGCTGGATATAGTTCTTGACCTCAAACTCATGCTTCACCCCCACGAACTTGAGAAGCTTATGCAAATCCGTCACAAAGATCCCATCTTTCTTGCGAAGAGCATAGATCAAAATGAGCCGGATTCTATGATGCATCTCCAAGCTTCGAATGGCATCAAGGCGCACCATCATATCGTTGGTCAAGTTCTGCAATCTGATCTGCTGGCCATTAATATCAATGCCGTTAGAAGCCAAAATCTGCTCGAGATCAGCCAACTCGTTAAGTTTCGCTTCCATATTAAGAGTGAGGATCCGCTCAATAAGCTGCTTGTGTAAGAAAAGTAAACGTCTTTCGTTGTCAAACTCTGCGGAGTTGGCAACAATATGTAACAAATCAGTGGTATCTTTTGCGTCGTTTCTGTTCACCATTAAAGGATTATCGTCTATAAGTTTTTTGACGTCTGCACTAATGAGATCATAGGCATCCGAGATATGTGAAAACCGGTACTTGGAGAAGTATTTGTCATCTCCTAATCCTGAAAGCTTGGTGACTTTATTGATCTTGGTACCTCTTTCGGTCTCCGAAGTGTAGAAATAAATCTGGTTCTTTGAGTTGAACTCCTTGCGTGGCAAGTAGTCATAGATCATTGATTCATAGTTGAACTCGTGCAAGAACATTGCAAGAAGATCCAAGGTTCGGTCACACACTATCATCACCGATCGTTCAACTCCTCCTCCTCCAGAGTTCGGGCTGAAGCTCGGATTGTTCCGGAGATAGTTATCGATTTTCTCCTGGACCTTACGAGCAATAATCTTCGAGACCACTGTCAGCTCGTTTAGTGACACTTTTGGGGAATAGTACCGGATGGTTGGATACTCGTTGGTGACAATACAGAGGTTGAGCAAACTATTAACCACCAAATCCATCTGGTAGTTAACCAAGTTACGAAACACAGGGTTGTAGAAAATCTGAAGCGAGAACGAGTTCAAGTTCTGCTTGTCAGAATAGGCCTTCATATCTCTGTTCAGCTTCTCGAAAAGTTTAGGGTCCTGGTCGTCCATAGTCTTTTGTATTGGAGCACTAGAGTCTTGTGTTGTGTCATAGATCGACAAGAAAACGTTCTTCTCAATAGGAAAATACGAAAAGTTGAGCACTCGCATAAACCGAATAAGCTTCTTGTAGGTTGGGTTCAGGTTACTGGAGAAGTCGTCCATGATTTGGTCCACTGAAGGGGAAGGAAGCAAATAGATGAACATCGACTTGTACCGAGGAGGTGAGACTTTGAAATCAGTCTTCAAACAGTTCAAAGAGTATCTAGTAGGATCGATGATGTATACCGCATCAATAGAAGGCAGAGATGTCCGTTTGTCGTCGATTCGTGTCACCGCAGTCACACTCCGCAACAACACTTTGCGATCGATCAAACCGTTGACAAGACACTCCGTTGTCTCATCCAAAACAAGGTACTTGAGATTGTTTTCGGTTTGAACAGCATCCAACGCCGCCATAAGGTTCTTGCGTTGAAGCTCAATAAGATCCGACATTGCTTGGCAATCAGTTGGTGAGTGAACTCTTGATGGGAATCTGTAACTCTAGGGTCCTTGCTGCTACGTGTTGGCGGCACGTGACGAATATGATTTAGGAGATGTCGAGAGAGAAACTGAAAAGAGGGGTGTAAGAGTACCCCCATGTTTTGGCAGCGGTAAACCATCCGTACATCATACAACCACACACCAATTTGTTAATCCGTACATCATACATCCTAACACCCACCCCATCAATTTTTCCTGGAAGGGGCTCGTCTTCCGCTGTTCTCACGTGACCAAAACCGATTTTTTCATGTTTTGCACTCAGTGCGGACACCGACATCGGACTGCAGGTCATTTATCATGTGACCGATCAAAAGTATAACCAATGATTATTTAGTGTGATTTTTGGAGTTTGTTTGTATAGGCAATGACCGAGGAACAGTCGGGGAAACGCAAGCGTGTGAACAGGGCTTGTAATGAATGTGAGTGTGATGTGTTAATTAATCGATTGACATTTGAGGACTAACGATTTTCCAGGTAGGAAGAAGAAGGTGAAGTGTGATGGCAGAAAACCTTGCTATCATTGTGAGATCTACAAGCATCAATGTTTGTACAGAAAACTCGATGAGAAGAAAAGAAAGGTGGACGCAGATGAGTTGCAACGTAAAGTTGCGATATATGAGGCGTTTTTTCAGCGGTTATATCCAGACAAGGATTTGGATCAAGTGGTAAATGCGGAGCCTACGGAAGCCATGAAGAAAATCGCAGTTAGTTCAGGAATTACAAAAGTGAAACAAGAGTTAGATGAAGGGTTGGATTCAGATATCCAACGAACTGATCTGATTGACAGCGAGATATCGACTCGTCAGAAAAGTATCAACATTACTTTGCCTACATTGGAGCGGACCCTTGATTTAGTGAGGATGGCTTGTGAAAGTATACAATTGCTTAATTTCTACAACAGAGCCAATTTGGAGAGTATTATTAGGAAATTCTATCACCAATCAAAGGAACTGGATATGTTTTACAAGCGGAAGTTGGCTCTCGTGTACAGTTTCTTGTCGGTTGGTGCATTATTGGAGGATGATGATAACGCTTACAATTATTTCAATGCTGCATACACATTATTACGACACAACATGATAGAGACGCGCAACATCATGGATCTTAAAACTCTTGTGGCATTGACGATTTTCTTGCAGTGTACCGCCAAGCTTTCAACATGTTATTCATTTGTTGGTATTGCTCTTCGGTCTGCGTTAAGAATGGGACTTCATAGAAAAGGTAAGAGCGAGAACATGATCGACCAAGAAAACAGACGCAGATTGTTCTGGTGTATTTACAAGATGGACATTTATATGAACACGATTTTGGGACTTCCGTTTATTTCTGACGATGAGATCGATCAAGAGCTCCCAACAGAAATAGAAGATGCCAATATCACTGAAAGTCATTATCTTACCGATACTGACGGTAGTCTCACTCCAATAGCACTTGCCAACCATCATACCAAGCTCATGATCATTCTCAGTCATATTGTCAAGAATGTGTATCCTATCAACACCGACTCATTCTATGAAAAGAACCTGGTTATCTCTGGTCTTGTCTCGAAAGTCGAGCTTATGGAACTAGAATTGGAAGCCTGGGTAGCTCAGCTACCGTTTGAGTTTGGACCCAACAGTCAAAGTATCCAACTCAAGTTCTACCGTCAAAACAGAATGCTCAGACTTGCTTACTTGCACGTGAGGTTGGCTTTATACCGTCCTTTCATCCATCTTACATCATACAAGTATGCTCTGGCACCAAACATTAATCGAGCTACGGCCCGTTACGGGATGAACTGCATTAACATTGCCATTCAGATTGTTGAGCTTGCTACCGAGATGCACACTCGTAAACTTCTCAACGGTGGGTACTGGTTCTCGATCTATCCATTGTTCTATTCTGTTTCATGTTTAGTGTATTACATCCACGAGAATGCAGATGCAGAAAGCACCATGAGCTTCAACGTGCGGCAGGTGAACCGTTACGCGTCGCAGGGACGTGATGTGCTAGTGGCACTTCGAGCAAGCTCGTCAGCCGCTCTGAGAACGTACCAGACATTGAACATGATGTTCGAACGGTTGAACCAGAGAACCAAGGCGTTCCATCGGGACCACGAGAAGTACTTTGAAGAGACCCCGGAGATCAAGTATGACCAGCAGCCCGTGGCCAGCAACGACGACGAGGTGGTTTTCACTAACCCAGAGCCCTCATTCCAATTGGGGCTTGAGGATGTACAAGGCGTAGAACCTTCGGCAGTGAATCCTGCGCAGAAGTATGAGGGAAGCATGATCGATAAGCTCGACATGAACTTATTTGGGCGATACCTTCCTCCGTATATGCTTGGCAACGATCTGAGTACCGGGATATCGAATCCGGTGCAAGTGAACTCTGCTGCCAACACCGATGCCATTTTCCTTGCCTCTCCAGAAACAGGCTCTCCAGCCAAAACACATCAGTATGGTGATATGGCCAACAAAGATATCAACCAGGCGTTGGCCAATGTGTTTGGTGAGTTTGAGACTCTTCCGGAGAACCCTTGGCCCGAGACCAAGCAGTAAGAAAATGAGGTGAACACTCAAGCTGTTTGACTTGGCAAACGTTGACGAGGCGATGCTCTGGCCAGCATTGACAACTGTTACATCTATTTGTGGAGCGCAGTGGTTCTAAGCGTGGGGCTAATTACTAGTAGTGCTAGTTTGTAGTCACCTTGGTTCCTAGTCTTGCGCGAGTCAGTCTGTGGTACTCGGCCGCCTCATGTATGGTGACCGATGACGGCTGAACCGCTACTGGGGGGTTGTAAATTAGCAGCATTGTTGGTCTAGTGCCCTAAATATTTGTCAGCTACTGAGTTAAGCAAACGAGATCGATCTGAAGTACCAGTAGACGTGATCCAAGATCTGGATCCTACAGTATAGGGTTTGCCGATGACGTATCCGTCAGAGCTTGAAAGATGAGCAGTGTCGTAACCGGTACTCGCAGGATCGGATGGATCGTGGGTTAGCCATATTGGTGGAAGATGTGCGCTGGGATTCTTGGCCACGTCGTATTATGATTTAAATCCGAGTTACTGTTGGGGCTAGTAGAATGCGGCGAGTTTCCGATCGGTGGACAATGGCGTATGATATTATTTGCACCAACGGCAGCTGTGCTTCGAGGTTGGCCCGAAGATAGTGAGTGTATCAGGAGAATATAAGCGAACAAAATTAAATCATAATATTATGGGAACTGGGGTTGTTGGTTCGATTGGGCTACCGTCAGGGACTTTCGAGATGCAGCCGTAACTGCAAGACATGCAGATTGAGGTCTTGCTAAAACAATTGTTGATCAGGTAGTGCTGGTAGCTCGGAGACACCCAGAGATTAATCGGGATAGGTTCCACGGTAATTGGCGAGCGGCATGCGGTCCAAGGGATAAATTGAAGTCAAATTGAGCGAGCAAATGACAGCGGGTCAAGAAGCCGGCTGCAAATCCTTCTTAGGTTGATGCACTAATTTGATCGAAAAAAAAAACGGTTTGAAGCAAGTGCCAGTGCAGCGGAGCAATGGGTTTGAAGCTAAGAGTTTTTTAGCTCCAAAGTATTCTGGTTCCATATTTTTTAGGCAAATAGGCTGCTTGGTCTTCCCAGAACAAACGTGTTGGGCTCTACAAATAATATCGATATCGACGTTTTGATTTCTTACATCCGAACTTGCGGAGAGCCTTACTGTTTGACCAGTGTTGACGTTGCGCTATTTTCCTAATCCCAGACGATATTATCAGGCTGTCGCAGCATATATAAGCCAACATCCCGGTAAACACCCAGAGCTATGATTGGAACCAGATTGTCGAAACAGGATCTGATCGAGGATATATTCGGGACTCCCAAGAGGTTTGCCACGTTTGAAGCCATGTCTTCTGACGACGAAGACAACCATCCGACGACGGTTCGTGACGGCTCCGGTTTGCGGCAAGGCCAAGAGTCAGGTTTTTCGGAACTAGTTCCTGAAAAGGAGATCCTGACATCCAGCCGTCACAGCTCCCGCCGTCAAAAGTCAAGACCTGACTATCATCCACAGCAAAATGTCGACAACCATGGTGCTGGCAACGGCCAAACCAAGATCACTTTTGGAGTGGTGGACACAAGCTTGAGCGATCAACAGGTGGACAACCACGTCAAGGGTCAGCCGGCTGCCCAGGAAGATCCATTTACTGATGGGGTGAACAAGTTGTCTCTTGAAGAGTCGAGAACTACCCCTTTTGAGAACTCTCAGATACACGGAAAAGATGAAGCCGAGACGAAGATGCACCAGTCTGGGGCCAGCCAGCCCTTGACGTCAGCTGTGGATCAGCCAATAACTCTGGGCCCAATGGCCAGAACTGGGCTGGAAACCCAGCTGATAGAAAGCCCAGAAGTGGAATCGTCCAGCTACAGAGAGCACAACTCGCTGAAGAGCACGCTACAAAACGGATCGGAAAAACAGCCCCCGAAGAATGATGGGTCGAACGAGTCGATGATCTCGAAACAGTCAGAGGCAAGCAAATTGGCACTCACTCCGGCAGGCAGCAAGAAATCCATAGAACGAAAGTATTCGCTGATGACCAGATCGATCAACAAAAGAACCCATTCGATTGCCCAGAGCAATTTCTTCCAGAAAAACATTCTTGCATCTAAGACTCCTATTACTGGCGACATGGTGCCAAATATCCAGCCCAGAAAACTCAACGATCAAGTCAGTGAATACGACGACAAGGATCCTAGCAAGATCGTGAAACGGGTCCGTTCATTTTTCAGCATGGAGAAGTAATACAGTGTCAAGTTTAATATGGAGCAGTTAGTACCAGGTAGTTTGATATTTTTATAGGAAAGTTGGGAGTCAGATTTTAATAGCCATAAGATTAATAGTCATTGGAATGATGTAGAGAGGGAGAAAAGATTGATTTAGAGGCGATGGGATTGAGGTGTGATTCGGAAAAGTGTGGTGTGTGGTGCAGAAAGTGGTAGGGTGCGTGATACAGAAAGTACTGCAGTGTGTGGTGAAAATGAAAAGAGGTAAGTTGGAGCGACAGCAGAAGCTGTGAATGGAAAGTTGGAGGCGAGAAGAAAGGGGAAATCGAAGAAGTTGGATTTGGAAGGAGGCTGATGAAATTTCAGAGTGTAAAAATTGGCAGCAGCTGGAGTGCTGTACAGGTAAGTTGGCCGAAACTGTAAATTGCCAACAGAGTACTCTACATTATCAGTGAGCACCAATGAACAAGTTAGAACAATAAAAGG
Source organism: Saccharomycopsis guyanensis (assembly GCA_030578595.1). NCBI lineage: Eukaryota > Fungi > Ascomycota > Saccharomycetes > Ascoideales > Saccharomycopsidaceae > Saccharomycopsis > Saccharomycopsis guyanensis. The sequence continues at coordinate 731,835 of JAJMSQ010000004.1, forward strand.
TGACGACAGATGGTCATCAGGTGGCCGGAAGGTGTTGAGCAAAAAATCAGGAGGTAAACATACGGTGGTGCATGGCATTAAGTTAATATAGGGGAAGGTGATTTGTAGAGCAACTGAAATCACACACCCGAAATGCATAGAAGAAAACTTCTGAGTCAAGACACATGGCCCACAAGCATGGTAGTTTGCAAATAAGTACTGACACGCTAAATAATAAATGAGACTCGGATCTGAGCCAGGCCAGTGGAATTTCCAGGTTTCATCTGAAACCGCTGTCGTTATCTAAGTGGAGAATACAGGATCTGTGGTATCTGAGACCCTGGTACTCACAAATCATATTACCTGCCAACACTGCAGCCTCACTCACCAAAGACAGGTTGACGGTCCTGTGACCTGTCAGTTACTAATCGAAGCGGAATTGAACAATAGAAGGAAGCGGGGAGCATGAATTGATGGTGGAGCAAGTGCCAATGCCTTGTATTTGTGATTAGTGTTTGGCTAGCGTTAGTGTGAGTTAGTGTGGTTTTGAGTTATGGTGAGGTACCACAGGGCAACCGAGACAACTGACGGTGCTACACCCAATCAGAATTAGAGAAGGAAAATTTAAAAATAAAGAATCCAAACCAAGACTGCTTGGCACAATGCCTTGAGATTGTCTGTCAGGGAGCCAAGATAGTTTAGTCAGGGGTCCAAAAAGCATTGTGGGGTCCACCACAAGAATTGTGGGTATACTTGGGAATTCGTAAACTGGTAACAAGAATACTCTGTATTCGCATTGAACAGCTTGCGTCTGTGCCCATATAAAAAGATTACGCGTCGTTGATAACACAATCAGCAAAATGGAAATGAGCAAGCCGTAAAGACATCTACGGCCGAAATCAACTAGTCAATCATCAATTGATTTCTCGACTGATGAACTTCCAAATAGGTCGAAAAAGAACTTTCGCTCAAGCTTCAGGCTTCACTAACAGACAGCAAGTTACGCTCGGCTGCAGCTAAACTACAGCGAAATAGAAGGACCAGTTAAGACTGCTAGTCGCATAGACTGAGTTCATGACGAATCTAAAGATTCTCTAAAGGTTGCTTTTAAAGATTGATCTAAGATAATACTTTGAAGTTTACTGGAATATTATTTTGAAGAAACATCCCAACATTTAACGTAGCTTCTAAGTATCACGTACATCCTGACATACACTTCCATACACCCTCACATCCTGACATACACATCCTGACATACACCCTCAGATATACTCCCGTACACCCGTGACACCAACGACCAATTGCCGACACTGTAATTCATACCCACACCGTTCCCACCATTCAACAGTATCGACCGTTAAATCACAGCAGCCCCAAATCCATTTTAGTCCCCGCTGGAACTGTCATCGTCGACGTTAACTTTCACCGTTTTAGGTCTAGGCTAAAGTTCGAAACATCCAAATTGTCACCAATTAAGCTGCACTCCACCACTTGGCAGGCTCCAACTTTTCACCCAAATGAAATTCCACTGGGCGAGACTTAGTGGGTACCCAGCGTACCTGCCAACACTAGACCCGACCAACTTGTCAACCAGCTGGCCAGTCCACTGTCTACGTCATTTTTCGTGTGAACTTTATCTCTGAAACAACCGACAAATAAGCGTAAGACATGGGGTGGGCCAGGGTGAGCAGAAACACATCACCGTGAATCAACATCTGGGTGCTTGGGCTAGTGAGATTTCAGCCAAGCACTATTGTCGGCTGACGCTAGTGTCGATCTGGTCACCTCAAAATGGTCGAGCAAGCCTGACCTAGGCCAGCGTCGGGCTGCGGTGTTAGAGTGACAAGTATGCACTGTCCAGCAGCAGCAGCGTTCTATACGGGTCCAGCAATTCCTTACCAGGTGGGCAATCGTGGGGTCTACAAGTCCGATATCATATTATACATGCCAAACAGTGATCCACACACTATAGAACGAGAAACAGAAGCTAGAAAGAAAAGCAGATTATTTGAAAATGACAGAGAGAAACTTGCGGGACTTGCGGCGCGGTCCCGAGTTGATGCTGGCAGTGTAGTTGGAGCTGCCGTCCTCGTACATCGAGGCCCCGTCAGAGTACGCAGCAAAGTTTTTCTTTGGCTTGGACACAAAGATGTTGGCGATGCCTGTTTTCTGGTACTTTTTGGCGGTGGCCGAGGGCGTCAGACTCGAGCTGCTGTACTTGCTTTCGACGACACTAGCGTTCAGCAGCTGGATGGATTTGGAAGGAACAAGAGGAGGAGAGTCGTGTGCGACAGAACGAGGTGATTGGGAAGTGTAGCTAAGACCAAGCCCATTGCCTTGGGTAAACCCAAACGGTTCAGACACCTTGTAAGAGTCTATAGAAGATTTGATGTTGGAGTCTCTAGTAAATGAGTGCTTGGATGTCTTGGATCCATGCAGGTCTTTGGCAGGTTTAAGTCCAAACATCGATTTTCTGTAGTCTTGCTTGACCGGCTTGGATACTGGTTTGTAGTCTGGTTTGATTATATTGGACACTGGTTGGTAGTCTTGTTTGATGATATTAGTCAGTTGGTGGTAGTCATGCTTGATCACATTGGACACTGGCTTGACAGGAAGTTGCTTGGAGTAGTCAGGCCGCTGTTCTCGACTAAGTTCCTTAGGAGGAAGTTTAGGAGGTTGTGATCTGAAGTTATGGCATATTGGTGACTGAGGTCTAGGAGACTGCATTTCAAATAGCGTTCCATCGACTTCACTGTACACCGTCAGATCTCTAGATGCATGAGCAGTAATAGCGTCTCTGCCATCCTCGGAGAAATTGAAGAGACTCTCATCGTCTTCTTCAATATCCATGCAGTGCCCCGAGCCGTTCACTTTGATAAGTTTCGAAGGTCCATCAAAGTATAAACTCTCTGACTTCTTTTCTCTGGCCTCGGGGTTGGTACGTGGCGTGCTTAGCCTATGCTTATGGAAGCTTTCGTAGCTGTTGATGGTGGTGACAGTCGAAGCTATGTCGTCGTTGGTGTCGTAGTTTCTCGAGAAGATCGATCCGTTCTGAGAGAGCTCGGGAGTCATGGTAAGCTGGTCCTGATCGTAGACCCTGCGATCGTGGTACAATACACTGGACATCTTCAACCGTCAGCAAAAAGGTCATGGGCACCCCGATATATTATATAGCTTCAGACACTGCCAATCACCTCAGTTGAGCCAACCTTAACCCTCCAATGTCCAAGACTTTTCGCTGGGCTAGCGCACCCAGACGCAGTGCTAATGATGGAGGCCAACAAGTTGGGCCCCGAGATCAGCTCGGCCGCCCGCTTGGGGCTGCAGTGGTGCGCAGCCCGCCCGAGCTAGCAGGCCCAGTTGTGACAAATGGCGGTCGACTTAGGCCCCCGTGCATATCATGATACAGGCTAGTCTGTGCTAGTGATTGTTGGTTGGTCGAGTTCGTATAATTAACTTGCCTGTTTGACTATATACAACAATAGCGCGGCGATCGGGGTCTAGCAGGGGTCTAGCAATATGAGGAGTGAAATGATCGGTGTGTTTTGTTGGCCGTTGAGTGCAGCCAAGCGACCACTAGTGGATTGCCTGGGCGAGCTAGTGCTATGGATATTTTTACAACAGAGTGTTGGGTCCCCGTTTACGAGTCTCCAGTTAACGACCAGTTCGAGACTTTTGCAGGTTGGATTTTGAGTTGTCAAGGTGTCCAGTTGTCCATTAATGTCCATCGGGCCATTTAAACTTCTGCTCCTGTACTCTGCTGCTAACCTGCTCTGTCACCTGTACTACTCTGCCAGCACCGTCTGATCATCCCTCCAAAGTATCGGTCTCTAACTCCTACTCTGATAAGAGCGCCCCGACATCGCCAGGGTTGAGCCCACGGGCCGAGGCTCGTAATAACTCTTGGTCTTGCTGGATCCGGTCGGACTTCCTCTTGGCCTGCTTGGTCTCTCGTTTAAGCTTCTTCGCCTGTTTCTTCATCTGTTTCTCATACCCTTTGAACTGCTCGTAGTATTTTTCATGCTGGGTCATTCGGGTTCCGCCCATGATATCCTGCTTAGTCTTGTACCCGTGACCCCAACGGTCGCCCTTCACTGCTTTCCGTGCGTCATGATACACCTGCTTGCCCATCAGTCGTGGCACGATCCACATCTCTATCGTTCCTTCACAGGTAAGAACATGGAGACACACATGGCCCTTCCGTTTGAGTGGGGCACTGATGATTCGGGCCCAACTGTCACTGCCGTTGAATTCCCGGTTGATCTCGGCTACCACTGCCTGCAACTCCTGCACCAGTTTTTTCTTCGCTTGGAGGTCTCTTGCAGCTTCGGCCCGCTCGATTCGGGCTGTCACCAGCAGCAATTTGCACGCAGCCTGACTAACCTTGTCCAAGTACTCGGGACTATTGTCACTGCGCTCCACCACAAGATAACTGAAATTCCCGTGCTCGAAACTCTTGCCGTTGGCACGCCCGCTTCCGGCTTTTGCCTGTCCTTTTAATTGGTCTTCCTGCCACTCGGCCGCAAGAATCGACCCTCGCTTCATCTCTCTGCTGAACCGTGGACGCGCAACAGACCCGCTAAACTGAAGCCACTTGAGATCACTCCCTTTCTTTGCGTATCCGTAGTACTTCGCATGCCCCATTCGTAAAGGACACTTTGCGTCTGTGGGATACGGGGCCACCACTCTCAAATGGTAGTCAGCCTGAGGTTGCTGCTCAACCTGAGCTAACAACTCCGCCTCAAACTCCAATTCATCCGGTTCAGGCGTCCCGTACTTTGCCTCAAGTGCTTGCTCGAACTCCCCCGAACTTGTCACAACTGGCTGATGCTGTGGCTTAACCGTTGAGCCTCGAATCCACTGCCGAGGCAACTTGACGTACTCGTACGCCCCTCTATTTTCCGGTCGTACCATAATCTGCCGAGCACGTCCTGTGATCTCGAACCCCAACGGATTCCCGCGTTCCAAGATCACGATATGGCCCTTGGGAGCAAGCACAGATAGATACTGCTCCAAATTGTTGTCGATGGCCAATGGAAATTCCTCTGGATCTTTAAGAAGCTGATGTGATACTATTATAAGATCATACCGTTCCGTCGAAGGAATTCCTTCAAGCAACTTGGTTCTGGTCTTGATCTTGCGAGTATCAATAGGTCCCACATACGGCAGTCCAGTGTCTGTTGCTTCTTGTCTCTCTTCATTAGTACTTATTTCTTCAACTGCCTCTTTATTTGCTGCCCTTCCAAGTTCTCCCACCTGCCGACTAAGCAATATCTTTGCTCTCTCTTTCATGATCTGCACTCCATCTCTGTGACCGGCTATATATACATGTTTTAATTCTGGGTCCCATTGATCTCCCATGATCTCATTCATAACTATCATTCCTGTGGCTGGTCCATAACCAACATCCAAAACCTTCTTAGGATTGAACTCATCACCTTTCTGTTCGATGGTCGACTTCAATTCCGATATGATCTGATGCAAACTGCCGTAGTTCTGGATAAACATTGTGCCTATCTGAGCATCTACTTCGTACTCAGTCTTCACTGATTGATGCAATCCATTCCGACTCATGGCCTCAAACATCCGAGCTGCGGTTTTCCGTAACACGTTCTTGTGAGCATGCACTCCAATGATATTGTTGCCAATAGCTTCTGAAATCAATTCGGGAACTTGCACTTGCTGAGTGACAAACTTGCCATTCAATGTGTCTTCCATATACCGAGACTTCAATCTCTCTTCAGCTCCCACATCGTTTTCTTTCAATATATCTTCTCTGCTGATCACCCTGATCTTTCTACTGCTACTACTGACATTGGCTTCATGCTCAGACCGCACAAGCATTCCATAGGTTTCGGAGTTCTTCACGTCATTGAACGGTAAAGACGTGCTGTGTTTGATCTCAATATCTTGCGGAGAAAACTCATAATAACTAAGTCCGCCAGCAGGTTTCGCTTTTGTGACTTTTGCAGTGTTCCTGAGGAACGAACACCTGCTAAACGTTCGTATCCCTCTCAACATCTGAGTCTGAAATTTATATGGGAATCACTACGGAGCTTAAAATTTTGTCCGAAGACCATGCATGCACCGTTCTCACGGATCCTGCATTACGTCTGGCCCACTGCTTCTGGCACAGGGCTCGTAATCCAGGGGAGATATGAAGATGAATCACCGAGGGTTGGACGTCGGGGGGTCGGAACTACGCAGCACCACGGCTTGAAATTTCAATCAGTAACTAACCATAAGTCAAACTGTAACACCACGTACAAAACAATCCTCCGCAGTGTACAAACCACCTCGCCACAGACCCAGCTCCACATCTTCAATAACGCAAGATCAGCCGCATTCTGTCAGGTGCCCGGATATTGTCTCACGTGGGTCGAGAGGCCCATCTCGAGTGACTACTCATGCCGATCCAGGTTTCTTGGTATATAAGTCTCAGAACCTTCGCGGAGTCAGGATTTGCAGTCGACTTGCTAGCAGCTCGAATCGGACTGGTGGATTCCCCTGGCGCAATTTTTAACTCCCCCAGGGTTTGTGCCACCTATATTTGCGGACCAGTGCACCAATCAGCACTGCCTCAGTGGTTTTCAGTGATATGGTGAAGCCGGGACCATGAACCAGACCACATTGCTAGCGCCCAACAAGCACCGGCTTGAGACGCCGACGTCGGCGGGGTTTGGCCGCCGCAGTTTCTCTGGCTCGATGACGGGGTCCAAGAAACGCTACAGTACCAGTAGAGCTCAGATAAGGCGAAGTCTAGGATTTCAGTTGGACGACGGACGACGAACGAAAAAACCGGGGAAGGTGTTGGCCGAAGGGTTCAACGAGAAGACCGAACGAAGAGGTGGTAAGACGATTGGTGGTGATGTGAGTGACGACGAAGTAAAAGACTTGGATGACAAGGATGACCTTGTAGATAGCCATCAGCACCTGATTAGTCAGGAACAAGAAGCCAAGCAACCACTGCCACCACCTACCTCCAGTGACCGTTTGGAACAGTTTCTCAGTGAAAACGAGCCTGATGTTATCCAGGAAACGAAAAAACTCTCGAAGATCATCGTCAATGCTCGGAAGTCGTTGATGGCTGATTTTGCCAACCCTAACTACATAAACGACGATCCTATCCGGACATTCAACGTCAAGTCGTTGGAGCTGGGTAACGTGGCAGAGTCAAACGACACCGAGGAGCCTGAACCAGTACCTAGAAAGTTTAAACCGTCACGATTGACGACGCTTAGAGCTGAAAGGGTGAAAGGATTGTTTGCCTCGTACTATATGTGTCTAGAAAAATACCAGCATCCGTTTGGGGTGCACCCGCTAAACGAAAATTTCGATACCCTAGACGACCAGGAGCCGTCTTCTGTTCAGTTATCTTTGGGCTGGAACCCTTTGCTTATCATACGGAACAGAAGATTGATGTCCAAGGCCGAGATCGGAAACAATCCAGGAGTGTCATTCAAGCTCCATCCCTTGGCCTCCAGTGGGTTCTCGTCGAAACCTGACAAAAAGTTGTTGTGGGAGATCAACACCCATGAGCTTATTAGTAACTTTTATTGGAGTATCAGTAACTGGTACTTGCTTAGAAACGCACGTGGCCAGTTGATATTCCTTGAGTACATTCAACCTAAAGAGCACAGTGCGGATCTGAGCAACAGTGGGAGCAACGCTGCCACGGGATCTGGTCATTTTGGGAATCTTTTGGATGCTTTCTCGACGCATTATTTTGCGAGAAACAGCTCAAATGCCAAAAAGCTCGATTCTCGTAGTTCCCTGGCAGATGTCTCGACCGACAGCAGATTGAAACCGTCGGCAAACGTCAGTAGTCTGTTCTTTAAGCCAATAGCTAATAGCAGCTCTGGAAGTCGACGTTCGATTCTGGCAAGTGACAATGAACTTGAGATAGAAAGCCCTAAAATAGAGAAAGTGAAGCCGGCTCCTCATAAAACAGTGAGAAACAAAATCCTTGTGAAGATGGGTCGTCATAGAGTCGAGAGCGATGAGGAAGACGAAAACGAGCTTGTTGCTACTCAATCACCAGAGGAACAGTCGTTCCTTGAACCAATGCCGTACAAAGGTGCTGCTGAAGGTGAGCACAGCTCCAAAAGTACCAGCATGTCATCATCGCCATCGTCGTCTGACGGCAAAACTAATATTCTTTCCAGTGTTCATATCGAGCCACTTGCAAAACGTCAGGAAATGAAATCGGCTTCATCGATGGCATTGCCTGTCACTACTGACACAGTTGTCTCTCCATTGTCTGCAAGTTCTAGAAACTTGACGTTAGTGCCACAAAAATCAAACCAGACAAAAATCAGCACCACGGTGTCAAAAAACTATTTCAACGAATATAAACGACTTGGTGCTAGTTTCGACTTGATCACAAACCATTTACATACCCAAAAACACAAGTACGAACGGACATTTGGACTTGGCAATTCCTGTGAAGCAGAGTCGTCTGACTTTAAAGACCGTTACGCTAAAGCAGTTGCTGCTTTCGAGATCAATGAGAATTTGCTTCCTATGCATCTCAAGTCGGTGACAAAAGAAATCGAACGCTTGAACAGAGTGAAATCAGATATCAACAACAATTACTCGGTGCGGATCGATGGACTCTTGTCTACTTCGGAACGGTTCATCTCCACCATTAATACCAAGTTGTCTATCAACCTCAAGACAATCAACGAAAAAGTGTCGAGCGGAAACTACTTCAACAACGTTCGCATGAACGAGTTTGTGCTCCAGAGAATCTTGTTTACTACCATAGAGTACACCATCGTTACGATGCTCTATGTCACCTGGGTGGTGATTAGTTTTTTGAAGTTCTTCTACCGAGTCTTCATGATCCTATGGAGACTTTTAAAATGGATATTTTGGTGACCAGATCTGATGAAAAGCTGTTGAGAACGGCAGATAGATCTGGCAGATAGAGCATTTTAGATTTAATCAGTTTTAACACAGTTATACAGTTACTCTGGTGTAGACCTATTCTTAGATCCGCAGGGGTGGTATATTATGAACACGACTTTACCCCGGGTAACCAGTAATCTTCCCATAATGAAACCATGGCAGTTACTGGAGACTAGTACACTACAACAATATACCTTACCTCATACCATATCTGAAACTCCAGACTATTCAATATGAGTTACTATCTTGCATTAATAGGGACTTCTGATAATCCAATATATGAAGCAGAGTTTGGAACGTTCAAACAAGGAGGTGATGGCACATCGAAAGTGAGTATTTAGGTACACCAATTGGTACAGTAAGATGCCAACGAATATACTCTGATATTCAATACTAACTTCAGTTCACACAAGAAATGAAAGAACTCAATCCATTTATAATACACTCGTCACTTGATTTGGTCGAGGATCTTCAGTGGACCAAGAATTCAATGTACTTGAAGGTGATAGACAATTTCTATGGGTACTATGTGAGTGCCTATGTGATGGCTTCCAATGTGAAAATACTATTATTGCATGAGTTGAAGAACGAAGAAAGTATAAAGCAGTTCTTTTTTGATTTGAACGAGTTGTATGCCAAGACTTTGTTGAATCCATTCTACACCGTTAATAGTGCTATCTCGAGTGTTAGTTTTGATCAGAAGGTGAAAGGGTTAGTGAAGAAGTATTTGTGAGGGATGAGGATTGTGGGAGAATCTGAGAGAAGACGGGCTAATGAATTTGTGAGAGCAAAGACGTGGTATGCTTTTGCATTGGAATGATTATTCTAAGTCGTTGGAAAGACAACAGTCAATTTATATCTGATTCACTATTGAATAAGAAATCTGACCATAAGATGATCAGCAATTATTGGCATAGAGCCACAAGTAACACATCCAATACTACAAACCACAATCTACAACAAGTTTATCCAATCTTTTGGGTATCCATTAATTTACATTATATACACTGGTGCAACATAGTCCGGCCTGAAAACCTTCAGTGTCCTGCCCTCGACATGTCCAACCACCTGTTCGTGCCATCTATTCTCCCCTGTCTATCCGTGAAATACCTTTCAACAACTCGATATCGTCCACTTCATACTGTTCCAACTCCTCGATCAAGCTCTTGTCTGCGTCCTGACCGCCTGGTTGTAACGTCTTCATAGTGTTAGTTTCAATGTACTTTTTCACTATCTTTGCAATGTCCTGTTTGCGATTGTACTCGAAATTCTTCAAGATCGACTCGTTGAAATTGAGCTTGTCAGCATAATCACTGAACCGATTAATCGTCTCCTCCAAGGTGTTGTCGATCTGGTTCACTATCTGATCTGATCTTGTCTTCAATTTTGTGATAGAGGTCTTATTCAATAGCATCGACACCACCTTCTCTTCCAATTCCATCGTACTCTTTTCTCTAAGCCCGTATCTGAGCAAATGTGTCTGTGACTCTTCTGTTTCTTCAAACTCTAGTTTCGAATTGTACACTCCTGATTGATACTTGGCTGCGATCTTGTCCAACTGTGCGTTTTCTTTCTTGATTCTTGCCAACCTCTTCTCGAACAATTTCAAGGTCTTGCTGTTCTCGATGTTTTGTTTATTGGGCACAATTTTCACTGGTCTCAGATCCTCTGGTCGGTTCCACCAACTGGTATTGATCTTGCTTTCCACCAAATCTCGAACAATCTCGTTTTTGATCACCTTTGCTATGTTGTTGGCAATCACGGTGTCGCTATCCTTTCCTTTTGGCGGATTCTTTGCTTCTTCATCCAATTTTCGTTTGAAACACCATACAAGTAACTGTCTCATCTTATGAGGTTCAGGTAAATCTTGATCCAAGTGCTTGAAGAACCCTTCTGGAGGCACACCTTCATGAGGAGTCACTTCAAACCCATTCCCAACTGAAGACGTTCGCTTACCTCGTCGTCCTATCGAAGATCTTCGAGGAGCTTTAGATCTTAAATCTTTGTTTCGTTTCTGGATGGGCGACTCTGAGATCTGTAAAGGTTCCTTGATTCCAGGTGAACCAAGAAATGCAGATTTCAAAGCTTTAGTAGGTTTTATGACTTTCGAGACTTGTGCAGGAGTAGGATTTTTTCTAGGCCGACCTCGACCTCGTTTCACTGGTGGTGGAACTTCCTCGGTGTCAGATTCAGCTAGTTTTATGGATTGTGATTTTGTTGAAGACTTCGTATCAGATTTTTTAAAAACACCAGTTGAAGATTTCGATATAGCTTTCTTGGCAATTACTGGCTTTCCAATCTCTTCCAATGATTCGTCAAATTTGAACAATTGTTTCAGTTGAGGTATGCTTTTTATTTGCTCGGAGCTTGCTGATTGTTGTTTAGTCAAAATTTTTGAACTCTTTGTCGGCTGCTTGGAGCTAGATTTGACGGCTGTTTGTTTCTTTGTGGATTTCTCGCTTGCAGGTTTCTTTGTTGTCTTTGTTGAAGCTGGTATTTTAATTGTAAGCTTCTTATTAATCTCCGTAGCACTGTCTGAACTATTATCTAAATCACTGGGCTGGCTAACGCTTTTCTTCAATGACTTAGTTTTCGGTTTAGGCTGCTCCCGTTTACTGTTGGTCACTTGACTTATTTGTCCTGGCTGCCAACGCTTGGAATCTCCTATTCCTAACTCTATACTCTCTTCAATATCAGCTTCGCCATCCGACTCAGAAGAAATATCAAGCAATTTGCTACTGCTTTTAATGGGCACCACCGATTGTCGCTGCTTCTTTCGTTTCTTTGTTGCTGGCTTATCAGTAGATTTGGTATTAGTTCTCTTCACTCCAGCTGACTTATCTTGACTCGACTTCTCTTGACTCGACTTAGTCAGACTAGTCTTCGACCTCTTTTTCACAATCCCCTTAGAATTTTCTATTCGACTATCATTCAATTCAACTATACTGGACAAAGCTTTATGGTCACCTCCAAGTTTCGTTCGCTTAAACTTGAACCCTTCGTCGTCCTCCAAATCACTCATAGACCCTTGAGACAAATACGAACTGTTGGCCGACTGACCTCGTTTCATCAAATCAGACAACTTCACACTGCCTCCCTGGCTCGAGCTCTCTCCATTCTGACTATTGTCTGACCCTGTGGGTCCTCGAGGTCGTCTCTTGGGAGCCATATACTTATTGTGTGCAACCCTGGGTATTGTGGAATATTGTAAATCAATTAACCGACAGACCAATAAATAGGCAGGGCTCAAAGGGTATCTCGTATAGCTTATAGAATGAGCCCCCCAAATAGTGCTGTTGGTTGGAATCTTCAATTGGTAAGTAGGAACCTGGGCAATGGATACTACGCGTGAGCGTTTGTTATGATGTTTGTTTATATTTTTGGGGTCATGTGTATGTCATGTGTATGTCATGTGTATGGCACGTGACAAGAATCACACTGGAGAACACAATGCTCAAACGCTAGCAATTGACTTATTACGGAGTCTCTGGAACCCTGTACTAACCTGCACGGAACCTGCCAATCCCCGGCTTACCCGGCCTCCCGCAAGCACTGTCTCTCGGTCCAATGCTTCTGATACACGTGACCAGGCAACTGGTGAGTGGCCTCGGTTCTTTATCAGATAAAACCTTTTCCCAATTGAACCGGTGTTTCTTTATAACCATTGAAGATGACTGTTAGCAATTCTACCGCAGAGGACTCCCGGCTTGAAGAGGACCGGTTACGGAAAAAGTACTGGAAACGCTGGGGTCCATATTTGGGAGAACGGCAATGGGTAAGTTGAATCTAGGGTTCTCTCCCGATGGAGTTTTTCTTGTTGTCGGAGTTCTATAAAAAGAAGAGTTTAATACTAACCGGTTCCTTAGTCGACTGTGAGAGAGGACTATTCCAGCAACGGAGACGCCTGGAGTGACTTTACTTTTGACCAGTCTCGATCACGAGTATATCGATGGGGAGAAGATGGGATTGCAGGTGTTGCTGATACTCATCAATTAGTGTGTATGTCTTTAGCCTTCTGGAACGAGAACGATGACATTTTGAAGGAGAAATTGTTTGGTGTGGGTGGTCCTCAGGGGAACCATGGTGAGGATGTCAAGGAGTTGTACTATTATTTGGACAACACTCCTACTCATTCTTACATGAAGTACTTGTACAAGTATCCTCATAAACGGTTCCCATACGAGAAGTTGGTACATGAATCGTCGACCCGGTCGAGATTGGAGGACGAGTACGAGTTGCAAGACACCGGGATTCTTGATGACAACAATTATTTTGATATTGTGTTTGAGATGGCCAAGGATGATGAAGATCCAGAGACTTTGAACTTCCGGATCACCGCCTACAACCGAGGCGAAGAGCCAGCACCGCTTCATGTGATTCCTCATGTTTTCTTCAGAAACACCTGGAGCTGGAACACTATTGAGGAGCGTAAGAGAGCTAAACCGTGGTTGAAGCAGGAAGATGATCTTTCTATTACCTTGAACCACTGGAAGTTTGGCGACCGTAGAGTTGTGTTTGCACCTTCGGGAGGTGTCCAGAGAGACGTCGAGCCGAAATTGTTGTTCACTGAGAACGAGACCAACAAGAAACGGTTGTATGGGCAAGAGAACGATGTCAAGTATGTGAAAGATGCGTTCCATGACTATATTGTTGATGAGGTTGAGGAAGCAGTGAACCCTGACAAGGAAGGTACCAAGGCCTGTGCTTGGTTCTCGTTTGATGAGAATGGAGGTATTCCTGCAGGAGAGCATGTCACTATCAGATACAAGTTCAGTCCAGCGACTGAACTGTGCAATGCCCAAGAGTTCAGAGAAGAGTTTGACGAGGAAGAGTTCGATGAGCTTTTTGGAAGAAAGCAGGACGAAGCTGACAAGTTCTACTGGCGTGTTTCTCCATTGCCAATCACCAACGAACTTAGACGTGTTCAGAGACAAGCGTTTGCTGGGTTGTTGTGGTCCAAACAGTACTACCATTTCATCTACGATTATTGGTACAACGGAGACCCTGGGTCCAAGACAAAACCTCCACGGAACAGAGCCAACGGCAGAAATGCTCATTGGCAGCACTTGTATTGTGACGAGGTGTTGTCTATGCCTGATAAGTGGGAGTATCCGTTCTTTGCTTCCTGGGACACTTGTTTCCATTGTATCCCACTTACAATGATTGATCCTGAGTTTGCCAAGAACCAGGTTGAAATCTTCTTGAAGGAGTGGTACCAGCATCCTAATGGAGCCTGTCCAAGTTACGAGTGGTCGTTTGATGATTTGAATCCTCCGGTGTTTGCTTGGTCTGCTTTCAGAGTATATAAAACCGAACGTAAAATGTATGGCCGTGCCGACAAGGAGTTCTTGGAGCGTGTGTTCCACAAGCTCATGTTGAATTTCACCTGGTGGATCAACAGAAAAGACTCCGACGGTAACAACGTGTTTGAAGGTGGGTTCTTGGGATTGGACAATATTGGAATCTTCAACCGGTCCGAACCATTACCTACTGGAGGTGTGTTGGAGCAAGCCGATTCGACTGGATGGATGGCTTTCTTCTCGTTGCAAATGCTTAACATTGCATTGGAGCTTGCTAAGGATAAGAAAGTGTACGAGCACATTGCCTCTAAATTCTTGGAGCATTTCCTTTTGATTGCCGACGCCATGACCTACCAAACCGAAGAAGGTGAGCGGACCTTGTGGGATGAAAAGGATAAGTTCTATTACGATGCTATCCGGTACCCTAACGGTTACAAAGAACTCTTGCCTGTGAGATCATTGGTGGGACTCATTCCATTGTATGCTTCGTTGACCATTGAACCTGAATGGTTGTCCAAGTTCCCTGGGTTCAAGAAAAGACTTGATTTCTTGGTCGAGCGTCGAAGTGAGATTGCCAAGAGAAACATTGCCAGTACCACTGAAAGAGGTATTGGTGAACGGCTCTTGCTTGCGTTGGTTGACAAAGAGCGGTTGAAGGCTATCTTGGATAAGATGTTGGACGAGGACGAGTTCTTGTCTCAATATGGTATCCGGTCATTATCCAAGTACCATGAGAAACATCCTTTCACTAAGGAAGTTCATGGCCAGAAGTACGAGGTCAAGTACTTGCCAGGAGAAAGTGACAGTGGTCTCTTTGGAGGTAACTCCAACTGGAGAGGTCCTATTTGGTTCCCAGTGAACTTCCTTCTTGTCGAAGCGTTGCAACGGTTCCATCTTTATTACGGACCATCATTCAAAGTTGAGTGTCCGAAAGACAGTGGACAGATGCTCAATCTTGCTCAGGTTGCAGAGTTCATCCAGCATCGGTTGATCAAGATTTTCACTGCCGACTCGAGTTACAGACGTCCATGTTTTGGAGCCAATAACGACCTCCAAAACACCGACAAGTACTTTGCTGACTTCATTCCGTTCTACGAGTATTTCGATGGTGATACCGGTAGAGGGTTGGGAGCTTCGCACCAGTGTGGATGGACTGCGTTGGTTGCCAAGTGGATCCATGATGTCGGTATCTCATGTGCCACCACCACTACACCAAAGACTCCACGGACGATTGCTGCTGAGTACTTTGACGAGGAAGACTTGTTCAAAGAAAGTGCCAGTACGTTCAGTAGTAAGTTGGTTAGACGGAAGTCGTACAAGTCCACTGCTAATTTGTTGGGAGAGTCGCCAGTCAACTTGACAAGAAGACACACATTGATTGCAGGTTACAATGACGAGATCCCAGATGACGACGGAGAGGACGATATTTTGAGAATGGCACCTTTGACCAGACGGAACACCGTTGCTAGTCCAGAGGAAGACAAATTGAACAAGGATTTGGTTGACCAGATCAGACTGGCCATTCACAAGTATAATCTCAAGAAAGAACAAGGCGACGACGACGTTTCAAGTGACGAGTTGGAGGCACATTATGAGTAGGAGAGTCATTGGGTTGGCTAATTTGGTTTTCATAGGATTGAGTAAGTTCTATAGCAGTACAATTAAAATTCATGAGCAACAGCGTAAGGACTGTAACTCAAGGGAGGCTGACTCATGGGAGGCTAACACAAGGAGGACTAACTCAAGGGAGACCGTACACACAAAGAAGACTATGGATAACTGAGGAAGACTGTATAACTCAAGAACCACAATGGCTCACTCAAGAGCATCCATAGTTAACTCAAAGTAGTACACTACTAACCTCAAGGATGACCATAAGCAACTCAAAGAAGACAGTGGATAATCCAAACGGAGACTTTACCAGAGTTTAGGTTTAGTTCGTGAACTATATATAGAAAGTTGTACTAGTCAGGTCTTGTTTAAAGATAATGATTTTGTCAGGAATGTTTTGCTAAGAGTGTTTTGATGACAATCGTGTGATCAAAATGGTTTGTCCACTGGTTTTTCTCTCAATGTTTTGTCAACCAATATCCGTCAAAATACTAGCAACTACGACCCACTCTTACTGTCACACTGACTTTGTTTATGGACATCACGGCAATTCCAACATGTCTCATAGTTTCGGTATGTTTCATCACCCCATCACTTTTGATATGTCTCAGTGCTCTCGAACATGTTTCAGTCTTTTATTCTGTCTAGTTATTCCAGTCTTAGTTTCACGGCTACATATGTCTCATTGAGTGACTGTGTAACTTTCGGCTGAATTGTAAAGTAAACAAACAAGCCATTGACAAATACGAATGATTCTTCTTGGAAGTTTGTTAGATTCTGTAGAAATTGAAATAGAGAGCTGAGTTATTGTCAGAGTTGAAAATACTTGGGAAGTATACGAATCAGACACTACAATGTCACAGTGGTGAAGTGCGGTTTCAAACAATTGTTGACTCTACGGTATAGTGAGTCTTCGACTAGTCCTATGGAACATCGTAATACGTCAAAAACAGCACAATCCGAAATAGTATCCGATCCGAACTAAACAGGCAACGCCAAGATGTCTTGTTCTAAGAATGATTGTTGGACAAGCAAAGATGGAACTGCAGTACGAATCAGAGACAGGCGAATCAGAGACAGCATGCAGCAGGCTATGTTGAACAGAGGCTGAAACAAGCATGGGTGTAGCGAGGGAGAAAAGTCAGGGAGATGTGCGGGTGGGTGGAGATCAGTGGAGTTACACAAGAAGTAGTGGATGGTGTTAAGAAAGTTATAGCGATTTAAATGAGTAGGAATGGGAAGAGTAGAGAGACAGCGAGAAGCAGAGAATAGAGATGTTAGGATGGAGATGTGAGAATGGAGATGTGAGAATGGAGATTGAAAAGCAAACATTGGAGTGTAAAGATTGTAGAAAGAAGCGAGATTCGGATTAAAACTTGAAGGGAGCTCAGTTGGGAGAATGACATAGAATCGTAAAGACTTGAGGTCATAGAGCTAAAGAAAAGTTCAAGAAGAACTGGCTTCGTCTTCTTCAGATAGCCATAAGAAGAATCGTGTAAGTTGACAACACTAAATCGTCAACAGAACGAGTCCACCAAACAGTACAACTCGACAGTATAAAACTACAACCAGTACTGCAACAGCGCAATATATTCACACAAATTATAACCAAACGAGTGAAAACCAAACGAGTGAGGAAGCTAAACAACAAAAAGGAACAGCTAACGTTCCAGTATAGAATATAACGGTATAGGATGTAGACTCGTAGTCAAACACAGACAAGTGAAGGTATAACAAATCAAGAGTGCAATAAATAGATCATTGGGGATTGGACATTTAAGAGAAGGGAATCAATGAAAGAGGAGACAATGTAACTGTCGGATATCAACAGTAAACAAAGCAATCAGTATTAGAGAGTACCAATGGTAAAGACCAGAATATTAAAGTCACAAAGTAACCAAAGCAAGCCTTCAATTGTTAAGCAACACTAGTTGACGGTCAGAGAAAATGCTCTTCTTTCTGACTTGTCCAGACTCTTGCGCTTGAACCCAAACTTACCTGACTTACTAAACTTAGGAATCAAGTTGGATGAGGTGTTGTAGTCTTTGGAATAGATCACTCCTCTAGAATGATCGACCATCAACACCTCGCTCTCGTCGTCGTCTTTCTTGGTCTCCTTTTCTGGTTCGTCCATGCTGGACTTGTGATGGTCCGAGTCCGACTGTCTATCTATATCATTAATATCTTGCTCGTAGACTTCGGTGTCAAGGTACAGAGTGCCGTTGGCACGCAGATTGAACTCGTCGTCTGGACGATGCTTAGCTTGAGTCACCGCGTCTCTGAGATACTCCAACTCGCTGTTCCATTTGTACTTGTTGAAGTCGTCCATCTTAGCTTCTATTGGCGAAGGAGGACCGGATCTCAGCAAGTTACGATGGCCAAACCCAAAAAGACCAGTTTTCTTTCCTCCACTCTTGTTACGCTTGAGGTTGGTTGGTCCTTGCACCATAATCTCTGACCCGTTGTCTGGGTTGAGGATTACTTTGCTGCCTGCACTTTTGCCAGACTTCAACGACTTGTAACTGAAACTGGACTCGGTCTTGGAGTGGCCACGAGTGAAGTTGTCAAGCCCGTACTTCATTGGTGAAGGAGGGTTGGCGTTGGTGATGATATTGTCGTCGTAGATGATATTGGAAGCAAACGAGTGCATGTCGTCAACTGCAGTCCCAGCACTGTCTCTTGGAATATGCTTTGAGTCTTCAAGCACCTGAACAGCCTTGGCCAACTTTGGCTCTTCTTCGAACGCTCTGACCTTGGTGTCATTGCTCTCAGTGACACTTGCGTTGTCATCTTCATAGGCGTCGTGGTCACTGTAGTTGACCATCTTGTGCAAACTTTTCTTTGGAGTCACTGGTTTCAACGAAAGCTTGGTAGACTCAATAACGTCACTGAGACTCTCCTGAGACCCAGGGACAACTGGGTCCTCAGAAAACTCAGTCTCAAGCTTGGTGACTGACTGGTCGGTCAGCTTCTCACTTTCGATTATCTGGTCCAACGAGTTGATGTGTTGCAACGCCTCGTTCAACTGGTTGACCAAGTTGACGTTCTCCTGCTCAAACTCGACGATGTCAAGCTGGGCGTTGTGGAGCTGGTCCTTCAAGAAAATCAGCTCCTTCTTCAACCGGTTGTAGTTCTTCTGTAACGTGTGGAACTCTTTGTTGATGAGGTTGATGTGGACGTTCTTCTGCTCAATGATATCGATCTTGGCCTCAATCTGGCCCTGGAGCACCTTCATGTCGTCCTTCAACTCCCGGATCTGCTTCTCCTGGCTGCGCTCAAAGTTGTCCAGGAGAATCCGGGCGGAGTTCTCGATGTTCTTCTTCTCAAGAATCTGCTTGATGGCCCAGAAGGCCAACATCCCGCCAATGGTCGAGGCAAACGTCGACACCGACCAGAACCCGGCCTGGGGTTGCTGTTGTTGATTCATTGTGGTGAGCCAGAAAAGGGGATATCAGGAAACAATTTTTCGCTGGTGAAAATTCGACCAGGGTTATCGCACTAGTGCCGTAGCGGAGTCAGGTATTATGAACTAACTTTAGTGGCAGGTGTATTCTACACAGAGGCCAAAACCCAAGCACTGAAACGCAGAGATCGTCCGTATGGCTCCAGCCCATGTATTTTTGGATCGGTTCGCATCCAAATGTCTTGCCTTGCTCTTGTTGCTGACTGTGTTGTATCTTAGACACCCTTACTGTTACATCGATTACCAGATCAAGAGCGTCCTCTTACTGGAAGCAGTATAACGGATGGGAATCGGTCGGCATACAGACGCGCAAGCCTGCAGGGCAAGCGAGTTTGAAAGAACGGTAATTATTTGGGGCGTGGTTCTAAGTGTTTACGTCCTACTGTCAGGGGGATGCTTACTGTGTATTTGATATTATTGTATTACTTTGTATTATTATGTATTCCTTTGTATCACCTTGTACTCCTTGTATTCCTTGTATTACCCTGTAGTAAACTGTCCACCTCTGGTTTCAACCATGCACGAAGTTGTTTCGGCCAGGTCTTTTAGCATGGTGATACATAATGATTTCACGCGTAGCAATATGCACGTCCAATGTCTTAGGCATTGTACCGTGAGTCAATCCTGTTAGAGAAACCTGGTGGACCAGGAATCCTGAGGCATGAACACTGGCATTAGCCTGGTGTTTCCAGAACCCCTCGTATCTTGGTGATCTGGAGTCGTGCGGGACCCTGGTGCAGTCCACGAGGTGGTTGGTGATGACATTCAGTTGACGTGCTGTCCTCTAAATATGCAGGGAATTGCCAGCCAGAACCTTCCCTTGAGTACTGTGCCATTGGTCCAAGTGATTACAAACACTGGGCAATCCCATGTACCCTGCCATTACCTAATAAGACTGTTTCATATCAACAATGGCCCTGGATAATGCCAGCCAGACGTTGTCCATGAGAACCCCAACTGGTTCCCAACTGGGTGTGGATCAGTCCCAACTGGAACTACTCAGCTGAGACACCGTGATTCCAAGACCCCACGATTGCTTCCGCTAAGACCAATCGTGCTAGTGCTAACAATCGGCTAGTGCTAACACATCGTTCTCGACTAAACCAAGACATGCACAGAACAATCGCCATCGTGCTTACCCACACACCGGGCACTCGGGGTTGCGCTCTATCTCCAAGTTGAACGTGTATGGCTGATTATCGCCCGAGTACTGCATGTAATACTCCAAGTTCGGGTTGCAGCTCGTGAGAATCTTGAACGCCTCGTTGACACAGCTGGCGGCTATGATGGCATTAGTTGAGGCAATGGCTGGTATGATGTTCTTGACCACTCCAAGTGCAAGCGACCGGGTCACGCCTTCAATCTTGAACGTCTTGGCCCGTTGCAACGACTGCTCATAGAGCCAGTTGACATGCTGCGAGTTGTCGGCATCGAACTTCTCTTGTGGAAACTCCTGCGGCCACAATATCAAGTTCACATACTCTATACAGTGCTCCGGTAACCGTGGAGTGTTAGCTATAGTACATACTGGGTAAGTCTTTTCAGTAGACAAGTAACTCAAATTGCATTCGTAGCAAGCAGTGATCCGTGGAAAGATCACTCTCGATTGTCCTCTGAATCCTTCGGTGCCTCCATCTATCAATGGTATTAATGACGAATCATCATCTTCATCATACATCAGCACCACCAAACTATTGATCCATCGTCGAGCCTCCACATTGTCTAATCCACATATGATCAAGTCAAACCCTCGGTAGTATTCAACCCCCATATCTTGGATTCTCTTACAATGTGGGGTGATCAGTACACCTCTTACTCTTCCCATGACAAACTGTGCTGCCACAATCGCTTTAGACTTCCCCACATCTTTCTCTCTGAACAAAAACTGCCGGTTCAAGTTGGAAATATCTATGGTATCCATGTCAATGACGTCTATGTTCTTGAACCCTGAAAGTGCCATGTTCTTCAAGATCTCACATCCTAACCCTCCAGCTCCAATCACTAGCAATTTCTTTTCATGTAAATTCGTAAGATTCTGAGGTCCAGCCTCGTAATCGTCAATGGTAAACGGTCCTGGTTTCTCTAATATACAAGAAATCCCAGTCTCGTTGCCGTAGTTATCCATCTTCTGTCTTTTGTTCATGGTGATGAAATCCAGTGAATCTTGGCTATTGATGAGGTCCATAGGCGGGTAACATTTGGTACTTAGCTTAAGCATACACTATGATTTAGTCAGCTTTGACTTATATTTGATCTCACTGCTTTCCATGACCTTGGTGAAAATTTGTGGTTTGAAAACCGTGGACGCTGCTAAGGTGGCAATTGAGTCGGGGGCCGATTTGTTGGGAGTGATTGCTGTGCCTAATCGGTCAAGAACTGTGGATCGCTCTGTGGCTAGACAGATTTCAGAATTGGTTGCAATTGAAAGAGAGTCTAAGTCTGGTGAAAAATTTACTAAAGAACAATTGTTTGAAAAGTTAGTTGGCAGTAATGGGATTTCTGAGAATGCCAAGGAAGAAATATTTAAATCACTTGGACCATTCCTTGTTGGTGTATTCCAGAACCAGTCAGTGTCTGATATTGTTACTATTGTTGAACAGACTGGAGTAGACATAGTACAGTTACATGGGTCTGAGAATAAAGATCAATACAGTGAAGAGCTTGCAAAACATGGGATCCCAGTGATTGCTCGGTATCTGGTGGCAGATCTTGAAAATAATGTTGTTGGTAATAAGCATACGTTGATGTTGTTAGATGGAGAAGTAGGAGGAACAGGTGAGAGTTTGGACTGGGACAAAATAGAGAAGTTTAATGAAACCAAGGGGTATAAATTTTTGTTGGCTGGTGGGTTGGATTGTGATAATGTGAGCCAGGCAGCGAAAGTGAAAGGGGCAATTGGAGTGGATGTGAGTAGTGGAGTGGAGACCAACAAGGTGAAGGATAATGAGAAGATAAGGAGGTTTGTCAAGGAAGCAAGTGTTTAGGTTGGGGAGTGTCAATGAGAAAAGGTTAGGTGGGGGTGATTGTTTGTGAGAAGCGAGCTTAGAGTTGGTGTTCTTTGGAGTTGTGGTGGTCAACGACTAATGATCTGAGTGACTAATAATGCTGAGTTCTAATGCTGAGCAGCTAATGATGCTAATTGAATTATCTAGTTCAGATCAAGTATGTAAATAGATAAATGGTTGGTCCCAGAAGCCATCTTCACGTTTTTAATGGTTACTCTTGTACGTAAAATTCATGAATTGACTACTTCCATGACCCATATCAAGTACAATTCACGCTTCCTTACAATCATCACCAACAACAACAACCCCCCCTACAAAAATAAGCTGATTGTATATTAGCCGGATATATCCTACCAACCACTCTCACCTTAAGCACTGGCACCAGAGATGAAGAACCACTTGTCGATGCTAGAGTCGATCTTGGCATCTGGCTTAGCATCAGCTGGAGCAATGGCAGCAGCAGACTCCAAGTCAGCATTAGCCAAAGTGCTGTTGGTCAAGCTGATGTCCTTGGAGGCAGACTTGCCGCTGATCAACTTGTTCCAGTGCTCGGAACACTCGCCAATGATCTCCTCGGCGTACTTCTTGTTCTTACATTCACCGGTGAATGCAAACTGGTTCTCTGGCTTCCCGTCTGGGATCTTGTAGATTCTGAACCATTCGTTGGTGGCTCTCAACAACCCTGGCAAGTGTCTCTCGACGTCCTCGATGTCGTGCAACTTGGCAGCCAACGGGTCGTGGATGTCAATGACAATGACCTTCCAGTCGGTCTCACCCTCGTCCAACAACGCCATGATTCCCAAAACCTTGACCTGCTTGACCTGCCCGGTGTACCCAACGGTCTCACCGATCTCACAGACGTCCAATGGATCGTTGTCTCCAGCAGCCTTGGTCTCTGGGTGGACACTAGATGGGTCCTCCCAGGTTTGTGGGAACGCACCGTAGTTGTGGATGTACCCGTGGTGTGGGAAACAGTTTCTGACAAATCTCAACTTGCCCTTCTTGGTGTCCTGGAGAATTGGGTTGAAGGTGTCCTCCTTGGAGATCTCCATCTTGGCGTTGGTCCATCTTGGGATCTCAACAATCATGTTGAGCACCTTCTTGGACTCGTCGGCGTACAATGGAATGTCGTGGAACGGCGACACAACCTTGCCGTCTTTCTCCACGTACACTTTGTAATCAAGGGTGTTTTTAGCACCGTGTTGACGAACAGTATAGACCATCTTTCAATAAACAGAGGAAGTGACAAAGGAGAACTCTGGCAATTGTTGGTCAAGTGGACGTGCAGTTACCCGGGGCAGCGGTGGGTGTGACCACGTGCCGCAGTGCTGGGCCAGAGGAATCTGTGGGGGCCAGTGGTGGGAGGTGTGAGGTAAGTGGTTGGTATTTTAGTGATGTGGTATTGCTAAAGTGTTAATATTGTGGTTATTGATTCGGTAGTAATGTAAATAGTTATTGATGTTTGAACAAGTCTCCGTTGAGCCGAAGTGTAGTATGAAGATCATTCTATGCATGCCTGAATATGGCTAGAGAAAGTGCATAGAAGTAGGCAGTGGTCAACATGTAAGAGTCATAGTGTGGTTTGACTAGGAGTGTTATTACAGTGGAGACTTGTAGTGAGGTTAAACGGATTTTTGATACGTAAGGGCAACTTTGTGACTGTTACACTGGCTCACACTGGCTTACATTGATGGTATTGTATTTGGTTGTCTTATTGTCTTATGAAGTCTAGTAACTAAAAATAGTCAGCTGCCTATCACTATTCTGTAGGCACTTCTCTACAGACTTTCTTAATGGTTACTACAATGTACCACACACTTGGATTACATACACTATTGTTCAGTTCCACAAAACTTGCCTAGTCGTTACTAGGAAACTGTACTTGCTAATCCAACTGGCCCTGCTTCTCTTATGGCACCTTCCAATAGTACTACCCTCCACCTACAATAATTAACAAAATATTAGATTCATACACTATGAACAGTTGTATTAGCAGCATCATGAACGTAATTACAATAAACAATGACTTCCTCCCCAATGGTATCATGGCATCCTCAAGGCATCCCCACGGCCTAAGATTTCACCTCAGTGACATCCTTCTCAGTAGAC
Organism: Saccharomycopsis guyanensis; assembly: GCA_030578595.1. NCBI lineage: Eukaryota > Fungi > Ascomycota > Saccharomycetes > Ascoideales > Saccharomycopsidaceae > Saccharomycopsis > Saccharomycopsis guyanensis. The sequence goes on from JAJMSQ010000004.1 coordinate 756,212, forward strand.
TCCAGCACAGTGATGCGCTCGGTGTTGTCTGGTTCCACCAGGTCTTTCTCGCTGGTCTTGTCACCGTCCTTCTTCTTGGTAGCAACATCGTCGTCCTTTGGCAACATTTTGTTGGTGGTGAACAAACCCACAATTAAGGCACAACAAGCTTGGGCCAAGTTATAGTAGAACACGTTCTTCAAAGCTCCCATGAAAGCAGTATGCACAAGCGTAATACCTGCAGCAGGCAAGGTCTTGACAACGTCTGGACTTTCAAGAAGAGTCTTTGCTGGGTACTTGGCGATCTCACTGTAAAGACTTGCGTCAGTGGACTTCAAGGCAGAAAGTGCTTTCACAAGTTTCTGTTGACCAGTTTCTTGGAAGATCAATTGACCGACAGTCACTGCAAATGCAGGGCCGATGTTTCTGATGAAGTTGAAGAACACTGTCACTTGGATAAGAGACCCTTCGATGTTGTTTGGAGCTTCAAGCTGGGCTGACAACATAGTGCCTTGGAACGAGAGTCCAACAGACACGCCTGCAACAATAAGAAGTCCGATTCTGTCTTTCATTGGCGAATCAACTCTAAGTAAAGTAATCAACCCAGTACCAATAGGACCGAGGAACACTGAGAGGAGCACAGCGACTCTGACTCTTCTGATTTTTCTGAGGAGCACGCCTGAAGTGATGGACGACAAAGTGACGGCAATAATAAATGGCAACAAGTCAAGACCAGATCTCCATGGCGAGGCGTTGAAAATCATCTGGAAGTACACCGACAAGTAAGTGGTTGCACAGAAGAACCAGCCGAAGATGAACCACATCGTGACACTGGCAGTGATGATCTTGACGTTCAAAATCTCTTTCTGGATGATTGGGTGTTTGGAGAACTTGAAGTTCCAGACGACAAATGCAATGACAAGAAGAGTTCCGAAGATAAAGCAACAGATGACGGCAGCAGATTTCCATGGGAAGTCAACACCACCGAAGGTCAAGCCAAGCAAGATGAGAGTGAACCCAAAGGCAATAAGAACAGTGCCCACATAATCAATACGTGCCAATTTAGGTAACACTTTACCGGTTGGTTTTGGAGGTCTGAAGAAGAGTGCCAAGACAGCAACTGCAACTCCTCCGCATGGAAGGTTGATGTAGAAACACCATCTCCAAGACACATGAGAAGCAAAGGCACCTCCAACAAGAGGACCCAACACAGAGGCCACAGAGAACGTCATACCGATCAAAGTGAACGAGAGCGGTCTGTAGTTGATAGGAACCGATTCAGACATGATGACCATGACCATGGACTGGATGCATCCTCCACCAATACCTTGAATCACTCTTCCTCCAATCAACATATCCATCGAAGTGGACAAAGCACTAATTAAAGACCCGATTTCAAACACCACGACTCCGGCCATTAAAGTGTATTTACGACCAATAGCAATAGAGATCCGACCGTACGAAGGCATGAACACTGCCATTGACAACATGAACCCGGCAGTGAGCCATCCGACTTTAGCAAACGAGTTGAACTTGGCTCCCACCTCAGACAAAATAGTGATAACAATAGTGGTGTCAAGAGCCACCAAGAACAAGCACATGATCAAGGAGGCAAGCGTGAGAGCAAGCTGGGTGCCCTGTAACTGCTGGTCAAGAGCATGGGTACCGTCTCCAGCATTACTCTCAAAGTATTTCTCAGACTTGGCACCGTTCTCGAGTTGCTGAGGAGTAGTCAACTCGACGTCGTGGGCAGCTGGTTGTTCAGATCCGGTGGTCAGCAGGTTTTTCAGAGACATGGTGATACTGGCTGGAAATCGAAAACTGCAGTTCAGGAACCTGAATCGCGCATTGCTTATATATGATTGCAGTAACGGTTTTTATGGTTAAACACCGAGCGCAAGGTTTTCCCAGTTGGTAGGCCCGCGCGGGGTTAATGTGAGGAAGATTTTTCTTTTTGGGAGAGGTCGGGGAGTGGTGTTGGTGTAAAATAGTGTCAAGAAGAGGTATTAAAGTGGAAAAAAAGGAATAATGATCTAGTCGCCAATACGAACATGTTTATTATATTTTTTCCGACTCAAATCGCTCACAAAACTCACAAATACTAGCCACCCTCCGCCAAACTACAGTTCTCCTGCAGGTCGGCCGAAGCCTGGGACCGCGACCTTATGCCCGCAACACTCACACTCACACTTCGAGTTCGGGATTGTTGTTCGGAACTTTCTCAAACATTAAGTTGTAAGGTATGCTCCGTAAAAGGCGAGTCTCGTGCGGCTCACATATGTTTAGTAATATGAGGTAGGCTCGACGGGTTTTATTGTGACTTGGTGGTGGGTGGTGGGTGGTGGTAGCTTAGTACTGTACTTGTCATGATTGCTGACTGTGGCTTGAGGATAAGTGCAGTTGCTGAGTCACGAACCTTCTGTGTTTACGTTTCATTAGTAATGGTGTGGGTTGGAGGTGTTTGCTTGAGATTCTTTTATTTTTGTGTTGTAATATTGGTTGGAGATTTTTTTATTATTGAGCTGAGGTCTTGGTTGCAGTACTGAGATTGTAGTTAAAGTCGAAGAACAGGTGAATCGTACGGCTGGATGCATGGAAATACACTGTGTAACACCGAGAATTACTGGCTTGTTTCTGGATCAATCAGGCTTTCAAGTGACACCTACTTACGACACACCCAAACCCTCAAACCAGCCTTACGTTTCGTCATCTGATTCCTCTAACTTTCTTATTTCCGTAAAACTACTTCTGAATACCCTGTGGAATTATTATGAATACTTGAGTGTGCCAGGGTGGAAATGGGATAGGAACAATTACTGCCAGTAATTAATGCAGACAATACTAATCATGTGTGACGGTTGTCGGGTTAGCCGAGTCGACACCGCAATCAATTAATTGCAATTCAAGAGCAGCCGAATGATTTTCGTTAATGTCCACCACTTAAATTGAACAGAACAATTGCCGGTTCATATTGAGACCAGGCTGCAGAATCTCCAACGCAAGTCCCTTGCGTGCAGTCACCATGCCAAGACTGAGAACAATATTTGACAATATTCCATTTCGGACACGCTGCCTAAACACCGAAAAAGTAGATTCATTCTATTATATTGCTGCTTATTATTATTGTGTGGTGGTAGAATATGTGTTCAAGATCGAGAAGTCATGGTAAGTAAAGCTTTGGTGTACTACTAGTAAGTTGCTATGTACTACGGCCACCATAGAGTATGTCCAAAAGAGACCACCACTTTTTGTGGAGTAACCAAAGAAACACTGACACATCTTGGCCGCATCACTCTGCACGTCCTGATTTCGTACTGTACACACACTACGCTTCTGTATATGGCAATCTGAATGTCAATTAATATAGCAATAAGGTTCCTCGGAATCTCGGGAGACTGGGTCGGGCGTAGCACTGTGTGTGTGATTATCAAATCGATCAAAGAACACCCCCAATTGAACCACCCCATTGAACCACCCCAATTAACAACCCCAGTTCTCACTTACGCCTTCTTATTACCGTACTTCTTCACAACCTTACCATCTGGAATGGTGAAGAACACTGCTGGGGAATCCTTAGTAGCAGGCTTGTCCAACCGGTAGTAACCCTTTCTCTCAAACTGGATAATGTCACCCTCCTTCAACGACTTGACGTTCTCGTCTCCGTAGGCTGGAGTCTTGAACTCGGTCTCTGGAGTAATAAAGTCTTCAAAGTTGTCACCCTCGTCCAATTTATCTTTAGTGATCAAATGGTCAAAGTCGACCAATTCAATGTCAACCACGTTCTCTGGGGTGTCGGCAATCCAGGTCAACTTCTTCTCGGTCTTTCTGAAATCACCCTCCAAATGCAACTTGGCATCGATGGAAGTAACAGACCCGTCGTCTGCCTTGTGGATCTTCTCAACAATAGCATTACCCCAGTCCATAAGAGTCAACTCCTCATTTTCCTTCAACAACAAAGCGTCGTCTTGGTCAAGCAACACAGTAGAAGCAAAAGTGACTTCCTTGGTTCCCACCTCAGCATTCTTCTTGTGCTTTGGTTTCTTCTCCTTGACTGGTTTCTCTGGAGCTCCAGAAAGATGGACTTTCACTGCTTTGTTCTTGTAAACACAAGAGTATCTTGGTGCAACTGGGTCAATGACTTTCTTGTTGACAGCCCAAATAAGAGACCAGTCGAGGTTGATGATGTTCTTGGAAGGTCCTTGAGAAATAATAAAGTTCTTCAATCCCTCAACGGTCATACCTCTACGTCTGACACCACGAACAGTAGGGAACCGAGGATCGTCCCAGTTTCCAACGTACTTCTTGTCAACAAACCATTGCAACTTACGTTTAGAAAGCAAGGTGCGCACGAAATTGACACGAGCAAAATCCCAAATGTGGACCTTGCGCAACTCAAGGGCCTCCAACATCCACTCGTACTGTGGGTTTCTGTCACGATACTCGATGGTTCTCAAGGCATGGGTCACGCCCTCAAGAGAATCAACAATTGGCACACAGAAGTCGTAGGTTGGGTACATTTTCCAGGTAGTACCAGTACGATGGTGTGGAGTAAGGTTACATCTGTAGATCACAGGATCACGAAGGGCCTTGTTAGGACAGTCGTACGAGATCTTGGCACGAAGACAGTTCTTCAATCCTTCCTCAGTACCGTTCTTCATCTCCTTGGTGAAGATCTCAAGGTTCTCCTCAACAGTACGGTCTCTTCTCTCAGACTTGATCCCGTCCATTCTCTCAGCTCTCATCTTCTCAAGAGGAGTGTCGTCACAGTAAGCCTTACCCTTCTTGATCAATTTGATAGCATAATCGTACATCTCGTTGAAATAGTCAGAAGAATAAGTAGTCTTGTCTCCTTTAATACCAAGCAATCTCAAATCCTCAATGATAGACTCTTCAAACTCGGTCTTCTCCTTGGAAGGATTGGTATCGTCAAAACGAATAATCAATTTACCCTTGTAGGCTTGAGCAAAGTACTGGTTCAAGACAGCAGCCTTAGCATGTCCAATGTGCAAGTATCCAGAAGGTTCTGGTGGGAATCTAGTGACAACTTTACCCATTTGAGCATCAGGCAAGTCAATGTCAAAGTTGGCTTTGTGTCCTTCTTTCTTACCGGTCTTGGTTTTCTTTCTCAAGTCATTAAGAGCTTGAGTGAACGTCTCAGCAACAAAAGAGAACTTTCTACTGGACTCCAAGAACCCGTACCATCTAGAAACATTGATGTAGAGCTTGCTCTTGATGATCGACCCAACAATAGGATTGGCTCTCAAGTTACCCCAGACAGCAATGTCGGCAGCTGATGGTTTGTATCCTACAATGTACGAACGAAAGTTCAAGTGTTGCTCCAACGTCTTGAGCACCTCAGACAATTCCTTGAAATTCTTGGTGTGCAATTTCTTGGCATACTCAATCCAGTTGGAAACAGCGTCCCCTGATCCAAACACTTCTGGATGAGCTTTGGTCAAAGCAGTGACAATGTCTTCGTTGCCAAACACTTTGTCGTCCAAGCTCACAGACGCATCCTTGACAGTCTTGGAAACGGTTTTCTCGTCAACAAAACTGATCTTGATAGGAGTCTCGGTGGCAGCGTTCACAAACGTAGCAGCAATCAATGCGGCGTACGCAATTGGTTGAGCTTTACCAGCAAATACTAAATTACTCATGGTGTGAAGGAGAATCAAAGAATATGGAGTGCTGAAAATTAAGTAGTTGCAAGGTTACCCGGATTTTCAAGCCTTGGGGTGCCCCACCCCCGCTACCCTCGATCTTAAACCCGTGGCGTTGGAACACCGTCAAGCAACACCGCTCTATAAAAAAAGGCTGGTCTAAGTCGCCCGGGTAACCCGCAGATGGACCAGGCCCCCGATTTCAATTGTCTCGAGGTCTTTTGGGGGTGCTCGTCCTAGGTTTGCGTTTTGCTATACTTGTACAACCAGTTTTCTTTTTATAAATTAATCGTTGGCAGTTCTGAACGGATTTGTGTGCCTACTGATTATATTTGAAAAGTCTGGAGTTGATTTGTTAGAGACTGGGTTGCAGTCAGCCATCTAGAACTGGGATTACAAGACAAGGAACAAGTACGATAGAAGGACGTTTATACAAGATCCAGCGCTGAACAAAGAGCGCTACAACTTCCACATCCACAAAAATGGACAAATTAAAAGACAACCAGACGTTTGTCAAAAAGGTCAACAGCCCCTGCAGTCCTGTGTCGGGGTCTGTCAAGAACAATAAGTATGCTTCGGAGATGCCAGTGCCTCAGCATTCGCCGTCGAGAAAGAAGACAAGCCGCATCAGTTACGGCGACAGATTCATTCCCAACCGGGCAGGAGTAGATTTGGCAGCTGCTTTCTCACTTACGAACCATGATTTCACTGGCTTGGACAAGAAGAAAGTACCAGAGAACGATATAGAGATGAAGAGAGAACATGAGGCCAACATCACGTTCTCGACAGTGTTGAAGGCAGAGTTGTTTGGAGACAACGTGCCCAGTGCCACTGCTCCGTCGCATATCAGCAGTATTATAAAATCGCATTCGAATCATGTTGCTAGTGGTCAGTCTCAAGGACAGAACAGTCCTCCAAGAACGTCACAGACGCCGTCCAACAATCACAATAATATCATCAGTGGCAACAGCACCGTGCTGAGTCCCATGGTGAGCTCCAACGATAACCTGCCTCTGACGGTGCTTCCGTATCTGCGGACCTCTATAAGGCGTAAGAACAGTGACCAGATGGTAGTCACTTCTCCGAAATCACATTCCAACATCCTCACCTACAAATCCCCACGCAAAACCAAATCGACGACGCGGCTCAGCGTGGATATCAACAGCGACATGTACTCGTTGTCTCCAGTGAGGACCGATTCTCAGAGGTTGCTTTTGTCTCCTCAGAAGAAACCAAGACAGATCTCCAAAGTGCCGTACCGGGTGCTCGATGCTCCAGATCTTGCCGACGATTTCTATCTCAATTTAGTAGACTGGGGGTCCCAGAACATTCTTGCCGTTGGACTTGGATCGTGTGTTTATCTCTGGGACGCAGTGACTGGGTCGGTGGACCGGTTGTGTGACTTGGGCGACAACAACAAGATCACCAGTTTGTCGTGGATCGGCGCAGGCACCCATTTGGCTATAGGCACCAACTTGGGGTTGGTGGAGATCTGGGACGCTTCCACCTGCAAATGTACACGGACGATGACGGGACATATCTCGAGAGTAGGATCGTTGGCATGGAACGAGCATATTCTTACTTCTGGTTCACGAGACCGCTCGATTTTAAATCGTGATGTTCGGATTCCTGAACATTATGTGAACAAGTTGGAGAACTTTCATAAGCAAGAGATCTGTGGATTACGATGGAACGTTGAAGAAAACAAGCTTGCTTCTGGAGGTAACGACAACAAACTTATGGTGTGGGACGGTTACAATACCCTGAAACCGTTGTACAAGTTTGAGGAACACACTGCAGCCATTAAAGCTATTTCTTGGTGTCCTCATCAAAGAGGCATGCTTGCTTCTGGAGGAGGAACTGCTGACCGGAGAATCAAGATGTGGAATACCTTGACAGGAGCTAAAATGAACGATATCGACACCGGATCGCAGGTGTGCAATTTGCTCTGGTCGAAGAACTCTAACGAGTTGGTCAGTACCCATGGGTATTCTAAGAACCAGATTGTGATATGGAAAAACAATCTGTACGGATCTGGGTCTGCAGCAGTTGATTCTGGCTCGAGTTCTCTGTGCCAGTTGCAACAGATTGCTTCGCTTACAGGACATACTTACAGAGTGTTGTATTTGGCAATGAGTCCAGATGGAGAGACAATTGTGACGGGAGCTGGTGACGAGACATTGAGATTCTGGAAAGTGTTTGAGAAGAGCAGGAACGATACTCAGAACAGTATTTTGTTAGATGCGTTTATGCAATTGAGATGATGGGAGGAGTTTTAAGTTGAGGGACTGTGGTTAATGGTTTGATGTGAAAAGGTTATAAGTCGCAGTTGCAGAGGAACAAAAATTAATATGAGGTTGGAAGTATGGGTTAGTGTATAGTAATGGTATGGGTGATATTAGAAAGGAGTGTTTGTAGTGGGTTTAGTGGTCGGTATTGGCTAAGAGTCGTGTTTTCTGTTTTATAAGTTCTTATGTGTGCAATTTGAGGTTCGGACTTGAGATGAATACGATCGGAGATTAGAAGTACGATTCGATTTGTCTACAACACCATCAATTCTAGCGACTCTCAATTCAACGATGGAACATGTTACTCAGACCCAACTACAATGCAAAATATTAATTGCTACAAATAATGACTGCTAACCTTCGCGAGACCTGAGTCAAATTAATTATTAGACGGGGCTGGCTATAAATTCATTAGAGCTTGTTTGAAGATTGGCAGCTCGAGAAGTGAGACATGAGCAGATCTCAAGATGAAAAGGTGGCTGGATATTTTTAGATCGATTATTTTTAGGCCGATCCAACAGAGTGTTTTTGAGTGGATTGCTGATGTGGTTGCTGAAAAATAGGGGCTGATTGTTGCTGATTGAAGTTTGTACAATGGTAAGCGTGACGTAAATTGGTGTAGATTATTGTGTAAGAAAGGTATAATGTATAGACAACATGCATGAAGAGAAGAACGAAACAAGTCTCAGGGTAGGCGTAGAACGTGGTGCAGGAACCAACGTAGAACATGGCGTATTGTATGACAATGAGAGGATTGCAGGCAGTCGTGGGTTGGTAGGAGCAACGGTAGATGATCAAAAGAGGTATAGGCAAACTGAGTTGGGCTAATGTGATTGAGGAATGTCATAGAGTTAAGGGTAGTTTGAAGTTGAAGTTTTGTTATGGGTAATTGATGTGGTTGGATGTGTAGTGGGATGGATTGTGGTTGACTGGACAAACGACACTGATTGAGGCAGTAAACGGAAACTGTAAAGAGAGCAGATACTAAGAACCACAAGTGAGCTGTGAGTGGACACTGTATGAGACAGACATGTGAGAACAAAGAAAGCAATGATCTTGCGATAGCCAAAATCTTCCCGTTGCTCATCAACAGTGATGTTCCTTCATGAATCCATTGGTATCAATGAACTTAGCTGTTGACCTCTCAACATTAACTTCTCAACCATCCTCAACCGTTACCATCCAATGCTACTTCTGCATCTCCCATGCACACCTCATGCATCCGCATAAATATGAACAATGTTCTTGCCCTTCAACAAGTTCTCATCGATCACCTCGGTGAGTCCCTGTTCCGTAACAATAAACTTTTTCACCATCTCTGGCTGTTCAGGCACCGGCGGCGGCGGTGGCACATTGTCTGCTGGAGGGTTGGTGAGGAACTGTTTAGGGTCGTTGGTCAACACACTGGCAGGATAGTTGGACTGCTGTGGGAAATCGTAGATCGTTCTGTACACTGGCTGTGGACCTGGGTCTGGAATAAGATCAAGACGGGCCACGTACACGATTGTCAAAAATATAACAATCTCGATGAGCCAGATGAACGTGCTGAGAGTCACGAGTCCAGTGGTGGCTCTGCGAAGACGACAGTACACTTTGCTGTTGGTGCATTGTGAAGGCATGAGAGCTGCCAAGCATACTGCAAACGCAGCAATGGTCAACCCAGAGCACACCAAACTGTAGAACACAGTGCCGTTCTTGCCTAAACGCAACACTCTGAGTGTAAAGAACGTACTGATTGCCAAGATTATAGAGGACTGGGCAATAAGAAAGGCCCATACCGAATGGCTGATCTCGGTAGCGTCGTTCTTCATTGACTGTGAGCACATACAGATAATACCAACATGGATAAGGATCTGGAGCACCTGGGTCAAAGTCGTGACGTTGAAAGCATCGGCAGGAAGTCCAAACGTCTTCTCAAGAGGCTCGGGGGTAATGAAGAAGGGCCATTGGAGAAGTTTACCAATAAGCAAGGTAAGCACGTTCTCAAACCGACCACTAGTAAGCTGGTGGTCTTGAGGTAACTGCCGTTGACCGTAAGGCTCTTTCTCGTCGACGTACGAATGCATACGGTTGGTGAAAGTGGCTCTGCTGTCAGGACGCAATGACGTCTGGTACGCTTCTCCACTGAGGTTTCTGTTGGAGGTCTGGTGCTGAGTGTCCTGGCCAGGCATATTGTATGGCTTGCGCTTGTACGAGCGAGGCGAGCTCAACTGGTTGGTGTTGTATGGCAACGGGGTATTGACCTCGGACCTGCGATTGTCAGGAATGTTGTCCAAGCTCTGGTGCGACACTCCTGCCAGTTGCTGGAGGTTGGGAGGGTTGCTTAGCCCTTGACGTGAGGAGTTCATCGATGGAGGGCCTGGGATATCGCAAGAAAAATTAGGTTAGTCCTGGGAGCTGCTCTGTTTATAAAAGACACACCCGGCGCAAAATTGACGGGGTACCACTGCTCTATAAATCGAGAAAATTCGCAGGTCTCAGGGACTTATCCATAGAACTTGTGCTTATACTCTGCACCAGAGTTGTGCCTGGGTCTGCGTTGCGGTGCAGATCCTGCGTACACGAGCAAGCCATCTGATATTTTGCGGTGCACAGTTGCGGGGCTTTACTATGTGGATCTGTGGGTTGATGTGGAAAACGTTGCGTTTCAATACAGAGGCTACTCGGGCTCTTTGAAAGATCCCATCGATACTTACCAGCCATGCCATTTAAATGGTTTCAAATCTGGACAATATAATGTCTGGATTGGGAAAAACAGGTCTGACTTTGAACTGGGGGTTCCCGAGCTCTGTGGCACCAATGGCACGGCTAGGTGCTACAGACCTGACGTCCAGATTAGGGGGTGCGGACGGCCACCGGGGTCCGCAGGGGGTGTGCAAGAAAACCTGGGGTTTAAGTCCTTACTGACACTCCCAAGATTGTTTCTTATAGCTTGAGGACATAATGGCTTCTACTACTTTGTACGTGATTGGATCGTTGAATTATGACTTGGTGACTTTCACCTCGCGGGTTCCTGAAGGAGGCGAGACTATTAAGGCGGATCTGTTTGAAAGACACACCGGAGGTAAAGGGTTCAATGAAGCGTTGGCTTTGGCAAGACTCTTACCTAAATCAGCACGGATCTTGAGTCACAAGGTGAAGATGGTTGGTAAGGTTGGTGACGACTCGTTTGGGGCCGAGTTGGTTGAGTCGTTGAAACAGGAGGCGGTTGACGTAGCAACAATTTCTGTGGTCAAGGGCGTTCAGACTGGTGTGGCTACTATTCTTGTTGAGAGTAATGGAGAAAACCGGATTCTCATCACTGGAGGTGCCAACGACGAGTTAAAACCTCTGGGTGAAGAACTAGACAAAATTTTTGCTAACAAGAACGAGCAAGCTTACATCTTGTTGCAGAACGAGTTCCCTTACTATGCAGCGACCATTACTTGGTTGAAAGCTAACCGACCAAAGTTCCAGCTTGCTTATAATCCTTCACCTTTGAAAGAGTTCAAGGACGACTATTTGAAGTATGTAGATCTTTTGATTGTCAACGAGATCGAGTCTAAACAGATCTTGTCGTTGCTTCTTAGTAACGAGAACTCTGAGGTACCTTCATTTGACACTGCCGAGGCCCAGATCGATTTCTTCAAAGACGTCGGGTTGAAATTGGTGGCCAAGATCAACAACGACGAGAACTCATTGAATTTGGTGATTGTCACTCTTGGCTCGCTTGGTGTGGTCTATGTCACTGGTAAGTCTGGTGCAGCCACTGCCGAGTTCTTGCCTTCTCAAAAGATCCCTAAAGAAAAAGTCATTGACACCACCGGAGCCGGTGACACGTTCTTTGGCTCAGTGGTGTCCCAGATCAGTTTGGGCAAACTGTATGCTGATGCTATCAAGTTTGCTTCTGTTGCTTCATCCATTGCTATTCAAACCAAAGGTGCAGGAGAAAGTATCCCAAGACACGACGATGTCAAGGCGGTGCTTAAAGCTACTTGAACTTCATTGACATAGCTGCTTTAAAGTGGCGTAAAATATATAGGAATATTATATTTTACTTATAGAGATTTTTTGTAGGGCAAGCGGTGGAATAGTGGTGGGTTGGTTTTTTTGAAGTGGGAAGTGGTGTTGATGTGAGGAGGTACAGAGTTGGTCTGAGGTTTTGGTTAATCATTGTTAGAAATATTGGAGATGTTTGTATTTGAACTTTCTGCGACTAATGTTTAGAAATGGTGGTGATCAACTATCAAAGAATGATCGTAAATCTGTTGAACTGCACTTCACACCGGTAGACGAAGGAAAAAGCTAGTAAGCACCACCTCTTTCCTTTGTGAGCTCTTAACAAAAAGGTTATCATTCGGATTAAAACTGTCAAATTGCTTGTTTATTGCTAATGTACCGATGTTGAATAATACGTGGTGCTAGCATTTCTACAATAACATGTCTCCATTGTGTGAAATTGTCAACTCTGCAACCTGCACCAAGTTTCACTTACACACAGTCCTTCACACTACAGACACACTGTACCGACCTTCACACTAAGGCGCACACCAGATCCAAATACCTAAAAATGTGTAATACAAACCCCATCCAACCAAAAACCTTTCAATCCAGCAGTGCAATTCCTCAATCTAAAACCCTTCTCGTTCACACACCCTCTCCGATATGCACTACCGTGCATGGTAGCTCCGTGATATTTATTTTTCGCCAACGCAATCGATTATCAAACCCACGGCCCTAATGAACTTCCTATCAAAAACATTGGGCTCTTTCACGGGCTACAACGTGCCATACAATATCGGTGACCAGATAAGCGAGTCTGTGGTCACCAACTATTCCTCCAGCTCGATCTGGACCTTATACCATGGAACCAGTAAAGCAGACAAGACAGAGTGTACGGTGTTTGAGTTCGATATAACCAATCCTCGAGCACAGCTGTATTTGCCATTAGCAAAGAACGCGGCCAAGAAACTTAAGTCCACGAGAATTCCAGGGGTCTTGAAAGTGCTAGACACTCTTGAAACCGACACCCACGTTTACATTTTCTCTGAGAAGGTCGAGCCGTTGAGCAGCGTGCTTCCACAATTAAGTCCTGATGCCTTGATCTTGGGAATATACGTGATCGCACAAGCCGTCAAACATTTGAACGTTGAAGGAGGCACTGTCCACGGTGATATTGACATCAGCTCGATTTATGTCAGTCAATCTGGTGAATGGAGATTAGGAGGGTTTGAGTTAATGACCAATGTCAAGGCTGACCCTGATCCTATTTTGTTCCGATGTTCTATGGCTCTGCCAGTGTTCCGTAACGTTCTTCCACCTGAAGTTGCTTCCAAAGGTATCGAGTCGTTAAGAGGCAGCAACCATGTGTTCAAGTTGGACTCGTATAAATTGGGAGGTCTTATCTGGTGTTTGTTCAACAAGATCACCAGTCTGAACCAGATCAACAACACGTCACAGCTTCTCACTGTTACAAAGATCCCAAAACTGATCCAGCCAGCGTACAAGAAACTTCTTCAAAACACGGTTGTGGCACGGCTGACAGCTGACTCGTTCTTGAATCAAGGTAAACTGTCGTTCTTTAATACTGATCTTATCAAATGCTCACAACAGCTTGACGAGATCAACCTCAAATCTAATTCCGAGAAATTGGAGTTCATGAAATGGTTGGAGAACATTAAGACCGTAGCACCTCCTGGTTATATGGAGTACAAGGTGCTTCCTGAACTCATCAGAATGTTCAACATCTGCATCCAGCCTGCCAATTTGCAGGACGACATGAGCAACACTGCCACTTGCTTGTACTATATCTTGTCGTTCTCTGAGAAATTGGAAGAAAATGCGTTCAAGAAACTTGTCAACGGGGTTATCATTCAAGGGTTTGCTCTTCCTGGAAGAACTATAAGAGTCACTTTGCTTACGTCGTTGCCTCGTTACGTAGACAAATTATCCAAGTCTGAAGTCAGTGACCGGATCTTTCCAAACTTCCTCACTGGGTTTTCAGACACAAACCCTACCGTGAGAGAAGAAACCTTGAAAGCAGTGCTACCACTTTCTGGGAAATTGAGCGATCGTCAACTCAACAACGAGCTTCTTCGGTACTTGGCCAAGTTGCAAAATGACGATAAACCAGAGATCCGGACCAACACCATCATCTGTTTGTGTAAAATTGCTAAAGACTTGAACTCCAGCAGAGCAGGAGTGTTGATCACTGCTTTCAACAAATCGCTCAAAGACAAGTTTGTTCCAGCACGGTTGGCAGTACTTAAATCCTATGAGTCTTGTATCGAGTACTTTGAACCAGAGATCTGCTGCTCGCGTGTTCTTTCGTCGGTGGCTCCTTGTTTGCTTGACAAAAGTGCAAGAGTGAGGAAAGAAGCTAAGACCGTGTTTGACTTGTACATGGAGAAAATAGAGAAAGAAGCCAAACGGTTGCCTGCAGAAGACGACGATGACAACGACGACTACTCGCAACCAAACACCTCAGGTGAAGTGTTCACATCTAAGGACGGCAGCAACTTGACAAGCAATATCCAGTCGTTTGGATTCAACTTGGCTATGGGAGCTTTTGCCAAGGTCAGTGGGATTGGTGGTAACATTGAAAACAACAATATTCCTACACCAGAGGTCCGCACCCCTACTCCTGGCTCGATGTTCAATACCGTCAATACGTCCACTCAATCGTTGCCAGCTCCAACCAAGAAACCTGCATTGGAAGTCGATGACCATGTAGATGCTGACGATTCTTGGGGATTTGATGACGAGCCAGAGGTCGAGAAAGTGAACTCGAACTTGAAAAGTTTCCTGATTCCAAAGAAACCTATTGCCAAGCCAGTTGCTAAACCAGTGACAAAGCCAGTGACAAGTGCTGTTGGTGCCGCTAGAGGTAAAGGAGGAATGAAGTTGGGAGGAGGCAAGAAGAAGTTGCAATTGAAATTAGACGAGGAGGGTGATGATGGATGGGGGGATGGTTGGTAATGGTGGTAATGGGAGGTAGTTTACTATTTAATAACAGGTGGTGCTTGGACGTTGGAGTGGAGGATATGAGGATTGCTTGTACTAGGAAGTTGATGGTCAAATGGTATGAGAACAGTTAATGAAGTAGATTATTTCTCATCCTAGAGATCCAGTGACCTAATTATTATGAAACCAGAATACTTACCTCAGCTCACCAATACTAAAGATCACCACCTCAATAAATATTCATTGTGCGTTCAATAATTGTAGTACTACTTCACTATTGAAACAGACCCAGATGTTGAGACCTGCATCATTTACCCGGCCTCAAAATATTTCAAGTCTTCAATACTATGAAGCAGACCAGCATCTAGTTTCCACAACAGAATGACGTTTGAGGGTCAGACCGTACGATTTTCGCTCAATCAAAGAACCAAGACCACTGCTTTGAAGCAGCCGAAGGAGCTTATTTCTTTTTCTCGGACCGTGGACAAGCAGTTTACGATATCTGACGAGTGTTTAAAGTACTTTTATTTTCCAGAGACAGAGTTAGACAAGCACTATGATTTAAGTGAAGGGTTCAAGAAATTTGAGAAGATGGAAGACTCGACCTCGATGGAGGGGTTTTTGAAAGCGATTGTAGCGTGGGAGCAGAAAAATGGCACGAAAATCCAAGGCGATATAGTGACTTTCAGAGGAATAATGACCAAGTTGTTGACTGTCACACAGAACACAAAAGACAAGTTTGATCTCAACTTAGTGTTTTACGACGGGCAGATTTTCATGAAGATTGACGACAAGGCAAGAGCGGAATTGGAGTCTGCCAATGAGAAAAGTCAACCAAGAGGTGGGTTCTCTGGAGAAATGTTGGAGAAAATGACGTATTCTGGTTACAAGTTTGAAGAGTTGGTGACGCTATCGAAACCATGGGCCAGCAGTAGTCGGGCTGAAATTGAGTCGAGACACAAAAACACGGTCAACAACATCGAGCAGTATTTGTCAGTGATAAAAACGGGGGTGGGCAGAACGAAATTGGTGTTGGGAGGTGAAGTCGATTGTGTGTTTGATTATAAGCCAGATGCCAAGGACAAATATGGAGGTAAGGACGGGATCTTGTCGCATTATGTTGAATTGAAGACCAGTCGAGAGGTGACCAGCGTGGGCAATGCTGTTACTTTTGAACGGAAGTTGTTCAAGACTTGGGCACAGTGTTTCTTGTTAGGGATTCCTCGAGTGTTCTATGGGTTTAGAGACGACAATCTTCGTTTGAAGAGCATTGAGGAGTTCAAGACAGAGCAGATTCCAATTATCTTGAAAGAAAGCAAGCTTGAACGCAGAAACAACCAGCGGAACATCAACTGTGGTGATTCTTTGAAATGGTTTGATGCAGTGCTTGAGTGGTTGGTGTCAGTGGTTCCGAAAGAGAGCTCGAGCACTAAGGTGTATCGATTACAGTTTGATGGTGCACAGATGGTGTTTGGGCCAGTATCTGAGGCTGAGAATGAGAGAATCAACGTTTCAGATCCTGTTCTCACTGAGGAGTTTATCCAATGGAGAAGTAGTATGCCAAGTGGTGATGGTGATGTTTCTAGTGCAGCATAGAGGAAGAAGCATATGTGGTAACGAGTTTCTCAGCTACGTACTAAGCAGATGCCAGAGTAGGTTTGCTACAGTGACTACTTTTGAAGCAATTCTTGTATGTTCACAGTTTTTGTGACAGTGTTCGAATCTTCTGTGGACCAATTGCTGCAAGTCCCCGACTGGCGAACGCCATGAGTTCAGTGTATACTAGTTCATAAATAGTTTATGACTATAAAATAAAGCATGATATTGATGATCATAGTAATGGGATTGTAGATTGATAATGATTGGTCGGCAATGAGACCATGATGTTCACGGAGGTGTTCGGATACGCATGCAGGACTGACGTGAGGTTGTCAAATTTGACAGACAAATAACTTCTTTGGAATCGATTTTTCTCGGGTTCCGACCAGTGAATTTTCAATTATGAGGCACTTGAAAACTTTTCATTCTATATGCAGTTACCAGAATAAACATGGGAGTAACAATTTTGGCTTGGCACAAAGTTTTTTGTCCAGTGGAACCGTTGAGTGAAATTTTAGTCATGCTGCATGATTTTTCCGGCAACAGTTTCAAGTGAGACATGGTGGAGACAGGAGGAGAGGTTGTTGGTTTGCTTAACCGTTTCATTGAGCTTTGTATGCTTTTTTTTTTATTGTCATTCGGCTAAGTAATCGACATTTAACAAGGACTAGTAGTTTAGCGATTTAGAAAATTCTTAGGTCGTCGCTAAAGCAGAATGCAAAGAATCCACGGTCTAAGACAGCGCGAGAAAAACTAGATCCTGCTCGAAAAATGTTCTAATTTTGGACTACAACAGAATAACAGCACAGTACAGTACATAAGACCGAACTCCGTTGGTCACTGCAACACTGTAAACGAACCGTTAACAACCGACAGGTGAGGGAGTTTTGGTGAAGTAGACTACTTGATGGACAGGGTTGTTAAGAGTTGACAAGGAGTAGAGAGTTAGTAGTGTAGTAGACTAGCAGTCCACTGGAATACAGCAAAGAAGTACAGAATTGATGAACAATTTTCAATACCCACCACTTCAACTATTGTTCTAGTAACATCCAATATTTCTAACCAGTGATAATCACACTAGTGTATTGTACCATGTAATTGTACCAGTAACCTTGTGCAACAATACACAACCCTGGAATTGTGCCTACCTTCAATTGATCCACTCTGCTTCTGCAGTTTGCTGGCATCGTACCACCATACTATTACATCAGTCTATTATTTCACATTATTTCAATACCCCTGGCAGTAAATCAGTCGATTAGTAGATCACCAGTCTATTCAATCATTTTACTATTACATCAGCTTAACATGACGTTACTGTTTTTGACCATAATATGCCGACTACTATAATTGGCAGTGGACTTCAGAATCCAACTCCGCGGCTTAATTTATTGGCCTAAAACCACAGCTCAATTTAGTAACACAATTCCAAACTACAATTCCATACCTCAATATTGTTCACCAAAGTCCACCCCAGAGTCCACTCTATTTGCTTCACCTTATATTATAAGCCCACCTTACAAAACCGTATAATTCCACCTCCTCCTTTGCCTCCTTCAGAATTGGATGTGGCTTACTTTTTTCCGAATCTGCTAACTGGATGCCTTGAAAGAGCATGGCCCAACTTTATACTCAGACACTCGAGAAAATCTGCCCACAAAAATCCCGGACCCTGTACAATGGACTATTGTGATGTCTGAGGCTCAAAGCCGACCATCCTCCAGCTTCTGTTAGTTTGTGCCTCCAGCCCCTTCACTAAACCCAAACGTTTCCAAAAACGGTCATCAAATACCCCTAGGGTGTTGGCTGGCGATTTACATTCGCTGCCCCTAAATAATCCACATCTATGTGGTGACGCACCCGCATGCATGGCAATCAGGGCGGCTGCTCATCATTCCAATTACTGAACGGAACAAATCACGACTACTACGGTCAACGAAGACTAGAAGATGTAACGGTTTCAATCTCAACTCATCGTGCATCTGTAAATTTGAATATCACTTACTTCTAAAATTAGCTTCTTTTGTTATCATAGCTTGCCATCACTCCTCCTCAAATCTTCTCCAACTTTCCATTTCCCATCTTCATTTCCTACATACATACATCCATACCTCACCTGCGCTTTACATCCGTACCTCTACATCCGGACCTTCTCACATCCACACACCTCTTCTACATCCGTACCTCCACTACACTCCTCTACACCTTTCCTCAATCTTCTGTCCAATACCTCATCCAATTGCCACAACCCAGACCACCATCGGCAAACACACCTCCCCAACCTATTTTTAACCCCCGCGACGCGTCCACGTGCCTGGCCTCGTTTCCCACGTGACCGCGTTGCAGGCCTGTCCCAAACAGGGTGGCTGCACCAAGCCACCTGCACGGTTCCAGCCATGGCGGCCCACGATTTTTTTTTCTTTTTCCTGAGGACAGCGTAGCACTAGCCACACAATTGTCGAGCATGGTTTTTCGCAGCGATTTGTATAAATAACTGTGCGTTTCCAGTTTCCCCCAAGGTTTTTTTCTTTGACGCGACATCTGTGCACGATTGCAACTCTTTGTCGAATCTTTTTAGTTCTTGCTAGTTATTCATTATGAAAGGTTTAATTCTTGTTGGTGGTTACGGTACTCGTTTGAGACCGTTGACTTTAACCGTGCCAAAGCCATTGGTGGAGTTTGGTAACAGACCTATGATCTTCCACCAGCTCGAGGCCTTGGCTGCTGCTGGATGCACCGACATTGTGTTGGCAGTCAACTACCGTCCTAAGGACATGGTGGCTGCCTTGAAGTGCTACGAGGAGCAGTTGGGTGTCAAGATCACCTTCTCTGTTGAGACCGAGCCACTTGGCACTGGAGGCCCATTGAAGTTGGCCCAGGACATTTTGTGCAAAGACGACTCGCCGTTCTTTGTGTTGAACTCCGACGTGATCTGCGAGTACCCGTTCGAGGAATTGGCCAAGTTCCACAAGGCCCACGGTGCCCAGGGAACCATTGTCGCTACCAAAGTCGACGAGCCTTCCAAGTACGGTGTGATTGTCCACGACCCAACCAAGCCAAACTTGATCGACCGTTTCGTCGAGAAGCCGGTCGAGTTTGTCGGCAACCGTATCAACGCCGGTTTGTACATCCTCAACCCGTCTGTGATTGACCTCATTGACTTGAAGCCAACCTCGATTGAGAAGGAGGTGTTCCCATCGTTGGTCGAGAAGTCGCAATTGTACTCGTTCGACTTGGAGGGATTCTGGATGGACGTGGGCCAGCCAAAGGACTTCTTGTCTGGAACCTGTCTCTACCTCAGCTCCTTGACCAAGAAGGGCTCGAAGTTGTTGACTTCGCCAGAAGAGGAATTTGTCCAGGGCGGAAACGTGATGATCGACCCAACCGCCAAGGTCGGCAAGGGATGCAAGATCGGACCTAACGTCACCATCGGGCCTAACGTGGTGATTGGCGACGGCGTGAGAATCCAGAGATCGGTGATCTTGGCCAACTCGATCGTCAAGGACCACGCCTGGGTCAAGTCTACCATCGTGGGCTGGAACTCCGAGGTCGGCAGATGGGCCCGTCTTGAGGGCAACACTGTGTTGGGAGACGACGTGGTGGTTAAGGACGAGATCTACGTCAACGGAGGGAAGGTGTTGCCACACAAGTCGATTTCGACGAACGTTGAGCACGAGGCTATTATCATGTGATTCTTTGATAGATAGAGTGATACCTTAGTTTAGTTAGATCTGGGAGCAGTAGTGTAATAGATAATTAATTGAAGAGTGTAGGGTGGGGGAGAGGGTGTGTGAGAGGAAGATACTGTAGATGGAGAAGGAGTAGTCTGGAGAAAGACAGGCTGGAGAAGACAGTGAACTGAAGTAGTGTGGGGTACGAGTTACAATTATAATGTAAGGGCTCTGAGGTATGAGTTACGATTACATTGCCAGGGCTTTGAAGTGTGAGCTATTCGTTCCACGTTGTCAGTCCAATTCAACTACAGAACACGCAATTCAAGTTGGGCGCAGTGAAAAGTACTAACGAGGCGCTCCTACAGTAGTGTGTAGTCACTGCACACACTTACATGAATATATTCTGACAACTGTTCTAGCATACGTTTGACTTAGTATCGGTCAGCAATATATTATTAGGACTAAAAAGAAACAACAAACGTGGTGACGTTATCCAGCCATGTGTCTATTTTGGCTTTTCCTAGGATGTCATGAAATGTGGAGGTGAAGGAAAAAATATGTGGAGTAGGGTGGACGTATTCAAGGGCAGAGTGTATGAACAGAATTATTGTGAGCATTCAGATTGTGAACGTTGTAATTAGGATCGATGGTAGTCCATTTGTGTTTACAATTGAATTAGTAGTATTATATTCTATGTCCTTTTGCTGCTTACCTGGTTGTCCACCTTTTTTCTTTTGAATCCCAGCAACCAGCTAAACTTTCTGTCGAATCTATTTTTCCGTTCCCTCTCCGTCCTCTCGGGATCTGATCTGTGCAGCCCGAACCTCAACGGACGGGCGGCTTCTACTTGTGCAGTGGAGCTAGGGTATCATGGAGGGTGCTTGTGGTAATGGTTTACAATTGATAGGACAATAGGTCAGGCTACATAATTGAATACTCATAGGCTCGGCATACTTCTGATAGAATATATTTCTACAGAATACTTGCCAAGTCTTCTCTACTCTATTACTGTCACTGGTCCGTTCGTCCAACAACCACTAACCACAATCACCTCCCGCAAACCACAAACCTCAATCAGTAAAGCCACAACCTACACAAACACAAGACCCTACTTCTAGCATTCCAACATCTCCTACCCTCCTTTTTATCTTGTATCTCGTTTCCACTGCCAACCCGTCACCTCCTCTGTACTCCAACCTCTATCAACTTTATGCATACTGCAGAGTGTTAAGCACTCTGGAGTACTCCATGTCAATTGGACATCTAACGTCAACATCTAAACCTCAACATCTCAACATCTCAACATCTACTAAACATCAATCAAGCCCACTCTGATTTTCCATTCTTCAATTCAAAACACACCCTTCATCTTTATTCCACCTCTCTCACAGTGTCCAGTTGTAGTGGGTGGTGGCCCACCCCCCTCGCACCACGTGCCTGAAATTTCACTATCTAATCCGCATCACTTTCAAATCAAATCATCAGTAACGATGTCGGCCAACGGAAACAAACCGTCTGTTCGTGCTCCTCGCAAGAATTCGCCTTCGCGGTCGCATTCTCGCACCCACTCGCGTCTGCACTCGCACTCCAAATCAGGCTCGATCCAAGGCACTGCCACCCAGAAACCAGAACAAAAGTCTCAAACCACGAAAGGCGGTTGGGCGGCGGCAGCAGCTCGAGGGTCGTTGAACAAGAAAGCCGCAGTGAAACAGGACGAGTCCAGTGGCGAGGAGCATGAGTCCAGAAGCACCAGTCCTGCCCAGCAGACCGGGGCCGACGACAAGCAGACCAACGGCCACGTTAACAACTACAACGCCGACGAGGTGAAAAGTTACTTGTCGTCGAGGTACCAGTACTACTTGCACTTGGCCAACGACAAGCTGGCCAGAAGCAGGGACATCAAGGTGTACCGGTCGGTGGAAAGTGGCTGGGGGAAGACGGGGACAAACAAGAAAACTAGCACTGGGTCCAGTGTCGAGATCTTGAACGATATCGTGAAAGCGTTGGGTTAGTGTGGTTGCTTAACGTCACACGATCGATGGACTCGACTGTGGGCTCAACTGTGAGTGTGGTAGAGGAAGAAGAAAGATTTAAAGTTGCTGGAGGTTGAATAATAATGGATCAGTGAGCAGCTGGTGGTGGTTGCTGTGACACTGGATCATAAGTAGCATATCTACTAATAAGAGTAGCATCGAGGTAGGAGAATAAATAAAAGTATATGTTGGTGTAGGAGAGGTTGGTTTTTTTTGAGTATATTTTGGCCTAGAGTATCTTAACAAAATCTTTGATATTGGATTCATTGAACGGAATATTCATGGAATTACTGTGTTCTGGCTCTTTGGTTCTACAGTCTACATCCCAGATCAAGGTACACAATGCGTGCCAGTAGAAAACAAGACATGCGTCTCAAGGAGGTGTGATTTCTAAGTGCCTGGTTGAAATTCTATCGCTAGTGTCTTGGTTTGTTGGTGAGTCGTTTTACTTGTAGTGGTGAATAATTATATAATCAATTGATAGTTCGGGCGTGTGTTGGAGTAGTAGGATGATGGAGAGTGATGTGGAGTGGTACGGAGAGTAGTGATGTAGAGAGAAAGAACAGTACTAAGAGAACTAGGGAAGAGTCAATTTACATGATTAAACAATAGAACTGTTCAGTAGTAACACCAACAAATTCCATTCCAACTATATACAAATTTCAGTGCTGAGCTCCTATGTCTCACCAATCACCATGAGAACCAGCCTTTCTTCTTCTCATCTGTCACAGGAACAGCAACCTCACCCCCAGGCTTGATGTCAACCACTTTATCTTCCACGACCTCTTTCACTTGTTGTTCTATAGTTGACTCTTTCTGCTTTGCCAAGTACTCTTCCTCTGCTTTCTTTCTTCTCTCTATCACCTCAGGTTTCAATTTCAAAGGCTGAGTTTCACGAAAACTCACTTTGAAAGGCACTCTCTTAGGAGATCCATCTTCATTAAACTCAAGTGGAGGGGGCGGCAATTTTTTGATCTGTTGTTAGTTTAATTTATTATAATGACCTTCTCTTCATTATGCTATACTCACAATTTGATAATCTGACATTCCATATAATCCAATAGACGTGCCAATTACTAGTCCAAGCGAAATCGCCACAAATCGTCCTTTGGAAGTTGGTCCGCTCATCACTAGCTAATTCTTAGCTTTTATCTTCTAGTATCTTCAGAGTCTCTCCTACAACTCTCTTCTAAACCACTACCTCTCTTCTGCTGCAACCACTCCCCATATCACATGACTACCTTCCCGTTTCACGTGCACTGCATCCCTTCATCATCAGTTTTCACATTCTTACTAACCAAGGAACATCATCAATGAGTTTGCCTAAACGGATCATCAAAGTAAGTAGCCTTCTCTTAAAAACACTAGCCCACCACTAACTAGTAGGAAACGGAACGTTTGATTGCTGACCCTGCTCCAGGGATCAACGCTGTGCCTCATGAAAACAACTTGCGGTACTTCGATGTCACTATCGATGGCCCATCACAGTCTCCCTACGAAGGAGGCTTGTTCAAACTCGAACTCTTTCTTCCCGAAGACTACCCGATGGTGGCACCGAAAGTACGGTTTCTCACCAAGATCTACCACCCGAACATTGACCGTTTAGGACGGATCTGTCTCGACACCTTGAAAGAAAACTGGACTCCCGCCATCCAGATCAGAACCTTGTTGCTCAGTATACAGTCGCTCCTCACCTCGCCAAACCCCGACGACCCATTAGCCAACGACGTTGCCGAGGAATGGAAGAAAGACGAAGCTAAGGCCATTGAGACTGCTAAAGAGTGGACCACCAAGTATGCTAAGTAGGTAGTGTCTATGGTTAGCACTTACCATTTGTCATGGTCTTTACAGATCATGGTACTATCTATGGACCAACTACGGACCTTTGTTCGTGCAATGTTACTGCTGCTGCTGCTGCTGCTGCTGCTGCTGCTGCTTGCTACCAGCAAATCTGGAACCTGGTCTTACGTTTGATTTCCCGCATCGTTCTACTTCTCCCGCCAATAATATGGCATATAGCATCCACTTCTCCCTAATTGGTTAGCCACCGTCATCCGTAACACCTCTGCCCCACCCCCACCTCGCCGCCACCTGCCACCTCCTCTTTTGAATCACATGACTACACGTGACCGCACCCCTGGCCCGCCCGGCACCACAGGGGGTCATGTCTGCTCATGCATTACCACCGCTGATTCGCCCCAGATGTGTGGATGTCTGGTGGCCCCCCCCCCGGACCAGGGCTCCTAAGCAGTCTGACCTGTACGTTCCGTTGTTTTTCTCGTTTCGATTCTTGCTTTTACAACAACCTCCCTCCGCCTGAATTTTGATATTCTTTGAAATTCTGTGTTACCGCGTATATTATATTGGTCCAATCGATTTCAACATAGATAGTAAGTGTCTATTTCTTTTCTCTAGCCGGCTCCCCCAGGAGCCTTCATGAATGGCGCTCGTCCGTGTTTACCTTTTTCTTATGAACAAGTCAGCGTCAACCACCACGCCACATCCCCCATAGCTGGCCCCCATTGACGACTGCCCTTGCGGATTCCTGCCCCTGCCTTTCCAATGGCCACGCCACTTTCTCGCCAGCCAGCACCGGCTTTCTCGGGCTCATTCTCGCGGTATTGCTTAACTAAGCGCCGACTCGTCCCCCAGAGATTGCGGCGCGGCTATGCCACATTGACGACAGAAACCCCACGGGCTGGAGTGCCTCGGAAGCTGTTGGCCGGTCCCCGGTCGGTTCTTCCACCGGCACCGCGCTGGGCACCGCGCACCATTCCCTCACACCTGCACAGTGGAACATGCTTGTTTTGGGTCGGTGTTCGGGTGTTGATAGTGGCGTGCATTTGGCGAGCGGGAGTGGGCGGTGGGCGTGCGACATCCCTCCATTCATGAAGCGCTGATTTTTTCCCAACACTTTCTAACACCAGTTGTAGTTTAAGATGTCTCTCACACGTGAAAACTCGGTCTACTTGGCTAAACTTGCCGAGCAAGCTGAACGTTATGAAGAAATGGTCGAGAACATGAAAGCTGTTGCCTCTTCCGGCCAGGAGCTTTCTGTCGAGGAGCGTAACTTGTTGTCGGTTGCTTACAAGAACGTAATTGGCTCTCGCCGTGCCTCCTGGAGAATTGTTTCCTCCATCGAGCAAAAGGAAGAGACCAAGGGTAACGAGGCCCAAGTTGCTCTTATCCGCGACTACAGATCGAAGATCGAGAAGGAGTTGACCAAGATCTGTGACGACATCCTCAATGTCTTGACCAAGCACTTGATCCCATCGGCGCAAACCGGGGAGTCCAAGGTGTTCTACTACAAGATGAAGGGTGACTACCACCGTTACTTGGCCGAGTTTGCTATCAGCGAGAAGCGCAAAGAAGCCGCCGACCTCTCGTTGGCCGCATACAAATCTGCCTCGGAGGTTGCCGTCACCGAGTTGGAGCCAACCCACCCAATCAGATTGGGCTTGGCTCTTAATTTCTCGGTGTTCTACTACGAGATCCTCTCGAGCCCAGACCGTGCTTGTCACCTTGCCAAACAGGCCTTTGACGACGCCATCTCGGAGTTGGACACCTTGTCTGAAGAATCATACAAAGACTCCACCCTCATCATGCAATTGTTGCGTGATAACTTGACCTTGTGGACCTCGGACATGTCTGAGACCGGCCAAGAAGACGCTGCTGCTGACAAGGAGAAGGCTAGCGAAACCAAACCAGTAGAAAAGGATGCGCCAAAGGCCGAAGAAGAATAAATTAAATTACTCTCCAAGTAAGTTAATATATTTTTGTTTTGATTATATCTGATTATATCTAATTGTGTCCTCAGTAATATATACAGCTTGTGTTTTTGCTTTGGTTGCTGAATATTCATAGGTGTTGCTTAATCTTGCAATTGTTACAATCAAGTATGTTGAACCTCACCCGTATCCCATAAATCTCCTGGCTCGATTTCTGTTCCCCCTGCCACAATTACTAACCAACTCGATTTTTCGAGGCTTGTTGGCGCAGTAGAGTTGCTCTGTAGGTTGCCAGTTGCTACTATGGTGCTGGTATATACATTATTTTTGATCGAGTTTGCCAACTAGTAGCTACAAAGATATACCCCAGTTGAAAATGGACATCTCAGAAACAACCAACAATAACCCTCTTGATTTGAGCAACGCGTTCAAGATCGGTAACTTTGTCGTTGGGTTATTGAGTGTAAGTATTGTCTGAGTTGTGATTGGTGTGGTGTGGAGGTGGTTAGACAGAGTCGATTGTGAGTCGATTGACAGACAAAAAGGTAGGAGGAGTTAGTATTGACGTGTCATGAATGAGATGAGTAGAGAATATTGGAATTACTGAGTTCTATGGTATATTTTATGATAGAATATATTTTCATTGGCTACATTTGTTGTTGTTGTTGTTGATGGTTGTTATGGACTTGAATATGAAGGCAAACCTCGAGATAACAACACACGCATTGGCATAACGTTGGACGTGAACGTACTCTTTACTTGTCTTCTACTACCTTCTACTGTCCACTGTCTACTGTCTTTACTGTCCACTGTCTACTACTTTCTAAACCCTCATAAATTGCAACTTTTCTATAGTCACTACCACTTACTAACTACCAGATATTATGTGGGCTCTCCCAGTTGTTTTCCGGAGTGTGAGTATGAACACTGACGTCAACATTACAGTTGTGATGTCAATTAATGATGCAAAGTCTTTCATGTGAACATGCAGTACAAACAAAGTTATTGCTTTGAGGATTGCTGTTTAAGATTGCTTTTCTGAGATTGTAGTTTCTTTTATTTGAGGTGGGAGTGAATACTGGTGATGATGCATAATTGATGTCAGTCGACATACATTGGTCTTGTGATTGAGTTTTATTGGTGATACTATGTTAGTCAGTGTTGGCTTCAACATTGGTACTTTTAATAGTTACTTAGTGTTGTGTTCGATGTTGGTAACATTCTGCTACTCAGTGCTGAGTCCGGTATTGATAACTGTCTGTTACTCAGCGTGTTAGCATATACTTAGTGGTGATATCACAGTTACTCAGTGTTCACCCCAGCATTCCAATTACCATTAATTGTCCTCATTATTACCATCAATTTCTTTGACACAGTCATCCACAACACATTACTAACGACTACAGTCAGGCATTCTTGCTTGGAATCTTTGTGATTGCGTCTGGCGCAGCCATTATTTTCCTTGAGATCAGACTTCCTCAAGAAGCTTTCCATTATGCCTCGTTCTTGTTTTCTTTTATTGGAAGAGGAGTTTTTTACCTTTTGATCGGAGTGATTGTTGCTCATGATCATCTTTTGAGAGTGTTCCCAGGGTTTGTGATTTCGTTCATTGGTATTGGTTACATTGTGTTGCAATTCGTGCCAAGTGTGTTGCCTCCAGAGAACATGCGTTCTGAGTTTGCAGCTTTGAACAACCAAGACGAGGAGGATGTTATTTAGTGAATGGATTTATTGGTGGAGGGTTGTAAATTGATGGTGAACAGTAGACTGATTTCCTGTAATATCAAAGTAGCTCGAGATTAGAATTCTTGAGATTCGTTCAAGTTACGACAATAACAATTGATATGCTACTAAGACTCTAAGCAGTTTCAATGTTGTTACAATTAACAATCCTAAGAATACACCTACTGAATGCAAAGCAACATCAACACATCAATTATCGTTAGTATACAAAATATTACATCCTCTAGTACTTCATTAGAATCCTCGCAACAACCTCAGGCGCACCTTCTCCGATTCTCAGAAGAACAAATCCAAATCTCTTCTGGGTCTCTCGTCTTGCCTATCTGGTTCTGCTATAGAACTCTCCTCACCCTCACTTGAATCTCCCTCCAAATCATGTAAAATATCATTAATACTCTTTGCTTTCCCACGTCCTGTCTCTCCATTTCTTTGATTAAACATTTCAAGAATATTACCATACTTCCCCTGATCCTTCTCCACTCTAGGCTGTCTCTTTTTCTTCTCCCCCACATTCTCAGCATTTCTTATCATTTCCATCAATTCCTGCTTATTAACTATTCCTTCGTCGTCGTCATCACTCATAGCCAACTCCAAGATCACAAACTCTATCACTGTTGCAACCTTATGAGTAGCTCCATCTCCCTCTATTCCCACCTTAGTCATTAAATGCACACTAGTAATCCCCTTATTATCTCTTCGTATTCTCACATCTGAACTCAACCTCACTGCTCGTATAATTTGCTTCAATGTTTCAAAACTATAGACACTGATCACAAAATCATTCTTCACCTCTTTCAACTCTTCAGTTCCCAGCTCATACTTCCTAAGAACTAGATCGTCCACAGAAAACACAAAACATGAATACCCAATCTCGCCCTTGGAAACAAACATCAACCTGTTGACTTCAACTCTCTCATTGTACAAATTCCGCTGTGCACTCAAACTGTTGGACCCATAGATATACACCTCTTCACTGTTCAAGTCTTTCAAATGCATCAATCCATCATACACAACCTCTGCCTGAATACTCACTTCCATCGTCACTTCCTCGATATCTAGCACTAACAACTCGTTACCACTGCCTCCTGTGTCTACAAACGTCGCAAACTCACATCGCTCAGTCATCAATTTGTCCACAAACGTCAACACAAACGCAGTCCCTTCTCCATTATAACTCATAGTACATTTCACCCGAGGCTCTTTGCCACCTTTCCCTATACTTGTGGCAATACTCAAAGACTCAACTATAGCTTTCATGTCAAGGCTTACTTTAGTATTAGCTTGAGCTGCTCTTCTCATTGCACGTAATCTTTGAGGCAATTCTGACAGAACGTCAGTTTCTGAATTAGGTAACTCGTCTTCCAGATCCACCTCGTGTGCTACAGGATTATATCTATAATTCTCAAACAACCCCTTGTCAAAAGTAGCTGTCATTCGTACAATATGAGCATTCTCAGCTGAAAAGATCAACCCTTCAGGTCCAATATACACGTTGCCTTGCAGTCCCAAACTCGTCACCGCCAGCAACACCGCGGTCACGTGGCCCACTTCATAGGTAGTGGCGGAGAAAACTGTTGGCGGTTCACCTGTTGCATTATCCATTACAATCTGAACGAACTTTGAGTAGTGATTCAACTGATCTCAGATGCTATACATGAGCTGAGTCATGTGACACATTGAAAATACCACGTGACCAAATATCTATATACTGATCAAATGTACGCTTTAGAGCCCCATCACTAACATATGAGCGAGAAAGACCATCAATATTACCCTGTTGTACTTCAGGTGGATTGTCGGACAGTGCTTGCTGGTTTTGCTGGTGATGCAGCTCCTGTGGCTACTGTAAACTGTGACAGTTCTGCATTGGGATACATCCAGCCCAAGCCTAGAAGTTATAGTCTCCCAGAAATAGCATCATTTGAGTCCAATCATTCAATGAGTACCATTGAGCTTGCTGAGTATAAAAAGAAAGTTCTTAGTGAAGAAGAGTATCAATTGTGGTGGCAAGTGTCTCAGTATTATACTGATGATCATGTTTGTCAGAGATGGTTATGGCATGTAGATAAACTCCAAGATGAAGCGGTTCTGCTGCATAGAACTTCATTTGATCTTGCTCTGAGAATGTATCAGGACATATATAGCGAGTATCTTTTAGTTGATTCTAAACGGTGCAAAGTGATAGCACCAGTGCCCATGAACTCTCCGTTGCATTTGAAACAGCAGTTGTCACAGCTGCTCTTGGGTCATATTCATGCCAAGTCTGTGATATTCTTACCTGAAGCAATGCTCAGTGTCATAAGTTCTGGGTCAACAAACGGGTTGGTGATAGATCTAGGTTGGGACTCGGTGACGGTGTCTCCAGTGTATGATTTACGGTGTTTGTATA
This sequence comes from Saccharomycopsis guyanensis, assembly GCA_030578595.1. Taxonomy (NCBI): domain Eukaryota; kingdom Fungi; phylum Ascomycota; class Saccharomycetes; order Ascoideales; family Saccharomycopsidaceae; genus Saccharomycopsis; species Saccharomycopsis guyanensis. The sequence goes on from JAJMSQ010000004.1 coordinate 786,247, forward strand.
CTGAGATGCGGTCGACATTACAAGGTTCTGGTAAACAAGTGCATTACAAGATCTTAGAACAATTGTTGAAAATGAGCGAACAAGTGGTTGGCATTGATTTTGCTGATCATGCTGCTGTGTTCAGATTTATTCAGAGCTTTATTTTTGAAGTGGTGTATTGTCCTACTGACGCATCTGTTGAAGACAATGATACATTGTTTACCACTAGCTCAGGAGTGTCTGTGCCTAACAAGTTGCGTTACAAGGTACTAGAAACCGCGTATTTTAATGATTCTGGTTTGGCAGACTCTGAGGAGTTACCTTTGGTGTCGTTGGTTAAGTCTGTAATTGCTTCACTTCCTATAGACATCCGCACTGAGATGTCAAACAAACTCATGTTCACTGGTCCTTTATCAAGAGTTCCAGGTTTAAAAACCAGAATCTTGAAAGAAATCCGATTAAATGATTGTCCGTGCAACGCGATTGTGTCGTTAGGGCCATGGGCAGGCGCAAGTATTTACTGTTCTACAAGACTCATGAACCCATCTATTAAAACAAAGGTCAAGGAATTGGTGAGGAACGATGTGGCCAAGCTTCAGATTGTCGACTGGATCGACCAATTATATATAGATGCCTAGCATATGTTGGACGCAACGTACGAGTACTCTTTCCTGCCAATGGTGTCGTACTTAGTGACATCTTCCACTGCAGAGCTGCTGATATGGTATGGGATCATATCGGTGTTGTTTTGTGACATCACTGAATTGTCCAAGACTGCCTGGGTATGTTTGATTTTGTCTGGATACAAAAACTGAAACCATGGGTACCTGTCTTGGTTGCTTCTGCTTATAAACCAACTTCTAATATACTGGAACCAGCTGAGAACTGGTGACTGGATCTTTTGCGCTGAGATTTGTTCTACTTCGTAGTTAAGTATGGATAACATCAGTTCTTCGTCGGAACATGTTTCTTCGTTGGTATGGTAGAACAGCATAGCTTTGACTTGTCTAGCTGGGCTCACTAGAGTCAGGTCAAGAGGTGTACCATTTGGTGCCAGTATTGGTTGCGACTCCACACTCACTTTTACCTGCTTTGATTCTTGTTTTAGTTCGTCGCTTGTTGTTCGTGAACTACGAAATGAATCACTGCTGGGAAACTGGAATGTGCCTGATTTGTATATAACGAAATTGTCAGAGCTTGAAATCCCATACACTGCCGAAATAGGTATCCTGTCTGAATCTGTGATGTCGCTAACACTTGGCAATATTTCCTTGTTGTGAATTGTAGGTTCCAATATTTTGGGTTCCAGTATTTTGTGGCCGTATGGTTCGGTCTCATACACAGAATCTGCAAGGTAACTGTTGATACTGGGAATCCTGTACTTGTCGTCACTTTTGTACAAACTAGTCTGAGCTTGGTACTTGTCTTCATATAGACTATTTCCTTCATATTGATTAATGGAATGACTCAACTTTATTGTTTCTTTGATTCTCTTTTTCATTAATGGAGGCAACGGTGACGGATCGAACTCTGAACTGAACTTTGGAGGCGGTCCTCCAGCACGATTCAGGTCTCTTAGTTTAGGAATAGGTTTTTGCAAAGAATTACTGGGTTTTATTGTAAAAGATTTATTGATCAAGTTTTGATCAGTATCAACTTCTTCATCTTGTGGAATTTCCAAATTTTCATTTGGAAATTGTCCAGGGATGGTGGGATTGTAAATCGGCATTGGATACTCGATATTCGAAGTTATAATCAACCCCTAAACTGAAAACAAACCAGCCAGTTTAAAAACAACTAAAAAATATTGTACCATTAACTAAAAATATATAAGACTATGTGGGCCATTAAATTGTGTTTGTGTCTTGTGATCTGTGAGCCTCCACTGTGTGCGTACATAAACCTAGAAAAATCCGCCAAACCCAGAACCTCCAGATGGTCCGGCGCCGAACCCGCCAGGACCCCCTAGTCCTCCAAACCCTCCTGAACCGCTATTTTTTCTACGGCCAAAACTGTTGGCACCTGGTAATCCTTGGCCAATCAAATCAAGGCTAGATTCATCCTGTCCGCCAAACGTAGGATCGTCCCAACGAGCTCCTGGAGGACGTCGTAAGTCATGGCTGTTGCCACTGCCCCCCGGATGAAACAAGGGATCGCTGGAGGTAGGATGCATACCTCCAGATGGACCTGCCAGTAAAGGATCAATGTATGGTTTGAATGATGGGTACTTGCCAATGCCAGAAGGATACAAATCCTGTTCACCAATCGACAACGGATTGCTTGTCAGTGTAGAACCCTGGTTGCTCTCAGGCAAAAGTTTATACTCGTCTTCGAATCCTGGAGGATCATTGACTCCTCTGGACTTGGGTTGTGTTTGTGTCTTGCCAGAAGGTAACTTAAGCTTAGAAGGATCATCAGTAAGAGCAAAGTCAACGGGAGTGGATTTATCATCTTTCTGAGATATTGTTTCTCGTAAAGACTCTGTTACATTACTTCTTGTGTTTGTAGTACGAGACGTATTAGTGTCACTTGCTAGTTTTGTCGACCCATCATTATTATCAGATTCCAGTGATGAGCTTGTCAATGCAGTACCAAACTGTTCATTCAACACCTGTTTCAATTTCTGTTCTTGCTCAGTCTCAATCTCATTAGCATTCTCACCAAACACAGATTTCAAATCGATCAGTCCAGTTTTGATGATGGTCTCTGCCTTCATCAAATTCAATATTGCAACATCACCAACAACGTTTAATACCAACCTGGCCCCGGTCTGTAACAGAATCACCGCAGACAGTTCACCATTTGCTTGCGACGTGCAATTTAAACCGTAGCCTAAATAAAGCCAATCTCCAATAACCGAGATCAAACTACTCAATTTCGAAACCATCTTGGATATAAACTGGGATATCTGATTGCTGCTGCGTTATATAGTGGCAATTGTGTGTGGAGATCAGATGTACCAGGTGAACGGATGCCAACAATAGTATTAAAGGTCACGTGAACACCACAATGCCGGGCTCTAAGTTTCTGATGAGGGGATCAGATTGTTGGACCATGCACAAGACTCAGTTGTGGAGTTGTCAGTCAACATTGACAATTACTGTTGGGACATGTCATGTGGTATAAACAGAGAAGTACAAGTTGGATGGGAGATAGTATATGATATAGCAGGTAGTTAGGTACGTGCCCTACAGAACAATCGTAAGTATATATTCGTAACCCTCATTGAATTGGTAGTCTATTTGCGAGTATCGTTGACCAAGTTGCTGCTCTCGTTGACTTCACTCAAAGTATTATTGCTCAGCTTCGAAGCCCCGACGCCGTGCTTGCACACCAAGGTCATTGGGAACATGATGGTGCTCTTGGTGTGGATCGGGTAGTAACTGTAGTAGTTGTACTTGTGCTGGTTCAAGTAAGTTTTCTTCTTGATGATCATGTCGAACCTGCGTCGAGGATTGAACCAGTACATTCTTCCAAACGACGGGATGGATTTCTCTCGAGGCTTTAGCACCAACGCATCGGCAAACCCAAACTTCTCGATGTTGACATAGATCTGGTGCGACAAGCTCGTGACAAGTCGCCGGATGTTCCGTATGTAGCTCTTTGCAAACCGACGTTTGTTGTAGTCACTTTCACGGTACCGATAAAGCATCTCAAACAAGATCTTGGTCTCCTTTAGGAAGATCTTGTGCAACTTGCGTTTGAGCATCATCTCGTTTCCAATCGATTTCCGCTGGAAGAATATATACTTGGGAAGCAAGTAGACTGGAGTCTTGGTAAGTAGCTCAGTATTATACTTGTCCTTCAACTCTTTATTGAGTTTGGCTTTGAAACTAGAGATTGTGTACTGCAATTGCAACTCTTTCTCAAAAATAAACCGAGCATTCACCTCGTCGTTCTGAAGAAAGTCCCACATATACTCTCTGTTGACAAACTCTTCGTCTGGAGCAGGCTGCGTGTACGTTACTGCTTTCTTGTCTTTCGGAGTTTTTTGTTCTCGTACTTGTAAACTATCCACAGTCCCGTCGTCTACAATGGCACTGTGGACCCTGAACTTGATATAGTTTTGCTTCTTTGTCTTCTTCTTTGGAGCAGGTTCAGGCGGGCTAAAGAACCGAAGCTTTCTAACTGTATCTCTTGGCACTTTCAGAAACCCATTTTCATTATACAACAACCCTCCAGCAGACGCATCCCACGGTATAAGCTTCTCGTCATTATCTCTGGTTGCTCCTGCCAACTCCTCTTCAAACTCCACTAGGTCTGGCTTTCTATACTCAATCGAAGACTCATCATAATTGGACCCTAGAAACAAAGGTTTGTAACCAGCAAACAATCCTTCCAAATTGACAACTAGATGTTAGTAGGGGTCATAGATTTATGTGTTTATCAAATGGTCTGTTCTCCAAATCATTGTCAACCATGGCCTAACCATTGCCCATCACTTCACTCACTCTTCTTAGGAATATGATAAGTATCTTTGACTCTAGGTAACCGTCTCTTTCCTTGAGACTCTCTCACCGAATTAGTATTAAGAAACCGGCGACTCTGCAACCTCGACGCGTTTTGCAGAGCAGCTCTGACCCATGTTTTACAGTGGATCATTGTCTTAATTAATGTGATGATGGTATCAATGCTTGGTTCGATCAAGAACCGAGCTGAGTCAGCTGCCATTACGTAAGCGCTGACATACGCAGCAGCTTGCCTCCTGTGTATAACTCCACCCATTGCAGTTTCCACAACATCCATTGCCACCATGGTGTTTCAGCAGTACAAGTTATCGCAAGAGCTCGAGGGCCACGATCAAGATATCAAGGATTTGGCTACTCTGGGCGACAATTCGATTGTGTCTGGGTCCAGAGACGGAAGAGTGATTCTCTGGCAGAAAGAACAGGATGGCAGTTGGAGCCTGTACCTCAAGTTCCATTCGGACAAGTTTATCAATGCATTGGCAGTAGGTCAAGATCCGTTGGATCCCAAAGTAAGATACATTTTGTCCGGGGGGCAAGACAGTTTTATCAATTGGACACGGTTGGACTCTTCTCCTGGAGATATTGGAGCCAAGGGTTACGAAGAGCCTGCGTATGTGCTTATTGGACATGAGAAGAACGTGTGTTCGATCAGTGTTCTTGGAGGCAAAGGGAAGGTTGTGAGTGCTTCGTGGGACACTACGGCCATTGTATGGGAGAACATGGAGCCTAAATATAAATTGGAGGGACATCAGGCAGCAGTATGGGATGCCAAGTTTGTCACTGAAGATCAAGTGTTGACATGTTCTGCCGACCGGACTATCAAGCTCTGGAAACACGGACAGTTGGTCAAGACGTACACTGGGATCCACGACGATGTCATTAGAAGTTTGGTGGTGTTGTCGAAAGACCAGTTCTTATCAGCCTCCAATGATGGGACCATCAAGTTGGTTGATATCCAGAGTGGCAATGTAGTACGCACGTTCCATGGACACAACAGTTTCATCTACAAGATCCGGTTGTTGAATTCCAAGACTTTGATTAGTTGTGGTGAAGACAAGACTGTCAAGATCTGGGACATTGCTTCAGGTGAAGCTCTTCAGACGATCTTTGTGCCATGTATTTCTGTATGGACTGTAGGAGTGTTATCGAACAACGACATAGTTGTTGGTGGCAGTGACTCTGTTGTGCGGATCTTCTCTGCCAACGAACTTCGCATCAATGAGCATTTGAACCAGGAGTTGTTGGATAAAGTGAAACTGCAGTCAGTGTCGACCAATCAAATCGACGACTCGAAACTTGCTGACCCCGACGTTTTGAGACGTCCTGGCGATAAAGAGGGCCGGGTGGTGATGGTCAAATCCGATACGGGAATCATAGAGGCACATCAATGGTCGAACCATCAGTGGCAGAAGCTTGGTGAAGTTGTGGGAGGGGCAGGTGGTACTTCCAACAACTTGCAATCTTCAGGTAAGAAGGTCGAGTACCAGGGTAAAATGTATGATTTTGTGTTTGATGTCGATGCCAAAGAAGGTTCACCTGCTCTTAAGTTGCCGTTCAATCTTACTGATAATCCACATGCTGCTGCTGCCAAGTTCTTGGTCGACAACGAGTTGCCTCCTACTTACCAAACCCAGGTTGTCGATTTCATCTTGAACAACACTCAGGGGTTGGAGTTGGGTCAGTCTACTGGTCCTGTTGACAATCCGTTTGCAGATCGGACTCCTGCTCAGGAAGAGTACTCTACATTCTTCAGTTTCAACAAAGACCTTATCATGAAAGGTATTGGTGCCTACAACTCTAAAGTGGAAGACATTTCTTTGAAACTTTCTAATGGAGAATTGAAGGAGATCGAGACGTTGCTTGGTGATGTCAGTAAACCTCTGAACTGTGACAAGTTGTATGAACTTACTAGCAACGTAATCTCGAGTGAACAGTTGGTTGGCTATGACGTTCTTAGAATCATTATACATAACTTGAAAGCTAAAGAAGAGGCTACTGACGCTATTCTTAAAGGGCTTCTTGTTCTTGACAAAACTCCGATTGCCAATGCTGATGCTGCTAAGCTTGTGATGGTGTTGCGATGTGTTTGCAACCAGTTTGGAAGTGGCACCACTGTTCCTCGCAGTACCGTCAATGTTCCTATTTTGGAGCACTTTTACCGGACCAAGGTAGCTTCTAATCTAGATGTGAAAGATTCGGTCAAACAGAAGTTGACGTCGACAATAGAGGCCGTCAAGAAAAATCTCAAAATAGCAAGAGACTAGATATAAATGTTGCTAAGTAGTGGAAATACAGGTGCTATAGTATGCTAACAGTTCGTAAATGAATATATATGAGGCAAGTTTGAGTTCTAGCATTGAAGGATTATGTTTCATTCTCCATGGTAAGAATACAATAAACTTCATCTTCCATGCTTGGAGTGTTACGCTGCCTTCCCCATGATCACGCTTCATTCTCCATCCCTTTTTTAATACAGGCAATCACTGCAGAGCATTGGATCTGTGTGTTCCCTCCTTTACTGATCCCGTACTCGATCTCACTCAATCCTTTCAAAATATCGATCCTCGTCTGAGGTTTCAAGGTATAACTATCTAAAGCCACAACAAACCCATCAAGAATATCCACCAATGCTATACCTTTCACCTTGATAACTTTATCAAAATATAGATAAGCCGTGGTGAAATCCTCTTTCAAAATCGAATCAAGTAAACTGCTGATATCTTCAGGATCGGCATTGCCTATACATTCATACACCATTTTCTTAGTGATCTCCTCATTCTCAGGATCGTCCAACGCACTCTGACAAGCCTGCAACACATTCAACGACTTTCTCATATCTCCCTTGGACAAAGACATCAAAGCAGCCACTGCGTCGTCGGTGACTTTCAATTTCTCTTGCTTCATGACATACTCCAACCGACTCTTGATTGCTTCTTGCTGTAAAGGTTGGAATCGAAACCGAGTGCAGCGAGACAAGAGCGCAGGATTGAGTTTGTGAGCGTAGTTTGCAAGAATCACAAACCGGGCGTTATTGGTATATTTTTCGATGATTCTTCTCAATGCGTTCTGGGCTACGTTTGTCATGGAGTCTGCCTCATCTAGAATAATAAGCTTGAACCCTCGATTGAATATCTGCATTGTACTTGCAAAATTCTTGACTTGATCTCTGACAACATCAATTCCACGATCATCAGACGCATTGAGTTCAAGGATCATTGATTTGTAATGTTTGTCTCCATATATCTTTCTGGCCATTGCTAACACTGTGGAAGTCTTACCAGTTCCTGGAGGTCCATAGAACAAGAGATGTGGAAGCTTCCCCTCATCAACAAACCTGTCCAAAGTCGCCACTATATCTTTCTGACCGGAAATATCGTCCATAGACGAAGGTCTGTACTTCTCAACCCATGGAAGATTCTCTTGATTCTTAGACATTGTCATAGTGAAGAGTATGGAGTTCATAGTTTTCGCGACTGAAAATTATTAGGCGTGTCAGTCACGTGATATGTTTAAGGATGGGCAATGGGGTTTAAGATTGAGGCTGAACTGTAGAGGATTATTTGCAGAGCAAGGTTGAGAGTTGAAAAGAAATTAGAAGGTTTAGAATTAATTTGGTTGAGGAATTGGGTTAATTGGTACAATAGGGAGTTGATAATTGGATAAGCAAGCTCTTTTTTATTTTTCTATGACTCTTGTGCTTGTTCATATTGGAGCAGGCAACCATAATGACAAGAGGTACTGGAGTTATGATAAATTAATAAGGAAGGCTTGTAGATTAGGATTGAAGAAGTTGAGAGAAAATAAGGATAAGGAAAATGACCAATTTGGGATAGCCGTTTTGAAACTTGCATTGGCAGAAACTTCAAAGGTGGTGGAGTTGGATCCCTCTATCAATTGTTCTGTGGGGTCGAATTTATCTAGTACAGGTACAGTTGTGAATGATGCAAGTGTGATGGTTACTGATGGGAACACAAATAGAACCGATTTTTTTGCTTTAACTGGGATAGCCCTGTTTAAACATCCTATTTCAAGAGTGTTGAGTTTATGGCAGAGGAACAGTTTGACTGAGAGTGATCAACTTATAGGTATTACCAAGTGTATGTTTATGGTTGATGATGAAACTATTAGTACATCGGAGGTTTTTCTTGAGGGTCAGTGTGACAATATTGAATTGGTTACTGAGAATGCTAAGAATAAGTTTCAGTATTGGAAATCAGTTGCAGAGAGGAGGGAGGAAGAGAGGAGAAAAACTGGAGAGACCACAGTAGAAGATCAACAACCAAGACGAACTACGATAGAACTGGAAACAAATTTACCGTTACATGTTGATGACACCCCCTCTGACACAATAGGGGTATTGATTTCTGACAGTTCCGATATCATCAGTGGTCTGTGTTCTGGTGGTAATTTATTGAAGCATCCTGGAAGAATAGGGTGTGCAGCTATAAAAGGTGCAGCATTACACACCATGACTAGTCAGTCGATGCCGATGTTTGAAGAACTCATAGAACCCAAACTAGTAGGGACCGATTCTTCCTCTGATTCCGTTTATATGATAAGTTTACTTGCCTCTGGTTGCGGAGAAGATATTATTGATATGGATCTTTGTCGGTTCTGTTGTTCATATATCTTACAAGTGTTACATCATGGCAGTCTGGAATTCACATCAGAGACTTTAGTGAAAGCTATCATAAACGCTCTGAAACATATAAACATCCGAGCAAAACTACCGAGCGGAAATTCTCATTTAGAAGAACTGGCCATATATGTTGGAGTGGTTGGATATATCAAAGAAGTGTCATTTCATTCTAATACTGTTACATCACAGAGAATTGTCTATGCACATTCTACAGAATCGTTCGTGTTCGGGTTCAAGTCAGACAAAGATTACGACTACATGTTTTCAAAATCCAACGAACCAGGCAAATTCACTCATGGAATGATCAAAGTTTGATGTTTAGCATTACTCAAAAGAACCAAACTCCAACAGTCAATCACATGGTGTTCCTACAGTTTCATCATTCCTACCTATCCAAGTTAGACATGTGGGTCTTCATGTGGACTACATGTTGGTATCTGCACCGGGTAACCCAAAAGTACCTCAGATATCGGCTGTCTTCCTTTATACATAAACATCAAACCACTTGGAACCAGATACTCAGATGTGATTTTTGCAGAGTCCATTTGTTTCATCATTATTCATATTCATATTGCTTAACTAATATTTGCAGCCATGCCTAATAAAAACCCGGTGAGTCGGTTGACCTTGGGGTTGAAGATGTTTGGAGTGTCTTCGTCCGAGTCTCTTAATAACGACAGTGATCAGTCTCATGGTGAGTCTCAGGACAGACTTACGTCGCTTACTGTCACCAAACAGCATTCCCGAACCATTTCCACCAACTCTGCACTGCTTGACAATGACGAGTCTGTGGAGTTTGTAGACTTTGCCACGACTCCAACGTCTGGTGGTAGACGCAGGAAAAGCTCTTTAGTGCGACGGTTCTCGGTGGGTTCTTTTGCCGATAGTGTCAAGATCGAGCTTGGAGACCCGGAGTCGATCACCGAGCAAGTCGTTTATAAATCCACAGACACTGACGAAGGGGTCAAGATCTCTGATTTCGATCCAGTGACGATGTTGGGCCAAGGTGCTTATGGGAAAGTTTTACTTGTGCGACACCGTAGCTCCGGCAAGTTGTTTGCACAGAAACAGTTGAAGAAAGCTCTGATCTTGGTTTCGGCGAAAACACAGTCGTCGTTGGCCAAAGCCGGTGATCCTAAGGCTGCCATAGAGAAGAAAATCGAACGTACCATGGCTGAACGTGACATCTTGGCAAAGATACGACACCGGTTCATTGTCAAGCTCTTCTACGCGTTGCAGGACGCTAACAAAATCTATTTGTATCTAGGGTTTGTGCCTGGCGGCGAGTTGTTTCATCATTTGAACTCAAGTGCTTTCTTTGATGAGAAGACCACCAGTTTCTATATTGCCGAGATCACATTAGCACTTGTGCATCTACACAAAATTGGGGTGGTGTATCGTGACTTGAAACCGGAAAATTGTTTGCTAGCAGCCAACGGACACTTGGTGTTGACTGATTTTGGACTCTCCAAGATCAGTACTGAGCAAGACGCCAAGTGCAACAGTATAATAGGCACTCCAGAGTACATGGCACCCGAGGTGTTGCGAGGCGAAGATTACAGTTTTGGGGTGGACTGGTGGTCGTTAGGAACAGTTATATTTGATATGTTGAGTGGTAAGCCTCCGTTCACTGGCAATAACCATAAGACTATCAGCACCAAGATCTTGAAGAACAAAGTCAAGTTTCCGTTCTATTTCACCACAGAAACAAAAGAGATCCTCAACAAGTTGCTTGTCAAGAACCCTCTTAAACGTATGGACGTCGACAACAACCTCGAGAAGTTCAAGAAAATGAGATTCTTCCGTAAAGTCGAGTGGGCCCTATTGGAAGACGAAGACAGGTATTTGGAGGTGAAAGCCCCAATAATTCCTACAATCACAGACGAAGATCTTGCCGAGAATTTCGATGAGGAGTTCACCCGGATGAAAATCAGCAACTACGACCTTGAATCGGCCAAAAGCAACGGCACCAAACCAGACTACGACGACGAGATCTTCAGCGGATTTTCATACACTGCCAGTAACAGTTACATTGAGAAATTCCTCTAATGCATTAAATTCAATATCCATAACGTGGCCCTGTACTAGCTGAAGTAGTGGAGAAGGAGGACTGGCTCTGGAAACGTTTCTTTGAGAGACAGTAGATATCTGTACAAGTACTCTTTTTTAGTATCATATTTGCAGTCTCTGAAGCAGCGCCAAACAGATAGCGTAAAACCTGAGGCAAAATTGATGCTGTAGGTTATAGGTAGGTGATTAAAAGTATAGTTTAATTTGCCGAATAGCAGGTCATACAGCCCCTTTCGGTCTATAAGTGTCACTTCTAAGAAGTCCTCATAAAATTGATTAAATGACACGGTTCCTGTTTTACTTGTAAGGGCTTTTAGATAAAGCTCTGGATCACATTGTTTCCGTGGTTGAGCGTGCAAGAAAGAAACAACAGCAGACCATGAGATTCGAGCTTCATCTCTAGAATCTAACCAGCAGCTCAAACTTGTGTGGTAGCGAGAAGGTATGCGGTCTTTCAAACAATAACCCCAATCATCAAAACGAACCTGAGCCCTTATCAAGTCTCTTTGGGCTCGATGGATACGAAAATCGAGCTGGGATAAGTACATCGCTGGATCAACTTCTAGACCACGGGCAATCTTGGTGCCCGGATAAGGATTTGTAAACTCCTGGTCCAACTCAGAAGCTGACATTATGAGATCTCCTTGTAAATCGCCCCACTCAGTCTCTAACGAATCGACATCTTTGTGCTTTAACGTGCCAAGGAGTTCAGCTAATTTATTCTTTGGATCAGTCGTAACAACAGATTCCATTTCAGGATGATCATGAACAGCTGGAGAACTAATTTGTTTGACAGCCAGAATTGGTGTTTCTACAGTCTCAGAGGTTGTATCCTCTTCAGACACAGAAACTTTCAGGAGCTTAGTGTCAAGTTGGTTAACCATATCTTCAATGCTATCCAATCGTTGCTCACTAGATTTGTTCTCCTTCTGCTTAAGTAAATCAACTATGTAGCGAATTCGCTCGTTGGATTGTGCAAGTTTGAAAGGAGTGGCTCCAAGATAGTTTCTCGTACTGCTGACTCTTTCAACTAAGAAACTATGGTAGCCGAGTAAGTAGTCACTATACTCCTTAAGCTCCTCGACATTCTTTGTGTCTAAGTAAAACATATGAACATAATTGAAGGGATGTTTCTTTCTGTACCCATTGTACATCGGAAATTGTACGCCAAGTTCTTCTGAAGACTCGTCTGTGACATCTGCCGGATCATTACCATCATCTTCAGTCGACTCATGAATTTCATCTTCAGTAGTCTCTGGAGTTTCATCTTCAGTCGTCTCTTGAAACTCATCTTCGAAGTCGGTTGGGTTCATCACTTGATATTGCTGTGGAGTGTCAATATCATCTCCTCCAGAGTTGGGAGTGAATATGCAGGTTCTGCATGATAGGGGATTTCTGTTTGGTTTGACATTCTCTAGGAGACGTAGGAAGCAAGGAGATATTCCGAGGTTTGTGGAAACTCGTACACACAATTACGTAATTCGAGTTAGTAGCTTGACCTTAACAAAAGAATTTCTTATGGCACAGCTAGTTTCCGAGAATTGTTCACTTCAAGAGGGTCAATAATACTACAACTGATCTTATCCTGTTTAGTACCACTTGGGAGTCTTCGATAATCGGCAAACTATAGGCCAATGTGTCAATGATAATCTGTAATAAAACTATCGCTTCTTTTCCAAAGCTAATCAAATTCTTTAAAACACAAACTTGTAAGATGAGTACTTAAGTATTCTGATGGATGAAGCAATTTTCAGATGACATGAAAGCACCACTCCATTTCAGGTGTAAGGATGTATGGATGTCCGGATGTACACCCTGAGATCACGTGCCCTAGAGGATTTTCCAGAGAAAGGGGGGTGCTGCGCACCCATAGATTTTGATCAAATCTTGTTTCCACACTCAGTAGTGATGAATATATGGATGGGCTGGTCCCGTTGTGTTTTTGTTTTATTATTGTGTGGGGTTAGTGTTGGGTTGAGCTCTGAAGAGATATGGGAGGATTGTTATTTAAGAAGCAGTCTTGAAATCCCAATAACACCAGAGTGTTCGCAGATCAACTGTGAAGTAATAGGTCGTGAGCTTGGTCTTGCTGAACAAGAAAAGTGTCATAGTGTTGAAGAGATTTGGAACCAAGAGAAAGGGATTTTGGACAAGATCTCAGGATGGCCGCAAAGCAAGTTTGTGCGGTCGTTTTTTTCAAAGGATCAACATGTGATAGATGGTAAGAGTTCACAGATAGTACAGACATCAGACGGCCGCAGTTTCAGAAACGTAGGAGACAACGTGGTTCAGGTGATATATCCTAGAGCGAATCTTATAGATAGTGGAAATGGACAGAGCGAGAATTCTACTACGATTTCTGATTGGGAACCAGTGAGCGACTCAGTGTCTTCCAATCTGAGTAAGTACTACCAGTTCAATGTCAACACCACCAACACAGGTTTGTCGTCTTTCTACCATATTTTGATTTTCCTCAGTGGCAATATTTGCACGTACTCGGGGTCGCAAACCGACAACAATTTGTTGGAAGTGAATTATGGGTTCGATGAACAGTTGGTCACCAACTTTGCCAATGCAAGTTACTCCACAGCCCAGTTCTCCAGTGGGTACATGAAAGGACTTGCCAAGGTGGAGATTCCAAACAATCCCAACGGCACGTATGTGACTCTATATACTCGGTTCACTGCAAACTGGACAGGCAATGCATCTGACACTTGGATGTACGAGTTTGGAGTGTCCCAGAAAGACTTGGTGTATCAATGGGACAACAAGTCGTGGATCTCGGTGGTGGATACCGATTACCAGTCAGCATTAATAATGACAGGAAACTTCACTCATGCTAATTCATTGGCGGTGCCGACCTACAACTCATCTCTGGGGTTCAATTATGAATTGTACTTGTACCCTTACGAAGCAGATTTCAATTATTTCCACGGACTCTCAAACAGTTGGTGTGCCGTTCGTCGAGGCCCTGCACTCTACAGTTCGCTTACTGACATGGACGTGTCATACACCAATATCTCCAACAGTTTGAGGCAGCAGTTCTTTGTGTCGGGACTCAATAAATCCACCCATTATGTAGGCTACGCACTTCAGACTTCGGGTCTGAGAGGTTACGGAGGCACGGTTTTCAAGCAGATTCTGTTCAACACCCAGAGTTCAGAGGCGTGTCAGTTAATTTATGGACTAGAGTTCTGCAGCAACGTGGCATACTCTGTGCCAGGCAATGCCAGTCTTGTGGCTGCCAACGATTCCACCACCCTTAAGTATTTGTATGACAACTACACTGCGGCTTTGTACCAGAACTTTACCAAAGCTTTGGACTTGGTTGCATGTGAGGCAGCCCCAGACTCTCGGTACTCTCCTTTAAGAACTTGTACCGACTGTGCAAACTCATACAAAGATTGGCTCTGTGCAGTGAGTATACCTCGATGCAGCTCTGAATCGAAGCCAGAGTACCTTTACAGAGAAGTCGACAGCTCTAGAAGCTCGTTCATAAACACTAAAATTCAGCCGCAGGGCTACTACGAGGTGCTACCATGTTATAACTCATGCTACTCCATAGTCAGAGACTGTCCTCCTCTGTTTGGGTTTGGATGTCCTGGTAACGTCTCGATCAGTAACTCAAGCAGTTACTATTGGGATACCGGTGGATCATACCTCACATGTAACTTTGTGGGGTCTATTGCAGTCAACAGTTGGGGTATCCATGTTGACGCCAACTTCAAGGTTTTGCTCTTATGCATAGCCGTTGTTTTGAGTACTGTGTGGTGAAAGTGACCCAAGGAGTTTCATGATCTCTGCGTCCAGGGTCCTAGCAGTTGCATTTGCAGGTGAGCACTATGGTCAATCAGATATACACACAACACTGCACTAGCTTACACAAAAGTACACAGACCACGTTAGCCATTCGCACCAGTCATTCATAGTTTATTTATATACAGTACTATACGTCACCAGACAATTTTTGTTTCTTGGTTTGTGTCGTGGTCGATTCGTCGATTGGTCTTTTGGTAGTTGGTGTGTCTTCAACTTGCTCATCAACATTGGCAGCACCATTTCTGTCTTTGCTTGATGCCTCTGGTTTTTCCTCTTCTGGAGTTTCCTGCTTTGTAGTCTCTTGATCTATAGTCTCAGTTGTCGTCTCAGTTGTCGTCTCACTGGTGTTCGACACATTAGTAGACCCACCATTTTCAGTTTCCAGTTTAAGCTTCTCCAATTCCTGTCTAACATTCACTTCTGGTCCTTCATCCAACACTTTCTTTAACACGCTCCCCCACACACTTTCAGGATACTGTTCAAAGTCAGTTATCACAAAATTGTTCTTACCCAACTCCCATTCAGCCTGCTTTGTTCGTATAAGTTTTGTCATGTATGCAGAGCTCAGTAAAGCCTTTCCAATGTCACTAACCAATGATCTAATGTAAGTGCCTGAAGATACTGTGGCTACGAAATGGATCAAAGGAGGACGGTAGTCGTCACCAAGTGTTTTCTTGTCAGACTCTTCAGATAAAGCTATTGGAGATTCTGGATACACCACCTCCTGGCCTTCAGCAGCACATTTGTCTTTGTATTGCTGAGAGAAATGTAATTGGTCGTTGTTGATGTTGCCATTGGTTGCAAGCTTAGATATGATAGGCACTCCGTCGTCGTCAAGTTCTGGTTGTTTCAATTTATATTCATGGTCAGTAGTCAACAAATCGGATTCAAAAAACGTCAATTCATCCACTTTCACTTGTCTGGATTTTATAGGTTTAGGCAACGGCTTACCTTCACGAGCGTACTCGTATAAAGGTTTACCGTTGATCTTGATGGCAGCAAAGATAGGTGGAGTCTGGATCAAATCACCCACAAACTTCTCAGCAGTATCAAGCACCATTTGTTTAGTGATATGCAGCACCTCGTTTTTGCTGAGCAATTCTCCTTCCTCGTCTCCACTTGTGGTACTAGCTCCTAGCACTGCTTTGGTATCATACACTTTAGTACAGTGGTTCAAATAAGTCTCGAGTTTCTTTGTGCCAGAACCAATTCCCACCACCAATATTCCAGATGCCATCATATCGAGAGTGCCTCCGTGTCCCATTTTTACTTTCACGCTGTTTAACACTCTCTTTGACACTTTTCTGTTGGGGAAGTTCTGTCTGAAGTTACTGAGCTTGACTTCTCTGATAGCTTTCAATTCCTCGGCAAACACTCCAGAATTGTTGAATATTGCTTGCACCTTGGCCAATATCTGGGCAGAAGAGCTGCCTGACGGCTTTTCAATTGCAAATATTCCGTTCATGTTTGCTGGTCTTGATTCACAGAGCACTCTTTATACTGGTCCAAATGAAAATTTCAGCGATGCATGCAGCTGAAAAATACCAGAAAATCTGAGATTCATGCAGTTTCCAAAATGGACATGTTTGAGATAGGTAATTGCAATGGTATGATTTACTAACTAGTCATGCAATGGTGTGTAAGTTTTGGGTTGAGAGATAAATTTTCTTAGTTCATAGCTTTTGAGAATTAGGATAACTCAGTGATGGTTTGTTGGTTGTTGAGATAATTGAAAGGCTATGTGCTGTGTATGGTGTGTTTCTGTGGTTCTCTAATTGTACCCCAAATTGAAATCTGCATTCATACCATGTTTCTAGATTTCACCTATGCACACACAGTACTGCATTTGCACTGTACTTGATTACCTTTTCTCAGTTGCATCATTTAATTTTCTTTCTGCTCTACGATAAACCAGATTAGTAGTACCATTCTTCACTCTCTCCTTATTGTTACCCACTACAATTTACTTGGAAACTCACTATCCCCAAGATTATCCTCTAAGATCTCAACACACAACGCTACACTATTTATCCAGCAATTCACTAGCCTGTATTATCATCCAATTTATAGTTCTCTATGAATTCTGTAAAATTGCTTCCAAAATTTGTGCTTGCTGAGTAACATTGCAATTGAAGAACCCACGTATCAATTCTTGAAAAGGTATACCAACAGGAGGTCTGAGGTCAGTCAGATTCACAAAAAACTATGCAACTTCAAATCTCACTCACGGCCGAAAATATAATTGTAAGCTGATGACAAGGATCAAAACAGCAGTCAAAAGCATTAACATTTGAATTAATTCTGAAGCATGTTGCTCGTCAACTGGTTGCAATTCAAGGAGATCTGGATCATGGTTCAAAGTAGACTCTGAACCAGAGTATGAACTATTGATAATATCAAGATACTTTTCAGACATTAGTTATAATATTGTCTATGATCAAAAAGCACAATAATACAAGATTAAATAATTGGCAACTACTGCCATGGACAACAAATATAGTACTCTGCACCACAGAACCATCCAGTGTACTTGTGTACTTTGTGTGCGCGTTAGCTCACACGTTCTGCAAATTGAAATCGGTAATTCCCAACAAATCAAGCACTTCGTCGTTCATCAGCAAGATCTCATCAAATATATCGTCATTATTGAACCCTAGCTTGTAGTTTGCGTCAATAGATTCCAGTACTGTAGGGTCCAATGGCAGTTCAGTTGTAGGAGGTGCTGGTGGATGATCTGGAGGTGTAGGTTTTGAACCAGCCGGTCTAGCACTTCTATTCAAATAATCCCACCATTGATCTATATCTGCGGCAGTCAATGACGAGTAAGGATTCTTGAGCAGATCTTGAAGTCCCTGGCTGTCTGGTTCTTTGTAACCGATCAATGGTTCCTGAGACAATGACGGAATCGTGGTATAGAACTGTTCCACTACTTTGTACGACTCATCGAACTGGTCAACCAATTGCTGCAACCGACCAACGTTTAACCAGTAACTGTCTTCGGCAAACAAAAACTGCTGCTGGCTAGGATCGTCAATTCCTTTCTGGAACGCCTGATGAAGATTGTACTCGTACTCTTTGTTGTCTTCTCGAAGACATCGGAACCAGTAATTGATCACCATGTGCCCTTTATAAGCAGTGTAGTAATGTTTTGAACGGTTCTCTTGGTTACGAAGAACAGTTTCAAAGAGCCGAATTCCATGACCAAACAACTTGTTGAGTACCACTACTAACTCCAACCCTTGGGCTTTATTGTATCCTAACTTTGAAAGTTGATATCTGTAAGACAAGATTCTTGTAAGGAATGAACAGAGAAACTGACAGATCTTCTGCAGAGCTTGGATGCAGTTGGAAAGGAACACATAGTCGTAGTCTGCAAAATTGGTGACGTACTGATCACCGTAATTGAACCAGAATTCCACAATACTCATCAATTCAAGCACCATTGCTAGAATCTCTTTGTAATAATCAAAACTGCTTGCTGCATAATCACGTCCAAAACTCTCCAACTCTACAAATATCTGATACTTGATCGAGAAAACAAACACCGAGAGTTTCAAGAATTCTCTGACCTCTCTCATTTTTGACACGGTGGTGATATAGTCGTGTTTAGGAAGTCGCAGACTGACTCTGTGAACAAGTCTGCTCAGTAAATCAGAGAAAGTCGGGCAGTTTGTGTGGATGTACGACTCGATGTTCTTGATATGATACTCTAACAGTTCGATAGTCGGCGACACGCTAGGGTTCAAGATCTTGCCAAGCAATTGTTTGATATCGTTATTGAGCTCGTTCTTCTGAACAATCGATTCAATGACACCTTTCTCAACATTCAAATCATGATGGTTGGACCCACTGACCAAGTCTCCGAGATCAGGGTACTTTGTATCAGCAAAATCACTGTTGAGAGCAATTAATCCATCACAAGACATTGCTTGGTCAATGTCTAAATCAACCAAGGTGTACCATAGTTTTCTCCATAACTGTAACATATGGAAATTCTCATTGACAATGTCACGGAAATTCACCATGTTGTTGTACGGGTCTCGGTGAAGACCCACTGACAATGCAGACAGAAACATCATGCCTGCCAAGATGTTCGATTCAGAACCGGCAGAACCGTCGCCTTCTTCATACCCTATAGAATTGTATACCCGCATGTAATACAAACACTGCAAGATTTCGATTCCTGTCTTGCGCAAGAAATTGAATCTGTTCAAACAAGTGCTGGTAAGACTGAGCACTGCAGGGTCTATAGGATACTTGACTATATACTCTGTTTCAGGAGTGTTAGCAGCCAGATCAAAAGTGTGCACGTACCCGCTGAGATACGAGAGTTTCAACACAATTAGAAGCAACGCCATGTCGGCAAACTTGACTTTATCAGTGAGTCCGATCTGAAGTGTGTCTGGATCTTCACCCATCAACGACCTGATATCTTCTCTGAACTGCGACTCGTCAACCACTGGGAAGAACGGATACACGTACCGGAAGAACCGGTCGATGTAGAGCCATATGATTTTCGGAGGAGGCAAGATCTCGTTGAGAGCAGTCTCGATGTCTCTTGGCGAATCAGAGTCGACTCTGAACTCGAGTTTCAGACCTTTCTTACGAGCATCGACAGTTCCAAGCAATGCAGAGCTAGGAACTGCCCCTGGTTTGTCCAAGAACCCAGCTGCCTTCTTCTTTTTCTTGTGTTTCTTGACTTCTTTGTTGGTGCGTTTGAACCGGATCATATTGTTGAACAAGATTCTACCGTAGAAATCTTTCTGAAGCATCGACCCTCGGGCCAAAGGTCCCATGTGTGCCACTTTAATCTTTGGTTTACGATATATAATCGAGGCAACACCTCGGAAGAACTCGATGGGAACTTTGCCGTAGGTCTTGCTGGGCTCATAGCTAGACACTGGAGGCGACGGTTTAGGTTTCTCTTGGTTCTTGAACTCAATAGGTTTGATCAGGGTAGGCAAGCCTCTCCTCACGGTATCCACAGTTTTCTCTTGAAGAGTGACTCTAAACCGGTTGAACTGAGTGGACGCACCGTTGTACTCCTCATAGTCAGCTGGCCTGGAGCTATGATTGTTGCCATTCTGGAAACTGACAATGCCAACAGGATGTAGCGCAGCTTTCTGGTAAGTGCCCTCGCTGCTACTGCCGTCCTCGCCTAACCAATAAGGGCCTTCATATTCACAGATACTCGCCATGTTGTTTCTCTCGCACAACCCGCAAGCAGGTCTGTTTCTGTCGCATTTGACCTTTCGCTTACGGCACACGGTGCACGCCAACGGGGTTCGTCGTCGTCGTTTCTTGGAGTCGCCTGGGTCGGTCATGGCTACACTCTGCTCATTCTCTGGATTAAATATGGGTTGCAGGCGGGGTTTGCACTGTGGTTCATGTGCTGATGCTATCACTAACCAGAAATATTTCGATCGCCAAGCATCAGGTTTGGCTGCGCTCGGAACCCAAAAGGGAAACGCCGGAGATGTAGTGGCTGAGGTGAGACCTGGCAGTGGAGACTGGAATTGGGTTGTCTGTAAGGTACGGTGTTTGGCGGATACAACGAGGTTTGACGGATATTCAGTGGGGGTGTGGTGTGTTGGGAAACGGTATATTTGACAGAAATTAGTAGATGCATACAGTTAATTGGTGGTGGGCGATGGTGATGGGTGATGGGTGATAGGTGGTGGGTGAGCGGAATAGAATGCGTGGGTGAGCAGACTGTTGCGGAATATTATGAGGAGTATAATGTGAGTAGGGGAGGTAAGAAAAAGGGAATAGAATGGAAAGGAGAATAGAGTGCAGAGGAGAACGGAGTGTAGTATGCAAGACATGAGAAGTGAAAGGCATGTGGGTCGTGAGAATGAGAGAGTGTGGACTTCTTGAACCATGAATGTTCAAATGTACAGTGCAGAGGAAGTAAAGTGAGTGAGTGAGTGAGTGGGCGAGGTAGAGATAAAAGACCCGGGGTTGTCCAGATGATATGAACGTAAGTTGTATGAACATGTGTTTGAGTTGAAAGCGTTAGTGAGTGAGTGTATGCCCTAATGCAGAAGGTACTCAGTGGTGTCTTGTGAGACAAAAGAGAGACATTCCCGGAGATGGAGTTTGTTGGAGTGGAACAGCAAGGAGGAAGATTACTGTTGACAGTACTGAAGATGTCCTCAATCACAGCGTTAAATGGGTTACTTTAAGAGAGAGAGAGTGAGAGAGAGAGAGAGAGAGAGAGAGAGAGAGAGAGAGAGAAAGAGTCTCTGAATGAGCTCTTTAGGTTTTTACTGAGACAATCTCCATGACAACCTCTACGCTTCAATCCAAAACTAAGCACTAAAACTTCATTCATAAAACCAAAACAACTAGCAAAAGAACATTACTTATATTCAACTTGTAACACAAACCAACATCGTCACTAAAGGTCCTGTCATATCCACACTGCCACACAACACTCACTCAATTCACACCACACTGTCACTGATCTCACTACCTGGAGTCATGTCAAACTGAGGCGCAGCAAAATCCTTCATCAAGTCACTCAAGAAATATTGTATCTCGTTGTTCTCAAAGTATAAGAAACTGTTGAAGTTTGGTAGTATAATATTGATCTGCTGCGCAGTGCCAAACCGTTTAAGTTTGGTACTGGTGATCTCAAACAAATCAGAAGCAAAGAATTGATTCTCTGATTCAAAGATATCATCTATAGATTTCAACTTCAAGCTTCCCAACACACTGTGGAGCAAGTTCATTATCGAGACAGTCTCACAAGACGAAATCGTAGTAGTAGTCAACGAATGTCTCTTCAAATGCTTGAATATCTCAAGATTCTTACCAGTCAATTGGTTCGAAGTTGGCTCGTTGTCAAAATTATTGGCAATCTTGAACAATCTCACAATAACTTCTCCACTCTTAGTCACTCTGTTGAACAACTCAAACAACAAATTGGCTTTCTCAGTAGTCTCATTGATCTTTGGATTGGTCTGGTTCTGCTTGATGTAATCTTGCAACAACTTAATAGTGTGCACCAAACGCACTCCTGTACCATGCTGGAAAATAAGGAAACTGAGAAGAATAGGTTCAGTGAAAGTTCTGAAAATATGCTTGAACTGGCCACAGAAGAACGTTCGGTAATGCTTCACACACACCATCTTCTTGAACTGCCGCACAAAATCAGTAATGATAAGCTCGATATTTGTGAAGATCTTCTTAAAAATAGGAAGATACGACGTCAGCCGTTCAAAACAGATAAGCGAATCCAAGTGCGCATAAAGGTTATAGTACACTGCAAACTGAAGACTGGCAGACGCAACACAGTAGAAGAACGACTCATGAACTTCAAAACTCTTGTTGGCACTTCGGGTTTCAATCTCGCAGAATTCTCGTACTTGGTCCTCGGAGAACAAAGCAGGATTCTCAAAATAAAGTGGATACTTGCCTCTGAATTCGTCCACAAACTCAAACATCTCATTCATCTTGAAATCATTGTGGAACTCCACAAAGTTGTCAACCGACTTGATGATCGAAAGATAATCCTTCAATCTCACCTCACCTTTTTTCTTCTCCAATTTACTGTTCAATCTAATCACTGGCCCTAAGAAGAATTCATGGAACTTGTTTCTCTTGAGCAAAGTATTGAACCGCACCTTTTCATCAGCAGCCTCGACTCCACACCCATCACTTTCACTAATTAAAGCCTTCAATTTTGTTGTGTACAAATTAGGATCGAATCTTGGCGACTTGGACATCAACATCGATAACCCTTTGTCGAAATACAACAACTCTAAGAACACCAATTGCCAGTCCTTGGCCAATGCAAAGATCTTATCAAGCTCATCATTGCGTTTCTGCGAGCAAGCGGCCAACGTGATATCAAAATACTCTGAAGGATCCTTGTTTATCTTGAAAATCTCTGCAAAATGAGCCAAGTTGTTGAAAGTATTGTAGACATCTGACATCATACTCTGTACTTCTAACAAGCACGCATCGTTTTCTGGATCCACACAATTGTTGGCTTCGCATACGGTATCGATCTTCTCAGATTGCAAAACCGACAAAAGTTCAGATTCCTCGTAGGAGCCACCTTCGACTTTATCCAACTGCAGCTTCAACGATGAATTAATCTCTTTGGAGAAACGGCCAGGGGTTTGAGCAGCTTGAGGAGATTTCTTGGTGGCTCTAATAATCTTAGCCCACTCTGGCTTGTCGGTATCAAACTCTTGGAAGAACTTGGACGATTTTCTCATTCCGTCCTCATAATGAACGGTGTAATGCATCAAGAAAAGTCCCAACTGAAGCTTCTTCACTGCAAAATTCACCTTAGGGAAGTTCTTGTACAAGGTATCAAACTGGAAATTGTAAGAGAAGCATCGTTTGGCAAGCGTCACGTACTCAGTTGAGTGATTGTCGGCTTCCAATAAGTAAATCTCACTGGCCATAAGAGCCTTGCTCTGGAACCCAGACTCATAGAATCGTTCTCTGACAGTGTCCAAAACTGCCATGTACGAGAATTTCAAGATCATGAAAAGAATACCCACCATATCAAGAGCATAACCAAACGAGCCTTCAATCTGGAACTTGGTAATGTCCGTGATCTCCTGGTCGCCAAACAACATACAGTCGAGTTCTCCCAAGGACTGGAATGTCGATGTTTTGTCAATGAAAGGAAACATATGATATGTGCCTTTGAAGAACCGGGCAAGCAACAAGAAACACACTCTTCTGTCAGGGAATGCGTTTCTGATCTGGAACACCAAGTTTCTGAGATATGCAGCCTCGATTTGAGAATGCTTTGCATCATTGGCAGTGATGACTTGGCCCTTCTCGCTATCGTAAATCATGTAGGAAGAAGGATAAATCATGATAGGTTCAAAAGATAGACTTCTAGTGGTGAAACTAGCAAGAAGACAAGTAGTCAAGCTTCTCAACGAATTAAAATCAAGAACCAATTTAGATTCCTCAGGACAATACTTCATCATCTCTTCTTCTCTCAACAACAACTCAGGACCTGGGTTCGTGACATGTGGACTAATAGCTTCTTTAAATCTGGTCAAGAAGTCAATGGCATCGATTCCTATCACGTTGAAAGCTGACCGGATATAGAAGTCGTTGTGGAACATGAACTTGACAAAACTCACGTTCATGTAGAACAGCACATTATCGGTATCAGCCAAGAAGCTTACGTTGTTGAAGTTTCCAGTCTTATGTCTGGAACTGTTAGGCGAGATTCCGATTTTTGTCTCTCCTTCCTCTGCAGTGAAATTGTTGGTCAAACTGATAGGCACCGAGAACAACAACTGTGCTTGCAACTCAAAGTCCTCATTCACATGATTCTGGAACGATTTCCAGAAATTGTCAAAGAAGTTACTGTCAGGCAACCCGTTCATCTTGGACGAGGCTGCAGCTTTTGGAGTTTCCACAGTTATTGCTCTTCTGTTATCCACACCAGTCACATCACTAGGCAGAGTTCCACTGTTGATGACTTGCTCAGCCGTATGGTCTGATGTAGTTGGATTAGACATGAACGGTTGAGACTGGAAATTGGCATCCCGTTTAGGGTCTTTGTCGGTGGTGGCTGGAAATTCATATATACTTGGTCGTTGACTATTATTATTGAAGTTTGTGTCTGGAAACTTTCTGACCTCTACAGGAGCAACATCGTTCATAACTGGCACTGGGTCTTCGTTTCCAAGTAACGAACGTCCTTTAGAGAATTCTGTCATTGACAACAGTGCCTGCAAGCACCGGATCCGGTCTTTCAACTCGTCAAGTTCTTTATACACTTGACTTGATGGGTTTGGTTCCGGATCTTTCGGAGGCAACAATAATGGTGCCGGAGAACTTCTGTTTGATTGAGAACGACTGAAATCACCTCTAAATCCAGGTAACGTGTGGATTGGAGGGATCTGTAGGTTGACTGGTTCCGGAGGTTGAGATCCGGTTCGAGGACTGACACTTAGAAATGTCGATTGAAATTGTCCCAAGCCATTGATTGGAGTCTTGGCAGTTCTGTCACCGTTAGCACCAGGACTTGTGATTCCGTTAAGCTGAGGTGCTGGTGACGTAGCAGGCTTGTTGCGGATATTCTTGTTGACGTTACCGTTGTAGTTCCATTGTGGTTTCTCGTAGGAACATAAATGCTCCATATGGGCCGCCACACATCGCGAACAATGCGGTTTTTTTCGGTCACATTTACTCTTTCTCTTGCGACACACAGAACAAGTAAGCGGCAAACGATGACGTTTGGCTGGCTGATCGTTCTGGACAGAAAACGTTGGCTTTGCAGACATTGGTGACAAATTGGCGGAGGCAAACAGAAACTTTTGATCGGGGGAGGATGAATCAAGTAGTCATTTGCGACGGCTCGGAAATAGGCCCATCCCTACACCCGACCACCGCCCGATGCATTGTGCGGTAATACTATGTATAGAGCCGTAGAGAGCCGTACACAAAGGCTAGACCAAGTATTGTTAGGCATGTTTCGGTTATATTATGCACATGACCATACCTGTCACATGAGCCGTTCAATGTTGTCCCACCCACATTTTGTTGGATTTAACCATTGCTCCTTCTATAACCACTAAGTGCTGCAATGTCTGACACCGCCAAAGACGCAGGCGATGAGCAGACCTACGAGGATTTCTCGACCACCAGAAAGTTGATCTACGACTTCTTTCTCTGGATCTTCGGGCTTATCTTCGACTGTTTCTTCAGGGAAATCCGTCCTAGAAATGGGTTCAAGATCCCCAAGGAGGGCCCTGTGATCTTTGTGGGGGCTCCCCACGCCAACCAGTTTGTCGACCCGATTGTTCTCATGATCCAGGTGAAGAACAGGGTCGATCGCCGGATCAGTTTTCTCATTGCCACCAAATCCTTGAAACGTAGAGTGATTGGGTTTTTGGCCAGATGCCAGCTCTCAATTGGAGTCAACCGAGCCCAGGACAACTTGAAGAAGGCCACCGGCAAGATCTTCATCAAGGATCTAGAAAACGACCCTTGTAGAGTCCATGGAATAGGCACCAAGTTCACCCAGGAGTGTATGGTCAAGGGCCTTCTCGGACTTCCTAACTCTTTGGGTAATGCGGACATAAAGGAGATTATCTCCGACAACGAGTTGATTTTGCGTAAAGAGTACAATGTGAAACGAAGCCCTAAGATAGCCAAGCTTCTCGCCGAGTCCACGGAGTTTAAGGTTGCTGATAAGATCAACCAGAAAGGGGTTTACAACCAGGTGTTCCAGCACTTGTCTCATAATGGATGCATTGGAATCTTCCCAGAAGGAGGATCTCATGATCGTACCACTCTTCTTCCTTTGAAAGCCGGGGTTGCCATTATGGCATTAGGAGCAATGGCTAACGACGAGAACTGTAAAGTGAAGATTGTGCCTTGTGGAATGAACTATTTCCACCCGCATAAGTTCAGATCCAGAGCAGTGGTAGAGTTTGGAGACGCAATTGAAGTGTCTCCAGAATTGGTCAAGAAATACAAAGATCCAGAAACAAACAGAGAATCGGTCAAGGAATTGTTGGACATTATCCAAGACGGTTTGAAAGCCGTGACAGTGCAGTGTGATTCGTATGAAACTTTGATGGTGGTACAGGCTGCAAGACGGTTGTATCTGGCCAATTTTGCTCAACGGTTGTCTTTGCCTATGGTGCATGAGTTCAATCGTCGTATCATTGAAGGATATGAGCATTTCAAGCATACTCAGCGAGTTCTGGATCTTGAAAAGAAAGTGCTTCATTACAATAACCAATTGAAATATTACCATCTTGCCGACCATTTGGTGGAGACCGCACACATTGACGTGATTGGAAACTTCTTCAAGCTTTGTGGCAGAGGTATAGAGGTGTTTCTTTTGACTATTTTGGCTTTGCCTGGTACGATTTTGTTTTCCCCAGTGTTTATAGGTGCAAGAATGATTTCAAGAAAGAAGGCTAAGGAAGCATTGGCAGGGTCTGTGGTTAAGATCAAGGCAAATGACGTTTTGGCTACGTGGAAGATTCTTATTTCGATGGTGTTTGCTCCATTGTTGTACATTTTCTACTCCACCATTATCACTGCATACTGCTACAAGAGAAACTATTTTGCCCACCGCAGTTTGATTTTCATCTTCATTGCAAGTTACCTTGCATCCGTAACCGTGACTTATGCTGCACTTATTGTTGGCGAGCAAGGGGTTGATATCTACAAGAGTTTGACACCATTGTACTTGTCGATCATCGATCCAATCAGCTTGAACAACTTGAAAATTGAAAGAAGACAACTTGCAGCAGAAATCACTGAGGTGATTGACGATTTCGGTGAACAGCTCTTCCCTAATGACTTTAATTTGTTGGAGCTTGAGAAACAGGCTACTGCTCGTGTGGACAAGAATGGTAACACTATTTTCCTCAATGAAGAAGAGGAGGAAGACAGAAAAACCATGGAGTTGCGTCAAAGAAGACTCAAGCACAAGAGAACCAACTCTGAGACTTCCGAGTCTTACGCTGAGTCCGATGGTATTTCTAGAATGAACTCGAGCAACTCCTTATCTAATATCCCAGTGTTCTCTGACTACCAGCAGCGCGAGAGAAGCGCAAGTACTAGCAGTGAATCAAGCAATGCACCATTGAGTATGAGTGCCCAGAAGGAGGAGTACAAGGACCGGTTGAAGAGTATGATCAAAGAAAAGATGCATGGTAAAGACAATTGAGTATTTAGACAGAGTTTCTGGCATAGTTAGTATGACACTAGACCAAGTATTATTCTCGTTGCTGTTTATGTCGATTAATATTTTTGATGAGTTCTAAGTGTAGTGTGGTAAGTGGTGGGTTGTACTGAGCGTGCTATCGTGGAAAAAGCAATGTTTGACTGAAAATGAGCCCACAGAGGTAAATGTTAGAGAGTAAATTTTGACATCTGAGTCGTACTGATTGAGTAATCACTACTAATTAAGTAGAGGTCAAATCATCGGGACACAATCGTAAATACTGAAACCCCAGCTTCTACAGCTGCAGCTATTGATGTTGAAAATAATAGACGCACATTAATGTGAAACAACCTTCTCCAACAATAACTATCTTTTCTTGCTAGCGCAGCCTACTGAGTTTATCTATAATACATTATTCACAGTTCTGTGACTTAAGGTCACTTAAAAAAATATGTGTTATGTAATCTGAACTGTGCTTTAACATAATTAATCGACCATTCACCACTAGCACTGTACCGTAAGAACAATAGTACATGCAGCCAATAGACTGCCAACTTCCAACTGCCAACCCAAATTAATCATTACTTTACTCATCAGTAAATTTTGTTACCACCAGCAAACAAACAACTCCCATGAACAAACATTGTCTCTTGGTGGCCCATGGCTAAGCTTGCTTGATAAACTCACTTTCCTCAAATATTGATTAGCCACGTATTGCTCAGTGTTGCTCAGTATCACCACCCTTCTTATCAGCTAATGAACTCAAAATATGGATCATTTTACGAAGCACTGCAATCTGATCCGCAGTATAATCACACTCGGACTCCAACTTTTTCACCATCTCTTCAGCCTGTGCCACCAAGTTGTTCAACGTCTTCTCACAATACTCAAAACTGTGCGACGTAGCCTTCATATATTCCACCACATGGTTCTTCAATTCAACATTGTCTGTATGCTTCTTCAAAATATTGATCACTTCTTTGTTGCTTTGATCATACCTGATAGAATGGATAATCGGAAACGAGAACTTGCCTTCCTTCAAGTCCTCACAATAACCTTTATTGACAAAATAATCAGAACTCGAAAGATTGATATAGTCGTCTTTGATCTGGTATATTATTCCCAACAAATTCACAAGAGGCACAAACGATTTGTGTGGCTTGGAGTTCAACTCCATGAGTCGGATCGCCAACCGGAACAATCCTCCGGTCTTATTCATCACCATATCCACATACTGTTTCTCACTAGGACAAGTCAATGATTCTCTCCAATAGAGATCAAGAGCTTGGCCTCGATGAAGATTCAAGAACTCCTCATTCAAGATCTCGATGGCTTTAGGTCCAAGCTTCAATGCTTCTTGTGTAGCTTTGAAGTACATGTAGTTGGCAGTATTAATAGTGGTGGCCACTCCGAAGATCTCATGAGCTACAGGAATCCCACGCCGGAGTTTCGAATCGTCTTCCACATCATCAACCAATAAAGACGCAGTATGCAACGTAGCAATTATCAGAGTGATGGTTTTCAATTCAGAACTATCTATTAACAACAACTTGTTGAACAGCTCAATCAATACTCTTCGTAACTCTTTACCTCCATGTGCTCTCAAATACTCATACGGTCCTCTTATAATTGCTTCATTCTCATCACTCCATTGCGGTGGACCATTAATATCACTTGATGGAATCTCCA
This sequence comes from Saccharomycopsis guyanensis, assembly GCA_030578595.1. NCBI lineage: Eukaryota > Fungi > Ascomycota > Saccharomycetes > Ascoideales > Saccharomycopsidaceae > Saccharomycopsis > Saccharomycopsis guyanensis. The sequence goes on from JAJMSQ010000004.1 coordinate 815,585, forward strand.
TTTCTAGTACTGGCTAAACAAAAATTCGCCACTAAAGAAATTAAGTCACTCTATAATCTAATCTGTTCCAATGTACTGTGTTCTCCAGGTTTGGCAGCTGCATCAGTGAGTGTCCGGGTAACCACATCCACAGTGCTATGTATCATCGCCAAGTATACTGCAACCTACTCAACTGCAGTAGTTGTACTATGGAAAACATAGCTGTGGAAATCATACAGGATATTCCTCCTGTGACCCGATGCTGGACCATTGGGGTGTTCCTTGCCTCGGCAGCAGAGTACTGTGGCTATGTGTCAGAGTCAGACATGGTGTTCAACTACGATGCGATCTTCTTCAAGGGCCAATACTGGAGACTCATCACTAGTTTCTTATACTTCCGACGAATGGGCTGGGACCTTTTGTTTTCAATATACTTCTTTGCACGGACCTCCAAATCGCTCGAGGAGAGCATGGGAGACGTGGCTGAGTACCTCTGGCTTGTGGCAGTCAATGCTATGATACTTGTGGCCACCTCGGTGTTTATTAAGCCTATAGCGTGGATGGGTCCTCGTCTTGATGACTCGTTGTTGTATATATGGGCCCGTACCAACCATCATGTGCCAATGCAGATGATGGGACTTATAGGTCTTGATGCTGGGTACTTGCCATACTTGTATGCTGTGCTATCACATATGGGAGACCCTGATCCGTTGATAGGCATGATAATGGCAGTGCTACCAGGGCATGTGTATTTTTATTTTCTGCATGTGTTTGCAAGGTTACACAAGTTTAATCCGATATCGATGCCATGGAGATGAGGCTGGGTGGGAGTGTGTGGGTTGGGTGAGGTAGGTGTTTAGGTGTTTGCATATATATGAATAGACGGTTTGAAAGGGAGAGTGTAGTGGGTGATACCATTGGGAGATTACCATTGGGGAGGTATAACATTGGTGCGTAACTGTGGGTGACGTTTGTTGAAGGATTCACTGTGATTGAAGAGTTTTTAATTGAATTTTTTTTAGTTGTTCGTAGCCAGTTGAAGGAAGTACTTGGTGAGAGTCTACAGTAGTAGAATCTCAATAACTGCAACTGCAATGCACTTCTGACATACACATTCATGATACAGGTGTGTGGGATTTCAACAATGTGAATTCCACAACTATCGAGATTTAGAGAATGAGAATACAGTAATCACCCAGATTCCAATAGCAATACAGTTCTCATCACCCAATTTCCACTACCATTGTAAACCCCTCCCTCTACTGTCTACACAAATTAGCAATCATTTAGCACGTCATTATTAGTCTATAGTACCATGGTGTGTCGGGACCCATTAACTGTTCTACCCAATCACATCATTTTTCAAGTGCTCTTCATTCATGCAATCTAGCGAGCTTTAATTCGGGTTCCAGCTTTTCTAAATGCCCAGAGGTTGGATATCTGTACTATACTTCCAGAACCGATCTTTCACCTTGATTCCTGTCTGGTTACTGCTCCACAACTTGAACAATATAAACTCTTCCAAAGCCAAGTTAGGAACAATGATGTCGAGATTCTCAGCGGTGGTCGTAGTAGGTGAAAACGAGAACACCAGCGACTTGGTCACTGGAGAAGTAAGATTACTTGTGCTGGTACCGTCAAAATACTTCACCTGGAAAAACTCAAGCTCTGAGATCGTGTTAACAATTTTCGAGTGCTTGTCAATGTTGATAAGCTTTTCTTGTTTCCCGTCAATCGTCACGGTCCGGAATTTTGGGTTACCATCATTGGCAAAAATAAGATCCTGAAGGAACAAGTTGATGTATGGCACTAATGGAATAGCGCATTTCTTGTCGTCTGTAGCAAGGTATGGTTTCATGAGGTTCCGGTACACCTTGTAGTTTTTATCTGGGTTCACAATCTTGATCATGTAATCAAAACTCTCAATGTACTTGTTGCTGAGCCCTGCCCAGAGTCTTTCGAGTCTGCTGATAGCAGTCGACTGCAAAGTAGCCACAATCGCAGCAAACGAGTTATAGTTTCTCATTTGAAGACACGACACAGCAATTTTGAGCCACTGCTTCAAAGTAGTGGTCCGTGCTTTCATGCTGATATTAGGCCCCATCACACTGTCCAGGACAAAATCACTGAGCAAGTTAGTGAACAAGATCGACCGCTCAACGTTTGGACTTCGCTGGAGCTGGATCCGTTTCTCTCTGAAATTCTCTTCAAGCAACTCTTCAGGTTGGATGGCAAGAAAGATTTTGGATTCGAGATCAGTCAATTGCTTGGCCACTTCGATGGCACTGACATTGACAATATCACCCACAGAAGGACTGTCGACATCCACCTTCTTTGCACAGCAACAGAACCAAGCCTCAATTAATTTCCCGACCTCCAACGGTTGGAACTGTCTCATACCGCTATCTTGAGGCGACGGCCAGTAATCACCCAACGCTTGTCTGTAAGTGAGCACGGTTTTCTCAAGCGACGTCACTTGATTCTTGCTCATAATCGACGACAAATGATAATTGGAGAAGTTATGAGGCAACGTCAAGGACACGAGCGAAGACACCGAAGAGTTCAGTGATAAAGACGACAAATCGTTCTCTGAATTGGAACTCGACATCGACTGTCCACTGGCCTCCAGAGCAACAGAGTCTTTTCTTTGCAACCCGATTCTTCTAGCAATCAATTGAAGATACTCAGCATTGTAGTGCTCCACCTTCTTTTTAGACGGATGGTTGACAGCAATCTTGGCACAAAGTTCAAGAATGTCAAACGACTCTGCTGGCAAGTAAGCAACAGTACCTTCGTTAATGAAGTTGACAAGGGTTGGAAGTTCTTGGAAATCGGTTTTGTAGTTCCAGTAACTCTCAAGCCAGACCCTGATAATCGAAAGAATCATCTTCCGACGCTTGCGCACTCTGGAATCGTACGACGTCACTTCGTTGATCCGCAACGCATGGTTACGTGTAAGGAATTCTCTCTCACGATCGCCAATGTCAAACCGCTTAATCAATTCTTGAAGGAACTCTTTCGTGGTGGCATACTGTCTGAACGACATGAAAAAGGTAGCAATGAAGAACAGGCTAGGGTGGTTTCTTTCGTTAGCAAGCAAGTAAACAAGTGCCGGGAAACTGGCTCCAATAACGTTCTTGTTGTCATCATAAACAATGCTTTTGGTAAGAGCTTCAACAGAGTACTCTGAATCATATTCCTCGTTGGTGATAGGCACCATGGATGCACCGTCAGAATTGGACAAGTATTCCTGAAGAACTCTCACGCCATCAGAAGTAATGGAAAACGTTCCCTTGGAACCACCGCGGATATGTGAGTATCTGAACGAGTCACCTGAACGGATTTTGTCTAAGCCGGATGACCGCGAAAGTCTCATGTTAATAGAATGGTTGTCTGCAAGACCTGAGACACACTGTCTGATGAACTCAGCTTGGGGGATTTTCATCTGCTCAAAATCAGGATACTTCCGATATATGTTAAGCTGGAAGTCTTTAGTCATACTGAGAAGATACTGACAACTTTCCACCGCATTAGACACCGAGGTGATCATTTGAGCAACCACTCTGATCAACTTGCTTCCTTCTTTCGAGTAAAAGTAATCCTCGTCTTTGATAGAAGGTTCGTAGTCACTCTCCAAGTCTTCTGCTTCGGTTTTTGAAACAAGATGTTTGACACTGGTGACCAAGTCACTAACTAAAGCAAGCAAATTATCCAAAGACAGATCAAGCGAGTAGTTTGTAGAACTGAGAAGAATTGTTGCCGATTTTCCAATGAAAAGCAACTCACGAAGCAAAAGAATGACTTGATGAATAATACTCTCTAACTGCTCACATCCATTGTAGTTGTGCTCAATGATATCGAGCCGTCCCAAGATGATCGCCAAGTATCTGAACAACAACACCTTCACTTCCAAGAGTCTTTCTGAGGCAAACGGCACCTTGTCAAGGTACTTGACTTCCTCAGGTTTGGAACGGCGACGGCTTCTGCGTTTGTTAAGCTTCTCTGTCTTTTCACGTTCCTTCTCTTTCTCATAGCTTTCTGTCTCATTTCCCCAGATATCAAGGAACGCCAACGCTTTGATGAGCACTTTGTAAGTAAGAGCCTTCAAGAAATCCACCTTGCTTTCCTTGGTGGTTCCCTTGTATTTCTCTGCCTTGGACATCAACGCGTACCAATCAGCAAGAAGCGCTTTCCGAACCTTACGAATAACTGGCCGTTTATGGACCACAGGCGCGGTTCTAGAAAGACAGTCAGTGTACTGGAGAAGGAGTTTCACACCATCCCTAATACCGTTCATGTGTTTCGTTGAGAAAGTGAACTCGTCAGAATCCTCTGCTGGGATCTCTTGAGGACTCAACAAAAACTCTGCTGCAGAAATGAACAACGGTTTCAAGTACTGTCTGGACTCTGCGATTTCACTAGGAGTCTTTGGCTCAATAGTATCGTCGATGGCAGTCTTGAAATAATTCATTGGAACCCAACCTTTAGACATGTTACTGAGCAACACAACCTCACCCCATCCGGACTCGTCAATGTTGTACACAAACGCAATATCGTCTTTCTCAAAAGTTAGACAGATAGCAGTGTCCTCAGAGTCAAGAGAAGACAGATCGAAAGAATGAAGGGCTCGCACAAACAATGAAGCAAGCTCGTTGGTCTCTTCGTTCTCCTCAAACGTAAGCTCCACCGACGACGCATGCAAGTTGGAACTGTAATGTCTTGACTTGTGCTTGCCTTTCAAGTCCAAAGAACTCAAACTAGGGCTCTTTTTCATGGTGTTCAACGACAAGTCGCTCTTGAAATCGTCTCTCAGACGCAAATTACCATACACTTCCTGGTAGATCGACTCGTTGGTGCTGCTGGAAAACGAGGGTTTGTGGCCTGGCGACGCAGAACGGATATGGATATAGCTGCCAGCAGACCCAGGAGGAGTCCGGAGTGGCTGGTCGCTGTTGCTGCGTTTCAGTAACACTGTGTCTGGAGTAGTCATTGACTTCTTGAGACTGTTGGAACGATGAGCCTGGCTGACCCGTCGAACAAGCTGAGTCTTGTCGGTCTTGTAAGGAGACGTTGTAGGAGTGACAATGCTCTTGGTGAGAGTCTTGCTGCTGTTGCTGTGTTGTACTGTGTCCAACTCCTGTGCTGCATGGAGAACCTGGTTCAAACTCATCTGACTCAGTTTCTTAGGCAACAGCACAATCGACCGTGCCTTGTCACCAGTATCAGCTTCGATTGACGATAACGACGTTTTGCGCAGTCCTGAGTCAAGGAATGGGTTGGAATCGCCACTGTTCTGTCGCACTTGCTGGATATTCTTTGCCAATCCGGCAACTCCTATCACAGCGTCGGCCAGAGAATTCGACACAGGGCTTTCTGCGTCCTCGTTCTCTTCTGAGATCAGATGCACTTCTTTGCCTAGTTTTGAGATATTGGCAAAAATAGGGTCCCGAGATTTCTCTATTGGAGTCGGGGTGAGTCCAAAATCAAGCTTGCGGTTTGTAGGATAGTCGCTGGCAGTAGCAAACTCAAACTCAGAAATAGGACTAGTTTCTCTGCTGGGAACAAACTTCTCGTAGTCAATATTGATAGACTTTGGTGACACAAACCCTTCGATTCCGTCTTTGGCAAGTAGACTAGTGATCTCGGCAGTAGACGAGTTCTTTGGTTCTGCGGTTTTGGTGTGTGGACTAGTCTTGTCGTCGAAATTGAGGGTGATTTGACTGCTGTTCTTACCGTCATTGGAGAATATCGGCGTGCTTTCTGTGTCGTCCTCGAAATCAGGCAACATAGGAGTTCGGAACGCCGCAGAAATCGGTCGTAGCGTCTTACGGTTAGCAGAGATCGTTGATAACGTCTTTGCCGAACGAGTGAGGAAATCGTCATGCACCAGGGTGGTCAAGTGACGAGGCGATTTGTTTCTCCGAGGTTTTACGGATATATTGTTGATGGAAGTATCACTGGTGTTTGGAAGATCAAGTGCTTCTTCCAGCTGGTTGTGGAGCGGCAACTTCGAGCTAGGGTGACCGTCGGTGCTGAGGTTCAGGTCCAACGATTTCTGATCCACGTCCTCCACCTTGATGGTGCCGATGTCCGCCGACCGGCTGTCTGGATTTGTGTCTAAAAGTCCCACAGTAGGACTTGGCAAGGAGGTGTCGGTTTGAATCGAGAGACTGGACAACTTGTCGGTCAGACCCTTACCACTTTGAGGGCTGGTCAAAGACATGTTACCTTCACTGTCGCTGGACGAGGCTGTGAATTTGTGGAGCGACAGAGTAATAGAAGGCATGTTTTTCAGTTTATTGGTGAACTTGGTAGGCTGTTCTGCTGGCGAGTCGACTTCTTCAATAGGCGAAAGCAGACTGTACGAGTTGTCGAGTTCTTTCACGTGAAGATGTTCTAGCTGCTGGGCAAGAGGCTGTTCCTTCAGCTCTTTCGTGGCGTTCAGGTACGGCAACACCGATTTTTCTGCCCCGAAATCCATTTTCTTAGGCGAAATCTGTTCCTTCTCGACCTTTGGAGCTTCCACAGCTACTTGTTCGTCACTCGGTGTGGCTGAAGGCAGACCCGATTTGGTCTGGGAGTTTCTGTACAAAGACCCAAGAGGACCCGAGAACTTACCTGACAATCGCTGGCTGAGTCTCTTGGGCGACTTGAAGAGGCCCTTGCCGTTTTCAGGTTCCTTGTGCTCGGTGCGGGTGGTGGACCCGCTCTCGAGATCCATGAAAATAAACTCTGATTCCTTCAGGTCATCTGCTGCACGTGTCGACACAGACTCTCCTTCGTCATACACTGAGCTGGTGGTGGTGGACGGTTTCTGGTCGGTGGAATCCAACTTGGAGATCATCGAGGACCGGTTTTTAGGTGTAGCTATACTGCCCAAGGAGATCCGAGAGATGATCTTACTGACTCTTGAGGAGCTTGACCGTGGAGTTTTCAACGATCGTGGTGACACTGTGGCCTCGACCTCTTGCTCTGGAGTGTCGGCTTGCAGTTCTGGTTTAACGTTGACCTCGTCACCGATCGGTGGAAGAAGTTTCTTTTCAGACACAACTTGAGGAGTCTCTGGTTCATCAGCCAAGATCATCTCTGTGTCTTTCATCTTTCTGATTTCCGGCAACGGTTTATCTTTTAAATTGGTGTTGCTGACCGAGAAATTGCCTGCATAAACTGGAGTGGTAGGAGTACGGCTCTTGAAATAGAACGAGTCTTCCGTCAAAGTACTCAAACGGCTGTCGACGTTGACGTTCAAGTTGGTATAATTACGGGGCTGGATCTTGTCAATCTGCTCGTCGCTGTCAGAAAAATCTAGTTTGGTCTGCACGATCTCCATATTCTGATTGCCTTGGTACCGATCAGACACACGGTCTTCAGGTAACTCGCGAGGTTTTGCCTTAGCGTTCTTGATCAATTTGTTGAAGAACGAGAACGATTTCTTGTTGACAAGCTGGGGTTTTTCTTGTTCCTGGGGCTCGGGGTCCTCTGGTTCTGGAGTGCTATAACTTTGAGACACGCTGCTGCTTCTGATATGAGTGAGTTGGTTGACACTGACCTTTCGTTTCACCTGGTGTTTCGGAGAGCTGGAGCCCGTGTCGACGCCGAAGTTCAACTGGCGGATTCCTACTGTTGCTGTCGGAGGCTCGTCGTCGTCGTTGCTGGCAGCCACGAGGTTGTGGAGCTTGGACTGCACTTTACGGATCGTGGGTTGGTTGGACTCTTCAGCTGCAGAAGCCAACGAGAGCTTGGACGACTTGCGAAGAAGACTGTGGCTGGTTGTTCTGGAGTTCAGCCTGCTTCGGTTGGAGGCTATGATCGACTCCAAATCATTCCCACTGGCCAGACGAGAGATCGCACCGACCTCCGCAAAGCTCTTGCTGGGAGAACTGACGGCAGGACCATTAGCGACGGGCGTGTGGTCGGGGAACCCGTGATCCAACTCGGCCAAGGTGGTGCTGGGCTGCTTGTTGCGCCGAGTGAAAATGCCCATGGGTTGTTGCAAATGTCACTATCAGTTAGAGGACCGTGGTTGCTCGGTGGGACAAATTGATAAAGCCCAGGCAGATAGCACAAGGGGAGAATGTGGCACGCGGGTCTGGACGGATGTGGGAGTGCCGTCACAAAGATTCAGGGTTCTGAGAGTTCGCGGGTGTGGTTAACGGTGAGGTCCCTTTTTGTTCAGCTTGAGTTGATCCTGCTGTCGTTTGCAAAGGGGGTGGCCCGCCGCGAGGTCACGTGGTTTAGGGCCGGTTGGGGTTAGGTCTGAGCTAGTGGCTTGGAGTCTATGTCGACGTAGTTTAGTGTGTAGACGAGTCTGTGGGGGAGGGGACTTGTCCAGAGGAGTGGCCCTTTACGTTGGTTCGTATTTTCTTCTCTTAAGTCCACCTCCCAACACAACTGGTGTCCTTATTAGTCACGGAATCTTGAAACTTCAATTAGGCGTATGATCCAGCAGCACGGGTCCAAACCCCCTGTTGCACCGTTCATTCTTTTCCAAGCATACAAAACTGCAGTCTACAATTTGCCGCACCTTTCTAAAACATTTCCTAATACCGACATCTATCATCCCCTGGCTCAATTCCCCTCCACCACGTCCAGCGACACCGCAAAGGCACGGGGAAACTCCAGCTGAAATTTCAAAACAGGCTCATCACCGCAGAATACCTCCCCCCTGACGCCGTGCTACGTTGCGCTGTTGTTCGCCCAAGCTTAAACTCACCCAGCTGCCTGTCTTACACCTTTTTTCTGTTTTCGTTTCTCAGGTCCCAACCTTACTTCGCTTATGTTTTCTGATGTATATACCAGCGCCGCGGGTGCCTCAGACTTCCTATATAACCTCCAGCCATGGATCTCCCATGCACTGCCAATCGTTTTCTCCTGGTGCCGTTTCTACCGGATCCGACCCTTTGCCTTGCCACTTTCACAATACCGAGCTGCTGTGGTTCCGCACCCGCGCCGTGACTCGCATCTCCACTTTCACTCGCTGATCAGGCATTCCCACCACTTGGTACCGTCTCGTCACATTCTGGCCGTCAAAGCTTCGTTGTAACTCTTCCTCGACTTCCGTAACCGTAGCTTGGCTGTCCACATATACTTCTACTCGCCTTATATCGTCTAAGCTGCTGTCTGCTGCCTCTAACTGTTGCTTGGTATTAATCAAAGCTTGCTCAACTTGCCCTGCAACAGTCTCTGCCAACTCTCCGTCTAATCCATTCACTCCAACAATCCCCAGGCTAACTATCTGAGTCTCCCTGAAATCTTCAGCTAAAACAAACGGTTCCATCGTCACAAATCTTTGGTCTCACTTGAAATTTCTCACTCTTCATTATAGTCACCGGAAAATTTGACACGGGTTACCCGGCCTGTGCTCCCCGGGCCCCGAAAAAAAGAAACTCCAGTTTTTCCTCCTACAGTGTGCAGCCAAGGCTTAATACTGAACACCTCAGCTGAGTTGGTCGTGATCCTCAAGCCTCAGTTTCCGCCGTTGATTTTCTAACTACGTTTTTCTTGGCAACTGGTTGCCTGGATCTGTGGTTTTCTGTAACTGTCGGTGGTGTAGAGGTTTGGATCCGCTAACGTGATTCTGTATTTCATCCACTGTAGTGTCCCCACATCTAACTGTAGGCTCCACATGAATCCCGACTGCACATTGAGTGTTCTGTCAGACACCCATTCTAAGCCACGCAAATGAGATCTGACTGTGCGGTTAGTAAACTGGGTGGTTAGTAATTATTATCTAATTACACATACTGGATACGCTCGATTTACACTCAGGTCTACTTACGGCCGCTGATCATCATTCTCGTTTGCACTGATTCTCGTCTGCATCGATCTCGTCTGCATTCAATTGTCGCTGTTCTCGTCAGTCGATCTTTATTCTCGTCTCTGTGCACTCCATTGCAACTGTTCTCGTCTACATCCGGACCAATTCGTTTGCAATCAGTCGTATCTGTATACTATCGATTTCTTCTCGTCTGCATCCAGTCTCTCATTTCGTCTGCCTTCTGTCTCTCCTTTCGTGTGCCTTCTGTCTCTATTCTCGTCACTCTCCCTTTTCTACTCTAAACCTCTCTCAATTTTTCTCCCGCATTCCATTGGTGTCTCCCAAGTAGTCCTCCCATGACCACACTACATCCAATCAATCGTCAATCTCCCTGTGTATATTCAATCAATCCTTAACTCTCTATGCTTAATTTGTGCAATCTTCTCTCATGTGCTACTTCATCTAAAAACATCTCGCTATCCAATCTAATGCCCTAGAAAAGCCCCTCAATCTCACCAGTCTCTTCATTCACCTCCACATTCATAAACCCTGAATGCGTTGGCAACCCTGGAATCGTCATAATCTTACCGGCCAACGCGTACAAGTACCCTGCTCCGTTACTGATCTTGATTTCTCTGATAGGAATCTTGAACCCGGTAGGAACTCCCTTCAACGAAGCGTCGTGCGACAACGAGTACTGGGTCTTGGCAATGCAGATAGGGAACTTGTTCAAGTTGTGGTTCTCAAAGTTCTTGATTTGTTGCTGGGCAAGCTCAGAAAGCTCAATTCCGTCTGCACCATACATGTTCTTGGCAATAGCCTCAAGTTTCTCAGCAATCAAAGGATTCTCAGGGTCATACAAGAAATTGATTTCTGGCTTGGTTTCAGTCTTTGCTTCTTCCTCTGCAATTCTCACCACAGATTCTGCTAATTTCACAGCTCCCTTACCTCCTTGTTCCCAGTGGTTAGACTCCACTGCGTCGCTGGCACCTGCTGCAAGAGCTTTCTCTCTGATCACTGCGATTTCTTCAGCAGTATCAGTACTAAACTGATTGATGGCAACAATCACTGGACTTCCAAACGATTTGGCGTTGGCGATCTGCTTGGCCAAGTTCTCGCATCCCTTGGCAACCAAGTCCAAGTTTTCAGTAACGTATTCCTTTGGCAAGCTCTGACCTGGCTTGACATCTGGTCCTCCTCCATGGAGTTTCAAGGCACGAGTAGTAGCAACAATCACAACCACGTCTGGTCTAAGTCCTGAGGCTCTGCACTTGATATTGAAGAATCTCTCACCTCCCATGGTGAAATCGAAACCAGCTTCAGTGACAACGTAACCCTTCTCTGGGATATACTCGGACTCGTTGACTTTACGGTTGAAATGGCTGGTCAACAAGTTGAGCTCGTTCTTCACCACCTCTGGATATTTAGGAGTTCCCAACAATTTCAAGGCAATCTTGTCGGCAATAACCGATGAGGCTCCAATGGAAATGTTGGCAAACGGTCCGGCATGCACCATCACCGGCTGTCCTTCCAAAGTTTGCATCAATGTAGGTTTTATAGTATCCTTCAAAAGAGCAGTGATGGCTCCTCCACAGCCAACGTCCTCACAAGTCACTGGGTCTCCGTTTCTGTCCAAGGCCACTATTATCTTTCCGACTCTCTTTCTGAGATCAGACAAGTCGCTGGAGAGTGCCAAGATTGCCATGAGCTCTGAGGCAACAGTGATGTCAAATCCAGTCTTCCGCGTGAGTCCCTTCTCGGTAGGGGCTTCTCCAATAGTGATTTCTCTGAGTAAACGGTCGTTGACATCAACAACTCTCTTGATAGACACCTTTTCTGGGTCGATATTCAAAAGTGCAAATCTGGTGATCTCGTCGTCAGTCAACTCGTCAGGGTTGGTCTTTGAGATTCCCAATTTCTCCAACCGCTTGAGCATTGAAGCTGTGAACTGTCTCTTGCCTCCTTTAACTGGCACAAGACGCTTGTAGAAAGTCTTGACGTTCTTCTGGGTGGTCTCGTGGAAAATACGTGCGTCAATGGCAGCAGCAAGCAAGTTGTTGGCAGCTCCAATGGTGTGGATGTCACCAGTCAAATGCATGTTGAACTCATCCATAGGGATCACCTGAGAGTATCCTCCACCGGCAGCACCTCCTTTCACTCCAAAGGTTGGACCCATGGACGGCTGTCTGACGTTGGCAATGGCTGGACGGTTCAAATGAGCTCCAAGAGCCTGCACCAATCCAATGGTGGTGGTCGATTTACCTTCTCCCAACGGGGTAGGAGTGATACCAGCAACAAGAACATAAGTTCCGTTGTTACGCTCGTTCTTCAACCGGTTGTAAGTGTCAAGTGAGACTTTACCCTTGTAGTGTCCGTACAGTTCGAACTCTGCGTCTCTGACTCCCAAACTATGAGCCACATGTTTGATAGGACGTGGAACTTGGAGTCTCGAGATCTCGATATCGCTTGGAACTGGTTGGAGCAAGTCGAGCTTGAGTTTGTCGACGGTGACTGGTTTGAATTTCACAAGTTCTTGTTCCTTGGCACTCTTCAACACATTGTGGATCAACATGGCAACAGTCATGGGACCAACTCCACCTGGCACTGGAGTTAACACCCCGGCAACTTTCTTGGCAGACTCAAAGTCAACGTCACCAACCAATTTTTGACCAGATTTCTTAGTGGAGTCTGGAATATAGTTGATTCCAACGTCAATGACAACAGCCCCTGGTTTCAACCAATCGCCCTTGACAAAGTTAGGTTTGCCAATGGCAGCAATGACAATGTCTGCTTCTCTGATTACGTTAGGCAAGTCGGCAGTTCTAGAGTGACAGATAGTCACTGTGGTGTTCAAGTTTCTAAGCAATGCAGCCACTGGAGTACCAACAATGTCAGAACGTCCAAGAACAACAGCTCTTTTACCTGAAAACTCAATGTCTGCAGCTTTCAACAACTCAATCACTCCGTTTGGTGTGCATGGAATGAAACTTGGAGATCCTCCTTTCTTGGTAAGTTCTCCAACGTTCTGACGTCCAAAACCATCGACGTCTTTCTCATTGACAACAGCATTGGTGATCTTGGTCTCATCCAAATGTTTTGGCAATGGCAACTGAACAAGGATCCCGTGGACATTGATGTCGTTGTTGAGTTTCTGGATTTGGAACAACAATTCCGACTCGGTGACATCCTCAGGAATCTGGATAAGCTCGGACTGGATCTTGGACTCGTTGGCAGCCTTCAACTTCATACGCACATACGTCGACGAGTCAGGTCTGGCGCCAACCTGGACAATTGAAAGGTTTGGCTGGAACTTGGAGTTCACCTGTTGGATTCTGGTGACTTCTTCTGCGGCCAGAATCCGGATTTTCTTAGCAAGCTCTTTCCCCGACAAGATCTGGGCATTTAGTGCCACAGCCGCAGTGGAAAACCGGGACTTCATTGCCCATTGGGCCAAGTAACGCTGCCTTGTAACAGTGTGTTTCTGGAATCTCAACATGTTCGATGTATAGACCTTGGGTCCTAATCACTGGTGCTCGAGATGAGATAGAAGATGAGTAATTTTCACGCTAGTCAAAAAAAATTTCGGAGCTGCAAGTACACTAATAAGGTTGGCGGCGCTGGACAATTTTTCCAGTGGACGATTTACTGGGGTTGGCCATAAACGAGCCTGCATATTTTTGCAACCTCTGTTGCGTTTTTCGCTAGTTTCATTCTATACTCTTGGCCTGTTTTATTTTATTGTTTGCGTATTTTACACCTTGTGCTTGGGGATTGGTTACTTTGTTGTTGGGTTTTTCTCTTTCTAGTGGTGTTATCTTGTTCTCATTTCTTTTTTCTTGGCTATTCGTATTCATTCTTGTGTTGTTTGTGTGTTCTCACTTACTTGTGGTTGTTTCTGTCGAATTATTTTGTTACATTTTTTTGTGTCCATCAGAGAATTATTTTTTGTATCATATCGGATTTCCTGTGGCTAGAACGCCAAGATTTAAAGGATGCGCTTTGTAAATGATTTGACAAAGTGACGTATAATTGAGTGAGCGTTTGGAAGTGTACAGAATCAGAGGAGGAACCGGATAAAAATACACTCGATGCTGAACTATGGATTTGAGGCTGAACGATCTCTGTTAACTGTAATCCACTGTCTGTGAATGTTAAAACCTATTGTTTGTGGATGCAATAGGAGTGGCCGGTAGTTCGTTGGAGTGCTAGAGTACGGGCGGGACAAACTTATTCTAGGCGGGTACGTAGAACAAGTGTAGGCGGCTCTAGGCGGCTCGGTCGAACCGAATCAAGTTCTAAATTTTGTCACTCAATTTTGACACTCTAGGAAAGCGAGCTTCCACTCAATCTTGTCAAAGTCAACGAAAACACACACCTAGGCGGGTCCCCTCCCCGAAACCCTACCATTTTCTTTTTTCTACCCGGCATACCCGCCCAAACCCCTCCTACTTCCGCCTAAACCTTGGGAACTCTCCCCGGTTACCCTCCTCTCTCTTGTTACCACTCCCACACATTAAAAACGTCTCCACATTAACTTCCCCGATAACAATCTTAATTCAAAAGTCGTACTCAACCCATACAAACACACCATGAGCACTTCCAAATTTACTGTGTTAGTGCTTGCCGCCGGGCTTATCGTTACGGGGTGCTTGAACTCGATTTTCACAAAGTACCAAGACAATCAATGTGTGGCCCACTGTGATGATCCTCAAAAGAGGCGCCACTTCGAACAGCCAGTGATGCAGACGTTACAGATGTTTATCGGAGAGACCTTTTGCAACTTTTACTTGCTCTATCAATTTCTCAACTATACCTGGAAAGCCAGAAAAGCTGGTGGCAACGAGGAGTCTCTGGAATCGTTACTTGGTGACCAGCACCAGAACTATGGGACATCGTCCGAGACAGCTGAGACATCTGATAAGGAACCGATCTCATGGTCGAACTCGTTGATGTTCTCGCTTCCTGCAATTTGCGACATTTGTGGAACTACTTTGATGAATTTGGGGTTGATCTACACTTCTGTGTCGATTTATCAGATGATGCGTGGAGCTTTGATCTTGTTTGTAGCGATTTTCTCAATCATGTTCTTGAAGCGCACCATCTCCCGTATCGAATGGACGAGTTTGTTTGTGGTGGTGCTCGGAATCACCATTGTTGGTTACAGTGGTAGTACTGCTAAAGTGTCTGATCCTGCTGACACTACTCAAGTTCAAGCTAATGCTAAAGCAGTTGTTGGAATCGTATTGATCACTTTGGCTCAAGTGTTCACTGCCACCCAGTTTGTGGTTGAAGAGCATATCATGAACAAAGTGTTTATTCCAGACCCAAGTCGTATTGTTGGATTGGAAGGTGCTTTTGGAATGGGGATCACTTTCCTTGGCATGATCTTGCTTCATATCTTGTCTGTATGGATTGGAGGTAACCATCACAAGAGTAACACCTACAATATGGTTTATGCGTTTGAAGAGTTTGTGGGAAACAAAGCTGTGTTGATAAGTGGAATCGGTACCATGTTTTCTATTGCAGGATTCAACATGTTTGGAGTCACTGTCACCAAGAAGCTTAGTGCCACTTCTCGTTCCACCATTGACACTTGCCGTACCTTACTTGTCTGGTTAGTGTCTATGAGTCTTGGCTGGGAATCGTTCCATGCATTGCAATTGCTTGGATTCTTGCTTCTTGTTGCAGGTACTCTCATTTTCAACAAGATTGTTGTTATTGAAGACAAGTACTTGCCAGAGTTCTTGATTGAAACCGAACATAAGCCAGCACTCATTGACGAAGTTGTCAATGAACAAATCGAAAGACAGTAAGTGGTACATTGACGTTTCATTGTATCATCGAAAACAAAATAAAAAAGAAAGACTACCTATCATCAACTAAATCATCTAATAAAAAACATAATAGCATACTACCTTTGGTGTTGAATCAGCTTTTCGTAGTGACCTAGGGATATTATTTCTTCTCTTCCTTCGCCTGCCACTGCTTTGTATTTAAAGAAACTGAGCTTTCTTCTGTGAATCTCTCTATGTTCCTTTACCATACTTCACCATCGGCTTATCTTCATAACATAGTTCTAAGTGCCAAGAATGATTCGCCAAAAACCAACCTAATTATACCCAAAGTTCAATATAGTACGTGATCTTCCAAAATCCATAGTCATATCTCTTTCTTACCCACCCTACAACTCTTAGCATCGCATTTATTTATGAATATATGAAATGACCCTAGTTCTTGAGCAAACCCTTGGAGACAAACTCATTGTACAAAGATTTTCCCAATCTGGCTGGAGATGGCTCAACAATGACACCAGCAGAACTCAAGGCAGCGATCTTGGACTTGGCGTCACCCTTACCACCAGCAATGATGGCTCCGGCGTGTCCCATTCTTCTTCCTGGAGGAGCAGTGACACCAGCAATGAACGAGACAACCGGCTTTGGAACGTCTCTGGTCAAGTTGTGTTGCTTCAAGAACTCAGCAGCATCCTCTTCTTGAGAACCACCAATCTCACCAATCAAGATGATTCCCTCGGTCTCTGGGTCGTTCAAGTACAAGGTCAAGGCGTCGATGAAGTTGGTACCTGGGAATGGGTCACCACCCATACCGATGACCAAGGATTGACCCAAACCGACCTTGGTGGTCTGGTCAACGGCCTCGTAGGTCAAGGTTCCGGATCTCGAAATGATTCCAATCTTACCCTTCTTGTGGATAGACGAAGGCATGATTCCGATCTTGCACTGCTCTGGGGCAATCAAACCTGGACAGTTAGGACCCACCAATCTGGTCTTGGACTGGCTCTTCAAGATATCGGCGACTCTGAGCATGTCGTGCTGGGGAATACCCTCGGTGATACACACAACCAATGGGATCTCGGCAGCGACTGCCTCCTCAATGGCTGCAGCAGCAATGGTTGGAGGAACAAAGATCCCGGAAGCAGTGGCTCCGGTCTCCTTGATGGCCTCCTCAACAGAGGCAAACACCGGCTTGCCCAAGTGGGTGGAGCCGGCCTTCTTAGGGTTGGTTCCTCCTACAATCTTGGTGCCATAGGCAAGAGCTTGCTCGGCATGGAAGGTTCCTTGTTTCCCAGTGAAACCCTGGAAGATAACTTTGGTGTCGCCGTTGACCTTGAGGTTAGGAATGGTGTCGGCGTAACTTCTTACGACTGATGCGCTGGAAAAGCTTCTGATACCTCTAAGAGATCTGCTGAACATCGTGACTATTGGCCTATATTTTGAAGAGGTAAAGAAACTTGAATAAATCACTGCTCCTAAAAGGACACTGGCCGTCCCCAGACCACGTGACAGCCGGGTCCATCACCAGACCTCGACATCGGGTGTGTCCGAAAAAGCAGCCTGAGCCGGGGTGCGCCAAACTGACAAGTGGCGTGACATCCGCGTGATACGCGCGCACGTGAGACATCCGCACCCGGGGTGCGCGCTGTCTTATATCCATCCGTACATCACACATCCTAGCACCCACCCGTACATCCTAACATCCTAACACCCACTTGCTATTTGCTGTCTCACACCATCCGTACATTATACATCCTAACACCACACTTTCCCTTGCTGCTGCCAAAATACACCCCACGGCGCGATGGAAGTGGCGGGACTTTTTGACTGAAGCACGTGATTTATAGGGAATCCCGTATGAAGAAAATTTTCTAGCGACAAATCTGGTTTGCTCTATATGTAGGACTCTGATGATAGCGAGTCGGAATCTAGCCTCAATGAGGCGAATTGTGGGACTAACTGTCCGGAATCCCCAACGGCTGTTTCTTCGGCCGTCCAATATAATTGGTGCCAGTTTACTTAGGCGGACCTTGGCGACCGATCGCAAGCCTTATCATCCAATCACCAGAAAGCAGTTTGTGGCCCTGTCAACTTCGATGTGGGAGACGGTTCGCTTGAACGTGAAATGGCTTCTTATAAGGCAGAACCGCCCGTTCAACACCGACGACTTGTCTGCATTTGTTCTGTGGTTTGTGTGGTCCAATATTCTATGGTTCATCTTGGGTACCACTACCTTTGTGTCACTTGTGGTGTACACGGTCAAATCATTGAATCTTGACGACAATGACTCGTTTTTGAACAATATGCTCTTGAAAGCTTTATTTAAATATGACTCTGACAAGATCCTGATCAAGTTCAACGGCACAAAAGATGGTGAGGACAATGTGCTGCCTGATTTCCGTAAAGGCGTGATCAGTTTCCGGAATCTTGAGATCAAGAACATCAACGAGGCTCTGCCATTGAAATTTGATCTCAGCGTGGAAAAATTTGATCTCACTTTGAATTTCAGCAAGTGGTATCATGGAAAAGGACTTATAAATGATGCTGACGTCGTAGGGGTGCGAGGAACCATTAAAGGTGGACTGGAGACTCATCCAACCGACTGCCTCAACAAACTCGTATCCACGGTGCTTGACAACAAAGATTATGAGTTTGGTAACATCAAATTGCAAGATGTGAACCTTGAGTATACTTATAAGAACCAGCCAATCAAGTTCTCTGTGTTCAACCTTGAGCTTCCTAAATTACGATTGAAATGGTGTCTAGTTGATTTGCTTAAGCCAAAAATCTGTTCGGGAGAAATCAATAACTCTTTGTTCACCATCCATCAGAAACAGCTTAAAGCGGAAGACACGGAAAGTGACAGTCAGCCAGACACCACTAGAATCCAAGTGCATCTGATAGATCTCAAGCAGGATCCAATAGCTGCAGACAAGTTCAACTGGCTCACCGATGGAAAAGTCAATATTATTTGTGACGTTGATGTTCCAAATGAAGAGAACTTTAATGTGGGCGAGTTGATTGAAGAGATCAAGCAAAAGGTTGACATGTTAGGCATTGGTGCACATGTGACAGGTTCAAGCACTTATGACTATGATATGTTTGACTATAACAATTTGTTTGGAGACAAATTGAGTGTCGATTCTCATGATTTCACCCATGTTGAGTCGATGGCTCAAGGGACAACCGTGGCACCTACTGTTGAATCAGTAGTTCAAGCTGATTCAGTGGTTACCCCAATGCAAAACACATTCTTCAAAAACACTTTAAGATTCAAGTCGAATGCTGCCAACAAAAACAAGTATCTTGTATTCAACATGAAGATCCAGTTTGTCAATAGTGTGGCCAAGCTCCCACAGGAGTCTCCGAAATCAAGCTTTGGAAAGCCATACATTTCCAAAGACGAGTTGCGGCCGATTATTGCCTTGGTGAACCACACTCCAAGTAGCTCGGGCTCATTATTTGCAAGCTATGGCGATTCGATCATGGCAGATAAAACACATTCTTCAGCCAGCAGTGCTGGAATCAGTGACAAACAGTTCACACTATCCAGCTCAACCATATACAAATTGGACCGGTTGTACGGTAAAGTTTCGATCAACGAAACTCTGCTTGTGGACTTGATAGTCATCGATTTGTACGAGGACCTCTTGAAAAACTTGAACCATGAGCTCAACTCGCATCTAAGCGAGAGCTATGGCAACTATTATAACTTCAATGTGAACCATTTGGCAAACGCATTGAACGTGAGTGCCGACACCGACCACCGGCTCCTCGGAATCGTCAACACTCAAAGCAATTTCAAAATCGGATTGCTCATCTTGCTAGGATTGGGAGTTTTGTTTTAGCTTGTATATATTTCTAAATTTTAACGACATTGATGATGCTTACCCAACAAAAGTACCCCAGACGTAAACAGTCAGGTGAAAGTCATGCGGCAACGGTCGGTCAGGTGCCCCCGTCCCCGTGCCAGTCGCGTGACCGAAGATGGCAGTGCTGCTGTTGTTGCCATTACGGCTCCACGTTCCAGCTAAGGCAACTATTGCGATTCATCCTGGTATGAGGCTTGGTATACCTAAACCATGAAAACAGTTTTTCATAAGCCGTCCTGGCTTGGAAGTGCGTCAGGCTGCGGCCAATCACGCCGAAAAAAGAAATGTATCAAACAGGATGAGATTGGCACTCGTAAGGGATTCAGGAATATGATATACACAGATGGAGTCAAATAAGCCCTGGCTGTTGTTTGATGGGCTGGGATTTGCAGTTTGGAAAAATCGGGGTAGAAAATATCTGTGGCCGGGATTGGAATGGGAGATTCCTTCAAAACTGTAATCGTGAGCTTAAGCCTTCCTAGGTATGTTGAATCGGAAGGCTTTGAAAGTTTTTCTACCTGGGTCTGGATTCTTGCACCCCCGAATCTAGTATGGAAATCGGCTGGTGCTAGAAACTCAATGTGTGGCCCTCTAGTCCTACTACCAAAGCCCTCTAACGTTTTAGTCTGGGAGGTCCTTGTTACACGTTTGAGCTACCGTGGGTCCTCTCCTCTGCCCAATCCCGGGTAACGCTTGGCTTGGTATTATTCCCGTCTGGACGGGTATGTGCTACAAGGGGAACCATGGGGGACCCCGACATTTCTCCCGAAAAATCATATCTCACCGCGTCCCCTATGCGAGCTCACGCACCCGCACCTAAGTGCGTCGGCGCCTGCAGTAAGCGACAAGTGTTCCCAGGCTATAAAAGTAAACAGTGCGCCTTTTTACTAGATGTTTCCGATTTGTCTTGCCCCTTTTTAAGCCTACCAACTAGTTTACACTCATTCGAGATAGGAGACTAACCGTTTCATTCCTTTATTAAAACGCTCCCAGACACTTTTCTTTCATTTGGCGACAAACCATGAAGTTTTCTGTTTCCTTTGTATTGGCGGCCGCCGCCTACTTGGAGACTGCCTCGGCACTCTTGGGCAGCTCTGACTACATCAGATACTCTGGCATTGGGTACTCTGGTACCTACAAGGACATCACTGCCATGGACGAGTCCAGCGGTTCTTGTTCCTCCAGCTCCAAGTCGTTCTCTGGTAACCTTTCTCCATTCGACGAGGACTTGTCTGTCCACATCAGAGGTCCAATCAACTTGAAGAAATTCGCAGTCTACACCATTTCTTCTTCCTCTTCCAAGAAGAAGAGAGATGCTGATGCCGAGTGCGAGGAGCAGGTCAACTTGAAGAGACACGTCCACCACCAACACAAGAGAGACGTGACTTACGTTGCTACCACCGACGTCACCGTTACCGTCACTGAGGACGACGGTGCTACTTCTGAGTCTGTCACCTCCGCAGCTGTCGCCTCGGTTTCCACCCAAGAAAAGGTCCTTGACCAATACCACAGCACTGACTCTTCCGACAGTGTCACCTCCACTCAGGCTTCTGCCACCAGCAGTGCTACCGTTGCTGCCGGTGACTGGTCCAGAGACTCGTACTACGACGCGTCCGCTGGTACTGCCAGCAACGTGGTCTTCATGAACCACTTGGGTGACAGCTCCTACTCTGGTGTCTGGTCTTCCGCTTTCGGAAACTCTCTTTCTTACTGTGACTCCACCGGTACCGGTAAGTCCAAGAGCTCCACTGTGTTGAGTGACACCACCCTTGAGTCCGACGACGAGGTTGTCTTGTTCACCAGCGAGGACTGTGACGACGACTGTGGATTCTACAGAGAAGGTATCCCAGCCAAGAAGGGATGGGCCGGTACCACCAAAATCTTTGTCTTTAACGTCAAGATGCCTTCTAGCACTTCTGGAAGCTCCAACAACAACAACATGCCAGCCATCTGGTTGTTGAACGGAAGAATCCCAAGAACCTTGCAATACGGAAGTGAGGACTGTTCTTGTTGGGCCACCGGTTGTGGTGAGTTCGACTTGTGGGAAGTCATCACCGCTGGTTCTACTCAGATGGTCAACCAAATCCACGATGGTCAAGGTGACGACGGTACCAGATACGGAGGAGGAGGATCCGACTACTACTTTGACAGACCAACTGACGACTACGTCACCTTGGCTGCCATCTTCACTGGTTCTGACATTTACCTTAAGACCCTTGATGACTTTGACTTCGACTCTTCCATTTCTTCATCCACTGTTAAGGGATGGATTTCTGGTACTGACTACAAGTCCAACAACTTGGTCTCTTCTTAGACTTGATTAGATGTTATATATTGTTATATATTAGTTAAATTTGCTTTTTGTTTGGATCGTGTGTAGGTAGAACGGAAGAGTGACGGTGTGAAATTTCATCAAGTAGTACTTGATTCTTAATGTTGAAAATTATGGCCAGTATAATTGCTCGTGAATACTACCAGTATAATTCTTGAATACTACCGGCACTATTGATTTCCACTCAGTACTAAAGACGTTACCAGTAGTTTACAATTTTGCATTACAGATGTCGCATAACCACTTGGTACTCCCATGTCTGAGTTGATACCTCCAACAAAGTGATACTACACTACAATAAAAAATGGTAACATGGACTACACTAACTCGCCAATAATTGAAGGGTTTAATTTACTCAAACGCTAATCATTGGTTTTCCCTGAATAGCTTGATTAAAAGTAATTATTCTGTGCGTAATTCTATGTCTCAATATTTTCAGCAATTTTCAGTTTTTTTTTCTTTTTTTTTCTTTTACATCCAACGTTTTTTCCATTTTCGCACTGCGTATTTTTTAGAGTGTCTCTCCCTTGTTTGTGAGAGGTAAGTCATTGAAACGCCGCCCATACACACACGTAACACTCAATGAAACGTGCTGCCGCTTGGCGGTTTGTTTGGGCGGCTCTGCGTTCCTCTGGGCGGCTCCCACTTTCTTCTTGGCGGCTCTTAGTATTCCTCTGGGCGGCTTCCACTTTCTTTTTGGCGGGTTATGGTTCAATCCTAACAAGATCCTAACATTTGATGTGACGCGCCCAAAATCCAATGGCATCCCGGCGGCAACCCGTTGGAAACTTGTATGAGCCGCCTAAATATGGGCGGGGTTCCTTGAGTGATCGGCGTATCTTATCTTTGTCACCGGCTGCCCGACCAATACAAGATATCATAGTTTATACTAAACTGTCTCAGAAATTGTAGCAATGTATATGAACAACTGAGTACCATTTTGTTGCCAAGGTTGCTAGATGTTTATTCTCAAGAAGTATAGAGATCTAGATTGCTTTTTGAATTTATTATGGCATGAAACATGGGTACTCGTTGATTATTTCTACATCCTCTTCCTCTGAGTGTCCTCTCTTTGAGTCTCTAGTCTCTCTTCACATGCCAATTCCAACCTGGACAAAAACCTGCAGTCAAAAATTGTTAGGCTGAATTTTTGCATAGAAGATCCAGTGGAGTGACGGGACTATTGATGATACGAACAGTGTAAGGCTGCAATAATGGAAAAGAATATAAATAAAATGTAGACTAGTACTTGTATCTGTCGCTAGTATTCTCACAATAACCCCCGATTAATTTACAATAACTCTTGCAGCACGTTACAACCCACTACAAACAGTATGACTCTCCATGTAATTGTTAGATACTGAGGCTGCAGATTTGCTTATGTACGATTCACCTTAATTCAATCGCAATCCTATCTCAACCCTGTCTCACCCAGAACAACAAATACCACCAGCCCAGAAACCGATAGACGAATTTTAATAAAAACATCAAATAAAGCGGGATTTTTTTCTGTTTACCCCTCAGAATATTAACCACAGCCCTCGTGCACACGAGTGACAACTGGTTTTTGCCCAGCTTTGGCTAAGCGATATCAAAATAGGATATCTCCGCTGCATGAAAAAGAAAATTTATTCTGGGCCATCCTATTTAAACTGGCTGCATCGCACGTTTTTTTGAGTTCTTGAGTTCGAGTAACAACCTGCTGAAACCACCGCCACCGAGAATGCCTTAATTTCGCAATGAGCGCCGACAATCATAATTCCTTTGGTGCCGCCGACGCACTCTCTCCTCAAACCAACATCACTCGTCGTCTCACCCGAACCAACTCGATTCCCAACTCGATTCCTTCTGAATCGGACGATGACGACAACCACTCGGTGAGCTCCAACGAGACCGAGGAGGATGTCTGCTTCCCGATGGACAGACAGCACACCAACAATGCTGCTGGTATTGACTTTGACGAGCTTCAACAGTACATCGACGACCAGCGCATTGAGAATGAGAAGTTGTTGCTTGCCAACACCGAGGGGGCCCCAGCTTTGACTTTCTCTCAGAACTACACCGAAAAGCGGAAGAAGAAACTTTCCAAGACCGCATTGAAGTATATGCCTAAATGGCTCAGACACCACGAGAGTCGTAGAAACAGCATTCCACTTCAGGAGCTTGAGGAGGCTTCTGATGACAGTTCCCAGGGCAAGACCAGTGAACCAGTGGTAGCTTTCTCTGGTGAGACCAGGGTTGAACAACCAGACCCGGTCAATATCCCTACGAGATTTGAATTGTTCACCTCGCAAAACGAGGAGACTATTCATGCTCATGATTTGACTTCATTGATTCAACCTGGTCGTTCAGTTAAAGACCTTCTTAGTTCTGAGGACCCTAACTTCTGTTGGTGGTTGAACTGCTGTTGTCCTACCGACAGCGAGATCAAGATCCTTGCTAAGAGTTTTGGAATCCATCCTTTGACCACCGAGGATATTAGAATGTCTGAGAACCGTGAAAAGGTCGAGTTCTTTAAAGACTATTACTTTGTGGTGTTCCACTCGTTTGACAGCGACAGCGAGTCGGAGGAGTTCTTGGAACCTATTTACTTTTACATTGTGGTGTTCAAGTCGGGGATCTTGACTTTCCATTTCTCACCAGTAGCACATAGCATCAACGTCAGAAGACGTATTCGTCAGTTGCGTGATTATGTGCGACTCACCAGCGACTGGATGTGCTATGCCTTGATCGATGATATCACTGATTCGTTCTTGCCAGTCATTAAAGCCGTTGGATTTGAAGCAGAAGCTATTGAAGCATCGGTGTTTGCTATTCATGACAACGATTTCCGGACCATGCTTCAACGGATTGGTGAGTCTCGTAATAAGGTGATGTCCTTGCAACGGTTCTTGGGAGGCAAAGCAGATGTCATTCGTATGTTGTCCAAGCGTTGCTACGATACTCCTGCTCTCCATGAAAGTTCCACCTCTCTGAACTTGGTGGGCTTGAACCCTATGCCATCTATGGCTACAGGAGGTCCAAACAGCAGTGCCAGATTTCGTGAGGAACCAGCTCAGCATGATGCAGTTCCTCGTGGAGAAATCGGATTGTATTTGGGTGATATTCAGGACCATATCATCACTATGTTCCAGAACCTCAACAGTTACGAGAAGATCCTTAGCAGATCCCACAGTAACTATTTGGCCCAGTTGCAAGTCGAGTCTTTCAACTCCAACAACCGGATCACCAGCATTTTCTCCAAACTTACTCTCATCGGTACGGTGTTCGTGCCTTTGAACATTGTCACTGGTTTGTTTGGTATGAACGTGTCCGTGCCAGGACAAAACAATCTGAGCTTGACTTGGTGGTTCTCCATATTGGGTTTCTTGATTTTCTTCATGAGCACAACAATTATTGTTGCTAACTGGTGGCTCAACCGGATCAATCGTATGAACGAGGCTGCTGATGCCACCGAAGACAGACAGAGCTTTATCTCGAGATTCATTAGAAGAAGCAGAAACAATTTCAGTTCTGCCAACAATAACAATGATCCTCATAATGCTCGGTCAGTTCTCAGTTACCATCAGTACTGAGAGGCAGCTTGTGCAACGCCTGCATCTTACTTAAGACAACTTTCTACTCTTTCTTACACTACTATTTTTTTCTACCTGTTTATTTCTCTATGACTGAGTTTCTTTTTCCTCTGCCGCAATTAATAGATCCAAACTGTCTTGTTCCATATTGTAAGGTTTCATGTTTAGAAACTTGTGCTCTTCCTCCGATACTTCAGCAACAGAAGTGTCACCATAAGCCAAAGTGGCAATGTTCTCGCCTAGGAATCTAAGTGCATAGAATCGTTTCTCTGTTACAGAGATCTCTGTGTTGTAGAATATTTTCAAGCTGGCCATCATTGATTTTGCTACGATAGAAGGAGCAATGCCACCATGACCAGCACCCAAACCAGGAACAACAAGTGTCAGGATCTGGTCAGCGATCCGATTTTTCAGAGCTTTCTCTGCATTGAATAGTTCTGTTCGAGTGAATATTTCCCAGCAAAGATCAAACACGTACTTGTAGGCCTGTCTGGGAGTCAAATCTAGATGTTGTGGGGTTGCCATAGTTGGGATGCAGAGGATATACTTGCCATGCCACAATCTCCAAGCCGGAGTATCCGCAAACTCGACAATCGTCGAAATTTTAGATGGAATGTAACCGTTGTAAAATTTCAAGTACTGCTGTTTAATTATTTGTTCTGATTCAGTATAGTCTGTGTTGGAGAACAACCGTGCTAGAGCTAGGTCATAACCTCCGTTCATGTATCCTAAAGAGTTTGCGGGGGAGACAAAACATGAACAAGAACTGTGATGTTTCCCTGTCAAATCCACATCTAGTTTCAAATTCTCGTCTAGGTAATTTTTCTCTATAAAAATCTGAACTGCGAGTTTTGTTCTTGGGACAAAATTGAGCCATTCTTTATGAAGAGCAGCATTGCTCGTCAAAAACACAATTCTGTCCATCTCTGTTTGCTTTTCAGAAACAGCAAATCAACACTGATCACCACTATCAAGAATTACAAGGAAAATAACTATAACAGTATAAAATATAAATCTTTTTAATACAAAAATTGTAAATAAAAAAGAAAACCGAGCAGCTCAATCAGGACATTGATGACACCCCGTTTCTTGCTGGCCCGAACCGTTGACCATGGATCTGGTTTTCCTCGGCGTGCTATCTAAGACATACACCATGGCCGTGGGGTGGATGCATGCATGAGCTAGCTATATAAATAGAACTACGGCTTTTGCTTGGTAGATCCATCCCTGAAAGCATCCAGACGTTTTGAGGCTGAGATCATTCCTGATGAATTATTTACCTGGAATCGTAATATTTTGGTACTGACAGACCCAGAACCAGATAATATTGTTTGGAGTTGCACCTGTCTTAACTGTAGTCAATCTTGCATATTCTCGCTTAGCCGCAGTATTAGACGTTGAGGGAGTGACTTGGAGGACCGTCTAAATGGTTGCTATACTACTGATTGCTATACTATCGGTTGGGCATAGGTTAGGCATTGAGCAAGAGCAATATTGAATCAAGTACTGAGCCAACTGGTGACAAGCACTGCCACCAGCTATGTATAAATCCCACAGTGCAATCTACACACAAAACTCCAATAACCATCTAATTGTATCTATTAAACTCGGTATCACTGATTAGTCTCGACTTTCACCT
Organism: Saccharomycopsis guyanensis; assembly: GCA_030578595.1. Classification (NCBI taxonomy): domain Eukaryota; kingdom Fungi; phylum Ascomycota; class Saccharomycetes; order Ascoideales; family Saccharomycopsidaceae; genus Saccharomycopsis; species Saccharomycopsis guyanensis. The sequence goes on from JAJMSQ010000004.1 coordinate 842,531, forward strand.
CGTGATTCTGATCGTAAGCTGCCTCGTCGGCCTGTTGCTGCCGGCTCATGGATTCCTGCTGGTTGACAATCGACTCGGAAATCCCATTGGCGTAGTTGAAGTCGCGAGGGTCAAACGTAGGGTCGGTCTGGTGGAAGTCCACTACCTCGGTGTACATCATCACTCTCCAAGTGTCAACAGGCAAGTCGGCCTCGTTGAAACTCCAGTCGAACGTCTCTTCGGCAACCGGTTCGTCGTCTGGGTCGTGGAAATACTCGAGGTACGGATGCTCCAAGGCCTCGGCCGCAGAAATCCGAGCCTTCGGATCAAACACCAACATCCGCGACAACAAGTCCACTGCGTCCGGGTCGACGTCCTTGAACCGTTCGTTCAACGGCACAGGTTCACGTTTCGGCAACGACTGCACAAAGTTGAGGGTGTTCTGCGACCCGATCGTCGAGATCACGTCTTCTGGAGGGGTGCCCAAAAGCTCGGTGATTATAGAAAACTGATGCACATGATCGTTACCTGGGAAGAGCGGCTTCAATTCAATCATCTCGGCAAAGATACAGGCGGCGGACCAGATGTCGACCTTGGTGTCGTACTTCTGCCAGGTGAGCATGATCTCAGGGGCACGATAGAACCGGGTCGACACGTACCCTGTCATCTGCGGGTCCTGGATCCGTGCCAAACCAAAGTCGCATATCTTGAGATCGCAGCGCTCGTTGACCAATATATTGGACGGTTTCAAGTCCCGGTGGATGACCCCCGCCGAGTGGACGTACTTGAGGCCCCGCAAGATCTGGTAGAGGAAATATTTGATGAACTGCGGCTGTAGTGGCCGTGAGCGAACAAGTCGGTACAAATCCGTACCTTGGAGCTCGGTGACAAAGTAGATGTCTTCGTTGGGCGAGATGAAGATATCGTCCAAGGAAATCAAGTTCTCGTGGCGTAGCAGTTTCAAGAGCTTCAACTCGCGGTACGTCCGTTTGGCAAGCACGTCGGTGGTGAACGGTTTCATGATTTTTTTGATTGCCACCTTTTTCGAGGTGAGAAGGTCGTCAGCTGCACAGACAAGCCCAAACGCACCCATCCCCACCGGGTTCAAGTCGGCGTATCGCCTGGTGACCTCGAAGATCGTGTTGAAGATCTGGAACCGTACAAAATCGTCTGTTTGTTCCATGAGTCCTTAACAGTGCCAATCGACTGATTGCAGACACTGCCGAAAATTTGAAGCAATCCTTGTCCCGTGTGGTCACGTGGTTTAGAGGGTCAGAGAAGTACGAGGTTAGACGACACTAGCGTGCATTAGAATAGAAGAAAAGAGACGAGACGAATTGAAAAGTGGGTATGTAAGTCAGACTAGCTTTTTCACATTTAGAGAGCAAGAACTGCTCCGACGGCAGCCAAGAGAACTGGGGCTTGCATCATGGCTCCCATGTTTGGCATGCTGGAGAATGTAGCGTAGGTAGAACCTGGAGTAGAGTCCGAGCTGGAGTTAGTAGAGTTAGACGATCCAACGTTTTTTCCACTGTCAGTAGTAGAGGTAGCTTGGGTTCCAGTCCAAGTTCTAGAACCGTGACCACCGTGACCTCCAGTGTGAGATCCAGTCCAGGTGTGAGATCCAGTGTGGTCTCCAGTATGGTCACCAGTGTGGTCACCACGGTTACCGTGAGAACCAGTCCAAGTGTGAGATCCGGTGTGGTCACCGTGACCTCCAGTCCAGGTGTGGTCACCATGGCCCCCGTGGCCTCCGTGTGGGTGGGTACCAGTGACGTCGGCGGCGGTATCGTCGGCAGCAGCAAATCTGCAGAGAGCAGCAACAGCAAGAACAGTAGAGAAACGCATTTTTTGAAAATTGAGAACTGAAGATGAGATCGATAAGATTGTGAGTTGATGATCGAGACAATCCATTGTGCTGCGTTGTTGACGGCTTAATATATGGCAGCACCGTGGAGTCGCTGGGGGTCCATGTTAAGGGTCTGCGAGGCACGTCTCTGGCTAGCGCATGGTGCATAAGGCACCAAACAATCCAGGGATGCTGACTATGTGCACCATGCTGGAGAAAACGCCTTACCATCGGAGCAAGGTGGTCGCCGGCCTGGCCAAAGGGGCATTTTCGGAACTTGGCGTCGGAGCAGGCCTGCAAAAACCAGCGCAGCAATTGCCGGAGCCTCTGCTATGCAGGGTGTGGGTCCGTGCTGGCCTACGCTAAGCCTGACGGATCGTTCTGGCTACACTATTTACAGGCTGGTGCCATCCACAAAATTTATTTAGCAACTATAGCTTGCATAGGTGTAAATTAAAGGATACAGAGAGCGGCGGTGAGCGAGAGGGCTGCAACGAACCCATACACTGCGCTGGCTTTGACCACCATTGGTGCAGCACCTGCAGTACTGGAGGTGGACGAGGCCTCAGAAGAACTTGCGGAACTTGAAGCGTCGCTTGAGCTTGATCCAGCAGTGGTGCTGTTGGAAGTGCTGGCAGTAGAGTTGGCAGTGCTCGAATGAATATGGGTCGAGGTGAGGGTGGTGACAACTGTGCTGGTGACGTCTCCACTGACCGACACAGAAGTAATAGTACTGGTGACAGTGTGGGCGTACACTTTAGCCACTAGAGCTAAAACTGCTATGAAAAGAATGTTGAAGATTTGCATGGTGGGAGAACTGGAATTCAAGATCTGGTGCAAGGAATGTGAAAAACTCAACTTGTGAAGTCTCACCCCGGTAGAAATATCGTCGGCTTATATATTGTCCAGATTGTGACTCGAAAATCGGGTTCTCAATTGGTTCTAGAGCAAATATTTCCAGCCTAAGTGTGTCTTAATCCAGCACTAGCTCAGGCTTCTAGATTGGACCCCTACAAATGTCGATGGTCCTAATCATGGTTGCAGGGTTCTGTTGCAGGGTCCAATTGTACCACTCACCAACGTCCACCTTTTGTTTCGATTAGTTTACACCAATTTTTACACCTAAGAACTCTTTCACTGCTCGCCAATATTATCACCGTGAATTTTCACACGATTTCTCCACGAGCAGTTTTGCCCAGATCCCATCGTGTTATTTCTTGGCTGTCATGAATCCGCATGGTTATGCATTTAGCTGATTCTATAAAGCACTCACTTTCCAAGAACTATACATTGATCAAACTCATGGTAAGCTAACGAAAACCTCATTTAAAATATTCCTGGCCCATTAACACTTTGATTATCTTCGTCAATGTTTCAATAATCTTACAACCCACTCTATACGATTCGCCCCACCTGATTAACCCATCCTATGCAGAGGCTTTTACTATACAGCCAAGAACTTCCAACGTATCTCAGCACGCCATTTCTCAATTGATTCAATCGTCCCTGAAAAAACCTAAAATAGTAGTTGGCTAACCAAATAAGACAGAGTCTGGGTCTAACCTACTCAGGACTGACCGACTTAGTCATGAGACTTGAGACTTGAGACTCGAGTGCGACAGTGGACCTGCTGCACCGCCACACTGAAAAATTATGCACCGCCACAACTGTTTACCTAACACCCGCCACAGTTGACCCACGTGACTTCGCGGTTTTGTCTTTCGTTCATTGGAGGAATTGTCACCAGTATCCAACTCAGTGCCAACCATGTTTAGAGCTAGCAAATTGCAGGGGTCTTTAATTAGAAATGCTCGTGGATTCAACAGAGGGTTCACTAGCAATGCCTTTGTTTTCCAGGAGGTCATTGCAAAAGAAACCACTATCAAAGCTGTGAAGCCTGTCAAGAAGAACAGACCTATTAGAAAGTTTTTGATCAGATTGACACTTGCAACCACGCTATTCTATGGTGCTGGTGCGTATGCTTCCACCAAAAGTGACACTGTCAACGACTATTTCACCGAGATTATTCCGTTTGGAGCTGAAGTGACTCAATGGGTCGAGGACAGTCTGAGTATCTTTGACACCGACTCGTTTGCTAGCTTGAAAAAGAAGGTTCATGAATTGAAAGAGCGAACTATCCAGATCCCACAGCAAGGAGCTGTCAGTGCCAAGATTGCTGAGGCCGATGCAAAGCTGAGAAAAGAAGCTAAGCTAGCTGCTGCGGCTGCTGCTGCTGCGGCTGCTAAACCAAAGGAGAAACCAGCTCCAGTGAAGCATATCATTCCAGCAATCACCTACGAGAGTTCCAACAAAGAAATCGAGAAGGTGATCCAGACTCTCAATACTTTGATTGGAAAAGTGAACTCCAGTGAGGTGAGTGTCAAGGCGTATGATGAAGTGGTGACCAAGTTCACTGGGTCGATTGATGTGATCAGTGACAAGTTGAAGGCTTTTGAGAAATCCAAGGACGAGTTGGTGAAACAGGTGACAACCGAGTTGAAGGAGGGCAACAAATTGGCTTTGAAGAAGCAAGAAAACGAGCTCATTGCCAAGTTCTTAGACGATTTCAACAACGAGGTAAGCAAGATCAAGGCCAATTACGAAGCGACTTTGAAGAACGACGTGGATGTTGCCAAGCAAGAACTTGAGCTTGAGCTTGACAATAAAGTGAAGATTGCTCATGTGAAGAGTTTGGAGGATCTTGAGAAATCGGTCAAAGACAAGTTGGATTCTGAGAGAAACGGTAAGTTGAAGCAGCTAGACGAGTTGACTGACAAGGTCAATTTCTTGGAGAAGTTCGAGATCGAGTTGTTTGAAAACTACCAGAAGTTCTACAAGTACAACCAGTTGAACGTTGTGCTCACCAACTTGAAGAAACTTGTTCTGAACCTGGAGTCGTACCAGAACAACTTGAACGAGTTGAACGGTCCACTTATCTTGAAAGAGGTCCAAACTCTTACTGAGTTGACCAAAGACGATGGTGACGATTTGCTTGCTCTTGCAGTGAAAGCTTTGCCAACCGACAAAATCGCAACCGAAGGTGTTGTTTCCAACTCTCAATTGATCCAGAAATGGCAATTGCTTGTGCCGGAGTTACGTTCTGCATCTCTTTTGCCTCCAAACGCTGGGCTATTGGGCCATTTGTCTGCCAGATTTTTTAGTTTGCTTCTTATTTCCAAGTCTGGTAACGTGGTTGCACCAGCATCTGACAAGACAGAACTTGTTGGTAACGATATCGAGAGTATTATTGCCAGAGTAAACTACAACCTTGTGAATGGAGACTTGGACAATGCTGTGGAAACCGTTTCTAACTTGAAGGGATGGTGCAGAAAATTGTCTAACGACTGGTTGTCAGAAGCCAGAAAGAAGCTTGAGTTGGAGTTTGTGACTGATTTGATAGAGACTGAGCTTAAATATTCATACTAAGGAGAGATTGAGGAGGTAGAGTGACTTGAAGCAGTTGTTAGAGCCTAATGACATTATTGCTAGTTACTAACAAATGAGTATATGGTGGTAACCTAAAATACATGATTCTTTGAGCGGTGTAGATTGGTTTGAGTATAGTTAAGAGTTGTAGTGTTCCAGATGAGAAGATTCTCACATGCTCACATGTGCTTCAGAACTAGAGAATTCAATGAGAGTTCAAATTACTACGCTCAAAACTTATACGCAAACACAACAGACAGCCGTGCCCACCTACAACTAATAATCAAGTTCACCTTCCAAAGGTATTTTAAATCAGAATTTTTCTAATCAATAGTTTTCTAATAACAAGTTGTAATCAATAGCTCTGCAGTTGACGATCTCCAATCAATGGTCCAAACAACAATCAATCAACTACTCAATAAACTGTAATTCAAAGTTCTTCACACAACTCCGCAACCCCACTGGGTTCTCTAATAATTCTCTAACCGATCCATGGCTGCTTTAATTTTCATTCCTGTCCGAGCACTCAACTCATAGTCATCGGCATAATGCATAGCTTTCTTCAACCATTCTTTAACCTCACTGATTCCTTGCAACCCATTGAGTTTCCAGCAGAAGATGGCTCTCTCATAAAGTGCAGTAGGATACAAGTACGGGTCTTCAGTGTGCTTGATGTACTTGGAAGTGGTGATGGTGTCATGTTTTTCAAAAGTGAGGATTCTGTTGTCGATGACGTACTTGTCAAGCAAGTCACAACCTTCCTGGACTTTGCCCATTCTTCTAAGGGCAAGCAGCTGCAAGAAGTTTCTGATCATCGACTCGTTGTCACATTCCTCCACAAGACTGTAAGTTTTCGTTTCTGTGTTCAATGAATGGCTGTCTCCAACAGCAGCACTGTACCCCAACAATTTCAACGACAATTCAAGATTAGGAGCATCCATCCGGTTGAAAGCGTTCCAGAAGAAACTGATCTCGTGAATCAACGAAGTCTGGATACAGTCGACAAAGTCCAAGTCAGGGTTTTGATCCTGGGTCTTCTTGATATGTGCGATTTTTCTCAACACAAACTTATCGAACGGCATCTGTTTGTTCTGGAACAAACCTCTCTTTCCAGTATTCTGCAAGTAAACAGGAGCTTTCAAAATATACTTCTGAGCAAGGTCTTTCAACTGTGCTGCTTCCAAAGTCACGGTTTCTTTAGCAAGACCAGTGACACACATTCTGTAAGCTTCCAAGTAACATGCACCTGCAAAATAGCAGTACAAAGCATGGGACCAGGAGTTGAGCTCAATGAGTCTCAAGAATTGCTCAGCTGCCACCTCGTAACGATGCAAATACACAAGAATCATGGCTTTATCAAACACCAATAGGGCCTCTGCTTGTTTCATTTCGATTTTCTTTGCATCTGGACCGGTGGCAGAGTCCATGAGATTGACAGCTTCGACAAGTTTACCCTGAGAAGCAAGCATCCGACCTTCTTGAAGCAACCAAAGAACAGAGTTTGGAAAGTAAGCACGGGCTTTAAGAAGCGCAAGCTCGAGTTTACGACCGGGATGAAGAAGCGTAGGCTCACCGACTTGAGACATCGATCTCGACTCTATCTTGTCGATAGTCTGGTCGCCATCAGTTTCAGGACCTTCTATTGAAGGAATGTCAAAGTCAGTGTCAGTAAACTGGAACGGGCCGTCATAAAACACCAAGAGTCCAAGCGTAGCAATGCCTCCATGTATGTTACGTTCGGTGGTGGCACGCCAAAGCATACGGAGTCCGTTCTCCCTGGATCCTTTGAACCCTACAATCGATAGAACTTTGCCAATGGTCGGAGGGATCAACGAAAGCACCACTTGCAAGATCCCAAAACAGAGGTTGACTCCAGAATGGATGAACTCGTCAATAGTCAAGTTGTCGATCTTGGCAAGGATCTCTTCGTGGATCGAGTCTGCCAAGGTCTCCTCCTCTCTTTCCTTGGAGCTTTCTGCATCGACAAACTCATCGTCCAGCGACGATTCCTCGGAGCTGCCGCCCACACAGAACCCGATCTCGATCCGTTGGCGCAGCTTGGCCGGCCGGTTGCCGATGTTGGACCCCAAGATCCGGTCCTTCTTCATCTGGTACACCTTCTCGGCCATCTTGAGCAACTTCATGTCCTTCTTCTGGCGCTCGGTGAACTTGACCGGCACGTTGCGGAGCACCACGTCCTGGGCCAGCTCTCCTCCAGTGGAGATGACGGTGTCACCAAAGTTGGCGAGCGACACATCAGACACCAGGCCAAGGGTCAGTTTGGAGTCGCTGAACAACAAGTTAGGCGTCAGGGCGTTCTTACGAAGCTCTGCTTGTTTACGATGTTGATCGATCGATCGGTTGATCTCGTCCAACGTATGATAAGCTTTACGTAGCTTGTAAAGAGCCTTGGCTGATTCAATGACACTTTCACCGAGAAGCATGATAAGTGCGTTCAAAAGGTTGGCCTCAGCGTAGGTCACAGCGTACTCTGTTCCTGGAGGGTAGATTGCACTGGTATGGACTGCAAGTTTCTCTTGTTGGATCTTCTTCTTGTAACTCAAGTTCTCAGCTTCATTAAGCATCGTTTGAGCCCGTTTCATTGTTTCCTGTTCAAAACCCAAGGTGGCCTTGATGAACTCGATCACCCCGAGTCCAAGCACAAAGATCGGCTCGTTTCGTTGTGTTTTCGTCAACAACTCGACACCTTTGGACGGCTGGTCGTCAAGCACGTAGTCCATGGCCTGCAACGTCAACTCAAAGTCCTGGAACTGTTCGAGCACCATGCGGGCCTGACGGTCGTCGGCAGTGCCGTCGGGGGCCCGGAGGTCTGCTTGGCTCTCTGCTTTCCTGAGTCCCAAAGCCCTGAGCATTGTAGATGGAAGCTCTAGCTATCAGGATGGATACAGGACAAGAAATTTGGAAATTGGCAGCCACAAGTGGCACTTGCTGCAGCACGAGGCAAGTGGCTGTGGGGATGAATCGGGACATCGAGGGAGGTAGGAAGGATGGTTTCTTTATGGTGGTGGTTTTAGACTGAATTAGTATTAGAAGAGTGTTTTTGAGAAGTGAGCTAGCAGTTTAGAGAGACAAAAAGACGGGACAGCGTAGAGACAGTGTAGACAAAAGTATAGGATCAGTGTAGAGACAGTAGAGACAGTAGCTGGAGACAGTAAAGCAGTAGAGCTGAACACCATGCAAGGTCACAAGATCTGATCAAACAGGTTGTTAGGAAGTCGCGGTAGGTTAGAGGAAATGTCTGGAGAACCAGCCAACAACAATGACCACCAGGAAAATTTGAAGGTTGACAGCGTGGTTGCAGCAGGAATTCCATAGAATGTCGCAGTTGGTTGTTGCAGTCTGTGATTACAGTTGGCTGTTGCATTGGACCTGTCCGGTGATGTAATTGGCACGGAAAAATACGAACAGTAGAGAGTGGAAGTATGGATTGATGGTGTATACAGAGACAAATGTGTGGATGTGTGGATGTGTGGAATGGCAAGTAGAGAATGTGTTTAAAATATTGTGTGATATTATTTACAGCTAGAATGACTGGGAATATTTGGGGGTGAAGTATCCTGGTTTCCTTGCAGGGTGATTATTTGAAGGATGTGGGTGGGAGAGTTGGCAGGGAGTCGGGTGGCAGCCAAAGGAGTTGGGTGATAGTGTCTAGCGGAGTATTGTGGAGAGTAGAATGTGTAGAGAGGAGTAGTGCATAGACTTTGAAGGTAGGTTTTGAGTGCGTGGTGACTGTGAGGCGACAGCAGAGTGTTGGGCTTGAGTGTGAGGAGTGGAATAGATTTCAGAAGGGGGAAGTGATGGTGTAAATGAATGGCTCAAGTGAGAAGTGTAAGTAGCCTAAGTGAGAGGTGTTAATAAGTGGCTCAAGTGTAAATGAGGGCCTAAATGGGATAAGTAAATGAGAGGCCCAGGGCGCCTACGTTACTTACGCTGTGGCCCAAATAAGCCGCCCAAAAAAGTCGCCTAAGTGACAGGCTTAGAAGGAGTAGTAGATTTGCGGGTGCGGGAGTTTCAATTACGGTCGTAACATGTTGACTTCCTGGCCAGAGTATCCATCTCTTACTCTACGCCACAGTCTCTATATGTTTTTACTTTACTCTGCTACATGTTCACTCCATTACGTTTACTCTTCCACTTCCTCTCTGAAACCACACTGTTTAGACATATTATCTAGCCTGCACGCTGTCCAACTCGACCGCCGCGTTAGTGCAAGTACTCCACTGTAGTCGCCCAGCACTGCAGCCCAAAATTTCTGGATTGGGCCAAATGCTGCTCGACCAAATCTAGTCTGGTGGGTGAGACAGAGGGGAGATTGAAGAGCTAAGGAAAATGTTGGCGAGCAATTTGTTGATAGGAGTACCACCTGATGTAGAGAGATTAGTGTATGGTCTAACGAGGGTTGATGATTGCGTTACGTTGGATTGCACTGCACTTCCTTAAGCTCTTACCAAGAAATGCTATACTGTAGAATCTGAAGCTTGGCCAGATTGAAGTAGATGAGCCCAAGGCTGAAATTAGTAGGAGTCTTGGCAGAGTTTTTCCAGAGACCCTTCTCGGAGGCTTTGCGTAGTAATTTAGAGTGTAAGAGATTCTATGTTTGAGCTTTGAGTGGAAAGTCGCAAGTATGAGCTTTGAGTGGAAAGACGTAAGTAGCTTGGCCGTTCATTCCTTTGCATATATTGAACAGACGGTTGCGCAGTAGGTAATTGAACGAGGCAATTATATCTGAATTTCAGGATAGTCCGAAATAGACAGTAATTAGTTTTAAATCGAGAGCTGAGACCGTTTTCAACAGAGATTAGTCAGTTCTACATTAAGAAGCGTTGTAGTGAAACAGTGCCAACAGTTTGAGATAATCCGTGGTAACTGGTGTAATCTATTGTGTTCTAGTAAACACACAGATTTAGTGAATGAGACATGACTACGATTGGGATTCGGATTATTTGCAGCAGCACGTTCGTTCTGTGTGCTCATTCTGTATGCCGTTCTTTGTACTACTCACTCCCTTTACTGTTCATCCACATCACTCTCTATTTCATCTCAACTAACATTACAATCGTCTGTGGAACACTCCAATTATCCACTATGAAACCTACCCACTTAAATTCTCACTCAACTGTCCACCAGCGTACCACCCTACAACCTTTCTCTCCCAACCAAATTCTCAATAACCATGGCAGAAGCTCCTCCTCCACCGTTACAAATTCCAACAACCCCATACTTACCACCTTCTTGCTGTAACACACTGGTAAGAGTCACAATAATTCTACTTCCTGACGACCCCAAAGCATGGCCCAACCCCACTGCTCCTCCATACACATTCAACTTCTCTTGTGGGATGTTGAGCAATTGTGCATTAACCAACCCGACTGCAGAGAACGCCTCGTTGATCTCAAAGTAGTCAATATCACCAATACTCATCTTGGCATGCTTAAGAGCCACTGGAATAGCCTTTGCAGGACAAGTAGTGAAATTAATAGGTTCTTGCTCTGCCTCACCCCAGCTGACAATCTTGGCTATTGGATTCAACTTCAAGGCTGCCAACTTCTCACCACTGACAAGCACCAATGCAGAAGCACCGTCACTCAAAGGCGACGCATTAGCAGCAGTGATCTTACCGTCCTTGATAAACGAAGGCTTGGCTGTTCTCACAAACAGTTTCTTGTAACGCAGGTACTCCTCGTCGCTGGCCACTGTCTTCTCTGGAGTCTTTCTTGTCTTTGGAATAGCGATTGGTGCAATCTCACTGTCAAACTTGCCCAGTTTCCCAGCCTTGATAGCTTTCTCATACGAACCAATTGCAAACTCGTCTTGCTGTTCCCTGGAAATCGAATGTTTCTTGGACACTTCTTCTCCAGCAATTCCCATAGCGTATCCTTCATATGCATCAGTCAATCCGTCCCTCTGCAACCCATCAACCAAGGTCACTGGTCCAAACTTTGGGTTATTATTGGACTTTCTTAAATTCGTAGCATAATAAGGAGCATTCGACATCGACTCACAGCCTCCTACTACAACTATATCTGCATGGCCGGTGAGAATCGTCTGTGCTCCAATGATTGCGGCTTTAAGTCCAGACGCACACACTTTATTCACAGTGGTGGCAACAATACTGTTGTCCAATCCTGCTTTCAAAGCAACTTGTTTTGCTGGTGATTGACCTAAATTCGCTTGAATCACCGACCCAAAATATATCTCTTCGACGTCGGTCTTCTTGATCTGTGGTACTTTGGCAAGACATGCTTTCACTGCATGTGCACCAAGATCAGTGGCTCCAAAGTCACTAAGAGACCCTTGGAAACAACCAGTCGGTGTTCTAGCTGCTGCAACAATATAAACGGACATCGTGTTTAATATTCCTGACTCTTCAATATTTAATAATTGATATTCTGATTCAATATCTCTTGTAAGAAGCGTGCTCGTAGATCTTATACTATATGTGTGTTACCCCGGAAAATAGACAATTTATACCAGTGCAGGTCAACCCGAAGAAAATGCCCCCGCAGTAAAACCCAGGAATTGTACAGAAAGCATACCAAAACTACAGCAAAACCACACTATCTAGCCAAATCAACGGATCTTGATCAATTAAAAAATATATGAAATATAATTGCCCTCACCCAAATCCCAACTCAAGACCGAGCCGATTGAAGCAAGAAAAAAAAGAAAGCCCGACGCGGGGCTCGAACCCGCAACCTTTCGATTAAGAGTCGAATGCACTACCGATTATGCTAGCCAGGCGACTTTCTGATCAACAAATTGTTTTCCAGATCCAATCAAATTGGCGTGCCATTTGACGGTGGCCAGGGCTCATACTACCAGAAGGAAGCGGATTATTTTTTGGATGTTGGAAATTTTTTCTTCCTAATTTATTCTATTGTCAGTGATATGATATAGCAATCAAAGGGTATGTTTTAGAAAGGTTAGGTTTGGTTCCATTTCCTTAGCTATTTGGTGATGACACTTTTCAATTGCTTGAATCTTCCATGTTAGCAATGATTTCTCAATAGACTACAACGGTATCTGATACAAACACTAGCTAATGGACTTGGTAATCCAAACCACAACAGATTGTGTGTGACACGGATTACTAACTTAGACTTAGGATAAATATAGTTGTGCTTAATAAACATCTTCCCCACATCAAAACATTTAGCAATGAGTAAGAACAGGAAGAAGTTGGACTCTTTATATAGAAATCCACTTCCGGTAGAAGTGGTGTTCAATGAAGTAGATTTCAACATTACGACTACCATTGTTCCTCACAATGTGGTGTCCTGGGTTCAATTTGCATATCAATATGTCTGTGGTTACGTCGAAGCACAGAGGAAAGCGTTGGCAACTGCTAAGAAGTTGTTGAGAGGAACATCAAAAGTACCCGTGGCATATGAAGATGGGATCTTTAAAGTGGTTATAGATGGAAAGTCAGACAATGCGTTGAAACTTTGGCGCAGTGGATTTTTTGGCAAAGGAGTGTTGAGTAGAAGTGAGCCTACTTGGTACGAGAGAAGTCAGAGGAAGTTGCATTTGGTTGAGAACTACCGTGAACAAGACTTGTCTTCTGAAGAGATCACTGCACTTCGAAGAGTAGAACGGAGAGAGTTCAAACGGGTCAGAGAATTGAATGAGAAGAAACAGCTTGAATTGGAACAGCAGATATCACAGTACATGGACGAAAAGAATGAGAAAGAAGCCAAGAAGGCTCATGAGATGCTTGAAGAATTGAAGAAGGTACAATTGAAAAACCAGAATTTCCGATACTTCCGAACCCACAATCCGGTCAATTTATATGAGAAAAAACTGTTGCGTCCTGAAGATGAGCAAATTATTAAAGATGGTGTCTTGGACAGGCTTGAGTATCTTCAGCTTATGCCTGTTGAAACTTTCTTCTTGTACTTTGCATTGGATGCAATCACGTTAGAGAGTACTCTTTTTAAAGACACAAAGAGTCTTTTTGACATGTTGGCTGCGAAGGAGAAGAATTTCTTGAGGAACTATGCGGTGTACCACTACTATCGATCCAAAGGTTGGTGTGTCCGTTCTGGAATCAAGTTTGGTGTTGATTTTCTATTGTATGAACGAGGACCACCTTTCTCACATGCAGAGAATTGTATCTATATATTGGATTATGATCAGCCGATTGATTTTGTCGAATTCTCTTGTGTTCACAGAGTGATTGGAGGTGTGCGCAAGACGTTGGTGTTGACATACGTGAAAGTACCAACACAACAACAGTTGGAGACTGTTTGGAACTCTGATGGTTTCAGTGATGAAGAGAAATTGAAACAGATTCTTAAGAATTGTGAGGTGACGGAGGTGGTGTATCGCCGGTGGTTACCAAGTAGGAACCGAGATTAGGAGAGATCACTCGCTGTATAGATTAAAGGAGATAATTAATAATAGCTAATTAATGACTAATGATTTGTTTTACAAACTGTTGTTGTACTATGTCAATTGTATTATGTAGCAGCGTTGGAGTTCCGACAATTCGAATGAAGAATAATACAGTTCTCTTAGCACTAAGAAGCCAAACCTGCTGACCAAGCAAAAGCCCCAACAACCTTTCAACTAACAAATAAAACTACCAACTACTACGAAAACTCTTAAGTTCATTTATTTACCCATAGATATTCTCCATTGTGGTACAGCACTAATATATCAGCTGTCTTCCACTTTTATACATTATTGAAACCAGGTTGCAGTGGTCGGTGTATCAACTACGACACTATTCAACCATACTTCCATTCAAAACACCTCCACGTCTATACTACTCATGCCTTCCCTTCCCAAGCATCTATCACCCAGCCACAATCTCTCACACCTTTATTCTTTGCCTTTGGACCTTGCACTGGATCGTCATACACTGCTTGCAATTTCTCGTCATTCACTGCTGGTTTAGAAATGCACACATAATTCTTTTGATCAGGATACACACATTTAAGCTGACTAGAAGGAAACGGACAGTCACAGTCGACTGGTTGTTTAACACATTGCTTAGTCTTTGGACACACAAAGTCAGCACAACCAGAGTTCAACACCAGCTCTTCATAAGGAATCTCTTGATGTTGCTGCTGTTCTTGATGCTGGAAATTGAAATTAAAAAAACCAGAAACCGTCGAAACAGTAGCCAAAACCGAAACTAAACAAACACGAGCCGAGACCATGATCCAGTATCTGATATTCAATGCCAGTGTGGATCTGCCACAGTAGCATTTTTCTTGATCACGATTCCAGGAACCATGGCGGCGGGTCAATGAAAAATATCCTGGGTCATGTGACTCAGAGGATCATGTCTTGATTCACGCGTGAAGATTTCATGATATTGACGCGTCGGTGAAGTCTGGGAGTAGTGATGTATTTGAATCCCAATCAGTTTTCCAAAGCGTTTCGCAATATAAAGAAGACGTCGTTGTCGCATTCGACTTGTAAGCTTGTGATATATGCTTCTTGTTTGTCGATTGATGCGTTGTGTGGAGCCAAGATACTTTCTGTTCTCTTCAAGAAGCAGTTGATTCCGTATCAATTAATACCGGTGGTAGGATACTCGGACTTAAAGGGACATTTTGAGAAACTTGACGATGACATTGCCAATGTGATACTTATTGGTTGTGGAGCAATGGTGGATGTCGAGGGGTTGTTTAATATAGATGCTGAAGAGTATATGAATGGAGACAGAGTGAACCGCAAGATATATGTGATAGATGGACATCGACCATGGAACTTGGACAATGTGTTTGGGTCTGAGGTGGTGTTGTGTTTTGATGATGGAGGAGTGGATGAGGATTTGAAGAAAGAGAAAGATGCATATGAGAAATTACTAGAGATGCAAGGAGATGATGAGGAAGAGACGAATGAAGCAGAGATTAATAGTGATAATGAGAGTGAGACAGTAGTTCAGAGAAAGAACAAGCGTGTGATGGATGATGAGGAGGAGGAGGAGGAGGAGGAGGAAGAAGATAACCAGGAAAAAGATGAAGACGACAACCCCGAGACTGATAATGATGAGGTTAGTAATGACGAGGTCAGTGAACGAAGTAGTAAGAAAAGACAGAAAGACGAAGTGCAGGCCGACTGTGAAGAGACCCTTGAGACGTATTATTCACAAGGAACGACGATGAGTTCTTCGGTGACTGCACAAATATACTCTATACTAGCATCGCTTGACAATGAAGCCAACTTGGATACACTTTGGTTGACGATAATAGGAACCACTTCGCTAGACTACTTGTACCCTCAGGTGTATAAGAAGTTGTATCCTTTATTGAGAGACGAGGTATTGAGAATGGCAGACATGAGTGACAAGACCAAGAAGGGAGACAGCTCGTTGATAGCGATCGACAAGGATTACCATTTATTTCTCATGCGGCACTGGTCGCTCTACAACAGTTTCTACTACTCGAACTTTGTGAACTCCAAGTTGTTGCTCTGGCTGGAGGAAGGACGCAAGAAGTTGAACAAGATGTTTGCCAAGATGGGGATCAGTCTACAAGTGGCCAACCAGAACTGGCTCTACATGGACATCGATATCAAGCGGAAGCTCAGCACGATCTTCAAGAAGTACCTTGAGATGTACGATTTGCAGGACTTGATGCGCGAAGGGTTTGTGCGGCAGTTTGGATACAATGGCATGATCGCTGCCAGCGAGTACGTAGAGTCTCTTATAGCATTACTACAGCATAACACCGGGGAGTCGGAAACAAAAGTTGCCGAGGAGACTGGAGAGGAAGAGGGTGAGGGTGCAGACAACTTGTTGGACGGCAACAAGGAGAACGAGATCATGAAGAAAATCGCTGAGAAGGAGAGTGTATGGGTAGGCAATTTCTGGTGTGCATGGGATGCACTACTGAACGAATCAGGGAAGAAGAACAGAGGAATTGGGTTGATCAATAAAGGACTTGAGATTGCCAGAGACCACCAGCAGACAATATTCCGCACGGGAGTCATGGTGATGGAAAAGAAGATGATCAAGAACTTACGAGTGTTCAGGCTCGTGGTGCTCAAGGACGAGTCTGTGGCCAACCTTGCCTTTTACAGAAACCCGTTGAACCTTTCCCGATTGGGCCAGTGGATCCTCGAGAGTTTGGCGGAGATTGAGTACCTGCTATTGTTGCCGTTGGTGCTTGCAGCATTAGATCCTGAATCAGACACGTACTTGGTGATCGGGCTTGCTCCGTTGTACTCGCGGAGCATGCTCAGTCGTAAGACCGAGGAGAACAGGCACAACCATCGCCATAAACGGAAAGCTCGTAAAGTCGAGGCCGACGACGAGATCAGTATTAGTCGAGTGTTATTGAACACGTTCAGTGTTGCATTCAGACAGGTGGCCAGCACTACGGGGGCTAAAGTACGAGTGGACAGTTTTGAAAGCTCGGTGATAGAGATCCGCAAGGACGACTTGTCACCATTCCTAGAGAAACTCACATTGTGCGGATTGGTCTAGTGTTTACATATTACATAAGCAACGCAAACAGTGGTCCACGTGACTTTGGCAATGGGAGTCACAGACTGAAACCGGACGTGGTGTAGTACAACAGAAGAGTATGCGATGCCTGACGACAGTAGGTTCAGTAAGAAGATATTACAGAGTTCGGGGATGGGAGGAATCCTCCGGAACACCGACAAACTAAGTTCGGGGGTGTTCCGGTCGATGAAGAAGTCGTTGTCGCCTCGGGACTCTGAGTTTCTGGGGATCAGTGACGAATCCAACGAGACGTCAGGAAGTCGAGACGAATCGTTTGATTTTGTTCTTCGGAGAGGAGGTATTGAGCCTGATTTGAAGATATTTAATGACGGCAAGCTTATTAGAGAATCAAAGTTGAATTCGTTGAAACAGTCGGAGATCACTTCGCTGTTCATATTCAACCAGATCTACAATGAGAAGAAGATCCAATTGAGTGGCAGTAGAAAAGGGATTCTCTCAGATACCAGAAAGCCTAAGAATAATAATATGGCTGGAGAGTACGAGGATGAGCAGTTTAGTAATAGAATTAGGACCAGTGACCGAGAGTCGAGTCTTGCTGATATCATCATCTCGATTCCTGGGTATTCGAAAGAGCTGTTTGCTGGAGAGTTCCGCAAGTACGACAAGCAGTTCCGGGGGAAAGACAGTGACGGGAGTTTTGATAACGAGGCGAAACGAGTGGCACCAAGTGACAGGAAGCTGAAAATATTCAACCGGAGAATGTTCCACAATGAAGTGATGCATGAAGATATTACTGGGGACTCGGGGTATGTAGGCACACGAAATAATAATTATGTGGAGCTCCAGACCAAGTTCAACAGGAGCTATGATTTTCCAAGTGAGCTCAAGCCGATTGAGGTGGAGCTATTCTTGAAACTTGATGAGGAGTACCAAGGCGAGCTAGCAGCATTAGCGAGACAACGAGGTGAGTATGGGAGGGAGTGGGAGGATTTAATGGAGGGAGTGGGAATTTAATGGATGGAGAGTCTGAAGAATTGAGTGGAAGGGGACACTCTCGAGACTCAAGAAGTAAACACCCACTAACATCTAGCTAAAGAAAGAGCCAGCCAGGAAATTGCAATGGTCGGCGCAGAGGACAGAGAAGCGTTCACGGGGATGATACTAGACAATCTACGGCGACAGGTGCACATTATCGAGGAACCAGAGTAGACAGCACTCCCGATAAGGAAGGCAGCACAGAGTTTTGGCTTTGGCATATGGACCGCCAGGGCAACAATAAGTTAGGAGAGTATCCCCGACCGGATCGGGAACAGGATGCAGCAGGGTCAGGGTGGAGGGCCCAGGTGCACGATTAGAGTTGAGTTTTCTGGGTTGGGATGATTCCAGAGAAAGGAGACAGGATCGTGGATCGGGAGCAGCCAAGGTTGGAAGCCAAGGTTGGAAGCCACCCGAGTAAGCAGCAATGATGAAACACTGTGCTGTGAGTAGCAGCCAGGGTTGCAATTCTACGCTGGCAGCAGACCTCCCAGATTGGTTGAGGCCAGAGAAACGTCGGACAATCAGCTAGCAGCATTGAGCTCTGGAACTCAGCTAATCAAACCAAGCCGCGGCGCGCTGCACCGGGCGGCATCATCAATAATACTAACGACAACAAGATGCATGCGCACCCTGCTGCGCGGGGCTGCGGGCTGCGGCACTGGCTCTCCTTATTGGGGAGGAGCGGGCTCGAGGTGCGAGATCCAGAGC
The DNA here is from genome assembly GCA_030578595.1 of Saccharomycopsis guyanensis. NCBI lineage: Eukaryota > Fungi > Ascomycota > Saccharomycetes > Ascoideales > Saccharomycopsidaceae > Saccharomycopsis > Saccharomycopsis guyanensis. Next base: position 860,974 of record JAJMSQ010000004.1, read on the forward strand.
CTGCCAGTGAGTTTGCAGGCTCTTCAGTGGGAAGTGTTTGAAGAGTTGAAGACGGCAATATAATGGAATTAGGAAACATGTGTGTTTCAGAGCAGGCGGCGGCCGGGGCGTCACTGGGGCCTGGCGGGCAGCCCCTTGGGGTGCACCACTTATTTATCCGCCATGCACTGCAGAGCCTACTCTGGAGCTATTGACACACGTTGAAACTTAGGCTGATCCTTCCTACTAGGCCCATGTATTATATAGGCCCCTATCCCCCAGCAAACCCAAAAACCCACACTGCTTGTCTTGACCTGCCTCACCAGTATCATCATGGGTGTGGGTTCGATCAGACTGTATTCGTCACGGTCGCGCACGGGGATGGCCGAGGTGACTTCTCCCACCTCGTCGTTTGACTCCAGATACCACAACACTTTGACCTCGCCCAAGAGCTACGACACTTTTGATGCTTACGGGTACGACCTGTTCCACTACGACGACGACATGAACAACCACCAGGTGGCCCTTGAGCGTAAGTTCAACAACTACGACTACCAGGACCTCGGCGACTTCAAGCTCAAGAGTCTGCGGTCAGCCAAGCTCCGTGCCTCGATCAGTGGTGCCGCAACCGTCAAGTCCAATGGCCTGAAGAAAACCTCCAAGTCCAGCAAACTGGCCCGCCATCCACCCAGCAGCCTGGAATCTCGTCAGCACTCAAACCGTCGGTTCTCCCAGTCGTCTGCGATCTCGGGTGGATCCCAGCTTGCGGCCGACCAGATGTCCATCAACATGCAATCGGTGGCCCTCTCCCTGATATACCAAAAACACATGCACTGCGGAGTGTCGAGCGACCAGATGCTGACCAACTACGACAAACAGAAGGCCCGTATGTACTCTGAGAAGAAAGCTTTTGGAGCTAAGACCTCCTACGATATGGCCAAGCAGATGAGTGACAAGCAGCAGCCTGCTCCGCAGGCCCCACTGTACTCCCGGTACTCTCGCCAGCAGCAGAGTCTGAACAGAAGCATTCGCTCGGTGCACTCAGGGTCGTCGACTCAACAACATCATCTTCTGCATTCCCGTCGTGGGTCCAAGCAAAACAACAATTTCGACCAACGCTCCAATTACTCCGATAAGTCGACGCTGTCACGCCGGAGCCGTCGTCAAGGGCGTCGCCAAGGCCCAGACTCTCCTGAGCAAGGCAACGACTGCCAGGTGTATCTTATTGGCAAGGACAGTTGTATCTCATTGCATGACGAAGACAACGAGGACGACATCTCGTTGACCGACGTGTTCGACTCCAACCGAAACCCGTTGAAAGTCTCGGCGTCCTCGGTGGTGTCGACCCCTTACACCCTGCCAGAGAACCTGCCACTCAACCAAACCACAAAATTCGACGGACAGAACCCGCAGCAATCGAACCAGCTCAGCTCGATCACAGAGGTGGCCACCCCTAAAGATGGCACGTTCCGGTTGTCCAACTCGTTCAAAAACCCTCAGCAGCCCATTCCTGAGGAGAAGCTCACTCGTAAAAACAGTTTCAGCTCGTTGGCACGCAAGACTTCCAAGATGTCGGTGCGGTCCAAGTCCTCCAACAAGGCCCCAGGGTTGTCCAATATTCCAGGCTCGCCTAAGACGGTGTTCAATTTGGAGGACACTCTTCGTGCCGACATGGATTTCAAGCAGCAGCCTAGCAAAGAAGAGTTCCACAAGTCGGTGTTCCGCAACTTGTCCAAGGAGAAACCGGTGGTGGTGACCCCTGCTCGCAAGCCTAAACGGCAGAGCTCCGGAGGGCTCCGTGGGTTCTTCTCGAGCTTGTTCGGCAAGAAACACAAGAGCATCGACAAAACTAAAATACAGGTGTTGAACCAACGGATAGGTGTTTATTAGATAACGATAGAGGTCTGGTGAATCACGGGGGTGATTCATGGGTGTTACTGTTTCATAGTTGACTGTTAATGTTTCATTACGATTGTTAGTGTTATTCGACTCTGAAATACAGCAAGTAAACCTTGGGCCCGGTTTACGATAGATTGGCACGGCGTCCGGGATTGGTGATAGGGATCTCAAGGCTTGGCTCAGAATGGCTCGGGGACCCCTGGACCCAGAAAGTTATTCCTTCTGGATTGGCTAAGAGTTTTAGCACTGAGACACCTTTCCACCTTGTCGCCATAATGTCTGTCAACTGCAGTACCCTTGCACCGAGGATGACCATCAATAGGGTCATAAACCTAAGACCTGCTTTCTTCCAGACCCATGCCATAATCTAAGACATGCCTATACGAGTCAGACCTGCTTGCCCGCCCCACTCCTGTGCGGTTGCGTGCTACACTCCCCTACCCCTTTCAGACCTCCACTCCATGCCGCCTCTATTCGCTCCTCTGGTTTTTTATACTATATTGCTTTCCAGTTCTCTCCATATGTCCCTAATGAAGCTCCCGCATTTGTCTTAACCTCTGTAGTCCGCCGCAGTGCGCAGCAGTCTAGCAACTACCCCATCGGGCAGCCATGCACAATTAGTCTGGGTCTAAGCTGCCCACTGAAACATCCTTGGACACACCGCCAATCCCTGGCCCAAGACTCTCGCCAACAATGCTGTCTCAACCAGACAATAGACCCCGGCCAGTGAGGCGGTTGTTGTTCCTGTTTCAAGAGGTTCCTTCACCTGCTGCTCTGCATTGTCTGGTACAACCCCAGTAGTTGCTCGATCTATTTCGGGTGTATCCAAGCTATCAGATCATAGTCCAAGATCTCTGGACAACTCTTGCCGCAACACCTGAGTGCCAGCCCAGCCTCGTTTCTCCCCGCCTGATTCTGAGGCACAAACCTAGAGGTGCGGGCGTAGGAGGTCGGGTGTAGGAGGTGCGGGTGTGCTAGGCTGTAGTGAGCAGAGTGAATTGTGAAACAACTGGAGGATGAAAAGGTACGGCGAGATCGAGGAGGTGTCTAAGGTGAGTGTCTTAGTATCTCTATTGGGGATTTCTGTCGAGGAATAGGGAAATCTATGAAACATGTTTGTCGGGGAGTGAGGGTCAAGGGTTCTGAGTGAGGGTCGGGGAGTGGAAGTGTCGAGGGTTCTGAGTGAAGGTTCTGAGAAGTAACCAGTGTACTAAGAAGCCTCCAGCCCACAGAATGTCTATGAACTACTGTACAATGCTTGGCCAGTGCTTATCCACCACTTGTACTCATATTTATTAGCCTCTGTCTCAACTCTTAGTATTCGTATGTCACTGGCCCCTCGGTATCACTTGTTCCCACAAGTCTTTCGCAATTAGTCTCAATGTGTCGCAATTACTCAACGTCCACCCTTGAAACCAGGTACTTGGGTCCGCATCTAATAAAACTAGAAAGTGTTGCCAACCTATTGCCATTGTCTGCCATTGCCTGCCATTGCCTAGCCATTGCCTAGCCTCGCCCAGACTTCACTTGCCAGACTTAGTGTCCGATCTTAGTGCTGGCTCTCAACTTTCGCCAAGCTATTGCATGTACTGCTTTCAGCATTTCCAATCGAGACAATGCTCAACACCTCAAATAATATTCTACACTCCTCTCATAATTATAAAAGTATAACTTCCAAGACATCCCTTCAATATTATTCTGTGATAAGAACACAGCTTCATGGTCGATTAACTGAACGTTTCAATCATTGCAATTTTGGATGCACACTCTAGTTAGTGCAGTACTTCAATGTCGGCCTGAACAATGCAATCAATTGATTGCCATGGATGTAGATTGGATCAATGGCTGATCCAATGGGCTGGTCCATTGATCTGACCCTGTAGATTACCCCCTAGATTACACTCTCCCTATCACCTCCAGTGGTCTACATTCCTCACATTCTCACATCCTTACTAACAGATCATAATCTCACATCCTCACACCTCACATCTTACAACCTCACATCTTACATCTCAATCCTCATTCCGGCCTTCTCTCAACTGTACATTTCTGCACTATGCCTCTGTTTGTCAGGCTCGACAATCTACACGGCGATTTCTCATGACCATTTTTAGCTTGACATTGACCCCGATCCTATCACTGAACCCTAATCGTTATAATCATCCCTAACTCTAATAGTGACTTCATCAATCATCCCTGGTCCACTCCTGATTCTATTTAATATTACGTACTCACGATCGGTTTAGGTTTGCACCCTGTTCGTGCTTCTCCATGGGAAACTCGTAAACCTGTAATCTGACTATGTGCTCAGCAACTCATACGCAAGTCAAGGATAGAAGGGTGCATTCTAATAAAGTGCACGCTCTAGTCAAGTGCGTAACTCACACTCGTTCTAGTCAGTTGAGCATTGGCTTACCCTCTAGTCAGTTGACTCTCGTTCAATTGTGCATTCTGGTAAGTTGACTCGGCAGTTCGATAGTCAGTCGTTCACTCACATACTGAACAATTGCATCACCACAGTCTTGCATGCGGCCGTAGCAGGACCTCCACACATGTTGAATAACCATCATATATTCTCATTACTGTCATTTCCAATCAAATCAAGATACTTTCAAACAGTGTTCTTCATATGGTTCAGATCTAGCCTTCGTTGTCTGTCCATATCCTATGGCCAATACAAATCCTCACTAAGACCATCCTCACTGAGACCATTCCCAACTAGAGCCAACAACCAACCCCAAGCTTCAATGCCAATATCAACCCTAAAACATTTCACTAACTAGAAAAACTAAGAATCTTTAAGAAACCAACTAAACTACAACCTCACCACGGCTTTACAACTTCCCTTGCAAACACCTCCCTTGACAAACACCTCCCATTGACAGTGCCTATCTCACGTACGTCCCTCCCACCTCGCATGTCTCGGACTCAACCTATTGTCCTGTGGCTCTCTACACCGACTGGGTCATTAATCATTTCATATATATCAACATAACTCGTACTCACCAAACCGCCGACGGCTCCAGGTGTCGAGGTTCCAGTGGGTGATACTCGACTTGCCCCCCACTATCAACCGCGACCCGCTCCCGTCAAACGTCCAGTCAATCCCTAGAATGTCATAAACAGAATCCTGGTACTCTTTCATCTCCAACATGCAGTACAGCGGAGCAGTGTGTTTCTTACCGACTGACGGCCGCTGCGGACTGTAGTATTTCCATTGCCGTTGCGGGTCGGCGTTCTTCAACTCGTAGTAGTCGTTGACTATCGGGCTGTCCGACTTGTCGCTCTTGACTCCGTAGTTGCTGGGGAGGGTCACCACTTTATGGTTATTGAAGTTACGGACATCGACCATGTGGAACTTGCCCACATGCTCGGTGACAAAGAGATAGTCGTCGGTGGTGTAGCCCCCCGAGAACTTCAAGTGACGGAACGCCCCAGAGTTGGCCTCGATCTTGCGGGTCGAGTAGAACGTGTGGATCGGGTCCATGGGCAGCCGCACGTCGTACAACAACGTCCGGCCGCTCTGGAACGCTACGGCAAAGAAAAGATCCGACTGGTGGAAGTCGATCGAGAACGCGTAATCTTTGGTGGTCTGGTCCCGCAAGGGCACCGGGATCGTGGTCTGGATCTTATTGTCTCGAGGGTCGATGATCGAGATCCGAGGCTCGTCACCAGATGCCAACAACATCGTACGGTCGTGCGACAACTTCGAGTAGTTGAGCTGGTACTCGACGTTGAGTTTGCTTACCAAGTTGATGCCTGCGCCGCTTACGTCCAACTTGTACAAGTACATGTCGTTGTTGCACACGTACGAATCGTACTGGCCATTCGACATTTTCTCGATCGACACCAGATTATTAATCACGCCACCGATATTCTTGGACACCGTGGTGCCCGTGGTCGCACTGTGGACACTGACGATGCCGGGGCTCTGGTCCAGACTCGGGTTGCTCGAGCCCCCAGAGATCACCACGCTGTCAACCTCATCAAAACATTTCGGAGTAAAGTTCGTACAGCAGAACGTCGAGACATCGCCCGACGTCAAGTCGAGGTGGTTGATGTTGTTCTCGTCAATATAGAGCACCTTGGCGGGATCAAGCGAGTCGAACTTGACAAGATTCCGTAGCTGCCAGTGCTTGTTTGTGATGTTCACCAGATACAAGTTGGAGGTGGCGCCCAAGAACGGATACCGGTTCAACGACGGGGTGTAGTTGTTGACGACCCGAACGTTCCTGCGCCCCGGTGCTACCTTGTCATGGTGTATAGTCATACCAACGTTTACCTAAGTATAAGCCTATGTACCAAGTGCTAGCTGGAGGGTATGATTAGTCTCCCTCATCGCTCGGCTGTAAATTGCTGCCCATGACGTCACGGGATCCACCTCCATGTGACAGCTGTCTCGTGACACGCGCGTCTAGTTGCCTGTGAGTGCATGGAGCCGCAGGGCAAGGTCGTACACCGTCAACTGTGACATGCGAGTCTCGTACTTCCACCAGGCGACAACGTATCCCCATACCCATTTCAAAGAGAACGGTCTGTAGTTGTCGTTGGTGAACTCGACGTCCTCGTAATAAACTGTCTGTGCACAGTAGCTCGCCATAATAAGGAACCCTCGTTCTAAGCCTAATGGGTTCTCTAACCGTTCGTCTAAGTTACGCACCAAGTCATTGGTTTTCAATATAAGAAGAACGATCCGTGGAAGACTAGATAGCAATCCCATTAACGAGGTGAGAAGATTGCCCTCGGAAAACTTCCGGGCCATCAGTTCGATCTCGGCACTGGTTCGTGCAGACTTCACATCGTGAACTGCATGTTCGTAGTCACGACCAGTGATCGCTGCTGCAAACAACGGGAAATGCTCGTCGCTCACTCCAGAGAACTGCTGGGCATATTTCTTGATATCGTCTTCTCTGGAATCAAGCAACGCAAGCCAGAGCTTGGCATATGATCGTCGCATCGATGTGCTGACGTCTCTGTATTGACCATGATCGTACAATATAATCTCGAAGTTGTGACCGTTCTCAGACTCTCTGTATGGCACTGCTCGAATAGCAATGTTTCCGCCATGAGGATCACAATGGATTCCTACTCCCGGTGTGAAAATCATGTTGTCGAAAATATGCGAGAGACAACTGCTGACTGCTGCTCGACTGATATGGTTGTCGTCAATGTACTGGAGATTGTCCAATCGCATTCCTGGAAGATACTCCATGATCAAGATCCGTTTGCTGGACCAGTACACTTTAGGAATCCGGAGAGCTGTGAGTTTCTTGAAATTGCTGAAATAGTCACTGGTGGACTTGGAGTTCTCAGCTTCGATGTTGAAATCAAGCTCGATGTAGATCCCTTTCTGTAACTCGTCACCCAACCAGGTAAGATCGTACTCTGGAAATATCTTATTAAGAGCAGAGAACACTGCTTGTGTAAGCAATAAGTCAAGAGGAACAAACTCGTTCAATGACGGATGCTGACACTTGATAGCTACTTTCTGGCCGGTTTCTTTCAGCACAGCAGTGTGAACTTGAGCAAGCGAAGCCACTCCAATGGGATCCGGGTTGAAGTCGTCGTACAACTCGTCAATTGATTTGCCCAAATCGCTTTTGAAAAGCTCTTCGATTTCTTCTCTGGAACTACGAGGACACTGGTCTTGCAACGGAATCATTGCTTCAGGCCATTCTGGAGGAAGAAGATACGTGAGAGCAGACAAGTGCTGACCCAATTTGATGTAGATTCCACCGTTTTTCGACAATGCGTGGTACGTGATGTCTGCACATTCGGCATGGCATTTTGAAAGTGCAGCGTTCCGTTCTTCTTCCGAGTCGTAGTGTCTTGAAAGAACGGCTTTGTACCGGAACAAACATCGGACGGTCGCCACAGTCACCACCGAAGACCGATGCACGATCTTGGCAAAATGGGTCACATTGGTACGGAAATCTTCATTGACAGCATAATACCCTAGAGCACCAGCAACCACTACGGGTAAAATTCTCCGACGAAAGAACCTTGACCTGTTGGTTCGTTGAGATTGCACTATCACATTTGGTTGCGAATAGTTTCTGTACAGAGATTTCCATACTGGGTTGGCTCGGTAGACATTGTGTCTCACATATCGACAATCACCGAGACTCCGACCCAAGACTCCACTGACTTTATGTCCAGAGAGTTTGATATTGAACATGGTGGTTAGATAAGATTTTTTGATTCTTTCTTGATCCTTTCTTGTTTCGTTGCTTTTTCTTTGCTGCTTCTTTTTACTGCTTCTTGTATTACTCTATAATATTTCTTTGTTTCCTCGCTCGCTTCTTATTAATTCGTGATGACTCCACTGCGTCACTCAACAAAATCTGCTGACTTTGGGAATATGAATATGAATTATTGATCGGTTGCTATTACGACCGAATCTTGAACTTGTTCTGTTTGGTATTGTACCTCTAAGAAATGATGATTGCTGACTAAAACAAATACAAATGTCAACTAAACTGTGAACTAACTCTCCCTCACTTTAACTTCTTTTAAGATCATAAACCTCGAACAATCAGATATATGATGATTCCTAAGAAGCTCAAACGAATATTCAACAAAACCAAATCAATAATACGTTTCGGAACCCTCGATTGTAAATCCGAACAAACCAAACTTTTCAAAAACCAAGTTTCTTAAATTTAACACACACAAGTATCGGATCAAAGAACCCTCCACATTATACAACCCCAAAATTTCCGAGCTCGCACACTAAAAATTGTCACGTGACACTGCCCAGTTTCATCGGTCAATATAGATCTGCATGGCACAACTGTCTTAGTCTCAGAATCAGATGAATTTATTCAACAGGTCGGTACGAAAGGCGTCGTATAATTCTATATCGTCGATTGTGACGAGGAAAGAGAAACCTCGTGCAGGGTATAAATGTGGGTATTGCAAAGGAGATATCAACAAAGACTCGGTGTATTATCAAGAATGTGATAGCAGCAACTTGTACCATACCAAGTGCCTCACTTGTCACCAGTGCAAGCAGCCGTGTCCTGAGGAGTTTTATTTCACGTTCAAGAAGATCAACAACCGCTACATTCCCACGATATACTGTAAGAAAGACATGAACGACACGTGTCTGGCCTGTGACGAGTCGATAGAGAAAGGTGGGTTGGTGACGTTTCTTGGACTCAAGTACCATGAGGACCATTTCCGATGCACGAAATGCAACGAGCGGCTTCTGACGTCCGACCAGGTGTTTGAACTCAAGAAGAAATTGTACTGTCCTACTGATTTTGTGGTGGAGTACAGGCATCAACAAGGTGTACAGAAACGACTACAAGAGAGTAAGAGAACTCAGAGTGAGACAGAAGACGACAGTGATAGTGACAGCAGCGATTACCTTACTGATGCCCGTGATTACAAGAGTAACGATTACAGCACCAACGAACTGTGTGGCGGTTGTGGAACCATGTTGTTGGCTGGTGGTAATGCTAAACAGATTGTAGGAGCAGCAGTGCCCGAGTTCTGGCACCCGGACTGTTATTTCTTCTTCAAACGGTACAAGGTTGTTCTCAGTCCGAAATTCGTGGACCCGCGACGGTACATTATGTTTGACGAGAACTCTAAGAGTATCAATCTTACTGCAGAGTTGCGGACCATCACTCAGTGGCATAACTTGTACCTTGACAAAGTCGACAGGGTACTAAACAATTTACAAGCCAGTGCAACTTCCGGCGACCTCTACGTGATATTCCACGACTTGAACTTCTTGTTGTCGCTTGTCCAGGTGCTTTTCAAAGCAGTGAAAGACTTGTCGTTTGTGCTAGAAGACTACAATTTCAAGAGCAAGAACTATGCTACAAGTGACGAGACACAGCTCGAAAAACTCAACTTCACTCGTTACAGACTTTTGAACGACCGTCATGTGAAAGTCCATGCTCATGTGGTCAAGTTCTTGAGATCGTCAATGACAGGCTACGACGCTACCCAGTTCTCCAGGCAAATGCTGAGATGTATAAATTACATAATCGGGTTTGCGCTCCACCGCACCCTTGTGTACAACTATATTACGCGTCTGAAACAGCTTCTTGCGGTGTTTTTGACGAAAATCAACGGTGACATGAGCCTCGACGACCCCGAGCTCGAGCTTATTGCTGCCGACGACGACTTCCACTGTGTGAAATGCGGCAAGGAGATCCAGCTCGAGTCGTACATTCTTCGGGTCGAAGAAGAAGAGTCTCAGAAATACCACAGTTTCTGTGTGGATAAAATGGACGTGTCACCAAACATCCCAGTTCTCTTTAACCCATACGGCAGTGCCTCCGTTCCTAAAGAACCTGACCATCATTTCGAGTACGTCTCGATTCTCGACCAGATTCTATTGTTGTCGAAACGAGCACTCAAGCAATGGAGACAGGACACCGAGGTGCTGACTCCGGTCACTGAGTGATTCTACTCGCTGATATTGAACTTTCTCAAGCTCGGTAGAAGCCCGCTCTTCTTTTTCTTGCCCTTAGGACTCGAGAACAACGACTTTCCCTCGGGTTTCTTCCCCTTTTTCTCCACAATGATTTTGGTTTTCTGGTGGTTTGGAGAGCCCTGGATAGGCTCCAACAGGTTCAAATGCATCACTGCCGAGCTTCTTCTGACAGTCGGAGGAGCCATCTTGATGGTGGCATTGGCTCCAGTAGTGTCGGGAGGTGGTAGTTCTCCAAACTGGCTTTTGAAATCTTTCAGATTCAACGGTTGGATTGGAGGCCGCAGAAGGTCCACTGCTTTATCTTTGCGGTTGCTTGCTTTCGAATGGTTCAAACTTTCATTGGTGGCTGATTTAGAAAGCGCACTGAAGAACGTGGCATTGGCAGTCGAGTCTCCTTCGAACCCACTGACTTCAGAATTAGCCATCGATGTTTCTCCACCGTCGTCAGTTTCAAACTCCATTGGTTGTGCCATTGAAGTGTCCCGATTACTGACTTTCCGCAACTTGTTTGGTCTAATGGTACGCCGAATACTCTCAACTCTGTTCTCCATATACTTTGTCTGCTCTATCATGTTCTGCAACTGCTTGATAGAATTGGATTTCGGCAACCGTTTCATCAGAGCACTTGGAGTGAGCAGAGTCTGAGACTCAGACTTTGCCTTCAACGCAGCCAACTCTGCCTCTGCGTCTCGGAGCTGGTTCTTGGTGTTCTGATGATTGAGCGTCTCTTTCAACAAGATTTCTTCCTTGTAACTGAGCTCGCTCTCCAACAACGCTATTCTCTCTAGCGAATCGTTATACTTAGTCTCAAGCTCATTCAAGTTTATACTCAATACCCGCTCGTTCTGCTCTATGTTATCGTTTAATATCTCTATGTTGATTAATTTGGTCCTTACCGACTGCAACTCTTTCTTGTAATTCTTAAACTTATCCTCGTTCTTGCTACTCAACTCTCCCAACTCTCTTTCAAGATCCACATACTTGGTTCTCCAGACGTCTACATCTTTCTGCTTGGCTGTCACTTTCTCTTCCAACGTAAGGTTCTTGTCTTCCAAAGCACTCAACTCTTTCTCAAGCTCCTGTTCCAATTCATACGACGATTGTTGGAACTCACTAAGTTCATTTTCTAATTGGCTGATCTGTTTTAAAGCTAATTGGTACCTCTCTTCTTCTGAGAAATTAAGACTTTTAGAAGGTGACGAAATGAATTTTCTCTGAGGTTGTTTTTCTTCTTCTGATTCATCAACCTCCGAATCATCAACTTCTGACTCATTAACCCCCTCCGAGTTATCTGTTATATCATCTTCAAATTCCAGGTCGCCCATGCTTATGCTACACTATACTTCTGTTTATACTGGATTCGAGAAATAAACACTCTGATTTTCTGGGTCACGTGCACTCGCCAAGTCAAGGTTTTCAATTCATAAACAGAGACACTGTTGATTCACAGACATACTTAGATCTATGGATGAATACGGTTCGATATTGAACAGCATACTTTGGGTGCGGCTCAAGTACTTGGCCCATTTGCTGGCGGTGTTTCTTGTAATACCTGCTATTCTTTTGTGTGGGTTCTCTTTGAAATACGCGGTGGTATTATACTTGAACTTTGTCACAGTCATTGGCAGTTATGTTGCCTACAAATTCTACTACTTGCAATCCAACACCAACATCAACAACTTCAACCTGGAATATTTCAATTATAAACAGTTGCTAGCCTTTGATCTAAAGACGTTGTTGCATTATGTTCTCAATGTGGTGATCAGTGCCAGTTACTTTGTGATCATCGAGCCTCGGTTTTTCAAGCTTCCACTTGTGAACCAAGCCAAACGTCACCAGCTCCCAGACGTCAACTCGTCGTTTCTTTTCTATTACACGTTTGCGTTTGCCGTTGGGGTTTTCAATGGATTGTTTGAATTGTGGACTAACCAGACTCTTGTCACTGTACCTTTCAATGAGTTCCATGACACTGCAGGCAACTTGTTGCGTCGTAGATTGACCAGTACCAATTTCCTTGCTGACAGTCTTCGTTACTTGAAAGGACTCACGTTGTTTTTGGCTGGGCTTACTGTGGTGTTTGATAGTTTTGTTCCTTCCATTATTGGATTCTTGCAGATATTCATCAGTGTCAGTGACAACACTCAGCTGTCGGCATTGTTCAACATTGTGTTTTACGGCAAGTTGTTTTTCTTCAGTTTGTGCTTAAAAACCGTGGTCCATGTTGTGACTTGCTACTTTTTCAGCTCATACATGATGATTGGTTGTTTGCATTATGGTCAAGTGATCTCCAGTTATTCTACCAAGAAGAAGAACAGTCTACAGCTCTTGTTCCATGAACTAGATACTAAAATGCCGTTTGAGAAAATCACAATTCTCCAAGAACTAGGGTACTTGTTGCAGACGAAAAACACAGAGTACCAGCTGTTTGTGCTGCACTATGATGAGTTCTACACCCATTTGAACAAACTCTTAGAATCCAACGTGGTAGCTCTCAAAGCGAAACAAAAAGTCAAACCTCCAGCCAAACCTCCAGTGACTGCTAAGAAACCTATCATTGTGCCGACGCCTATAATAAACAACACCGATGTGTTTAAAAAAGAGAAAGTGCCGTTCCTCAGTTCGATCTTCAACTCGATCACCGTCAAGTTTGTGTCTTCTATTCAAGATAAAGATTCAAGCGAGTCAGTGCTAGTGATCAATTTCTTGAAGAAACAGTTGTTGGTGGTAGCAAAAGCTTACAGTTGGTTGAGAAATCTAGCACTTGATCAGCTCAATGTCAATAAAGATACGTTCCAGTTGACTGAAGCTATTTCATTATACTATTATCTTTATATATTCACGCTAGTGACCACAAACTCCGACGGTCATCGAGTCAGCAACCGGATCTTGTCTAATTTTGACCAGATCCTCAGCACTCTTGAACGATCCATCAGTTTCTGTGAAGGTTATTTGCGATACTATGGGATTGCCAAACCAGAGCTCAGTGACAGGTACTATAACTCTACAAGCGACCAATACACCAACCAATACTTGATAATCAAGTTGCACAAGGTGCTCTTTGCTACTTTTGTTGATCTCACCACTCAATACGAAGATATCTTGGGAGAACTCAACTTGAACGACAATGTGATCAAGCTCACGAAAAGAGTCAAGCAGATGGAAGCTCCAGCTGAGTCTACCAGCAGCAACGATTTCTCGACTTTCGATGTGTCGGTGAACTATTGAGTGGTTGCATGTTGTAACCAGGTGTGGTTTTGGAAAGCAATGGGAACGTAGCTACAGTAATCCCTCCGTCACAGCATGAGGATTCCCATAGTATTGCAGTCAGTGACGCACCTCCCAACCTACTCCAATGTCAGAGAGTCGACGAGTTTCACTCCAGACTTCTCATACAAACTCTGGGTCTCGGCATCTTTGTCCGGATAAACACTCTTGCTCAAATCCTGGAGAACAATAGTGTCGTACCCCAACTGAGCACCGCTGATAGCAGTGTTCAACACACAGAAATCATAGGCAAGCCCTACCAAATATATGGTTTTCACGTCTTTCAGTTTCAAGTAGTCGTTCAACTCTGTCTTATGAAGTCCCCAGACATCATTGAACGCAGAGTAGTACTCTCTGTCTAGCAAGTACCCTTTCTTGACTACAGTGTTGTCTCCAAAAGCAGTAGCAAACTTAGTAGGAAACTCGGAGCCAAACTCTCCTTGAACACAATGATCAGGCCATACGAATTGAGTCTTTTTCTCGTCTTTGTTCTCTGGGTTCTCAAACTCCTTGGTGGAGTATGGAGCCAATCCCCAAGTAGATGCAAACGAACAATGACCTTTAGGGTGATAATCTTTGGTAGCTACTACTGCTTTCCAAGGAAGATCAAGTAATTTGACAATAGGATCGATGATCTTGTCACCGTTAGGAACAGCTAGAGCTCCGTCTGGAGGTAAGAAATCGTTCTGGAGATCGACAATGATAAGAGCAGAGTCTTTGACGGACATGTTGTTGTGTTGTTGTGGTGGTGGTTTGTTATTTGATTGTGGTTTATTGATACAGATTCTTTGGTTAGATTCTGTAGTTTGATTATTGTTTCTTTGTGAAGTGATTCAGTGTAGTCTAGTTCAATACTGATTCTTGTAGTGTAATCTAAGTCAACTTATATCAATACTCTCATAATAGCAAACACAAAATACAAATCAATTGATTCACCACCTTTTATACCAGGGGATCGCCTCAAAATACCTTCTAGTAGCAAATCAAATTTAAAAAACAAGAAAAACCCAGAAAGTATGCACCAACAGTGATTGTTAATTAACCATACCCGTATACACACGCCAAGTTCCAGTCCGGCTCATCGGATTTGTCACGTGATATATTAATATGTATCACGTGCACAACCAAAGATGAGCTTCAAAAAAAATTTCAAACTGCAGTCTAATAGTAGAGCAGCAGTAGTATATAGAAGATGGTGCTTAAATCGACGCTATCAAATAATGTATCGGTTTATCAAGTGAGCGGGACGAATTTCTCGCGAGCTTTACCTGATTGGATTGCCAAGAAGAGAAAGAAGTCGTTGAAAAATGACTTGGAGTACCAGCATAGAGTGGAGTTGATTCAAGACTTTGAGTTCTCAGAAGCTTCCAATAAGATCAAGTTAACTAATGATGGAAAATATGCGATGGCCACTGGAGTATATAAACCACAAATCCATGTGTATGATTTTGAGAATCTCAGTTTGAAGTTTGACCGTCACACCAACGCAGAGAATGTGGATTTCTTGTTACTCAGTGACGACTGGACCAAATCAGTACATCTTCAGAATGATCGGTCGATCGAGTTCCAGAACAGAGGTGGGTTGCATTATCGCACGAGAATTCCTCATTTTGGACGAGGGTTGGTGTATGATGAATTGAACTGCAATTTGTTTGTGGCAGCCAGTGGGTCTGAATTGTACCGGTTGAATCTTGTGAAAGGAGTGTTTCTTAAACCGTTTGAAATGGAGACCGAGGGGGCCAATTGTATAGATATCAACCCTAAGAACCATTTGGTTTCTGTGGGTGTGGAAGATAATGTGGTGGAGTTCTGGGACCCTCGTGCCAGATCTCGCATAGCCAAATTGTATGTGAATGACAATGACTATCTTACAGACCAGTTACAGGTGACGGCGACATCGTTCAAGAACGACGGGTTGCATTTTGCTTGTGGAACTTCCAGTGGCAAGGCTTACATTTATGATTTACGGTCGTCTGCTCCTTTGTTGGTGAAAGACCAAGGGTATGGGTTTGATATCAAGAAGCTTCTTTGGTTAGAGAACAAAGACAATATATTGAGTATGGACAAGAGAATTGCCAAGATCTGGAACAGTGAGACCGGCACTCCGTTTGCTTCTATGGAGCCGAGTGTGGATATCAATGATATTGCTTACATCAAAGACAGTGGGATGTTCTTGATGGCTAACGAAGGGATCCAGATGCACAGTTACTACATTCCTAATTTGGGTCCTGCACCGGCTTGGTGTGCTTTCTTGGACAATTTGACCGAGGAGATGGAAGAGAAGCCTACGGACTCGATCTACTCAAACTACAAGTTTGTCACCAAGGACGACTTGAAACGCTTGAACTTGACGCATTTGGCTGGGTCCAAGGTGTTGAGATCATACATGCACGGTTACTTTATCAATAACGAGTTGTACGACAAGGTGAACTTGATTGCCAGTGCCACCAGTTCCAAGGACCAGAGAGACAGAGAGATCAAGAAGAAGATCGACGAGGAAAGACAGTCGAGAATCAAGACCAGCGGAGTCAGTACTGGAAAGGTCAAGTTCAACAAGGAGCTTATTGAGAAAGTGCAAGACAAGAAACATGGTGAGAAGGTTGCCAATGAGTTGCTTGGTGATTCACGTTTTGCAGACTTGTTTGATAAACCAGAGTTCCAGATTGATAAGGACTCGCATGATTACAAGCAGTTGAATCCTGTGAAATCGGTGAAGGATGTCACCGATAGCCAAAGAGCTTTGACTGCTGCTGAGCAGTCTGATGAAGAGAGATTGAATGAGATGAGTGATAACAGTGACGAGTCTGGCAGTGATGAAGAAGATGAAGAGAGTGAGAAGGAGGATGAGAGCAGTGAAAGTGAAGATGAGGTTGAAAGAAAGATGAGAGCTGCAGAAGAAAGAGCTGCTGAGAAAGAACGTAAGAGAGTTGAGAAGTACACTAAAAACAAGAAAGAGGCTGATGCCTTCTTGGCCCAGTTCTCCAACGGAACTAAATCATTATCGGTTGGTAGCGAAACTACTTCAACTAAAGCAGTTGGGAAATCGTTTGAGTCTTTGGTCAATGAAGCTAAACGATCTAGAGACAGAGACGCTCCAAAGAGAGATGTCAGAATCCAAAGACATGGTAAGGGAGAAGCAGAGATTAGTTTTGTGCCTAAGTCCAAGAAGAAGCCAAGCAAGTTTGACCAAGAAGATTATGATGAGTTGAAGCATGGACGTAGAAAGCAACGGTACGAGGGAAGAAGAAAGGTTACCAAGAGAGCTATTTTTGACTAGGGTTGCGTTAGTGGATGTGTCATTAATTATGTATGATTTAGTCAAGATAGAAGATTACAGAACTTGTCGTAGCTACATTGTGGAAGAGAACATATTACAGAGCTTGCCGTAGATATGTGTATTTGTGTGGATGTGTGATATGCAGATGAATCATAATTTCTCTTGGATGAGTCGTATAATGGAGAAAGCTCCAAACCCGAAAAGCAAGGCAAACGAAAACACGGCGGCTTTCACAAGCTGGCTGTCGGTGTCAAGAAAGATGTATGGGTATCTCTGGCCACTGGCAGTGTCTATTAAGTACCACAACCAAGCCCAGTATAATGCAGAGAACACCGCGGCCTTAAAGAACACGGTCAGTTTTGACACGGTGAGCTTTGGGCAGAACAACAAATAGTCAAACAACAACGAAAAAAACGGTAAAATGTGGACCGAGAAGTCGAGGATCCAAGGCACTTCCATTTCAAAACTCACAAACGGAAGAAAGAGGAGAAGCGTCCAGTATATGGTGGAGACCAATAGCTCAGCTATGAGTGCCGTAGGAAGAATGTAGTTGTTTTTCACAGTCACTATATTGTCATCGCCGGTTACATGGCCGACTATTGATAACCCTTGGTAAGCTACAGTCAACCAGGCACTCAAGACTGTGAAGAACTGGTTGGCTCCAGCCTTCGATAAGTATGAGGGAAGCAAGCAAGAGTATGCATAGTGGATGTAAATCCCGGAACCTATCACTGCTAGTGAGCAACCGTTAAGTAGAAGAGAGTATGATTTCAGAGCCATTATTGTGATGCTGTGCTGTGTTTGTCGTGTTTTATTTTTTTGGCTTGTTTACTTTTTGAGTTGAGGTTTCGTGATATTTTGAAGATCTCGATGAAGAATAGAAACGTGAAATTGGAGATGGTAGAAAATCAGAGAAAGCTTAAATGCAAAGCAAAATTTTCAGGTCTCGCGAGTGGATGCTTGATCGAGTAAGGATGCAGGAGACTCTTTGTTTGCTGACTGGGGTAAACTGACAACCTTGACAGAAACACCAAAAGAGAAACCTGAGGGAGAAAGGAGGTGCCAAGTGAAGGGTGGGCAATGGGAATGTGAGAAGCTGAGGTGTCACTCCGGATTTGGTCCGGGGCTATTTAATACGGCGTTGTCGGGGAACCATAAACATGCAGATCTCAGGGTCTGGGAGTATTTTTGATGGTGCGTGTGCTTCAGCCAATATCGGCATTGCAAATGCGACAGCAGTTTTCTTGACAGGCAAGGATATTAGTAAGCCTTGAGCACTTGAATGATGGTAGGAGTTCTAGACCAAGACCTGTCTGTTGTTGTTGGCACTTGTCTCACTCATACTCTCCACCATCTTTAGGTCCGGTTGTAAAAGCCAATCAAACACGGTCAATAACAAGCGCTGCTGTTGGCCAAGACTCTTCAAATTTTATGGCTGACCTGTTTGTAAAATTCTCTTTGCAGCGATCTTTTTTCTGGTGTTGTTTTGACTGTCCTAGCACAAATTGGTTGGCTGCTCTTCAAGGTTGAAACGCACACAGAGGATGTCAAGAGTGGTTCCACGAAGCACCAACAGTCAGCTCCAAGATGCATGTTCTTTGCTCATTATGTTGTTGGCCAATATTAAATGAGCAGAAATCAGCAAGTAAACAACTTGCAGCTCATAAATATTATCTTCAGGTTATGCAAGTCTCGATGTATCTTTACAGATATTATCATCTCATCACCTCGAATATTATCAACAGGGAACACCATAAATAGTCAGTATCGCCAAGATGAGCATTCTGTGAAGCTGATCGCAAGGAGCTCTACGTTTGTACTACAGGCAAAGTACCGCGAACAGAATGAATTATAACAAACGGATATCACTCGAAAGAAGGCAAATAATCAAAGAAAGAAAAAGAAACAAGTCTAACAACCCAAATTCCCAGGAACCCTAAAACCGCGATTAATACATGTACTCAAAGTTTGGATTTCTATCACCAAGAATCATCTTCTGAACCTCACTGAGCTTGTCCCAGTTCTCCTTGTAAGCGGCAGTGTGCTTGATTCTGTTTAGACGATACAAACAGAATATGTAAGCAATGCCACAGACAATAGAGAAGGCGAGCATTATCACACATATGGTAATTCCCTGACGGAGCCCACCGTAATTCATGTTGAGGAACGCCCAGTAACAAGTAAGGCCTCCAAGAGATCCAAACGCAATCTCCATGGAGATACCAATGGACTTTCTTAGATGCCCACCGAGATTCATGGATGTCCAGCAAATAAGAAGCGGCGTGGCAGTGACACCACCTGCTAAGATCAAGATGGTATTGGCGTATTTCATTTCATCTCCCTGATCTAGATGATGACGGAAGATCAAAATCAATCCACCAACAAGAATCAACGCAGTGTTGAAGAAGAAGAATGGAAATCTGAGCTTAGCCAAATCTGAGAGCCATCCACACAGCACACACCACACCAGACTAATGATCCAACAGTAGCATATCCGAGCAGCATTGGTGCCACTATAGAACCCAAGCAGAATGTACGAACTGGGCTGCAAAAGCGTGACACCATAGACGATGATCGCTACTCCAAAACTCATGAATGAGGGGAGAAAGATGAGAGGATCGATGATGGTATTGAAGACATCGTTCATAGTAGATTTGAGATGATAACCAGACTTGGTGCCGTAGACTTCAAGTTTCTTAATAAGAAACAAGGTCTCTTGGTCGTCAAAGAAACGAGCTCCTTCAGGGAAGTCTGGGATCAAGAAGAATAAAGCAAAAGACACAAACACCGTGATGATTCCTTCTACGAGCAAGAGCCATCTCCAGACCTCCATATGGTTGAGAGCTTTTGTGTTATTCTCGAAGCCCAAGTTGACAAGAGTCGAGATGATCGCACCAACGCATGTCATGGAATAGATCACGTTGAACCGAATCAGACCACGGCTTCTTTCGTAATAGTGAGCAAGAATGTAGTAGACTGCGGTCTCTGTTCCAGACTGCAACAACCCGTGGAAGAACTGGCAGGCGATAAAAGCCCCGAGAGTTTTGACATAGGCGGTGCCAATCCCTACAAGTCCATATGCGCAAACCGTGAGACTGACCCAGAAGTGGGGCCGGACTCTTTTCAAGATCGAATTGGAGAAGAACTGACACAACATGTAAGGAGCAAAGAACGCTGCGTTGGCGCTCGCCAATTGCCTGAAGTTGCTGTCAAGCAGACTGGACATCCCGTCGTAGTAGCACAACCCAAAACTGGACTTGTTGAAGAACGAGATGAACATCAAGAGACAGAAGGCAGGCAACACGAACAAGTCGATCTTGCGCTTGAAACTCTGGTGGTCTATGCCGTACTCCTCGGCCAAAGCCTCGACCTGAGCTTTCTTCAGCTCCTCGCTCGCAAAGGTGACGTTGTCCTCTAAACTCTGCTTGTCCTCTTCATAGTAGGCTGTATTTTTGATTGATTCCACAGGGCCAAGTCCCATCTTGCACTATGGTACCCCGAGCCGAAAACCCAGGGCTGTCAGCTCCTATTATAATCGGCTAGAGGAGGTGAGCATTGCTAGATTAGGTTCCCACGCAGCTAGCAGAAACAGCACCAGACACTCAGCTATGCACAAGGGTTGCACTAACTCCAATCCTAGAGCCATCAAATCATAATTCTGCATTCTCTGACAGCACTATCCGATAGCGATCGCTCCAGCTGAATACGCCGCCTTTGCGGTACTTCCAAATGAGGTTTTGCGAAAAAATATCCCCTAGCCGCCAATGTGGGACAGCGGCATTTAACGAGTTTCGGGTGGGCTACTGGCTCGTGGTCTGGAGACTGGGGACGATGTTGATGGAGTTCGATGTGGCTGCATGATAAGATCGGGGCTCGGACCTAAAGATGAGTGGGCTGTGACTAACAGCTGGGCCACTGAAACAACTCGTGTCAATAAAGGGCTTTGAACAGCGGCAATAGTTGGTGTGGCTGATTGTTCTGCTGCAAATACAGACAGCCACAATTCCACCCCAATGTTATACCGTCAAAGTTTATGTCCGGGCTAGTGGTATTGAGATGCAAGAGTGATCACAGATTCGCATGAACGATCGACCTTGAGTCAACGGGAATGCATCAACTGTGCTGAGTGTGCATCGGCGAACTTGACACAGGTCCAAGGAACGATAAGTGCTGTGAATACTATCAGAGATGGACTGGGGTGGAATCTGGTGGAATCTGGTGGAATCTGAGTTGGTTGTGGATGTAGTGTGAGAGCTGCAGAAGCTGTAGCAGAACAGGTGTAGTTGCAGAGTAGTGCTGGTTCAGATGTGGGGTTAATTGGTATGATAGGAGATATGAACGAGCTGATAGAGCGATGTGGTGCACCTAAACTCTGTATGCAGAAGATGAAGCTAGCAGCTTGGCGTACTGAAGTAGGAAACTGTTATGAAGGTGTGGCCAGAGAACAGGTACGGTTGTGCCAAGCGAGCCAAGCAGGACAAGATCAAATCGATCATAATCTGGAGAGCACCAAGACTAGGTCGGAAATAACCGAGCAGAGAGATGCTCGAGGAGTAAGTTTGGCAAGCTTCATGGAGTTAGTTTGGCACTAATTAATGGTTAATAATTACTCGAGAGCAGTTGGTGTACATATCAACTACACACTGAAAGGGAACTGTAGGAGCTGTAGAAAAGTACCATATTTGCACCACCACCACCACCACCATCAAACCATTATCACACTTCTTGATAAAGGAAGTCAGCAACAATTGCAGCGCAACTGTTGTAGCAATTAGGTTTCTTGAATAGTAGCACCAGCAGCAACTACATTGGCTGTACACCACAAGACAATAGAAAGAAGATCACCGTTAAAGGTTTGAAACCAAGCCGGCAGGAGCAGCCTACCTTTGGGGAAATCAAAATCAAGCTAAGCTGGTTGCGGTAGACCATGGGCAGAGCTGACACGCATTGACAGACCGCAAGTACGAGTTTCTTGGGTGAAGCTGGACCAATGGCAGTTAACAGCTTTCTTACATGAACCACAATACCGTTAGCTCCACCCCGGCAGATACAATCTAGCAGGACACCGGCTAGTGGCTAGTAGACTTGGGACTGCGTCTGCGTCGGCCACCGAATATTATTATATAGCGTGGATGATTGGCCCCGGGAACTGGACTATGCCAGTTTCTTTGGCCACAGTCTGTCGGCAATCACCAGCGAGTGGATTTTTCTGATAGTTACAAACCCGAGGAATGCCCAGCTTGCGACCGCAGTAAAGATCGCGGCTCTGGAGCTGGTGTCGACGTTCAAGAACGGGTATGGGAAGCTCTGGCCGGTAGCTGGGTCGATTATCAGATGGATCCAGACCCAGTAAGCACCACTAAGCAAGACGCATAGTCCGAATGCCAATGGGGTTGACAATGTGTTGCCGGGAATAAACCCGAAATAGTCGATGATGAGAGTAGCAAACGGCGAGATGTGGACGGTGAAGTCGAGAGTGAAAGGGACCTTGCGAGTGACAATCAAGTGGGTGGCAGCAAATGTCAAGCCCCAGTAGATGGTGGAGACCACAAACTCAGCCGCAAGCACCACAGGAAGAAAGTAAGTGTTCTTCCAATTGTAGAGTTTGGAGTTGCCTGAGAAATGGGCTGCCAAAGTGACTGCAAAGTACACCACGGTCAACCAAGCAGACAAGTTGGTGAGGAACTGAGAGTGACCGGCAGCAGCCAATGGTTCAGGTAACACAAGAGTGCGGACGTAGTAGACACCGTAGGACACAATGACGAGTCCAGTGGAGTTGACGAGTATGGAAGCTTTGTTACCTACTAATCTTGACATTGTGGGTAGAAAAGACGGCTTTTGATGGGCGATGGTGATATTCTGATTGAGTGGTACTATTCAATAAGAAATATTGCTCTGTAAATTGAGTGTTTAATAGATTGCTCAGTGTTGTTCAATAGGACTTGTCAATAGTACTCCACAATAATACTGTTCAATGCTCTCAATAGGACTGCTCAATATTGCCTTTCAAGTACACTAATCAATGAGAAACAGTACTCGACAATTAGACTGTTCAATAGTACTGTTCAATATTGTTGTTCAATGCTGTTCAATAGACTGCTCAATATTTTCACTCACTCAGACCGTTGAGGATTGCTGATCAGTGTTGCTGATTCAATAGTACTGTTCAATAGTACTCCACAATGGCACTCAAAGGTGTTTATCAATAATGTTCTCGAATAATACCTGTAAACAATACTCCTAAATAGTACTGTTCAATAATACTGGTAAACAAAACTTCTAAATAGTACTGCTCAGTAACACTTGTGAATAACACTCCTAGTTAAGACTGTTCAATGACACTCCTAGTACACACACTCACCGCCTTATCCGATCTCATTTTTCACACTCACACGCCCACACCACAGGCACACCACAGGCCCACGGGAATGTCATGTTTCGGCCGGAACCCAGATTTCTCGGCTGCAACTCCCCAGGGGCCAAAGGAGTGGCGGACGTCCAGGCGGGTCTTCCGGGCGGGTCCGTGTGACCTTGTTGGCAACCCAGTTTCCCAATCGGGAGGGGAGTCGCATGCTCGAGTCAGAGTTCCTTCAACACTACACCATAACACCCATGCCAAAACATCTTTTATTAATATATGAAAGGTGCGGAGCAAGGTCCGCGAAGAAATGCAACCGTATTTTTAAGGGGGCACCACACCGCGCAAGGAGAGCAGCAGTGTTCCAGAGTTCCGAGCTGGAACCTGCCCCACAAGGTACATATGCTAAACTGTGCAGAGTCCATAGAAGATCACAAGCAAGTGATCACTCGTTCCAGGAATCCCCCACAATGCCAAATAGAAACCGAAAACAAGACCCGGCGGCCAGTGACTGAACGCAGACCGCCAGAAAACCAAACCTGGTGACAGCAGACCCTGAGGACGATGCTGCCGGAGCAAACAAAATGTGAACACCCGGTGAAACAGTCCACCCCATCGGGAGACGAGCTGCACTTGGATCACAACCCAGTGGACAACTGTTAGGAGGAGCAGTGTAAGTGACACACCAGGAAACCGAGACAGTGCACCGGGAGCATAAACAGAGATTCGTAAAACGATGACAGTGATCTGTAATGATGGTCATCTGTGAGAGTAAGATGGTCATTCAATGAGTCGTATAGGTGTGTGTACGATGGCTGCTCGTTAGTAGAGAGCTATCAAGTAACCATCAACTAAGTAGCAATAAGTCATTAACTAAGTAGCAAGTAGTCGTCGACAGTTAACTAAATAGCCGTCAATAAGTAGTCATCCACCAACCATCCCTCATATAAGAAGATTCACTAAAAGTACAGAAATCCCAGAGATGATCAAAAAACTATCTCTGATCTCCATTGCAAAATTGTCCTGAGGATCCCACTCGATCATGGCTATCATTTTACTAAGATCGTTCTTCGAGAACCTCGGCTCAAGCCTCTGGTCGATAAACCTGTGCTGTGCTATTGTAATTGGATTGGTGAACTGTGGCATTGTCGTCACCAACACCGACACTAGAATTCCCACATACACCAACCCCATAACCGAATTCCTCGTACAGGCTCGTTTCTCAGTCAAAACCCCAAGGGCCAATTTTACTGTATCCATTGTTACTCGATGATTGTGTCACACAGCGGCAATTTTATTGTAGGACCCTTCCAATACAAATATGTGGTTGCACTGATGCTTGGTTCAGGGTGCACCTCAGTATAAATAACTTAATTCCATGCACACCCTAAACTCACCAGGGATAGCGGGTAATATAACTTTGCAAACAATGATGACCTTCCAGGATATATTTCTGGGGACCCGAGTGAAATC
Source organism: Saccharomycopsis guyanensis (assembly GCA_030578595.1). Taxonomy (NCBI): domain Eukaryota; kingdom Fungi; phylum Ascomycota; class Saccharomycetes; order Ascoideales; family Saccharomycopsidaceae; genus Saccharomycopsis; species Saccharomycopsis guyanensis. Next base: position 885,676 of record JAJMSQ010000004.1, read on the forward strand.
AAAACTCGGATATCGGCAATTGGAGTGCAAAACCAGTGACAATCTTGAACACCGCTAGCAAATAGTTGTGGGATTCGATGGTGAGTTTTTTCGATTCTCACAGAATTCCGTCAAAATTCCCAGGGTGCCGAGTCCATAACCCATGCGGCTTTGGGTGGATAGTGCGTGTAGCAATTCTGGGGTGGCTTTAACGAACCAGAGTCTGGGTCATACTTGGCTGGTTGTTACCCGGGATCGTCTAAATTCTGATGTCTCTGATTGTGAGCCCTGTTTTAGCCGGCTGTCTGGTTTAAAATCCTCTCCAGTTACCCGGTGCCGTCTATCTATGATGTCTCTTTCTCTGGTCGGTCTAAAATCCACGTCTCTCATTGTGAGCCCTGTCTACGCTAATTCTCATATCCAGTTGTGAGCCCCGTGTTCTTGGGTTAGCGTCCCCGTCTCCACCAGTTACCCGGCCCCGTCTCCAGCGGGGCTGCATGATGGCATTTTCGACCGTCACATGACATCATAAAGAAAAGTACTAGTCGAGTAAACATACATTGACAGACTGGCGATAGAGGTTGAGCTACGTGGCATTCTTAGTAAAAAACGTACCAATTTTTTTTGCGGATTTTATCAACAGCCACAGCTTCTAACCAGTCGCCCCCCTTTGGTTTGAGAAAACCCCCCGCAAACCCCGCCGAGGGTCACGTGCCCTGGTCTCCCCCCCAGGCCAAGTTTTTCCGTGGACCGGACCCGAGCGATTTTTTCCTACACCCATAAAAATTTGACTGAATTGGCCTGTTTTGTTTGGTTGATACCACCGAGAATTACAAGAATGTCGTTGTTTGCCGCCTCCAAGTTTGTTGCCAGAAGCTCTGCCAGAAGCTACGCCACCCAAGTTGCCAAGTTCAACGGCAAGAAGAACGCCAACGGCACCTACACCGTGTCTTTCATCGAGGGAGACGGGATTGGGGTTGAGATTTCCAAGGCCGTGAAGGAGATTTACAAGGCTGCCAAGGTTCCTATCGAGTGGGAGTCCTGCGACGTAACCCCGTTGCTCATCAACGGGCGAACCACGATTCCACAGCCAGCCGTCGACTCGATCAACAAGAATTTGGTTGCTCTTAAAGGGCCGTTGGCTACCCCAATTGGTAAAGGTCACCAGTCGTTGAACTTGACTCTCAGAAGAACCTTTGATTTGTTTGCCAACTTGAGACCGGCCAAGTCGATTGTCGGGTACAAGACCCCGTACGACAACGTCGACTCTGTGTTGATCAGAGAGAACACCGAGGGGGAGTACTCTGGGATCGAGCACATAATAGTGCCAGGGGTGGTGCAGTCGATCAAGCTTATCACCAAGCCAGCCTCTGAGAAGGTGATCAAGTTTGCGTTTGAGTACGCCAAGTCGGTCAACAAGCCGGAGGTGTTGGTTGTGCATAAGGCTTCGATCATGAAGTTGTCTGACGGGTTGTTTGTTGAGACTGCCAAGGAGGTTGCCAAGTCGTACCCCGGCATCAAGCTCAACTTCGAGTTGTTGGACAACACCTCGTTGAAGATGGTCAGCGACCCTACCAAATACTCCAACCTTGTCATGGTCATGCCTAACTTGTACGGAGACATCATGTCTGATTTGGCTTCCGGATTGATCGGAGGCTTGGGGTTGACTCCTTCTGGTAACATGGGTGACAAGGTGTCGATCTTCGAGGCTGTCCACGGGTCTGCCCCAGACATTGCGGGTAAGAACATGGCCAACCCTACTGCGTTGTTGTTGTCGTCGTGTATGATGTTGAGACACATGTCGCTCGACAACTACGCGGACCAAATCGAGACTGCGGTGTTGAAGACCATTGCCTCGGGCCCAGAGAACAGAACCAAGGACTTGAAGGGCAGCTCGACCACTACTCATTACACCGAGCAAGTTATTGCCAACTTGTAACTGAATGCATAGAGGTAGGTATTTTGCTAGCGTAGTGGGGGATTGTAGGGGAGTGACTTGTGGGTGATTGATTGTAGAATTGAAACAGAGATGTTTTGTAGAGGTGTAACAGGATTGATTTGTAGAATCGAGTGTTGGGATGTGAGTGTGAGAGTTGGAGGGTGTAGTGTTAGGCTCCAGAGTCAGGCTGTATTTGTGAGAGAAAGTACAAATCCAGGTGTCAACCTAACTAGTGCATTCACTTATTGGTTCATTAACACCAGTCAAAACAATTTGTCCCGTATTTAAGTACCGGGTTTTCGTCTGTAGATTTTGAATAGTACCTCATTTGAACCTTCTAGGTTGGTGAAAGTTTTATCATGTGGACTGCATGTATGTCAATTATTCTTTGCATTTGTCCAGAGTATAGTGAGAGCAGATTAATGAGAGACCATAGCCTTTGGTCTAACTATTTATTAATTGGATTGAGTCTATTGGGACAGTGTCTAGTTGCATTGGGCTAATTATCTTGTTGTCCGCTCGCTTCCTCAATTGTGGAGTAAGCTCTACCAATAAGAGACTCCCGTACACTGGAACGGAACCTACACGGAACCCAACCTAAAGACATGAGCTTATTGGAGAGACTATGAGATAATAAGCAAAGCACAATGAATAGAAATAATTGAGATGACTCAATTAAATCATTCAGTTCCATTTACACTCTCTTTAATACCTGCATTCTCACTCTCTCACTCTCTTCACACAGATTCACACTGCTGTTCCCTGCCTCTCACACATACTCTCTTACATACACTCTCTATTGCATACATACTATAGATCATACAGTCAACCCAGACTAACACAATTTTACCACAATACTCCAACCACATACCAATAAGTAACTTACCCATTTAAAAGAATTCCATAAACACATTCCATAATAAACACCGCACGCAATAAAATATACAGCACACCACATAACACAACCACCCTCCACCCATCACGACCTGCAGATTTTTCCTCGAGTTTTTTTCGTGCAGGTTTTTGTCGTCCAGTCATCTACTCCATCTCCAATGCCCGAACCCGTTGTGCCTAATATAGTTGTTCTAATATCCGGCAACGGCTCGAACCTACAAGCCATCATCGATGCCATAGACCAGGGCAAGCTCCAGTGCAAGATCTCTTTGGTGATCTCTTCTTCTGCTACTGCTTATGGACTCACTCGAGCAGCTAATGCGAACATCAGAACTATTACTCACACTCTCAAATCGTACTACAGTGCAATTCCTGCCGGACTCGACGATGCCGAGAAGAAAACCCAGCGGGCAGCTGCTCGTGAAACCTTCAACCAGGACCTCTTGAACATCATCTTGTACGGAGACAAGTACGGGTCTCAGGAATCAGTGGCTGCCACTCCTTACAGCTCCGGGTACCAATGTCCTAAACTCATTGTGTGTGCAGGCTGGATGCTTATTTTGTCCAAACAGTTTTTGCAAGATCTTGAGAAAACCACGATTCCAATCATCAACCTCCATCCTGCTTTGCCTGGTCAGTTTGAAGGAATCAATGCCATTGAACGGTCATGGAAAGCTGCTCAAGACGGTGATGTGCAAGAGACTGGGCTCATGATCCACCGCGTGATAGCCGAGGTCGACCGCGGTGAGCCTTTGATAGTCAAGAAGTTGCCGGTGATCAAGGGCGAGACTTTGGAACAGTACGAGGAGAGAGTACATTCTAATGAGCATTCAGCTATAGTGGAGGGTACTGCGAAAGCGTTGCAGCAGGCTCAGCTATAGGGTGGGCAGCGAGTGTATGATGGGTGCAGTGGTTGGATTATTGAAGTAGATCGGCTCTGATGAAGTGTCATGATATGGAAGAGAACAGAGGCAGTGATGTATTGACTTGATTATGATTATCGACTTGGCCAGTGAAATGACTCAGTTATGACCATTGGCTTGGATTACAGAGTTGGCTTCGTATTGAAAATTTTGCCATTCACTGACGATTGACTAGGGAGATGACAGTTCCATGATTTACTAGCAATTGACCTAGTTGTGTATCATACCTTAGTTCAATGGACCGCTGACTAGGCTAAAGGCTATTGATTCAATTATTGACAGATCAGTGTCTGCAGCCCTGACAATTGGCTCAATTCTCCAGTCTGTTTCAATTAAGACTCTCCACTAGGATCTCCACTGCTAGTCTCTCACTTACCAAGCTTCTCTTGTCTGTCTCTTAGAAACAAGTCCTTTCCACCCTATCATATAGGTCTACCTCATAAGAAAATACACCATACCACTCCCAATAGTCCATTGTCTACGTACACCTCCTCCCACCTACTTACGCCCTCCCCTCCCAATCTACGACCATCCCCACTGCTTAACGCCTGCATTCCTACTTAACATCTATCTCCATCTTCTCCTCCGGTATCCCAATCTGCACCTCCTCCACATCCATAATGCTGTACACGCTCTTCTCCAACACCGCAGTGGTGCCTCGCTTGAACTTGTAGCTCTTGGCCTTGGCCTCTCTGATGTTAGGAGTGATGTAGTTCCGGAGCAACACCGCGTCCTTACCGGTTTCCATGACACACACGTCCACATTGGAACCCGATCCCAAGTCGTTCCAAATACCGGCCTCAATTGCATCGGCACACAACTTGACACACTCGTCCTTGGTCAATCCCTCACGCCACTGTGTCTCCATCACTGACATTGCTGCAAGAGATCCAGACCCCAATGTCTGATAAGGTCCGACATCGGTCGACCCGTGAGCATGGATAGAAAACAAATGTGCCCCCGTAGGATCGGTGCCCGCCACAATCAAGTAGGCACCAATGTGGCCCTGGTACTTGAAGAGATGCTGCTTCAACAACGTCAAGGAAGCCATCACTCTGGGCTCACGGTTCGTGTACAAGGAATGCAACTCCAAGTTGCTGGAAATGAGCTGGGTCACCATCTCGGTGTCGGCGGCCGTGCCTGCACCCGCACACCAGATCTTGGGACTGAGCTTGTGCAACTTTTCACAGTTCTTGTCGGCCACGATTGGTCCAGCAGTGGCTCTTGTGTCGGCAGCAATCACCACACCGCCGTCAAACTTACACCCCACAATCGTGGTCCCTGTCGACGTGGCTTTAGGTAAAGCGTACCCTTTGGAAGCCAAATACTTGTTTCGTTGGAAATTGTCAAACCCTAGTCCTCCCATACTTGTTACGGAGAATAGAAGGTACTCAATCGCCACTGGTTTTCTAGTAGGCTGGCGAGTTACCCGGACACAGACGCGACACCCTGTATAGTTTCTTGGATCTGGAGTTCAACCATAGATATATAACGTATGCTTGATCCATATTCGTACGCTGCTCCTGCCCGAGTGAAATCGCTTTTCCTTCCGTTGGAACTGCTTGGGCAGCCCGAGTTCCTTGACCACTATGAGAACTTCCGAGCTAACTACAGGGTCAAGTTGATCGACGTCACTCCGTCCAAAGCTGACACCGAGAACTCGGTCAATAAGTTCAATCCTCAAGGGTTCCCACTAGGTAGTGTGATCTATGACCACCAGCTCACTCTGATCGATAACCAGGAGATCTTCTTGCAAGACTTTGAACCGTTCCGTAAGATCTTTGTTGTGGTTGGCGTGGTGAAGTACACTGCTGATCTTACCACAGACAAACTTGCACTCCATCTTAAGAACTTGAAGAAAGCGTTCAAGTACTCGATAGTCCACAACATCGTGGTGGTCGGGTCGCCTGACAAGACTCAGCAGGTTTCTGTGTTCCATGTGGATAGTGGTGCTCCAGAGTCTCAGTACTACAGTATCATGTGTGATATCACCACCAACTTCTTGACTGCATTGAACTCGTACGCCCAGAGTTTCCAGCATGTGACGTTGCGGTCTCCCGGCTCCATCAACTCCAACGACGTTCTTAAAATCGCTATCACTAACCATACGGCTGCCCACGATGTCCAAGAGACTCCTGCTATAGCTGGCCCTACTGCTGCGCCAGAGGTTCCCACAGCTGGGAAGAAGATCAACGAGAAAATCAAAGACTCTAAAAACAAAGGAAGACACTCGAAAATCCTCGGGAACTTCTATTTGCTTGCTGGTAGATACCCTGACGCCCTTCGGGAGTTTGGTGAGGCACTTCCTCTTCTCAAGTCTTCTAACGATCATCTTTGGTTGGCTAACACTTTGGAAAGTATAGGGGTTGCGCTAGTTTGTCTTTCGTTTTTAAATGTGCCCTACAACTTACCTGCTTCTCTTTTCAAGTTTATATCTAGTAAAGATAAAGGCTCGGCCAGACCGTCGCCGGCAGGTCTGCCAAGGACCTCGATCTCTCGTTCCAACACCCTGAACAATATCAACGCAGCCGCAGCTACTCCTCAGGAAGATTTCAACCTCCAGGTCCCCGAAATCATTGCTCAGATCACCAACAAGATCATGAGTCTCTACTCACAGACGTTCACCAACCACGAGGACTACGTGCCCCAGCTTGTATATTGCGAATGTATAATACGATACGTCAAGTTCATGACGATTGTCCACGTTGGAAACGGATTCACGTCGCCTGTGCTTGGCCACTTGGTGCTTGGCAACAAGATCACCTCGAAATCCGTCAACACCTTCTTCTTCACCAAACTCCAGATCTTCCAGTTCTCCAACCGGATCTTCACGGTCCAGCTCCACAACATGAACTTGAACTCCCAGTGCAAGATCTACTGCTCGCTTGCCTCGGTGTACGACGACTTGGAGTTCTACAGAAAGAAATCGTTCATTCTCCGGACATTGTTCTTGAAACTTGTACCGGAATTCACCAAACAAAACGCCTCCAGAAACCAGGAAACTGGTGACGAGGACGACTTGATTGCCAAGTCGGCAGTGATCTTCAACCGTAACCAACAGCTTCAGACTCAAATGGAGCTTAATAACAAACTTCTCAGTGACAACAAAGGGTCCAACGAGTTCTTGATCCAGCTCTTGAACAATTTCCTTCTCATATACAGTGTGGGCCAGTCGCCAAAAGTCAGCACCAACGACTTCAAACGTACTCCCTGGTTCCAGATCCACAAATCGGTACTCAAGCTCTGTATCGAGATCTGCAAATCTATCATTGATTTCAAAGGGATTGTGTTTTTCTCCAGTGTGTTGTTGTCTAAGTACACCAACTGTTTAAGCAGAACCGAACAGGTGTCGTTGTTCGACTTGATTCGTGAGACCCAACAGAAAGCTAAGAACTTGAACATTTCTGTTCCATGCTACTATTGGGACCCATTCTTGATTCGTGACATCACGTTATTGAACGAGTTCGACACGACATTGCTTCCAATTGAACTCACTCAGGTTCCAACAGGTACCAACACCACCATCGATTCAGAAGTATCAACCAAGTCTAACAGAATGCGTACTAGTGCTGTGATATACAATCCGTTTGACGAGACGAAAAAGAGCCAGGCCAAATTGCAACGTCGTAGTTCCAAGCGGTTGTCTTCTTATGGTGCTAGAACTGTCTCTAGTGACATAACTCCTGCTGCTCCTATTCAAGAAGAAGGACAAGAAGAAGGCTCGACAGAAAAACAAGAAGAAGAGATCTATGAAGACGTCGTGGAAGACAACTACGACGGTCAAGGGATCTTTTTGGTTCAAGGCGAGATCTTCAATCTTACAGTCAGAGTCCAGAATCCGTTTGATTTTGATATCGATCTTAATGAGATTTCTATCAAGACCAACGACGAGGTTCAGCTTGAAACGTTGCTCAACAATACCCAGAACCACCACACCATTGGTTCCAAGACCGCCGCTAATGTTCTGGTTTCTGTAAGACCTAAGAATTTTGGTGAGTTGAAAATTATCGGTGCGGAGATCAAGGTGTGCCACTGTGAGAAACAGTTGTTCAAGATCATCAACAAGGAGAAGTTCCAGGTTGTAGAGAAGGTCAAGAAGACCGGAATCCAATCAAGTTTGCCTAAAGCTTTGGGTTCTCTGGGAGAAATAGCTTCTGAAGATTCTGCTACTATTGCCAAGAGAGTTGAGTTCAAGAACTTGAACTTGGTGGTGATCACTCCTCAACCGATATTGTCGCTCATCGACTTGTCACTTAATAATGGCTGGATCATGTTGTTGGAAGGTGAGAACTCGTCGTTCAAGGTGTTGTTGAAGAACTTGTCCAACATCGACATCAACTATTTGGCATTCAGTTTCTTGGACTCCACCATCGAACCGTTGTCGAAGGCTTTGAACTCCAAGGACTTGCCGATCAACGAAATCTATGAGATCGAGTACTACTTGCTTAAAAGAGAACCGTTGCGGATCCACAAATCAGAGATGGAGAAGTTGAAACTCATCAAACCGTTGGATCTTCTCAACGTCAGCTTCGATATCATGGGTAAAAGAGGTATGCGCGATGCTCACATCATTTTTGACTATGGTAACAGAGTCACTGGGTCTGAGAAAGAAGAGAAGATGAGCAACTATTTCAGACGGATCAGCATTCCGATTAGTGTCACTGTTTCTCCTAGTGTTGAGTTGGCTGGTTGTGACTTGATTCCTCTTTTCAACAACGTCAACGACTTGAAAGAGGACAAGATCAATATCATAAACGAAGAGAACCTTGCCAACAAGATGGTGGACGACTTGAAAGAGTTAGCCCTTGAGCAGAAGAATATCTGGTCCTATCTCAGCAAGCGGACTAACAGAATCAGCGATTACTGTTTGTTGGTGGTTGATCTCCGGAACTCTTGGAACCAGAAATTCAGAGTGACTCTCAGTTCCAGTGATTCTATATTCCCTACTACTGAGGAGTTTGAGAAAGCCACAGACAAGGACAAGGAGACCTTTGGAAGTGAGAAGGACTCGTACATTGTCAGTGAAACCATTGCTCCTGGTCATACCGAGCGGTTTATCTTGCCTGTGAGACGGATCGAGTTCTCCAGCGAGTACCTTGAACGGTCGATTCCAAGTTTGCGGAACAAGCAGTTCATTGTCCAGGACAGCAAGTACAGCAAGGAGGATTTCAAGTACATTCGTGAAGCGTTCTGGTACAGAAAAGAACTCTTGCGTCACATCAAGGGAGACTGGGTTGAGGAAGGAAGCAAACGTCATGGGTACATTGAGATGAGAGGTGTGAGACTTTCCCAAAGAATGGTGAGTGTTCTTAGAATTGAGAAGATCGGGATTGAGATGTCGATTGTCAGTAACGCAAAGAACACTGGACTTTACTGGGAAGTGCCAACTGAGGAGTTTGTGACGATCCGAACCAAGATTGTCAACCGTAGCAACTACGTGCTCCGAGGCATGATCCGTCATGTTCCAATCTCTAACAACAACACTCCGATTGACCGGAAGATCATATACAACGGAGTGTTGCAGCTTAATATTGCCGAAGGCATTCCTCCAGGTGAAAGCCAGGAGTTTGATTTGGGGATTGTAATATTGGAGAAAGGTGAGTACGAATGGGGAGCGATATTTGACGAGCAGATCTTCAACAGTAGTAGTGTGGATTTGCAGCATACTCAAAGGGAACCATTGTTCATCAGAGCCACTTAGTTCCTGTTAGTCTTGCATAATAAACTAATTTTTGTCATGTCTTTTAGTGTCAGTGAAGCTAGTAAGTCCCAAGGCATTTTACAGTAATAATAAATAAAACGTGAACATTGGTATGGACCTCAAAGAAACATAGATGGGGTCTAAATCTAAAGTTGGATATAGTTGTACGTCAGGATATAGATCGAAGTCGAAATCACAGTGGCGGTGACAGTAGCAGTAGTAGTCAGAGTTGTCGTCACACTACTTGTGGCAGTGGCAGTGACGCTAGAAGTCAGAGTCACAGTAGTGGAAGTGACGACACTGGCAGTCTGAGTAGCAGTAGATGTCACTGTGGATGTACCAGTGGTACTAACTTCTTCAGTCACTTGGACAGTATCAACGTAAGTGGTAAGAGTCAGGAGTAAAGTCTCGGTCACATTGACAATAGTAACTTCATCAGTTGTAGAAGAAACGTCAGAATCGGTAGAAGAGGTATCGGTGTCTGTAGCAGTGTCAGTGTCAGTAGTAGCAGTAGCGGTATCAGTAGTAGCAGTAGCCGTGTCAGTGTCAGTAGCAGTGTCAGTTGCAGTGTCAGTTGAAGTGTCAGTGTCAGTAGTGACAGTAGCACTGTCAGTTGCTGTGTCAGAGTCAGTATCGGTCGCTGAAGCAGTGTCAGTTGCACTGTCGGTAGCTGTATCAGTGTCAGTAGTAGCCGTTGCACTATCTGTACCGGTAGCAGTAGCTGTATCAGTAGAACTGTCAGTCTCGGTAGCAGTGTCTGTGGCTGTATCGATAGCAGTGTCTGTAGCAGTGTCAGTTGCAGTATCAGCGTCGGTAGCAGTAGCTGTTTCAGTATCTGTTGCTGTGGTACTGTCAGTATCTGTTGCTGTAGCAGTGTCTGTATCCGTGGCAGTCGTACTGTCAGTATCCGTAGCAGTCGTACTGTCAGTATCGGTGCTGGTACTGTCACTGTCGGTGGTAGTCGCACTCTCAGTGTCTGTGTCTGTGGCAGTAGTATCAGTGGTAGTTGCACTATCCGTGTCGGCAGAGCTGTCAGTCTCGGTAGCTGTAGAACTGTCGGTGTCAGTAACTGAAGCACTATCGGTGTCAGTTGCAGTCGAACTGTCGGTGTCAGTAGTCGTTGCGCTGTCAGTATCGGTAGCGGTAGAACCATCAGTATCGGTAGCAGTTGCACTGTCAGAGTCTGTAGTAGTTGCACTCTCACTGTCAGTGTCGGTTGCGGTAGCACTGTCTGTATCACTTGCAGTTGCACTATCTGTATCAGTCGTAGTGGCAGTATCTGTATCAGTAGCTGTTGCAGTGTCAGTGTCAGTGGTAGTAGCAGTGTCGGTAGCAGTGTCACTATCAGTAGCGGTATCGGTAGCAGTGTCAGTAGCAGAAGTGTCAGTGGCAGTATCGGTAGCAGTATCAGTGGCAGTAGTACCGTCAGTATCTGTAGCAGTACTGCTGTCGGTATCAGTGACAGTGGCAGTGTCAGAATCCGTTGCACTAGCAGTGTCAGTATCAGTAGCAGTAGAACTGTCAGTGTCAGTTGTATCTGTACTGTCTGAATCAGTAACGGTTGCAGTGTCAGTATCTGTTGCAGTACTACTGTCGGTATCACTGGTAGTGTCAGTGGCTGTAGAACTATCTGTGTCTGTATCAGTGGCAGTGTCAGTTGCAGTTGTACTGTCAGTAGCAGCAGTGCTGTCACTGTCGGTAGCTGTAGCAGTATCTGTGTCTGTAGTCGCTGTAGCAGTGTCACTATCGGTGGTACCAGTAGTCTCAGTATCACTGTCCGTGGCAGTAGTACTGTCTGTATCAGTCGTAGCTGTACTGTCAGAATCAGTAGTAGAAGCACTATCGGTGTCTGTGGCAGTTGTACTATCGGTGTCTGTAGCTGTTGCAGTGTCAGTAGCAGTATCAGTGTCGGTAGCACTAGCTGTATCAGTAGCAGTATCAGAATCGGTGGCTGTAGCAGTGTCAGTGGCCGTACTATCGTCGTCAGTAGCTGTAGTACTGTCAGTGTCAGTAGTACTGGTACTATCAGTAGTATTGGTAGCATCGGTATCAGTACTGGTACTGTCTGCATCCGTCGTCGATGCACTGTCAGTGTCAGTAGTGGCACCAGTGGTGTCGGTAACATCAGTAGTAGCAGTACTATCTGTATCGGTAGCAGTAGAATCAGTAGCAGTAGCACTGTCAGTGTCTGTCGTAGTAGCACTATCTGTGTCCGTCGTAGCACTATCTGTGGCACTTGTATCAGTCTCAGTAGTAGCGGTACTGTCGGTGTCTGTATCAGTAGCAGAAGTGTCTGTGGCAGTAGAACTGTCAGTGTCTGTAGTCGCAGCAGTGTCTGTATCTGTAGCTGTCGCATCAGTAGTAGCAGAAGTGTCACTGTCAGTGGTAGCCGTGCTATCAGTGTCAGTAGCAGTACTATCCGAATCCGTAGTAGTGGCAGTGTCTGTATCAGTAGCAGTAGTACTGTCGGTACTGTCAGCAGTATCAGTCGAATCAGTGGCAGTCGAATCAGTATCAGTCGAATCAGTGGCGGTCGAGTCAGTGGCAGTCGAATCAGTGGCAGTAGTATCAGTCGTGACAGTACTGTCGGTGCTATCATCAGTAGACGTACTCTCCAAAGTAGTGGTGCTATCAGTAGAAGTATCAGTCTCAGTGGTGTCAGTGGCATCAGTCGAACTACTGTCAGTAGCAGTGTCAGAGTTGTCAGTGGTATCAGTAGTGGCTGTACTCTCTAATGTTGTGGTACCGTCAGAGCTGTCCGTACTAGTACTATCGGCGGTATCCGTACTATCAGTTAAGTCAGTTGACGTAGTATCTGTGGCTGTAGCGTCGGTAGTGTAAGTATTGTCATCGGTAGTCACAACAGAAGTGGTATCTGTATCCGTAGTATCAGTGGTAGTGGTACCATCGGCGGTAGCAGAAGTATCAGTGGTAGCTGTAGCAGTTGAACCATCGGTATCAGTTGAAGTACTGTCAGTAGCAGTAGTGGTGTCAGTACTGTCAGTAGTATCAGTAGTAGCCGTGTTCTCCAACGTCGTGGTACTGTCTGTACTTTCAGAACCATCAGTGGCAGTGTCAGTAGCGGTTGTATCAGTAGCACTGGGATCGGTTGCAGCGTCTGTGGCAGTGTCTGTGGCAGTATCTGTAGCAGTGGTATCAGTGGTATCAGTGGCAGTGGTATCAGTTGCAGTGTCTGTAGCAGTGTCTGTAGCAGTGTCTGTAGCAGTGGTATCAGTGGCAGTCGTGTCTGTAGCAGCGTCTGTTGCAGTACTGTCAGTAGCAGTGTCACTATCAGTCGTATCCGTAGCAGTGCTGTCAGTAGCGGTGTCAGTACCAGTGGTATCAGTAGCAGTGGTATCAGTAGCAGTGGTATCAGTAGCAGCAGTGTCAGTAGCAGTGTCAGTAGCAGTGTCAGTGGCAGTATCACTATCAGCCGTGTCTGTAGACGTAGTATCCGTGGTGTAGGTATTATCATCAGTAGTCACAGTCGAAGAAGTGTCTGTATCCGTAGCACTGTCTGTACTATCTGTAGTGGTAGTGGCGCCGTCGGTACTAGTAGTGTCAGTTGAATCAGTGACGGTACTGTCAGTTGCAGTAGCAGTATTGGTAGCAGTGTCAGTACTGTCAGTTGCATCTGTAGTGGCAGACGTACTATCAGAGTCATCAGTGTCAGTGCTACCAGTAGCAGTGGTACTATCAGTTGAATCAGAGTCAGTACTGTCGGTAGTAGAAGTACTGTCTGCACTGTCAGTGGTAGTTGTAACATCGCTATCTGTGCTGTCCGTGGTGTCTGTAGCAGTACTTTCAGTGGTATCAGTAGCAGTACTGTCAGTGGCATCGGTGGTAGTACTGTCAGAACTATCGGTAGTGTCAGTGGTATCAGTAGCAGTATTGCCAGAAGCATCCGTAGTATCATTAGCAGTACTGTCGCTAGTGTCAGTCGTATCAGTGGCAGTAGTATCAGTAGCAGTACTGTCACTAGTATCGGTAGTATCAGTAGCAGTACTGTCACTAGTATCAGTAGCATCCGTAGTAGCACTGTCAGTAGTATCTGTGGAATCTATAGCAGTAGTACCATCAGTAGTAGCCGTAGCATCAGTCGTATCTGCAGCAGACGTATCAGTCGAATCCGTGGAGGTACTGTCAGAGCTATCAGTGTCAGTAGTAGCAGTAGTACTGTCAGTGTCACTGGTATCTGTGGCAGTGCTGTCAGAGGTATCAGTAGTACTAGTAGCATCAGTGGTGTCAGTAGTGTCAGTGGTGTCAGTAGTGTCAGTAGTACTGGTACTGTCTGTGTCCGTCGCAGTACTGTCAGTTGCAGTACTGTCAGTATCAGTGGCAGTACTATCAGTCGTGTCCGCCGAAGTACTGTCACTTGTGTCAGTGGCAGTATCGGTAGAACTGTCTGTAGTGTCAGTAGTGGCACTATCACTCGAATCAGTAGTGGTACTATCACTCGAGTCAGTAGCAGTGGTATCAACAGCTGCAACAGTAGTAGTCGCATCACTGTCTGTAGCTGTGGTGTCACTAACATCTGTCGTACTGGTATCACTTCCATCAGTAGTATCCGTAGTCGCAGCAGTGTCTGTATCAGTAGAAGTGCTGTCTGAAGAACCATCTGCAGTGTCAGTCGCATCAGTAGTGGCAGTGTCAGTACTGTCACTAGCATCAGTGGTGTCTGTAGCGTTAGTGGTTTCAGTACTCAACGTAGTATCCGTAGTGAGAGTGGTAGTACTAGCTGTTGTGGTACTATTAGTAGAAGTGGTGGAATTCGTACTAGTAGTAGTACCAACAGTAGCAGTGTCTGTTGCATCTGTAGCAGTATCTGTAGCAGTGTCCGTAGCAGTGTCCGTAGCCGTGTCTGTGGTATCGGTAGTAGCATCAGTTGCAGTGTCAGTGGCAGTATCTGTAGAGTCCGTAGCTGTATCTGCAGTGGTGTCTGTGGCAGTGTCTGTAGAACTATCGGTGGCATCTGTAGCTGTATCTGTAGCAGTGTCTGCACTGTCAGTTGTATCGGTAGCGGTATCTGTGGTATCTGTCGAATCTGTAGCAGTATCAGTGCTGTTGGTATTCAACGCAGTATCCGTAGTGAGAGTGGTAGTACTGGCTGTGGTCGTACTATTAGTAGAAGTCGTAGAGTTCGTACTAGTAGTAGTAGTGCCAACTGTGGCAGTGTCAGTTGCATCGGTAGCAGTATCGGTAGCAGTATCGGTAGCAGTATCGGTAGCAGTATCGGTAGCAGTATCGGTGCTGTCAGTGGCAGTGTCCGTTGTGTCAGTAGCTGTATCGGTAGCAGTGTCTGTGGTATCAGTCGCAGTGTCCGTAGCAGTGTCTGTAGAGTCCGTAGCAGTATCCGTAGCAGTGTTTGTAGCAGTGCCTGTTGCAGTATCAGTAGAACCATCCGTAGTGTCCGTAGCAGTGTCAGTACTGTCAGTTGCATCAGTAGCGGTATCTGTGGCACCAGTGGTGTCAGTATCCAAAGTAGTGGTATCCGAAGTGATAGTTGTAGTACCGGCGGTGGTAGTACTATTAGTAGACGCAGTGGTAGTACTATTAGTAGACGTAGTGGAGTTTGTACTACTAGTAGTAGCACCAACTGTAGCAGTATCCGTAGCAGTATCAGTGGTATCAGTGGCAGTATCAGTGGTATCAGTAGTAGCATCCGTAGCAGTAGCAGTTGCAGTGGTGTCAGTACTGTCAGTTACATCTGTAGTAGTTGCATCACTATCAGTTGTATCAGTACTGTCTGAGCTATCAGTAGAAGTACTGTCACTGGAGTCTGTAGTGTCGGTGGCAGTATCGGTGGAACCACTGTCGGCAGCATCAGGATTATCAGTAGTGGCAGTGTCAGTTGCATCAGTAGACGTACTGTCATCAGCACTATCAGTAGCAGTGGCATCAGCTGTATCCGTGGTATTACTGTCAGATCCGTCGGTAGAAGTACTATCAGAGCTGTCAGTAGCAGTGTCAGTCGAGTCAGTAGCATCACTATCAGTGCTGGTACTGTCAGAGTCTGAAGAAGAGTCTGAAGTATCAGTAGTAGCAGTAGCACTATCTTCTGAAGTGGCGTCGGTGGAAGAACCATCTGTACTGTCAGTAGCTGTAGCATCAGTAGCTGTGGTATCGGTTGCAGTACTATCACTATCAGTAGCGGCAGAAGTGGCATCAGTAGTATCAGAAGAAGAGCCATCAGCATCAGAGTCTGAAGAAGAGTCTGAGTCTGCAGCATCTGTGGTGGTAGAACTCAAGGTAGTAGTACCATCAGAAGTGCTATCAGTAGCATCAGCAGCAGTACTGTCTGTTGGGTCTGAAGTGTCAGTGCTGGAAGAGGCAGTCACATCATCAGTAGTGGCAGAAGAGTCTGTCTCACTGTCACTGTCAGCTGCAACAGTAGTAGTACCACCAGTGGTACCTGTAGAGTCACTTGCAGTAGTGTCTGAAGAGTCTGAATTAGAAGAGCCACTACCACCAGTAGTGGTAGCATCGCTATCAGCAGTACCTGTAGAAGCATTTGTAGATGGAGAGGCGGTGTTGTCAGATGAAGTTGGGTCAGTAGAGCTGTTGCTTGTAGAGGTAGTTGCTGAGGTTTGACTATCAGAGGTGGTATCAGAAGTAGCGTCACTTCCACTGGCAGCAGGATCACTGTCCGAACTAGAGTCACTACTAGAGCCACTAGTCGAGCTACTGTCAAAAGAGGATGAGTCCAGATCAGATGAATCAGCGTTGCTTGAATCGGAAGCTGACGCTGGATCAGAAGAGGTGTCTGAAGAATCTGACGAACCAGAGGTGGAGTCTGACGAACCAGATGAGGAGTCAGATGAACCAGATGAAGTGTCTGAAGATCCAGAAGAGGAGTCTGAAGATCCTGAGGAGGAGTTTGAAGACGAATCCGACGACCCTGATGTTGGGTCAGAAGAGGAGTCAGAGGAATCAGATGAACCAGAAGATCCTGAAGAAGAGTCAGAAGAATCAGAAGAGCCAGACGATCCAGAAACGTCGCTACCTGAGCTGGAATCAGAATCGCTAGAAGCACCACTACTAGCATTGGTATCATTACTTGCTTCATCATCAGCTGATGCGGTGTTGCTAGCACTCAGCAGTGAAGAGGTAGGAACAAAGCTAGTGAAGTAGCTTGTCGAGCTACCAGAAGCTGATTCAAGAACGGTGTATCCAGTAGTCACTGCCACTGGAGAGCATGTCCCTGAAGCACAAGAGGTGACTGTAATAGAAGTCGTTCCTGAGGTAGGCTCAGAAGAAGACCGTGAAGTGGACGCTGGACATCCAGTGATTGTGACGGTGGTGGTAAGTAACACGTCGACGGTGACTGTGCTGTAGATCCCCGTGGCCGCAGCGGCCACCAAGGCAAGCGAAGACAACGTCGATAGTTTGGAGATCAACATTGGGACAAAATCCGGTACCGAAGACCCTGGATCAGGGAGAGCAGGTTGCAGTATTTATATTGGAGGCCGGTCTGGGAATTCGGATGTGGGACATTTCTGTGTGGTGGTGGGTTATTGGGGAACCAGATTTCATCAGGTACTGACATCGACGCATAGTGAAGCTGTGGGTAGGCCCGCATGCACCTGCATATGCGGGCGTCAGCGCGAGGTTATCACGAAAGCCATTGATGCTTCCGATGGCCTATTGTCATGCGCAGCGTTAATTAATTGTTAGTATCGGTGCATATTGATAGACAAAGAATTGTAGCTGTATGAGAGGTTCTTTTGCAATGACAAAGAGTTAGCTGATTGTTCAAGAAGTGAGTGGCCAGCTGCTGTCACTGTTAATTAAGTGCTTCAACTAAAAGCCACGATCGTCAGTCGAACACCCTTGCTGACAGCATCGTGAGGCTAATGTGGAATTTCATCTCGACCTCAAAGGTTATGAATGAGAACCAATACGGAAACCTTTTTTTGTGTTAATCAATGGTCTGGCTGGCTGGCTCAATTTAGATAGGTTTGGTTGTTTTCCCCGCAATCTGAGTTTCGATTCTCGCTAATTTGAAGTCTAATAGCTTCGAGAGTGCTGCTTCTTCCCACAACGTGAGCCTCTATCATGAATACTGTTTTATTTGAGAATCTGCTTTTTTTACAAGTGAATTAATAAACATTCAAGGATTTGTCTGTGGTGAACGATTGCAATCGGAATGCCGAGGTGCTGAGAAATCTCAGTGGCTAGCAGTTTATCAGCGGCGACATGTTACTGAGTTCTGCATATATATCATGCTCATTAGATCCCAGACCTGCCATAATCACACAAAGATCTTGCATACGGCATTGAGTTGCAAGAACTCTATTTGCAGCGAATCGGCGACTGGTTCAGGACGCTCCACCAATGAGTTCCGACACGGCTTGTTCAAATCCTAATTCGGTCTTACAGTATACTATGTCGCGGAGGTATATTTCAAATTTCAAAACGTAATCTATGTTTCTATCTACTAGGA
This sequence comes from Saccharomycopsis guyanensis, assembly GCA_030578595.1. Classification (NCBI taxonomy): domain Eukaryota; kingdom Fungi; phylum Ascomycota; class Saccharomycetes; order Ascoideales; family Saccharomycopsidaceae; genus Saccharomycopsis; species Saccharomycopsis guyanensis. Next base: position 903,555 of record JAJMSQ010000004.1, read on the forward strand.
CTCTAACTAATACCGATAAGACCAGTATAAGTGGTACTTGTGGTTGTCGTCGATGTCGTAGTGGTGGTAGCAGTCGCGGTGGTGATTGTAGTGTACGAAGCGGTAACAGTAGTGGTCGTGGTCGTAGTGGCTACCGCAGTAGTGGTGCTAGTAAAGGTATCGGTTTCTGTGACTGTAGAGGTCTCGGTAATATCTACTTCAATTGAGGTGGTGACAGTGGTGGTCTCAGTAGATGTGGCTTCAGTAACTGTCACATCAATCAAAGTGGTGGTGACAGTGCTATAGGAAGCAAGCACTAGTTGTGCAAAGAGCAACAAGACTAGTTGATCAAGTCTCATTTTGTGTGGGCGGGCCAAAACCAATCGGCAGTGGCTGCTCAAGATATTTATAAAATCTGGCTGTTTTTTGCAGGATTCACAAGTCGTCCACTCTGTAAGGCTTGCTGCAGCCTCAAATCAAGTGGCAGATTTAACTCAACCGCCGCGTACAGTTGCGTCTGGTGACCCTGAGCTGATGTTCATGTGAGGTGTTGCAAATAACTCTTTTCCAAATAATTTCAGCTGATATTATCGGATAATGATTAATTGAAGTTTCTTCACTTTCCTTGTTCAATAAATTGGGCCTGGAACAACTGGAACCTTGTTGAGACTAAATCACACCTTTAATTGGAGGCAGCCTATTGCATGGCCAAGACAATAACTCTCAACAGTCGAACCTTCCTAGGATCTACAAGTAAATCACAGGTCGTGGACAGAAATAATCGTCCGAGAGCCAGAAATAGAACTGTGACACAGGTGATCGTGTATTGTTCTTGTTGTTCAGCACGGCGGGTTTTTGCGGCACCATTTAACTTACGCTATTGTCAAAAATGGTCGACATGAAATTCGATTAATGAATGGGGTAATTGGCAGAGTACCTACATATGACAAGCGTATTTTCAATGACACTCAATCGGCGACAAGAAATTTTTCAAGTTGGTTTTCCAACAGGTTGTTAGCTGGCGTGTAAGAGTACGTTACATTTCCAAATATCTTCAACCCGCTGTTTTGCGAACAACACCAACTTACCGTAAAACATTATCAACACAATGATCCCGGTTGTGTGTACAAACCCTTACGACACTCATTGGATTCTTGCAGCCACAAAGAGCTTAAATACTAAGTTTTAGGACGACTGGCCAGACATCTGCCTCATTCAGACGGGTTCGCCAAATAAGATGCGAGAATCGACAGAATGGCCATCGGTGATCCGGCGAATGAACCAGCCTGCCACAGTAAGTGTCCTCATTTGCGGCGATTCAACACTGTGCTTCTCTGCAAGTGGCGATGACAATCCTTGTACAGTTGGAGTAACCACAAATCGTATTTCTATATTGGTGTGTCGGACAAAAGTTTAGGTAGCCCGCATGTCAGCGGGCTCCATCGGACCTACGACAGAGCTGGTTTTACAAAGAAACAAGCATTTCAAGTTGTCCAAGATGTTTTAGTTGATAATAGAGGCTTGTTAGTGAGTAGGAATGTTGAGTCTCTGGTTGCGTGGAATAGTCGATCAGTAAGATTGTATGTTGTGGAGTGGGGCGGACACAAACACTCTTACACAAGTTCCCCACAAAGACAGAACATTTAAAGGTGCGAGGCCGGAATTGTGTAGAAAGCAGGGAAAAATTAGTTTAAGTGCTGCTATTGTTCTTGGCAGCACGTTCTACCGATCTGGAAATTCCAAGACCAATGAAAGGGGTGAAACAAACCACAGCAGTGTCAACACCACCTTGCTCTGAGAATCTCAATTTTCTAGCTCCAAAGTCTAGCTCCAAAGCAAGCTACTCTTCTTACAAGTAGATCAAGAGAAGGGTCTTAGTACACTGTGGCAACGCCGTAGCATTCTATGGATACCCAGAGTTGCGAGTCAAGGTAAATCTCTGGTGGGGCCAGTTCCTGACTGGGTTGTTCGTTCTGGTGGTGAATTCCGATTTCGGGTGTCCTTTAACCGTAGGAAATACTTTTGAGTCAGAATTCTCTACTACAATAGAATACTTAAGAAAAGTGGCTTTGGTGAACACTGGCCACATCCTGTGCTGGTTCAATCGCACAGCTCAATGTCCGTGGCAGTGGCTTTTGTGGTCTGGTCATATGCGTTGATTGAAATTAATTGTGCTTGTTACAGAAATTAATGAAAATAGCAAATTGAAAGGGTTAGTGAATTTCACTTGAGCTAAATTGAGATTCCATCCCGCTACCCTCGTTGGTTATGGGTATTGCTTTCTCGCACTTTCCAAGCAGTTTGTTGTTAAAACCTCAGTTTGTTGTGTTAGCTGGCATTCACCCTTAGAGATATGCGGCAAAAGCCTCAAAGGATAGCTTAGAGGGTTGTCGGCATGGACACTGACCAGCAGTGAATGGCGTGATTTGACGATTGTAATGTGATAGTTTGGGTATATTGAAGTAGACATCAACGCTGACACGAAGTACTCCAGAGAACAGGTAATTTTCTGTACGAGCTTCCAACCTGAACCTTCAATGATAGTCGCAGTAGAGGTCCTCAAGGCAATCTTTCGCTGCTCATTTGTAAAGCATCTTCTTCTGAGCTCTGGGTTGATTTCACCCTGCCATTCAAATATTTACTAACTATTGCAGTCATGCAATACATGGTCAACAAACAATTAACCACAAGACATGCTGTCTAAATGGTTCTTTTCACTCTGGAAATTCGCCTAATCGAACATCTTTCAATGGGAAGTTGTTTGTATTTGGCGACTTTGGAGTTCAATTCTTCTGGATTTCACCTTCCTTCAAGTGAAATTGGAACTTCTCAAGACTGCGCACAATTACTTTGGCAGCAATTATGCAAGCTTTGCTCCTATAACTACTATCGTGAGTTGTTTTTAGAAACTAGATATCAAAACACAGGGTTACTCAGTCATTCATAAGAATCTTTCAAAGGAAGGTTTTCGCAATGAAGTACCTCTCCACAGTCCTAAGCCCGTCAGAACTGCGACATCTGAATTGCAAGATTGAATAACCACCGAGGTGCCACTCAACAACCAAGAAATCGTTGAAGAGATGACACGGGAGTATATTATGTTGTGAGGGACATTCTTGTCAGCGTGTGTGCAGTCTTGTTTATCGGGCCGATATTGTGCCCAATCAATCCTCGCATGCTTCTCTAATGTGCCACATTAATCTCGATACTGAACTATTCGAGGCAAAGGCTGAAGTGCAACGGCAGAAAATTACAAGACTCAAATTCTGGTCAACACAAATACTTTCGGGCCATATTACCTCGCTATGTGATTTTATTGGAGACTGTACTCATTAACGCAAACCCTGTGCCAAGATTCTGTTTTGTGGATGTGCACAGAGCGTCGGCATTTGTCTATTACCTTCAGATGCCGAATCTAACTAGCTTCAAGAAAGGTACACTTGAAGGTACCAGCTAAGTTTGGGATAATTTGAATACATTCAATAAGGTGTTCAACAATTCCACTAGTTATACTGGTGGCATGCATTCAAGAGACTAAGTGAATAGAACGAACAATCGAAGTTTCTTCCTATGTCACATAGTTCTTTCATCATCTCGAGAATGATGCAAAGCATACTGCTCCAAAATCTTGGAAAATAACAACGTCGGTTCCGGTAATTAGTGGGCAAGCTAGGGAAATGTTCAACCGCTATTTTTACAACTACTTAACGTCTCTTCTATTGTAGGAATCGCAAGCAGCGACTAAGAGCTACAGGGCAACTAATATTAACCAGTCTTGTTGCACCATACAGGAGAGAATATTCCTTAAAGACTCTACTTATTTTATAGGCTTTCTTTCATTTCAATTTCATTCACTACCGAATGAATGATTTTCTAATTTAGAGGTATTCTACGTAACGACAATTTGAAAATGAAAAATCAATCGCTCTGATCTTCTAGAAAGAAAATTTCATTGAACATAAAGTTCAATGATGTCCTTTTGACCAATTTTTATTTGTGAGAGATAGAGATTATAGTTTAAGCTTTTATTCTGCTTCTTCTAAGAAAGTACCAGAGAACAAGTCTATTGTTGTTTTGAGAGTGATGGAGAACCCTACATGACATCGCATATGTGTAAACAACCCCACATAATCTTGCAGCATCACGGTGACCGTTTTTTGTTCTATCAGCCTGTCAATCTCCGAAGCAAAAAACTTAACTCAATCGAGAAGTTTATTTCTTTCTGCATAAGCGAATAGATAGAATTATCCGAAGTAGTTGGTGGTTGGTGTTTTGATCTCGCGCCTAAGTGTCTTCATGCTTGTGACCCAATACATTGGGTGTATTGAAATAGTTGAACTCTGAAACACATAGGGAATCACTCTTTAATTTGTACCAGTCCCCTTCTCTTTGAGTTCATTATTTACGGCTCTAATTTTAATGCTCTGTGATTTTAGCATAATTCGTTATATTCTGTATCCTTCAGGTTTGGATTATCGTTCTACCAGAAAACGCCTGAGAGTTTGTCGCTCAAGCGGTTGCGGGAAAAGAATATGCTTGCTTGTACTTACTACTTTGCTCAAACCCTGTAACAGAACGTCTCTCTAACATTTCTGAGTGGTATTCCATACGTAGTTCTTAGAATCTCATTTGACGATTTAAAGTCATCTACGTGGCTGGGCTACCTCAGATCACTGCTAAGTGTCATAGGTTCTCAGTCCGCTGAGCGAGTGTTCACTTCTGGGACAACATATGAAAGAAGCAGAGTTATTTGATACGCCTTGAGCCATATAAGGAGTTCATCTTGGACACCCTTTCCAATTAGGGAATAAAACACATCCAAAAAAGTCAATTGACCACAAAACCAGTGAGTACTGGATCGGACCAGTTTTCAAATGTTCGACAAGTTCAGTTGTATACATTGACACTCTGGTACGTTCTCGGATGCAGCAGCGCAACGCGAATCCATCAATCGTGCTTTTCTAAAAGTTGTCGGATTAGAGTTATATACATTCATAAGATCGGCGGGGAATGGCGGAGATACAGGAGTCGTATTCATTGGACAAATTGCAGAAATGGGGGTTCACATTTGTCTATATCATTGCAAACCTCATTTGTAGAGTGGTTTAGGTCCCAGTACAAGCGAATTGCCTGGCTTACTCGGCTTAAGACACGCAATGTTTATTAGTTGGCTTATAGAAAAGAAAGTATACAGGCTCTGACTATTAGACCAGTTGCTGAGTGGTATCAGAAAGAAAGGGCTAAAAATCGAAAACGAACGTAAAAGCGAACGCAGTCAGAGTCAGAACAAGTGTTACTATATTAGTTGTGGTGGTAGTGTCAGTTTCAGTGTCAGTGAGTGTCACGGTATTGGTGACGGTGTCCGTCACAGTTCCTGTTTCAGTGATTGTGTCAGTCTCAGTAACACTTGCGGTTTCAGTGACACTGGCGGTCTCAGTAAACGACTCAGTGGTAGAGACTGGAACACTGACAGTGACAGTATCATTAACATTAGTATAAGTCAGCAATGATGTCTCAGTGATAGTAATGATGGTAACCAGATCAGTGATAGTTGAGTTGGTAGAAGAGGATGATGAACTCGAACTGGAAGAAGAAGAAGAAGAAGAAGAGGAAGACGAGGAGGAGGAAGAAGAAGAAGAAGACGAGGAGGTGATGGTACTGTTTCCACTAGAAGTGATAGTAGAAGAAGTGGTGCCTGTGGTGCCTGTAGTACCGGTTGAAGTGAGCGATGTTGAACTAACAGAAGAGTTACCGTAGGTACCAGTAGTGGTAGTTCCACCAGTGGTAGGTCCACCGGTAGTAGTGCCACCAGTGCCAGTGCCGCCAGTTGTTGTCGACCCTTCGCCATAGGTTAAAGTTTTCTTGCTAGTGGAAAGCGAAGTCAACTCATAAGTTGGACAATAAGAAGTGTAGTAACTAGTGACACCACCAGAGACAGTTCCCAAGATTTTATAGCCAGTGGTCACTGGGACGGCAGCACAGAGACCATAAGCACAAGAAGTGACAGTGATAGTGGTGGTACCAGCAGTCTCACCACCTGCGGCTTCATAGACGGAAGCCGGACAGTCGGTGACAGTGACAGTGGTGGTGAGTTGCTTGTTAACAGTGACGGTACTGTAAAGACCTGTAGCAGTAGAAGCTACCAAAGCGAGCGAAGACAAAGTCGTCAATTTGTTGAACAACATTGTGGAAATTTGACGAGGATACTGAGACCGGCTGGGAGGTGGGGTCCCCTGCCATTTATACCACACAAGGGTCTGTTTTCAATTGGTTTATTCGAATATGGTCTTATTTTCCCGCTGCCGAATCCAGAGCAATGTGTAAATTGGGAAGTGTAATTTTCAGATTTAAGATATACGGATGGATGGTTGACGTGCGTCTGCAGTGACTGGCGTAGTTGAGAGTGTCCACAGAATCCTATTGTTATGCGGGGCAGCGGTTCCACCGACTGCGCTCCTTATAGCCGCCGAGCCACAATGCAACACCGTTACTAAAGAAATGTGTTTATTTGAGCTCGTAACCTGGTTAAAAATTCTTGTTTGGAAGTGCGTCCAATGTGCTGTTTTATGAGTGCTGCTATTTTTAAAAATCGCGTCCTGTCTCGCGCGCTAGCTCCCCACATATTAAGATTTGACATTAGCTGTCTAAAAAAGATGCATGCAGCATCGAACTCAATCTCAAAGGGTGCAAATGCTTTAGCTGTAGACAAACTCGATGAGCGCGAACGAAACCTACGAGTCCTCAAATTTGTAGGCGTGTTTCAGACTGGCAAGCGCACTCGTTGCTGGTTTTTGAGAGCGAACTGCTTACTCGTTGTTGCTACAAAGTTGTGCTTTGTGTAGACAAAATGAACAGAACTCGCGACAACACTAAGAGAACGAAAATAACCACACGCCATTTCCAATTTTGGATGAACAAACTAGAATATCTTGTATTAACTTTTATTACTTCAATCCTTGGCCGTCGCTATGTACATGATGAACTGACGCACAGCATTCAACAGAATCGTAATTCCACTGGTAACGAGGTCTGCTCGTTTGGTCGATCAGTATCGCCTTGTTTTCGCAAAGGAAAGTCAACTACAATGTTCTAATTAGGGAATGAAGTATATTTCAAAATTAACTATACACTGTTTACTGTCGAAAATGGCAGCCTAGATCATAGGGTTACGGTGAACGTACGGGTACTGACGGTGGTGGTAGTGGTGGTGGTGGACTCAGTCAAAGTGTTGGTCTCAGTGACTGTCGCGGTGTCAGTTTCTTCATCGGTCTCAGTAGTGGTCTCGGTGGTTGATTCAGTAGTTAATTCAGTGAACGACTCGGTCTCAGTGTCAGTCTCAGTTTCGGTAGCAGTCTCACTGACAGTGACAGGATAAGAGGTAGTGGTGGTCTCAGGAACATCAATGGTGGTGACTTCAAGAGTAGTGGTGGTAACAGTGCTGTAAGAGGCACTGGCCAAAGTAGCACAAAACAAGAGAGCGAGTTGACGGTATAACATTATGAATGCAGTGGTTGACCAAAAGTTTGATAGCGGCAGCCCAAGGTATTTATATGATACACTGCTCGTAAAACTAACTTCGACAGCTGAGAACTTGGGGTCTCTACCAAATTAAGCTTGCAGCTTCAACTGGGCTCCCATGTTGCAATCTTAAATTGTATCGAGCACTTGCATCTACAGATTTGGTGGTCTTGATGTCTACACAACACAGTGTCTGGCCATTAGACCGATCCCAAAGCGTTATTGCAATGTCTGAAAGTATCGTGGTTCAATTAACTCTATAAAAGCTTTCCTTGTATCTTCTGGATTGGGTGTGTATTACGAACCTAAGCGACTAATACACTCTAGAGTTGTAGACAGACTGGAGCTTGTTAAAAATAGTAGTAACTCAAGCTAATGGCCATGTGCAGTGCTTGCTACTTCTGTAACTTCACCTCTCTTGGGGGATGTGATTTTCCTAACCGTATTCGAAGGGGTGCTTACAGTGTTAATTGGATCAGCGATTTACGGCAAAATGAAAATCTTCAGCGGACGTTTAACAACTCTTGACTATAAATTCAGAGAATCAATGAGAATAATCTCAAATTTGGGCATTGAATATAAATCACCGTGTCTATTGAATAAGATATTAGCTGGTCGTCGTGTTCTTCAAACCCAGTAGAAAATTAGAGTGTAGATCTTCAGTTTGTGACGGGTTCAGCTAGCGACAATCGACAGCATCACATCACCTCCTGTCGTACTCAGGATTTACGTTCCTATTCATCGTAGCATTGAGTATAAATGGTTAAAGGTTCACCCCAAAGGAATATTATTTAATTGACTTGGGGAGCCACCTACCCGAAGGCACCTTCTACTTAAACGTGCGTCTCGGCAAAGGACCTCGGTTCGAAGTCAAGATCTGCAATTGGAAGTTCACTTCCTGTCAATACCATCTGGCTTAGCGACAGTTTTGGACAAGGGAGTCCTCTAAAAGTAAATCTATAGACAAATGGCTCAGCTGAGAGTTCATGAATTAATTCAAGAGCTCGACTAGTGGCACGCCGATCCTTAAATTGCAACAATAGTTGTAGCCAAAAGTTGACAAGACGCATCCCCACCCAATACATGCAGCCAAGCAAAATCATAGCATCATAAAAGACCAACTCATACAAAACAAGTGGAAGCAAGCTTTTAGATCCACAATAGGGATGTTGCCAAAATTAGTTTTACCACAATGAGATTGTTAAAGAGATACACAGAGACCGATTAAGACACTTGTGGTGGACAAAAGGGAATATAACCACCCAATATGTTGACACAAACTGGGAGCCACATAAAGCACAAGAATGAGCCAAGAAATCGTCACACAAATATATCAGAATAGGGCCAATTGCCCCGCCTTAATTACTATTGAAATTACCCTAAGAATCTAAGAATAGTTATGCCTGTAAAGGAGTTTCCTACTGGCTTAACAACTCCGTTCGTCGTCACGGTTAAGTGTTTGACCTCAAGTTTTTTGTCTAACCAGTTCCCTCACAGCAATTCGTTAGTTAGCAGTAGGATTATATTAATAGTTAACCTTCTCAAAGGTTTAGTGAGTAGACATATTAAGCACATTAAACTGTGTGAACAGTCCGTAACAGTCGTGTATTTCGCTGGCTACAGAATGCTTTGTCATCCACGAGAGTAGCGGACATATACATTTCCAATGTGCGGGTTTCTTTTGAAAGAATAGTTCACCAGAAGAGAAAAACTAGAATATTGTATCCATCTAATTGCTTGTAAGGGTATTTTGCTATTTGCAACGTGAAAGCTTTTGGATGGGATTTTGTGTTCAGAGAGGATTGAGTGTTCATATGTGTTTATCCTCACATAAACAGGGCATAAAATTAACTCAAATTACTCGAATGTTTAAAGATACTTTTATGGGACTTGAAATTTTATCCGAGTTCTCCAAGGAAGTACTTCGCTATGTCTTTGTAATTCAATTTGAAGTTAGGTGGACTCGAATTCAACAAAAGCATTTTCATTCCTCATTAGCTCAAGAATCCTCAAACCAAATGAGTGTTATCATCAAACCTGGGAGTAATTTGTATCTTTGAATCTTGGCTAAGAATTGAAACCAGTTCCAGTTTGAGTGCAAGTTGCCTCCAAAAGGATTTTGTAAATACAAACATTGTTATCAATGCCTCACCTCACAAGTGGTTTGATTGCTGTGACTAGCACATTGTTTGCTAAGAATGAAGCTTTCTTGGACTCATCCGAAGTGCAATTTTAACTCAGAGTGTCTCAGCTTGTTGATGTCTTCTTCCCCCTTTCATTGAGAGCAGTGAACGGTTAGCCATAAACTGTCAGTCTGTTGGATTAGATTTGGGCTGGACGCACCGAGGCTTTGCTCTAATCCGTCAGTACCATTACTTGGGGCAGACTCGTTAGAGTGGTTAGACATTTCTTATGCTCAGTTGCTAGTGGAACTTGTATTGTAGTTGAAAGCTGATTCTATCAATGTGTGAACACTTATAGAATCGATAAATATATATGTGTGTAAACTCGTCTGTCCTCCTCTTTACTCGAGGAGATATCTGGGTCCTTTTATAGTCTCCAGATTCTGGTTTAACCTTTGGCTATTTGCCATCTTGTCTCATTTGCCGTTGCCACCTATGGTGATTGATGACCTTCTCCTCTTTGCCACTGGTGTCGCCGTTGCCGTTGCCACCAGGTTGAAGGCGTTATTTGTCAGCTTTTCCACTATGCTTTGCATACAGCTATTTGCTGTACCAACACAGTCTGAGTCCATTGAGACTTGTTCTTTTATTTATAATATATTACAAGTTTCAAGGGTCTTAAATACAGGGATAATGCACCAATTCAAGTCTTACTAATTGACAGTGGAGCAAGTAAAACGCTTTCGAATTAAAAAACTTTACAGTAATCTTTACAATCTAGAACCCACGACTTTTCCAATCTTCTGACATTGTTTCTCTTACACCATATGAGATTTCCGAGTGACTCAAACTTTCTGTTTGCTCATGAAAGGAAGTGGGTGTATACATATTACAGAGTCATGGTTCCGACATCCGACTAGATACTAGTCCGTGCGTATCCCTTGGGTCTTTGGAATCGTGACATGAGGCACTTTTGTGCTTTTAGTGGTTTCTATTGGCCGTCAGTTCTCATCCAAGATTATTTCTCAAGGCCAGTCAAAAGTCTAAGATTCTCTTAAACATAAATGGACTTGTCATTATTAAGACACAGTGATTATTACTTATTCTCAAGAATAGATTTGCGTCACAGACTTGCACAGATTCAACCTGCCCATAATATACCTTGAGCGAATCTTGTAGAACCAGATCTCTGCATATCTCTGCATGCAGGTGACAGATTACCCGAAACGGGTTGCGCTTCCGCCCAATCCTAACTTGGCAGTTGCATCGATGCATGGAACATTTTCTAACATCCAGGGTTCTATTCAAAGTGAAAGCCAGTCTGAAATCTTAGCACTGGACCTATGATACCATTCGAATTATTATCGAATTACAGAATTTCAAAGTTTTCGTGTATTTTTGCGTAGTGACGAGAACAAAAATTGGCAGGAAACTGATTCTCCGAACTGGGTACTCCACAATAATTATAACGGCAATCCAAGTTAAAAGATAGACGTGACTGTCGTCGTGGTAATCTCAGTGACTGTTTCGGTTATGGTGTCGGTTTCGGTATCAGTCTCTGTAGTGGTAACAATGTTTGTAACCGTGTCAGTCACGCTTGAGGCCTCGATCACTGTGGCAGTGTTTGTGACACTTGTGGTGCTACTGGTGGTAGTTGTTTGCGTCAAAGAAACGGTTTCACTGACCGACAGAGTTTCCAACGCGGTATCGACACTGGTAGAGTACACAATTGTGGTTTCAATAACTGTGATGGTGGTCAAGTCTCCTGTTGCGGCAGTAGTGTTGCTGCTTGAGCTGCTACCTGTGGGTGTCACTGAGCTTGATGTACCAGTGCTGGTAATTGTGGAATTATCAGTATTGGTAGTTCCAGTAGAAGTAGTAGATGAAGACACACTCCCAAGGGATGAGTTGGCGTATGAGGTGCTGTCAGTTGTAGAACCTGTAGCTAATCCCGTTGTGGTTGCACTGTCACTTAATGTAACCGTCTTCTCGCTTGTACTTAGCAAGGTTATTTCGTAGGTCGGACAGTAGCTAGTGTAATAACTGGTTACAGTTCCAGACACACTTTCCACGAATTTATAACCAGTTGTCACCGGGTCAGCAGTACAGACTCCATAACCACAAGAAGTAACTGTGACGGTAGTAATCCCAGCATCAGGGTGTCCGGTAACAGCAGCACAATCACTGATAGAAACAGTAGTAGTTAGTAATTTGTTGACAGTAACTGTACTGTAGAGCCCAGTAACAGTTGACGCTGCCAAGATTATAAATCTTAATGCTGACAATTTGTCGAACAACATGGCGGAAGGATCTGGGCTCAGATTGTTTGTGTCTCAACAAAACAGGTGCTATTTATATATCACAAGGATATATTTTCCGAATTAGAGTTGGAGCATGTTTGTTTGTCATGTCGCACTCTCGACACTCTGAATTAACCTGGCAGTTATGTGTGAAGATTAGTTCGGATGCGTGATATCTATGTACACAGAGTTCTTTTGTTGCACCGGAAAAATGCAAACTATCTTTGAGAGAAAGGCTGTTTCAAGATTTCAGGCACTTAATGAAAAACGATAATCTTCTATAGAGCCTTTCTTCGCTCTCTTCTTACTTTCTAAGAAAACTATTTGAACACCACATTCCCCCAGCAGTATGCAACTACTCCACAAGCATCAAACAAGCCCGGGGTCGTTGGCCCAAACAAACTTGTATATTATGAATACTTAGATATCCCCGAACAGGAACATACGGCTAGTTAAACTTAATTTCACTCTAGATGCGTGTTATCCAACATGTGGAGACTCATATTGGGGTAAGAGTTGAGTTACTGAATCCGGCGAAGTTCAAGCAAATTCCAATCCGTAGCATTACGGAAGTGTCAGTATCTAACTTCCAAATCGTGATTAAGATGTTCCGTTTAAAATTCTCTACAAGTTATTGTATTTTAGTGAACTAAACGGTTCCTATTGTTACGGCTAAAGTGAAAATACTAAGAATAGAAACTTACAGAAAGCTCAACAGAAAATATAGTGTATTTCACGATTTCAAAGGGCAATAAAGTTCAAAGTCTATTACTGTAAAATGATAGAAACAGATGTTATGGTGGAGGTGTAAGTGGAGGTTTCGGTGGAACTAGTGGTCTCCATAGTCGTTTCGGTAGTCGTAGATTCTGTTGTCTCTGTCGTAGTTATAAGCAAAGTTTTGGTGGTAGTTTCATCGAAACTCAGAGTCTCAACGGCAGTTTCAGTTTCAATGATATCTACTTCAATGGACGATGTGACAATAGTGGTTTCAGTAGTAGAAGCATCTATGATAGAAATTGAAGTGTAGGTACTGGTCTCGTAGACATAGGAGGCACTGGCAAGCGTCACAGTTTAGAAGACTGCTAATTGGCGAAATAACATGACGGAGTCAACACTCTAGAAGTTTCTTAACAAGAACTGCCTCAGGTATTTATAACCTCAGAGAGTGTTTTCGGAAATAGGGTTTATCACTTGACTAACTTGCCAAAACAGGTTTGCGGTCACAAACAAAATCCCATCTCAGGAACTCACCTTTGAGCATTTACTTGCAGCATCGACCGGGCTTAAACCCTGAAGAACATACAATAAAATCTACAGTCGTAGAAGATTTAAAAATCGAGGGCACCCTGTTAGCAACGTCTCTATAGAGCTTTTGCATTCGTTATAAATTTCAATGGCTCATTGTATTATGGTTTGTTCAACAGTGGAAAGTTTGTGAAGATTTAATCCAAAAGCCGAGAGTTGCAACTACGTATTCAGAAACCCAAGTGTACACACACCTTAGTGAACAAGCCGGATGGCAGTCTTACAAGCAGAAGAAGAACCAAGATTTTCCGAAGTTAATAACAAGAAGCTAGAAATGTTGGTAAGAGAACAGCAACAAGAGCAAGACTGGTTTTTATAGGCATTTTTGTTGTGGCATTGTCAGCCTCATTCACCTGTCAAATCAAAGCCACTCAAGCCGGTGCTGATGACAGGAAACTTGTAACGGTAACGGTTGCTGTTAGAGTGACAGTGATAGTGTTGGTGATAGTCTCTGTTTCTGTGACTGTGACGTTCTGGTCAACAGTTACTGATTGTGTTTCAGTAACCGTGTCCGTCACTGTATTTGTGTCGACACTGGTTGAAGTCGCTGTTTCTGTTTCTGTAGCCGTCTCTGTGACTGTCACTGGCACTGTTTGCGTGACTGTGGAAGGAACGTCTGTGGTTGTAACCTCAACTGAAATGGTGGTCACAGTGCTGTAAGCAGCAAAACTGGTTGCGGCTAATCCCGCAAGAAACACAAGTTGTCTTCCATACAACATTCTTGGACAACAACAAAAAACCAGTTTGTAGACAAACTCCAATGAGATTCGAAGTTATTACTGTGGCAACCGAGTGGTGTTCAGAACCCTGCAAGCACTCCACTCGGTTCCCTATTCAGACCTCTGCGCCGATTAGGAAGTGGCATCAGAACAAAAGTCTGCTACTGTCGACCCCACGCACATCTGCAGCCTCAATGATTGGCCATTGTATGTTGCGCCGATCTCAATTGTTATGTTGTTGGTTGTGCACCAGCGAGCGATTCCACAAAATTCACAACCAAATTGACGTTGTGTGGCAGTTGAAATTATGCGCTTAGCCAAGACCATCAGGTATTACGGATCATTAATTTTATACTAAAGTCTTCCACAACCTTGATGGGTGTTTGAAGTAGTCTCGATTTTGAGTAAGCCTATATAAGGTTCGGCAAGGGTTTTTGTCTTGCCATTTTGATGTGTAGGTTGAGGCAACTGAGACAACGTCATCGAAGTCTAACTTGGTTGGCGGTCGGATTTGGAAAGACACAAACTCATCAGCACCCATCTCTTGGCACTAACGTGTCTTGAGATCTGCGACAATTTCAGCGACCAACGTGCTAACGCGAAATTTAATCTGTCGGATATGGGTGGTACGATTCCTTCGTCGAATACGACAACAAAAACAATTATGCCTGCGGCCCTAGACAGATGGAATTTCATACGAGTATGGGCAACCAGAAAATCACTAACTGCTTACAAACAATAATAGAACAGACTGAATTAATCAATACATTGGTTGGATCATAAGGGTGACGATTCAAGTCAAAGTTGGCGCGGTTTCTGTCACCGTTAATGTTTCTGTTTCTGTCTCAGTTGCGGTTTCTGTCTCAGTTTCAGTTTCCGTGATCGTCACACTGTTCGTCACAGTGTTAGTCACATTATCTGTTTCTGTAACTGTAGCGAAATTAGTAGTGCTTGTGGTATCGGTGGTGGTGATGGTTTCGATCTCGGTTTCAGTTGTAGTATCCAAAATACTGACAGTGACTGTGTCATTGACATTGGTGTATGTCAGAATTGAAGTTTGGATAACTGTGATAGTGGTAACATCCTCAGTAGTAGTGGAGTTTGTGGTAGTTGAGGTAGAAGAAGAAGAAGAGGAAGAAGAGGAAGAAGAGGAAGTGGAAGTTATGGTGCTGTTGGAGGTAGAAGAACTAGGAGTCGTTGAGGGAGAAGTGGTAGTGGAAGAAACACTTGAATTTCCAAATGACCTTGTAGTGATAGAACTACTAGTACCAATAGAGCTTGTGGCTGCGTCACTGTATGTCACTGTCTTCTTACTAGTACTTAGTAAAGTGATTTCATAAGTAGGACAGTACGTCGTGTAGTAGCTCGTTACTGTTCCAGAGACAGTTTCCACCACTTTGTAGCCAGTAGTGACAGGCACTGTGGTACAATGACCAGAGCCACATGAAGTAATAGTAACAGTGGTGATTCCAGCAGTTTCCTCAACAGCTTCTCCAGAAGTAGTTGCTGGACACTCAGTGAGAGTTACTGTGGTGGTAAGAAGTTGGTTTACAGTAACGGTACTGTAGAGTCCAGCAGCAATGGAAAACAAGAGAACGAACGAATACAACCCTGCCAATTTGTTCGGCAACATCTTGAAAGGATTTGGTTTGATACGAAGTCCTGTCTCTGAGCGGCTCGGGATGTTTATATATTTATTAATCTCTACACGATGGAACTTAGATGGCACAACATTATTGCTGCCCAATTGAGAGCCCAGAGCTATTGTAGGATCAGTTTTTGCAAGCCTGGATTTGACATGCGTCTGCATGCGTAGACGTAGAATGAAAATAGCCACACCTCCTCTATTGATATGCCGCTATAGTTTTGTTGTTGTGAGTTTTCATCAACAATCATCCATTCGTAGGTCTCAATCTGATTCCTCGTGTTTCATTTAAATGAAATATCGTAAGCAGTCTCTACACAGTTTTTCTCACAAATGGGTTCTCTTACGGATTACAGGGAGGTATAATGGAATTGTATTAAACGATTTGTTTGATGCGAAGGTATTTCAAGGAGGAGCCAGAGAAGTAGTAGTTATTGTAGATGTTTCTGTTTCTGTAACAGTTACCGTCTCAGTGATTGTCTCAGTAACGGTCTCGGTTAACGTTTCGTTTTCTGTCACCGTGCCTGTGTTAGTTGTTGTTTCGGTAACAGTCTCATCCGACGAATCTGTTTCTATCGTGGTTTCGGTTTGAGTCTGAGTGTCGGTAACAGTAAATGGAACAGTGGTTGAAACAGTTTCCACCGAATTGACAGTTGTAACTGTAACTGAGACCGAGGTAACCGTTGCGTAAGAAGCACTGGCAAGTCCTGTTAAAAGTAAAAGAATGAGTTGACGGTGTAACATGGTCATGGAAGCTTACTATGTTCTTTAGTAGGAAACGTCCAGGGTACTTATAGAAATCCTCATTAATGCAAAATCCTATGATGAGCACAGATTCGGCTTCCAAATTAAGTTTCAGCTTCAATTAGGATACAACATTTTGAAGTTGTGTTTATTCTTGAATCGCGACATACGCTTGCATTCACAGACCTGGGGTAGGTGGTGTGCACAGACCGGTTTTGTCTAACAGACCACTCTCAAAACACTTTGACTCTAATTGGCCTGGTTGAGACTGAATTGGAGATTTTCCATTTGGAGAAGGTTATACAAGAGAGAAATGAGTCGTTGAATTGCAGTTAGAGAGCTATGAAAGATGACTGAGCTCCAGATATCGGAGATGAAGTGTGTAACTATTCAGCTGTGACTGTTACTGTAGTAATGCTCTGGGTGGTGGTAACGGTAGCAGTAACGGTAACTGTGATGGTTTCAGTTTCAGTCTCTGTTACTGTTTCGGTGACAGTCTGTTCCACCGTTGCAGTTTCCGTGTCAGTAACTGTCTCAGTGGTAGTGTCTTCTTCAACGTTGGTAGTTGTTTCTGTGACTGTATCCACCGCGGTCTCTGTGACCGTCACTAGCAGGTTTTGAGTCACAGTGGCAGCCACGTCTGTTGTTACAACTTCAGTTGAAGTAACGGTGACTGTAGAGTAACTCGCAAGCACACAAGAAACACATCCTGCCAACAACAAGAAAGGTTTACTGAACAACATCGTCAACAAAGAGCAATTGAAATGGTTGTAGCCTCTAGCGGGAAACACGTTTTTTAAGTTCTTCTATTTTTCCAATCACGCTTTGAGAGTGCTGGAAATTATTGAGCCGATCTCAACATGGGAGTTGTTCGCAGTGAGGCGATCATGATTCCGAATGCATATTGGCGGACGTGCGCCGCATTGCAGGATCATACAGGACGTCGCGGTCGAATGGACTGAGCGAGTTGGGAAGGGTTTGCAGTACGTAGGGCTCAGCTTTAGAATGCTAGGTTTATTAAAATTTTGAAAAGCGAAAAGGAAATGCCCATCGAAGTCAATGGGCCTATATAGACGCTAGGTAGACAATCTAGTCAGTTGTAGGTGCAGGGAGCGCGGTCACCGTGAGGGTGACGGTAGCTGTGTTGGTTTGGGTGATGGTGTCGGTTTCTGTCTCGGTCACGGTGTTGATGTTGGTGACACTGGTTGTAGTGGTATCGGTTTCAGTGACAGTAGCAAGGGCAGTTGAGTTTTCTGTTTCGGTCACGGTGGTGGTAGTTGTGGTGGTTTCTGTCGTGGTGCTTGGTTGGTTCAAGGTGACGGTGGCATTGACGTTGGTAGCAGTCAGAGTCACAATGTCAGTAACTGTGATGATGGTGACAGCCTCAGTAGTGGAGTTGGTAGAGGTAACAGAGCTGGTGGAGTTTGTAGAAGTGATAGAACTGGTGGAATTTGCAGAAGTGATAGAGCTGGTAGTAATGGTGGAAGTTGGGGCTGTTGATGTGGTGCTTGAAGAATTGGTCAACAACGTGCTTGAGATCGAGGTTGCAGTACCATTGGTGAATGAAGCCCCAGTGGTAGATGAGGTCAAAGGATAGTAGGTGGTATAATCGGTGGTCACAGATCCAGAGGTAGTACCAACAACAGCGTAGCCAGACGTGACAGGAATCTCGGTACAAGTTCCAAGTGCACAAGAAGTGATTGTGACAGTGATGGTGCCCGTGGTTTCGGTTCCCAAACCGTTAGCTGGACACTGAGTAAGAGTGACGGTTTTTGTTATTAACTCATTCACAGTGACAGTGCTGTAGAGCCCAGTGACTGAGGAAGCTAACGAGACAATCGATAATAACAAACTGTTGCGGTTCACCATGGTTGAAATTTGAGGTAAGTACAATTAGGAAATGCAGTGCTGCTTGCTTATATAAAAGGCTAGAATTGAACACCCAGGTTAAAGTTTGATAATCTATTCCAATGCCTAATCGAGAACTCAGAAAAAGTTGGCTCAACGATTATGGTTGCACCGTAGCTTGAGATCAGCAATGCATGCATCAACTCCATGGGGATTCCTATTGTTCCACTCTGAAGCTCCACCCAACGGTTCTGAATAACTGTTTCTCTTTCCCCGTTTGAATCATTCCTATTCAAATTTACTGCTCTAGTCAGTGATTAGATCCCTGTATATGTCTATATGATAGAAACATGGGGGAGTAAATTACTAAACTAGGTATTATTACTGCCTGCAAAGGTAGCGTGTAAGCCGCATGAATACTAGTGAAGTTTTAGCGAGAGCGATCATCAGTTCTTTATGTGATTGGCAGTAGTCTCTCTCAGTTGTCATGATTTCAACACAGCAGAACAAACTTCGTATTGCGTAAGACGCTCAAAACAATCATACGTTTTCGTTCTGCATCAATTTGATAATAAGATTACAACTTCTGCTCGCTTCGATTCATGGAATTTTCGGTGGACAAACGACCGTTGACTCTGGTTACCGAATATTTCAAGGATCAGAAAGACTCAGGAAAATACCATCTACAATACAGTAATCTTAATAGAACCCAGGAAGTATAACAAACGATATATTATGAAATTAGTCTATGGGTCACCAGAAACACCTGGTTGGAGGCTCCCAATCTTTGTAATGTATACTTGAATCATGGATGAGGATATCAATCCTATGGAACTGAAGTTGTATAAGTCACCGTGTGGGTAGTAATCAAAGTCACGGTGTTTGTAATGGTTTCAGTAGTGGTTTCAGTCACAGTCTCCGTCACGGTTTCCTCCACTGTGTCCGTTTCTGTGTCAGTGACAGTCTCGGTCAATGTGTTTGTGACAACGTTGGTAGTTGTTTCTGTAGCTGTCTCTGTAGCTGTTTCTGTAACCGTCACTGGAACGTTCTGTGTAACCGTCACAGCGACGTCGGTAGTGGTGACTTCGGTGGATGTGGTGGTGACGGTGCTGTAGGCAGCAAAAGCAACTGATGCCACGCTGGTGAGTATCACGATGGCTCTGGTGTACAACATATTCAATCAATAATCAGTGACCTGCTATTAACACACCATGGACAGCGCAAGGGCTATTTATAAACCGTGGTTCAATTTGGGATCTGGCCAATTAGGGTTCAGAACCTCTCGGTTGATCAAAAGTGGTGTACTACGGTTCTCGTGTTAGTTTCTGTTTTTTATTTTTGCGGCGATCGTCGCATGCAGTGGTGGTAGACGCACTCAGCTCTAATTGCCATCCGCGTTGGAAGAACCGAACGGCTGAACTTTTACCATGTATCCTCACATCCTCACATCACATGAACTGTGTCTACATCCTAACATCTTAACATCCTAGCATCTTAACATCTTAACATCCTCTCACCATGCATCTATATCAAGACACTCAATTTGCTTTTGTTTTGTTGATTGTGGTCGACACTTGATTGCATTCCAATGGAGACTGATACCGCCACAATCGTCAAAGTTATTGTGTAGATGGATGGAAATAATTCTACAGTAACATTAAAACCCATGTGTATTAGAATGCTGTGGTGCAAAATATACATACCTCTCGAAATCAAGAGGGTTCAAGTAAATAACATTAACTACTGATCACGTCGCAGTTTAGAACGCCAGGATGAATGTGGTGGTGGTAGTGGTGGTCAATTCGGTAGTAGTTTCCGTTACATCTTCAGTAACTGTGACAGTGTTGGTGAGGGTATCGGTGCTCAAGTCAGTCAGAGTCACCGTAACCGAATCTGTGGTGGTGCTGGTCTCAGTTGCGGTTCCTGTGGTCGTGACAGTGATGGAACTCGTCACACTCACTGGTATGGTGACAGTGAGTGTACCGTTGTTTGAGGTGGTGGTTGAAAGAATGGTGTCAGTGATAGTGATCGTGACATCGACTTCAGTGGTGGAGTTTGTGGAAGTGGTGGAAGTGGTGGTAGAGTTGGTTGAAGTGGTGGAGGTGGTTTCCGTTGAAGGAATTGAAGTTATCGTGCTGTTGCTGGAGGTGGTAATAGAAGTGACGGTGCTGTTGCTCGAGGCAGTGGTGGTGGTACTGTTGACGAAAGGGGTGGAAGTGATAGAAGTGCTTCCAGAAGTAGAAGTCAAAGAAGTCGAGTTGCTGCTTGGGAGAGTGCTGCTACTGCTGCTAATGACTGAACTACTGTTGACATATGGTCCAGTGCCAGTTGTCGAGCTACTACTGGAGCTACCACTGGAACTACCACTGGAACTACCGGTGGAAGTCAATGGGTAGTAAGTAGTAGTCTCAACGGTACTTGAACCAGAAACTGTATCCACAACGGCGAACCCTGAGGTCACTGGAATCTCTGTACAAGATCCACTTCCACAAGAAGTCAAAGTAACCACAGTAGTACCGGTGGTAACAGTGCCATAATCCGAAGCAGGACACTCGGTCAAAGTCACAGTGGTGGTGAGCAAGACATCAACGGTGACGGTGCTGTAGAGTGCAGAGGCTAAAGCCACAAGACTTGTCAAAGCGAAGGTTCTGCCGAACATTTTTCCTCTAACAAAATGATAACAAACAAGTGGGTTGTTGGAAACTCACCATTATAAGTACCTCCGGTCGCCAACTAGAGGTTCATTTAGAGTTTCCTCAAACTTGTGTCGGGGCTACTGAATCGAGCGGGCGATGCTATTCGGGAAATGTCATTAGCGGGTATATACAAATACGCATTGCATCCGCTTGCGTTGGGCGGCTTTGGAAGTGTTCACTCGCAGAGCAAACGGGGAGAATATCACGAAAGTCCACACTAAATGGTAGTATTAGGGCGATCCACTAAGCGTAGTGGTTCTTTAGTGGTGCGTGTTTTGTTCATGATAGGTAGCGGTGAAGAAATGTGTTGTTGAATGATAAATCTTGATTTCTGCTGAACTTGGTGAAATCTGCATCCCTGCTAATAATAAATTAGATGGACAAGGAAATGCAGACACAACAACAAGATATGATTGCTGATGACAAATTACAGTACGGGGAAATGTGAATTGAATTAAAACCTTGTTTAGGCTGGACAAGAGTCAGCTCCGCACAGCTGCGGCATCTGACATCGTTTGTCATCGTTTCTTTTGACCGAGAGGCTTGAGGATTCCTGAGAACACTCGACTTTCGCTGTTCTACTTTTCTACCAACCATTTAACAAACATTTGTGTTGCGATGTTATTAACCAGTGTTACTATGGCAGGGTTGCTTTATCAGTTACATCGCGTAGTCTTCGTGTGAAGCCTCGGGTGAATCCCTACCAAAACGTGTCGAGGTGAGTAAGTTTGCGTGTCAGACATACATGCTATTCACTAACGCAAGCACTGCAAGTTGAACAACACCACATCTGGCCAGGGCTATGAAATTCAGTCGAACTAGGACTCAAGTATACTGAAAGTTTTCAAGTTGAGGGATTTATTTGCAGATTCCTGTTTGTTATGGTTGCTAGCTTGAATTCTGTGAACCTTCTTCTCTAATAATCTGTCATCGTATTTTCAATCTTGTCGATCACCCATTTGAGGTTGCGACATTTCACCGACATTTCTGGAGTCTCACATCTAATCTTGCGCGGTATCTCCGGTGTTACTTCAAATGCTACAGATGTTTTATCAGATAACCCTTTATTTGTATAGAAGCACCTATTAACCAGGCAAAAACAATCCCCCTCCCTGGATCTTGGAAATGTAGAAATCAACCAGACACTGCGATAGCCCCAGTGATAGTTTCAATGACGGTTGAGGTTGCGGTCTCGGTCTCGGTCTCAGTCTCAGTCTCAGTGGCAGTTTCAGTGACGGTGGTAATGTCTGTGATAACAGTGGTATCAGTAACCGTCACGGTCTCAATGTCTGTGGTGGTTGTGGAGTCTGTTTCTGTCTCTGATACTAGCACTGTCACTTCTGACGACACAGTAACAGTCTCTTCAGTAAGAGTGGTCGCCACTTGAGTGGTGGACTCGGTCACAGTGTAAGTCTTAGCAGACACTAAGCTGATTAACGTGGCAAGACTGAGTGTGATGGCAAGCTTCATAACGAACAATTTGTTGACAGACCTGTGGATGGATTCAGTCGGCAACCGCGTACTTTATAAAGCTATCCTCCGGCCTATTTTAAAGTTTCACCAAACTTGTAGCGCTCAATCCAGATTGAGCGCCCAGTCTTTCTCGGGTTGATGATTCTGAATCCCCCAGTTATAAGCGTCACTGCATGACATACGCCTGCAGCCGGCGTTGCTTGTTCTCAGATGCCCATCGAGTCAAGGATGTATTATTTCGGCAGACAAATAGCCTGGCCTATAAACAAACAAGTTAAACAAGGTCAACGAACCCAGCATGTTTTGAACCGTGGCAGCTCGGTTGTAGAATGTGCCCTGGATTTTTGTGTACACTCGAGTGGGTGGATCTAGAAATGCGTACATTGTTCGGGACCAACATTTTTCACTCAAGTATTGGCTACTACGGAAGCGGGTGCAGTGGTGTGGCCAAAGCTGCATAGCCAACGTCATGTGGACTTAGGAGTGTCAACCAATTCCAGTGGTTATGGGGTCTGTAGTTCTGGGGTGTTTGTTCTCATTATCCCATATATTCCTTGTACCTGTGTGTCTTTGTCAGTTGAAAGTTGTTGTGTTTTCTAATAGAACCATTGGAGACAACGGCTGGTGAGTTGCGGCTCAAAAACAATTAGATCCGATATATTGACCAAGCCCATGTCAAAGTAGCCACAAAAACTCTGGTTGACATATCACGGTATTAATCAATTACTCACTACCCCACTTGCTTATTATACTCTATTATAAGAATCGGATGATATAAAATTTTTCTAAGTTTTTCTTTCTTTTGTTTTGTCAACTTGCTCTGTACTGCGGTATGGAGTGAATATTTTTCACTGAAGCTGACTGAAAGTTCGATCTCTCTCTGGAAGCTTAATCGACGCCTGATCACAGTAAAAGCCTCCTTATTTAATTTTGACATATTAAACGAACCCTGACAGCACAGAGATTTTTAAGATAAACCGTTCTTATATCTTTATAAGAGTATTGAGTAAAACTAAACTAGTTTGGTTGTTGGATAGGGTTTAGTTGATAGTTCAAGTGATCTGGACGCCAATGGTGGAATTGGACTATCATAGACATAATTGGGAGGGAGAGAGAGTAGCAGTAGTGTAGTATTAGGTTGAGTGCAAATGTTGATAGTTGCAAGTCAAGTATTACTGTCATATGTTCGACTTGCGCCTAGTCTGTAGTCGTCTCGGATGTGAGCCTCTACATAAATACAGATAGAGATTATGGCATTACCTAGAGGCTCGTTTCTCTGACCAGGCTCCAAAATCTCTTGCGAACCGCCACGCCAACAGAAGAAGTGATCTATATGTTATCCTTCTACTATTGGCAGAACACTTGATGACAAGAACAATTTCTCAATGAAAACCAAGGCCATACTGTGACATTCCCTGTGCGTTATAGATTGTCACACCACATTAGTACAAAGCAATAACGACACCACAAAGTACATGTACAGTGGCATGGAATGAGAGCTGTAAGCGGCTCCTAAATAGCCAATGACAAGCACAGAAAATGAAAAGAGGCCAGCCCAAGCTAGAGCCTCTTGTGGATCTTTCATGTTCAATCTGTCTGCAGTGACATCAAGCAAGAGTAATGTTCCAACCAGCGATGAACTATCTCGAAGGAAATGTTACAACCAGACATAAAATGTTCATAGATAATTTCTACCATTTTTTGCCATATTTCCCACTACCTACTTTACAATTGTCCCACCACCTACCTCGCAAAACTACATATATCATTGAACCCAGTAAAGTTCTGAAAATGTCGGTATATTCTTGAAATCGAACGCAATCCACTGAACAGGAAGATGTATGAGAAATGCAACTGGCTAGAAATTATTAAGGTGTTCTATAGCCTTGTAATTCTATAATTTTAACCTATAAAACAGCTCTCTTTCCTCATCCAAAAAACAGAAGTGGCCCATTCGTCTAAGTCAAGTAGTAGATAAGAATTTCAAACCTGAATATTAGAACAGACTGAAAAATGCGCCCAGAGAAAAGAACGACCTGAAAAGACCTGCATTCAATCGACTGTTGGTCTGATCAGAAGATAGAAGAAAATCATCAAAAGTAAATCGTGCACACCAAGGTCGTCTGTTTGCAATACTGCTCTTGTAGTGTTGACGGACGAGGTGGTCAGCGTGAGACGCCCTTGACGACTTCCCTCCCGTGTTGCACTACCGGTATTGCGCTCAAATTGTCGTAATACACTCATAATCAGTCAGAGTGTCTCTAATATACAGTGTAAGAACCACATAGGTCGAATATGTGGTTGTCTCTGTCTGAGTAACGTCGGTGGTTTCTGTTTCTGTGACAGTGACAGTCTCAACCACTGTATCAGTAGAAGAAACTTGGGTGGTTCCCGTCACCGTGGTTTCTTCAGTCACATAATCGGTTTCTGTGACGGCCTGTGAAACCGTAGCTTGAGCTCCGACTATTTGTGTAGCGGTGGATGTCACTGTTTCTGTGCTATAAGAAGCACTGCCAGCAGACGCCAATAGCAAACAGATTATAGCTTTACCATATATCATAGGAGAGATTTTGCAAGAACAGCAGAGAACTGGTTATCTCAAGGCAGCTCAGAGTTTAAGTACTCTAGTACATGTGGGCACCGGGTTGCAACTATCAGACACACCTTCCTAACATATGCGAGCCAATTCTTAAGGGTCTACTAAAACCCGAACAGGAAATAATAGTATGGACACAATGAATTTGCCGGTCATTTCATCACAATTGTTAGGTGGGATGATGCGTACCTGGAAGCCTAGCCACTGGTCAAGACAGAAACCTGCTTGGATGGTGGACCTGATTCGCTCCATCGTTGCCACATTATTCCCAATAATCCCTATCCATTATAGTTTAGTATATCAGATTACTAGAGCTAAGAGATTATATGTTGGTTACTGCGCAGCGGGTGTTCACATTTTACTTTTTTCCACACTAGCGTCAGTAAACTATTGTATCTAACGCACTCAGTTTTCAACAATTGACACAGTAAATTACCGATACAGTCATTCAAGAGACACTGGAATACAGAGGAATGGATTTAGACTCGCAAATACAGGTTGACAATAGAAGGGGACGTTATGTATGTATTAACCGGTGGCTTAGATAACCTCCTGACATACGACAGACAGAGTGACAGTAACTGGGTCAGTGCCAATCGCGATGTAATAGGTATCAGTTGTGGACTGGGTCTCTGTACTGGTGATTGTGTTCGTCACACTGACAGTAGCAGTGACCGTGGCGGTCGAAGTGGTTGTGCCAATATTAAGAATTGTAACGTAGGCAGTAGTAGGCACTGCAGTCGTTGCAGTGGTTGTAGCTACTGTGACACTGACGGTGGCAGTACCATTGACGCTGGTGACAGTCTGTGACTCAGTTTCTGTGACAGTAATGACGGTCACAGGTTCAGTGGAATTGACTGAAGTAGTTGGAGTTGTCACAGTTGAATTGGTGGTACTGAGAGACGTAGAATTTGCAGGCACTGATGATGTGCTGATAGTTGAATTGACAATCGAGCTGGTAGAACTTGTGAGAGTACTGACAGAACTTGTGAGAGTACTGACAGAAGTTGTAAGATTACTGACAGAACTTGTGAGATTACTAGCAGAACTTGAACCTGGAGCTTCAGTTGACGAAGAGCTCAAGGGAAAGAACGTGGTATATTTGGTGCTGCTTGAACCTGAAGTGGTGTCCACTACAGCATATCCACTGGTCGCAGTACTTTCAGAACAACCACCGAGTTCACATTTTGTCACAGTAACCGTAGTAACTCCAGTGACTTCAGAACCAGCACTTCCAGCACCACACTCACTGAGTGTCACCGTTGTTGTTATTAATTTATTGACAGTGACGGTGCTGTAGAGACCAGCAACTCCAGATACAGCCACAGAAGTTAACAACCCAGCAGTACCAAATCTCATAGTTGTGATTGTTTCGAAGCTACCGGTTTAGGACCACCCCAGAGTTTAAGTACTCATGACAAAACTTCTGTAGGGTCTTCCAGAATAAGGTTGCAGACCAAGAGATCAACCAGGGCAACCGAATCTGAGTGTCTAGTTCGGGATCTTTCATCCAAGATTCCACTATAGCCCATGCAGAAATGTGAATACCGGACTAGTGAGAATAGTATATGCAGCCTGACACCGATCAAAAAAAATAAAATCCTGAAATTTCACACCATCGAACAATAGCTGTATAGGCAGCTAGATGTGGATATTGGAAAATAGCCGGAGAATGTATTCCAGATTTCGCATAATGTACACAGTGTATATGTAGCCTAGTACAATAATGTGGAACAATAAGGGTCTGTCGTAGCCTCAAGACATGGTTCTTGATGGTCAATGATGACTTATTTCAAAGTATGCTATCAAATATTAAGGTTCTTGTAGTTATACACTGACTAAATTGCACACTCGCTTAATCGCACTTCCACACTCACTTTTCTCCCACCCACCTCCATCCTATTGTAACTTCAATACTGACACTCTTATTACCTCACACAGAATCACACCTTACCGGGGACCCTAATTTGGAATATCCGAATTCCTACTGAGACCCACTAAAATTTCACGCCATTTCATTAAACCACTTCTTTGTCAGCAGGAGTGCGTGCTCGTACAGCATAGAACACTAGAGACTAGAACCAACACGTCTCGAGCTATTCAAGTCTTCCCATAACTCAATAGTTCTATAATCAATTCCGCGAGTAGTGGTTCCGTAAATGGTCCTGCGAATAACAGTTTGATTTGCAGTGGTTTCTGGGCCAGTAAGTTCTGGTATCCAAGTCCTTTCATAGTATCAGTTGCCGATACTGTTAAGCATTCAAATAAAGACGTTGCGGCAACTGCCAAGATACGCCGCCTCAATTCCAACTTCAAAGCTAGTGGTACTCTCTTTTCAGATTCATGCATTGTGGGATCTGAAGAACAAGTACTTGCGTGTATTGTTAGACGCCGCATTCGGTCAACAGCACATCAAATACAAATGCTAATATTTCTATGGATAATTTTATGTGATAGGCCCAACTAAATCAGCAATGACTAAACCTTCATCTGCGTCCCCGGCCGATCTTTGCCTCCTTCTCGAACTCGTCTCTATGTCTTCGATATAACAACATTGAAGCCCTAGCATCTTCCACTGATGAATGGGTTCCTGTTTGGATATCCAACCCTAGTGCTTCTTTGGCCAATCGCTTCAAACTGGGATGTTTAGTACCACATAACTCGCGGTACCGTGGACTCTGCGCCGTGTCTCTTATATCTTTCACGATGTCCTCCAATTGCAACACTTGAAGATCGTTATGTACGGCATGGCCAACCAACACTCTGTTTTTCAATAGTTCTAAGGTCTGTCTTCGAGCCTCCGCAAACTTCATTGCACCTTTCATGTTGGCTTTGGTTACCCCACTGACCCATGATCTCCAGTCTGTGACTTTAGCTTCGGGCTGTACAAACGTGTCAAGAACTACATGGCCATAGAAATTCACAATCGACAACCGAGCAAGTGCGCTGTTCAGCCCATTGATTCCTGTGCCTACAAACTCACAGTCCATAGCTAGAAACTTGCCTGTAACTGTCACTCTTTTGTCGTTCTCCAGTAAAGGCCGGGGCCTCATCAATTCTTTTTCGCCAATGGCTCCAGGAGTAAGCAAAAGAGCTTCTACTTTCTCTATCTGCTTATCTTGTGGTGCGTTCTTGGAAGCCGCTGTCGCCTTGTCAATACTGCCTTTCACATTGTCCAACTTCTTTCTATTCAAACCTTCATTGTCGACATTGGAAGACGTTCTAGGTTGTTTTGACTTTTTCTTTGTCTTTGCTATTTTCCCTCCAGCTTTCTCCTTCCGTTTCACTGGACTTTTCTTAGCTCCCTTCTCATTGTTGATGCTACCTTTAAGAGCATTCCAATTAGAAGAGTACATGGATATTTTTTTCAGGTCTTCTCATCTCAAGATCTTAGTATTTCTGGACTGCACATCCGTACATACCCACATCCATGCACCAGATCTGCAACACGTGCAGAAAGTTTGTTACATCCTTGCACCATTTGTGGTGAGGTTAGGATGTGAAGTTTCTTAGTATCTTACTGACATTAACAAAGCAAGGAATTTTGATTAATTAATAACGAAACGGTATCTAACATAATACAAAAAGCTGTAGAAGAAAGGAGCTTGTCGAAATCAACAAGTTCTCTTTGTGAAGCACCAGACCCTTAGTAGACTATTAACGAAGTGGTGGCCACGGATGCGGTGACAGTGGTGGTGCTTTCTTCTGTTCCTGTGAAAACAGTAACTGTGGTTGTGTAGCTGGTAGAGCTATAAGTGGTTAAAGTAATGGTGGTGACAAGGGTAGTAGTTGAAGTTGAGGTATTAGAAGTTGAGGTAGTAACGGCACTGGAAGAAGAGCTCGTAGAAGGTGCAATGGTGACAGTAGAACCACTGGAACCACTAGAACTTGGCAATGAGCTAGAACTAGATTCGATGGTGGACGATTCGCTGGTGGACGATTCACTGGTGGATGAGGAAGATCCCTCAACAACAGTCGTTGAAGCTGAAGAATGACTATGGCCAGTAGAATCAGTCAGAGTCACCGAATCATAAGAAGTTGTTGGACTGCTAGAAACAGTCTCGGTACTTGGAGCCACAGCCCCACATCCAGACAATGTAACGGTGGTGGTCAAAAGCGTGTTAACAGTGACGGTGCTGTAGAGACCGGCCACGCTGGAAGTGAGTGAGGTTAAACATGTTATGACCACTGCCTTATTGTGAAGCATGATGAAGGAAGGAATGAACGACAGAGCAACAAGTCTAAAGCAGATTACCGGTTTACATGGCTACGACTGAGTATTTAACTTCAACCAACAAATGCAAAATAGGACTTTCCTCAGTCCAATTATTCGCCTGCCCGATTCAGAATAAGCTGATGTTCTGGCGAACAGTATGCGAATTAGAAGATCGCCCCAGACTAGTTCACTTGCAGATCGTGGTTTGCATGAGCGAACACTTGGGGTGGGTTCTTTTGGTCTTCTCCTCAATATACTTGCTCGTTCGACAGTCTGGAGCTCAATATAAATCATAAATTTCGTCTAGGATTATATTTGGTTGAGTATACTGTCAACTGACCGGTATGTTCGTGAACTGTGTGGGACTTGATTGCCTGAGCAATTTAACTGCGGGAGCGACGCGCCAAAACTCTGATGCTGTCACCTGCAATCAGGATAATGTGAGTTGACAAGAACAGCCTCATAGTATTGGCACACATCTCGGCTACCAAGCATCCTAATCGGTACTAGTAGATCGGAGCAGCTGAAAGGTATTGTTTACTTGCGGACAACTGGAACGGTTAATCTACTACCTCCAGCCTGCGGTGTTCATTAAACAATCATATCCACTGGCACTGCCAAACAAAACAATCTGTAGTATTTGGTTCAACCATAAACACAATAATAAATAGATTCCGAACAGTTTTCTCTTCTGTCAATCGTGACTCAATACCTTGCAAATACTGAACTAACCAACTGCTTGAACTGCATCATGTACAAACCCAGATCTACCATGGTGAATACGCCGTACAAAAATCGAACTACACTCACACCATTTCGTTTCTGGATTGAACCACGCACTTTAAGCGAGCAACCGATTGCAGAACGTCGTTGTGAGGCATTCTTTCGGATTGCAATGGATCTTTGATCTACACAGCTGCCAACAAGGTTTGGCCTAACCCAGTTTGGCTATTTCATGATCTATGGAATCCCGTTATGCGCTGGCATTAGACAAACCAGAAAAACCTTGATTCCTGGCAAACCACCGCGTTTTATTGGGTGTTCTTGGCAACTTGATCTGAGATAGTGTAGACCTAGCACTGAAAACTGCAGACTCCACACTGTCATCTGCAGATACTGACCTTCCCAGACATAAACATGGGTCCGGCATCCACTAGTCCATATTTTGTGATAATCACTGTGGTGAAAATTTGTAATCGAGAATCTCATGAGTCGCAGTGCATTTTTAATGGCTCTTCTAAGTAGCAGGACAGCATAGCGTGTTGTAATTCGTAGCGTTCAAGAAAAGGTCTACTGAGTGATTTAGTGTGCTTCTCATATAGCACCATTCTTTCCCTCGAACACAAGTAGATAGTAGTAATCCGGTATCGGCATTTGTGTGTTGGCTCTGTTGTTATTATCAAGATAGTTGAGGATCACCATCTTCAAGGATCTCAAATGGGAGGCTACGGTTCTAAAACGTCACGGTCCTAATGCTTAGATTTTGGCACTCTTTGTGTTGGTCTGAGGATACCAGAAACCATGAATCAGACTAGAAGGACTGAGTAGATTATCTCGGAGAGAACCCTCTCAAGATTCCAGTTACTCGGTCTTGAGATACTTTATTTAAGGTTACTTTAGAATACGTTCACTCTGAGAGTCATGGCACTCCACAGTTTACTGGTCTTACCTTTTGGGGTCTTCTTCATTCATCAGAATCGTACACCCCAGTCAAGTTAACTGCTTTGAACACCATGTTTTGATAAATTTCAAAACTTGGCGTCTCACACTATCACATGAATCCCTTGAGCTAACGGCTGTTGGGGCGAAGTGGACAAGTAGCCATCAGACTAGTAAGCCAGGGTTTTCCCAAATCACATTGATAAAGGCCGGATTGGGGCTCTCTATACATTGATGTCCAGTCGAACGATAGCGTCTTTCGAAGAAATAGAGTTTAAACATCTCAGCAATAGAGGCATAGACAAAAAGGATGTCAGAAAACATGGTTGATTAAGACCTCAGCCACAAAGAGCCAGGAAATTTTAAAGGCTGTGGTTTAGGTTGTTCTCACGCTTACAAATTGAGAAGTCCCTCTTTTGATGAACTCACTGTGCTTACGGTGACTGAAAACCTTCAGAGTCAGCCTAGCACTGACAGAGTAGGCAACCCTCTGTGTCTCTCACAAAGCACCAGCAACCAACCAAGAAATCATGCCAAGTTTGAGCAAGGAGTGGCTGGAGTCAGAATTCAAACGAGCAAGCCAAAAACACAGTGTCTACGAGCCAGGCTTCTAGGTCAGCAAGATTCAAGGACGAGAATAAATCATCAATACCACCGTTCGAACGGCTTGCTGCCCCCTATTGCCCTCTACAAGTGTATTATCTTCACCAGCACTTGTTTGCTCCCAATGTCAAGGTTAGGTTTGCTAAGAACTTTAAGTGTCGTTGTTGTACCCATTTCTGGTCCAAGATCTGGGTTTCTGTCGTCTACAGGTTGTACTTGGAAAATCCAAAGCTTATAGTTTATTCAGAGCTTGGAAGATCAACCGTCAAACTAAAACTTGAATTCAAAAGGTTAACGGAAAAATTATCTTGGCCCGCAAAACTTTAGAGTCAAAAGTTTGATGGACGGCTGTGCCCAAGAGTCTTGGCACTTCTGTCTTAATGCGGGTGCAAATTTGTGGACATCATTGCATCACTAGTGAAAAGAAGGTAACGAACGGTCCTTACAGGTTTAATGGTTAGCAATGAATCTGTTGCTGGCAGGTTTTTGGAATGTGTGCTACAGGTTTGTTGTGCTACGCAGTCACAGAACCAAGGAGTAGTTCTGCCACTCAGGGATGGTGCTCCAAAACAGTATACCAAAGGATTGGTAAATGGAGGTCAGAATTGAAGCACCCAACCGGAGAATCATTCTTCCCAATAGGTTCTTGCTACACTAGTCGAGCTTCTATTCTTAGCCTAGGCTTTGATCAGAGTGGCTATTCTTAGGCTCATTGTTGTAACTGCTACGAATATGCTTTTGTCGACCAACAGTCGCAATTACCAATGGAGAACTCGGATTCCCTATAAGGGATTGCAAAGACCAAAACAGAATAACTATAGTGGAACCAGCCACGATATTTATAGCTAACATAGTTTCTTGAGCAGATGGTGACTTCCACCGCCGCACTGTTCTGATTGTTTATCAAGATCTGTTCCAGGCAGTTGCATGAACTTGAAATTCGACGCATACCCCAATCATAACAAACTCTCACGATCTGTTGTTGTGCTTCATCAGATTTCATCGAGATCTGTTCCAGCTGATTTCAAGATTGAAATAGAAAATTTCATTGTTAAGCAAACCGCAATTGCCTTGACCTGGAATTGCGGTCAATGAAATGACCACAAAACCAGATGAAATCTTGCTGGTTAATTGACCCGTGCCAAAATCCCTCGTCAATCATTAAGCCCCATCTGGAATCTCACAATCGATCATCAAGCCTCTTCCTACTGAGTACCATCTTCCAGCAACCAATCAGCACCAATAAGCACCAGGGAAGTAAGCATGCGGGAAAGTAAACAACACAGTCTCTACACCGAAACAGTGCCACTCGTTACAAATCCATCATGATTGACATCCCACCGGATTTCCAGATCGAGACGAAAACATGTAGCAGAGAACACTGCCAGTGTTTGATCCTCCACAGTCCTCAGAGACGGTAAGCCTGTGGGCCGGCGCACCCCCAGGCTGTCCCCCGGCACCCCCTCGACCTCAATTCTAGACTCGCGACGATTGAATAATAACTCATCCCTTTATGTGGGCTTATGGAGGCTTATGGCCACCGATTGGGCGAATCGATATTTTTAGCATGGTATGTAATCGGGATGGCACATTTGACTTGTCCAAGACAGCTTTGTAATCATGAGTGTCAGTGAGTGGTTGCTGGAAACAGCATGAAACATTGGCTAAGTGCAATGGCCACAGCCGAAACTTAGTAGCAACGGCATCAGTTCTGTGACCTCATATTACATAATTGCAACAGCACAACCAGGTGGAAGCAACAATGGACTACCGGCTAATAATAACTCAAGCTCTAAAAAAAGAACGGCCGGCACTTAGGTTGCTTGATTATGTCCGATAACAGTGTGGGCTGTGAGTTTTTTGGGCCGGGTAACCGCGTCCGCATAGGGGTGGCTGCACGCTGGGTTAAAGTTCGAGCGGTGCCGGAAAAAATTTTCGTAGGTTGCAAAATCTTCAACCAGCTTGGTTCAGGAGAATAGGGACAAGAGACATTACCCTGACCTCTCCTTTTCTGTTGCCTGATTACTTGATTGGGGGTTGCAAGCTAATTCTAGAATTGGATGGAATCCTCCGAGCTGGAAGAAGGCAACGGTGATTTGAAAACACCATGCAGCCATAATCCAGTCGAGTCACCGTGAGCAGAACGTCTCGGAACTTTGGTTGGCCGCAACAAGGATTGCAACAGCCAAGTGCTCTTGGCGATGGAACTGGAACCCAGCTTGGCTATATTTAGTAGTCTGCTGATACTGTTTAGCATCCTGATTGTGACACCGCTGAAACGAGAGCCCATGGCCCAAGTTTAAGCCCCTGGGTTGCGCTGCAGCAGGGCGCACCAGCGGGCAGAATAGCGTGTTGCAAGCCTGCTTCTTGAGACACGGATTTCCCAAAGCGGGCGGGTGCGTCAGAAAATAACCCAGAGGTCAAGCCCAGTTGATCGGCCTCCAATATCATATAAAAGCCTGGGAGTTTCGCCCCTGCTGAGTTGTTTCTTCAGTTTGTTCCATCACAAATCACTACATTCGCTAATCCATCCAAAATGTACGCCAAATACCTCGTTGCCTCTGCCATCGCCGCTGTTGCTTCTGCTTCCTACAACACCACCACCGTTGGTGAGGTTGCCACCACCGTCGTGACCATCACCTCTTGTTCCGAGAACAAGTGCTCTGAGACCGCTGTCACCACCGGTGTCACCGTCGTCACCGTCACCTCCGAGTCCTTGACCACTGAGTACACCACTTACTGTCCATTGACTGCCACCACCGCCTCCACCGCCAACTCTACCTCCGCCACCTCCTCCACTCCAGCTGTCTCCACTGGTGCCGCCAACAAGTTGGCTGCTGCTGGTGCCGCTGTTGCTGGTATCGCCGGTGCTTTGTTGTTGTAAGAAAGTCTCTTTTCTCATTAACATCAAGGGGATTTCTAGAGGATTAATAATAGAGTAAGCCGCGGTTCTGGTTAATAATAATTTTTGGATTTCGTTCGTTTCGAGTGGCGCTATATAATTGCTGCAGTCAATTCCAGCTGCCTTTGAATGCACATTTCAATATTAATTGATCTCTTGTAGCCGAATCATAGTAGTTGAAGTTGTTCCTGCCGACGATTTCTCGCAGTAGATCGCCGCTCAACGTTGGCCAAGAAACATGTATTGCTGGTAAACCTTAAACGCGTTCAGGTCCAGACACTCACAGGGGCTAGGATCGTCACCAGGATCGTAAGACCTACGGCAACAATCCGAAAACCTGTTGGAAGGTTATCGGGGCCTGGAACAAGGTTATGCTCTTACAACTTTAGAGACAGACAAATCTGGCAATAGGAATTTGCTGTTCTTGTGTTTCTCAAATGGTATAGGTACCATCAGACATGTGTAGACATTTGGCTGGATTGGGATCCCCGAAGTCTGCAACTAAAATGTGATTCATAACTGTCGAAATGCTCCCCCTAAACCTTGCAGCAGCAGTGTCAGTCTATTGTATTCCCTGTACCTTGTAAGCTGGTGGGTGGGAATTGTTTTTGTTTGCTTGTTTTTGGTCGCATGTTTTTGCAACTTGTTAGATTGTTGTGCCTGTGGGTTATGTCATCCACATTCCAATCCTGACAAGGTTGACGGTTTCTGGGGTGGTACTAAGCAGGTACTAAACAGGAGACATAAACAAATGCGAGAGACAAAAACAAACATCGGGTGTTTGCTAGGAGAATGTGGAAGGTCAGGGGAGTGAGAGACATTTTTACGTGTTGTAGGTTGGCGAGTCTTTGGTTGTAAGGGGTTTTGATGCTGGCCCACTATAACACTGCCGTACTACAGCGATGACTTTGGAATGTGCTCTGCCAAATATCTTACAGTCTACACTCAAAGGAATCACCAACTCTTCGGTGGTTCTTTCAATATGAAACTCCTAGCGAATTCTCAGTGAGCGTTCAAAAATAGACACCCTCCGCAATGGTCCCTCCCCTACAACACACTCAAAATGCAGATATGATTAAATGGTAATAAGAGCTAACACTAAACACCCAGCCAAAACAGTGGCTGCAAATGGCCGTAACAATGCCACTGTCACTGTACCAGCACCCTGGAACACAAGAAGCAGACCCGTTGTCGTCGACGAGTCTTCGCCAATGGTATATAATGTAGATTGGTATGATGCAGTGGTGGTTAAGGTGCCTGACACAGACGTAGTCAGCCTGTACAGCGTGACGGTTGATTTTGCAACACCGGAACCGGATTCAGCTGACGTACTACTCAATGATCTACTCAGAGTAGTACTTTGTGAACTGGAACCAACACTGGAACTTGCTCTTGAACTGGTGCCAGTACTTGAACTGGATCTGGAACTAGAACCAGTGCTGGAACTAGAACCTGATCTCGAACTAAAACCTGAGCTCGAACTTGATCTAGAACTCGAACTCGATCTAGAGCTAGAGCTTGATCTTGAACTGGAACTAGAACTTGAGCTCGAACCAGTGCTGTTGAAATGCGAATCATCAGTTTCTGATGGTGAGTATGTGGCTAACGTCCCGATACTGTCAACATAATTTGTTCTTAAAGTCACCTGCTGTGAGTCTCCGTCACAATCATAGTCCGTGGTGTAGAGTCCATAATAGTCACTATTGTCTGGCTTGCATGCAAGAAACGAGGAATATCCATTCAATTGTAACGACTTGTACTGCACCGAGAACGGTCCTGTGGCCGCACTACTACCTATAACGAGTTGTTTGTCGTCGACCACCACTACCAGCAGGTCCAGCGAACTGTCGTGCAAGTATCCGTTCTGCCAAATGATGGCTTCCAAGTCGTCGGCTCCGTCTGCATTGATAGCCAATTTATTGTCCGAGGTGACCTGCACTTGTGCATACTGGAGACTGGAGTTTTGCACCCCTACCACAGAAAACAAATACAATCGCTCGGAGTCTGCCGCAGAAACCCCTGCAATAATCGTGGCTATTAGGACTCCCAACTTCATTATGTTCAAATCAGCCTGTATAGAGAGTCGTTGTCTCGATCTCTCCTTCAATACCTGTAATGCGCAACCAAGTCCAGGGCCCGGCTTCAAGTTATATACTCCTCGGCCGTCCGTCTACCAAGCCTCCTTCTTTTGCGAGCCGGAACTTTGAGTTCCAACTTAATTGCCCAATTATCCACCTTCCTGCCATAATCTTTGCTGCTTTCAGAACTACACTCCCCGTCAAATCTCTCTCCATCATGCACGATCATGCAGGACCACTAATAGACGGCCAGCGACTCTCTCTCAACCTATAGACTGTCGAGGAGGCTGGTCCAGGTTGCTCACTTTATTCGTGGATCCGGTTAAATGACGGCCGATTCCCGCGGGTTCTGGAACCTCTGGCTGAGTGTCTGGAACCATGGTTCATATTACGAGTCAGTTCTGTGGTAAACCTGGACCAACGGCCAAGTAAGGTTGGGGTTCTAATTATAGATCTCAAGATCCGTTGCTCTATATACTTCTAACCGTTAACTGTTTCAAACAAACTGGAACATGTCACTGTCTGGCAAACTGTTCCATCTGGTCCACCACGTAGCTGTTGAACAGATCATTGTCGTCCAAATAGATATGATGGCCGCACCCTTTGAAGATCTTCATGGTAGCCCGGAGCCCATTTGCTTGCAACATCTCACACGCCTCTACTCCACCCTGCTTCTCCATCCAGTCATTCTCGCCGTACAACCACTCGGTGTCGCAGCTGATCGAAGTTATCCGCTTCTTATTTTTAACCATCGGGTGTCTTGGCACCCCGCCAGCACTGAGCACGTAGTTCAAAAAGTACTCGCCGGACCCGCGCGAGTTGAATATCCCGTAGGTGTACTTGTGAAGCAAGTCGTACTCGTGGGAGCTCACCTTGGCAAACCGTCGTGTGGTCCACCCCGACACAAAGTACGATCCCAAGGGTCCCGTGTACCGAACGAGCACAAACGGAGACACGTTTCTGTTCCACAACATATCAAACCATTTAGGAACCCTGGCTTTTACTAGTGGCTTCATCATCCCGGCTGGGCTCACAAGCACAAGCTTTTTGAACGTATGTGGGTACTTGATGTTGTAGCAAGTTGACAAGTACGCTCCCAATGAATGTGCCACTACAAGATTGTTTTCCGGTCGATCCAACCGTCTCTCGATCCGCCAGTTCTCAAGCGAGTCGACAAACCAAGTCTCAAACTTCTCCAATGAGTTGTTCGTCTTGTAGTTGATTTTTGGTCTTGAGGAAGCTCCATATCCTAAGAGATCGATCGCATGGATACACCAGTTCCCCTCTTTACCCGCATACTTGGCCAACGACTCAAGGTTCTTGATGAAGAAACCTAAACCCGCCCCGTACCCGTGGATCAAAATTAAATGTTGCGTGTCGGCATCGGGTTTCTTTGGTGATATGCACACCTCATTGATATAGTTGTACTGTAAATCTTTCAACTTATGCTGGTGCATCTCTCGTGAAGGCACGACTCGACCTGTCTTGTCAAGGTATACTGGAACTTTGAGAACGTCCAACTTCAACTTTTCATACTGCTCGATCTTCAACAACTTAAGCAACTCGTTTTGTACTCCAAGCACGTCATGCCTCACTCGGAAATCTTCAAAAGACTCTTTGAAACTTAAAGGAAATCTCACGCCAAAAATCTTGCTTAAAGGAATGCCGGAGGGCAGGGTCGAAGCTCTGTATTTTCTTTCATATGCCCGTTTTCCTGCAACCATAGCCTTGGGATCGTCGCTACCGTAAGCACCATTGGCAACACTACTGGCACCAGCCTTGCCAGCACCAGCAACGTTTCTCGTAGCAACTTTACCAGCTTGCCCAGAAAAAAACTTAGCTAACAATCGACTGCTCATGCTAACCATCTAACCAGCGTCCTCCAGTGTACAGCAAACTCTATCTAAATCATCGAGTGGCTGGTTTGTGTCGAGGTGAGTTGTTGAGGTTGAAACTTTTCTGCATACTTAAAAATTCAACTGTGGAGCAGCAAAAAGGTCACATGATATTCGGCTGATTCATCAGAACACCGCTCCAGCACCACACACATCGTTGATCCGATTAAAAAATGCTAGGAATGTCATGATTATTGACTGGAAAGTTTTATAATTATTCTTGCTGGCGCTGGTTTATTGGATTTCCATGAAAGGAAGAATGGTGGGTTCTAAACTAAAATCGGTGGCTGTCTGAAGAGTGAGACATGATTTGCTCCACATTTCTTCGAGGCTGTTCAAACCTAAAACCAACAATGTGATTTCACAGCAGCATCATCAGTATCTAGTAATCTTAGTGACTTCAATTGTAGAACCGATTTCTTGAAGCGGATCCTGATTGGCAACACCCATACCTCAT
Source organism: Saccharomycopsis guyanensis (assembly GCA_030578595.1). Taxonomy (NCBI): domain Eukaryota; kingdom Fungi; phylum Ascomycota; class Saccharomycetes; order Ascoideales; family Saccharomycopsidaceae; genus Saccharomycopsis; species Saccharomycopsis guyanensis. The sequence goes on from JAJMSQ010000004.1 coordinate 942,311, forward strand.
TTGTCGAAGCATGACCATGTATTGTCATCAAATGCGTTCCTGAAAACGCGCATCATACCACTCGACACTCAGACACTTTCCAAGAAACCCCCAAAACTTCAATCCCTTAACACTTGTAGCTTGATCTCATTGGCAGACAACTGAGTTGGGGTCGTTACTGTTCTCCCCAATTGGTGTTAATGGCACACCCCCAATGTTTTATACCTGCAGTTTCCCGCTTGAACTGCTGCACAATGTTTTGTACCTGCCTGATGTTTCAACATCCCAACAGCAAAAGATGATATCTTGATGATTATCGTACTGCTTGAAATTCCGATGGTCACAGACAATGGTGGTCGCAACAATGGCCAGTTCTAGTTTATTTCAAATCGAGACTCCGCGGTGTGACCCCTCTATTGAGGTCTTGGCGTAGGGTAAACCTGCATGGTGCAACGCAGTGATACAATTCCGTGGGATATTCACTATAAGAGCGTGATTTTCCATCCTCAAACTAGCTTCGGTTCGCTTAACAGAAAAAACTACAACCATAACCTAGCTGGCACAATGGAACTCAATTATCTTGGAGACAGACTTGCGGTGCAGTACAAAACAATCTTCACCCGGATTCTTGCGGGGTACAGCTCTGAAGAACCTGCCAGAGTGAAAGACGAGTGGAACATTATATTGATATCCAAGTTGGTGCGTGAGAAACCAGAATGGAAACGCAAGCTTGAGGACGAAACCATCCGGTCTAAATGGAAGGCAGAGTTCCGACCAATTCTTCCAGCTAAGAATTTCGAAGCTGTTTGGAACTACGCAGTGCAAGAGATGAGATGGATCGCTTATGTCGAGAAGACTTTTCCAGATCTCGAGGCCAACGGTTTCACCTTGGGCTGCAATGAGAAGATTGTGTTCTCTGACTCTGCAGTGGGTGAAGCCACCAAGTCGAACTTGAAGAAGTATGTTGACGAGTACGCTGCCAAAGAGTATAAGGATGGTAAAGACTACCATCCAGGAAGCAACAACACCGTTGTTGATATTGTTCATCCTTCGTTGTACCCGCTCCAGTATGGAAAGACCCCGATTTACAAGGATGGTAAGTTGAAGTTGGTGAGCATGGAGGATTCGAGCTTGGAAGATTGCAACATCGGAGAAGTGTCCAAGAACTTCCAATGGTTACCAGCTGCAATGGCCTGGGGAAGAAGAACCCAACGCAAACGGTTCAGATTTTGGTCCTACATCAACAATTTGCATCCTGAGAACGAGGAACTCTACGATGCAATTGAGGAGGTGTTTAACAATGCAGTGCCGGCATTGAATGCTGCGTTGGCAATGCTTAAGATCTCCGAGAGATTGCGGATCCCAGTGGACTACGACTACTACACCGAGGAATGGCACAAGAAGTCAGACGATTTCTTGGACAAGATCAATGGTGACTGGACCGAGTATGACGAGTTCCAGAAGCAGAAGATCAACTACCTCAAGTCGTACTCTCCAAAGTACACTGTGGATCCTGCTGTCGACTATCTGTTTGACTTGCGCAAGGACTTTCCTTCGCTCAGAGTCATTGTGAAGCTTGCCGACATTGAGCTTACTCCTGAGAATCCTCTGTACGGTGGTGGTTCTTGGCACGTTGAAGGTACTTTCAACGAAAGCATTGTGGCTACTGTTTTGTATTACTACGACTCAGAGAACATCACGGAGTCACGTCTTTCATTCCGTGCCAGTGTCGAAGATCCACCTTACGAGCAGGGCGATGACGTTGGTGTGAGAGAATTGTTCGGGTTGGCTGACGGTGATATTATGAACCACAACGTTGGATCCGTTGAATGCAAGGAAGACCGGTTGCTTGTGTTCCCTAACTGCTACCAGCATCATGTTGATCCGTTTGAGTTGGAGGACAAGACTAAGCCTGGTCACCGAAGAATCTTGTGTTTTTTCTTGGTTGATCCTTACAACAAGGACGTGATCACCACTGCGCATGTTCCTGCTCAGAACCCGGAATGGATTGAGAAGGCTAAGGGTGCTGCTGTGGAAGAGAAGAAACGTCGAGAAAAAATGACCAAGAGACAGTTGGAAGATTTGAGAAGAGATAGAGAGTGGAATGATTCCAAGGACAGATTCTTTCTTTTACCAGAGGACTGGCCAACCAAGATTGATGAGTTCAAATCTAAGACATGGCCTATGACATTGGACCAAGCTAAGGACGTTAGAAAGCAATTGATGGAAGAACGTGCTGTTCAAGAACCTGAAGAAGATGAGTATTCTGAGTCGAAGTTTGTTCGGCTGTTTTCACTTTGTGAACATTGAGGGGCCATAAATGGATAGGAGGTGCTTTACTTGGTCTCCGTAAACTGAGAAATTTTGACTGTTCTCTATAGATTGAGTTTAGAAGCTTTGAATGCTATAAATTGAATTTTAAGAGTTTTAAGAATTTTAGCTACTTTCTGTAAATAATAACAATTAGAATTTACGAAATATTCTGCCCTCAAACAATAGAGTAATGTGGAACGTCGTTGACATAGAGTGTCTATGTGAAGAGTTTGTGTCATGTGACTTAGCGACAATTATTGGTAGTGAAATATACAGACTCCAGAGTAGTTATGAAGAGTGTCAAAGATGGATTCGCAAACAATAAATGAGATCAAGAGCTTGGAGCTTCTACCGTTGCTAACGGATATCTTGGTGGATTTGAACAAGGGTGATCTTAGTGTCAAAGATATGAACAACAGTGCGGGCAAGATGCGAATACGATTAACACGGTTCAAAAGTAAGTTGCAAGAGTTGGAAGGTATCAAGCAGACCACTGGACAAAAAGAAAAGCAGATTGGCCAGTTGAGTGGGCAGATAGCGAAGAAACGAGAGATACTACAAAGTTTTGCGATGGCTATTGAAGAGCAGTTTGGAGTGCCCGAAGCTACCAAAGAATCAGAGGAAGCAGCCAACAAGGAAGCAGACACCAACCCAGAAACAACAGCTAAAGATGCCGAAGGAGACAGTGGCGTACAGAAACCCCGGGTGATTTCTGAGTATGTGTGTGAGAAATTGGGAGTTGAGCAGGACAGTTTGGCGAAGATAGTGCAAGAGAACAATGCATATGTAGCAGAACAGAAACGTAAAGCTGAAGAAGAGGCAGCAGCCAAGATAGCAGCGAAGGAAGCAGAGGCTGCTGCCGAGGCTGCGGCTGCTGCAGCTGCTTTGAAGTCAGAAACAACTGTGGCTGGTAAATCGGATGAGAAAACTAAGCTGGCAGATGATGATCAGGATGGACCATTGGCAGATCTAATGGATCTCGACAAAGATCCTGCTGGAAACCAAGACAACGATCAAGACACGTTTATGACTGACGGACTTGATTTTGATACTGGGTTCAATATGGATGGGTTCGATAAGCCTATTGTTTCAGAGGCGACGCAAGATCAAGATCCTCTTAAAGATGATCCAGAAGCCAAATACTACAACGAGCAGTCGCTTGATTTGAACGATTTCAATTTGAATGACCTTCCGGGAGAGGGTGGAGATAATGAGTTTGGGGAGTTTGAGGATTTCGGGTTTAACTTGGATCTTTGAGGGGTGGGGCGAGTGTGCTCGTGAGTTAGTTGTGCATAGGACAGAGGCAGACAAAGTACGTCAACAGTAATAGTGAGGTCATACAGAAGGCGGTGAGAAGTCAGTTGTTAGACGTCGGTCGTTAGACGTCGGTCTTTAGAAGTCGGTCGTTAGAAGTCGGTTGTTAGAACAGAGATGCAGACGAGTATGCTGAGCAGGATGGAGGACAGGAAACAGTAATGATGAGGTCATGCAGAAGTGGGTGATGACAAGATGGTGAGGTTAAAAGATAGAGACACAGTCTAGAACCAGAGATGCCAACTAGTAATGTCAAACCAACTAGTTTCTATCGGTAAGTGTTACTTGGTGAGGCATAACAGAATACAAGCTAAAGAATCTGAGACTACTAGACAACCACACAAGACACAAGGCACAAGACACAAGACACGAGACAATCACTAGACGACACCCACACATTGTTCCATCGCTAACCATAACTCTACAACCAAACACCACTCGCTATCAACTGAAGTTTATCAACTAATCAACCTAAACCACAGCCTAACCCACAGCCAAACCTACAATGCCATGGATCTCGGTCAGCCGATCCTACGATAACGCCTTCCAACCAGATTAGGTAGCAACGAACAGCGTTGGCCTGCAAACCTAGATTCCTGTTTCGGAAACAGGTGTCAGGACGATCGGCCTGTGTCTCTGAGAGAACATGTTGCACGGCGCGATCAGCACCTAGTTGCGGTTGGACATCGACCGGCACCCGAGCCCCGGCGCGGTCACGTGACCACAGAGCAGCTGCACGGGAACGAGTAGCGAGTTATCGCGATCCTTTTTTTTTCTGAATGCTAGCAGTTTTTTTAAGGAGACAGCGCACACACCGTACCGTCTGACAAGAGCCAATTCGAGATGTCGAGCCCTAATTCAGTCTTCCGCAAGTTGGCGGTGGTGGGCGCCAGAGCCGTGGGCAAGTCCTCGCTTACGTTGCGGTTCACCGAGTCTCGGTTTGACGACATCTACTATCCTACGATCGCCAATCAGTACATGAAGAGCTTCAAGGTCAATGGCAAGGTGTACGACGTTGACATTGCCGACACTGCGGGCCAAGACGAGTTCTCGATGATCGACCAGCGGTCCTTGATTGGGGTGCACGGGTTCTTGCTTGTGTACTCTGTGAATTCCCGGTCCTCGTTCGAGGTGTTGCGCACCGTAAGAGAGAAGATCCTCGACATCTTGTCGTTTGGCGACGAGACCAAGGTCCCGTTTGTGGTCATCGGCAACAAGACCGACTTGGCCGCCAACCAGCACGTGGTCACCAAGGAGGAGGGCCGTGCGCTTGCCCGCGAGTTCAATTCCCCGTTCATGGAGGTCAGTGCCAAGGACGACATCAACGTCGAGAAGGCGTTCGAGGTGTTGTTGGTCCGGGTCGACGAGATCTTGTACCCGAACGAAAAGAAGGAAGGCGGGTGCACCGTGGTGTAGCCAATTGGCTGCCCAGCGACTGCTCCGCCTACGTTTTGTACCTCATTGCTCCAACTCTATACTATATTATTGAAACGATTTCTATTCTAGCCATACACATAAATATCGGAGTAGTTCACTCAATGGGATTTAGGCCACCTCAGTAGAACCGCGGCAATCGCCCTGCCGTTTAGAGTTTGCGCCCGGTGTCTGGTGGTTGGCCGTTGGCGCAGTCTGATCCCTGTTGCTTTATCTTCCAGTCGCCCAGTTTCCAGCACACTGTTCTCTCAGATATGCGGATTTAGCTCAGTTGGGAGAGCGTCAGACTGAAGCCGGTCTACAAGATATCTGAAGGTCCTGCGTTCGATCCGCAGAATTCGCATCTTTTTTTATGGCTTTTCGCTGTAGGTTTATTTTTTGTTGCTCATGCTGCCAGAGAAAATTTTGCGTTGCTGCAGCAGATTCAGACCCGCCTGTGCATTTCTGTTGGGTGGTAATTTTCAGAGCAAACCTCAATTGTAGGCGGGATCGTGCATGAGTTGGGCGGGTGGGAGGTTGGTGGGAGATCTGTGGGAGGCCTGTGGGAAAACCTCAACAGTAGGAGGGGAGTGAATTTGACTGAGTGCTACACAATCTACACACAAGTACAACACACAACCACGTCAGTGGCATTGACATGGCATTTGTTATCAATTGGAAATGCCAAGACGGTCGTAAATGACAGGGGCGGAGTGTTCGATTGAAAGTGGACCATTTGGAGAATATACGATGACCAGCAATAAACACTGAAGGTGGGTAAGCATTAGCCGTTAACAGCCGTTGGCTTGAGAGGTAAAGTTTAGGCGGGTGTCGGGGTGACGCAGGGGCGGCTGTACGGGCGGGTACTGGTTAATTTAGGCGGCTATGTGTAGGCAGGTCTCAAACCGTTCACTGTTGTTTGGCAGTACACAGCACTGGAATTTCACAGGATGTCTGAGATTGAGTGCTGTACTATGTACGATATATGTGAGGGAGGTTGCACTGTCGTATTTTGCGATTCAACTGGCAACGTCAAAATTTGTAATTGACTTCTATGGTTCTGAATAAAAATGATTTGATTAATTTAAAAACGGGTTATTGCAGAATCATAGGAATACCACAGTGTATATTGAGATGTTGGTTACTGCCAATGTGTAAGAACACTCTTACTTAGGCAGTAACCAATAGCCAATCACCAATGAAGCACCCTTCTCAATTGGCATTACCACTACTACCTCAGCACAACCAACACCCCACTACAACAATCACCACACTAATCGATTAATCTAACAACACCTACCACCTAAACACTGGTGAACAACATCCACACCCCCTTCAAGTATCCAACAATCTCGTCTCCTCCAAGCTTACTCTCTCCATACAATCTGTCAACAAAACTAATTGGAACCTCACCAATAGTAAACCCCAAGCTTCTGGCTCTAACAGCCATCTCCATCTGGAACACGTACCCCTTCGACACAGTGACCTCGATGATCTTCTCCAACACTGGCTTCTTGTACAATCTGAAACTTCCAGTCAAGTCACTGACATTAGGACGCAACACCGTGGCTGCCAAGAAGTTGGCTCCTCTACTGACCAACTTCCGTTTCAAGTCCCAGCCGTACACTCCTCCGTCTCCAGCGTATCTGGTTCCAGTGACAATGTCAAAGTTGCCTTCCTTTTGTTTCTTGATGAATTGTGGAATGGCTTCTGGATGATGGGAGAAGTCCGCATCCATTATTATCACAAAGTTCCCTTTCACAAACTGAAGAGCGTGCACGTAGGCAGTCCCCAACCCCAACTTGCCAGCTCTTGGCTTCAACACAATCCGGTCTTCTCCATAGAGCTTGATCAACTGCTTGGCGACCTCTTGAGTTCCATCTGGAGAAGCGTCGTCGACAATGACAATTTCCCAGTCGATCTTGTTCTCCTCAAAGGTCTTGGCCAACAAATAAACAATGATCGGCAAATTCTTGCGCTCGTTGTAGGTCGGCAAAATCACAGAGTACTTGTCAGGCATTTTTCACAACTGTTCTTCTGTGCTCTTGTATCTGCAATCCAGGTGTCTGCAATTGACAATTGTCATCTTAGCTGGCTGCACACGAGCCCTGGCCCCCCATGCACCACCATTTGCTGCAATTTGTCTGCAACTCAAACGGTCCTACCTCCAACCAACAATGTCTTACGAAGACGATTTCGACAACAATCCGTTTGCCGAGCCTCACCAGCCGGTTATGCCGTCGGCTGAGTCCCAGCCTTCTCTGTTTGCGTCTCCGTACGACAACACCGTGATCTCTGCTGCCACTCTGAACTTTGCTGACAAGCAGAATCAGGAGTTGCCAGAGTTGCCTCCAGACCAACAACAGCAACCTGAAGAACAAGAAGAGGAACAGAAGAAGGCTTTTGTGCCAGACTTGACTCTTCTTCCAGAACGTCGCTCCAAGAAAGATTACAAGATCAGCATCATTGTTCAAGGGATCGAGAGAGTAGGAAAGAAAGACCCTATCTGTAAGTTTGATGCCACCACGAACCTTCCGCATTTCAGAGTCAGTCTGTTCAAAGATATTCGCCGCACCTACAACGAGCTAGAGAAGTTTTTCGAGTACTTGAACGGGGCTAACCCTGAATGTTTTGTACCTTCGTTGCCTGCTCCTCAGACCAGCTACGGTGCAGGCAGTGAGGAAGACGAGTCTGTGCTTGTGAAACGGCTCCAGCAATGGTTTGACTGTGTGACGTCCAACCCGATCTTGATTCGCAACCAGGAGTTTGTGTATTTTATTGAGAACGATTCTGGCTACAGTCCAGTGAACAAAGGTAAGGTACCTGCGTCTGGGTTGAAGAGAAAGACCTTGAAACAGTTCCAGCCTCCGTACGACGAGGTGACCGGGCTTGTGGAGTTCCGGCCGTTCATCAAGGCAGTGTATGTCAACACCCAGGCCATGGTCAAGAGTTTTGATAAGTTGGTCAAGATCCGTAAAGGTTATGGTTTGCATTTGACAGAGTTGGGCAGCAGAATCTCCGAGCTTGCAACCCTAGAAAGAGAACATCCTGGAATGGCCAATCTCTGGCAGAGGTTTGGTAAGGCCACTATAATATATGGAGACATCGAGGCAGTGAAATCTGTCTACGAGGCAGCACTCTTTGCAGACCCACTCAACCAGATCAGCAACGATGCTTATGTCATCAAGGAACAGCTCACGAACCGTCATTTGCTTATGAGAGAGCTTTTGAATGCTGAGCAAGTCACCAAGAGTCGGCATGTTCAAGCGTTGAAAGTGAAAACTAAGCGGTATGAAGACCCGGTGAAGATCGATGCGATTATTAGAGAGTTGGAAGAAAGCAAGGCCATCGAAGACGGGCTACGCACCAAGATCAACAGAGTGTCTTCCAATATGTTGATTGAGAAAAATCAGGTGTCGCAGGCTCGACATCGTAAGATCCGCGAGATCTTGAAAGCGTACACTTCGAAGATCATTGAGACAGAGCGCAAGACTCTTAGTAATTTCGAGAAGATAAGACTTGATGTACGGTTGGTCGATGAAAACGGAGGGCTCAGTCGGTTGGGACGTGAGAATTATCCTAGAGTCACTCCTGCTTTAAGAAACAGTCAACGATACGATGGAGACGATTGGTCTGGTGATAGAAAACACAGAAGATCCACTAGTGCGGTCAGCAATTCCAGCAATGGAGCTACCACCACAGCTAATAAACCAGATCCAATAGACGACGATCCTCAACAATATACAGATGCAAGAAGCGCCGCGTCGCTTTTGGGAACCACGATATTTTAGTGGGGGGTTCTTGGGGGCGCGCAAATTGATATTTAATAGCATACTATAAATGGAAGAATGATTGTTACTAGTGTCGTAATGGGCATGTTGGAATGAGGCACTTGTAGAATGTCAATGACGATTGAGTGACTGAGGGACAGTGTGTTTGACTGAGAACAATGCCAACAGTTGAGTGTCTCAGTAACGAACTACCTCAACGTCAGAGCAGTCAATGGTAATTGAATTTCTGCGACTCTTTATTCGAGAGACAGAGCTGTTAATGGTAATTAAGTGTCTGAGATACAGTGTCTGATTGAGAATAATGCTGATGATAATTGGGTGTAGGAGTGAACTATCTCTATGTCAGAGCAGTCGATGACAATCGAGTGTCTCAGCAAAGGACCAGCACAATGTCAGAGCTGTCAATGATAATTGGGCGTCTGAGAAACAGTGTCAGAAAGAGAATAATGTTAATAACGATTGAGTGTCTGAGAAACAGTACTTGTATCAGAACAGTGTCAATGGAAATTGAGTGTCTAAGAAACAGCGTGCCCATGTCAGAACAGCCTACTATCTCAATAACCAACCACCACAGAACATCACACCAAACTTAATTATATCTAAAATTTTACAAACAATCTCGCCACCTAAAATCAACTCTACCAAACGCATAGCATAACCACTTGTAAACTTCCCTCCCTCCACCAAAACAAAACCAGGCATTACTAATTATCCAAGAGACTGTCGAAACTAAAGGAACTTCCATGAATATATCACTAATCAGGGTCCACATCAGGAATATTAAAAATCACCACAAATTAAATTAAACTCCAGCTAGTTTCTTGCCACCTGAGTGTATTGGGCACTTCATGTCATTCTTACTCATCATGTCCTAGTAGATAAAGTGTAAGATTTCTGCAACCTGCTTGATTGTAAGTCTACTGTCATAATACCTCCAACCATACCTCCTACCAAAAGCACCCACAACACACTCTATACTACCAAGAAAAAAACCATTCGAAAAATCACCACCATCAAAATTCATCTACAACCATAAAATCTCCATACCATCAAATAATACAGCCATAACCATCGTTGCTCTGGCTCCAGACAAAATGTTGAAAACCCATGCAGCCACACGCTACCCTCTGCAACACACGCCTCTCCATGCATACTCAGGCTTGTCTCCCCACGGTCGCACAAGTCCGGGTGACCACACCCACAGGGACGGTGATTTTTTTCATTGGACCAGCAAAACACCCTTGCACCAGCCCCACCCCTGGGGCAATTTTTCTGTGAATATGCTAGCTTGAAAAAAATTTTTCCTCTCTTGTTAACAGTGAATTAAGACTACAAGCTTAGTAAAATGGGTAAGTACACACCGCCAATGGCACCACCACCACCGAACACATCACTAACACAACAGTTGCTTTCACTATTGAAGAGATCCGGGCTCTTATGGACGTTGTCACCAACGTTCGTAACATGTCCGTTATTGCCCACGTCGATCACGGTAAGTCGACCTTGACCGACTCCTTGGTCCAAAAGGCAGGTATCATTTCTGCTGCCAAGGCCGGAGAGGCTCGTTTCACTGATACCAGAAAGGACGAGCAAGAAAGAGGTATCACCATCAAGTCCACCGCCATCTCTCTTTACTCCCAGATGGACGACGAAGACGTCAAGGAGATCAAACAGAAAACCGAGGGCAACAAGTTCTTGATCAACTTGATCGACTCGCCAGGGCACGTTGACTTCTCGTCCGAGGTCACTGCTGCGCTCAGAGTCACCGACGGTGCTTTGGTTGTCGTTGACTGTGTTGAGGGTGTGTGTGTGCAGACCGAGACTGTGTTAAGACAGTCTTTGGGTGAGAGAATCAAGCCGGTTGTCATCATCAACAAGGTCGACAGAGCCTTGTTGGAATTGCAAGTCACCAAGGAGGACTTGTACCAGTCGTTTGCCAGAACCGTTGAGTCGGTCAATGTGATCATTGCCACCTACGTCGACCAGTCTCTTGGTGACGTCCAGGTGTTCCCAGACCAAGGTACTGTTGCCTTTGGTTCCGGTTTGCACGGCTGGGCTTTCACCGTCAGACAATTCGCCACCCGTTACGCCAAGAAGTTTGGTGTTGACCGTGAAAAGATGATGAAGAGATTGTGGGGCGACTCGTTCTTCAACCCTAAGACCAAGAAATGGTCCAAGAAGGACAAGGACGAGAAAGGAAAGGCTCTTGACAGAGCTTTCAACATGTTCATCCTCGACCCGATCTTCAGACTCTTCTCGTCGATCATGAACTTCAAGAAGGACGAGATCCCAGCTCTCTTGGAGAAGTTGGAGATTGTCTTGAAGGGTTCCGAGAAGGAATTGGAAGGCAAGGCCCTCCTCAAGGTTGTCATGAGAAAGTTCTTGCCAGCTGCCGACGCCTTGTTGGAGATGATTGTCATCCACTTGCCATCGCCAGTCACTGCTCAAGCCTACAGAGCCGAGACTTTGTACGAGGGTCCATCCGACGATGCCTCCTGTATTGCCATCAAGAACTGTGACCCTAAGGCCGACCTTATGTTGTACGTCTCCAAGATGGTGCCAACCTCCGACAAGGGTAGATTCTACGCCTTCGGACGTGTGTTCGCCGGTACCGTGAGATCTGGTTTGAAGGTCCGTATCCAGGGTCCAAACTACGTCCCAGGAAAGAAGGAGGACCTCTTCATCAAGGCCATCCAAAGAACCGTTCTTATGATGGGAAGATTTGTCGAGCCAATTGACGACTGTCCAGCCGGTAACATTGTTGGTTTGGTTGGTATTGACCAGTTCTTGTTGAAGTCTGGTACTCTTACCACTTCCGAGACCGCCCACAACTTGAAGGTGATGAAGTTCTCTGTGTCCCCAGTTGTTGAGGTTGCCGTTGAGGTCAAGAACGCCAACGACTTGCCAAAGTTGGTCGAGGGTTTGAAGCGTTTGTCCAAGTCCGACCCATGTGTGGTTACCACCATCTCTGAGTCGGGTGAGCACATTGTTGCCTGTACCGGTGAGTTGCACTTGGAGATCTGTCTTTCCGATTTGGAGAACGACCACGCTGGTGTGCCATTGAAGGTCTCGCCACCAGTCGTCTCCTACAGAGAGACCGTCGAGGGTACCTCTTCGATGCAAGCTCTTTCCAAGTCGCCAAACAAGCATAACAGAATCTGGTTGGAGGCTGCTCCACTTGACGAGGAGTTGTCTGTTGCCATTGAGTCTGGTAAGGTCAACCCTAAGGACGATTTCAAGGCCAGAGCCAGAATCATGGCCGACGAGTTCGGCTGGGACGTCACCGACGCCAGAAAGATCTGGTGTTTCGGTCCAGAGGGATCCGGTCCAAACTTGGTTGTCGACCAAACTAAGGCCATCCAATACCTTAACGAGATCAAGGATTCCGTTGTCGCTGCCTGGCAATGGGCCACCAAGGAGGGTCCAATCTTTGGTGAGAACATGAGATCGGTCAGAGTCAACATCATGGACGTGAAGTTGCACACCGATGCCATCCACAGAGGTGGAGGACAGATCATCCCAACCATGAGAAGAGCTTCCTACGCCGCCGTTCTCTTGGCCGAGCCAAGAATCCAAGAGCCAGTGTTCTTGGTTGAGATCCAATGTCCAGAGAACGCCATTGGAGGTATCTACTCTGTGTTGAACAGAAAGAGAGGTCAAGTTGTCTCTGAGGAGCAAAGACCAGGTACCCCATTGTTCACTGTGAAGGCCTACTTGCCAGTCAACGAGTCGTTCGGTTTCACCACCGACTTGAGACAAGCCACTGGTGGTCAAGCTTTCCCACAGATGGTGTTCGACCACTGGTCCACTCTTAACGACGACCCTACCGACTCCTCTACTAAGTCTGGTACTATTGTTACTGAGACCAGAAAGAGACGTGGTATGAAGCCAGAGGTCCCAGGTTACGAGGAATACTATGATAAATTGTAAGCAACTGGTCTCTGGCTAGTTGTGGTTCTTTGCGATTATATATTTCTTGACTATACGGTATAAAATATGAGGTGTAGATTATATTATAATACTTTATGGACTTGTTCAGTTACATTTTGTGAGAATGACTATCAATTAGAGATACAGATCTGATCCAGGAGGGTTCCTCCCCCGGGTAACCCGCTGTAACGTGGCATTGAAAATTCAACCCGTCAGTTGTTTATACCTTAGATATAAAGAATCTGGTTTGGATCGAGTTCCTGATGGTGATTGCAACTCAAGGTTCGATTCCTGAGTAAGTGCCACTGCCTTTTTGTTTGCTGTTTTGTTCGTTGATTAGATTACTAACCTCCTAGAGTGAAAGAGACCGAGCCTGGAGCATGTCTCCAAGAGCGGACTGACAGAATACGCAACTTCCCAGAGCTAGGGCCTCCAGACCTCATTAACCTTGTGAAACACAATTCGACCCAGAAGCAGTCGTTGAGCACGTTCTTGTACACCACCGGTGTCGACTGTACTTCGTCCTCGTCAATTGCCGCTCATTTGAACTCGCTTGCCAACGTCATTGGTGCTACGCCCCAGGTGTGGTTTGGCAAGCCCAAGCACTGGAAAGTGCTGCGCGGCACCTACTGCGCCTACAACAGCTTCTCCAAGGTGGACGTGCGGGTGACGGCACACATCCCAGGGAAAGTCGAGACCGTGATTCTAGATGCCAAGGGCGAGCCGATCCAAGAGACCGAACGGTTGTGGTTGGAGACGTATGCGTCTGCCACGATCCGGGCGTTGCTCAGCTCGACCACCGACGACGAGGAGATCAACCCGGTGGTCGAGTGCCGCAACTTGAACCCTTTCCCGACGCTTGAGCTTGCCAAACAGTTCTTGGACGCCTACGAGGTGTTGTTCTTGCAAGGACCTAAACTCGGCTGTGCTGTCGACGTCCAGGCGCCTACGTTGGTGCTGAACTACCTTCTGGACTGTTTTCTCACGGCGTTGGAGTTGACCAACTTGTTTGATTACGGGTTGGAGATCCTCGAACGCTTGAAGTTGATCGACAACTGTGTGTTATCACTTATTGCTCAGGTGACCATGATGAAAGACCAGGAGGTCAAGGCCATTAATATTCTATACGAATCGATCAAGGTCCGGCCACGAGACGCCAACCTCTTGATCTTGCAAGCAGAGTACTGTTTGAAAAAGAAACGGTACGACCTTGCACTCAGCTGTGCGACTCATGCAGTCAAAGCTTCACCATCTGAATCCAGATCATGGTGCGTGCTCGTGAAAGTCCACACGATAATCGGCGACTACGAAAACGCATTGTTGACCTTGAACTCTTGTCCGATGATTCCTCACAAGGATAAATTCCATCTTCGTAGAGTGGTGGCTGCGTCTCCAGAAGCCATGCATCTCCCACTTCCAATCGACGTCACCTTAGACGAAGTGTCTGCTTTGAATGCCCAGGACGTAGCAGCAGAGCACGAATCGGTCGACTCCAACCTCATAAACTTGCCAGCCACTAATCTCAAGTCGACGTTTGCTCGTGCCTACGAGCTTCTTACTGAGATCGTCCACCGCACTGGCTGGGAACAACTTCTCAAGTACCGTGCCAAGGTGTTCGTCATGGAGGAAGAGTACAGAAAAGACAAGTCGTCGCTGAAAGAAAGCGAGTTGGAAGTGGCCGACCAAGAAGAAACTTCGATCATGGAGGCGTTCAAGAAGAAACGGTTGTGTGAACGGTGGCTCGACAACTTGTTCATGCTTCTCTATGAAGACTTGCGGGCTTTCAAGATGTGGCAGGCAGAGTTTATTCATTTCCAGTCTCAGAGATTGCTATATAAGAAGAACACGCTAGAGTGGGAGTTGCTTGGATCGGTGGCGTCTCGGTTACACAACTCTAAAGAAGCAGCTGGAGCGTTTGCCAATGCTCTTAGTGGCCGATTCAGTGTGAAGAGTACCAAGAAATTGTTGATCTATTACCAGCAGGAGAAGAAGGATCTTATTGAACAGTCGCTCCAGAAGAACGACCCTAAGAAAACCAACGGCAGTGCTAAGAAACAGTTGAGCCAGGCCCAGATCCAGAAGAAGATCCAGAGCCTTGACGAGAAGATCCTCGATGCCATTGTCAAGTTGGCGGTGTGGAACCACAGATGGTACCGGGAGTTCGACATCTTGACGATCCAGTCGTTGAAGGGACTTGTCGAGGAAGACGGAATAGTGAAGGTCGAGTCGCAAGTGGCTGCGTTGTATGCCACCGACAAAAACGGGGTGGGCTCGTTGATGGCCGATTATATTGGGTTCTTGAAAAACCTCAACATATATGAGAAATCTCAATAGATGTGGACTGGCAGTAGCCATGAATGAATGTAAGCAAGAGCATCGAATTTACTTTCCTAGTAAGGACTTTGAAGAGTCAAGGAGTTACTTCAAGAGACTTTGTCAAATAATCAATTATACACACTACGTTTCTTAGAGACCATCACTTCCTCTCATATATTACATAATACTATTCACTGCTCTTGTCCAATCTTTATCATGTATGATCGAACAAAATGCAAGCTTCACCCCGTAGCTTTTACCTTACCTTGTAGGTGACTCCAAATATGATCTCTTCTAAGTGTCTCCCAACAATTTCTCAACATTCTCAACGCTACTCTCCCCTAATCAATAACCATAACTCCCTCGGCTTTTCTTTTCTTCAGACTAGGTCCATCTTCCTCTTCATCCAATCTATGTTTCTTATCTTTTACTGGTTCGTCATCAATTACCACAACAGAATCACCATTTTCAATTGGTGCTGCCACCTCTGGTTCTTCCTCTTCTTCTTCTGGTTGCTCCTCTGGTTTATCAGGAACATCCATTTCGTCAAGGTCAATAGACTCATCTCCAGTAGATTCTATGTAAAACTCCACTGGTGCTTTCTCTTCGTTTTCGTCTATCACAAGCAACGTTTTCCCGTTCTCAAACCCCAAACCTTGTAACTCAGACGGCTTGTTGTCGTCAAAGTCTAAGTCGTAAATCAAGTTGTCCTTGCCCAAAATCAAAGAAATGTCTTCGTGCCCATACTTCAACTTTTCAGAAATCTTCTCCAACAACTCGCTGAGAATTGGTTTCTTGTCAAAATTGATCTTCAAAGTAGACCGCGGCACATTGCAACTCTTGCACTTTGGATTATTTGAAGCAAGATTCGAGGTCGAAATGTATCTTGTAGGATCCTGGAACGTGTAGATCATTCGGGAAGCGTCTCTTGGACTCTTGTTAAACATGAAGATCGACTGAAGTGCACTGTAGCCTGAGATAATAGAGTTCGTCGTGGCAATTGCAGGAATGATGTTTCCTGCTATCTGCTTGATATCGAACTTCGATTTTAACGGAATATGGAACATGGCAGACCGGATATTGGTTGCTGCCACTACAAAATCTAAGGTATCTTCGTCGTCCTTGTCAAACTCCAATGGTTCATCAGTGCCTCTTTTCTGCAACTCTTTAATACTCTTGATCAAGAGATACACATACTTTTCCACTGGCCATATATCTTGGCCTCTGGAAACGTCGGTGTCACTGAAAACTTTCTGCTCCATTTCTTTGTCCCACTTCAAAGGCTCTGGTCTTTGTCTTGACTTCCACAAGTCTTCGATCGCCAACAACTTATTGATATCGTTGATGAAGATCTTTTTTATCACTCTTTCGTAAAAATCGTCTTTGACCACATCTTCCCGCAACTGTTTCAACTCTGTCTGTTCTTTCTTCAAGTTCTTGATCTCGTCCTCGTTGTTGGTCCCCAAGTCTCCATTGTCTACGTCCTGGTCCTCATCCTCTCCAAACAACTGCCCAAACAAATAACTCTTGGCCCATGTGACACAATGGACTGGCTGCGACGGCGTTGATCTGATTGTGCACACAGGATACGTCTTTGGAGTTTCCTTGACAGTACAGTCGTAGCACTCAGTGCTGTATGGAAAGATCGGAGTCACTTGTCCATTGAATCCCGTTGTGCCACTCTCAATCGAAGGCTTTTTCAAAAACAAACACATTTTGTTGACGTAGCTTCTGGCCTGGATATTGTCCAAGGCATTGAAGATAAACTTGAACTGGTCAAACCACTGCAAAGGGAATTTGTCAGTGTCCATAATGTTAGCCATATACGACACCAACTTGGAATTGTGAACATTGAAAGACTCCACTGCCGAAACCGCGGTGCTGGATTTCGGTTTCTTAATATCTTTGTGTCGGAAAAGAAACTGACGGTTCAAATTACTAAGGTCTATGGTATCTAGATCCACTATATGAATTTCACCATACCCCATAAGAACCAAGTCTTTCAAAAGTTCACAACCAATTCCTCCGGCACCAACAAGAAGAACCTTCGCAGATCGAAGATTCTTGTAGGTTACGTCATCCAAAACTTTTTTCAAGTACGTTTCTCTAGACATGACGGTAATACTGACGCTCCAGTAATAAGTCTATACTGGTATCAGTGTGAAAACTACAAGGCCGGGTAATCTTGAATGAGCGGACAGGTTAGGAACCGGGTCCCCCAAGGTCAGTGTGATCAATGGTGGGGTAGGAAAACCCCTGTGTAAGACTTGGGTGTCTTGAGTGATTGGCGGATTTTCAAACGTGTAATTCCGCCGAAGCTGATCACCATTTGTAGCCCCATTTTTGTATATCGGCAATTGATACCACAATTGATCCGTTTCCCTTTAACTGTTCCACCTCATTTTCCGTTTATATGGCTCGTTGGCACGGCTGTGGTTACGATGTATATATGCATGGTGGGTCTAGGCCCTCAAATGGCCATGATTTTGAGTGTTTGTTCTGCAGTAGCTAGCTAAGATTGACAACAGTAATGGGCCGTTCTAAGCGGAAGCAAGAGATGGTCTGAGAAGCGTGTGGGAAGCTGGCCAGTGCCGTAGATCAATTGAAACACTGGCGAATGGTGGTGAGCAAAAGCCGCTGGGGGGAATGAACCGATCACGAACCGATCATCGACCGTAAATTCTCGGAGGCAGCCTCATATAGCAGCCCATTGTAACGATGTGCTCAGTAACTGCAATTGGATATTCAATGCCTGCTAATCTCCAATTGATCAGACTGGCAGTGACGTGGAAACACCCGATATCTCCCCAGCTCCATCATCCGAGATTTTCCAGCTGCGGAGCAATCGAACCTAAAACCTGGGGTCAGATCACCAAGAAACCGTTCCATGGCAGTGCGCTGCACCATATATAAGATACAGCTGAGCCAAGAAACCGGAGAGTGCTGGAATTTCCAATCACAATGTCGCAACAAAACAAGAACCGTTCTGCTAACACCAACCGTTCGTGTTCTCGTACTCCTCGGTCCAGCGAGACAACCACAAGACGGTACAGACCATATGGCACTTTGACAGTTCCTCCGGGCCACTGCTTGTGCTTGGGGTACTTGGGGTTCCTTGTAGTGAAACACGGAGTTTATTTGCCGGCTAAATCTGCTACGAAACAAATACAAGCTAAACGAAAAGAGAAGAGACTTGCTCGTGAGGAGGAACAACGGGTCGTGGTACAGGATTCGTCTGAGGTAGAGACGATTGCTGACGGTCCTCCTCCTCCATACCCAGGACCTTCATCTCTGGAACAGCTAGGTCCCGAACCACCGTACCCTGGACCTCCAAGTGTCGGTGTCTAGGATTGATACAATTAGAAGGAAACTGTTAGAGAAGTGACTGAGGAAACTCACTGGTGCAGTCTGCTGAGGGTGTAAGGGTATGGAATTTTTGGAGAGCACAAAGGGTTTGAGGTTTAATTTTTAATGAAAAGTCACAATGAACTATACGATACGCAAATATATAATGATTGATTTAATGATTGGTTTGACATGACTCGGGTGTAGCAGTGAGTGTCGATGAGTGTGAGTGTCTGTGTCCGGTACTATTTATGAGACACCTATAAATGTAGGAGTCTAGATAAGACGTCGAGTGATGCGCAGTGTAAATTTTCGACAGTCCCCTTTAAAACTCTGTAAAATTTTACAGGTCCCAAGTCCGGGGCCAACAAACAAGATCAGATGTCATTTTCCATAGCCGCCATAGTCCACAGTAGCATTACCAGCAATCTGACTCCAATGGTTTTTCTTGCATGAGATATCTTTTCAGCCGTAATCCACAGTTCCAAATTTACACCAGACAAATCACAACTCAAATCGTATCTGAAACCGAACCATGGCTCCAACCCCTTTCCATAACAAGGCCGGCTACACCCCAGTCACAAAGCATCAAGCAGCTCTGCTAAATCTTGACCAAAGCAGTCGCTGGCTCACACATATGTCTTATCAATCCATCAAAAACATGTACAAGTATGCAGCGATCAGACATCAGAATACCCATGCCAGTACCAAGCCCACACACAAGCCGACGAATAAATCGTTCTAGGCAGCAATTTAGTGGGTTCTCATTAAATCTCAATAAATAAATAAGGGTGGGTCTTAGCATAAGTCTTACCATCGACTAGCTTCAAAATATTATAGTCTCCAGCAAATCTGAGTGACCCCTTTAAGGTTGACAGTGGCTTAAACTCTAGGGTTTTCTGACGTAGGGGGACTAATTCAGGCCCCGACCAGTCTTGGCATTAAAGGTTTGGCGACTGGGCACTACTTGGCTCTCATCAAAACCCTCCAGAAACATCCTCGAAGAATTAGAAAACTGTCTGTTCACCAGCAACTAAAATCTGTCAGGCACCAATAAGGATATTAAGAGTTGTGTTGTTACCAGTTCTGCTTTTCTTCCAGAACAGTGTAACAGAACTGTGGAAGGATTTGTAACATGCTGGCACTGCGTTCAGACAGCGGCAGCATACTTTGCATCGAGACACAGGAGTGAGTGAGTGAGTGAGTGAGTGAGTGAGTGAGTGTTTCCCCAGTATATTAAAGGACCCTCTCCCGATAGAACTGCAAACAGCAAGTTGTTTCCTTATCCATCATGACTATAAACTGCCGCACCATTATCACCAAATCCTCCACGGGCCAAAAAATTTACACCCGTCGTTGCTCTGGGATGGCTCCAGCTAGCGTGGGGGTTACGGTTACTTTGTGTACGATATTCGTGTCCTGTTTTATTTGGGCTTTGGTCGTTAAATTGAGAGCCAGAAGAATGGCGAAACACTCCTCCTCCACCCAGGAACCATTTATTCAGAAGGTTCCTGAAAGCGAGCCTTACGCTTACGAGAGCAGCGACGCTTACCAAGAGCTTGCAAGTTCAAGCGAACAATACAGCACTGGGTACCCACCATCAGAAACAGAACCAGTTAAATACGAGGAAATCGTGTACGAGTACCCTCCAAACACTTATCAAAAGGATTACCAAAAGGATTAGTCCTGCTTCAGCAAACGCTTTCGTTTTGCTTAGACCTTCTTTATCTATGCTTCTATTTATACGACTATCGATCTACATGTTCAATACCAAGTACTTTTTCCACCCCCTCTGTAGCCAGCCGCACCCCTTGAAATGGGTCGCGTGTGCACGTGACAAAAGTAGTTGGTGAACCACGACTTTAGACTGGGCATAGAAAACTCTGATTACGCTAATGGTCTGACGTCCACCATGACAGTTACCGATCATATTTTCCAGCTAGTGAACGGGGAACCGTTGGAGTTGAGTCTACTGAGCCCGATCTTTGGCAGTGGCAAAAAGATAGTTGATAACTGCCACGAGCCTCAGTTGTTTCGAACCTCGGTCGATGACGAGACAGTGAGTCGATTATACGACAGTTTCAACAACCAGGAGGATCCTGAAGGGTACAGCGTACATGAATATTGCGGGGTGTTCCTACGGTCGATGTATGAGCTTGAGGAACCGGTAATTAATACCCAGATAACCGAGGAGTTGTGTGGGTTGTTGAGCAAGAACTCGGACCTAATGTTTCAGTTCAACGATGTGACCACCCTAAGATTTGCTGGAGATTCTGGAAGCGAGATAGCAGACAGCAACAGCACCAATGCTTTGCCATTTATAATAACAAGCGAGAAACGTCGGCAGTTGGAGAAACAGTTTGGACATAACTATCAGCTTATCGAGTTGACGTTTGCGTCGTTCAATGCTAAGCTCCAGGACCTAGATCACAGTCGGATCAGTCTTCTAGTGTACACGTTGAACGTGTTCCATCAGATAATCAAGCATTCAGACGACCCAAGTGGCGATATGGAGTATTTGTCGTTGGTGTTCACGAACAGTCTTTTACATGGCACTGACCCAGATCTGATCCGAATCTTGAAATCGGTGTTCACTGCGTTAGTGTATTCTGTTGGCACAGTGGTGCCTAACTTGTATTTGGCCAAGGAGGTCACTCCTGAGCCTCCTGAGCCTAGAATAATCACGGCAGTGACTCCTGACTGCAATGACTCGAGTCTGGTTGTTGATGTATATGTTGATAGTCCCAGCAGTCCGGCACTAAAAGATAAAGTTGAGGATTTGGCCGACGCAGAAGTCGACACGTTTGCTGCGTTGATGGAAGAGTTACGGCTTAATCCTGACCAGGGGGTGAGGTTTAGAAGTGATAAACCGTTACTCCAGTACTTGGCACTACCGCCTGCCAAATCAGCAGTACTAATTAATGGCAAGAATGGGAGTTGATCACATACGACTAAGTTCAATAGTGGGTGAGAAGAGTATTGTTGGGTTGGAAGGTATCAGACTAATTACGATTAAAGAGTGGTTCTGTGAAGTCGAGTTGTGAATGCTGGCAATAAGAAACATTACCAGTTCAAGACAGCTAGTTTGTATGAGAGTCGTGGCTTTTATGAGGCTTATGGTGCTACAGATTCTGTTTATGATTAATGAAATTTTGTGCTTTGCTTGGATTATTGTAGGAGGAGGATCAAAGATGGAGTTGATAGTTGTAGCGAGGATTCATTCCTACTTTTATTGTTCACTTGAACAAATCCTCCAACTGTGCATGCTGATCCAACCCTCTGCATCATGGATCTTGCATTCCATTTCGTGGCCATTGAGAGTCTAGGCCCTCAATAGGCCGACCACCACAGCATGAACCACGATCCAAAGAGTCCCACAGTCTACCACAAAAACCAAAACCTTAAACCCGTTGCTGACGACTGCGCTGCTTCTGTCACTGCCCACTCGCCTGTCACATGCACGACGCAGGTAGATCGCGCAGGTCGCAGATTGCTCATCTCATCCTGTAGAATTTATTGAAACCCCATCAACCATATAAACATACACTACCACCATGCCTCGTCCTATCTACTCCAGCGACCAAAAACCCATGTACTCCAAGTGGTCCAACGACGCCAACCGCGAGATGTACCTCCACGACCGGCTGCTTGATCAGTCGGATGTATTCAGTTATCCCGATGAGGCAGAGCTCGCGGAGGTGTCTTGGATCAACTTCGACAGCGGAGGCAGAAACAACGAGCAGCTCTGCAACAAGATGTTAGACAACTCGCTAACCACAATATTGAACGGCAAGGCGTCGATGATGAGCTCCGAGGAGTTGCAGGACACCTCCACACGTGAAACAACCATCACTCTCACTCCTCGGATCCTCTTTATATTTATGGGAGTGTCATTCTCGGTAGGATACTACCTTGGAATCCAGGGGTTCCGGGTGAGTTCTGGTGAGGCCGCGAGGTGTTACGTTAGGTAGATCTGCTGTCTCGTTAGTATCTCGAGGTCTGCTGGCGTTTTACAACCGGCTAGTTGTGGGGTTGTCGGTACTTATTAGAGAACCATGGATATGGAACCGTTGCAAGAGATGAGGCAACGTACGGCTGCTTGAGGTGGCGTGTCAAACGAACGGACTACTCTGTGTAACTAGACTGGTTTACACTAGTTTAATGAGTATTTTGACTGGTGAACTAAAAATACCTCTTCCGAGAACTAATAAGTGACACCAGTCTCGACGGCTCCTTTAGTGTACTTCTACTCTTAAAGGTTGAATGTATCCGTGAAGTTGCCTCACAAACTGAATCTCCACTGTTCCGACTGGCACTCACTAATCTAGACTGTTTAATGTCAAAAGTTGATTCTAGGTAAACCATGATCGTTGAGATTTTTCGCTGAGGTTTTGTTAGTTACAGGTGTGTTTTTCTTGAACCGCATACCTTTGTGTGTGTGTGTGCTAGGTTCAGTACTTGTCTTACAACCAAGACATATCCATCTGTACCAGACACCAATAACTAGAAACAGTCATTGCTACACACTAGTCAAACACAGTGAGACAACACAGCGGTTACTACAACCGCAAAACACTACAGCCATACTACAGCCATACTACGGCCCTACTACAACCACGACCTCCCACAGCTTTTGATTTTTATAGTATACGGAGGCAATAAACAAATGCAAATGAAATGTATCAACGGAATATCCTCTCCAACCCTTTTCTGAACACCGCGGCGTTGTAATCCAACACCGCACTGGCTG
Organism: Saccharomycopsis guyanensis; assembly: GCA_030578595.1. Lineage (NCBI taxonomy): Eukaryota > Fungi > Ascomycota > Saccharomycetes > Ascoideales > Saccharomycopsidaceae > Saccharomycopsis > Saccharomycopsis guyanensis. The sequence goes on from JAJMSQ010000004.1 coordinate 965,462, forward strand.
CGCTCTCGTTTCCTCCTGCCTCGTCGTCTCTTATAAACGCAATCAAGCATATATCTTTGAGCATCTCATGCAAGTACAACTTGATGCCACTGGACAATCGCGACACGCACTTCAACCGTTTCTCTGGATCCTGCTGTTCTTCAGGACTCACCAAGATCTCCAAATCGATCGAGAGATCGATGAACTCGGCACACACCTCGTAGATCTTCGAGTCAAGAGGTGAACTGTCGGTGACAAAGTACAACTTGCTCTTCAAGTCACAAAGGAACGCTTTCTCGATCAGCGAGTGCTGGACAAAGTTGTCCAACAACTGTTCCAAACTAGGTAACTCCGGAATGAGTCTCGATATTATTTTGCTGAGCACCTCGTAGATACTTTGGTCGTAGATGGATGTCTGGTAGTAGTCGATGCCCTGGAATAAGTCCAAGCCGTCTTCAAACAACATCTCAGTAGTTCTGTCCTTGATGTCTCTGACAGTGTCGTCACGGAACTCCTCACTTAAACCATCGATTTTGTGCACCAACACTTCGATCCGGATGTTCGGATTAATTTTCACTGCTTGACTGATAACATAGGTCAAACTGCGAACCGCCAAAAAGTACTCGTCCTGAGCATCAATCACGTATATTATAGCCCCAACGCCATGGAACATTGCATGTGCGTCGTAGTCCTCTGAGAAATAATCGATCTGGCCAGGTAATTCCATGAGATTGATATCAATTAACGAGGCTACATTAATCACCTCTGGCCGTGTAGTGGATTCCAAATAAACCGACTCCCACGGTTTCATTTTGTTGAACACTGCTTCTAAAATAGACGACTTGCCACTTCGACGACGGCCCATCAAAATGACAGTCGCCGCCTTCGACTCAGTCTTCTTGTACTCCATACTATCCACTTCTGTGTAGTTCATTGCGGATACTCTTGGTCTGGATAAGCTGGTAGGAAACTAATAATCATGGGCGTTCTACGGCCGGGTAATGGAAAATGAGGTGATAGTGAAAGGGTGACAACGAAAGGGGTCAGCGTTGGGGTCAGCGTTGGGGTGTTAGGGAAGGTAATAAAGAAAGATTGAATTTCAATATTTGATTGTTTATCTACTAGTAGGTTTTTATTATACCACGTAATAACAATCGTAACAGCAAATAGTACTCACTATTGTTACACATTACGAGCCCCGGCCTCGCTTCAACCACCTGAAATTTTTCAACTCCACTAATAACCTCCATAATCACCATCACAGACCCTGTTTAAATGAACAATGAAAGTTTTTACGGGGAACTTCAAAATAGAAATATAGACACCGTCCAGGTGGGAGATCTTGAATACAAGACCTGGTATGGACTGGCATTGTATTTTGGAAGTGACTGCAAGACTTTAGGATACAAGTATGCCAAACTCGACTCCAAAGCTAAGAAGGTAGTCAAACGTCCTCCTTCTGGAATATGGCTTGACAAGTTATATGTTTGTGAACATTGTTTCAAATACACCGATGAAACTGAGTCTATGATGAGACACAGAGTTTATTGCAAGTACGCAACAAGACCTCCAGGAAAGATCAAGTACAAAGACTCCAAGTACATTATCCGCAAGGTGAAAGGTACGCGACACGAGATGTTGTGTCAAGGACTCTGTATGTTTGCCAAACTCTTTCTTGACAACAAGTCTGTGTTTTTCTCGGTCGACAAGTTTGATTTCTATGTCGTGTATGGAGAGTCTGGTCTGCACTGGTTACCAATGGGGTACTTCTCCAAGGAAGTGATTAATTGCTGGGACGAAAACAACTTGGCGTGTGTCTGTGTGTTTCCACCTTATCAGAATCGTAAGCTTGGTACACTTCTTATCGAGTTCAGCTATGCGATGTCACGGTACCAAGGACTTATTACGGGACCTGAACATCCACTCAGTGCGTTTGGACGTGTGAGTTATGTTCGGTACTGGAGTAGAAGCTTGGCCAAAGAGTTTGTCGAAGGGAAGTTCCTGGCAGTTCTGTCAGTGACAGTAGATGAGATCTCACGATTCACAGGGTTCAGACAGGACGACGTGTTGATGGCTCTACAAGAAATGGGCATTTTAAAAACCGGCTTAGTCATCGAACGACAACGAGTGGTGGACTGGGCTGGCACCTCCACTAGCTTCACCAAAGTGCTCAGCGACGACGGGCTCGTGATGTAGGGTAACCCTTGCGCACCTGTGCCACGTGACACAGGGTGTGGGGGGTGGCGCTCATCGCATGAGCCGGGGATGACCTCCTTATCTGTTTCTGTTTTGTAATACTGTTTTAAACAGCGACTTGAACACAAAGTAAAGAAACGAATCACAGACAGACAGAATTAGTGAGTCGGGTGTTGGTGTTTGGAATTTGGAATCAGTACTGACAGTTACACAGCAAGGGTTTGAAGATGGCCCAACCAGATAGCGACAAGAAGAACTATTTTATAGTTGAGGAGCTCGGTGAATCCGGAGACAACGCCTGGTCGTTGATCTTGACTGACGACGAGGAGGCGCCGTCCACGGGTTCTGAGACCTCCAGTACTAACGACGCAGACGACGAGAACCTTCTTTCGGATTCGGAGGTGGACGAGGACCACAGTTCCAAGAAGCAGAGAAACTCCAAGAAACCGGTACGGCTGCGGATCCTGGCCGGCAACAAGCTGTTTGCGTTGCCCAAGATCGACTTGAGGGCCAAGCGGATCCGCAGCGACAAGTGGTGGTTGCGCAAGTTGGCGTTTGTGGCCGCCTTGGTTGCGGGGGTCGGGCTTAGTTTCTATGGGCGTATGCAGTATTTGAACTTGGGGGTTCCTAGCAACGAGGTTGCAGAGCCCACGGTGTATTCGACGGTTCTTATGCGGACTACCGTTACCCAGACGGTTCAACTACCCGCACAGACAGTGTTGGTGGCCGACAAACTCACTCCGTATGAGGCGTTGTCCGACATGAGTCTTAGCGACTGGAAGGAGTTCAGTAGAGATATGTACCTGCGACTAGTGAAACAAGCAGTAGAAACCGAGCAGAAATTGAACCACGACTTGACCAGAAAGTACCGTGTTTGGTCCGAGTCGTTGGCAGTTACTGCTGACCAATTGAAACTGAAGTTGGCCGAGCACAAACAGACGGTGTCTCGCGAAGTGCCTGTCTACACTGAGCAAGCTTCGGAGGCTGCAAAATTGTGGTATTCTCGAATGGGAGCTTACAGTAAAGTTGCGTCCAAGCAGTTGAGTAAAGACAGCAAGTTGGTGTGGGGGTCCTTGAACGATAACTTTGGCAAGTTTGCTGTGTTTGCATGCCGTCAACAGAAATTGGCTGCAAACAAAGTCTCGGTTATTTCTGACGAAGTCTCTGACCATTCAAAGAAATTGGCAGCACAGATCGCTGCTCAGTCGAGTGTGTTGGCTAGTAAGTTTGATAAACAACGGCGCTCGGTGGCAGACCAATTGCCGGGACTCATCGAGAAAAGTTCGGCCGAGGCTGCCAGTATTTGGTCATCAATCAAACATCAGACCGTGACAGCACAAAAGCTCGCTAGTCAGAAACTTTCAAATTCTTACTCTAGTATACAGAAAGAGTACCAGCACCAGCAAGAAGACGGAGCGTTGTTGAGCACCATTGGCGACTCGCTAAAAGAGTCGTACGAAAAATGGACCGAAGCTTTGCAATCGCTCGCGCCTCGCCCAGTCAAGGTGAAAGCAAAGACCAAGAAGGCTTCGCTTTTCTCCAGACAGTTGTGGGAATCATTGTTCAACGGACAGTGAGCTCACGCGATTCTCTTTATCCTTGGTCCTTTCCCTTTGGTCCTTCCTCCCTTTTATTTATCCTATGGTTTCACTTTTCTTCCCTTTTACCTTCCGTTATTTGATTTACTTTTTTAGTTATTGGAACGACGAACCATATTTTCTATTCTTCTTTTACGTAGGGGTGTTTTCATGATGTATATTAGTTGTATAGTATAGAATGGATTGGGTATTGATTTTGTAGGTTGGTGAATGGTACTTACAGTTCTTGAAAGGTACAAGTGATAAAGTGAAGCATTGTGAGGTAGTGTGCCGGATAGTACTTACAATATCTTGAAAGTTACGAGTAATAAACAGGAATGAAGTGAAGCATTGGGTCCGGTATTTAAAGTAGTACTGAGTGAGCATATCATGAAGCAGGATCATATGAAAACGTATAACATGAAATAGTATCGAATAAGATCATGCTAGATCAAAATCAGATCAACATATTGTCTAGCTTAACAGCGTTAGGATAGCATTTTGAAAAGCAGATTCAAAGTACATAGTTGTGTATTCACGACGTACCTGAAGATTATTCATGCATAGACTTCTGTAAAATCCATCTTGTAAGCAGAGCAGAATAGTACCAGTTGACACTTCCAGAAAAGACTAAACTCCTTAATAGAAAACATTAAAGCACTTTTCTCTTCCGTCTTTCTCTCTTCTTCTCACCTCTTACTTCCGGAACTCATAATTGTTGTAAGGCATTCTTCTGTTCAACATTCCGATCACCAGATTATGCAGAAGAAATCATGTCACACATCCTACATTGTCATGAACCAAAACAAATAATCACTCTCTCGTATGACAAACCCTTGATTATTTAACCTCAAACCATGCCTCTGTCATCCATTACATCACATACCTTGTACTTCTCTCCATCAGCTCTGTCTCTTCACTCCACTTCACTCTGCCTCCCCACCTCTCCACATTTAGTGCTCGGCACTCGAGATGCACATCTCTCCCATTAACCAAAGCCACTACAAATGTCCATTAATTATGCATTCCGATCTAGTCAATAGATACGTCCCAAACCTAACCTCTGCCCGGGTCATTGTCGGGCAACCCTAACAGCTTCCAATCCGATTGATCCATAAGCTTACTTTTCATTCTGCAGTCCAAATAGTCCTTTGCAAGAAGCCTGCAATTCGGAGCGTTGTTGCCCTTCACCATCTTCAAACACTTTAAATAATTATTCATTTGGCCGGTACACTCGCCAAAATGGTCCAACGGAAACGACCCACGCTCTGGCGGCGTAGGATTCCATCGCTTTGCTGGAGTAGACATTGGAGAATGTGGTGAAAATGTCTGCGTGCAAGAAATTTAAAATTGTAGCTGCGTCTGCTTACATAAGCCACAAGCACCAAGCACCACCCACCTATACCATCTGGATATCTGATTCTTTAGTGTACTTGGCTTGAGCAAGTCCGATTTTCTTCTCTTCCAAATCGTAATGGACATAAGCCGATCTCAAGAATCCGTCACCGAGAATAAAGTTTTCGGAACGGGAGTTCAAGAACCCAACCATGCATTGTTCTTTACCGTCGATCTTGTAGAACGAACCGTCATTCATCTTCAATTTGTACAACTGGTTAGTGAATGGAACAGTGATCTTTTTGCCGGCAAACTCGTAGACAAAGTCTGGCCCGGTGGAGTCACAGTTGGTGATGAACTCTCCGACGTCTTTGTTGTAGGTACCGTACTTTGGAGCGATCTTCATGTACACCGATTCTGGAGCCAACACCAACGAGGTTCCGGAGTCCAAGAGTGCAGGGTACGACTTGGTGGTGTAGCTGGAGTTGCCTGAACTGAGCTTGTCTAACGTGATGTAGAATGCCACAGGGTCTGCGCCAGGAGCGACTTGTTTAACGTTAGGGTTGATGTTGAGAAGCGGCAAGATCTTCAAGTCGTCTTCGAACTTTGCCTTGTCGATACCACCAAAGAGAATGGAGCCAGCCACTGCGTTGATGTCGTTCAAGTAAAGCGAGTACGAGTTCTTGCGGATGTGTCCTCTGGTTTTCAAGAGCTGTGGGTAGTTGTCGTACAAGAATGGGTTAGCAAAGTAGTTGGAACTCTCACCACCCACCATGCCGATTCCAAAAACCGCCTGGCCGTTTGTCTGCTCGAGTCCAACTCCAAGAAGGAGTCCGTCAAGGGTGGTTCCTCCTAACGTGACACTGTCGTTTCCCCATTCACCTATAGCGTAGGTGCCGTCGCCGTACCCGGTTTTGAAACCGTCTCTGAACTTTCTGTAAGTCGACGACGCATTCTTCTCAAAGGTACCGAAATTCGATTCGGTACCAACAGCTGGCAACCAGAGATCAGCCGACCCGGTGTCCAAGTGGACTGTGAAGTTCTGAGCAGGAGTGCCCACGCTGATGCGTGCACTGTATTTGTTGTACTCGTTCTCAAGACTCAAGCTGACACCGTTTGCAGTTCTGAGGGTCCGGCCTCCGAACGACTGAGGTTGCTCATAACTGACAACGTCAAACGCGATCTCGATCGGTTTATATTGGCGACTGGTGTCGACAGGAGCTGCCGCAACTAATGGGATCAAAGCAAGCAATGGGGCAACAAGCATTTGCAACTGTAGATACAAACTGCACTTGTCGAGGAACCCACTAGTTTAAGTACTCAAGCTACGCTACTGCTAGCTCCACATCTACAGGGTGCTAGATAACAACCGTCAGCCTCGAATCAATATCCGCACCATAACCGGTGTGTTATGTATGCCAAGCGCATGGCACGGCGCACTGCGAGCGGCATGATCCAGTATTTGCCCGTAAGTCTGGGCGGGCGAGCTGTCCAGGGGCCAGGAATCGATGGGCGATCGGCGGCGGGACCGGCGCGGGCTGCAGCCCAGGCTAGGCGGACGTTGAATCAGCAACCGAAGTGCATCTAAGACATGGTCCTATTGTTTATCGGAGAAAGAAGCCGACGGGAGTTGCATGGAGATTGTACGGGTCAGGGTCTTGGGGGAGGCAATGAAGGCAGGGGTGAGTGAGTGTGTGTGTGTGTGTGTGTGATTGATAGGTGGATGTGAGGATGTGAGTAGGAGATGGTGAGGCACACGAGTGAGACAGAGAGTGAACTGGTGAGTGAGACAAAGAGTGGGATTAATGAGTGAGACATAAAGGGGACTGATAGGAATGTGAGTAAGTGGGAGTTGGTGGGAGACACCAGTGAATGGAAAGCCTTATGATAGAGAGTGCTGTTAGTAGGTGGGAGTGGTGAGTGAGAAGATAGTGTGCTTGAGTGGTTACTATAAAGTGAGAGCGTGAGTGAAGGCACGTAAAACTGACACTTGTGTAATGATTCCTATATAATTAGAACACTGCATAGACTACTGCACTGCAGACAGATGACAACAACAAGCCAGTCTCATGGAATAAAGTTACAAGACTAGAGCCGAATGGAACGTAATGAGTGCAGAGAACACTTTACTGGAGTGCCTCAGTATCTGCCAAGACCCTGTAATTGGGTAACTAATTAGGAGCTAGCACTACCTCACGGGAGACTTTCACTTCGTGGAGATTCACTCTGGGCAGTAGTATATTGGGCAGTGTACTCCATAAAGCCAATTCCTATAAACTACTTGTTCCATTGATTATCCTCAATTCACTCTGCTCACCAATTGTAATCAACGTCTATTCCAGAGCAAGTCCACTCCAAAGCAAGTCCACTCCAAGCCAAGAGTTTATCCAATACAATCTAGATGCTTACCCATCGCCGTATTGCCCAGAACTGTGGTTCATGTCTTATTATTAATTCCACTTTGCTGTCCGTTGCTATTGATTCATTACTCAACCATTGCCTTACCGTCTGGTAACCTGCAACTATTCATTCAATTGCGTAGCCCATTCATACCTAGTCATTACTCATTACACATGTTGCCTGGCCATTGCTTCACCTACGCTCATTCCCTTTACTTCTAGCTCACCACCCTCTACTTTCATACTCATCCCTGTACCCATCCATTACTATCCTTTAATCATTACTAACTACCTCACAGCGCTGCTTGTTGCTTACCAAGACTACGCTCTGCACAGTGAATGAACAACTGCGCAAACTCCTTGGCAAGGTCCCAGCGACTCTTGTCCAACGCTGCGCTGACAATCTTCAAGAGCCCCACCACGTTCTTTTTGTTGCTGATGAACGAGAGCTGAGTGGCCTGGAGGAGGGTGGCTCTGTGGAACTCCACCACCGAGCCCCCGCCTGCAGGATGGATCTTTGTGGAGGTCGCCAACGCCAACTCGTCTCTAATGCGTCTGAGGTAATCGGTGCCCTCTTCCTTTGCAGCAAGGGTATCGTTTGAAGAAGCCAACGGCCAGTCGATGGCCTCGGGTCCTTCGGTGGTGTAGACATACGCCCACACCGTAAGTGTAGCTACTGCCAACGCGTAGCAACGTTCGCTGATCGGATCGGTACCACAGTCGTAGCTGTTAGGAGTAAGAAACAACTCAAACAAGTAGAGGTACGCGTGGATCACCGAGAGTTTGTGGTTCTTGGCCCAGGCTGCTACTCTGGAATTGGCTACCTCGTAGTCCACCAGTTTTGCAGGCACGTTCATCCGCAACCGAGCTCCAGCAAAGATCACCAAGTCATAATGGTTGATGCGCATACAGATATGGGCAACATGGTACGCTGGGAACTTGCACTTGCTGTCCTGGAAGTATCTGCTGGCGACCGGATTGAAAGCCACCGACTCGTTGCTACAACAACCTCCAAAGTTCTCATGGACCAAGAAGTCGAGAATGTAACTGAAATAGTCTTTCCAAGAGTCACCGCCTTCCCAACCAAGAGCATTGGTCTGCAAATCACCTTGCTGCAATTGGTATATGATAGCAAGAAGCCCCGACATCAACACTTTCTTGCCAAACACTCCAGTAGACACCAGTTGGTTCTTCAACAACCGGCGCAACTCTTTAAGGAACGGTTTAGGTTTGACTATGTCGTCAGCAAAGTTGCCAGTGGATTCCCAGAGTTCTTCGTCGCAAGGCATTGGTAACTGGATCTGGTAAGCATGCAACATTGCCAAATGGCCAAACACCAAGGTATGTGTCGAGTCGATATAGAAAGCCATAAGGGCTGCACGTTTAAGACTCTCGAACTCGATCCATTTCTCCCACAATCCGTTGTCGTCGTCCTGTTCCAGCTGGCCAGGTTTCACTGGGTTACCTCCTAGTGTTGGAGTTCGACGGAGGATCTGGATGATGGCTCCTTGGTGCAAGTAATTACGTTCGTGGAATGTTCGTGTGGAGAAACTTTTCTCGTAGTAGCCCAAAATAAGCAACGCTTGCACCACCCATGTCTTGACTGGGAACTGGATGTCTTCAGATTCAAAGAGTCTCCAGCGCAAGGGTGCGCAGATAGTGTCAGCAAGCACTGCCGGAGCGACAATGTAGCTGGACTCGTCAGCCTCGGTGGTGGGAATAAGACCTGCCCCGAGCATGATCATCGAGAGAAGAAGGAGTGCGGGAGCCAGGTTGGTGTCGAACGACGGTTTGTGGAGAAACGGGAGCTGGACGTGGAAGTGCAGCCAGTACACTTCAAGGCAGCGTTGGAACGCAGCAAGGTTGGCATCCGGGTGGTTGAGAAGTGCGGGAAGTGTGGCTACGAGTGACTGGAACGTGATGGGAGAGATCACCGAGGAGCTTGCGCCGGGAGATTTGAAGAAACTGCTGTGGGCTCGGGGGAGTGAGAAGAGACCTGCGTTGAGTGCGTTGGGGTCCAACCCGATCACTTCAGAAGCGAATTGTGAGTCGATCCAGCCGTTGAGAGTGGGCGACGACGGAATGGAGCTGATGGAGAGAAGGAAGGCGTCGGAATCGTTGGGCGAGGGTTCTTTGAGGTCCATCACCGACACCGAGGGTCTGTTCTTGTTGGAGACCGTGGGCTTGACCTGGAACGACAAGGTGCTCATGCCCTTGAACTTCTGGTTGCTGGCCAGCTTCAACTCCAACTGGCGGAGCTGCTCCTGCTTGACCCGTTTCACCTCGTGGCGTTTCTGGTGGCGGTCTTTCAAGTCGGCCCGGACAAAAGTCTTGTTGCAGTTGGGCCAGGAGCACCGGTAGATCACCAGAGGGTTGTGGTTCAACTTGTGGCGGGCCAAGTGCTCGGTGCGGGTGAACGATTTCTTGCAGCCCTTGAAGTCACAGGCAAAGCGGTCGCGTTTCGAGGACATGGCTGGGTCATTGGAGGGTTGCAAACAGGTCTGGTGCAAACAACTTTCGATTGGCAGTGCTCGAGAAAACAGTGCGGGGTTGAAAAAATGGTGGGCCCGTTTTATTTTTCCTGGCGTATCGAGATGGGACTAGCGGAGTACTTGAACAAGAACTACGGGGATGGGAAGAAGGTGAAGAAGAGCAAGAAGAAGAGGGGAGGAAACAAGGGGGGAGGGAGTGTTGGTGGTGGTGGTGATGATGGTTTGGGTGTTGAAGTGGGTGGTGTGGAGGTGGGCTCTGGTATGCAAAGTGTGCGGGTGTCGAGTGATATGAAAAGTGAAATAACGAGAGAGCGTGGAGTGGGTTTGAAAGAGTTGAGTTCTAAGGAAGAGTCGAGTGGTCTCAAGGACAAGTCTAGTGTGTCTAAGAAAGAATCAAGTGAGCTATTGGTAGGTACTAATGAGCAAACGAGTGGTACTGTAGTGCACTCAGATGGTACTAAAGTGCAACCAGTTAAGTCTAAAGAACCAATGGCCAAATCTATAACAGACCAATCACCCCCCTCCACAGTTTATAGAAATGAAAAAGGTCAAGTGATAGATGTCCAACAATACGAGAAAGAACAAGCAGAGAAAGAACGTCAGATCGAATTTAAGAAACAGATGAAGAATTACTCGGAACTGGATCGTCTTGAGAATCAGAAGTTAGAAGAAAGTCTACGACGAGTGAAACGATTGAAAACCAATGTTCTTGCCAATGACGAGGATTTGAACAGAGAAATGCGTTCCAAAGTGTTGGACGATGATCCTATACTTACATTCACTGATAGACAGTCCAGTTCCAGTCAGGCAAAAGACGTTTCGAAGTCTGGTCGGAAACTTTACCCTGGAGCATCAACAGCTAATAGGTTCAATATTTCAGCTGGGTATAGATGGGACGGAGTGGATCGGTCCAATGGATTTGAAATGCGATGGTTTGACAAACAATATGAAGCGACATAGATTACCACTACGCTTGGATCTCAACCAGTTCACCCACAGAACTTGCTTCTCAAAACAAGGCGTGATACTACATCAGCATGTGCCAAAATCCTATGTTCTAGAACCATGTTCCAGAAAGATCTTCACATGGAGACTCTGGAAGAAGGTTGAGGAGAACTCAAATGGGAGACAGTCGACCAGTGGTAAGCCTCACTGTGCCTCAGAATCCCGATCTGTGGGGCTTAAAATAGATCTTTCTGAGATCATTAACTGAGGAAAGGCTTTTCATAAAATCAGACCAATCTTCCCACAATCTCCATTGATACCTCCGTCTCACGACCTACCTCACAACCTTATAATCTCACCTCCATTAAAGTTGCCTGTCTCAATCACCTGAGGTCCTCCACCTCGACCTCCCCCACCATAGAATCAGCACCCAATTAATCGTGGTCCATATTAGCCCCGCTATTCTAGTAGCCTATACCAGCCGTACCCTAAGCCACAAAACTCGACACGCATTTCGCAGTCCGCACCTCCCCTTTCAACCCCACCATTCTTCACTGGTACCCAACAAGAATAAAAATTTTCTCAGAATTGACACCCTGTAGGAGTTTGTAGAAGTCGCTAGGATTGTCATTGGTAGTCACTGGTTTACACTGGTTTGGCTTGCTCCGATCTTCACTTGCATAGACTATGATTGCTCTGAATCCAGACTACTGGGTCTTCAGCACGGCAGTCTAATAGTGGTAGTACAATTATTCTTAAGTAGAATCAGAAACTGTGGTAGTTGGATATTACTTGGACAATATTAAAAGACTGGCTTAAAGAAACTATTGGGGATCCATCGCATGTTCCATGAGTAGTCACTCACTCTAAGATAGTGTCACTCTTGACATGGTATTCACCTCTGTTAAATGCCGTATTATTGAGTTTCTACTTTGTTCCTGGTAGTTTTGTCAGATTATTTGTAGATGTTTTGCAATTACTACTGATCTCGTTTATTACTCTAGTCTGTTACCTGTCGACCAGCCAATACCAGTCTTGTAATCTTCTCAATGTCCCACTTCTATCTGGTCAATACATACATATTCTTCTTCAGTTCTCTCAATCATGATTCTCCACAACACCATCCAGACTACAGACCAGTATTATCAACTGCCATTCTAACTACGCCTCTCCACCCTACATCAAACTAGAGTAAATGGTTATTAATACATAGAAGAATACACTTACACATAGGATTTCATAATTTTTTCAACGCCCACTTAGCAATACGTCACTCAGTTCTTAGCCTCACCTGAACCCTTACCTCCTCTTCCTCTGCCTCTAGCACTTCCTCTGCCTCTCCCATTACCTCTTCCTCTTCCCCTGCCTCTGCCTCTTCCACCATTCTTAGCTTGTTGCTGCGATTGTTGTGGTTGCTGCGGTTGCTCGTAAGCAACTTGTTGTTGGCTATCAACTTTCATAGCTCCAATACCCTTCAACAACGATTTCAACTCAGTGGTAGCTTCGTTCTCTGGAGGTGGAGCAGAGTTGGTGAACACTGGTGGAGGAAGATTTTGTGGAGGCATTGGTGGTAAGAAATTGGCTGGTGGATACGGTTGAGTCTGTGGTAAGAACCCTCCCATAATAGCAGAGTACACTTCCTTGGCCGCCTTATCAGTATCGATATTTCTTTTTGGAAGCTCCGATTCCTCGGTTTCAACTGTCTCCTTGACAGTTTCACCCTCTTCTTGTGGAGCTTTCTTCAAGAGACTCAACAACTTGTGGGAAGCTTCCTTGTCAGAAGCACTTCTACCACTGGCCTCAGGTTTATCGTTGGTCTCCTTTGGTTTACCTTCGTTAGATTTAGCAGGTGGCGCCTTGTTAGCAGTCTTAGCTTCTCTTGGTTTGGTCTGTTTAGGCTTCTTGTTTTTCATTGCCAAAGAAGTTTTACTATGATAGATAAACTGCTTGTAGGTCAAGTTCAACATGTGCGAAGCTTGCACAACCAGACCTCTGCTGGTCTTCAATCTCCCGTTCAAAGTGTCACCAGTGATCAAAGGCAAGTCAAACACAACGTTCAAGGTCACCTTGTCGTCGCTGACATTGATACCAACAACAGTACCCTTGCTGAACAACGGGATGTTGCCCAGGTCTAACACATTGACCACACGGTCTCCCAAGTTGAATTTCTGGGTCCGCAACAATCCCTGGCTTCTGCTGCTGTCTAAAATAGCTGCCACAGGAACACCTTTCAACTGCCGGACGGTTTCCTCGTGCTTGCTGTTGGTGTAGTTCACATAGAAATCCTCAATGCTCAAGATATCGGTTCTGTTGAAAGACTCGCTGCCAAACGTGGTGGTGTTGAACTTGGCCTTCTTGGTCTGCAAGAAGTCCAACAACGACTTCATCTTGGTCTCGAGTTTCAACGGGTCCGACTCGGTAGGGTACAAGTCTTGGATGTTGATGTTGAAACTGTTCTCCTTGGCCTGTGCCAGCAAGTTGGCGAAGAAGGTAGGGAACATGTTCCGGTACTCGGCAATCAAGTTGATGGCCAAAGTACTGTAGCTCCAGCCAAAACTGGTCCGTTGAGTGTACCCCAACACCTTCAACTTCTTGCTTTCAAACTTCAAGTCCAAACCAACGTTGACTCTTCTGCCTCTGGAGTTCTCAATCAAGAACGACGAGGTGATCTTCGACAAGAACAACGGATGGATGTTCAACTTGCGCACCACGTCACGCGAGCTGTAGTACTGCAACGCATGTTTCTCTCTTTCAGCCAACTGGTGGCCGATATTAGGCTCCTTGGAACGACTAACTTTAGAAACCTGGACAACCAATTCTCTGTTCTCGTGGCCCAAAACGACAGCCTCATGACCGTACGCCAAGTCTCCCAAGAAAGTCACCTTGGTGTCGACTGGGAACTCCTCCTCGATAGGTCTTGCAGGGATCTCGGCAAACCGTTTATCCTTGTTGATGACGTCTTCGACAATCAACTGCAACGGGTAGATCTGGGTGTGCTCACCAAAAGTCTTGACATAGGCCCCGGTTCTATTTCTGATCAACCCAGTGACTGGAACCGTGGTGAAAATGTACTCGACTTTGCCAATACGCACTCCTTTAGAGATATGGTAGTTCTTGGCCATCCCTTTAGAATTGGCTTCGAACTCTCTGGCCAGCTCGTGGTCCAACGGTTTCTTAGCAACACGACCGTTTCTGTCCAAAGTGTAAGCCAACTGACCATCAGTGATTTCCACCACCTTGGACTCTTTCAAGAACGGCCATGAAGTGTAAACGATTTTACCTAAGAACTGAGCACTCACTTCCTCAGCAGAAGAAGACTCGGTCAAGTCCTTGTGCGAGTTCTCAACAGTAAGAATCATCGACTCGGATCTCGAAGGCTGGTTGAATATCACCAACGAATCAAGCACCAACTTGTTGGTGAACTCAAGAGTCTTCAAAGTAGGGAACCCAGCAAGAGATTCGATACCAGTCTTTGCTCCTGGGCACAACACATTGAACGGCTTGGAGTTGAGGTCGGCAGAGTAGTCGCCAGGTATCTCGCCTGGCAAATGGAACTCCAACTCAACACACTGGTCGGTGGTGAAATCAGCAAATGAGTTTGGCAACGACGATTTGTAGAACGACGACTGCTGAGGGTTGTACTTGAAGATCAAGTCCTGGCCAAAAGAGTTACGTTTCTTTTCTTCTGGGGTCAATTTGGCGTCGTACGGTTTCATGGCCTCGACAAGTCTGTTCTCGTCGACAAACAGAAGTTTCAAAACGTACTCCCAGCTGGCAGTCTTGCCGTTCTTGTCGACCTCCACTTCGTCAGGGTAGAAATCATGGATTGGAGAGTTAGGGTCCAACATCAATGGACGGTACACTGCAGGCATCAACCGAGAAGAACGCGCAGGCAACACACCCATAAGCTGTTGCAACGGAAGGAACGGTTTGTCCTTTGGAAACACAACGGCAAACTTGTCGTCGATTCCCTTGGAAATATCCGAGATTCTTGGTGGGAAATGGTACTTGTAGTACCAACCCCAAGATGGACACCCTTTGTAATAGTAGTAGAGAACCCATTGCAAACCCTCAAGATAGTTGTGGGCCAACTTGCCAAACTCCTCGGTGTTGTCCAAACTGAACCCAAACTTGCTCTGGTAGTATCTGTTCTTCCAGTCGATGAACCGGTCGTCGTCCAAGTAGTTCTTGAGATGCAAGTACTGGTCATCGCCATCGGCTTCAGTGAACTCAGCAAGCTCCTCAGCAGACACTTTACCAAAACTCTTAGCATAAGTCTCGATATGCTGATGGTAACTCTCAAGTCTTTCCTCATGTTCCTCGTCAGACTCGTCAGGGTCAATACCTGAAATGTCCAATTTCAAACTGATAGAGCCAGACTCGTTGTCTTGAACAACAATCAAGTCAAAGTCGTAGCTGATCTGTTTCAAGAACTCAAACTGCAACGATTTGTTGTCGCTGACAAACCGGTACAGGATCTCCAACTCTGGGATCTCGTCCTCATCGAGTTTGTCCAAGTCAAGACGTGGACCGTCGGTAGAGTACACGTTCAACAACCAAGGCTCAACAAACGCAAAGATTCTTGCAAAAGACCCGTCGTCAAGCCGTTTGAACTGCTGGAGCTTGGCAGCAGAAACGTCGTAAGTGGCCTCGGAGTCTTCAGACTCACCCAACAAATCAAACGCGTTCTTTGTGTCCTCGGAAGTCAACTGAGCCAACTTCTTCTGGGTCTCTTTCTCGCTGGTGCGCAGCTGCTCGGCCAACCGTTTCTTCTTCAACTTGGCCAACTTCTTCTTGTTCTCGCTGCTCAAGGTCATATCGTCAAGTTTCTTGTTGAAATAGCCAACGTCAAGGTTACCACCGTCAAAGTTCTCGTACTCAAAATGACTGAGATAGTCAAGCCAGACCTTGAACCGGTCGAAGTTGATCTTGCCGCTGTCGTTGATGTACCCGTCCGAGTTCAAAAGAAACTTCTTGAACGTCTTCAAAAGCAACGGGAACGCACCCTTGTTGATGTGCAAGTCTGGGAGGTTCGGCAAGAAGTCGTTGCCGATGACAAACATAATAAGAATAAAGTCGTCCAAGAGCCGCTCGAAGTTGTAGTTGAACCGCAAGTGGTTCTTCAAGTCGTCAAACTCAAGCTCAAGGTACTCGCGTACCAACGACAAGTGTAGAAGGTAGAACTTCTCCTCGGCAAGAGTCTTCAAAGTAGCGCCTCCGCGGTGGTCAGACTTTGGCGCAGGTCCAAACTTGACCTCTTCTCGGAGCAAGGCAAAGTGCGGGTCGTGGGTCACAAGACCAAGCATGATCAAGTCGGCGTCCAATCCGTAGATACAGTGTCTCAAGTTGGCGTCGTAGTCCGGCTGCAGCTTCATCGTCCGGATATACGTCATGATCTTGTGCTCACCCTCTCCTGGCACCTCGTGGCCCGAGAACACCACGTCGATGTTCTGCCAGTTTGTGTCGGTGCTCACCTTCTTGTGGATGAAGAACTTGAGGTGTCTGGTAAGCGTGGCCATGAACTCTGTACCTGGGGTGATGGAGTTGGAGTCAAACATCCGCGACGGGTCTTTTCTGCTGTCCAGACTCTCGATCCCGGCAAGATCCTCTTTCTCCTGCTGCTCCTTCTGGAGCTTCTCTGCTTCCAATGCGGTTCTGAACCGACGCGAACGCTGCTGGTTCATCTTGGCCCTGGGAGCCACTCCGTCAATCGCCATGTAGAACGTCTTCTTGGGCTTGATGATGTTGAAAAGATGGTCGATGTACGCGAAGATCGCGGTGTACATCTTGTCGTCCGAGATCAAGTCGGTCAAGTCGTCGTAGTTCTGGCCGTTGGAGTGGGTGCAGTTGTGGAGAATCGAGTTCATGTCAAGGTACAAGTTGTCGAACTCCGGGACCTGGTCCTCGTCCACCAACTTCGAGATCAAGGGCCATCTCTCGGAGATGAACCGGAACAATTTCGGGATACCCATTGCGTGCAGGGGATGTGGTGGTGGTTGTTGTGGTGTGAAATTGTTCTCGAGAATCGGTTCAGAAAACGTCACCGGAAGGGGTTGTGTGCCCGGGGGAGATTGGATTTCAGTAGCTGGGAGGATGTGAGGAGTGTGGAAAGGACAAGGGTAGAATTTTTGTGGTGGGGTCTTGCTGGTGAGTAGTTGCAGCAATTGGATTGTAAAGATTTACAAAATTTATTTAAACTGTTGCTGCTTAATGTGTTGTTGATGTAGACATTTCAAGTGATTACTGTACAGTGCTGGTGTATTGGTATGAGCCCTGCTAATTCTAAATGTGTTACCCGGGAATAGCACTAGGCAGTTAACATGGAAAGCAGATGGTTGGAGGTATCACTTGATTGAAGGAGCAGGTACTAGGTAGTCGATTGTAGTGAAGAGTGTTAGTTTTGTGTTGTTAGTGATACATTTTAGAGATCGTAAATAAAGAAAGCGGTCGTGTGACTTGGAGAGTGGTTGGCGTGTGTGGCTGTTAGTGTGGAGAGATTTAGACCAGTGAATGTAGAGATTGTGTCTCCAATTGAAGAAGTCAGGGAAACCGTATGGATGTTACTGTATTGATGGTAATGGAAACATATAATGTGTAATGTGTACATCGATGGAGAGTTACATTGGAAAGCACAGTAGAAGAATGCAGAATTGTACATGACAGACTTTACGCATCGAACAAGATCACTGAAGAGACAACGAACAAGCAGAGAGAAATGAGCTGATATTCAGTGGTTTTCAGGCTGCAGTGAATGTCGACATTTTAATAAGCTAGTACTGAGTGAGTGAGACACGATTCACCGATACTTCACTGCCCCACTTTACACATCCATTCTGCACTGATGTCTGACTTCTGGTAATCACAAATGTTCCACCGGTACATGACAAGGGTTCAGTTCTCTATTGTCTTCTGGTTACAAAAGCAATAATTGACGAAGACCACGGGAGTTCCCGGATCATTTGTCTATTCTCATGATGTCACATGGTGTGACTTCTTACAGTTTGTCAACGTCTAATGGATTGTGACTACCCATGAAATGGTACAAAGTTGCCAAGGTTTATTTTTTTGTGACATGACTAGTTGACATTAACGTTGACATTTACGTCGACCATACTCTTGGTTAAGTTCAAGAGGTAGAGTTCATTAGAGTCCACAGAACCCACAGAACCCAGACAAAGTTCAGACCTCAAGAAAGTTGCTGATATTTCTTAGTATCCAAGAATAGAAGTATGATGGACTACGTAGGTCGTGGAAAGAACCCTTCCACCAACAACAATTAATTAAACCACCAATTACGTAAGAACATTTAAACAACCAATCAGATTATTTCAGCAATGTTTTGGTTGCGGATACCGAGTTTCTAGAATGCGTGACAGTTGGTCATGGTCAATTACAGACCCAGGTTTTCGTTCACTGCAGGTGCGATTTCGGTGTTGCGAGTCGGCCTTACAATTCTGCAACAGAAGTTTTGAAAGCCGTGTGGTGTTGACAGACTGGGGTGGACAAGAAATGATGAACTAGGTGGTAAGAAAATAAATAATACTTCAATTCTTCATAATACTTCACACTCCAAATAATAGTTCTATTCTCCATAATACTTCACACTCCAAATAATACCTCAATAATTCAAACAATACTCCAACTAAAAATGAGTACACTTCTCCACACTACAAATCATAATGCAAACACGTATATTATTAATCATTCAGCAAATTATAGTACAACAATGCAACTGTATAGCGTATGGGAAAATCAAAATGGTAATGCTATCGTACATTCTTCGTCACGTCTCCTCATTTGCGGTTCTCAACATAATGCTGCTGGAACTGCTTGTAGATGTCGTAGTTGAAACTTCCAAAGTTCGGGTTGATGTCCTTCAACAAGTCCAACGTCTGCAACGTCTTGGTCCAGTACTCGTTGTTGGCACCCTGCTGTCTTGGCTCGCTCAAGCTGTTGAAACTCGAGTTGATGGTGTCACTACTAAGACCCTTGATCGAGTCGTTGCTCACGCTTTTCTTTGAGATCAACCCAATGGCGGCGTTCGAGGTCCAGTCGAAAGGAACCATCTTCTGCAAGAGCTCGTAAGAAGCCAAGGTGAACCCAAACTGAGGCGACGATCTGAAGATTCTGGCTGGGCCTCCCTTGAAGAAAGCCGTCAATCCTTCTTGCTTGAAGATCGTTCTAGCAGCGTCCAGGATTCCCTTGTAGGTGACCTCGCCTTTCTTTGTTTCCAATTGCAAACGGGTCTTGATCACATCGCACGGGGTGGTCAAGTATGCGGCTGGCATACCGGCAACGGCACCAGCAGTCAACAACTGCACAGTGCTGATGTTGTCCTTGGCTGGGTTCTTGGCAGTCAAGTTGTTCTTGTCAATGAAGTACTGTTTCAAGTGAGCATACGATGGGAAGTAGATCGAAGAGAACGGAACATCTCTCAACAAACAGGCACCGACTCCCTTGTAAAGACCTTTAAGACCCAACTCGTTGACGATCTGCAAAGCAGTCTTCTTCATGATCACCTCACCGCTGGCGTTCAATTTGCCAATCAATTGTCCTTGGATCTGCAATCTGATCTTGACAATCTCCAATGGGTTGGTGAAAATCACCTGGGCACCACCAGCACAGCTTCCAGCAAGAATCTCGTACTTGAGAGGAATCTCGCCGGTCTTCTTGTCCTTGGCGATTCCACGCACCAAGTCGTTCATCGTCAACTTGATGGCTTTCTCTGGAGCAATGCCAACCAACTGAGGAACAAGTCCCGAGTAGAGTTTCAATGGACCTTCTCTGGAGATGATCTTCATGAAACAGTCGAGCGAGTTCTTGTACTGCTTAGGAGCTCCGTTCACGGCGTTTCTCTGGGCCTGGATCCGGGTCTTGACCAAATCAATTGGGTAAACCATGGTGGCTCCAATGGCTCCAGAGATAGCTCCGAGTCCAAAGTGGTACGCCGACTCAAACACAGAGTACAAGTTGTTGCGCTCGCGTTTGGCCGGTGCCTGGATACGTACTGGAGCATTGTAGGTCACTGGCGAGTAGTTGTCAATGAGAATACCAGAGGCTCCGCTCTTGGTGTAGCTGTTCAAGATACTCGACTCGTAGTCGGTGAACACGTTGCTCTGGTTGTTCTTGACAAGGTAGTCGTCAAGAGAACTGTAGTCGGCAGCAGCCTTGTCGTAGCTGGACAACAATTGGTCCACCAAGTAGTGCTTGTTGAGCAAGTTGGTCATGTGCTTGACACCAGCCTTGGTGAACGAGTCGGTGTTGTCCAACAAGTAGTCGAGAAACTGCGGCTTGACACGGTGCGAGTACAAGTTAGTAAGCAACTTCTGGACCTTGGCGCGGTCGAGCGACTTGTTGGTCTGCAAGAAGTTGGCGATCTTGTCGGTGTTCAACTCGTTGACAATCAAGTTGTTCAAGTCGTGGTAATTGATATATTTGGAGTCGGACAAATGCGAGTTGATGAGATGCTTGATG
Organism: Saccharomycopsis guyanensis; assembly: GCA_030578595.1. Classification (NCBI taxonomy): domain Eukaryota; kingdom Fungi; phylum Ascomycota; class Saccharomycetes; order Ascoideales; family Saccharomycopsidaceae; genus Saccharomycopsis; species Saccharomycopsis guyanensis. The sequence goes on from JAJMSQ010000004.1 coordinate 985,859, forward strand.
CGCGACCAGTTTATCTCCTCGTCGTTGTTGGTGAACGCATCCAAGTTCTGCAACGTCTCGGTGAACTGCTGCACCAAGATCTTCTCGGAGCCGTCATCGACAGCAGCGTTCTTGGCAAACCACTTGTCATACAACGACGGGTTGTCGTTGTTGAACTTGGTGAAGAACTTCCAGATCAACTTGAACTGCGAGTTGTTTTCGTTGAACAACTTGGCAAAGTTGATCCAGTCGCTCTTGGAGACATAGCCTTTAAAATTCTCGTCGGCAATAAGGAAAAAGATCCCAAAGTTGTTGCCTTGGGTCTTAGGACGGCCAGTCAAGTGGCCAAACAAGTCGACGAAATCAGAGTACGACAACCGCGACGAGTTGTTCGAGTACTTGTTGAACACCGACTCTAAGTCTGGACTAGACATCACGTTGCTTTTTGACGGGAAAGGTAAATAAACACAAACTAAAAATAAATCCGGATTAACGACAGTGGGATTCAGTGGGAAGACGTTTCCATTCTATGAGTGTTCCAAACAAACAAACTAATAAAAAAACAGCCTTGAGGAAATTCGAGAATCTGTGGCAAGCGATATAGGTTTTAAAATAGATGGCAAATTCCGAACCCGCTACAGTTTAAGTATCATAGGAAAAATTTTTTAAGGTTTTGCAGCTGCAGAAAAAAAGAAATGTGTGGGGTAATGCAACCGTGTCTTCCCGACCGCCCTGCTGCGTCCAGGGGGTGTCGCCACCCGAGGGCCTCACCGGTCGTCGCAGGTTCTCGATTTGGTTATCCGATCCATAGAAACCTAAGGAGCCATGGTTAGTTACAGCGAGGGTGTACAGTTGACCGGAGGAGGTTGACAATTGTGGTGGGAACTACAATGGTTGGGCCAACGGCGGTGTATTGATGTCCAGAGTCACTGTTTACCTGGTGCCATTGTCAGCTATTTACATGTCCATTTAGATTTGCTTAGCGTACATGGTATGGACGGCTCTGGTATAAAAGTAAACATCAGGAAAAAATAAATATCCACGGGCCTGGTCCATGTGGGGTGGTTTGGTGCTTGGCCTGTGGCATGGATTATATAAGACTGATGCCTGGATGGTGCCTGGATGGTGCCTGGATGGTGCCATGGATTATATAAGAAAGGTGTTGTAGTGGAGTGAGTGGGTGTGTGAGTGTGAGTGAGTGTTGGTCAGACGTGAGTGAGTGAGTGAGTGTAGAAAGTATTGGTGAGACCTACACCAATGTAATAGCAATATGTTTATGACCAGGTGCAATGAGGTAGTGCAGTGCAGTAGTGCAGCAATAATAATTTGACAGAAAATAATAGCAATTGAAGCAATCGAAGCAATAAGTTGAATCGTGATAATGTGTCCAGTACACCACCAACACTCTCCACTCACCCAATTGACTGAGACATGGAATTGCAAAATTTTCCATGGCCACCACACACTCAATGTCTAACGAATCAGCCCAATTGCGCAGCCCCAGTGTCTAAGCATCATTGTTTCCAATTGACCCAGTTTCCCCTGACTGATTGTGGTCTGTCACGGAACTGTGTCTGCTGTTTGTCATCGACCCCAAATGGTTGCTGCTTCCAGTGGTCGACCCCAATTGAGACTCGTTGATCAGAGGAACATGGCTCGATTGTTTTGTGTCTGATTGCATGGTGTCCAGTTTCTCCTTATGAGTTTCTTTCCTCTGTTTAGTTTCTTCAAACGGCTTGAAATGGAAGTACTGATGCTCTTTAGACTCGATCTTGTCCAATGCAAGATCGGGGTCCTTCAGGTCATGGTCCTCATATTTCCTCACTGGTGACAGATTGTGGTAATTGAATATAAAAGACTCGCCGTCCGACACCACACTCTCGGTGGCCCTAGCAGGTTTCTTCAATTTCCGTTTCTTTGTAAACTCCAACAACTCGAACTGGCTGCTGTCAAAACTGTCCTCTTCCTCAACAAGAGCAGGGTTCTGCTTGCGCTTCAAGGTGATGGTCTGGTTCTCGATCACCTTGGTCTTGCTGTTCACCGTGCTGGTGACCGTGACATCGCTGACCAGCACCGATGAATCTGACTTGACATTGTTGAGCGGCTTGATAAAGTTCATATATTTTTCACCACTAGAATGCTCGCCAGCGTTAATGTCAGGCTCAGTGTCCAATACTCTGAAAAAAACCGTCACCCGGCCGGACCAGGGCTCGGCACCGTGGGCTGCCACTGGCCGTCCGTGCTTGGGCCTGTGTCTGGGCGACCCACCCGTGCATCCCGCCCAGACACCAGCGCCCTCACCAGCGCCCTTGCCACCTCCATGCCGCCTAACGCACCCCAACGCCAACCGCAACGCCGTGCCGCTGAAGATTTCCTCACCTCAGACATTGGCTCAGTTGCCAACTGCTATTGTTCCTGGCTAAATACAGTTTCTGGGATCGCCAGCCGAATCTCTCCGAAAGGCACTGTTTCATAAATCCACATGATACACCGCCAGCACCGCGACCAACAACATCATGTGTTTCATCCATAGCCCATTGCCTTGTCAGTTGGTCGTGACCTGACTCCAACCTTGTAGTTGTAACTGGTTGGTGTCTGGTTGTGTCTGGCTGGTGTCTGGTTATGCCTGGCTGGTGTCTGGTTGTCCAATTGCTCCGGCCTCCGACCCAAATAAATGGCTCGATACAATAGTCTACAAGTAGGCTCAAAAGCTCAAAAGCTCAACAAACCTGGTGGTGGAGACCGGTGGTGGGGGTTGCCAGTCCAAGGCTAGTAGAGTGGCAGTCGACCACAACCTGGTGTCCAGGTGGGGGTTCCCCGTCAGGACTTGGGTGGGTTGGTGGTTGCACGGTGGAGGACGTTGCTTTTTGCAAGGTCGGGTGTCGCCCTGGTCGGCTTAGTTGGTGATTACAGTTTGACAGTTGGGGAGCAATCGGAACATTGATGTTGCTCCGTGGTGGGATGGTCAGTGGGTTGGTGGGATGGCCGGTATGGCAAGTTGTCAGTTTCCTAACTTGGATTGTTGGTGTGTAGTTGTAGATGTAGTTTCTGGTGTACTATTGGGTGTCTACCCTGAGTGCTACTACTCCCTGTTAGACTTGCCGAATCTAATGCTTGCCGCACTCGCGTAAGGTGTTCAGTAACTTAAATGTATTCCGCTTCTCTTGGTTACTCGATCCTGGTGAGATTGTGTCAGTGCTAGCAATTTGATCCTGGTCTACTACAGTACTAGCCTGGCTGGTAACCCACTGCTAGCCTACAGCCTACTATCCCAGATCACTACCAACCTTACACCTAGCCCAATCCTAGTCTGCCAACTAACTACTAATCCACTGCTAGCTTACCCATATCCAATAATCTTTCTTACATTCTACTTACTCAATTGCCATGTGCTAACCATCTTGCTTACATCTTACCTGCACCCAATTACGTCTACCCACTACCAGCCCAACCCAATCCTACACTCTTCCATCCTACACTCCCTCCACATGCGCCTCCATTGTTCGCAACTCCCGGCTCCTTGATCTCAATTAGACAAAATTATCCGAGAATCGGCATGTGAACCTCCACATCGTCAATCCTAAGATCTGTCATCGGAAACAACCGCTTGACTGTTTAGTTGCTACCAGTCTCAATTCCACTTTCTCGGGTTCTGGTGTCCAGTTTCTGCCCTCTGTCTTCTACTCACAAACAGCTTCAACCAAGACAACAAGTCTACAAGACACAGTCAACCAATTGATATCCTCAATTCCTATTAAACTGCTAGTCTCCCACCCCTATCACTCATGCTTGCCAGTCAACCCGTAGGTTTCCCGACCACGGCGTTGCCAGTCCCGGAGTTCTTCAATCCAACCCTTAGCGTCCCTTCTCTTAATTACCTACCCGATATCGCTGCCAATTGCCAATCCTCACACCCGACTTCAACCTTATCAAACAAAAATAATCAGTCCTGTCACCGCTAACCATCACAATCATCACATCCACCACCGCCTTCAACATGGCACGTGACTCACACACCACAACTCCAAAGTTACCCTCCCGACACCCCGATTTTTCACTGATAGTGGCAAAAACAGTTGGAGTTCCTCACAGTTATTACAGCCATGGCTACTGCCGCTTCACATTATGGCGGTATTAAACCGTTTTTTGTCCAGAAAATCCAGGACACCCAGTTAGAGATCGAGCAGAAGACCCACAATTTGCGTCGTCTTGAGGCAGAGAGAAATATCTTGAACACCAACGTGCGTTCTCTTAAAGATGAGTTGAAGTTACTCCAGGAGCCAAGTTCGTATGTTGGAGAAGTCGTAAAAGTGATGTCGTCCAACCAGGTGTTGGTCAAGATCCATCCTGAAGGCAAGTATGTGGTTGGCATTGCTCCTAACATCGATATCAAGCTGATCAAACCGTCGTTGAGAGTGTGTCTTAAATCCGACTCCTACACGTTGCACCAGGTGTTGCCTAACAAGGTCGACCCGTTGGTGTCGCTTATGATGGTGGAGAAAGTGCCAGATTCGACTTACGACATGATTGGAGGGCTTGACAAGCAGATCAAGGAGATCAAAGAGGTGATTGAGTTGCCAGTGAAACACCCAGAGTTGTTCGAGTCCTTGGGGATCCAGCAGCCTAAGGGTGTGATCTTGTACGGGCCTCCAGGTACCGGTAAGACGTTGCTTGCGCGTGCAGTGGCACACCACACCGAGTGTAAGTTCATCAGAGTGAGTGGGTCTGAGTTGGTCCAGAAGTATATTGGTGAGGGTTCCAGAATGGTCAGAGAGCTTTTCATAATGGCCAGGGAGCATGCGCCTTCGATCATTTTCATGGACGAGATCGATTCTATTGGATCGTCCAGAGTCGAAGGTAGTGGCTCGGGGTCCGGCGACTCTGAAGTGCAAAGAACCATGTTGGAGCTTTTGAACCAGTTGGACGGGTTCGAGTCTTCCAAGAACATCAAGATCATTATGGCCACCAACAGATTGGACATCTTGGACCCTGCGTTGCTCAGACCGGGGAGAATCGACCGTAAGATCGAGTTCCCACCTCCAACGGTCACTGCCCGTACCGATATCTTGAAGATCCACTCGCGGTCGATGAATTTGACCAGAGGCATCAACCTCCGTAAGATCGCCGAGAAAATGAACGGGTGCTCCGGTGCCGACGTCAAGGGAGTGTGTACCGAAGCAGGTATGTACGCTCTCAGAGAAAGAAGAATCCATGTGACGCAAGAAGATTTTGAGTTGGCGGTGGCCAAGGTGATGGCCAGACACGACGAGAACACTGCGGTTTCCTTGGCCAAGTTGTTCAAGTAGTGTGGTGGAAGTTCAGCATTGCAATTGCCGTTGCAGTTGTCAACAAGTGTATGTTAGAAGTACAATAAACGAGGGAAAGTTGTTGTTGTAGGGAGTGGGAAGGAGCTTGAATATGATAAAGTGTCACGGAATTACTGAGGACAAGATAGTGGTGGATCTATGATGATACTATTGAATATTCGCGTCAAGTACAAAATAATACTTTCTAAGTCAGACTGTAAAAAAACACTTTGTTTGGAATGAATATGGAATACATTGCAAATACATAATGTCATGTACTGGTATATGTCAATGAGTGCAACATTCACTGATAGTATGGTGCATGGATGTAGGCGTGGTGTTCGGATGTACAAAAGGTTCCAGTTTTGTGGTTAATACTTGCGGTCACCACTTGTAACCAACGTTCTGTGTAAACAATTTCAAACCCCTTTGTAATTGTGTGAAACCACTTCCCCAAACTCTACATATCTCCGTATCCATATCCATGAAATCAATCCAAGACATGTCACAGCAACAATTCTGCACGGCTTAAAGGCCGGGTAACCAGAGCCTATTGTGGGATTGAACTGGCACCTACTTAACAGTATCAGGAGCTACTCCATATGCCTTTTCCATTCAGATTAAGAACCTCCAGAGTATCTAATGAACCGCCTAGTGAGGTTCCTCAGGAATTTATAAGAGGATACCCAGGAGTGGCAGTGGAAGCAAGTGATTCTGACCACGAAACAGACTCGCAAGCCAATGCCAGTATCTTGTCGGAACTTGTGGACTTGATCGGATTCATCATTATCCCAATTGTCATTCTTCGGATCTTGAAGAGCCTTATAAATTTTGTGACGTTTTCCAGTGATTATTTGATTGACATCAATGACTATATCAGTGTTCCTAAAGACAAATTGGGACAGGTACAGCCCGAGACGTTGCTAGCCAAGTTCTCGAACTCGCTCCTCATCAACTATCCAGCACTAGAACAGTATCCTAATTTTTTGAAAGGGGCATCGGTTGCCTGTTATATAGCATATTCTTTGTGTAGCAGTGGGTACTTGGTGATCAGTTTTGGGTTCTATTTGATATGTTTGATTCCATTGACTGCTAGAAAATGGTACCAGATCAACAAGTTCTTTATTAAGATCTTGAAGAACAGCAACGGTGTTTTCTAGAGTGGACCTGTCCATTGAGAATGTTGAACTGCACTTGGGGCTTGTTTTGGGTTTGTTTTTGGGATATGATATGAATTGTTATTGTTTTTTGATGTTGCTGTCATTGAAGACTGCACAGACTGCAGGAGTTCTTAGAACTCTTTCAGTTCCAAATACCTGCCTTATGAGGAAACTCGATATCATAACTTCATGTTCCTTTCATATAGGCATATTTATATATATATAAACTGGTTGAACCGGTGATCTGTTTTTGGTGGATCTGTAGAGTAGAGGTGTAGGTTCATGATTTATTTACTATGTGTCACGTGAAATCTTGATTCCTGAGGGTCACGATTGAAGCGAGTTGGCGACTTAGAAAGAAGCAGAGTAGTAGGTATTGATCATTCGTCTCTTACTACCACATTCTCCAATTTCTTGCTTAAATCAAACAACGGGAACATGAAAAATCGACCCCCAAGCGACCCTTCAAGAATGGACCATGTTTAGTACCGAGCCCATTTACACTGTACTGCTCATGTACAGACAGCAAATCTACAAGTAACAGAAATATCTTATTCATTCAAGAAACATCCTAACTAAAAGATAAACTTCAAGTTGACGTCGATAGGGTGACTGCTACACAACTGAGGCTTCTGCGAGTACTTACCGGCCAACACGTCTCTTGTGTTCTGCAACAAACTCAAGTAACTTTGCTGTTTACCACTGTTCATGACCTTGATGAACGCATACGACATAGCACCGGTGGCAGCACCGCCTTCACTGGCGTCGGCACTGGTCTGGTCGTCCTTACATCCAGACAACATCAACACATCGGCAGGACTGGTCTTGGTCTGCTTGGTTTTCTGCAACGCACTGTTGTTGGAACCTTCCATGAAAGTTCCCACGGCATCAAAAGCTTTGGTCAAGGCACTCATTTTGTCACCGGTCATGTACGAAGTAACGGCACTGAGAAGACCTTCACCTGCCTCGGCAGCAACATTAGGTTCTTTCTCAACACCTTTAGTCGAGTAGGTGTACGGCAAGTCAAGGGCAGACCCAGAGTGACAACAGTCGAACAACGCAGTCAAACGACAACCGGCAGGCAAAGTCTTGACCATGATATCGTGCATGATATCGTCGATGATCTCTCCGGCAGACTCAAAGTCCATAGGATAAATACATTCGTCGAACCCGTCGTACTCGTCACCGTCCTTGTCAGCAACCTGACCTCCGTGTCCAGAGTAATGGAAGAACAACGAGTCACCCTCTTGGGCACCCTTAACCAACCATTTCATGGCGTCCAAGACGTTCTGACGTTTTGGCAACGCACGGGAATTGGTCTGGTCGTCGGTGAGAATGACAATGTCCTGCTTGTTGTAGCCATGGCGTTGCAAGAACAGCGACACGTTGTTGACGTCGTTGATGCATCCACGCAACTGGTTCTTGGTCCCGATGTAGTTGATTCCAATAAGCAACGCCTTCCGCTTACCGTTACAGCTCGAGTACTTGTAGTTGTACCCCTGCACCTTGGACGAGAACTGGTGGGGAGCAGTGTTAGGAGCATGGATGTTCTGAGCCTCCTGGATGTTCACATCATGATCGTTCTCTTCAAACACAGAAACAGTGTTGGCCTGTTCCTGCACCTGCTCCTGGGTCCATCCTGGTGGAGGGCCGTTTGGTCGGTGGTACTCACCTGAGCCTCCTCCCAACGATCCAAACTCACTGTAGTTGTGAGGTCTGGTGCTGTGAGAAACGTTGCCTTGACTGAACCCAGGAGGAGGTCCTTGTGGACGTGAGTAGGTCGAGTGCAGTTGCGATCCGTACCCAGAGCTTTGCTGAGATCCATAGCCAGAGCTTTGCTGAGATCCATACCCAGAGCTCTGATGAGACCCGTAGGATTGCTGCCCTCCGTATCTGGACTCTTGCTCACCTCCGTAACTCTGTTGTCCATAACCCTGTTGTCCACCGTACTGCTGCTGTCCGTAACCGGAACTCTGGCCACCGTAAGTGGCATGGCCTTGTCCTGGATACTGCGACTGTCCACCATAAGTGGCATTGCCTTGTCCAGGGTATCCTCCACCGCCTTCACGTTGGTGTCTTCTTCTTCTGTCGTCGTCGTCAGGAGGAGGTCCGCCTGGAGGAGGTCCGTTTGGTCTGTGCCACATATTGCCAATTGAGTGCTACAAGAAAAATATATACCACACGGAAATACAAAACACAATCGTGCTGGACATTTCCAAATCCTGGTTCCAACTGAAACTCTGGGAGGCACGTGACTGCTGCGGCAAGGCTTATTGGGTGCATTTAGAGACTGTAGAGGAGAGAGGTAGGTGTTGGGGTGTAGGTGTGAGGTAGAGTATTGAGGTGGAGGTGTTTGGGTTGAGAGCTAGAGTGAGATACGGGTTTTGAAATTATGCTCTCATTGATTGAGTGTAGAGTGAGCGTGGCAGTATACAGTGCGGCTATTGAGGTACATCTAGTGCTGTAGGGCACCGAGAGTATGGTGTAAGGTGTGAGGTACTTGGATGAAGTGTGGTAATGATTCAAGGAAAGAGACTTGATCTTCAGGCTTGGCTCAAGTATAGCTGCCTTGATAATGAAAGAACTTAGTGACCTGTTCTTTGAGTTGAATCACAGTCTGACTCGATCCAAGATGTATGAACTGTGACATGCATGAAAAAGTCTCTGTTCATATCTATGAGAGTGAGATGATGAAACTTAGCAATGGCATGTGTCTCAATTATTGTAAGCCGTAACTAATTGCCTAGTTCTTGTTTGAATGTGTTCATTGATGGTTAAGTGGCGGGAACACAACACAGAATCGCCATTAGATACTGGTATGTTGGGATAATGTGAGACACTCAATAAGAAACTGTGCCGAAGATGGACTCACAGTAGCACTACCTTGGGTCAACAGTGCCGAGTTGTTCCGTAGTTTGACTCACTCAGTGAATGCTGCCAATTGTTAAATGCTAGGCAACGTTCAATGAGTTTATTTTCATTTACTGTTCACTCGCTACTCTATTCAAGCACCTCACTGTCGGTCACTACTCTCATACTATCAACCTTCCATCTTAATAGGCGTTCTCTAAACCCCATTACTGCAACCCACTGCCACTTCAATTAGTACCCATTGCAATCCCCTTCTATTTTCATCGGCCACTCTTTATAATATTTCACTCTACTTCATCTGATGCATGCGGTTCTGCACCTCACTTCAACTCACCACTCTCCAAGAAACAACCACCAACAACCCACCACCAGAAGGTTCCCTCCATTTGCCCCCCAACTCTAACACCAGATCACTAATCACTCTTTATACAAAAAGAAATTAATATAAAAAGTAACTACTCCATTCCTTATACCACTTCCTCTGACCCACCGGTTGCGAGCCCGCGCGGTTCCAGCATCTTCTGTGAAAAACAAAAGATATATAACCAAAATTTTCCAGCTCATCTTGGCTTGAGAAACAGTAATAAACTACACAACAACACACGTTCCAATACATTAGCTCATGTTCAAGCCGACGTTTACACGGATTGTGCCGCGGTACGCCGGGTGTTTCAAGTCGTTGAAATGGCTGGGTTCTGCTGCCCGTCATTTCCACGGCTCGGCTATCAATAATGCGGTCACTGATCCATACAAGACTTTAGGAGTAGACAAGAACGCCAGTGGGTCCCAGATCAAGAAGGCCTACTACAAGCTTGCAAAGCAGTACCACCCAGACGTGAATAAAGAGGAAGGCGCAGACACAAAGTTCCATGACATCCAAGACGCATACGATATATTGAGTAACAGCGAGAAGAAAGCACAGTTCGACCAGTACGGGTCTGCAGCGTTTGATTCCAGCGGGAACTTCAATCCTGGTGCAGGTAACCCGTTCGGGGGTGCTGGCGGGTTTGGTGGGTTCAATGGGTTTGGCGGTGGCAATGCTGCTGGAGGCAATCCTTTTGGCGATATCAATTTTGAGGATTTGTTTGGTGCTGCGTTTGGCGGCGGAGGGGCCGGCAGAGGACAGCCTGGTGGAGGCAGAAGCTATGTCACCGAGTATGTAGGTAACAACATCGAGTTGTTGCAGACGATTTCTTTGAAAGACGCAGTGTTTGGTAAGAAGACAAAGGTCCAGTACTCAGCTTTGGACTCGTGTTCCACATGTACAGGGTCCGGGTTGAAACCTGGTAAGGAAAAGTCGACCTGTGGAGTGTGCCATGGAACTGGCCAAAGAGTCCAGTACATGCAAGGAGGGTTCCAAATGGCCTCGACTTGTAACAAGTGTGGAGGTTCAGGAGTGGTTATTTCTAAGGATGCTGCATGTAACTCGTGTCATGGAGAAGGAGTTCGCCAAGTGGCTAAACTGACAGAGATCGATTTGCCTGCAGGGATCAGTGACGGTGTTCGGATTAAAATTCATGGAGAAGGTGATGAACCAATGGTGACTCGTTCTGCTACTGTCAAGACTCATAAAGGAGATCTTTTGATCAGAGTCCGGGTGAAGCCAGACCCAGATTTCACCGTGCTCGGCAAAGATTTGGCCTACAAAGCTCGGATCCCTTTCACTACTGCTATCCTTGGAGGTATCATTGAGGTGCCTACTATCGATGGACAGAAGTTACGGTTGAAGGTTCCTTCAGGTACAAACAACGATAAGGTGATCACAGTTTCGGAGAAAGGTATACCAAAGAACGGTAATGTTCAAAAGAGAGGTAACATGCAAGTCCAGTTTGAAGTGCAGATTCCTAAACCGACTAACGACACTCAGGTGGCTATTTTGGAGGCATTGGCAGACAGTTACAATGATACTACCGCAACAAGAACCAATCCTCTAGGGTCGATCAAGGTCGACGACAGCGAGCCAAAGCCAGAGAAGCATGAGTCTACGTTTGACAAGATCAAGAACTTTTTGACCAAGCACAAGTTGTGATGGTGGCGAGAAGGCGGGATTGTACATAATTTTAGAAGCAGGCATTTTGTAAATTTGTATGAATAAATCTGTATAAAGTGGGAGTGTAGGTGGTGGTGTTTAGAAGTTATGTGGCAGTTTATTGCTGGATAATTGTGTAGAGTTAGAGAGTTGTTCTTGGTGAATGAGAGTAGGACAAGGTGTCTGTGATATATCAGGTATTACTCATTAGACTACATTTTTGAGATGTTCATGGTAAACTATATTACTGGTTGACATGACCTCGCAGCTCACCAACAACTAAGTAACATAATCGTAATATCACAATCTACAATCTCGTATTGTTAATGTGCTCGTGTATTATGAAGTGCTGGATGAAAACTAGAGAAGCACTTTATATTTTGTGAGGACTAGTTCCCCGAGTTGATTGTTTTCCTATTATAGTATCGGATAAAGTCCTTGATGCTCATTCTGAACTTTCTGAAATTCTTAGATGCCAATGCAGTTTCCACCTCTCCCAACACCTTGAACTTCTCTTGGTCACTGACAGTTCCTTGAGGCAAATCATTGATGGAATATTCCACCCACAATTTGATGATTCCTGGAGCATTCTGCAGATCAAGTGAGAAAATGAGCTTGACTAACTTCACCACCAAGTCGTAAGTCTCATACTGTGCATCCACTGGAAACTTGAACACCAAACCCTTGAAACAGATATTGAAAAGAAGCAATCCGTTGGAGTCACCTGGAGCAGACCCGCCTGTCAGCTGGGCCAAGAACCGCATCACTGCTTCTCTAACGTGTACAGGGTTTTCTCTATATAAAGACACTGGAGGCACTTCGTTTCCCCAGGAAACAAAGTCGATCAAGAACCGGATAGTGTTGATCAACGGATCGTACTTGTCCAAGTTGAGTGCAAGGATCGCGATCTGGAAACTATGTTCCACCCAAGACCCTGGAGTTGTGAGCTCGTTGATGAACCGGAACGGCAAGTATGTGATCACCTGGTCCATCATACGGAAGAAATCCTCGACCTTGTCTTCGATAGAGATAAGTGCTTCTGCAGCCACTTTCCGTGCATTGAATACTTCTTCGTGGGTTTTAGTTGACCCGTTGGTGACTAATGATTTGATATCGACGGTCGTCAATGACAGGTCGAGCCATGTCAAGAAGAGCTGGCCTTGAATCTTTGAGAAATCGTACACTGCCTGTTTGATGTCTTCGGTCACGTACTCGTCATTGAACTCTCTGATAATGATTCCTGTGATCCACAAGTAACAGCCAAACTTTGTGTCTTTGTACCCTTCATTGACAAGCCGGAGAACAGGATCCAAAATAGGAAGCAAGAACGTGGTGTAGTTCTCGATTTGGTTGCGGATGAACTTGACGATCCGTTCAGACACCTTGAAACTGAACTTGAAGTTGCTGAAAAGCTGCTCCATGAGCGGGAATATTTCCATGATCAAGTTGGCGACCTTGCTCTCTTGAGCATCGAGGTTTCTTGGGGTCAAGATCGAAATAAGCACTGTGATCAATTCGATTTTATCGGCTATTACTTTGAAGACGTTGTCGTCGTTTGCTTGGTTGATTTGTGCTGCGTTGTCGTTGAAAGTGCTCAATTCTTTCATGGTAGGTTCAATGAAGATCTTGGCCGACTGACACACTGCTTCCTCTGAGTCTTGGGCTTTAATGATATGTGCAAACCCGTCGGTGATTTCGTACAAACTTGTTATATCCAAGTTTGGATTGTTGGTTAGGGTGGTGTGGAACTCATAGAACTCGTTCAAGTAAGGAATGAGTTTAGAGGAACAGTCTTGGCAGAAGAACATCAACGAATGAGCTGCTGCTGTCAAGATCTCTTTCTCAGACTCTTGTAACTGCGAACCGGCTGGTTTGGTAGCCACAGAAGTCAAGTTCTGGATCACAAAATCAAGCAGCGGTTTCAAATACTGGTCGTGGTAGAATATATACTCAGTGTAACGGCCAAACACAAGAATGATAGCGTACTTGATTTTGTCAAATCGAAGAAGTGGAGAGTCAGACTCAACGAGTTTCAAAAGTAACTCAAACGTGTTGTTGAGCACCTCACTGTTCTGAGAAGGTCGTACTTCTTTAGCCATTGACCGCATAGAAAACAATGGAGCCTCAACGTCTTGCCATCTAATTGGTGTGCCCGATTGTTCTGAAGCTATTTGATGGATCTTGGCAAACGGAATGGCCAAAGACTCACTTGGTCCAACCAAGTAACAGCATTCTTTCAACACGTCTCCCATATCGTATCTGAAATCCTTGAACTTCTCCTCTGACTCCAAGTCTCCTTCAAAGAGCTCCTTGGTGCTCTGGATCTCAGGCTCGTCTTCAAGCACCGGGTATCGTAGCTGCTCCACAATGATCTCTATAAGTCTGTGGAACACAGGTATAAATAGAAGTTTCTGCTCCTTGTAAGCAGGAGACCCTAGAAGTTCAGCCGAGATAAACCAGAAATTAAAAGTGTATTTGATGATCTCGAGATCCTGTTTGAACTCACAGCATTTCAAAATAATCTCAATGAGTTCCTTGAAGTACTCAGGGTTCTTGATGATTGAAGCGTTCCATGACTCGCCGATCTCTACAAACAAACGAGCAAGTCCCCCCACGATCTCGGGACTGTCGAAATGGCTGAACAAAAGCGGTTTGAGTTTGATGAGTTCTTGGTACAAGTTGGAGATGATGTCCAAGTTCTCGATGTCACGAGTCTCAAGAATGATAGAAATAAGCACCTCGATCGACAAGTCGAAGTTCTGCTCGTTGAGAAGGTTGCTGAATATAAGCTGGTAGAGTGACTGTTTCGATAATATGCTTGTGATCGGGAACTCAGGCACCCATGAATTGAGACACCCAAGCACTGCGCTGCTGGTTTGCTTGTTGGATACGTCCTCCGACAATTGAGTGAGGAGCTGTAGTATGCGGGACTTCGTCTTGGTGATCAACACCGAGGTCCGCTGGGCAAACTGTTTGTCAGTAAGAGGCGTCTTGTTGACCCCAGAGCATTCTTCAGGCACAAACTTCAAGAACTGAAGCAACGACCCAAGGTACACGTCGGCATGGCCGGGGTCCTGCTGGGTCTGTGCCTCGAACGTGGCAATGATATCGTTTACGGGATTGGCCCATTCGAGATACTGGAGGGCCAAGTTCACAAGTGCCAAGTTCAAATGGGTGGTGATCACTTTCACCTGAAGCTTGGAGTACTTGATGACAAGCTCCACTACGCTCTGTTTCAATGCTTGCACGTCACCCGCCGGCACCTGGGCCAAATCGAAGCTGATCTTGCTCCGCAATGTCTGTGAGGCAAAGAGTTTTGTCTGGACGTCGTACGTGCCAGACTCGTCGCTCAAGATCTCGTGGCACACGGCCCATGCATTCTCAGACAACCGGAACTGCTGGAGGTACAGGTTGGCCTCCTGGTACGACGCGTAGTCGGAGTTTGAAAACATTGCCGCCAACGCATGATGCAACTGCTGGATTTGTTGTTCCATTGACGAATCACGATTAGTGTGGGAAACTCTAGGTAGCTGGAGCTTTGGCATTTTCACGGTGGTCTGCGGGCTACCCGGCCCTCATCGCCTAGAAAAATTTTTTGGAAAAAGTTCAGGTAGTTCTTCTATATAGAACCATAGTAAATATGGCAGCTCAGAAAAGAAAGCTTGTTGACCTTGACGAGACATCGTCGATCCTCCGGTCCAGTGAAGTGGCGTTCCCCCGTGGCGGAGGGTCTGCCCTTACTGCTCTTGAGGTGAAAGATGCTGCGAATCAGGCCGCAAGAGACGTTCTTTTCGAGACTGCTGATCAGGACGATGAGGACGCTCCTAAAAAGAAGAAGAAGGCTGCCAAGTCCTTGGTGGAAGACGAGTCAGATCTGGTGTCAATAGACCATTTGGCGTTCCGGAATTGTTTACCAGGGACTTTGGTGTTGGGTCAAGTGACTGCAATTAACAAGACTGATATCGAGGTAGCACTTGCAGACAACCTTGTAGGATATGTTCCGCTTTCGAATGTTTCTGCAGAAATAACCGCTCAGCTTGGTAGTGAGGATTCTTCTGAAGAGGACTCTGACGACGAAGAGCTGGCCAATTCAGAGATCCCAGATACTTCTAAATTGGTGAAGGTGGGCCAGTGGGTGCGTGCTTTGGTGGTCGAGCCTCGTGAAAAGTCCAAGAAGAAGAGAATTGAGTTGACGCTAGAGCCGGCCCGTGTCAATGAGAACTTGGAAGACGACGATATGGTGGTTGGCCAGACGGTCCAGGCGTCGGTGAAGAGTGTGGAGGACCATGGAGCTATTCTTAATATTGGGAAAGCCAGTGTCGCAGGGTTCTTGTCGAGAAAAGAATTGAAACTGGCAGACTACGAGTTGGACGAGTTGACTGTGGGAAGCGTGTTTTTGCTCAGTGTGTTGAAAAAACCTTCGAATCCAAGAGTGGTGAATCTCAGTTTCACTCCGCAAGACCAGAAACAGAAGAACATTGTCTGTGTAGACAAGATCTCGTCCATTGATGCCGTGGTGCCTGGTAACGCCGTTGAGGTGTTTGTCAACCTGGTCAGCGCAGAAGGTATCATTGGCAAAGTGTTTGGAACCATCAATTCATCGTTGAACCTTCCTAGTTTGAACATCTACAGTGAGAATGCTTTGAAAGACCGGTTTGAAATCGGGTCCAAGGTGAAAGCAAGAATAGTCGCCTCGATAATCGTGGGAGGTGAGAAGAAGTTGCTTCTTTCGATTCTTCCATCTACTCTTAACCTCGTAGTCTCACAATCAGATGCTCTTGAGCAATTACCTGTTGGGTTCACTTTGGAAAAAGTCACTGTCAAGAGCAAAGACCCTCAATACTTGTATGTGGACGTGGGATCCGGCAAGATCGGCGGACAAATCCATTTATCCAACCTTCCAGAAAGCAAGAACATCAACGAGAAGTACTTTGCAGGGTCGATCCACAAAGCCAAAGTGTTAGGGTTTAACCATGTGGACAACTTGTACGTGTTGACCATGAACCCGAAATTGATGGCCCAGAAGTATCTCCGAGCTCAGGATGTGCCTGTGGGAGAGCTTGTCACCGGTACCATTGAGTCTGTCTCTGGTCTGAAAGGTATAACTTTGAAGATCTTGGATCTGTTTGAAGCCAAGGTGAGCCCTAAACATATCAGTGATATCAAGTTGGTTTACCCTGAGAGAAAGTTCAAGGTCAACGGCACTGTGAAAGCCAGAGTGTTAAGAGTGTTCCCTCGTCAGATCTTTGTGACGTTGAAGAAGTCGTTGGTGAATTCTGACGGTGCACTTTTCACTGACTATTCTAAGATAAAGCCAGGCGACAAGTCGTCTGGTAACGTGGAAGCCATATATCCAAGTGGGGCTTTGGTGACATTCTTTGGCAACATTAAAGGATTCTTGCCTAAGAATGAGATCAGTGAGACGTTTGTCAAGAACCCTCAAGACTACTTGAAAGTCGGCCACACTATCAATGTTATAGTGAAGAGGGTAGACCCTGAACAACGCAGAATGACCGTGAGTTGCAAAATGACCACTTCTGTTGATTCAGACGGGTTCAAAGATCTTGCTGCTGGAAAATCGATCTTGACGATGAAAGTCATTGAGAAGACTAAGGACTCTGTGCTTGTTGAAGAGGCCCAGTCTCAGATCCGAGGAGTGGTGTTTGCTTCACAGTTGTCTGATGGTAACTTCGAACAGAACCGTCAGTTGTTGAAGAAAACCGATGTCGGACAAGAATTGGAGGTGTTGGTGCTTGAGAAAGACAAGAAAGCCAAATTGGCTGTTTGTACAGGTAAAGCATCGCTTATCAAAGACGCTAAAGCTGGGAAATTGCCATGTACCTACCAAGATATCGAGAAACTCAATTCTGAGACGTTATTGCACGGTTATGTCAAGAGCATTTCTGCCAAAGGGTTGTTTGTTGCATTTGGAGGCAGACTCACTGGGTTGATTCTTCTGAAATACGCTTTGAAATCACACAACGGTGATCTTTCCAAGCAGTTCACCAAACATCAAAGCATTGCATGTTATGTTCTTAGAAGTGATAAAGAAACCGAACGGTTCCTTTTGACCATGAACGAGACTAAGAAGGTCAAGAAACCAATCACTGACCATGATTTCGACTACAAGTTAGAAGTCGGAGAAACCGTGCCAGGAAAAGTGAAGTCGATCAACGACAACTTTGTCATTGTCGAGCTTGTTCAGCGGAAGATCGGGTTCTGTTATGTTACTGACGCTCTTCCTGACTACGACAAGTCTTTGAAAGACGTTTACCAGCCAGGAAGCATTGTCCAAGCCAAGATCTTGTCTTTGGATGGTCACAGATTTGCCATTTCTCTTAGAGGTGAAGGCGAGCCTGAGGACAGAGAAATCAGTCTGGTGGAGGATTTGAGTCCTGGAGACGTGGTGCGTGGGTTCGTCAAGAACGTCAATGACAAGGGAGTGTATGTTGCTTTGAATTCTCATTTGTATGGACTTGTGAGAGTCAGTGATTTGTCTGACGACTACTTGAAGAACTGGAAGAACTATTTCAAGCCAAACCAAGTGGTGAAAACCAGAGTGTTGAGCATCAAGGGTGAGGGTCGGATCTTGTTGACTTTACGTAAATCGCAGTTGGAAGGAGAATTGAAACTTTCCAAGACGTTTGAGGAGCTTGAAGTTGGCGAGATCTTGGACGGAACTGTGCGTGCTGTGACTGATTTCGGAGTGTTTGTCAACTTGGAGAACACCAAGGGAGTCTCTGGATTGTGTCATAAGACTGAGATTTCTGATAATGCAGAGATCGGAGAACTTGGTTCGTTGTTCGGAGAAGGTGACAAGGTGAAGGTGAAAATCTTGAAGAAGAATGCTGAGAAGCAACAGATTTCTTTGGGAATGAAGGCTTCGTACTTTGAAGACGAGCACTTGTCGGAAGACGGCGACGAAGAAATGGTGTCAACCAGTGATTCAGAAGAAGAAGAATTGGCAGAAGAAGCTTTTGAAGAGGCTTCTGATGACGAGAATGAAGATGAGGACGAGGACGAAGAGAAACCTCAAGGATTATCGACGTCTGGCAAAGCAGGACTTTCTGTTTCAGGATTGAGTACCAATGGATTTGACTGGACCGCCAGTATTCTTGAGCAAGCAGAATCCGACAGTTTTGACGAGGACGACACTGCAGCTAAGAAAACCAAAAAGAAGACGAAGTTTGTTGAGGACAAGACCGTGGACTTGAACACTCGTGCTCCACAGTCTGTGCAGGACTTTGAGCGTCTTTTGATCGGAGAGCCTAACTCGTCTGTGTTGTGGATGAACTACATGTCGTTCCAATTGCAATTGAGTGAGATTGAAAAGGCCAGAGAGATCGGTGAGCGTGCTTTGAAAACCATCAGTTACAGAGAGGAACAAGAGAAAGCCAATATTTGGATTGCTCTTTTGAACTTGGAGAACACTTTTGGTACCAAGGAAGCTTTGCAAGAGACCTTTGTTAAGGCTTGCCAGCACATGGATTCTTTGACAATCCATCAAAAATTGGCAGGAATCTACATTCTTTCTGACAAGAACGATGAGGCAGAGGAATTGTACAGGGGTATGACCAAGAAGTTCAACAAGGAGATTTCTGTGTGGATCAACTTTGGCAAGTTCTACCTTGAGAACGGCAGAAGTGAGGAGGCCCATGAATTGTTGGCTCGCTCACTCAAGTCGTTGCCTAAACACAACCATGTTGAGATTGTGAAAATGTTCGGCCAGATGGAGTTCAAGTTGGGAGAGCCTGAGCAAGGAAGAGCATTGTTTGAGGGATTGGTGTCGGATGCTCCAAAGAGATACGATCTTTGGAATGTGTATATTGACCAGGAGATTAAACAGAACGAGAAACAAAAAGTGGAGGAGTTGTTTGAAAGATTGATTACCAAGAAGCTTAACAACAAGCAGAAGAAGTTTTTCTTTACCAAATGGTTGCAGTTTGAAGAACAGCAGGAGGACGAAAAAGCGTGTGAATATGTAAAAGCCAAAGCCAAGGCAATCAGTGAGGCATCAGCCTAGAGTAAGGGAGAGGTTAATTGAATAGACAAATGTGCATTGTGATATTGTAGTGGGGTGGGGGTGTTTTAGAGTGATATTGTTTGTGATGTTAGAGACTGTTTGAGAGACTTGCTGGTAGTATTCGTAACAATATTGAGAGAGAAGTGTTGTGTGTAGATGTTAGTAACCATATTGTGGACTATGCCCATGGCAACTTGGTAATCCTTTAAGTAACCAACACAGTGTCCTGAATCAAATCAAATCCTAAAATTCGAACAAGGTTGTATAGTGTCGTCTGGATATCTGCAGGAGAATCCTGCACTTCCATAATACCTATTTCAGATATACTGAACGACCCTGACTCAACAGCCAGCTGCAATTGAGTTAAAGGAATAGCACCGGGAATAATCTTTGGGAACTTGTTTTCTGATTCGTCTGGCTCCGGTAACGTAGAGGGTTGTTTGACTGAGAACACAGTTTTCTGGAGATCCTCTTTCTCAAGTTTCATGCCTAGCTTTCTAGAAATCTCGTACAATGTCTTGCTGTTCTTAGTGACAATACCATCAACTCCATAAAGCTTTTCTGCTACGTTCCACAATGGCTGGCTTGTATCCCACACTGAAACTGTGTCTGGCATCTGAGGTTCAGTAGTTATCAGCTCCGACTGATTAAGCACGAACAATTCGTTCTCTTTCAATAGATTGTTCTTCTCCAAATAATCTATGGACACATATTTCAGGTTGACTATATCCAAGATCTCACCTCCAAACTTTTTCTTGTAGTTCATTTTCTGGTTGTTAGGCACATAATATCCTAGACAATAGTGCAGCTTGTTTATCATACTGGTGAACACTAGGTCTTTCAAGGCAGAGAAATTGCCTAATCCAAAAGATGCATAGTCAGGGTCCCAGATAAAATACACCGAAGAAACAGAGTCTGGAAGAACATCTACAACAGATACGGCCACTAGCTTGTCGTCAATATAGTACAGCTCGTGAAACCCACCAAGAGCAGGGAATCGTTTACCAGGATCCTGGTTCAAGTACCATTTGTTCAACAGGTCCAGGCTGCTATCTCCTCGGACGTATGGGTTTTCACATAGAAACAGCTTGAACTGTTTTGTAGTGACTTCTTCTGGCTTATCGTTGTGGACTGCCACCTGGTACTTCTTGTACAAAGCGAACTTCTCTTTGGAGTACCCCGCAGGCTCGAACACTGTCTTAAACCGAGGACTCTCAAACAATCGTATGATCGAGTTCTTAAGATCAAACAGGTTCTTTGGGTTTTTCAAGTCGACGTCAAGTCGTTTGGCGAGTTTGTTGATACATCTCTTTTGGTCCTTGGACGGTTTGAATGGGCACTGGTCGGTGATATAGCTCGTCCTTATAGTGTATAATTGACAGCAGTTTCTAAGAAGATCGTGACGGTAAAGAAACAGACCCGATCTCCGGAATCCTTTGTTCATGAGTTTCTCGTACGCCTCGGGGGTGCACCTGTAAATATGAAGACCTATTGTGGTGGAGGCCACTTGATCTGACAGTCGAGGCTTGGATTCAAGATGACAATAACCACACTGGTAGTTGGCGATATAGTACGCCTGAGTACAAAGAAGTGAGTAGCTCATGGCATCTCAGTCAGTAGCTGAAGGTCTGGGTGTGTTGTGTTGTGTGCTTGTGTGTACAGCGATTGCGTGGCAATTTATACTTGGCAGCTATAGTGGTATATGGAAAGCAGTAGGATGAGAATTGAGTTGGCAGATGATCATGCATACTGAGGCATGAGAAGTAGAATAATGAGTGACAACTATTTGAGTGCTCAACATGGGAACTGGTAATTAAGAAATTTAATCGTGCAGAAATTTCGGAGTTTTTTATTTCCTTTCAATCTGTTTCGTTTCTAACTTGAGCAGACTTGGAGAGACTTGTAAGGTAATGACTACTAAGTATGACAATGTACACCGTTGATTGCAGTTGCGTGGAACTAGACATATTTTTAGCCACAAACTTTCTTTGCAACATAGCCGTGGTGTGAGAATTGATGGCTTGTAATGGGTGTTTATTTTTAGGTTAGACGGTTTGTGGTTGAGTCGGAGTCTCCATCGATCTTTTATGATGTCTAATTAATGCCATCCTTTAACTCGGTGAAGTAGAACATCATTGGCGATTCACAAGCATACACAGTCAAACATGATTCTTAAACTAATTGCTACTCACATTCATTCATCTCTTTTATTACGCAAAACATCTGCAATAAAGTATGATAGCTAATTGCAAGTCTCATCTTATAAACTCTCCTTTCCTACTTTCCCAACTCCTATTTCTGCCAAGAACGCATTTGAGTTTGGTTCCCTTCCCAACACCTCTCTCAAATTCTCAATATCATCTCTCAGACCTCCACGTTTCAACACAGTGTCTCTGTACTTGATTCCACTTTCTGGGTTCATAGGATCTTTCTTGAACAAGCTGTAGTACATATCGGCAGCAAACACTTGAGACCATAAGTATCCATAGTACCCTGCAGCATACCCTCCCATCATGTGTCCAAACGAACCATATCCTTTAGTGACTTCTCCACCAACACTAAGAAGTGTGATTTCCTCTCTGAGTTGATTCCAAGCTTGATCAAGATCGGCCAGGCCATCAGAAGAGTTGTGCAACGTCATGTCAAACATTCCAAAGTGGATCTGTCTCAAAGTAGCCAACCCTTCGTTGACATGCTTGGACTTGCCAAGTCTTTCGATTAATTGATCGTCCAATGACTCACCAGTCTCGTAATGGCACGACAATTTCTTCAATTCACTAGGAGTCCAGGTCCAGAACTCAAGCATTTGACTAGGAGCTTCTACAAAGTCACGAGCAACTCGGGTACCATGGAATCGTGAGAACTTCACATCAGAAGCCAACCCATGGATTCCATGGCCCAACTCATGGAAGAACGTTTTGACTTCACTGTGTTTAAGAAGTGCAGGTTTGCCGTTCAAAGGTTTCGAGAAATTGCAGACAAGTGCACTCACTGGTCTTTCTTTTGTTTTGGTTTCTTCGTCATAGTAGCCGGACTTGATTGAGAAATGAGCAGCATGACCGTACTTACCATCTCTTGGATGCAAATCAAAATAAATCCAGCCCAAAAATTCTGGTTCCTTGGAATCGACTTTCCACACTGCAAACTGTTTTACGTCCTCGTGCCATACTCTTCTGTCATCTCCAGTAGACTCAACAAACTTGAGACAGAACAACACTTCATAAAACTCAAGCATCTTGGCAATGGTTGAATCCAATGGGAAATATTCTGATATCTTTTGCTCATCGACCTGATACTCTGTCTCCAACTGCTTGTTGGTGTAGTAGTTGTAGTCCCAGATATAGAACTTGTCGTTTTGCTCCTTGCTCAATTTCTCCAGTTTCAACTTCTCTAACTCTTCCTGAGCCTTAGGTTTCAATTTCTTGATCAAATCGTGCTCGAAATCCATCACTGCGTCAACAGTCTTAGCCATCTTTTCTTCAAGAATGTACTGCGAGAAGTTCTTGTACCCCAACAATTGGGCCAACTCTGCCCGTTTCTTGACAGCTTGCTTCAAAATCGTCGAGTTTTCTGGCACCTTGTTCTGGTCACCAAGGAACGCAGTCTTTCTAGTAGCTGCATTCTTCGAGTATTTCACCACGGGGATGATATCAGGGTACTTGTAAGTCACCTTCAACTTACCATCAACCTCGTCGAACTGTCCAAGCACGGTGTCTGGAACTCCGTCAAGCTCCTCCTTGGTAAACAACAAATACTCTTTCTGCTCACCCAAGTTCTTGTTGTACTTGATAGACAAGTCCGACAACTCCTTGGAAACCGACTCAACCTGCTTGCGTTTCTCGGCACTCAAGTCCAACCCGTTTCTTTTGTAACTGTTGTACACCTTGAAAATGTACCGTTTCAATTCTGGATCCAAGTCTTCATCATTGGTAGCTTCATAAACTTGCTTGATCTTGACAAACACATCTTCTCTGAGTCCAGACTCGATGTGGAATTCATCGAGCTTGGCCTCTGCTTTGACCGAGGCGTCTCTAATATCAGAGTCTGGAGACACTTGATGATAGAAACTCAACCGGTTGACAAGAGATCCCAGTCTGTTCTCAAACTCGGCATAAGGAAGGATTACAGACTCAATTGTCGGATTCTCCACTGCCGCAATCTTGTCGTCGAAAGCTTTGGCTTGGTCAAGGTACTCCTTGGTAAGAGTCTCGATGTCAGAACCAGAGTCGGTCCAGACTGGCGGAAGTTGTGGTGGAGTAAGAGACATTGCAACAGTGCTGTTGAATTGGTAGCTCGAAAATGGACGGGGTCTAGTTATTTGCTGTCTCTGGTACAGATACAGCCGTGGGATAAAGTGCTTGAACAATTGGAAATGCTTGGTTGTCATTGCCAAATGTGGAGACTATAAATTGTCCATGGGCTTGGTACATTGAGACGGCCGTTTGGAGTCTGCAGGGAGCCGTGCAACTAGGCGGGTTTGGTGGTAGGTACGGATGTCGATCCTGGGCGGGTATTGTGCAGTCTGGGCGGCTTTTACGGGGTGTCCGGATGTTGGTTTAATGGTGTTTGGATGTGAAGAAGTTGCTTTGTGGTGTCTGGATGTAAGGATGGTGCTCTGAGGTGTTTGGATGTGAGGATGTGAGGATGCACGTTATTTGGTATTCAGGATGCAACCACCACAACCAATAGTAAATATGCACCAAGGCATTCCAGAATCACTTTCCAAATTGTGAGTAGCCTACTACTGTTACCAAACTGGGATATGTCCCCCTGTATTTCTATAATGCTAATGTACAATGCTAGATGTTATACCGTATATAAGTTTCCACTACTAGAAGTGAGCTTCAACAGTCTCGTGTGCCTCTTCGTCTTTCAAAACAGAGTCAAGCAAACCAGCAGAAGCAGCAACAAGTCCCAAGAACGGCTTGGAAGGTTCCAAGACCTTGGACAAGTACTCTGGGTGGTACTGAGCTGCAACGTAGTATGGATGGGATGGATCGTCCAACTCGAAGATCTCCATTCGCACGTTGTTCTCGTCCTTACCAACAAACTTCAATCCCTTCTTCTCGATCTCAGCGACCAATTTAGGGTTGACCTCGTAACGATGACGGTGTCTTTCTTGGATCTCCGGCTTGCCTCCGTACAACTTTCTAATCTTGCTGGTTTCGCTTCCTGGTTGGAACTTGGTTGGACGAAGACCCAAACGCATAGTTCCTCCAAGCTTAGCCTTGTCAATCTCCGGCATGTAGACAATTGCAGACTTGTCGTCGCTCAAGTTGTCAATGAACTCCTGGGAGTTCGCATCCTTGACTCCCAAGATGTCTCTGACAAACTCAATCACTGCCACTTGCAATCCAAGGCACACTCCAAGGTAAGGAACCTTGTTGACACGAGCATAGTGAGCCACCAGGATCATTCCCTCAATTCCTCGCGAGCCAAATCCTCCAGGAACCAAGATTCCGTCAGCAGCCTTGATTTTGTCCCAGGCAGCATTTTTCTCGGCCTCGGACTCGGATTCCAAATCGGTCGACTCAATCCAGACAATATCAAGCTTACGCTTGATCCGCATGGACGAGTGCTCCAACGACTTGATCACCGACAAGTAGCTGTCGTGCAAATTGGTGTACTTACCAACAATAGCAATCTGAACCACCTCGGAAGCTTGGTCGATCGAATCACACATTTGACTCCATCTAGCCATAAGCTTCTTCCCGTCAGCAACACGGTCCTCAGTAAGAGTCTCAAGCTTCAATCTCTTGGTCAAGAACCCTCCCAAGTTTTGGTCTTGGAGAAGCAATGGAACGTGGTAAGTCGAGTTCAAATCATGGACTCCCAAGACATGGTCAGGGGTGACGTGACAGAACATCGAGATCTTACTGATAGTACCCGTCTCAAGCTCTTCGGAACAACGACAAGCAATCAAGTCAGGGTTCAATCCAAGGGATCTCAAGTCTCTGATAGCTGCTTGAGTAGGCTTTGTCTTTTGTTCACCATGAATAACAGGAACAAGCGAGACATGGGCCAAAGCAAAGTTGTCACTTCCAACACGGAACTGGAACTGTCTCAAAGCCTCGATAAATGGAGCACTTTCAATATCACCAACAGTTCCTCCAAGCTCAATGATACAAACATCTGGCAGCTCGTTGCTTCCATCAACTGGCAACTTGGCAGTACGCTCAATCCAGTCTTGGATCTCATTGGTCAAGTGTGGAACAATCTGCACCGTCTTACCAAGATAGTCTCCTCGTCTCTCTTTCTCAAGAACTCTTTGATAAACCTTACCGGTGGTGATGTTATGATCCTTGGTCAAAGAAACATTCAAGTATCTCTCGTAATTACCCAAGTCCAAATCACACTCGGCCCCGTCGTCCAAGGTAAACACTTCTCCGTGTTCCAATGGAGACATGGTTCCGGCATCGATGTTCATGTACGGATCGATCTTGATCGAGGTCACACGGTATCCCAAAGATTTAAGAAGCAATCCGGTGGAAGAGGCAAAAATCCCCTTACCAATTCCACTAATAACTCCTCCAGAAACAACCACGTATTTCATTGTAGATAATTTGTTGCTTAACCCTTGTATTAATCGAGGCTTCAATGACTCAAGCTAGAGAGTAAAAGAACAAAAAAAAATCTTCTAATGAGACGCGAAAAAAAAACTCCATCGCAAGCACACGGCAGGGTAATTTGCACCACCTTGATTCTGCACGTGAACTCTCCAGAGATTCACTACAATACTATTAAATCCATCAGTTCATTCCCATTAATTCAAGCTAATTTCACATATCTAGACAGTTAATCAAAAAAGATCTCAAACATCTAGACTACTAATCAAACTAATATTATCTCCTTTAAGTAGCAATCTTCCCAATGACTTTGTCTTTGCAGTAGCAGTCTCAACTTCCACTGCATCTCCTACCACGACATTCATGAACTCATCAAACCCACAGATCTTGCCTTGGATTCTCGAGCTGTTCTGTTCATAAAGCCATATCTGTACCGTCAGCTGTTGTTGAAAAAACTTGAATATAAGATTCACTGGCGGCACCATCTGTTGGTTAGTATGGGAGAGGGCCAATCTCAATGAAAAGAAATATCTTAAACTAGACAATTATTATCAACAAACAGACATCCCTTTGAAATTGAACATTGATTAAAAATTGATTAATAAATACTCACCACCTTCTGTTGTCTTGCACCTGACATCTTGTACTGTGTATTGTTAATTCATCAGAATCTCTCTTGGAATAAAGAATGTTTTTCAGGTCAAAGTCACGTGATTTTCGTGATGCACGTGAATCTTAAATACCAACTTACACAACAAGTAACAAACTACAACATCACAAATATTAGTTGTTTATAGGACTAGTTTAACTGTACGTAATTGCCTGGGAACACTCCTTGTTGGCCATTGGCAATCCCGGTCCACCAGCCGTTCTCGTCCGCGGTTCTTTGAACAATTTGAATCACGGTTCCTGCAGTGAACGAAAGATCACCGTCTGCTTGAGCAGTGTAGTCGTACAACGCAGTACAATATTCAAGAGCAGGAGCTCCTGCTACTGGAGCTGGTGCTGGTTGCTGTTGTTGGTACCCTGTTGCTACTGGGGCTTGTTGGTAACCAGTAGCCACAGGAGTCTGGCCAGTAGCCACAGGAGTTTGTTGGTACGATCCTGCTGGGGAGTAAGAAGCCCCATAAGCAGGAGGTGAAGTCACAGTGCTTCCTGTTGTTTGAGAGTACATTCCGGTTGTTTGTGGAGATCCTGGGTAAAGAGGCAACGGTTCCTGTTGAGCAGCAGTGTTTTGGGCAGCTTCTTGGCCTTTGCCGTAACGTCTCTTCGTCATTTCAAGTTTGGCCTTGGCATGGTTGGTTTTGAAGTGACAGATCCCAATGGCTTCAGTCAATTCCTCAACGTTACCTCTTTTGGCAGCAAAAGCCTCCAAGATATCGGCGTTCAAGTTGAAGTATGGGATCTTGAGCTCCTCCATCCGTGTGTACAACGTGTAGAAGATATTCAACTGCATGAAGTAGAACGACACAAACAACGGTTTGATGAACTCGGCCTCGAGGTGGAACAACGGAGGCAACTCCTTGACACAGATATCGTTGTAGTAGTTGAACTCCTCTTGGGCAATCTCCACATTGGCTTGGTACTTGTAGAGTCGTTCCTCGTCCTTGGCGTTGCGTTCTTTCTTGGCCTCCAATTTCTTGACGGTGTCTGTGTGTCTGTCCAAATCGATCTTCTTATGGTGTCTCTTGGTGAGCATCTTACGAATGGTCGAGATAATCTTCAAGAGTTCCTTGGCCGGACTGATAATCCGCTCCTCAATAAGTGCCAAGTCTGGAGCCAACGACGCCTTGATCTCAGTCACCAACGCCCGGTACGCCTCACACGCCTCGATCCCTTCAGGATTGTCTTCTTTTATCGTGGCGTTGGGATCGGAGATCTTGCCGGAGATCGGCTTGTAGATTTCCTCGACACCCTTGGAAAACTCGATCTGGTGGTCCAACAATCCGTTCACCGCCTTGAAATACTTGTCGGTTTCTTCGGACAACCGCTTTGTCTCGACCTCCAACTCCTTGAACCGACGCTCCGCGTCAATAAACACCGGGTCCTCCTCCACAGAGGTGCCCATGTTGAACTTCTGTTTCATGAGCGTAGGGGCCCGTGTAATCCCCTTGGTGAACCCCTTGAAACTCATGGCTGGTCAAATCAAATTACTATTACTGTCGGCTCTGAAGGTCCCGCTGCGTTTGTGCCCCGCTGTTCTTGGTGCGTGTATCTTGGATGTCTATAGAGTAAGTTGCTGGAGAGGGGCAAAATGAAATCCTGGCACTTCAACTGCGGACCTCCTAAAGTCACTCGTGCATCGCCCCGCCTCGTTGGTGCACAGTCACTGAGAAAATGGAATGACGTCAAGACAGGTTCTTGGAGGAAATCGTAGTTGAAAGGGGTGTTTTCGGGTGAGTAAGAGTCAATAAACAATGTGGTATTGTTCTAGATCTTTTTATTTTGTGTTGGAGGAGAAAACTACATGGTCTTGCAACATGCCAAAAAGAGAAAAAAATAAACGACCTCGGAGAGGATCGAACTCTCGATCTTGCGATTAACAGTCGCACGCCTTAACCAGCTTGGCCACGAAGTCATTTTCTGATTTGATTGAATCGGTAGCGTCTACAACATTACGAGACGCGTTTATGTCCCGGGTCCTATTCATCATATAAAGAGCTGAAACTCGGTCGCAGTACAGAAATCTGAAAATATAAACTGTTAACCTTAAAAATAAGTCGCCAGAGGCACCTGCTTTGCAATAGCATATGACAGAGTGCACGTGCCGTGTCAATTGTTTAGACAACTTTCCCACCCCACACTGTCAAGGTTTAGTTTCTTGATCTACACTTTATCGTGGTGTAATATTTACTATGGCTAAACATCGAGGCAGTTACGTTGCCGTGGATTCCGGAAGAGACGAAGACGAAGAATATGATGCTCTGGCAACCCCGATGATTGGTGGGGATATTGATGGGATGAGTATTCTTAGTACCGCAGCTCTGTCGACTGCAATGACCCGATCTCTAGATACTATCGAAGACACAAAGCTCGGGTTGTTCTCGATATTTGTAGTGAGTGCTGCTGCTGTGGGGGGCATTTTGTTTGGGTTCGACACTGCCATTATCTCTAGTTGTTTGGTGTTTGTGAAGGAAGATCTTGGCCACAAGTTAGAGGCTGAGGAGAAAGAAATCATCACGGCCATCACCTCGGTCACTGCACTCTTTGGATCGATATGTGCTGGATACTTATCGGATCGATTTGGACGACGAATGGTGCTTGGAATATGTTGTGCCGTGTTTATTTTGTCAGGGATAGAAATGGGTGCTGCTCGGAGTGTACCGGAACTAATAATAGGAAGAGCCATTGTCGGATTAGCTATAGGAGGTGCCAGCATGATTGTGCCAGTGTTTATTTCCGAAGTGGCTCCTTCCAAGATCAGAGGAATGCTTCTTGCTGTCAATTCTGTGTCCACCACTGGAGGTCAGCTTATCGCCTACTTGTTAGCCAATGGACTCAAGAACGTCAAGAACAATTGGCGATACTCATTCTGGTTGAGTGCAGTGCCTCCATTCATGTTCTTGCTTGTAATGAAATTCATTCCTGAGTCGCCTCGTTATGATATCATCAAGGGCCGCGTTGATCAAGCAGAGGTAGCTCTCTGGAAGATCTTCCCGTATGCAGAGAAATCACAGGTGAAGGACAAAATCGCCTTGATCCAGCACGATATCAGTAAGGCCACTCATCTCTATGATAAACCATTCTGGGTCATCATCTCAGGAAAGAAGGCTACTCAGAACGCACTTATCGTTGGCTGTATTCTCATGGCTATCCAGCAATGCTGTGGGTTCAATGCTTTCATGTATTATTCTGCCACAATATTCAGTGACTTGGGCTATGAAGATCCAATCTTTGCCTCGATATCTATTGCCTTGACCAACTTCCTTTTCAGCTTGGTACCGTTCTATCTTCTAGACCGTGTTGGTAGAAGAAAGACTCTTCTTGGCTCGTCTTGGATTATGTGTGTGGCCCTCTTTATAGCTGCCGCTCTCTATGGATTCTCAGAAACCACTGAGTCGGTGAATGTGTTCTTGCTCATCTCCATAATCTTGTTTGTTGCTAGTTACGCTTCAGGACTCGGCACGGTGCCCTGGTCCTCGGTGGAGTTTCTTCCATTAGAAGCTCGAGCAATAGGAGGAACTATAATCACTTGCTGCAATTGGTCAACGAACTTCATTGTTTCTCTA
Organism: Saccharomycopsis guyanensis; assembly: GCA_030578595.1. Taxonomy (NCBI): domain Eukaryota; kingdom Fungi; phylum Ascomycota; class Saccharomycetes; order Ascoideales; family Saccharomycopsidaceae; genus Saccharomycopsis; species Saccharomycopsis guyanensis. Next base: position 1,016,022 of record JAJMSQ010000004.1, read on the forward strand.
AGTTACTTGAGTCTTGTTGACCGTGCTGGAGCTTCGTTCACCTTCTCGTTGTTCGGAGTCATTTGTCTTGCTTCCTGGATCTGGATATGGAGATGTTATCCCGATGTCAGTGGTATTCCATTGGAACAAATGGGGAAAATATTCGAACATGGAGTAGACTTAGAATTGGCAGATCATATGAGAGCTCGCTTAAGAGCTCAAAGATCTTCTTTTGATTAATGACATTATGCTATATTATATTGATTGCTGTAGTTGTCTTGTCTTTTGTCCTAGGTGAGATCCTGTAAACCTGATCGTCTTCCGGTGGTTGCGCTATTTGTCAATTAATCTTTCTTTCTTGTTTGTTTGGTTATTTGGAGTTCTAATGGCACCCCTTTCGAACCCCTTTCAAGTATGCTGTATGCTCATGCCCACAATATGCAAATGTGTTTGTGTATCAAGGAGATATTTTATGGGCATTTCGGAACAGCTCTTTGTATATTCTTTAATACGAACTATTCCTTACAATGCCTCTTTTAAGAGTGGTTTTTGAAAGCGGTGGCGAACTTGTTCAATTTGCAATCGGAGTACTTCTTGTTCCTCCTGTGTTATCGTACTTGGCGACAACCTGGTTGGCACAAGACATACAAAAAGTATGGAGCTTTTATGTCTGGGTAGTTAAAGAAATATTACACGTAATTCCTTGTATATTGGCTCAACTGGGGTTTATAGATTATCCTGCGGTTCAGCATATTGTGGAGTACAGAAGACAAAAGTTAGCAGATGAGCCCATGTTCATGAAACGACAATATTTGAAAGTGTGCATGCAATTCGAAACTGCCAACAGTATTTTGATTCGTAATGTCAACAAAGTGTTAAATGGATTAAGTAGTGCTATGGACACAATTGCTTCGCGGTTTCAAAAAGTGATTGGTGTCTGGATTATTGTCACTGGAATAGAACAGAAATTGGGAATCTCAACTGCTAAGCCAAAGCCACAGGTCAAACCAGAGAGAAAGACAGAGCCAGAAGTAGGAAGTTTAAGGCAATATAATTTGACAACAAGAAGAAAGAAATCGAGTCCTGCTTATAGCCAACATTCTACTAGAAGTATACTAGGAGTATATACTCTGCCACCAACTGTGATTGACATGGCCACTGACATATCACCTAAGAAAACTGCAAGTGCCACGAATAAAGAAAATATGTTCACCAAATTAGAAGGGTTTGAAAGCGCAAATTCTCAGGCCTTTGTTTCCCCAAGTGCTAATGAAAGATCATTGAAAGGAAGACTGAATTTCAGTTCAGTAAGCTCTGCTAAAAGTAGTCGTTTTGAGCAAGCAAGTGCTCTGTTTCCATCGTCTGTTTCTACAAAAGTTGGCGATTATGATTCGGTTAGAAAAGCTATATTGGCAGTTTTGGAAGCTAGAAATTTTGATGATGGTTCGTTTGCGCCAATAATTCTTCGACTTGCTTGGCATTGCTGTGCTACTTACGACAAAGAAACAGGAACAGGAGGGTCCAACGGTGCGACAATAAGACTTGCCCCAGAGTCAACAGATCCTGGAAATACAGGAATTGATTCAGCCAAGCTTGTATTGGAGTCTGTCAAGCAACAGTTCCAATGGATCTCGTATGCTGATTTATACACACTTTCTGGGACGGTTGCATTAGAGGCAATGGGAGGACCAAAAGTTGAATGGAGGCCAGGAAGAACAGACTGTATTAGTACCAAATTTGTGCCTCCTAATGGCAGATTACCTATTGGTTCAAAACATGCAGATCATATCAAGGAAGTGTTTCATAGGCTTGGGTTTAATGATCAAGAAACTGTATGCTTGATAGGAGCACATACCGTTGGAAGAACTCACAGTAAGTACTCAGGATGGGAAGGGAAGTGGACAGATGATCCAGTAAAGTTTGACAATCAGTTTTTCAAGTTTCTTTTGGAGAAGAATTGGGTGCCAGGCACGGTTGAGGTTACGGGGAGAGAGCAGTATTTTGATTCACAGAATCGTGATATTATGATGCTGCAGACTGACATGGAGTTGATATTGAATCCTGAGTACTTGCATTGGGTGAAGATCTATGCAGAAGACGAGGCAAGGTATTTTGCTGATTTTGCAAAGGTGTTTGGAAAGCTGTTGGAATTGGGAGTTGAAAGAAACGAGGAGGGGGTAGCTGTGAAGTGGAGATGAACTTATTGTTTAGGTGCTTATTGGGGAGTTAGTATCAGAGTAATTAATATTGTTTAATTGCCATTAATGTAGAAAAGAGAGGAGTTACTAAGATTGAGAAATGTTTTGTAAGTAATGAGGTGTTATCAGAGGCAATGAGAAATATTCTAAGAGTTGTAAGTAGACGAAGTATTAGGAATGCAAAGGTTAAGGTGTATGATATGTGGAAGTATTGAGAGATGCGCAGAGGAAACTAAAAGACAAGAGTGAGCAGTAGAGAAACAGAGAGAAGGTAGAGCAGGAGAAATAAAGAATAATGCATAGGAACAGGTGTACAGGGGAGCGGCAGTACAGATGAATAGTGATAGTCAGAGACAAATAACTAGTAAATGCAGAGCATAAAGTAAGCGAAAGGGGTACAAATACTAACAGAGAAACAGAGAAACAGAGAATGGAACCAGAAGTAAGTGGAAGAGAGACGGATAGAAACAGAAAGCCAAAGACGTAACGTAGACCAGTAGAACGAAACAGAATAAGAAGGCCATACAAAAGCCATAAAAGCTAAAATAATAAAAAAAAAATGAGTATTAAAATTTATAAGGACAATAATATAGTAGAATATAGAATAGTAGAACAACCCTGCGAATATGATACAAACAACCCCCAATAACAACGCTTCCCAGTGCTTCTCACTCGTTAGAAACCTCACTGCATGTTGGAATTTTCTTGACGCGCATCGCTTGAGATTCACCAGGATCCAAACAGAGATTGATGGAGACGCTAGACACAGAGCTCAAGCATTTGTTCACAACATGGATGGAGCAGGAAGCAAGAACGGCAGCAGAGAAGAATTCCAAAAGTGCACTTGGGTTGAAGAAAGCCGTTGACCGGTTGAAACAGCACCAGGGTCCGATCCTCGAGCCCAAGGATTTGTTGGAGATCCAGTATGTGGGGGCCAAGACCGTCGAGCTTTTACAAAAGAAGTTGAAGAAATATTGTCAAGACGAAGGGTGTCTTGTTCCAGCAGGGTTCCAGACTCCAGAGAAGAATGCACGACCGTATAATAGTGACGAGACTACTCCAGCAAAGAAGAAACGGAGAGTGTCCAAGAAGAAGTATGTGCCTGCCAAGAGGTCTGGAGGGTATGCGATTCTAATAACGTTAGTGCAATACGACAAACATGGAGGAATGACCAAGTCTGAGATAATTAGCAAGGCCAGTAGTTACTGTGACAAGAGTTTCTCTGCCAACCCTAGTACTAAACAGTTCTATTCTGCTTGGGGTGCTCATAAGACATTGATGAATAACGACTTGATAGTAGCTACAGGAAGACCGATTAGATACTGTTTGACAGACGAGGGCATGGAATTGGCTTTGGTACTTGCTAGGGCTGAAGGAATAGAATTGACTAAGAAACCGACAGACGGTTTGAGTCTGCTTGTTACTCGCAGGCATGACGGTGACGTTTATGCTGATTGTCATTACAGTGTTTGGCAACCAGAAGATTACGAGGTGGTGCTAGCTGTTGACAGCAGAGAAGTGAGGTCGAAATCTGAAAGAGGGTTCTTTGTTGAGAAACTAGCAGAGTTGGGAGTGGCTACAAAGTCAGAGCTGTTGTCAGTTGGCGATGCTGTTTGGATAGCTCGACACAAACATACAGGCAACGAGGCAGTTCTTGATTTTATTTTGGAACGGAAACGGTTGGACGATCTTGTGGATTCGATTAAAGACGGACGGTTTGTGGAACAGAAGAACCGGCTTGCAAAGACTGGGATCAGTCATGTTTACTACTTGATAGAAGAGCATGCGTTCAATTCTAGTCTAGGGTTCGCTGAAGCTATCAAGACCTCGATCAGTCAGACCATAGTGTCCAGCAAATTTTTTGTGCATCGGACAAAAGACCATGACATGACTATTGGGTTGTTGGTTGCCATGACAGACAACGTTGCACAGTACTACGAGAACCGCAAGTTGGTTGTCATTGAGCCTCGGAACTTGAACAACCAAGAACAGTATGCCGAGATCTTGAGACAGTTCGCTGGCAATTTCACCGACCCAAGTTGTATGTCGTTTGTCACGTTCCAAACTATGATGGACAAGAGTAAACTCACCACGGTGAAAGAGATGTATGTGAAGATGCTAATGACTACTCGTGGAGTGAGTCTTGAGAAAGCACTTGTCATCCAGAAACATTATCCTACACCTCGAGCACTTATAGAAGCCTATGCTGAATTGCCAGACGAGAAGTCAAAGGCACAACTTGTTCGCAACACCACGTTGAACGAGGTCGGCAGCAAGTCGCTAGGCCCCAAGTTGTCACACAAAGTCTACGAGATCTGGGGGAAGCAAGACTGAAGAACCGTCTATTGAGCTCTAATAACTAAAATTACAAACCGCCAGGGCAGCCCGACCCGTGGGCGGAGGCAGGGTGTTCATAATGCCCCAAGGTAGTCTTCCTTGATACTGCCGATGGCATAGATTTCATTAACGTCGGTCCGGGTGCCCACAAGCTTCAAGCGGATCTTGCTGCCTTTTTCGATGATCTGGTCCTCGGACTCGTACGCCGGAGGATTCGAGTTGGGACTGAACTGCATGTCGCTTGGCACCAAGTGTTTGGAGATAAACACCGACAACGGGCCTGCGTCGGCAATGACTCCCATCTTGGTGACGCTGCTGACCACCGCGTCCATCACCTCGCCCTTGAACGGTTTCCAGACAACAGCACGGTACTTGACCTCGAACTCGGCTGCTCCGCTCTGGGGAATCACTCTTCCTTTCCCCACGTCAATCTTCATGGAATCTAGCACACACACAATGTACCCAAACTGTCCGGTACAGGTGCCCTCGACGTCGGTCAAGAGCTTGTTCCGGAGATACTGGTTCATCTGCGGGCCGAAATAGGACGGATGCAACTCCAAGTTCAAAGACAAATCTTTAATGAAGAACATGCCGTCAGTGATTCTCACGCAGTCGCACCATGTGTTTTTTTGGATTGAAAATCTCGAGGGTGGTGCAGGGGTGTGCCGGGGGGTGTCGGTGAAAATTGGTGGTGCGAAAATTGCACTGCACAGTGGAACCCAGAGACTAGACAATGTCACAGAAGATCGGAAGAGTGAGTGATTTACTTGGAGGTTTGGGGTTTGTTCTGAATCTTGTGAACCTTGATTTGTTTTTATTTACTAACAGAAGACCGGAATAGCTTTTGCTAGATTATGGCATCATGTGGATGTTGCCAAAGACGAACGGACTCTTGGACGATTGGCTTCGTCGATTGCCGTGACTCTTATGGGAAAACACAAGCCGGTGTATCATCCGTCGATGGATATTGGTGATTATGTTGTGGTGACCAACTGTGCTGATATCAGAGTCACTGGTAAGAAAATGGAACAGAAGACGTACTGGTCTCACAGTACTAAACCAGGTCAGTTGAAACTTGTGCCTATGGAAAGAATGGCTGCCAACAAAGGGTATGGTGAGTTGTTGCGTAAGGCAGTCAGTGGAATGTTGCCAAAAAACAAGTTGAGAAAAATCCGGTTGGACAGATTGAAGGTGTTTGAAGGAAGCGAGCATCCATACAAGCAGAATTTCACTGGCCGTTGGGACGAGCAGCAGAAGTTGAAGGAGTTGTTAGGGAAGGATTGAGTTGGACTTACTGGGTAAGTTTGTGAGCTTCTTGTTAAGTGCTAGTGTGAGGATGTCGTTGTGCTAATTAGCATTGTGCGACTGCTGTGCTAGATGCAATTGATGATATGATGTCTGTAAATAGAATTGAAATCAAGGTTGTAATATAATGATCATCGATGTGTAGGCTTTTGTTTGTTGGTAATTTGTTGTTAAGATAGATTCAAAGCAAGTATTCTTATTTTATGTTTACATTCATGCTGACACTGGCATTTATGTTATAGAGTTGGTAGCTCACGCACAAGTGAAACTGAGTATAGATCGAAGAATGAATATCCAGACTCCTCGAGACCTTAAACGGAACAAATTCTCAAAGCCTTTTGAGTAGACTTATATTTCAAACTTGTAAAGCATTCGCAAAGTCGCAATCCCCATGGCTCACTCCTTTAACCACCTTCTCTACAAACTTTCATTCACGTTTATATTAATTATTGATAAACTATTTTACGGACCGTTAACTCAGTCAACTAATTTACGAGGCAGCAATCCACTGCCAAACCTCACCCTCACCGCACACTCAACGTCGAGTGGTCAGTGTACATTCTTGGAGTAATGTTCATCGCCATAAGCTCCTGGAACAACAACTTGGCAGCGTATGGGATCTGGATCTGGTAGATATTGGTCTTATTTTTACAAGCCCGGCACTCAAACTGGTTCTTCTTGAGGTTGGCAATCACACTCATCAACCCACACACTCCGCAGATATGCACTCGGAACGCATCGGAGGCCTCCATCAACCGCTCTCTCAAAAACGACGACGTACCGTGGGCAATCATACAATCACGCTCCATTTCTCCGAACCGGAGCCCACCGTCTCTGGAACGACCTTCCACTGGCTGTCTGGTCAACACTTGGAGCGGCCCTCTTGCTCTGGCGTGGATCTTGTCGTCCACCATATGTCTCAATCTCTGGTAGTAGGTAGGTCCAAAGAAACATTGGGCCATCAACTTCTTACCGGTGTGACCATGGTACAACAACTCGAACCCTCTGGACTGGTACCCGTGCTGTTTCAAGAGTCCAGAAATAGCTTCGACCGTCACGTCGGTGAACGGCGACGCGTCACCTTCAAGACCTGTCAACGACGACAACTTAGAAAGCAAACACTCGATCAAATGGGCCACCGTCATACGAGACGGAATAGCGTGCGGGTTGATCACCAAGTCTGGAACAACTCCCTCGGCAGTGAACGGCATGTCCTCGTTTCTGTAGGTGATACCAATGGTACCCTTCTGACCGTGACGAGACGCAAACTTGTCACCAATCTGCGGCACTTTGGTGGTTCTCATTCTCACCTTGGAGAACTTCAAACCTTCCTGGTTGGTGGTGAGAAGCACCTGGTCGACAATTCCGTTCTCGGTGATTCTCAATACCGTCGAGGCGTCTCTCTTGGTGTGGAACTTGGTCCGCTGACCCAATTCCTCGTTGTTGGCAGGAATAGGTGCGGTTTTTCCTATGATGACATCTCCTCCAGAGACACGCACACCAGGAGCAATCAACCCGTCCTCGTCCAACTTCTCATAAGTACCCTGCTTCAATCTCAAAGTATTGCTTCGCAACGGTTTCTCAAACTCCTCGACAAAGTTCATTCCCTCTCGTCTTTCCTGGTCCATGTACGACCGGAAGAAAAGCGACCGGAACAATCCTCTATCGATAGAGCTCTGGTTCATGATCACAGAATCTTCCTGGTTGTAACCACTGTAACACAAGATCGCGACAATGGCGTTCTGTCCGGCCGGAAGCTCTCTGAACTTAAGGTACTCCATGGATCTGGTGGTGGCAAGAGGCTTCTGAGGATAGTACAAGATATTGGCCATGGTGTCCATGCGCACCCCGTAGTTGGTCAAGAACACTCCCATGGCCTGCTTACCCATGGCAGACTGGTACGTGTTTCTTGGCGACTGGTTATGATCGGGGAACGGAATGATGGAGGCAGCCACCCCAAGAATCATCGACGGATGGATCTCACAGTGGGTCCATGTCTGCTTGTTGGAACTGTGTTTGATTTTTATTCTCTGGGCAGGATCGATGATCTGGTTCGCGTCGATCTGGTCGGCCTCCGAGGCGTCCAAGTCTTCAGGAGTCATGGCAATCATGGTTGTTTCTTCCTCCTCGGCATCAATGTACTCAATGACCCCGTTGCTGACCAACGACGACCAGGTGAAATCCTCTGCATCCTCATCAGCGTCCTCGTAGTAACCGTCCAATCTTGCCTGAGTGTCTTTCAAAGCATTGATATGTCCTTTCTCTAATTTCAAACGGCCGTCTTCCACCACAAACAATGGACGGTACACTCTGCCGGCATCGGTGAAGATCTTGAACTCCTTTTCACGGATATTCCGCACAATCGACACCTCTGGAGAGATATCACCCTTACGACGCAACCCACGAAGTGCTTCATCAATGATACTGGCGTCTTTCTGAACACCGACCCAGACTCCGTTGACGAAGATTCTCGTCGACTTTGTGTCCTTGTGAGGCACGTAGTCTTCAAGAGGATCCATACCCCACTCTTCCAAGTACTCGACAATGGCTTCCGATGGAGTACCCACCGATATACAGGTCATAAGAGACAAGTTCTTGACAAGACCACAGGCCTGACCCTCCGGGGTTTCAGCAGGACACACCAACCCCCAGTGGGAATTGTGCAATTGACGAGGCTTGGCGATCTTCCCGTCTCTTCCAATCGGGGTGTTTGTCCGTCTAAGATGTGAAAGTGTCGACGAGTAAGTGTATCTGTTCAACACCTGAGACACACCGGCCTTGGACGACATGGCTTTCTTCTGCTCACCCCAGTTACCGGTGGCAAGCGAGTACCGCAACCCGTCGGTGATGGTCGATGGTCTGATAGCAAGCGACAAGTTGAAGTCTCTGTTTGTCTCGACACAACGCTGCATGTACCGGAAGATATCTCTGGACAACTTTCTAAAGAGAAGACGGAACAAGTTGGCCAACAACGGCCCGGCCAAGTCCAATCTCTTCTTACCAAAATGGTCTCTGTCGTCTGGCTCCTTACGCTCCAACGCACACAAAAGCAACTTGTTGACCATGTACCCCAAGAAGAACGCCTTGCGAGACTCAAACCCTTCCTTTCTGGTGATGTGTGGCAACAACTCTTTCTGGAGAATGTCCTTGGCGTACTGAATACGTTTCTCTCTTCGGATTCCCAACACGTTACCTCTTCTGCCGATGTAGTCAAGAGCCACCTCGCGCTCCTGGATGACAAACGCCTCTTCAATCGAGGGTTTCAAGAGCTCCAACATCTGCCAGTCGTTGTCGTCGTAACAGATATGCTCGATGATGTCGCCGTCCGGCACCACGCCAAGGGCCCGGAACACGATCATCAAAGGCACGTCGGCCTTGATGTACGGCAAGGTGGCTTTGATGGTCTTGTTGTTCCGCATCATCTTGATCTCCAAGTTACTGATCAACCGCGACCCGTTGTCAATGGCAGAACGCACTTCCGAAATATACTGCACCGGCGAAGGAGCCGACTTCTTGAACACCTGCACAATGTTGGCTGCCGCACGCTCTTGTGCAATCAACACCTTCTCAGAACCATTGATGATAAAGTACCCTCCCATGTCGTAAGGACACTCCTTCAACTCATAACACTCCGACTCGTTGAAGTCCCGAAGAAGACAGTACTTGGACCGCAACATGATAGGCACTTTCCCAATTGGCGCAAGGTGGCCACTGAGATGCTTGGCGTCGCTGGACGCAGACTCCTCTTCCTCCACAGTCCACACAGTTTCGGTTCCCGGACCCGAATTGTTCGGGTCGTCGATCGACACACTCACCTTCTTGCTCATCTGGACCTGGAGATACGCCGAGTACGTCAAGTTTCTCAACCGGGCCTCCTGTGGAAACAACTGGCGCACGTCGCCATCCGGCTCAGTGATGTTGGGCCGAGTGATGAAGATCTTGCCAAACGTGATCTCGTAGCGCTTGTTCTTGTTGTCGGATTCCGACATGTGCTGCGCAGGTTGGTCAAGCACCAACGACGGGTCCTCCCACACAAGTTCCTGGATCGTGGTGCCAACAAACTCATCAAACGAATCGATTTGCTGAGACACCAAACCCTTCTCCTGGAAGAACGAAGAAATCACCAACCAACAATCTTCGGGCTGGATGTGCAGGTCCTCGTAGTCGTCATACCCGTACGGATCGTCATAGTTGTCAAACCCCCCTTGGGTGTCTCCTTGATACTCTTCAGTCATTGTTAGAAGACGACGGCCTGGTTGAAATTGTTAGTGTGGATTGAAAATTATGGACGTGTTCTGGGGCCGGGTAAATGTGCGCGAAGGCGTATGCGTTACCCGGATGTCATGGCGGTTGAAAAGTTTGAAGATCGACTGTATAGTAGCTACAGTGTATTATATGCCTCGATTAGTATCAGTGATAAGTCGGTCTTTAGCAACGGCTGCTAGAGAATTACCACCTTCATTGGCTGGGGATTCCGGTGTGAAAGTCTTGGACCCTGTTGCTGTGCAAGAAAGTTTATCACAGAAGATCTTGTCGTTGACTGAGACTAGCATTGACAATAACGAACCACATTTCAAAGTCGGTGGAGACAAACGGTATTTTCCTAAAGCAAGAGTGATTCTTTTGCGTCCAAATGCCAAGCACACGCCTTACCAGGCCAAATTCATTGTTCCTAAGTCGTTCAACAGATTGGATCTTAGAGACTACTTGTTCAATATCTATGGGCTTCGAGCTTTGAACATCACCACTCAGTTACTTCCTGGCAAATATAAGTTGGCCGGACGTCTACGGTACAGAGAGGGGCAGATCAAGAAAATGACGATTGACATGGAGCAGCCGTTCATATGGCCTTCTGAAGAGGAGTTGGACAACACTGAGTTGTTGGACACTGCCGAGTACGAGAACGAGTATTTCAAGTACCACATGGATGTTTCTGCAAGACAAGGTTCCGACAAGCTCAAGCCTATCAAGCAGTTTGAGGGTGTTTTCAAGTACAACCAGAACTATGTGAAGCATGAGGTGGAGAGTTTCATTCCACGGACTGTGGGTAGTCGGTTGAAGAACCAGAAGTTGGAGGCTGCAGCTAAGGACCAGAAAGAAAAAGACGATGCATCGATCCAGCAGTTTTTGAGAAGTCAGATGAACATTGAGTTGTGAGGTGGAGTGTCGGTGGAGTGTTGGTGGGAGTGTGACCTACTTAGTGGAGGTGTTGGTGGGTGTGTTGTATCATGTACATAACAATAATGACAACTGTATGGTAGATGGATGTGTAGAGTTTGTTTGTTGGTGGTTCAAATTGAGGAATGGTAAATAAGAGGAGCCGTGAATAGAACGGGAGTGTTGTATTGTATGTCTTGCAATAGATGTGCCTTGACATGGACTACTATGATGCAGGTATGTGATGTGAGTCTACCTTAATGGATCTCAATTTAACGGGCAGCCTTAATCAAATATATTCTCTTCAAGAAATAGGCCTTCGACAATTAGAAACCTCGTCAAAAGACGGTGCCCGTCTGCCATGATGTAGGTCTCTCGATACAATAGGTGTGTCTTTATGTATGGCTGCCTCCATCTAGATCTGTCTTAAGGTAGAGATCTCATAAGAGAGGTGTTGCAACGACAGGCTTAACGTCGTTCTCTTAATATAGTTCTCCTACAACGAAAACACCCCTCGCTAACTTCTACAACGCTAAAATAGAACCTTGATTGAAGGACTGTAACTTGTGCTGGTTGACCGATAGAGCACGACCAGTATTCGAGTCAGCATAAAACTTGCCAGCGACAATGTTAGTTTGCGCCAGAAATAGTAATCGGATTGCTTCATATCAGACAATAGATCGATCATTACTGCAAAATGAGCGATGAACAGAATCTCGGACTAGACATATGGTGGACAGTGCAGCCCATCATGGCCAGCTCAAGATCCAGTTAGGAAACCAAAGGGATAAAAGAAAAAAGAGATAAAAAAAAAAGAGATATAAAAGATGAGAAGCTAAAAAAAAAAAATGAAATCAAGTCTACTCTGACAGATAAGTCGAGCAGTTACACTGGAGAGGGGCTTCTGCAGCATTGAGGAGGGGCTTGAGTTTCGATGCAGTCATGCATATCGGCAGCCCAAGAGTCAATCAGTAAACTGACCTGGGTCAGAGTACCGGCAGTGCATCACCAGCAGAACTCTAATCTGTCTTCTGTTTGGACCGATCGACCTTGACCCAGTCGTTAGTGGAGTCGTTAGAGTCTTCGTGCGAAGCGTTGACAGGATCAGAGATTGGAGGAGTGACGTTGGCAGAGACAGGTGAGACTTTAGTAGGGCTTTGACGTGAGAACCCGGTGGTGTGAGCAGAGGAGGTGGATTTACCAAGATCGGTGTTCAAAGTGAGCCCGCTTTTAGGAATGGTTGATAAGAAACTTTTCAAGAATGCAACGGCGCTGGCCTCCGACGGCAAGTCGGATTTCTGTTCCTTGAACTGGCTCAACAAGGTGTCGACGTACGAGTTCGAGAGCCGGTCGACATCAGACGACTCCGACGACTCCTGAGGAAAGTAGTAGTTTTTGAACGACTGGAAATAGCCTTGCGGTTGTGCGTTGGCCGACGCAGACTTGACCCCCATGACCCTGTACTTGACGGTATCAATGACGTATTGTTTGATATCGGCAAGCATCGCCCACAAGTTGTCGTGGATATTGTTGACAAAACCCTCGATCTCGGACTCGTGGGTCTGCAAGAACGGGCCTACGTACGCGTTGTACAAGAACACACCGCCCTTTGTCCGTGGGAGCACTAGCCATACCTGGAAGTAGAGTTTGAACACTTGATAGAATGGGATGAGCCCAAGAACAAGGCTGAAGCACGATTCGAACGACGAGAACACCGCAAACACCACCCAGTAGACGAGCCAGGGTCTGAGCAACGTCGGGTCGTTGGCTTTGAGTGCCTTGAACGACGCGTATGTCGGAAACATCACCGACACTGCAAAGCTGGGGTTAGTAAGGATCGGAGCTCAGGAGCTGGGGCGTCAATTCAACATACCTTAGCAATGAGAATAGCAAATTAAACATGACCGGAACCGAGTCGTGGACACAGTAGACTCTTTTGGATCTAATTCCCTGTAAAAATGAAAGAGACAGGTGGGTTCCTCCTGGAGTTGTGGAGGCAAATAATTATCTATAAAGAGATACGGGATGAGATGATCATCTGGAGAGGGGGTGGTGCGGCCGGGTAAGTGAGGGTCTGGGTGCACCCTCTAAAGCATTGACTGAGTTGAGTGAGGATCAACTGTAGATTGAAGTTATAGGATGTTTAAGTTAGCCACGAAATTGAATGGTAAGTATTAGGAAGGTGGTTGTCTCAGGGATTTGAAGCTGTTGGCAATGTTTAAAGAATTTTGACAATAGTTTGACGTACTTGTTTCCTATGAAGAAGTCCCCAACTAACAATAGTGTTTAAAACACCCCAGCCTAAACAGGTGCAGACAGTTCTTAGTTTCACTGGCAAAGACTCGTTGTCTCAAATAATCACAAGATCAGACAAAGAACTCGGAGGGTACTCGCTGGTGAATTTCGATTATGACGAGCAGGAACTGGCTGGTCATTTCAGTGGGAACTTGAACCTTGATCCTCCTGCTAACAGACCAGATGTGTTACAGTCAGGGTATGCGATGTTCAGAACAAAAGACCAGCCCCAGAGACTTTTGCTTGGAGATAATTACTGGGATTGGAGCAATTACAACCAATTGGCAATGAGAGTCAAAGGCGATAACAGAAAGTATTTCATCAACATCCAAGCAGACACTGCTTTGAACACAGATATCTACCAGCACAGATTGTTCTTAAACAGTCCCGGTGAATGGGAGACCGTACTTATCTCGTTGGATGACTTTGTGCTTACTAATTGGGGGATTATTCAAGACGAGTCTCCTATGGATACGTCTAAAGTGAAAACTATTGGTATAGGTCTTTTGGACCGGCAGTTTGGTCCGTACAGTTTGTATGTAGATTGGATCAAAGTAATGACAGGCAAACCATTGTCAGACACAATTGAAAAAGAACGGACCAAGAACCAGAAGAAGGAGTTTGATCCATTTGAAGATGCTCTTGTGTGATTGTTGGTTGTTGGCTTGTTGGTTTCGAAGTGTTCACTAATACTCTTAAGCTCCTGCAGCATTGCCCACTCATTTTCTCTTGGGCTTACTCTGGTTTGCTAACTCACTCACTCCAACCAATTTTCTTAAGGATACAAAACAATCACAAACATCTATGTATATAAATAAACAATTAAAAATGCATTACTCCTCTTATTCACTACTCATTGATCGTCAACAACAGCAAGACCCACATTCCTCATTGTGACACGTGACACTTCGTGATTACGAGCCCCGTGTCGGGATGCTCATCTTTTCATCCACAAAAATTTTAGAATCACCGTGCTTGATGAAAATATCCAACCATGTCCAGTAATCAGTTCGATATCAAGGAGTTGGTTAGCCAAGCCAAAAGTTTGGCCGCTACTACTTCAGAACTTGCTGCCCAGGATGTTGTTTTCTACAAAACAATTGATCTGGTGGTTGCCAAGAAAGTCGACGACAATGCTTCCAAGTTGTTGGAGATGATCAACACTGTGATACTGTCTATTGACAGTGGAGCAGAAAAACTTGAACCAGGAAAAGACGCATTAGAAGATCTGTGGAAATCTTTAAGTACTAATGTCTTGGACAGTTTATTTGAAAAGTCTGAGATTGCAAGTGAAAGTATGAAGAACGGTACTAAACCAGAGCCTGTTTCAACCATCATAGATATTGAAGCAAGCAACGGAGCCACAACTTCCATAGAAGACCAAGACGAACCACAGCCGCGCAGGCGGCCTACTAAACCGCAACTTAAATTCAAAACTGCCATTGATAATTCCGAATCCACATGTTTCCGTCCTAAGATTCTGTCCAAACCGCATAGTTTAGAATCGTATGAGAACAGTATGACATTAGTTCCAGCTGATGAGGATGGACCAGCACATTACAAGCAGCCTTATGGTTATGAAATAGAGAAGACAGCTTATCCTGAAAGTGTGTTGGAGGCTAAACCACCACAGCCGTCTCAACCATGGCCCAGTCCAGACGAACCTATTTGGGTTGATACGATTGATAAACTCAATGAGATGATGGCCGAGCTTCGTGGGTGTCCTGAGTTGGCTGTGGATTTAGAGCACCATGACTACAGAACGTATTATGGACTTGTTTGTTTGATGCAGATCAGTAATAGACAGAAAGACTGGCTTGTAGATACTTTAGCTCTTAGAGACGATTTGGAGCCTTTGAACGAGATATTTGCCGATCCCAATGTCGTGAAGGTGTTCCATGGAGCGTTCATGGATATAATATGGTTGCAGCGAGACTTGGGGTTGTATATAGTGAGCTTGTTTGATACTTACCATGCCTCCCGAGCCCTTGGGTTTCCTAAACACAGTCTTGCATACTTGCTTGAAAAGTATGCCAATTTCAGAACAAACAAGAAGTATCAGATGGCCGACTGGAGAATCAGACCGTTGACCAGAGCCATGAGCTTGTATGCTCGTTCAGACACGCATTTTTTGCTTAACATTTACGACCAGTTGAAGAACATGCTTCTTGAACGGAACTTGATGAGCGAGGTGTTGCACGAGTCTCGAGACGTGGCCCGACGTCGGTTTGAATACTACAGTTTCAGACCTAACAGACCAACGAAGCTTGTCAATACACCAGTCTCTGACAGAATCGAGCCTTGGAAAGCGCTCATGAACAAGTACAACATCGGAGTAGCCAAGACAAGATTGGTGATAGATTTGTACAACTGGAGAGACAAGATCGGTAGAAGAGACGACGAGTCGGTACAGTATGTGATGCCAAACCAGTTGTTGGTAGCACTTGTATTGAATGCTCCGGTGGATTCATTTGGAGTGATTGCTGTGAGCAACTCGATCACAGACCATGTTCGGATGAATGCCAAAGAAATCGCAGAGATCATAAAACTGTCGTTACAAGCGTCAGAGGACGAAGACATGGAACTTATGAACGAGATAACTTACGACCCGTTGGAATCAGAGGAAATAACAGAACGGTCAGTGAACGCTGCAATTTCCAGTTTCAATTCTGTCTGCAGTGCGTTCAGCAAGATAAGCTGTGGCAGAGACAGTTCGTCTGGTTTGGCCAAAGATTCGAAATTCTTGTCACCAAACATGTTCATTGGACAAGCCCAGAACTATGTGTGGGCTACTGATTATTCTACAGACACCAAGTCGACAGTTGAAGATTTGGCCAACAGAGCAGTGGAAACTCGAGGAAAGCTTGTTGCTGATACTGGTAAAATCATAGAAATTGAAGAACCAACGGCAGATCAGACAGTAACTACTGAGTCGGAACCAGCATTGGAAAAACCAAAGAGTGACAAGAACGAGATAGTTGTCGTTCGTAAGAAGGCAGTTAGGCAGAAGAAAAAC
Source organism: Saccharomycopsis guyanensis (assembly GCA_030578595.1). Lineage (NCBI taxonomy): Eukaryota > Fungi > Ascomycota > Saccharomycetes > Ascoideales > Saccharomycopsidaceae > Saccharomycopsis > Saccharomycopsis guyanensis. Next base: position 1,032,309 of record JAJMSQ010000004.1, read on the forward strand.
GGTATTAAGACCGGCAAAGAAGATCTGGAGACTGTACCAGTGGACTACTCCGATGCTCAGAAGGTGTTAGGAAACTCGCAGCAGAGTGCTAATGTCAATAATAAGAAAAGAAAACAGTACAATCCATATGCACAGAACTTTGAGGAACCAAGACCTGCAAAGAAAGTGTCGAATCCAACAAGAGGGAAGAATGTTTCGTATAAGTAAGGGACATCTAAGAGATTTGGAAGAGGTGTACAAGTTTAAGATGGAAGTTTGATGAGACCTCATACTAATTTTGTGCATGGTTCACTAGTTATACTTATGAAGCATTCTAAAGAATCACTGTGATGCACACTATCGATGCATCTTATACGATCGTGTATACGACCTTAAATAAAATAAGCATTAACGTAATTACGGAAGAGAAATGTAAAGAGAAACTACAAACCAATTTTGAGTATAAGCGTACCAGTGCCTTGATCTGCACGATTTCCGAACTCATGCATTTAGCACCCAACCTTTTGGTATAATCTAGCATCCCCCGTATTGGTATATGATTTCTCCTACACTTTCCACGTGCACTTCTCCAGGGCACGTCCCCGCCGCTTGTGTGACAGTACTCTCTTTTCCCGGTTGCGAACCCTGGCATGAAAATTTGGTCTGCAGTGCGAAAAATACATAGCGGTTTTTTCTTTGAGAAACGATAGTATCTCAGTTCAAGAAATTGAAAAATGGCAAGAGGACCGTAAGTGAGACTTGATTAATGATATTTATGTGGATATTGGGCCAGAAGATTGAATGATTGTAATGGAATTTCACCAAAGGTTTTGGCATATGGTTTATGAACTGTCTATTACTATTAAGTGGAAGTGGGTATAGGATTGAACAGAACTGTATAAAGTGAAGAAACAAGTCAACAATAAATTTAATAACAAGCTACATTGCAACAATTATCTAATAGCAAAGTGAGAGCCAGTTGATTTAGCAATTAGTTGATTGACAACGAACAAGCAGCATCAAGAATCAATGGACCTATGATCATAAACCATGCCTGAATCAATTACATCAGCAACCAACAACCCATGGAAACATAATCAGCCAAGCAATTAAACCACAGAGTACTAACAACCCCTAGAAAGAAGCATCTTAAGAGATTAGCCGCCCCATCCCACTGGATGTTGGACAAATTGTCCGGGACTTACGCCCCACGTCCAAGTGCTGGTCCACACAAATTGAGAGAGTCGTTGCCTCTCATTGTTTTCTTGAGAAACAGATTAAAGTACGCCTTGAACGGTAGAGAAGTCAAGGCCATCTTGATGCAAAGACACGTCAAGGTTGACGGAAAGGTCAGAACCGACACCACCTTCCCAGCCGGATTCATGGACGTTGTTTCTCTTGAGGCCACCAACGAGAACTTCAGATTGGTCTACGACGTCAAGGGTAGATACGCTGTCCACAGAATCAGTGACGAGGAGGCCAAATACAAGTTGGGAAAAGTCAAGAGAGTCCAGTTAGGTAAGAAGGGTATCCCATACGTTGTCACCCACGACGGTAGAACCATCAGATACCCAGACCCAGCCATCAAGGTTAACGACACCGTTAAGATTGACTTGGCCACTGGCAAGATCGAGGACTTCTTGAAGTTCGACACCGGTAAGTTGGTCTACGTCACCGGTGGTCGTAACTTGGGAAGAGTCGGAGTGATCACTCACAGAGAAAAACACGAGGGTGGATTTGACTTGGTCTACATCAAGGATGCTTTGGACAACACCTTCGTCACCAGATTGACCAACATTTTCGTCATTGGTGAGTCCAACAAGCCATGGATCTCTTTGCCAAAGGGTAAGGGTCTTAAATTGTCTATTGCTGAAGAGAGAGACAAGAGAAGAAGAAAGCAAGGTTTGGCAGCTTAAATTTGGTCGGGCGTTGGTAACCAAAATGTATAAGTCATCTTTTCACGTAATAAATTGTATCTAACTGGTGTAGTTGGTTAGTAGTGTGCGCTGAGAGGTGTGAGTTCATGAGGACTCTCATTCAGTACTCATAGTGGTTTTCTTACTAGAGATTCATTTGAATGTACCTCAATTGATAATTTCTAGTTAGACTCGGTAGGAGAATTCATTCATGAATTTGTTTTCATGCTTTGATTCTTAGACGTTTGGTTTTCGTACCTCTGATTCGCATGCCTAATGCTTATGCCTAATTCTCATGCCTAATTCTCATGCCTAATTCTCATGCCTAATTCTTAACTCAACAGCTGCTCATACTTACAACCCAATAATCTTCTAACCACTGTCAACCACAACCAAACAATCATTGCCAATCTCGTTCTTCCTTTAAAAATCCATACCTCAACACTACCTATCTCAGATCATCATCTCTCGTCACTTCTAACACAGTTCGTCTATTATGTCCTCCCACCCTCTCGCACCCGCCCACCAACCCGCCTACACTCAGGCCGCCCGCCCACGTTTTCTGCGGCCCTCCTGATGCACACCCCTCATTTATTTTTTCCCCAGCAAACCTCCATCTTCAGTTATCGTAATCCTCATATATCAGAGATCTTGTCGTCAGATACTCCAATTTGCAGTGGATCTGACTAGACTGTCTGAGTTTGCTTTGTTACATTGGATCACGAATCAAAATAGAAACCATGTCCTCGAGGTAAGTACTGTGATACTGTAGATCTCTAGGCAATGACTAACATGATAGATATCGAATTGAGTGTAAGTAACACAGATGTGTCCTCTGATAAACAATTACTAATTGATAAGATGCGTTGAAATCACACAGGAGAGATGATTTCATAGAATGGATTAAAGGATTGTTGGCGGTAAGTATACTTTGAGATGGTGGAGCTACTGTGGTACTATTGATCTGGGTTGTTGGTTCTTAGTGTTTGGTGGTGTCTGGTGATGTTGTTGGTTGGTCATTGTTTGTGCTGCTTGACTTTTAATATGAATCTCAGATTGAAATCACAAGGCTCATTTATCTTAGATCTTTTTTTAATTTATTAAGATCTGATGGTCAAGAGACAGAAACATGGGATGTCACTGCTGTTAATTCAATTGTACCTTAGTCAGGTACCAGTTGATTTGACCTACACATCTTTATGCTTCACATCATACCACGACCAATGACAGCTTGCACATAGACCAGGCTTTTAATCTTCCTCTAATCCAAAGTACTAACAACAGGTTCCTTTTGTTTTGCATGCTGTCAATGGAACAGCTATCACTGGAGAGAAATCGTTCCATGTGGCTAGAAAGAGATACGCCGAAACGTTTGCAGACGTTGAGAAATTGATCGAGGACGATTTGAAGGTCCGGCTACAAGACAAAGAGTACATGTCACGACTCCGGCAGTTGGTTCCTTCGTTGGGTGCGTTCTTCACTCCATTGCCTTTGGAGGAAGCGTTCTTGATTGCCGACGAACGACGGGCGATCTCTAAACGTCGGTTTGTCAGTCCTAGTTTCAACGACGTGAGAAACGTGTTGAACACTGCTCAGATCTTGGCTCTCACCAAGTTCAACACCACTCTGAAGTTACGGTTGGTGACCTTTGATGGAGACGTCACCTTGTATGAAGACGGCCAGTCGATTGCTCCAGACTCTCCTTTGGTCGACAAGCTTGTAGGGTTATTGAAGAAGGATATATATGTAGGAATTGTGACTGCTGCAGGGTACTCAGAGAAGTCCGGCAAGAACTATTACTTCAGATTGAAAGGGTTGATTGATGCTCTCAAAGAGCACACTGATCTTTCGGTGCTGCAGAAGGAGAAGCTTCTTATCATGGGAGGAGAATCAAATTTCTTGTTCCGGTACCACGACGAGACCAAGAAATTGAAGTACATTCGCCATGAGGATTGGCTTTTGCCAGAAATGCAGAAATGGACCGAGGACGATATCAACACCGTGCTTGATTTGGCCCAGGCTTCGTTGGTGGATCTCAGCCGCAAGATGAACTTGAAGTCCCAGATCATTCGCAAAGAAAGAGCCATTGGGATCATTGCTCAGCCAGGTCACAAGATATATAGGGAAGCGTTGGAGGAGATTGTGGTGTCGATTCAGAAGAAGCTCGACAACCACGAGATTTCCGACCGCATCAAGTTTTGTGCTTTCAACGGAGGCTCCGATGTGTGGATCGATGTTGGAGATAAAAGCCTTGGAGTGAAATCGCTCCAGCGGTTCTTGGGAGGTATCCAACCGTTTGAGACTCTACATGTTGGAGACCAGTTTTTGAGCTTGGGAGCCAACGATTTCAAAGCCAGACTTGTGGCTTGTACTGCTTGGATTGCCAGTCCGTACGAGACAGGTCAGTGCATCGACGACATACTTGATTGGTGTTAGAGACTGGCAAGTTAACTGAGAACTGGTTGTTGGTTTGTTACATGTAATACTGGATTGTTCAATTGTTTCTCTTTGCCATTGGTCAAGACTTGGTTTTATGTTTGATCAATTGTTTCTCTTGGCTTGTCTGAGACTTGGTTTTATAGTTGATGGATTTTTTCGCTTTGACACTGGTCTGAGACATTCGCTGTGACAGTTGTTAGTTATTGGTAACACCATACAGCGATGATCAGGTGGATCAACCGGCCACTCAAGTCTTAGCCACTGCCAGTATTAATTTATTATTACTAGTTGGTCTCAGTACATAATCAATTGGATAGCCACAGCTATGGTTACCTGATACTATTTAGGCTTTGGTGCGTGGCTGCGAGTGTATCTCCTGATATGGCCTTATTTCTAGAACAGGCAACAGGAACCCTCAATGAAGGTTTGGAAATGTTCTAGCGGATCTTGTCACCGGACTCAGTGAGCCAAACTGTAGCGGAATTTCGATCCGTATTGATCCCACTACATATGCTAATAGGTGGTACTGCATACTAAATTGTAATCGTCAGACTAGTCCGTGTTTCCAGAACATTTAAGCTTTGGTATTCATCCATCCTGGGTTTCGGCTGCCGTCGTTCCTTCCATCGAACCACATTTTTTAGTCCCTGTTACGTATTCGGCCGACTCTTGCCAGCTTCTCGGTAATGTTTTGTACCAAACTTTCTTGCATTGAGTTTGCTCTGTCGTACTTCCATTTGGCGTTTTTGTCTGACTCGTGTCTGTCGGAGAGTTTGGATTGTCGCAGTTCACTCACCTAGAACCACGCAATCTATTGAACTCTGTTCCACAGTACGTTTTAAGAACTGCCCGGTGTTCAATTCGTACTTCAATTGAGTTTTCAATTGCGTATTCGTTACAATGTGGTTTCTTCCTAGTTTCAGCGTTCGACTTCTCTACACCTTCTCTACACCTTCTGCTACACTTTCTCCACACTTTCTCTACACTTTCTTTTAAACCTTCTCTACACCTTCTCCTACATCTTCTCCTACACTTTCTCCTACACCTTCTCTACACCCTCTCCTACACTCACATTACATTACTTGTCTCAATATTTCTGTCACCCCATACTTCAGTCTACATTGCTCAATCGCCAATTCACAACTGTCACCACTCTTCCATTAACCTTATCAATTCCCGATCACCCAAGCCATGATCTCCCAAGTATGATCTCCCAAACCACGATCTCCGCTAGCCAAGATCTTCTAAACTACTTCTAGATTCTAATCTCTTGTTTCTGCAGAACCTCTCCGATCTTTTCCACAGGTCAGTGCGCCAGATATCTACATACCTCAGCATACTTCCGCCTATGTAGATCGATACAATCGAAACAACTCGTTCTCTACTCAACCTGCCCTCTATACATCTAACCCACGGTTCGTTCTTGACTCTTTCACAGACTAAAACTCGGTGAGTTTTAAAACCCGCGGTACCACAGTCCAGCCACTCGCTTAACTTTCTGGTTTCACTTCTATGTTACAACATATTTTGAGTCATTGGTAAACTCACCATCCATTTCCACATCCGTGATTCTCTAACACCCGAACCTCAGTCACCACCATCAACTTTCCTCACAACTTTCTACTGAATCACTACTTTCTACTCAATTACTACTCTCTACTGAATCACTACTTTCTAGCCAACCCATGAATCACCCTCCTCACACCTTGGTCCACCCCATCAACCACCTCACATCCTTACCCCAGACCACTCTTCACGCCACTCTGCACATCCAGACATCCACTCACTTACCTTGCCCAAACCGGTGACGTGCCTCGACACCCGCCGCCCAATCCTTCAATTGCAGCACCGGGTAACTGTGCCACTGCAGAGGGTTGTTCTCGTCGATCCCCACAACCTGCCGCACCAACTTGTCGGAATTTCAGTACTCACATAATCAAAGACAATAACTTTAAACTGGGATGGTTACCACTTGCGAACAATTAGCTTGCACATAATAGCAAACGATTTCCAATTTTTTTCTCCCGTGCTTTCTTCTCAACCCCAATCTCCCTCGACTGTGCGGTCCCTCCATCAATTGTGCTGTTTGTCCTCCGTACGTTTGTGCACTTTGCAGGGTTTGTTTACGATTATCGTCGTAAATTTTTTCTTTATCCCAGATCACCACTGTTCCCACTCTGAACGTTCCTTGCGGCAATGAGCAACCAATACCAACAGCAGCAGAATCCCCAGTATGCGTCCCAGCAGGGCGACGACAACGAACAGAACGGCTGGGCTCAGGACCAGGAGAAACACTCGTACGCAAGCGAGTTGGGCTCCGGCAGACCTAAAGATGCAGAGACCTTTGACCAGGCGTTCAAGATCGAAAAACCAAAGTACCGCGACTGGCCGTTTGCGATCCTCTTCTACTTGGTGCTTCTTGGTTTTATTGCTGTTGCTGTCATCACAATCAGAGCGTACAGTCTCACCCACCCGAGCCAGGGCAGTGGTATCTACGACAACGGTAGCAGTCTGTTGAACACCAACACCATCATCTTGTTTATGTTTGCCATAGCCGTGGCCTTGATCTTGTCGACCGTCACGATCTCGCTAGCCCGGATGTTTCCTCGTAAGTTCATCACTGTTGGTTTGATCTGCAATGTCATTATGGGGCTTGGTTCTGCTATTGCCTACCTCGTGTTGGGCTACTACTCTGCAGGTATTGTGTTCTTGGTGTTTACGTTGCTTGTGGCATGGAGTTACTGGACTTGCCGGTCCCGAATCCCATTCTCCGGTACAGTGTTGACTGTGGTCATTGACGTGATGAAATCGCACCCTAGCGTGTTGCTGACGTCGCTTCTTGGTCTTATTGTGTCGGCTGCATTCAGTATCTTGTTCACCGTCACCATCACCTCGACCTACATCAAATTTGACAGTAAATCGTCCAACTCCGGCTGCTCTGTGTCCGGAGGTGACTGTTCACAGGCAACTCTTATTGGAGTGTTGGTGTTTGTGTTCTTTGCAGGCTACTGGATCACTGAAGTCATCAGAAACGTGATCCACACCACCATCTCTGGTGTCTATGGAACTTGGTACTATCTTTCGAGATCAGACCAAGGCGAACCTCGTCACCCAGCTCTTGGTGCTTTGAAACGAGCTCTTACTTACTCGTTCGGCTCGATCTGTGAAGGTTCCTTGATTGTCGCACTCATCTCGTTGCTTCGTGAAGGTATCAATATTGCCCGTCAGAGTGCCATCAACGGTGGTGATACTTGCCAGGCTATTGTGTTCTGTCTCCTCGATATCGTGGTGTCTGTCCTTGAGCTGTTGGCCCGCTACTTCAACCACTATGCGTACTCGTACATTGCCCTCTATGGCCAATCATACATCAGTGCCTCCAAAGACATCTATGAGCTCTTGCGGTTCAAGGGAATGGATGCTCTTATCAACGACTGTATGATCGGTGCAGCCTTGGGCTTCTACTGTATCTTCATCAGTTACGTCACTGCGTTGTTTGCCTACTTGTACCTCCGTCTCACCAAGCCAGAGTACAACTCCAGTGGCTCATTCTATGCGCCATTGGTGGCCTTCACGTTTTTGATTGCCGGCCAGATTGCTCGGATCACCACCACCACTATCACCAGTGGAACCAGTACGTTCTTTATTGCCTTGGCAAGAGACCCTGAAGTGTTCCGTCTCAGTTACCCAGACAGATTTGATGAGGTGTTCCAGAACTACCCTGAAGTCCTCAACAAATTGAACCTCCCTAACAGTTACAACTGATTTTTTGCCTGTTTAATACACGTTTGTTATACCCCATGTATGTTTTGTTGGTCGTTGGTTTGAACCGGTGGCTTGCAATAGTGATTTTTGACTGTTCTTAGTTTCTCCAATTGTTTTGGTCAGCTGTAGTTTGATCAGATCCAGTATATTAGGCTGGGTAGCAGCTCGACTCCAACATAGAACATCATTCACTAGTCAGTAGTTAGCTCAGTTTCCTGTACTGCACTCTGTAAAGTCATTCTCACATGTTCCACATCGTTGACCATTATTCTCTGAGTGTTGGTTCTAGATGTTCAGCCGTGTGTCCCTTGCTTAAGCACAGTAACAACTTCTGCATCTTGAGAACTAAAGAGTGTCAAATTAATGACCTACTATGACATTAGAAGCAGTAGGTAATTGATATTTGCTCTCAACATAGCTTCTACGAATGAGGGGATTTGGATCTGCTTGAATCATCAATACGATGCTCTAATAGGAAAGCCTTGCCTAGTGGTATAAAGTATTCCAGACCCCATATGGGATCGGAACAAAGTGATCAACTCAGAGCGATGACGCTGACATTTCTGTTTGAAACTGCAATTAGTGTTAATCCTTGATCGCTCCATTGACCAGAATTGAACTAAGCAGTGAACTGTGGTGGAATTTTAACTTTTAGGTGTTGCAAACTCCCCGCTAACTAAACTCCTTACAGGGTTTGAGATTGCAATATGAGATATATGCAGGTGGAACTATCACCGTTTAAGGTACCGTTTTCCTTCACGGTTGTGAAATTGCAGGTGAGTGGGCGAGGTGGATGGCTTTTAGTGTTTTGCCGTTTTAGTGTTGGCAGACACAAGGTTGCTTTCTTATGTGCTTTTTACCAGTTCACGCGGGTGGGTATTTGTTGGTTGTAGCTTTTTTACTTGGTACTCGTTTTACTCTGTTACTTGTTTATTTCCAATCGTCGTTAGTCGCGTACTCTCTTTGACTTATTCATCATTTATTTCTGTCTTGCTCTGTGTCTATTCGGTTTCTCAGTCTATTCTCCTACTGTATTGGCTCTACCAGTCGCTAACTCTGAACTGTCGATTTCCACCCTACACTCTGTAAATACCACCATAACCACAATACTAGTCACTCATCTTAAAAGCAATTGCGCTTCATCGAAGACCTGATCCAGAGCGTTCTCCATTAATCTACCCAAACTCCACAACTACAACCAACCCCACTCCTTACATTTCAAAACCATTAAAAATCAATTGAGCTTAACTCAAGTCAAAGAAGAGAATACGAACTAGAAGGATATAAAGAAGCAGCACCATGGCCTTACAAGAAACCAGTTGGAAGTGGCACAGATGGCAAGTCAAAGCTAGGAATGTTCTCTTCGATCTGTTCAACAATACCAGTTGGAACTGCAAACACTTCAGCAATCGAGGCGTCTCTCTTAGCATTGCTTTCTGGGAACAACCCAGCCAAACCCTCGACGGCACTGGCAAACTCACCAAGAACCTGGAAGTATGCTCCGTTCCAGTCGGAGGCAGCCTTGGTGGCACCGTTGACCAATTGAGCAATTCCAACGTTGAAAAGCACAGCAAGACTCAACGGCAAGTGGGTAGCGATCTCGGCAGCAAGAGTGTTGACGTTGCTGGCAACGTGGGTGACAGCTGCGCCCTGGATAGCAGAGTAGAGCGAGATCCCGTCAGCAACACCGTCCACAATGATCGAGGCAAAGTTGGGGTCGATGGCTGGGTCTCTTTTGTCATAAGGTGCAGCATAGGCACCAGCAGCCAAGGCAACAACAGCAACAGATTTCTTCAAGTAGAGCATTCTAGCAAGCTAATATTTGATGAGAATATAAGTATCAGAAAAGTTGTTGCCGGAGGCAGACCACCTTTATAAATACAGTCTCGGGCCATATACGTGAATCTATGTTGAGGAGTGACGGTGCCAGAACGGTAGCGCCTTGCATTAAAATGCGGAGGGCATGAGCACGCTAGCGATTTTTTTTCGGACGCCCAGGTCTGCCAGGGCTATTGTTTTGACAGCAGCCAGCGACAAATACAGCTACAACTCGGGTCGACATCCATAATCATGGGGGATTGCAACCTCGATTGGTCGCGCCGGTTCCTTTTTCGCCAGGAACCATATTGCGATCCCTGGTCCCTGGAAGATTAGCACCCCAGGGTCTGTGGCCCGACGCAGTGGTGTTCAGACATGCAGGATCGCCCTACACCTTGAGCGAAAACATGGATCTTGCACTGTCGGCCACGCAGGGGACTGGAGTTGCGAGTCGCCGGCGGCGGTTCCCCACTGTTTGGCCAGCTGCCAACGCCTTGTGTGGGGGCCCGATTCCTTTTTTTATTGCCCGAACCGGATGGCACCTCGCCAAGACTTCAAATCCTGGGTCGCTATGCAAGGAGATCATGGATGAGCCAGAGGAGCTCGTCTTTAGACCCTTCGTTCTTGGGCAGCTCCTCTGAGGGTTCGGGGTCTGGCACCAGTCTGTCGCGGACGGGCTCGTACGTGTGGAAATGCTTGATCACTTTCACTGCCTCGTTGCCAATCTTGCGTTTCTTGAGGTACGCAATATCGTCTAGCTGAGGCTTCTCCACCGGCAAGATATCTAGAATCCCGCTACGGTTGGCCAAGTCATACTTGTAGTAGTCGTCGTCTTTCAAGAAGATCGACGACACTTTCTCCATGATCCCGTTGGGCTCAATGACATTGGGCACAAGCTTGAACGAGTCGTACACGTCCTCGGTGGTAAGCACGATCTTCCGTTTACGCTCTCTCTCATGTTGATGGGCTCCGTGGTCGTGGTCCACTTCCAGCATGAACTCCTCAAGAGCACTGTCGTCGTATTTCAACTTCCGGTACCGCACCGTGTCTATCATGGTTTCAATCACGTTTTTCAAGTAACTCTCCAACCCAAAGATCATCATGTTGATCGTCTGCTCGTTCAACGTACCCACCAACCCGTGCTCGCGCATGATCCCAATCATCCGGGTCTTCAACGCGTTCGAGTCTGGCAACTCGTAGCTCTCGCTCGACAACAACGCCTGGAGTCCCCCCATGACTTCCAGAGTCCATGTGGTGACGTTGCCGCCGTTCGGATTGGCACTGGTAGGCGTGCTGGCAGCGCTGGGCAGCTTCAACATGTTCAAATTCTTCTGGTCCTTCAAGTTGTCCTTCACTTGTATGGACAACTGGTTCAAGTTCTTGCCCTTGCCTTTCTTCTCTGTCTTGGTTTTCCGTCCATCAGGCTTAGGTTCTTCCTCCTCCGGCTTGCCCTGCTCGATGGCCTTGCCCCCTTTCACTTTCCCGTTGGCTGCCACGTTCTCTCCGTTGGAACCGTCTGCAGGAATCTTGGGGATCAACTCGTACCTCTCACGTGAAACATCGCCCAACTTGAACCGTCGATTCATCTGGACCACCGGAGGACTGGCGTTCTTGGAGATGTTCTTGATCCGGCGTCGCTCCTTCACCGGCAACGACATGATATTTTTCTTGAGCTTCTCGTGCTCGTTGATATCGCTACTGTTCATAGACTTGGTGTTCTTCGACTTGTTGGTACTGGTAAGCGTGTTCAAGTACCCAAACCCATCCCCCGACACGTTGTTGGGGTTGGGCGAGTCTCGGAACGCATTGGCTAACGACGCAATTAGAAACTTGTTGTGGTACTGGATAAACTTCTGCTTCATCTCCTTCACTGCTAGGTACTTCTTGACCGCGTTCTCCTGGAATTCCAGGTGCGAGAGCTTGCCCAACAAAAATTTACACAAGTTCGAGTAGTAGTTGCACCACCGCTTCTCGCCCATGAACTCCCGGAACTCTTTCACCAACCCTTCGAGTTCTATTCGTCGCACCGGCACACTCCCATTCTCCTCCAGCTTTTTGGGCACAGGGTTCTGACTGGCAATCATTCTAGACGTCTATCCCAATTCTTAATTTGCCACTTCCAGTCTATACAGGCTCCAGAAAAAAATCAAAACCGGCTTGGAATGTCAAGAGTAGTGTGTCTTCTGATATATCACGCCTGGTCTCCAACTAGATTATGTCACAGGAGATTGTGGTCACAGCGTTACCCGGTGCAGAAGTCCGTAGGAGTTTGAGGTCGGAGTGTGCTACGGAGTGGTGAAGCGGACGAGTTTGAGTTGGTTGGAATTTTTGAGAGTAGGAATTTATTTGTAGATGTTTTTGATTAGGTTGTGAGTTTGTTATTGGCTTACTTTACAAGATTGGTATTATGTGAATTGAATCTTGGTTGTAGAAAGGTGTAGTGATTTGCTCAGTAGAATGGACTAGATGCGTGGTGTGGAGAATGGTACATGGTGTAAGGTTTTACTCTTTAATCACGGAACACACTTTAATGGACCTTCTTAGATTGACTTTCAATTTTAAAAATCATCTAAATCATCTAAGACTTTCAAGAATAGTGTCGACTCCTTTAGAATCTTGAACGTACTGGGAATCTACAACTCCAATCCTTCTAATCGCCCCTCACCTACGCACTCCTGATATAGACTGTCAATTTAATTATGTATACTAATATTCGAACCAAACTCAACTGCTCATCGACTCAAGCATATAATCATACGCACCCAGAAAACACAGAAAACAAAAGGCCAACTCTCCTCTTAGCACCAACATGTTGAACAGCATCTCTCACGCTGGCACTCACTTTTGCTTGTAGACTTCCTCGACGTCTTGCTCAACCTCCTTCAAGATCTTCTTTCTCTGCAACTTCTGTGCACTACTGACGTAGCCGTTCTCTGGGGTCCACTCGTGGTCGACTATCACCACGCCCTGGATCAACTCGATACCTGCCAATCCGTCTCTTGCGGCTTGTTTAGTCATGGACTTGGTCACTGCCTTGGCAAGAGCCTTGTCTTTATGCATTTTTGCGATATCAAACTCGTCTTCGTTCTTGACCAATCCTTCCTTCGCAGCAAACTTGGCAAGGGTGGCGACGTTTGGCGACACAATGGCAATTGGCTTGACCTTGGTCTGGTCGGCGTAGCAACACACATTGAGCACCACCGGGTTCGACCGGTAGATCGACTCCAACTTCTCCAAGGCAATGTACTCTCCGTTGAGGGTCTTGACCAAGTTCTTCTTCCGGTCAATGATCCGGAGCTGGCCGTTGGCCGTCCATTCTCCGATATCCCCGGTCTTGAACCAGCCGTCCTCGGTGAGAGCTGCCTTGGTTTCGGCCTCGTTCTTGAAGTACTCCTTCATGACTGGAGCTCCCTTGATCCACACCTCTCCCTGGTCGTCCTTGGCAAAGTAGCCCAAGTCTTCCACGTCAACCAACTTCACGGTGATGGCGGCGGAAAGAACTCCTTGGACGCCAATGTCAAAATGGTGTGGCGACAACACCGAGGTGTTGGCCACGGTCTCGGTCAAACCATAGCCAATAAGCATAGGAGCAATGAGAGTAGTGATGAACAACTGGGTGTCCTGAGAGATAGGCGAGCCTCCGTTCAAAACGAATCTAAGGTGCCCACCAGTGACCTCCTTGATCTTTCCAAAGAGTAAGCCGCTAATAATCGAGCCACCAGGGAGTTTGTAGTTGGACAAAAACTGCTTGGATCTGTAGCCGGTCCAGAACACTTTCTGGACGGTTGGCGACAACTGTTCGATTTTCGCAAGGATACCTTTCTTGATGACTTCCCAGACAGCAGCCACAGCCACCATGATGGTCGGCTTGAACACCTTCATGTCGCCCTCCGAGTTGCGCATCGAGGCGTCGGTTAAAGTTTTGACACCCGCATACCCGATGACTCCACCCCAATAGAAGATGATCAACTCAAACGTCAACTCGAAGATATGGGCCAATGGAAGGAAAGCAATGACTCTGTCCTTGGTGCCAATGATGCTACGGTCGATGATGGCACTGACGCCTCCAATACCAGCAAGAATGTTACGGTTGGTGAGAACCACGCCCTTCGGATCACCGGTGGAACCAGAGGTGAACATGATACAAGCGGTGTCCTCTGGTTTTGGAGCAGTGGTAGGAATCAGGTCGCCTGCCAGCTTTCCTAACTCGACCACCTCGTCCAACGAGTAGAACTTGATGTCCGGGCGATGGGCCAAGATCTTCAGCTTAGCGTCCTCGGCGGCCTGGAAGATCTTGCCGCTCTGACGTTTGTCGGCAGGGTCGATTTTCTCGGTGTGGATGATGTACTTGATAGCAGTGGCTTTCTGGAGCGGGTTGATCAACTTGTCGAGCAAAGCGTTGTCGGTGAAGATGGCAGAGGTTTCTGTTTGGAGCAAGGAAAACGTGAGCCCAGACTCACCAAGAGTGTCGTAGGCAGTGACCACCGGAATCGACTGGGACAACGCAGCCAAAAACGTCTGCATCCAGAAAGGCGAGGTACTAGCAAAAATGTGCATGCGGTCGACGTTGCCAGGGGTCAAGCCAATCTTGACAAGACCTTTACCGTAGTTGTGGTAGAGCCGTTTGAGCTGGGCCTTGGAGAGGTAGTGGTAGGGGCCTTTCTCGAAGTACAGCCAGGTCTTGTCGACTTGTTTCTCCTCGCCGTCAACGAGCTTGGTGACGGTCTTGATTTCCTCGTGGACGTCGACAAGGTCCCGCCAGCCCATGCAATGGTGGTCGGGGTTGATGTCCAAGGCGCTCTCAATGAAGTCGTAGACAGTGGAGCAGTTCAGGTACCCGATAGGCGCAGTGAGAGGAAGAGTGGTGCCTTTGACAAGACCGTTGCGACGAGGAGCGGTCTCGCCAGGGCTAGGCTCGCCCACAGGGACGTTGACTAAACGGACCATGGGTTGTAGGAGGAGCAAGCAACTGGGCGAGGTTTAAGTAACAGGCAGCAAGCTAGACAAGCCGGGGCGAAAAACAGTGGGCCAACAAAAAAAGAGGTCGCAGGTCACGCCTCAGGGTCGGGAAAGGAAGACGGTGGCAAGGAACAAGGGTTACACCAGCAGTCCAGTATAACAGCCAAGCACTACGTTAACTGAGAATTGCACCGAGGGGCGGCGATACGCCTTATATACCTGTGGGCCTGGGGTCCAGGTTCGGGGGCGTGCAGGCGAGCAGCCACCCCGCAATCTCACCAGCCGCCTGGACAGTCAAGTCTTGGACGCTGACCGCAAGCTTGGGCCCAGAGTCTTGGACAATTGCAGCTGCCACAAGGGGGGTTGTTGTTTACCAGACGGCTTGGCACAGCTACGAGCACGGGAGGATTAGAATTGCGCCCGGGCCCTCGGTCGTCCGCCTGCCTCAACCTCGAGCCCTAGTTCCAGCTGGTACGGAGTCGAGCTGCGAACCTTATTTGTGAGACACTCGCTTGCTCTATCAATGGGGTCGCTAGCATGCGGCATGGTCGGGTGCGTACTGGGAGCTTGCTTACGAGGATGCCAGTGTCACACACCAGAGCAGGTCGGGGCTTTTCATGGCAAATCTCCAGCCCGTTGCCTTGAGTCCACGGCCAGGATCGGCGGTGGTTGGCAAGGGCTCGCCTGTCAAGCGGAGACAACCCAACAAGAATTCCAGTGTGGTCATCTCCCTGCAGCCGATATCAAATCCGGAGTTGGTGGAGATACGCAATCTCCAGATATATGGTTCCTCACAATGCAAGTGGCCGCTGCGGTTTTGGGTTTCTTATACTGCCTGGCCTATACGGTACCACTGGCCTGGACGAGATGTCTCGAGTGGAGCTGCTGGTTCTCACTCAGTAGTCACCCAACGGTTTTCCACCCAACTCTATTTGGGGCGGGTTACCCGGGGCCCTACAGGTTGGTGATTTTTTGCTGGCGGTGCCTGGTCGCCAGTGCGGTATGGGTTGGTTATTTGGTGACGACAAGCTGCTGGACAAGGCTCCTAACAGATCGTCGCGGCAGCGGTGCTGGGACAGCCGGGACCTGTACTTCCAGTGTTTGGATCGGATTGCCGTTGACAATGCGTTGGACGAAGGAAAGCAGAAGGAAATCCTTGCCAGCTGCGGTTCTCAGCTGGCCAAGTTCGATGCCGACTGTGCCACCAGTTGGGTCAAGTATTTTAAAGAACAAAGGTTCTACACCATTAAAAAGGAACGTTTCATGAAGGAAATGGAGGAGAAAGGTGGCCAGGAAATCTCTTTGAATGGGTCAAGACAGTAGTTTGGACGTGAGGATGCTGCATTGCTCTAACATGCTTAAGTATGCTATCGAGACATTTCACTACAGTCACGATCTTTGTATATAAATATTAAAAAGTCTGTCAATAGAACGATTTACTATGTGTTGTATGGGTCATATGGGTCGTAGAGGATGTGAGGATGTGGCTGTGTTTTACAGAGTGCTTGTCTGAGAAACTTTGAGTGTGCTGTGAGTGTGTGTGGGTGAACTGTAGGTTAAGTTCTTGGACTGCATAAGTTCCAAATAGATTTCCTTCTAAGCAGTACGTTCTAAGGTTACACCCTACGACTTAACTTATATGAATTTCAATGTATTGTGTCCAATGAATTTGTATATCTGTGATCTGTTCAGCTTCACTATTTGTTGTGCTGTGTGCCTTTTGTTGTGTTGTTGGTTGCGCAAATCGTTATCTAATTAGCACTGTAATTAATGGTGTAGTGCGGTTATTGCAGCCGGTCTACTTGACCACTGGAGGTTCTTAATGAATGGACTGTAATGTAATGAATGGTACTACTAGTCATGTTACTTATGAACCGTTCTAAGGTAATTACAGTGGAAGTGTAGCTGAGAGAATTGGTGGTGGGTGCAGGGCTGACAATACGAGAACTTGTAATTCTCATGGTTTGACCAGCTTATAAGACCTATTGAGAATGGCTAAACCAACGATAATTATGGTCTGGTCTGTGCCACTCCGACATAATCAAAAGCAGAACGATCAAGTTCAAACAACCAAGATTTGTAATCTTACGGACCCAATCACCTGTAACATTAACCTCTACTGTCTACAATTCTTATCGCCCCGCATCCTCACAACTAAACATCACATCTAAACACCACATCAAAACACCACATCTAAACACCACATCTAAACACCACATCTAAACACCACATCTAAACACCACATCTCAACATCACTTCCGACCACCAACATGCACCTGGTATTCTAGCGCTAGTGTCCTAAGCCAGTGCTCATTCATGCAGCCCCATTCTCACACCAGTATCTTCTCTTCTCCTGCAAAGTCTCTGCTTCTCATAATATACTTGTTGGTGTGTATCTGCTTACTTTTAGTCTGGAACTCTACAACCGTTTGCGTAGCATAGCACTTCGTTAGCTCACTCACTAAGTGACCTGCTGAAACTTAAAAACCGTTTGCAGTCTATTGTCGATCAAATAACTGGCTCAGTGCTTATGGGGCAATTGACAGATATATTACACTAACAATACTTGACTAGTTCGGTCGCCTAAAAGTTTCTGTCCGCAGTTGTCTACAGTTGTGCTTCAAGGTGGTTGGCCGCCTCCATCGACTTATCTAATCGAAATCTGCAGGTCAAATTTCTCGGCGGCAGGTTCAAGCAATAGTCTAACAGAGGCTATTACAAATCCAACTCAACTGAGCTACGAGCTACGAGTACCACTAGTATCAAGAGCCCAACAAAACACTGAAATCTCGCTGTGGCCTGCAAATATTGACACTATGATGCAGCTTAGGAGGAGTTTCTCGGCCAGTAGATGGTTGTCCACAGCTCATCACCATGTCAAGCCGCAACTGTCCAGCTTGAACAGTCCTCGCTGGCACAAGATCAAATCTGCCAAACCGTTCTCGGAGTTTCTCACAGACAATTTCCACCGTCAGCATAACTATCTCCGGATCTCCATCACAGAACGTTGCAATCTTCGATGCTTGTACTGCATGCCTGAGGAAGGCGTGGAGTTGTCGCCGTCGGACAAATTGCTTACTACCGATGAGATCATCCATCTCGCCACAGTGTTTGCCCGTCAAGGAGTCACCAAAATCCGACTCACAGGCGGCGAACCGACGGTCCGCAAGGATATCGTGGAAATATTCGAAAGATTACATGCGATCCCACAGCTCAAGGAGCTCTGTTTAACCTCAAACGGAATCTCACTCCATCGAAAGCTTCCTCAGTTGGTTTCCCGGGGTCTAACTGGGCTCAATCTCAGTTTAGACACCTTGGTCGATGGTAAGTACACAATTATCACTCGGAGGAACGGTTTGAAGGCGGTGTTGAAGTCGTTGGACACCGCAATAGCTTTAGGCGTGCCCAAGATCAAGATCAACTGTGTGGTCATGAACAAATTCAATGAGGACGAAATACTCGACTTTGTAGAGCTTACCAGGCATCATCCTATTGAGGTCAGGTTTATCGAGTACATGCCTTTCGACGGTAACAAATGGTCCGACCGGAAAATGTTCAGTTACCAGCAAATGCTAGACGTGATTCAAGGCCAGTACGGTGACCGATTCACGAAAATCCAAGACGCCATCAACGGCGAGACTGCGAAAACGTGGAGAGTCGACCTGTTTGCAGGCCAAATAGGTTTCATCACTTCCATGAGCGAAAGCTTCTGTAGCTCTTGCACTCGACTCCGGATCACTAGCGACGGTAACTTGAAAGTATGCTTGTTCGGCAACCACGAGGTGAATCTTCGAGATATTCTCCGCTCCGACGATTTCTCTGAAGATAAGTTGTTGGAAGTCATAGGGAAAGCTGTCAAGAACAAGAAAGCAGCACACGCAGGTATCCATGAGTTGAAAGACCTTCCTAACCGTCCAATGATTCTTATAGGTGGATGAATATACTAACGTCTAGCGGTGCCTCTGCGATTACTGAGTCTATTCATTCGTCTGCGGACCTCAAGCCTTGGTCGCTCGTATCAGCCTTTCTGGCAGCAGTTACGAGCTTATTCTAAGCTTCTGCATGTCAATGACAAAGGAGAGGCCAATATGGTAGATGTGTCAAACAAGGCGATTACCCATAGAGTTGCAGTAGCAAGGGGAAGCATTCGGTTTTCAAGTGGGGTTGCAATTGAGCAGATTAATCTTAATAGTAATAAGAAGGGCGATGTTCTAAGTACTGCACGAATAGCAGGAATTCTTGCTACCAAACAGACCTGCAACTTGATCCCGTTGTGTCACAATATCAATATCACCAAAGTACAGGTAAATTTCAAGGTCTTTGAGAATTCAATGGAAACTGAATGTGTTGTTGAATGCGACGGCAAAACTGGAGTTGAGATGGAGGCCATGACTGGTGCCAGTGTCGCATTGCTTACGGTTTACGATATGTGTAAAGCAGTTGATAAGCATATGATCATTGAAGGTATAAAAGTGGTAAGCAAAAAGGGTGGTAAGTCAGGCGATTGGCCACCGTCACACAATAGTGCATGATTGGTAGAGGAAGGTGTTTCTATTTCCAACATAATAGATGTTGTCCTTCTGTTCGTTGGACTGTTCGCTATTTGAGACCTTAGATTGACGCATTTGGCAAGGTTGTGTAAATCAATGTTAAAATTGAATTGGATAGCTGAGACTTCTGTAAAATTCTGGACCATTTTATATTTTTTTTCTCCTGCTTGAGGTTCAGTGTTTGTACTGCGTTGATGTTTGATATCATCAACTGTCTGGCACTCGTATAGTATTCAGGACTACCCTTTCGGGTCAGCTCAATAGTCGCTACTTTCAACAGAAAACTACTGGTCGATACATAATCACGACTAAAGAATTCTGGCAGTTGCTTAATTAAGGGATATTGAAAGGAAAGGAATTCTAATGAGAGCAGTCATATAGGTGTGCGTTGTAAAAGCCGGAGCCAGTATTGTCGTCCATGCAAGTTGATGATGCACTTTGTCTACCACAGAAATAAGAACGCGAATTCTGCTCACGCCTCGTGAAAGGTACTCATTTTAATTTATTGGAATTAGATTTAGATTTTTTTATTTTATTCGAATTTATTGGTCTTAGGGAGATGATTAATTGCCTGTTGCTTATCCATACTGTTTTCGTTTTTCATTTGCAAACTTGAGATTTGCATTTTGCATTCTCTCTAAGTATCAATACACTACAAACCATTCTCTGAAAAGAAAATTCTAGAAAACCATATATTTCCAGTAAATCTTAATAAAATAATATAATTAAACCAAGCCTGATATTGGAAGGTTATCTAGCCCCGAATGGCCAAAACGATTCTCTCGTCAATCAACACAACTCCAACTTCAAACAAGAAGGAGCCGTCAACAATCTCTCCAAATCATCATATCATGACTCTCTCAGTTTACACACTAAACCCAGTCAGACTTGAAAAAAATAAGCTCATAGTCAGCCATTTAGAACTACAATATTCTCCTCCAACCGTGTTGCACCACCGTCAATTGCCTGCCGGAGCCAGCGATCGTATGCATTGTTATGCACATGACACATCTCTATTTCTAACGTAAATACATAGACAGCCAGCTCCCATGCAACAACACCACTGATCTCTTCAGCAGGCGCAATGGAAAATGAGTACCTTGCCACTCAAAAGGAAGAGATCGAGGCACTAAAGGCAATTTATATGGACGATTATGAGGATCGAACCGTGCCTTCTGCCTGGAACAAGAAACCTTCTCCACGGTTCATCGTGAAGCTCAGATCAGATAGTGAGAAGCAGCCAGTGGTGAGTTTATCACTTGAAGTGGAGATGACGTCGACGTATCCTATGACGGTCCCCAATTTCAAGTTTCACGACACGAAGAATGTGCTACAGAGCCAGTTGGATGAGTTGATGAAACTCATAAAAGAGATGGCCCGTAATCTGAAAGGCAATGAAATGATCTTTGATATCACCAGTGCCGTCCAAGACAAGCTCCAGGACTTCCAGCTGCATGCTACAAGCTACTCTTTAGAAGAAGAGCGGGCCACGAGGTTGCAGCTAGAGAAATTGAAGCTTGAGAAGCAGCAGCAAGAGTCCACTGCAAAGCAGAACGAGGCATTGAAGAAGCAGCGACAGGCTGTGGATGAGATGATCCAGAAAGAATTGGAGCGACGAGACAACAGTGGGGGCCAGGACGAGAATATAAACGAGGAGTTGTTGGAGCCACCGCAGGAGTTGGTTCAGACTGGTCAGTGTTGTGTGTTTGGCAAGGTGATAGAGTCCAGATCTGGAATATATAAGTTCAAAGCTGTCACCAATAAGTTGCCAATCAAACATTGGGGCCCAGTGAGCTGGGGCAGTCTGAGTTTGGTGAAACCTTATCTTCCGTCAGAAATCAATGGTGCTGCTGAGGCAGCTGAAGACGTGTATATTTTGACTGAGATTTACTTGACTGACGAGTACTGGCGAGGTCCAGCAGCCAAAAAGGAGCTCCGGGCGTTAGAATACGAGTTTGAAATCGTCACTGGTATAAGACACGAGAACGTGTGTTGTCTTTTTGCTGCTGAAATCGAGAAAGTCACCACCAAAGAAGGGTACCACTACAAAATCAAGATCTTGACCGAGTACTCACAAACCATGTCGGTTTCGGATCTTCTTGCCTCAGTGAAGTTTGTAAGCGTAGCCACTGCTCGGGCCTGGGTGATCAAAATCATTGACACTGTCGAGTTCTTGCATAAGAATGGAGTTATCCATCGACAAATCGCCCCGGACTCTGTACTGGTGCTTCAGAACGACGACGGTTCTTCCACAATCAAGCTTCTAGCTCCTTGCTATGGATTCCGAATCAATGATATGCTTGAGAAACATCCTCCCAGCAAATCTGCCTCGTTAACACCTGCTGTGGTTGCTTGGCCAGCACCTGAGTTGGCAGCCAATCCAATTCCCCAGAGGAAAACCGACGTCTGGCAGATCGGAGTATTGTTTGTGCGGATGGTGCTAGGAAACTCAACAGTCGAACGGTACTTTGATCCTTTTGATTTCCTTGAGTCTGTGACCTTGAACGACTCTGTTTACGAGTTCCTCAGCAAGATATTTGTAAAGAAAGCCAGCAAACGGTGTTCTCCGTTCGAGCTTCTCCCTTGCACGTTCTTAAGAACCAGTATATCATCGAACAGTTTCATAGAGGCTGTGCCGGAGTCTGTGTCGACGTCCACGAGTCTTGTACCTTCCACGGCTCTGCGCAAAGAATTGAGCCCCAGCAAACACTCACGGTACGAGATCGATTTCGAGGTCGACAAGGTCTTGGGTAAAGGTGCTTACGGAGAAGTGGTCAAGGTACGGAACAGACTTGATGGCCGATTCTATGCTATCAAGAAGATCCGACACACTGAAGCCAAGCTAGACAATGTGTTGGCCGAGGTGATGTTGTTATCTCGACTTAGTCATCAGTACGTTGTGCGGTACTTTGCTGCGTGGACTGAGAACGATGAAGTGGAGCAGGCCCAGCGTGAGCCAGAAGGGTTTGATAATGAAATGGCCGATCTCAGTCTAAATTTCGAGTTTGCGTCTACTTCTGTGTCACAGCATATGGATTTCATTTCATGGTCTGCAGCTAAAGGGATCCATGAAAGTGAGAGTGAAGACGAGAGCGAAACCGAAGAAGATAGTGAGACTGAGCAGGACAGCGAGGAAGAGTCAGAGGACGAGCTGATAGAAAGCGGAGAGGAAGAGGAACGCGGTAGTCTTGTGAGAAGACCAAGAAACTTGCAGTTGAGAAATCGAGGTACCTTGTTCATACAGATGGAGTATTGTGAGAATCATACGTTGTACGATTTGATTCGACAAGGAATTCCAGCCGACGACTACTGGAGGCTTCTTCGACAGATACTTGAAGCATTGGAGCATATCCATTCTCAGGGAACAATCCATAGAGACTTGAAACCAATGAACATTTTCATTGATGAGGCCCGGAACGTGAAAATTGGAGATTTTGGGTTGGCCAAAAGTGTTCATCAAGCAGCAATTGCTGCTAACCCTGCTTCAAGTTCCAACAAGTTACTGGAGGATTTGACCTCTGATATAGGAACTTCGATGTATATTGCCAATGAGGTAGTGTCAGGAAACGGTGACTACAACGAGAAGATCGATATGTTTTCTTTAGGGATCATTTTCTTTGAAATGGTGTATCCTTTGACGACGCTTATGGAGAGACATCGAGTGTTGACTGCGTTACGGTCACCGGAAATGGTGTTCCCTGCAGACTTCAACACCGAGAAGTATGCCAGTGAAAGAAACATTGTGAAGTTGTTGCTCGACAAAGACCCTTCCAGACGGCCAGGTGCCGCTGATTTGTTGCAGTCGCCGTTGCTTCCAGTGAAACATCAGGATGAAATGGTGCAGGAGGTTCTTAAGAGTTTAGCAGATCCGTCGTCACCTTGGCAACTCCAGGTCAGAGAAACGTTGTTTGCACAGCCGTACAATGTTGCTAAAGACGCGTTGTTTGACAGGCCAGACACTACGGACGAGATCCAGCGAGCTCATTTGTTGAAGGCTAAGATGGTTGAGGAGATATTTAGAGTGTTCCGGCTCCATGGAGCTATTGAGTATTCGAACTATCCGTTGTTGTTTCCTAAGGCACCGCTATATAACGCAGACGATATCTATGAGGTGCTTGACAAAGGTGGACTGGTGCTTCAGCTTCCTTATGATTTGACATATCCATTAGCACGTTTACTTTCCAGGCGATCGACCTCATTGTTCAAGATCTTCAGGTACCAGAACGTGTATCGTGCCAATCAAGTGAGCGGAACTGAGCCTCAGAAGTACGGAGAGATCGATTTTGATATTGTGACCAAAGATTGTGCTGGCATAGACTTGGCCTTGTATGAGGCAGAAACCATTAAAGTCACGGACGAAATCATCAGCTTGTTCCCTGTGTTTGATCCAAACTGTCTTTCGTTTGTGATTAACCATGGTGACATCATCGACTCGATTCTAGAGTTCTGTAACATCGACAAGGCTAAGAGACACCTGATCTACAGTTACTTGTCAAAGAATGATTTCACTGCGTCGATGAGCGACATCAAGGCACAGTTGAGAACGGTCTTAAACTTGCCTGCCACAGCTCTTGACGACCTCGATATGTTCAATTTCAGACTTCCTCTTTCGGATGCTAAGAAACGGCTTCATAAGCTTATGATTGACAGTCCGCTTCTTTCAATCATAGACAGAGCGTTGAACCACACGTCAAGTGTGATAACGTACTTGAAGCAGTTTGGGGTGACCAAGAAAGTGTTCATTGCGCCATTGAGTAACTACAATATCAAGTTCTATGGCAAAGGGTTCATGTTTCAAGCAGTCTACGAAGAGAAACAGCACAGAAAAATCATTGCCGCAGGAGGAAGATACGACAGTCTTATTGCTTACTTGTCTTCATACAAGATGCAGGCAGGAGCAAAGAAACAAGCTGTTGGGTTCAGTTTAGCCTGGGAAGCATTGTACAGTCGGATGTCGAAACGTGAAAACTCGCTTAAGGGCAACAAGAAACTGTCCAAGTTTTTGAAATCAGCAGGAAACGTGAACTGGAAGCCGAAGAGATGTGAGGTGTTGGTTGCCAGTTTGAGTGACAGCCAGTCTTCAAGACTCAATGCGGCCGATATTCTCAAGACTTTGTGGAGTTCAGAGATTTCTGTGGATTATCTTGTGGAGTGTCACACCATGGAAGAAATCACCAACGCAATACAGTCGCAAGGGGCTAGAATCTTGGTGCTTATCAAACAGCAACCAACTATGATGTTGTCAAAGAAGAACTACAAGCCGTTGAAAGTACGTAATATCGACACCCAAACCGATCGTGATGTGTCTTACTCAGAACTTGTTAGTTACGTCAAATCCGAATTGTATGGGGTAGAATGTGCTGCCTCAAGTGTTGCTGAAGAACAAGAGGAAGAAGCAGATGAAGAATTAGATACGCTTACCAACAAGTTTATTGTGATTCCTAACGACACTCCGAAAAGCAGAAAGAACAACAAGGGCCAGAAATTCGAACGTACCTGCAGAAAGGCTACAAAGCTGTTGTTGCAGGATATGTCTAAAGCTCCTGTTTTCACTGTGGATTTGAAAGAAGATGTCATGGACATGATTGTCATTACTTCGTTGAATCAGGGCGATGAGTTTGTTCGTAAGGTGGGAGGAATCTCATCGAATACTCCTCGCAGTTATATCAGAAATTTACACCAGGCACTTGTGAAAGAGGCTAACAAGAAAACCAAGTGGGCTATTCTCTACAGTTCGAAGATCGATCGGTCTTACATTATAGATTTGGAGCGGTGAGGGAATTTTGACGTGACGCGAAGTTGAGGAGACTTCCGTTGAATCTTATTCGATGGACCACTTTTCAGAGCAGTGGATTAATGTGAATAGTTTTGATATTGTATTATGGATACTATGTTTCTGACATAGTTTATTTACTGAATTTCATTTATTAGAGATAGTTTGTAGTCTTAACTAGTATCGTATTAGTGCTGATAATTATCCAGGATTAGATTACTTAGATGATGAACTTGGAGTGTCTAATTCCAAACCTTCAATCTCCCTTAACGTTCATGCTTTATACATAATTACATTCTGTGTGCCACAATCAACTCTACATATTCTAAAGAATATTACACTAATAAAGAACCCTATTACCATAGTATCTCAGCTCAGTCTCATATTCTCACAAATCACAACAGTAAACTCAATCTGAAAATCAGGATACTTCTCAACTCCTACTCAATCATACTAGACAACCACCTCGCACACTACAACAAGTTATTATGACATTAAATATATTTCACCAAAAATAGGATTTTTGAACATGAAAACAACATCCAGCTTAACGTCTTCTTCTGGAAGTAGTCTTGGTGTGTTGACCTCTGACCTTCAAACCCCAGTAGTGTCTGATACCTCTGTGGGCTCTGATCTTCTTCAATCTCTCAAGGTCATCTCTCAATTTGGATTCAACTCCGTTGGCCAAGGTGTGGTAGTCCTTACCGTCCTTGACGTCTCTTTGTCTGTTGAGGAACC
Source organism: Saccharomycopsis guyanensis (assembly GCA_030578595.1). Lineage (NCBI taxonomy): Eukaryota > Fungi > Ascomycota > Saccharomycetes > Ascoideales > Saccharomycopsidaceae > Saccharomycopsis > Saccharomycopsis guyanensis. The sequence continues at coordinate 1,058,243 of JAJMSQ010000004.1, forward strand.
AGGTTGGGATCTTATATTGGGTTGGGTTTTGCATGATGGTGACGATTCTCTCCAATTCTTCTTGGGTCAACTCACCGGCTCTCTTGTTGAGATCGACATCGGCCTTCTTGCAGACCAAGTTGGCGTAACGACGACCAACACCCTTAACAGTGGTCAAGGCGTAGACGATCTTGATTCTACCGTCAACGTTGGTGTTGAGCAAACTAATTTGTTAGTAAAGGTGTCTTTGATAATGGAAAAGTTTTAGTGCGATCTGTGAATGAACAATGTATCATGATTGACAGGACAGAAATGATGATGGAGCAAATGGAAATAGTTAGAGTTAGGTATTAATCAATGATCAGACAATTCTTCAAAGTTCCAACCAGTCATGGATATCATCTGAACAAGATGATCATTCAATAGAAGACTCTAGCAAACCAATCAGAAACAATGGTCACTTTTATAATGGTCACTCTTGCAATAGTTCATTGGATATTTTGTCTAGTCTTCAATATCAAGCTCATATTACTTCTTCATTTCTGTATCGTTGGTCCTCAATATTTCATCTATCTTGTATTAATCTTTCAAGTTCAATCGTGATTCTTTAAGTATTACAACAGCTATTATAGCTGACAATCTCTTAAAATATCTTTTAGTGTCTTTAACTTTCAATATTGTCGTGTCGTTTTGTGTTTAATGATTCTCTTGTCTTTAACTAAAACCATTCATCAAATCTCATGTCTCTTGTATAATACATTTACTCTTCCATTCACAAATCTTGTATAAAACAATATTCCAAATTCTAAATCTCGACTTACCGCAAAATGTGTTGGAAACTTCCAGACTCTTGAACAACTAAAGACATCTTCGATTGTAGTTAGATTTCCTGTATATCGACTTCCAAAGTTGAATCCAACTTGACTTTTTTTTCAGCGGGCAGTCGTTTCTCGATTACATAAGCAGGAAAATTAGGAAGCTGAGGAAAAACGGTCACAGGGGATTCCACTATGGGGCGAGCGCAAGGGCTCAAGGGGATCGGTACACCACGTGCACATCACATGCGTATACACAGGGGTTACTCCGGGCATTATATACAAGTATGCGATTTATCTATTTAAGATCCGTATTTGTTTGCAAGATATTTCAAAGCTTGCATCTCTGTAAACACCATTTGTGCTCTTAATATATCTCTTACCTCGACCAATTCTTTTGACACAATGTCAATGTAGTCGTACGGTTCTACTGCTGCTTGCAAGTTAGGTCTTGGAGAGTCCACAATAAAGAGCAACTTCTTGTTGACAAGATCATGTTTCTGCAAGAACTGCAAAGCTGCAATTGGGTCAGCACACTGTAGCTCAGCCTTGTTGGTGTCTGTGTTGGTTTCCACTGCCTCTGGAGATTCTCCGCCAATGATCATCAAGTTACCTTGTCTCCATTGATGACTGAGTGCAATCCGCACTGCTGAAGAGTACACTTTCAATGGGATCTCAGTGGTATAGTCATTCGGAGCATTTCTTGCCAAGGCACGTCCTCCGTCATGTCTTATTGGCGAGCCTCTGTCACCTTGTCTTGCTCTTCCGGACCCTTTCTGTGGCAAAAGCTTCTTTCTGGAGTATCCCATTTCCGATCGTCCTGGAGGATTCGATGATCCCACACGCGAACAGTTTGCTTCGTGCACCACTGCCTTCCACAAAATATCTCTTCGCAAGGCACTATTCAAGAAACTTCTGTCCACGGGAAAAAACGATTTAGGTTCAAGCGAAGGAAATGTTCGAAGAGTGGCTAGCACATATTTAGGTACTTGTGTGAGGTTAGGCAATGGAGTGCTGCTTGACACCGTACTCAAATTACGACTCGCATTGAAAACCACTGGATAAGTAGTGCGACACACTCCTTTGAGCCCGAGATTTAGCACTAGACTCATCTTGTTTTTCTCTGATTATCGTACACTAATTGTACACTAGAAGTCGAGGCTCGTCTACTTGGTAAGTTATTCATCACTTCATGTTTAATTTTTTACTGACTGTATGCACTTACCCGGCATCACCAAAGGTGTTGGACATGGTGCTACATGGAGTAGTTTCCCATGGTTTCTTTCTATTTCAAAAATTAGTGGTTTGAATTGAGATGCTCTGATTGTTGGAATAGTAATATAACAGAGAGAACAGTTCTTGTATTGGTTTATGTAGTTGGAGTTGAAGTTGAACTTCTATTGTAAGTCTGCTATTAGTAGTGGGCAGTAATGATAGGTATTAATGGTTCTGAGGAATAACCACAAACTATTCTATTAAAGCAACGATTCAAAGTTTCATAACCATAATCTGAATCTTATTGAACACATTGTTGTTGCTCTGATTGTGCTTCTTTTCTGCTTCACTTGAATAGCATGGGTACTTCGTAATTGAATATATCACGTGCTACATTGAATTTAGTTCCTATCAAGTGTTACGAGTTCTCAGCCAGTACTGTCACCATCAAATATAGTTCTATTGTTGTATAATATTAGATACCACATGCAAATATCACTCTGCAGGTCATACTGTACATTATACTGTGTATTATGTGGTGTATCATAAAGTATATCACATGTTGAATACAGTGGTAGATCGTGTCAAGTATGCACATCGCACAATCACATATAAACAACTTCGTACAACCAACTAGTAAACCACCAAGCCATACACTACTCCACACCCACTCCCGTTCAAGCCTCCTCTCCTCTAGCTCTTTCTTGGTGTCTTGGCTCCTCTGACTGTGGAACATCTGAAAGATCGGTTGTAGGAGACGGGATCTTCTGACTTGTGACTGTTAGGAATGATTCAGTGATATAGTCGTCGTCGGAGCTGTCTGTACCATACAAGTCACTTGCCTCTTGCAACGTCCGCTCAAGCGTGGCGTTGTCTTCTCTCAAGAAATCAACCAATGCATCAGGAACGTGTTTCTCGTTTGGTTGATCGATCAACGACTGTTTGGCGTAGAGAATAATAAGAGGGTCAGTGAGATCGGTGCTTGTGATGTAGGCAATATGGCGCTGCAAATGCAGAAACTCCACCGCCTCGGCCTCAAAGCTTGTCACAGTAGGATCTCCTTCATACTTCATGTGGACCCATTGTCCTGGAAACTTCGAACTCACAGGATTGAGTCGGTAATAAAACTCACACTCGCTAACAACGACTCCCGTCAAGAGATACGGAAGTTCATGTACTGAATCTGGAGTACCAGTATCCTGATCGACAACCGTCTTTTTTGAAGTTGCTGCAGATGCTGATCTACCGGTCGCTTTTTCATGTTTCTTCTTAGACTTGGTAGGTCTCTTTGGCCGCTCTACATTTTCTTTATTCTCCAACTCATCAGCGTTTTCAGGCTTCGATTCTGCTCCATCCTTTTCCGCTCGAGCTTTTTTAGCTCTTTTTTCAGCGGTGGTCTTGAATTGATGTAGAATGCTCTCAACGTTGTAAATATTCTTACTGATACATGCAGCATCTAGCTTGTTTCCTTCAAGAATAAGTGCTTCTCTTCTCTTGCCAATCTGCTTCTCCAACTGGGTAATGTCTTTGAACGCCGCACTGACTTTTGGATCGTTGTTGACAGTTTGCAAATAACTAAGACTGGTGGTTAAGAGTGAATGGATTCGCTTCCCCTGGAAACTCACAAGCGAGCTGTTGACCCTCGAGATATCTTGCATTCTCCGCACAAGCGCAACCTGCTCTTTCACCATCTGCTTCAAGAAAGACTCGTACTTCTTGGTGTATATTTGCGGGTAGAACTGCTCTTCAAGAATGATCCCTGTGAACGAGTACTCATCTGGAATCTCATGATAAGAAATCGTCAAGATGTCTGACAACTCTTCAAAATACGTCGATCCCAAGTTCTGGAAGTTCTCCCGCCAGAACAAGTTGTGGAACGTCTCATACAAATTGGCCTTGACTGAGTCTGGCTCGATTTGAAAGATCGACCCAGTGGTAGTCACGCCGTCTTGAACCGTTGCAGAATCAAAGATATTGGAACACAGGTTATCTTGGTCGCCAGATTTGATTTTCACCTGATTCATAAGAGTACGATAGAACACCGGGATGACATCTCCGACCATCTCACTCTCTAGAGAGTTGTAAAGGTTTGTAGGTAACGACCGACCAAACGTTTTAGCAGACGCAAAAGACCGTTTGGAGACTTCTCCATCCAAAAACCCCAACAACCGTTGCACCTCCAACAAGAAACGAAGGTTTTCATCGCTGTTCTTGGTATGCAACACTTCTGGCGACACTGAGATTATCTCGTCTTTCCACCAGTTAGGACGATACCCATAAGTGTCGAACCCACTACTAAGAATCTTGTTGCGGAGCCCTGGAATCTCATGGAATATAACCACCAAGAACACAAAGTAATTCTCCAAGAATGTAACGTTGACAGGAGCAATCACGCTCGGTGCACTTTCATTCTTGAACTTCTCTACATCTTCAAATATCAGTTTTATCCGTGAAATCTGACTGTAGCCTTGCGAGTCGCCATCCACTACTCGATCAGCATGATACACTTCCGGCTGGTCTTCTTCGACAATGGAACTCATCTCATTGTACTCTGGCTCTTCTCTAAGCGGCACTCTTGATTCCTGTCTTGAGTCTCTGCTGTAACTTGGAGGTGGTCTGTTTCCATAATCATGATTGTTGGATTCCTATAACATGTTAGTAATGTTGTTCAAACACAATTGGTTTTATCATGACAGGTCAATGCATCTCATTATAATTGACAGTAACACTCCACAATAAGACACACATAACTCTGCAACAACCAAAAAACAATAAAATAAAAACAAACCACAAAAACAGTACTTACCATTTCAAACGATTTTTCTTGAGGCGATAACAATAATAGTTCCAATGCTTTTTGTACGTTGCCTTCCGAACTCTATAAGCTGGTTAATAATATGTCCTGTTACTACAATCAAAAACACCCTCAACTTAGCATTACTCACTTCTAACGCAGACAAAGCTTGATCAGGAGTAAACCCCATATCGACGATCTGCTTTATTTCTGCCTTGCCACTAGTCATTGCATACAATCTAATACTCTAAACACTACACCAACTGATCTCAAGATGCCCCTCGAAAACACTGGCAAGGGCCCGGGTTACGCAGCCCCGGCCTAGAAATAAGGGGGTGCGCAAACCCCTTAAATTTACAGCAGCTGGTGCTTCTTAGAACGCCGGAAACGCCAACTCTAGCTGTCCCACGCACTCGGCAAGTTTTTCTTTCTCGATCAAAATCAAGCTTAAATGTGGGTCAATCCCATAATCAGTGAAAACTCGTCTTGCGTCTGTTTCCTGAAGCTTGATATCGTATCTGTAAACATCATGCTTCAAAGCATTCTTTTCCAACACCTGGTCCTCATAATGGAAATAATCAAACTCGCTTTGATTCTTGGTGTTTTTCTTGAGCTTCTTTGTACCTTGGCGCGGCTCAGAGTCATCGGAATCTTCGTCCTCACTCATCTGACTCTCAACAAGTTTGTACACCTTTGAAGGGATAAGAAAATACTTCAAGTCAGGCTCCTGCTTGTTGATCTCCTCAACCAAGAATTTAAACAACGGAGGAGTCACTTCCACAGGCACATTGATGATTCTCTCGTTGATAATCAACCCCACTTTCTCTCCCTGGTTCATTCCCAACACTTTCTTCAACACAGTATAGAACTCTGGCTTTGCCTGTGACTTTCTCAAAAGATATTCTATCAAGTCATTCAAAGGCTTACGAGTTTTATAATCCTTCAAACTAACCAATGCCATCAACGCTAATGGGTCTCCTTCTTTACCATCGGTCTTGATCGAACTGCCAATGCTGGTGTGCTTTGGATCAAGAATGATATTGGCCAACCCAGACAAATCAAATTTCGAGTAATCGTCGCCAAACAACTGCTTCAAGAAAGTCTTCAACCCCAAAAAATCGATATCTGGATTCAAGTCAAAGAAATCGAAATCAACATTGATAATCTGTTCACCCGGCTCAGAGTCAGACTCGTTCTCTGAATCTTCTTCCGAGTCACTGTAATCAATGGCATCGTCAATTCTGTCATCCTCTTCTACTTTTTGTGACACCGTTCTTTTACTCATACTGTAGTTTGTCTTGTAAAGAATAATGTCAATGCTTTAATCCCATGATGAACAAAAAAATCTGAGATGCCCAACCAAAAATCACGTGACACAGGCTTTCCAAGATGAGATTCTGCAGAGTGGTTCTTCAAATGAATACGTTTGAGTGAGATAGGTTAAATTTGAGAGTTTGTTTTGTGAAGAAACTGTTGGTTAACGAAATGTTTAGCTTTGATGTAGGTGGCACTTTTGTGAAAACATTGACTGCTAGTGCTGTTATTATCTACTCTTCTATATAATCCTCCATCCTTGTTATCCAAGTTACGCACTTCTCTGTTCATTCTTTATTCGTTTACAAAGAAAGGTCAGTGAAAACTTGACATTGAAAATTCCTCAGAACAGTCTCCAGTTTAGAGGAATGGCGACTCAGAAAATGATTGGAACCTTGAAAGAACTGAAGAGTCCACATTGTAGCAAATGAGCACAACATGCGTTAATGCATCAGAACATCACGCAACAGTCTAAGCAAAACCAGCAGTACTGCCAATAACAACAACTACTTGAAATCTGAGAACTGATATCTCGTTCATTGGTGTCTGCTTTAGCGAGGTACGTACGAACTGGAGCGCAACACCATAAGCCAGTGGTAAACGATAAGACGAGATAGGGAATTTAACTGGAGAACCAGTAGGGCGGTTACTGGAGAGCAGAATTGAAGTCAGTCTGTCAACTGATATGAAGAAAATGACAGTAACAAGGGACTTAAAGTAGACCTGGATAACGCCGAGTCTCAGTTGAGAAAACGAAATCAGAGAGTCATTACTAGCATTCTAGGAAACAGAAGGTGCAATGCTCAGTGAAAGTTTTTGTACGATACAGTTTAATACCAATTAGTAACTGGGAGAGTCTGCAGTAAAGATTTATGATCTCTAGTGCAGTCCTTTGGAGTGTCCATGGCAGATGCATTACGCCGGGTAACCCTACATCATCAAAAAAATTTACTGCAGCTCTTCTCTTTAAAAGTCTGTTAGATCATATTGTGTTAGAAACTTGTTTAAATCACGAATAGTCCGAGACTTTCGATTTATTAAATTATGGGAAAACAAAAGAAAACAAGAAAGTTTGCTCAAACAAAAAGACTTATATCTAACAAAGATGCGAGATTGAAGAAAAATCAGGACAAGCCTCAGAGGAAGAAAGATGAAGAGTTGGTTACAGAAGTGCCACAAGTGTCCTCGGCTTTATTCTTTCAGTATAACGAAGCAATCAAGCCTCCATATCAGGTGCTCATAGATACAAATTTCATCAATTTCAGTATCCAGAAAAAGATTGATTTGGTGAGAGGAATGATGGACTGTCTCTATGCCAAATGCATTCCTATAGTCACCGATTGTGTTCTTGCAGAGTTGGAGAAGTTGGGACCTAAATACAGAATTGCATTGCGATTAGCCAAAGACCCAAGAATAAAACGGCTCAGCTGCTCACACAAGGGTACGTATGCCGATGATTGCATGGTGAGTCGAGTGATGCAGCACAAGTGTTACATTGTTGCAACTAACGATGCTGATTTGAAAAGACGAATCCGTAAGGTGCCGGGAATCCCAATCATGTATGCAGGAAAGAAGAAATACGAGATTGAACGGTTGCCTGATGTTTTCTAGTGACAGGGAAACGTGGAAATATAATTGATCAAGAGCTGTGACTGTCAATTGACACTGTCAAACAGACTGACAACTTGACTACCAACAAACTACCAACAGACTACCAACAGACTACCAACAGACTACCAACAGACTGTCAAACAGACTGTCAAACAGACTGCTAAAATGGCTCCCATGTTGACACAGACTGTCTAATCTCTAGAAACCTCCTTACGAATAATATAATCCAGTTATTTATCATGACATTCAACATTGTAAGAATTGCAGTTACACCGAACTAGTTACAGACCCACAGGCAACCGTCCACTAGTACTTCTTTTTGGATATTTTATCAAGCTCAGCCTTGAGAATCAGTTTCAACTCATCAAACACCAAAAACCCATTCTCATTATAAATCTTTGTAAACTCGATCTCGAACTTAGTGGTTTGATCGTTCAAGGTCATTTCAGCAAAGTAAATAGGTGAAGTCTTTTGAACACTCGAAGCAAACAGCAACTTACTTTTCTTGCTGTTGTATCCTACAAACTTGGTATTCTTTTCCACAAACTTGGACCACACCCAGAGTCCTCCACTCAACACAAAGTATACCACGATCAAAGCTATCGTGATGTAAAAGCTGTCATAGAACTCGGTCTCTTTGTCCACATAGAATTGTATTGCCGCAGTAATTGCACAGAGTCCGCTCAACGCAAGCTTTGTGTCTGGAAGCGTGAAACTCTCCTTGTATCCAAAACTCTCGAACACTGCGTACAAGTTCTCATCAATATTGGCTTTCAAGTCATTAGAAGAGCTGTTATTAGTATACCAATACTCAAGTAAGAAACAACAAGAACCAAAACAAACCAAAAGAAAGAAACAACAAACGAGAAAAGAACAAGATCAATGATTGAGAATAATATGCTTGATTTTTATCTAGTAGTTCATAATCATTAAATTGATATACATCTCCATTTTCAATGTCGCAATAACAATAATTGATGAACAAAAATAAACTGCGAAAAAAAAAAATCCATATCGGCTTTTGGTCTTTAATTTCAAAATAACTGTAAAAACTTACTATAAATTGATTTTTTTAATGACGGTCATTGTGATTTGAAGTCAATTAGAGAACTGCTCTTCAGTAACAGGAACTTTGATTGAACGTGTCAAGCTGCCGGTGCATATTACCCGGACATGGACATTTAGATCAGCACAACCGTCGAGAGTTTGGTACGGTAGAGTATAATTGAACAGCTGAATTTACTTTAAATAGAAACTCAATATTCTAAGCTTCAATATGAATGTTTAAATGGTTCATTCAGGCTAGTATCAATTGAATTGGACGTGAGTTTACTGTTTTAGTATAATTGTCTGTACAGTGATTCCATGTTCACTTTTCAGCATGTAATGTAAGTTTTCGCAAATTTTAAATCCCATATATACCAAGTATGTGTAAATATTGCAAATTACCACCATTTTAAGCACAGTTACATGTTTTGTGTCTCCGAGGTTATGTTTGTTGAAAACTTTATTGGGTAGCGCTTCATTCCTCATGGCCTAATGGTTAAGGCACTCGACTTCGGTTGGACCTTTCTTAGGGAGCTGAGGATACCGAGGGATTCCAGGTTCGAGTCCTGGTGGGGAAGCTTTTTTTTGCATATTCTGTGAGTAACAGAAGCACGCAAGTGTATAATTAACTGACAAGGTGGAATATTTAACAAGGCTTGTAGTACACAGATAGAGAATCGAATATATTGAGAAACGGTTCATGGATGTTGGGATTGAGGCTGGGATTGATGTTTGGCAGGTTTTGTCTTGGATTCTCTCTACATAATTCCTCACACTTCAAAGACATACTTCAAGACAGATACGGTTGACAAACTTACAAGTTAACTGCTGTACTACTGTTATACTGTTGGTTTATTTTTAATGGTTTTAATTGGACCAGAATTAGAATATTATTTACTAACTAGATAGTGTCTTGCAGTATTGTAGTCTATTGTAGTCTTGTAGTCTTGTAGTCTTGTGGTTTCTTCTGGTTAGGTGAAGTGCTCTCTCATCTCATTCTGCATACACGAAAAACTTACATATGTCCGCTTTGCCGAGTTGCAGTTAGGAAATTCAGATTATTCTAACAACCAAGTTCAAGACGATGAGTGAAATCAACAGGTCTAACAAAGCCAGAGAAGGCAGAGAGAACCAAGGTGAGTTTCTAGAAACAGATTTTCAATAATAGAATGGTCTTTAAGAATGACAGCAATGGGTTTGTACAGAACAGAGAGAGGGGATTAATCCATTAAGGGTTAGTATTGAAATGGATTGGGTTGGAGAGACATTGAATTAATGGAATATAATTGACTAGCTACGAAACCAGAAAACTCGGCAATGTAATTCACTGAACCGTGTGATCTGGTTTCTGGTTTTCTTTTTGTTTGTTTGCAATAGAATTGGTGGAATTGATTGGGAGCTGGGATGACAGGTTGTCAAACTTATTTATAGTGTTGATTGTGCTGGTCAATGTATTATTGTGCTATATTATTTGCTGTGATCAACATCTTCCACACCCAATTGATACTTTCAATTTCACTACTATTATGAACTAAACTTATTAGACTATTGATTTCTATATTTTTTGTTGACATGAACTAACAGTCCAGTGTACAAGAATGGAACAAGACTAGTTGCTGGAGGAGTGATACTTAATGCGGAGAAGAATAAGGTGTTGATGATATCTGCCACCAAGAACCCGAACAGATGGATTTTACCAAAAGGGGGTGTGGAGACCGACGAGAAGGACGATTTCTCAAAAACAGCGTTACGTGAGGTTTGGGAAGAGGCTGGTGTGGATTGCCGAGTGATGAAGTATTTGGGGAAGATCGACGACACAAGATCCAAGGAAGCGTTGAGGGAGGTCGATGAGAAAATCGCACTGGACCCAAAACTAGCAGGGCTCGATGTTTTTGATGTGGTGCCTAAATCAGAGTATCATATGTATCAGATGGAAATGGTGAAGATATACAGTGAATGGCCGGAGGCATACAAACGTCAACGACAGTGGTGCGACTACAGTACGTGCAAACTTGAGCTTACAAGAAGTAATCGTTTGGAATCGATTGAGGCATTAGAGAAGTCGGAGATTGTTAAAGATTGAGGGTGGGTGACTAGTTGGAAGATACTAGTTTGAGGAGTCAGGACCAACGAACCTAGTTTGAAAGACACCACAAAAATTCAGATGCTTGTTTTGTTATTTGTAGCAGTTTGTTTCCTAGTATTGTATACTAAAGTAAGAGATGTGCTAGTTCGAGCAAACTTGTTCCTGCTTATATTATACCTTTCTATTTGAGGAACCCACTCATCATTTCTTGCAAAAGATTCACTTGTTTTGGAATGGTGATGTTGAAGTAAATAAGTCCTATCTTTCCTACGGCAAATTCAAGCCCTGCTCTTTTGATGTCGCTGTCGTACACAGACTTGAGTTTGGAAAAACAGTCCTTGTTATTGCTCTGCACTGCCAAGATTGCAAGCTGGATGAAATTGAGCACATACACCTCGCTGGACTCAAACATGTACACTTTGAAGAACTCGTCGGCCTTGACTATTTTGTATGGCAAGGTCTGGGTGTCAAACTCGCTGAAGTAGAGCTCGAGGAAACCGGTGAGAAACGTCTTTGCAGCTTTAATGTTCTTCAAGATCAAGTAGTTGACCACAGGGTACACCAAGAACTGCGGCAAGTCAGCAATCTGCTGGTCGTCCAAGTACCAGTTCCACGTCAAGTCAATAAGTGGTTTCACGGATGCACTGGTGCCGAGAATCAAGTGGTTCTGTGCCAATGAGTAGTTCTTAGATAACTCTGATTCAGGCACGTCTGGGTTATTCAAATACTTGAGGCCCAACAAGTCGTGGATCTGGGGATGGCCAAACTTGTACTCGCTGTGTTTGGACGACCAATTGATGATCTCCGAGGCGATCTTGTTGAAACTTGGTTCTTGGGCCGGGAACTTGCTCAACAAAGTAAGCAACTTGCCAAGGATCTGTTTGTCTGCCTCGACATCGTTACCATTAAGAAGCTCGGTCAAGTAATTGAGCAAGTCAGCAGCAGACGCAAACTGGTCTGCGCCAATCAAAATCAACGATCCGTGATAAATCAAGTCGATGGCATGGTCAATCTGGTTGGACTTTGCACTTCTGTTGATGAGCGAGCGTAACGTCTGATGAGCCTCGTAGAAATCTTTCTGGTCGATCTTGGCTTGGAACCGAGCAATCGTCCGTTGGATTTTCGGGTTCGAGGACGTGATCAGGTCGGATGTGGTGTTTATATCAGACATGGCAAATACAGAGTTCTGGAGTAGGTGAGAGCAGTGACGTAGAATTGTGAATTGCCTGGTGCGCGCCAGGGCTCGTGTCCAACCTGGGGTAGGTATTAGAGCTGTAGTTAACAGTAGAGAGACCACAATTGTACAAGAATAAGTCAATTTTTAGAAAATGGTAGTGACGAGGACGTTTGAACGGTTTATGACCGAGGAGTATATTGAATATTTGAATAAGAAGTTGGAAAGTAAACAGAGTGGGAATATGTCCACAGGGTATGTGGAAAATGGAGGAAGCAGTAATAGTGAAAATAAGAGTGATAACAAGAAAAGTGAAGAAAGTGAAGAAAGTAAGGAAAATGAAGAAAGTCACGATAGTGACGGCAGCGAAGATAGTGATGACAGCGGCGATAGTGACGACAGCGACGATGAACAAGATATATTTTTTGAAGATGTTCCAGTTCGATGTAATTATACTATAAATGGGAACCTTGATCTTAACCATGAACATGATACTAGTAAGAAACCTAAAGCCGTCACGAGTATCAGCAGTGATGACCAAGGCAAGTGGTTGGCTGTGGGGTTCAAGAACAATGCCGTTAAAGTATATGACATAGGTAGTTTGAATCCTAACCAAGAGATCAATGGATCTTATCGAGTGATTGAAATGCCTGTTAGTTCTACAGTCAACAAAGTGTTATTCCAGCCCAACACTGACAATTTTCTAGTGGTGAGTTCCAGTGCACGGTTCAAATTAGTCAAGGAACACGCAGAGCTGAGAAACCAGGACGACATGTGTTTGGAGTTTCGGAACGGTGATGACAATTTGTATGATTTGAAGCAAACTTCTGGTCATACTGCAGAAGTGTCTGATTGCAGCTTTGATTATCGAGCTACTCACAGACTAGCCACCAGTTCTTACGACGGTACAGTCCGGGTATGGGATATTAACAGTTATCCTAAAACACGGAAATCACTACGGACTATAGTTGTAGGGCAGAAAAACTCCAAGGTGTTGAACGTCGGTTACTGTAACCAGAGCCCAAGATCAAGTTTGGGTAATTCTATAGTAACTGCTGACAATGAATTGCAGATCAAATTGTGGGATATGGATTCCAATTCTGGCAAACCGTCTGCCAAATTGAGTGCCCCATACTGTCCCTGTTCGTTACAAGTATCAGAAAGAGATCCTAATAAGTTGCTAGTTGGGTTCGAAGAGTTTGGTCTTGGTGTGTATGATTTACGCAATATGTCGAAGATTCAAGATATCCAACTCACCAGCAACCAAGCTCCTCACAAGTCGATATTCACAAGAAACCCAGATATATTACTAGCCACGGACGGCAACAAAATAACAGCTACTTGGAGGAATACGGTGGTTCAGTCATTGCTGCGCAAAGATACTGTTACTGCTTTACATATCAATCATAGACTTAACCATGTGTTTGATGGTGATTCATTGGGCAATATAACTATAAGTTTCAATCAGGACTACTCTGGACAGGGAGTTATTGCAAACTTGGAAAAACCAGGTAAACGTCAAAGACTGAACGGTGGTCCAGAAATCACCAGTGCAAAACAATTGGAAGACTATGAAAAGTCACAGTCCAAGAAACGCAGGCAATGAGAAAGGGAAGCAATGAAATATCGCAGTCCAAGAAAGGTGAGCGATAAACAACGCAAGCAGTGAGAAATGCAGGCAACAAACTTGCTCGCAATGAGTACGAAAACATTCATAAACTTGAACCAGCGGGTTGTTCAATCGTCAATTGTCACCAGTAGCTTCAAATACTTAACTATCAAATAATCGACTCACTCTATTTCTGCTCCTTCTTCTTCCGCTGGACGTTCCAATTATATAGTCTTGCAGTGTTCACCTCCATTGTTGTTATACATTCGCGACAGAACTCGATGTCTTCTTCGGTATTCTTCAAGTTGGTCTTAACCGTGTCCAACTTCTTCTGTAGCAACACAATTGCTTCGTCCACCGGGTATTCCATCATCACATCCGCTCCCAACCATATGCACACCTTGTCTGTTGGCTCGATCACTGCCTGACTGTAAAGGGTGTCGTTAAGCTCGTAATTCGTGTGGATCAGTTCCAGTACATCGTTCTTTGCAGCAATGAACTTGGCCACTTGCAACGATTTTTCCACGTCTGGGATCTTGGCTCTATAAGAAGCAGACGCACTCTGTTTCGAGCTCTCCATAAACTTGTATTGCTGCAATCTTTCTTGAAACTTCTGCATCACAGAGTCGAATTCACTTGGATCTTTAATAACATCTTCCACTCTCTCAATAAATGGTGCCTGTGGAACTCCACGAGGATTCTTCTCGGTAGGTCTTCGTTAGTTCAATAGTTCAAGCCAATGGATGAATGTAAACCAAATAAAAGATTCAATTGAAGATTTCACTTACTGATCTAAAAATGAAGCCATGGTGTTCAGGTTTCTGGTGTTAATTCACTCCATAGATTCCCTTCAACAACATCAATGTTTTGGTCACATGGTGTGAATGCATAAACGGTATGACGAATGCATGACAACGCATATTATCAGAATCAATTTAACATCACATGACACTCAGGTGCACGCGCACAGGTCATTATTAGGTACCTCATCACATGACACTTTCCTAATTCATGTTTAACAAGAAGAATTTCTCTCTACTCCACCAGGCCCGGATTTCCAGTCACGTGGACAGAGAGCGACGGTCCTAGTATGAGAACGAAATTTTCACCCTTCACTTAGAAATCATCAGCTATACACAAAAATGGGTAGAGATCATTTCGTCAAACCACACGCCAGAGGTGGTCACCGTGAGGCTCCAAAGTCCGACAACGTCTACTTGAAATTGTTGGTGAAGTTGTACACCTTCTTAGCTCGTATGTGATTTTTTTATTATGTTTGAAGATACTGCGCCATAACAAGAGAAACTTGAACACTATTCATCAGAATAGACAAGAACACTCCGCTACAAAGACAGGTCTCATGGTTACACTGATACTTTTTATTACACAAGCCTGTTTCTGTTTGGATTGTTTAAGAATACTGCGTTGAGCAGCATTCTTGAAAGATTATCCAGTTAGGATGTCAGCGACAACCTAACTGGAAGAAACAAACCTTACAGGAACAAGTTTGTGTTGAGAGTAGCAGTGGACCTGAGATAGTCGAGGTATTGCGTCGAGTCTTGTTCTGCGAGTGCATTTTTTTATGTGCGATCTTTGAGCAGAACGAACATTTATACTAACTTCCACCAGGTAGAACCGATGCTCCATTCAACAAAGTCATCTTGAAGTCTTTGTACTTGTCCAAGATCAACAGACCACCAGTTTCTGTTTCTAGAATCTCTAGAGCTTTGAAACAAAAGGGTGCTGCTGACAAGATTGTTGTTGTTGTTGGTACCGTCACCGACGACAACAGAATCTTCGAGTTCCCAAAGACCACTGTTGCCGCTTTGAGATTCACTGCCGGTGCCAAGGCCAAGATCTTGAAGAACGGAGGTGAGGCCATCACTTTGGACCAATTGGCTTTGAGAGCTCCAAAGGGTCAAAACACCTTGATCATCAGAGGTCCAAGAAACGCCAGAGAGGCTGTTAGACACTTCGGTATGGGTCCACACAAACACAAGGCTCCAAGAATCTTGTCTAAGGGAAGAAAATTCGAGAGAGCTAGAGGTAGAAGAAGATCTAGAGGTTTCAAGGTCTAATCTCTGTATAATGTTAATTAATGGAATTGATTCTGTGAAGGTTGTAGGTTGGTAGGGTGTAGTTGGTGTTATGATGTTGTGATTTGCTGTGAATGCCCAGGTTACAAATTGTAAGAAGAGGAGTAGATTAGTCTTTGACATTGATTTTGTTGTAAGAGAGAGGGCGAAAGATGTATGAAAATTTTAAACACTGAAGTCTCAATTCTAAGTCTTACAGACACTTACCAACACTTACCAGCACTCACTAAGACTCACCAACACTTGCCAACACCTATTTTTAATTCCTTCTCACCAAAGTTCACTAACCAGGAACCATTGCTAATTAATAACTACACCAATATTTTCATCACTACCAAAACCTAACGTTTAGCGTCCAATCTTCAACGTCTCCAAACTTACCGTGCTAAGCCAAACCACGTGACTCGGCCCGCCTAAGAACAGCTCAATATTTATACGTTACTGTAAACAATCAACACAGAAATGGTCAAGTCTACGCTTATATTTCGATATGATGGTACGTTTCGCTGACTCAGACTTGCAGTATTATCTTGCTTAGACACCAACTAACCTTCAGGTCTTCCATTATCCGGATCTGTTGATGACGATAACGATCCTGAATTGCTAAAGGAGAAGAAGAACATCAAGGCACTTATTGGCAAGATCACTAGCAACTCCGAACCCCAGGCCACTATAGAAAGCAGCAGCTATGCCATCCATTATCTCTCGGCCAACAATATATTATACTTTGTCGTCACAGACAAGTCGTACCCTCGGAAATTGGCGTTCTCATACCTTAACGAAGTGGCAACCGAGTTCTTCAATTCCCATGGTCAAGAGGCAGTGGGCAACTTGAACTTGCGTCCTTACGCCTACATCAACTTTGACAATTTCTTATCCAAAACAAAGAAAATCTACATGGACCAGAGGGCCCAGTCGAACTTGGACAAAATCAACAACGAGTTGAACGATGTCAAGAAGATCATGTCCAAGAACATCGAGGATTTGCTTTACAGAGGCGATTCCTTGGACAAGATGGGTGACCTCTCGCTGTCGATGAGAGAACAGGCAGTGAAATACAAGAAGGCCGCTCAGAGAATCAACTTTGAGGCATTGCTTCGACAGTATGCTCCGGTGGCTGTGGTTGGTTTATTTGTTGTGTTCTTGATATGGTACATGTTTCTTTGAGTGAGTTAGTTTGGAAGAGTTTGGATAAAGTGGCACAGCTGGAACCGTTGTCATTGTTACAATAACACCGATTGGTTTGTTTTCACCTATTGACTTGTATTGTTATGGTTTCTGTTGCTGATACCAGTCAATGAGTGATGAGTGATGAGTGATGAGTGATGAGTGATGAGTGATGAGTGATGAGTGTATCAGTGATGAGTATATGAGACAGAGTGGATTAGTGTCTACGTTTAAGTCTTAAGCAGATTACTGAATATTCTTCATCATTATAACTCTACAATCAACCATACTGCCATAATTTATATCTTATCAGCATGGTCTACCCTCAAATGTTATTGAAACGATAGTTTATTACCAACAAATAAAGTACTTAATCTGTGAATCTCGTAGATGCTGCTATCTATGATTACCCCAAGGTTAACAGCCTGTGGTTACCCGGTCGCAGAATCCAGTATAGTATAGCCTTGGAGATTATACCTTTATAAAGTTAACTACAATTGAAAAGGAGATATCTTAAAATTTAAAGCCAAACTCTAAAGTTCAGTTTAATTATAACCAGCTCCATTAAAAAAACCTCACTACACAACGCAATCTGTTCGGCCAAGCTCAAAGCATTGTATAATCTCTATTCGAATCAATCATCATGTCACTAGACAAATTTCAGTACAAACGAGTTCTATCTAGCAACAGTCAACAGAAAACTGTGGTCTTGCTCGGAGAAATAGACTCAAAACCAGCAATTGTAGCTCTAGAGAGATTGAACTATGAGACTGATAAACTAGACAATTTGTCTAGTATTGTGCTGTTGAATGAAATAGAAACTCTAGGACAGAATGATATATACAGCTGGCTCAATGCTGCGTCGCCTGCTGGTTCAATGACCAGTAAAGTCAACTTGATTTATCCTGCAACAGAGAAACATATATCGAAATACGGCACTCAGAAGTTCCATATGGTCACTGAGACTCCACAGATGTATCAAGAATTGGTGAAACCATACGTCGAGACCATGAAAGGTGATCGGATCCAATGGGTACGCAACATCTTGTTCCACGAGGCGGAAGCAGAATCCGTGGTGTACAAATCAGAGGACAAGCTCAATGGGTTTGTGCTACTTCCAGACATGAAGTGGGATGGAACCACAGTTGGCAGTTTGTATATTGTGTGTATTGTCAACCGTATCGATATAGCATCGATCCGTGACTTGAATGAAACCCATATTGAATGGTTGGAGCAGCTACATAGCAAAGCTGTTACAGAAGTGTCGAAGAAGTACCTGATCGACGAGGACAGTCTTCGAGTATTTGTGCACTACCAACCATCATACTATCATTTCCACATCCATATTGTTAATTGCAACTACGAAGGATTGGGCCAGGGCATTGCCACGGGGAAGGCGATTTTGTTGCAAGAAGTTATCGATAATTTGAAGTTCTTAGGACCTCAGGGGTACTCTAACAAGACATTGACTTATGTTCTAGGAGAGAAGCATGATTTGTGGAAGATATTAGGAGGGAACTCCAATTAGGAATGAAGAGCATAATTCAATTCTCAGGAATATGCTAGTGGTGTGTTGTAGGTAAGAATTCTTGCTAATGTCCTAAGTTTATTTGTGGTTAGCTGATTTCTTAAGGTCATTTATAGATTGCTGTCTATTGAACATAACATTAACAATGACCATTGCAATTCAATTAGTACATGTAATGAGTAAACATAATCAATGATCATAAACAAAGACTCTGTTCTTAGCAAAACACTCCCTATTGAAGTGCTATCTGACAAACCTAGATATAGTTCAGCATCCATCCACACATCCACACATCCACACATATCTATCTCCAAAGTCTATCAATCTACCATGACATTCTACCTGCTCGGTCACAAACTACTCATACATCCGACTCCCACACACACTACATCTCTAATTAATTGTCATGAAATAATACTATAGAGCCACAAAACGCTTATTTCTTAGCCTTCTTAGTTTTCTTGGTTTTCTTAGATTCAGCAGCTTTTTCTTTCTCGCTTTGTTCCTTGATAACTCTCTTGACAATGTTTTGTTCCTCGATCAAGAAAGCTCTGACGATTCTCTCCTTGACAGCGTTGGCAGATCTGGATCCACCGTAAGCTCTGGACACGGTCTTGTGGGTTCTTGAGATAGATCCGTATTGTCTTGGTCTCAAAGCAGACACACCCTTCAAGGCAACACCAGTGTCACCACACTTAGGGATGGTACCAGTTTTCTTAAGGTGTTGAGCCTTCAACACTCCGCCTGGAGTCTTGACAACCTTGATTTGGTTGGAACGAGTGTTATCTAATAGTTAGTAATTGTTTGTTGATCAATCATAGGGAGAACTGAGAAGCCCACTTGGCTTGCAATGACCAGTATGAGTTGGAGACTATTAAAAATGAATGTGTATCTGATATTTCGAATAACGAAATAAATTATATTGGGAAGTAAAATAGTTGATTGAGGTGACAATTGTCTGTGAACAAAAAGACAACAATAGGTCAAACTTCGAGTCTTCAACTTGACAGAAAATGCAATGATCTAAATATCTCAGATCAGAATCTCTGTCCATGATTCAAATAGGTAGAATTCATTGTTGTCAAGAATTTCTCAAACTTGTCTCCCAATTTGAATAGAACTCACAGGTTTGAGAATCTATTCAAACCATTATTGAATACACTTTAATTCTCACCACTGATCAATACTTTACTTCCTAGGACCTCGAATTTCAAATGTTTTCTTGCTGTTCACTTATATTCCTTGGTTTTCTGGCCCAAAGTTCATTTGATTGTCTCTTTGTTCGTTCTCATTTACATCAAGTTTCACAGTTTCCAATTCTCATACAGTCGTCTCTGGTAACACAAAATGGACGGTTCTCGATTCCATGATTCTCCCTTATACTTCGTCGTTTCGATACATACATGGATTTCTCTTTCTGAAGGTAACTCTTTGAGCCATTTTTGAATTATTTTGTCACTCTATGGATTCTAGTAGTACAAGTTTAATAAAATTTTTGTCAGTCCAGCACAGTGCGATCGCAGCACAGTGTTACCCGACCGGGGCATTTTGGAATTTTTCAACAATACCTGGCGGATTGGCATTAGGGTGGGCCGGCTACTGGGGGTGTGTACCTGCCTAATACGGAAATGTTGGTGACAGTGAAATTTTGTTGTGCGTGAAATGCACGTGAATATAGATGGGGCATGGATTTAGAACCCTGGCTTATTAGTGAGCGAGCTACTTACTGCTTCATAGACTCCCAAGAATATCGCACCTCCAGCACTGATCCACATTGTTCTTGGACCGATTCCTGCGATAAAACCTTTAAGACCACGTTCCTGCGCCACGTCTTTCACAATCTGTACTATGGACACGGTGGAATGGTGGAGCATGATTCTGGTCTTTATGACGTCAAGTGGAGTGGTTAATGCTGCAGCTACTCCTCCAGCAATAGAACCACAAAGCGAGCCTTGCAAAGGCGACACAGACGATTTGTTTTGTGCCTGTGCCCAGGACAGTTTCAAAGCCTCGTATAATGGGAATTGGATCACCGTGAACGGGATTTCTCGGAATATCGTAGCACCCCAGCCTCGGTAGAGTCCTCTAATCACACCTTCTCCCAGAGAGTTTCTTAATATCTCGGTTAACACTTGTTTTGACGACGACGCGTGTGACGCCTGTGCTCGTTGTTTAATCACCTCGGCGGGCACTCTAACTAAGCAAGCCGCTACTTCACCGGCAGAGGCACTGATCATATGGGTGAGTGCATCGTTGCCTACTACAGGTTTGAGACCTCGTTTCAAAGAATCGTACGTGACAAAGAACAAGGATGCAGACGGTGCTGAAGCCACCACCGCGCTTCCAAGGCCCCTGTAAATTCCTTTCCATCCGCCATTTTTGAAGAACCCTCCTTTGGCTTGCAATCGCGTCTTGACAGTGTCAATAGGAAAGAATGCAAGATCAGTCGAGGTTCCAGCGCATCCTCCGCTCTTAAAATTAGTTAATATCCCAACAAAAGTGGCCAATTGGACGCCCAACTAGAAGAATAAGTCAAATCTCGGCCAACTGGTTGCCACAAGCACCTGAAAACTCACGATTAATGATATTAGAAATGGATCCATGGATGTTGATAAATCACTTTGGGGTGAGAACTAAAGATGGGTATGTCATGTGATGTGGTGATTTGGGCTGTCGCTTGTGGTTGAGGGTGTAGCAGGTGCAGGTATGTGGGATTATGCATATTGGGTTGCACAGATGTTGGGATGTTGGCGTGTGTAAGGATGTTGGGAATGGGATGTTCAAGTGTGTAAGGATGTTTAAATGACGGTGTAAGGATGGTGACCAAATTTGGCTTTGGGTAAGGATGTATGACATGGGCGGGTTAGGAGATTACTCCACATGCGGTTGTCATTGGTATGGCCGATTACCAAGTGTTAATGGTCTGGTGATCTATGTGTAGCGCTTCTAGGAATAAAGCTCGTCAATTACTTAAGAGTAATAAGTTTGAGCCTTGTAAGTTTAGAAAATAATCGTAGCATTGAGAACTATTCTGCTTTATGAACTGGACTCTCAATAGTTGTAGTATAGAACTTCCGATAGATCCATTCTATGAACTTCCAGTACTCAACCCAAAGAACTTTATACTAACTTCTGCCAGGCTACATTTGCCTACTCTATTTCTTGAGCACTCTCCCATACCACCCACCATCCTTGAAGCACGCCTTCTACAAATTAACCATAGTAATTTGATTCCTCCCCTTCCTTCATCTAGTCACTGACTGTCTCCTCTCCCATAAGTCTACAGTATTCAAGCCAACGATTTATAAATATATAAAGGCTTGCTAGTCCAACTGACCACCTAGTCCAATCGACTAGCCACCGGCTAACGGCACGTAATCGCAGCCGATTAACGGTCAACTTCTCCGAACACAAGATCCATGGTACCGATGATGGCAACACAGTCGGCCAAGAAGTTACCTCTTGCAATATGGTCAAAGGCAGCCAAGTGTGCAAACCCTGGTCCTCTGATGTGGCATCTGTAAGGTCTCTCGCTACCGTCACTGACAAGATACACGGCCAATTCACCCTTTGGTGCTTCGATGGCAGTGTAGGTGTCACCTTGAGGCACAGCGTAACCCTTGGTGAACAACAAGAAGTGGTGGATGAGTGCCTCCATATCTTCTTTCATCATGTCTCTTGGAGGAGGACTGACTTTCCAGTCCTCGGCTTTCACTGGTCCTGCTGGCATGTCGTTGATACACTGTTCAATGATCCGCAACGACTGTCTGAACTCGGCCATTCTACACAAGTAACGGTCGTAACAGTCACCATTGACACCCACTGGCACGTCAAAGTCCACAAGCTCGTATGCGTCGTATGGCTGACTCTTCCGGATATCGTATGGGATACCTGATCCTCTCAACATCACTCCTGTGCATGAATAGTTCAAGGCGTCCTCGGCAGTCAACACCCCGACGTCAACGGTTCTCTGCTTCCAGATACGATTGTCGGTCAACAATTCTTCGGTCTCATCCAATCTGTCACCAAACTGGGTGGCCCACATGTAGATATCGTCCAACAAACCCTCTGGCAAATCCTGTGACACTCCTCCCGGTCTCACGTAGGCTGCATGCATTCTTGCTCCCGAGACTCTCTCGTAAAACTCCATCAACTTCTCTCTCTCTTCGAAACCCCAAAGGAACGGGGTCAAGGCCCCCACATCCATCGCATGCGACAAAATCGACATACAGTGGTTCAACACACGCGTGATCTCACCGAAAAGGGTCCGGATGTACTTGGCCCGGAGTGGCACGTCGATGTTCAAAAGCTTTTCTGTGGCAAGGGCAAAACTCAACTCGTTGGTCATCATGGAACAGTAGTCCAACCGGTCGAAGTATGGCAAGGCTTGCATGTAGGTCTTGGACTCGATCAACTTCTCGGTACCTCTGTGCAACAACCCAACGTGAGGATCTGATCTCACAATCTCCTCTCCCTGGAGCTCTAAAATAAGACGCAACACCCCGTGGGCGGCTGGATGCTGGGGACCAAAGTTCACGGTGAAGTGTCTGATCTTGGTGTTCTGATGCTTGGACAACTCCTCAGAGTCGTTGTTGATGGTGTTCAAGTCCTCACTGATCGTGGTTCTTTGGTACGTACCTAATGCATTATTGACGTCCTCAGGGGCCGGGATTCCGGCGTACTTGAGACTGCTGCTGGAGAAGTATTTGGCTTGTGATGCCCATTTAATTTGGGTTCTCAAGGACCGACGAGTTAACGACAACATTATAGGTGATTAGACAAGAACAACAACCGATGCAATTTGAAACAAAACACAATTCTTGGAGTCTTGAATGATTAAAGGGACGAAAACTCAAATTGGTAACCCTTTGGTTGTCAATTCTTTGGTTGTGTGCTTGAGTCTAGTAGCAGAGTGTTAATTTTAAAAACTTGTGTGAATTATAAAAAAGTGTGCTGCTATTGGCTACCGGGTGCAGTTACGTAATCAGACCCACTTGGCTTAAAGTGCGTTAGTAAGTGCTTAGTAAGTGGGAACGCGGGTCAAAGGGACGAGGTACGAGAATGGAAGTGTGGGGGATAAATTTATTGTAGAGGTACTAGAGGCAGTTTACAGATATATTTACAATGTAGACGGCTAATCAATACCGAGATCGGATTAAGGAATTCTGTCTGGTCATCAGTGTGTCAGGATTCAGTGGTTTGCCCCAGAATATTCTAATCCCACATCGGATCTGGACTCCGGGTAATGCCCACGGGCCAGTATATAAACCGTTTGAATTTTTCGGGATGTACTCCGGGATCATCAAGAAACCACATCTAAAGGAACAACTAAAGAACACAATGCCTAGATCATCAGGAAGAAGACCAACTGCCAGCAGATCTGCTCCAAGATCTGCTCCACAGACCACCCAGTCAAGATCTGCTTCTACTGCAGCATACCCAGCTCAACATCAGGCACCACCACATGCCGCCTCCCACCCACAAACCCAGACCAAACAGCCTGGTTTGTTTGCCAACATGGCCTCTACTGCTGCCGGTGTTGCTGTGGGATCGACCATCGGCCACACCCTCGGAGCCGGAATCACCTCGATGTTCGGTGGTTCTTCTGCTCCAGTGGAACAAGCCAGTGCCCCACTTGAACAAGAGAACAGCAGAACCTGTGAGGCTGACGCTCGCTCGTTCACCAGATGCTTGGATGAGAACAACGGCAACATGCAAATATGCGACTGGTACTTGCAGCAGTTGAAGTCTTGTCAAGAAGCTGCTCGTCAGTATTAAATGGTTGGAGAACGTTGGAGAACGTTCTGGCTCCATTGGAGTTTAACAGACAATAAACTCGGTCAAGAAATAAAACGGTCATAATTTGTAAATAGACAATATCATTATTCTGTTCAATGTAGTCTTTGTAGAGAAGTGCATGTCTAGTTACCATTAGGTCCCACCTCGATATTGATAAGCACTGGTGCAGAGGTGTCTATTCTGAAATAATGATAGTCGACTATTCTGTTACTGCTTGAAACACTGCTGGTCATGCCACTGTGCCAGTTTGTTACGTCCCATTTCAAACCTTCTGTATTGAGCACTGTGTCTGAGTACACAGGAAGGATTCCACAAGTGCAGTTGTTGTTAAGAAACTTGATGTAGTTGTTGCCTTTGGGCACAAAGAAAACAACGTCGTGCAGTCCTACAAGCACAAAACGAGTGTTGGGGTCTGACACATGAAGCTTGTATAACTGTGACATCATTTGTACCGAATGATCGAATCGTCCACCGAGAGCTCCGAGACATTTGATAACCCACCGCTGGTTGGATTCAGGCTTGATAGTGAGAACACCGTCATGGTCGTCGGTAGTAGAAATTAGGTGTTGCGAGCCGTCCAAACAGATCTGAGTAGCCACGGCTGCTTTGCTGAAATCAGTGGCGTATTGCGTGGCTTGTTTCTTGACAATGGTGTTTCTCAGTCTATAGTACTGCTCAACCTCGGGCTGCAACGAATCTAAATCACCAATAATGACAGTTGGAGTGTAGTCCAACAGATGTTTTTGAGTGTAGTAAAACAATTGATTGGCGCCGCCATCGGCGCAAATAACTGCTTGTGACGATTGCCATAGTTTTTTGAACAGCTCAACGTCAATGTCAATTGGTTGGTTCAAGATCAAAAGCCCATGGCCTTGAACCTCGGCAGGTTTAAGCATTGCATCGATATCTATAAGATTGTAATCTTGAGAGTCTTCAGGCAATATCACAGGTTCAAACCCCGTGTCTGGGTTCTCTGTAACAATATTAGTCATGGAAGGTAGAGTGTTGGAGCTTTGGAGAACCCAATGTTTTCGTCTGGCTTTGGTATTATTGTTAACCAAAGTGATCAAGTGATAAAGAAAAGTTGTACACTCAGGTGACAGTTTTCAAGAAAAGTACTAGTGCAGTGGTAATTCAACTGCTGAACAAATTTGAAACCAGTACCGATGAATATTCTGTATAAAGAACTTGGTGGACAGCTAATGCAAACAGAAGAAGAAACAATTGAATTGGGTGTGAATTCTCTGGCACACCGTTTTCCTACGATATGCACAACGCAATGCCCTGCCAAGTATAACGTGCTGCATTTGGTTTATTTTTCTTATGTTATTGCTTGGTTCCTTGAGGATTTAACCAGCAATGACCAAAAAGAAGTTGAGATTGGTGGATATATTCAATGAGCAGAGGCGAGAACATGAACTTGACGACGGCCAATTGACAATAACGAATGACTCGAATACATTAGAACCTAGGAAACGCAGACTAAGTGACCCCAGACGGAAACCGTCTCGCAGAGACTCCAGGTCTCACGAGAATACCAGTTTCGAAGAGACAAAACGAGATACAAGGGAGCCTGAAGAGACCAGTCTGAAAAACATTTGGCTGCAAACTCCTGTTCTGATTAACAGTGATAGAAACTCTGTGGATCAAGATGGAGATGTGTTCATGGCAACAGATGAGACTGTGAATGTGATCACGAATTATGTGAATGAGGAACGGCAGGTTCTAGGACTTGAATCTGGCCCTCGAAAAAGAAACAGTCGTGGTGGGGTGTTAGAGTCTAAGCATTCACATGGAACTCCTAGTACTTCAAAGCGTTCCAGAGAGTTCGATGATACTCTTTACGAGCGTTCCAAAGCATACAATAATGATCGTTACTGCGAGCATCTGGCAAAGAATCAAACACATCAACTGTCAAGTACTACGAGCAAACCTTCGACTACCTATTCTGACACCACTCATGACTCCGTACCTGTGTCAAATGGGTCTGGCATTTTCCTTGTAGTGGACACTAATTTCTTTCTCAGCAATTTAACAACCTTAGACAGGTTGGCCAAACTAGCTGCGAAATACCATTACTGTTTGATTGTTCCTACAACTGTGATCCATGAACTTGACGGATTGAAAGCGTCACAGAAACTCTTGGACACTAACCTGTCAGTAACAATAGGTAGACTTGCTCGCAGTGCCAACAACTGGATCTACAATCAGTTGTCCCAATCCAATCCGTTTGTGAAGGGCCAGAAACATGATGAGGTGCTTGATTCCACTCTCCTGAAAGACGACTCTATCTATGACTGTTGTCTCTATTTCAAGATCAAACTCCGTGGTTTAGTGGTCTTGGTGTCCAACGACACAAACCTTTGCATCAAAGCTTTGAAGGATGATATCTTAACTGTGACATTTTCTGAGAAGATGACTCCTGAATTGATAGCTGATTCGATATACCGTGAATCTTTACAGAGATTTGGTGGTTCTGAAGTAATGGATGTCGAGCCTACCACTGAGCATAATAGTTTACAACATGATCCTGCTGCTTATCAATCATCTCCTCCCATGTATCTGCAAAATAGTCCTCCAAGCAGAAACACACATAGACCTGATCTGCTGGCCAACGATGTGTCGTTTGAACAGTCTTCTAGACAATTGTATAGCAGCATCACAGGTCACATTGTACCTATTCTAACTCGATACGCACTTGACGTCATGTTGATGGCTAATCCTAAAACCGGACTTGGTGGGCTAGAACAGGCATTAGTACTTATCGTCAATGGATGGTCACAGCTTGAACTCGATCTGATATTCTCCAGTTCGATTATACTATCGCAGACAAAAGGAAAGGGTGTGGTTTTGGAGATCACGGCAGGTGAAACTAGCTGGAAAGTTCGAAACTCAAAATTCAATACCTTGACCGATACTCCTAAAGACTTGTTCCATTTGAAACGGTTCGTGAACTTCTGGGCACTTGTGCTTGAGAAACTAGCAGTGAAATATCCAGACGTGCAACGGGAAGTTGAGACAGAGGTTTCTCAGTGGCACCAGATGGTACAGTATCAGCTTACAAAGGATCTTCAAAGGGTATAAATGAGACGTTGTGTCTATGCATATGTATAAATATAAAACGGGTGTCCACATGGGGCTTTTCTGATGCTGGATAAATATATAAATCGATAATAAGACAATGTAAAAGCAAGGGGTAAGAGGCTAATGGTGGTTCTTGGTTTGATCTGAAAAGACTGAAGTACAGTAGAAAACAGTTAATGCAACCTAGGAGCTTTAATGACTCCCTGGGGTCCTTTTCTGGTCCGTTTCTTGTTGGAAGAACGTGAGGTCAATATTCTGCGACTGGATTTAGGCGAGGCCGAAGCTGCAGGTGGAAGTTTGGAGTCCGGGGTGGGGTCCTCATTGGAGTCCAGCTTAGGTTCAGGTTCCAGCTTAGGTTCTATGTTAGGGTCTAATTCGTGTCCCAATTTAGACTGAGACCCTGAAGTGTCCGGTTTAAGGTCTGGAGGGGTTTCAAGTTTGACAGGATTGATTTTCTGGTCGAGTTTCTTTGCTCTAGGTGACAGAGGAATCTTGTATTCCCGACCGTTAACATCGACTTGCTCACTGAAAGATTGCGACAACGAATGGATATCTTCGATTAGCGAGCGTTTCTTCGGGCCAGCGGGTTTCGAGTCAGCAAAATCCAGTTCCAGCCCCGAGCTCTCTCTATACAGGGTGTGAGGTTTCGGAGGTTTTGGAGCCGGGGGTTCAGGATGGCCGTCTACTTTGGAGTCATGGTAATGAGTACTGAGCTCCCATAAATCTGGATCAGCACTGATGGTGTCAATGACGTTCCAAATATCGTTGCGGGACTCAGATAACTCGTCCTGGATCCTGGCAGTTTTCCAACGACGTGCCCAGGCATTGTAATGGAACTTCTTCAAGATCTTAGCATTGAAACTGGATTCGCTGCCTCCTTTGAACTTGTCTACGTGACTTGTGCCGTGCAATTGGTCGATCACATCTAGCAAGAACAGAATCGCCTTGTCCTTCTCTTGGATGACCCCCACAAGAGTGTCGCTCTGCATCCTCATCCGGAACACAATGTTGAACAAGTTGAAGTTCAACATCTTGATCACGGCCGACGCAGTGCTCGGTGGCACGAGCCTGAGATTGAAGTCCCACTTGAACCCGTTGGCTGCAGAGATGTTCAAATACATGTGGGGATCGACTTCCTGGTGAGGGTTCGAGCGGTGGAGGAAGAACTGGCAGCTGTACTTGTCGCGATACACCGAGTTCAGATAGAACTGCTGGAACAAGCATCCGTTCAACACCCCGACGACCTCTCTGATGTGCTTGTCCTCGTTCAAGATCATGCTGCGGCGCTTTGCGATGGCAGCCACGTCGTGACGGTAGGCGGTCTCAGTCCAGACATGGCAGAAGTCAGTGAGATACATCTGGTACCCCAACTGGTCGTCAGGATACGCCATGGCGTAGTAGTAGGGGGTGATCTCGCCGTCGATTTTGAGCAACGACCAATTGGTCGGGTATCCTATGGTCGGCATCGGGAGGTAGTGGTGTGGAAGTGCTGGAGGATTCCACATGCTTAGACGAGACGATTGATGATCGTGCGCGGGCACGCAACCGGGAGATCACCGCGACATAAATAGATGGGGTATGGAGCACGTAAGTGGTGGCCACAGAGTAACGCGATGTCTGAGAACGCCATTCAAATTGTGGACGAGGCCCAGACCTACAACAAGGAGGTGTTGCAGTATGTGAAGGGGCTCAGCAGCGCAGACATTGGTTTGGACTACCATATAGTGTCGGTGTTTGGGTCGCAGTCCACTGGGAAGTCCACGCTTCTCAACAATCTCTTTGGCACCAGGTTCGATGTCATGACCGACAACAAGCGGCAGCAGACCACCCACGGGATCTGGTTGGCACGCGCAGCCAAGGTGGCGTCGTATGACGGCGAGAAACAGTCGGGAACCAGTATTTTGGTGATGGATGTAGAAGGCACCGATGGACGAGAGCGAGGTGAGGACCAGGACTTTGAGCGTAAGGCTGCGTTGTTTGCGCTCTCGACCTCGGAAATCTTGATCGTCAATATCTGGGAGCATCAGGTTGGATTGTACCAGGGAGCCAACTTGGCACTTCTCAAGACGGTGTTTGAGGTGAACCTTTCACTTTTTGCCAACACCAACCCTAAGAGATGTCTTTTGTTGTTTGTGATTCGAGACCATGTGGGCAACACGCCGTTGCTGAGTTTGGCCGAGGTATTGACCGAAGATGTCAACAAGATCTGGTCTGAGATCAGCAAGCCAAAGGGGTTGGAGTCTGCTGTGTTGGGCGATTATTTTGACTTGGAGTTCACTGCTCTCCCACACAAGATCCTCAGAGAACTGGAATTTGTCGACGAGGTTGGCCGTTTGGGTGACAAATTGACCCACGAGCCTTCGTATTTCAAACTGCAGTACCATAAACTGATTCCTTTTGACGGATGGACAGTGTACTCTGAGAACGTGTGGTCTCAAATTGTCCAGAACAAGGAACTTGATTTGCCGACCCAACAAACATTGGTGTCGCGGTTCCGGTGCGACGAGATTGTGGCTGCGGCCTACGAGTTGTTTGACACTCTGTTCTCCAAGTCTATACCTGACTTTGACGGGAAGTCGTTGCCTAGTCTGGCTGACTTCAATATTGCCAAGGTGATCGTTTCTTTGAAATCGCTGCCGCTTGAGCACTACGACAACTTTGCGTCTCGCTACACCAAGAGCGTCTACTTGGACAAACGGAAACAATTGATAGAGAAAATCAACTTGAAGTTGTTGCTGGTGTACAAGATCCACGTTGCCGAGGTCAAGTCGAAGGCAGTCGACAATTTCAAGACAAGCGTCGCCAGCTTGAAAAAACAGGGCAAGTTGTCGTTCAACGAGATCATGAACCAGTCTGTCGACGAGTCCTTACATTATTTCAAGTCGCATATTGTCAATATCCAGGACGACGCTTCTGGCACCTTCAGCTCCGGTTTAGAGTATGACGACTTGGTGAAATCGTTGCAGGACTCGGTGGAAACCCTAAGAAAGAAGGAGGTGGAGCTTTTGGAGTCAAAGTATCTCAAGAAATTCACCACTCTGTTGAAAGAGCAGGTGGTTTATTTGTTGGCTAACCCTAAACCTGACACCTGGGACGAGGTGCTTGAAGCTTTCACCAAATTGAAGTCGAAATCTCTTGCCCCATACAAGGCAGAATCTGGTTACGATTTCCAATTAGGCTTGTCTGACACCGGCAACGAAAAATTGGCTACTCGTCTTTTGAAGAGCTCTTGGAAAGCATTCTACACCATTGTCCATGACTATTTGACCGAAGACAATGCGGTAAAGATCCTCAGAGACAAGTTTGAGGACAAGTTCAGATACGACGACGAGGGATTGCCTTTGGTGTGGAACAACTCGGTGGAGATTGACGTTGGGTTCAAGAAAGCCAAGAAAGCGGCCCTTGAATTGTTGCCTCTTTTGTCGCTTGCTAAGACTTCTGACAACATCGAAATCGTGCCAGAGATGCCTATTGATGAGGAGGATTCTGACGACGAAGAAGATGTGTTGACCCAGAACTTCTCGCATATATTCACCGAGATCCAGCAAGCCAGCATTCAAACCAAATTCAAGAAACAGATTGATATCCTCTACATCGACGCTAAGCGAGCCAGCATCCAGACCATGACGGCTATTCCTTACTGGGTGTATGTTGTGATCGTGGTGTTGGGCTGGAACGAGTTCATGGCTATCATTCGCAACCCGGTGTACTTCACCCTCCTTTCAATTCTTTTGGTTGCGGCCTACTTTATCCACCAATTAAACTTGTGGGGTCCTGTGAAGCTTGTGGTCAACAACACCTTCAATGAAACCATGAAGGTTTCGAAGGACAAGCTCCGAGACTTGTTGATCTCTGAAGAGGATTTGAGACGTCCTGCAAGACCTGTGAGAACCCTAAGCGATGACGACGTCACTGAGTCTATCCCATTGCAAGATTTAAAGAAACAAGATTAGCCGCAATCAGTGTTATTTTTTTTTTGTTTGCCAGGAAGGTATTAATCTAGGATTATGCCTTCTGTTACTCCATATAGTCTATAATATCAACTAAACAGCTCTGCTTAACCGCAATCAAGCTTATTAGTTGAGTTTTCTATAATTACTAAAATTAATAATTTTCTAAACTCGGTAGCTCACTTGAGAATCAAACCAGGACCGTCTTTTAGGGCCCATTTACTGTTCTGCTCCTGGTGTGTACAACGCCGAAATTTTACACATATCCTTGTGGTAACGTGGCCGAGTGGTCTAAGGCGCCAGGTTAAGGTCCTGGTATCTTCGGATGCGCGAGTTCGAATCTCGCCGTTATCACTATTTTTTTTGCTTCCGCTGCAGAAGAATGTTGCATACGCGATCTGATCTGAATTTGTTACATTGTGGTTTACAATTGAGCGCCAATGAGAACGGAAACAACCATTAATATTAACCTGAACCATGAATTCCAGTGATTATTTTGAGGAGAACCAAATGGCGTCTCTAGATCAGAATTCTGGAGACCAAGAGTTTCGAGACGAGGACGTAGATGAAGACGATGTCAATGAAGACGAAGAAGAGGAGGAAGAAGAAGAGGAAGAGGAAGAAGACAACGGCGACTTGAATGAGTTATACCTAGAGACGCTAAGGCAGACAGAAGTCCAGGGGCTTTCAGATATAGGAGGCTTGGCGCTCTGGCGACTTTCTTCATTCAAGCCAGGGTGTGGGTTGGCTCAACTACGAGACGACAATCCCGAAACGTTCTGGCAGTCTGACGGAACACAGCCGCATTCCATCAGCATACATTTCAATAAACGGGTGCAAATCAGACAGATGGCGTTATTCACATACTATTTCTTTGACGAGAGTTACACGCCTTCGAAGATCACAATCATGGCAGGCAACGGAGCACACGATGTGAAGACCGTTTGCAGCATTGAATTGAGCGAGCCCAATGGATGGAGCAAAATCAATTTTGATGAAGCACGTCATGACGGGATATTAAAGACCGTGTTTGTGAAGATCTTAATAGAGGCTAACCATCAGAATGGTAAAGATACTCATATTCGAGCACTTAAGATCTTCACACCTACGAATGTGGAACCTAGCTCTGCGGGGAAACAAGACCCGACAACAGAAAATAAGAATTTGGAAATACTAAGCACAAGCATTCCTTTTTCTAGTACAAAGTTTCTTAGTGAGTCTACTATTCGGTGAGTTTATTTGCTATTATTTGCATAGCTTATACATATTCAAGCTTGATTGTTCGTGGTTGCGTGCCCTGGGGCAGCAGCGATGCCATGAAAGATTTTTTTCTGGCTGCACTGTGTAGTACAGTTAAGTATATAAGAATGGCACCTAAAAAGCAAACCAAAAGTTTTAAACGAAAAGCTGGGCAGAATGGGACCCGAAAAATCGAATCAGATGTAGTGACGGATTCGAAAGCTCTGAATTTGCTAGCAAACAAACCAAAATTGACTGAGAAATCGAAGGTGCGGAAGCCTTCAAAGAAAGAAGTGAAAAAAGACCAGTTCAAAGCAAGATTGTATGGAACTAAGAAAAAGGAAAGAGAGTACACCGAGAAGGAATTGGAGTTGCCAAAGCTCAATACGACGGTGGTGGCAGGACGGAAAATCAAGAAGGGGAAGAAAGGCAAGAAGTTTGTGGACGACCATGACTCGTTGATGTTGAACCGGATTATCAGCAGTATTAATGATAAGCATGAATTGGAAAATGAAAGTAAGTTGGAGAAAGCGCAGCGTTTGGAGGAGATTCGGGAGCTTAAACGTAAAGAAATCGAGCGCAAAGAGCAGCAGAAGCTTGATACTATTGAAACCAAGAAAAGTGAGTTGAAATCCAAGGCTTCAAGTGCAAGAGCTTTAAGAAGAAAGAATGCTAAGGCAGCTGTGAAGCAGCAGAAAGAACAAGAGCAGAACGCCAGTGTACAGCCTAAGAAGAAGAAGTCGGTTTCGTTTGCAGTATAGAATAGTTACTTTTTCTGTGGTTTAAATGACTGACTTGTTAATAATTCAGACACTGGCTGGTGATTCAGTGATTCGTTGGAGTTGTTAATTGAGGTCTGGATTTATCATTGACGTTTCGAACTTTTCGGCAAGATTTTCTGTGGGTATCTATTGTATGATTGTCTGATTGCAATTAATCATAGTATGTTATATTTCTTCAGCTGCTATACTGTGCTGAGTCGTCACTTGCTGGTTTTTGATCATCGTATCATTCGGGCATTATTCCTATAACTGACCTTTGTTCTCTGTCTTTTGTTGTTTCTAAGTACACATTTCTGTGGCATCCGTTACACAATCCGTCCAGGAACTTCCATAATGTGCATTCTACCATATCGCATAATGTATATTTATCTCATTTGTTATGACCTTGTATTGAGGATTGTAGAAAGTAACAAGGTAGGGTATACACACTTCTTAGGTTAGCTGTGTTTGATATTCCACTTACTCTTCACTTCTCCTCCAAAGTCGATATCTAGTAATCTTATGTCATAATTCACGTTGCATTAGTGTAATTTTATAGCTATGTACTAGAAGCTGCACACATCCCCACACCGCAATATTCTTCTCAGATAAGTCTGACTTCTCCAAAAAGTGGAATCTTCGGCATAGGCAAAGGCATCTCCAACTCTTCCAACTCCAACTTCCTGATTTTCTGCTCGTTTAGTGTCGACATGTTCTCGACCTTACGGATCTCCTTGCGGAACTCATTGATGAGCCCTTCTCGTTTGATCGACCGTTTGTCTCGACACACTTTTCTCTTGGAGATATCGGCTTCAATGACAGACTCTATTTCTTTCTTGACGTTGGCGATATCTCGTCGGTGCCTAGCAACTTTTGCCAGCAACTTCTGGTGTTTCAGCTGCCAGTTGTTCAACACCAAGGTCTCTTCTGCCTTTTTCCGTTCGAGATCGTTCAACTCCGACAAATACTTCTCCTCAAACGACTCAAACAAACTGTTCTGCTTCTCGAAATGCTCGGAGTTCTCCTTGTGTTCTTTCTCCAACAACGCCCGTGCCTCAAGCACCTGGGTCAACTGTGGTTTCTTTCTGTTGAGCTCGTCTTCAAGCTGCTTGGTTTCAGTTTTCAAGGCTGCTACTTTCTTCCACAACTTCTCATCGTTCTTGTCGGATTCTCTGATTTTCTTGTTGAGGATATCGATTTCTCTGGTGAGGTCATTGATGGCTTTGCTGCTGTCTTTCTTCAACTTTCTCAACTTGAGCCGCTCTCTGGTGACCAAATTATTGGTGGTGGTGACACTCTTCTTCAAGGTATCTATAGGCGACTGGATTTTCGAGGTCTTGCTCCTGGCACTGTCTCCGTTGGTGCATATGATATACTTTGCCACGAAGATCTCTTCATACTGGTCCGGTTTGAGGCTCACGGCAAACAACTCGATGTCGTAGGTCGACGAAGGCGCCAACCCGATTATCACTACGTACTCCTCGTTGTAGATATGGGTGTTCCACTCGACGCCGTTCACCAAAACAACGATATCGTGGCTGGCAGGTGAAGGAGCCCCGGCCAACCGCACCACCTGGAACGCAATGCTGGTCTGGCCGATGTAATCTACAAAGCACTTCACCGGGAAATCAGTCTCGGGGAAACGCTGGCTCTTGGAGCGGCCCAGCAACAACACGAGCGAGCTGCTGTTGCTTGTCTGCTGCGAGGCTTCTGTGGCAGTCACCTCGCCAGAATATATATCCGGACGGGTCCGCATGGCATATATACCTGCCAACACAGCCCAGAGCGGCTGCTGGTACCTGGCGTTGTTTTTCCTGGCCTTCTTGCCGAACGTGGACATGAAGGGAATGCGGCAGAACGTCTCCAAGTTGGCGATCACCACGGAAAGCGACGACGACAACGGGTTTGCCAACAAGATCTCGTGGGCAGTGCGGGCAGCAGGCGAGGTGTCGTCGGGAAACGCGGCGGGCGAGTGGCTGAACCGAGGCTCGTCGTCGGACTCAGTGTCGGGCACAGTGGTGGTAGGCACGAGCCTGGACTCCGAGAGCTCGGGGGAGATCTGGAACGTCAACTCTTCTTTGCTGCTTGTGACGATCTTGGTGCCCTCCTCGGAGCCCGGGTGGTCGTGGTCGTCGCCCTGGAGCTCGTTGGAAATGTATTCTGGAGAGATTCTGGAGAGCTGGTCCAACGAAGCAAGGTAGGACTTGATGTAGTTGACGTTTCGCAAGCTGGGAGAGATCTCAAGGAGAATGACATGGATCGAGAGCGAGTAGTTAAGAAAGTCCCAGAACGAGGCCAAGAATTTGGAGACGAGCGAGGGTCGGAGGGTATAGTTGTGGGTCCATTGGAGGTACTGGGACTCGAGTCTGGTGTCGAGAGCATTGAAGCTGGCCACAAGCTGGATGAGCGAGTTTGTGTGGGGGCCGTCGGCCGCGGCCCGGAGCAATAGAAACGAGTAGATGAGCTGGACCACCGCGATGATGACGAAGATAATGATGGCGGTCGAGAGGGCTTTAGTACCGTGGATGCCAAACAAGTTAGCGGAGATCATGGCACGGGCCACGATTTTGATGAGGCTCAACAAGCGGGGCGAGCAGTAGAACATCAGCACCGAGATCACGAAGTGGGTGAGCAACGGGACCAATCCGGAGTTGAGCAAGTGGCCGGCGACCACCAACAGGGTGACCTTGTTGTCGAGCCCGTCGTGGTCGAGCTCGTACATCTCAGCGGCGGTTCGGGCACGGGGCCGGCGGGACCCGTTGAGCAGGCGGAAGATCCGGGCCGCCAACTTGCCGGCCATGGCTCGCGAGCTGCCAGACACCGCGTAGAGCAACAAGAGCACCGACGAGATCCATGGAGGGAGCCGGAGAAACATCACGGTGAGGGCCAAGGTGTCCTTGAACCCGTGGAGCGGGAGCACCTTGGCCAGGCCCGACGAGTCCGAGACGGCGGGGCCCATAGCGAAACAGTGCCTGACGGTGACAAGAAGTGGTGACGGAGGACAGCTGGGGCCGGTGGTGGAGCAGGAGGAGAATTGGAAATTTGGCACGCATGCAGATGCACGGGGCTGGACTGAAAAACTCAGACCAGCACACTCTGACCAAGGTATAGTACCGAGCGACCACGACAAGCGAAACCGTGTGCGGGACCATGGACACAATAAGAGCCACGCTCGACGGGTTCGAGACCTCGCTCCAGACGTATATCACCTCGGTGCAGAAGTTCAGCCCGGACCTGGCCGAGGTGGCCCGTCTTATAGATGCCGACGTGGAGATCGAGCAGTTCATCAAACTAGTTATCAGCCAGGAGAACGTGGGGGGCACGCTCAAGAGCCTCGAGCAGGCCAACAGCAGCCTCAATGTGCGGCTCATCGAGATCCTCGACCAGTTGAACCGTTGCAGAGACACGTTGTCGCAGCTTCCCGACAACTCGCAGTGGGCACCTGGCCCCAGCAACCAGCACCCTCAGCAGCCAGCGACGGAGGAGAGCCTGCCACCAGACCCGATGACCTCCGGGGAGTTGCTTCTGCACGCGGCGAAGCTCGCCAAGTTCACCACGATCCCCCACACCACCGACTTGAACATCGGCCCCAACAACTACGTGTGGCCAGCAGAGGACGCTTTGCGTAAGGGCATGCTTGCCTCTGCCACCAAGTACGGCGACAAGCTCATCGCCCACAAGACCCTGCTCACCCCGGCCCCGGTGTCCGTCGCCACCCCTGGGTCTCCAGAGTCTACGTCGCGTCACCGCAGCGCCTCGTTCGAAGCTTACACCGGGTCTCCGGTGCAACTCCATCCAGACACCTCCTCGGACAACGAGGTGGCACTCGACCTCTTCAACTCCGACGACGACGACAGCGACTAGCCGCACTACACATGGTCGTCCTCGTCGGGCCCGGGGCACCGCTCGTACATCTGCTCCTCGGTGTCGTACCGCACCCCACAATAGCAGCAGTAGTAGAACTCCACCCGGAGAAACTGCCGCACCATTGCCGTCCTCTGGTCCAACGGCTCGTCCTGGAAATCCTGCAACTCGGTGTCGTCCTCAGGACGGTACTGCTCGTCCCTGCTGCCCGTGGGCTCGGGCTGCTCCCCCAAGAGCAACGTGATGTTCCTGTGCTTCGCTGCTGCCTGGAGATCGATCACACACTGCCTCCAGAACACATTGATCCCTAGCGGGTTCAACGTCGCGACCTGCGGGCTGTCGGCGTCGCCACTCATCTCAAACCCGATCTTCATGAGCAATTGCAATTGCTTGGTTAGTT
Organism: Saccharomycopsis guyanensis; assembly: GCA_030578595.1. NCBI lineage: Eukaryota > Fungi > Ascomycota > Saccharomycetes > Ascoideales > Saccharomycopsidaceae > Saccharomycopsis > Saccharomycopsis guyanensis. The sequence continues at coordinate 1,095,775 of JAJMSQ010000004.1, forward strand.
TCCGCTGCTCTTGCTCTGCCTTTATACGCTCGTCATACTCGTTATCTGAAGGGGTATCCCAATTCCCGTTACCTTGCCTGATCTTGTAGCCGCCAATACCGACTCGGTCTTGCTTCGCAGCAACCTGTAATGGAGCCTTCATGGTCTCGATGTCGTCTACTGTAAACCCCATCTTCTGCATCAAATCTTTCCCTTTGGAGTCCCCTTCGAACAACGACTTGTTCAACCCCGCGTCTCGTCTCAATTCCTGGATCTCGTCATACTTTAACCCCTCTTGTTCTACAGACCCGTCGCTGTCGCCCTCGAACTCTATCTCATCATACTCCACAAACTCTGATTCTTGAGGCTCTGGCAGTTTAGTACTCACTGGCTTAGCCATGTCTCGCTGTACTGTTCCGTGCTCGAGCTTCTGTCCCGGCCTATATAATTGCCGCTTCTTCTTGGGTTCGTCTTCGAAATCAGACCCCGAAGAATCGTTGAAAACTTCTATTGCGGTCCGCATCAGTCTCACCACTCTACTGGCCTCATCTCAATTATTCATCTACTGGAGCTTGGGGTGCGTATAGTAAAAACTGTGTGGTGCGCGTTTGCTACTGAACTGTACTAATGATCTCTACTACAAACAGAGTGTAGCTTTGCTAGTTATAGCAATTTGTAAGTTGTGCAATGGTACTTTACGAGTTGTGTGTTTGCAGATTGTAAATTGTGTAATGGTACTTTGTCAGTGGTGTAATTGAACTTTCCAAGTTGTGTAGTGGTACTTTGTCAGTGGTGTAGTGGTCTTTTCCAAGTTATGTAACAACACTTTCCAAGTCATGTAACACCTTCCAAGTCATGTAACACTTTCCAGGTCATGTAACAACACTTTCCAAGTCATGTAACACTTTCCAAGTTACGTAACGACACTTCCCGAGCTCAATACTTGCAACATGTGATTACACCATTCCATAGTCCCTAAGCACACCTCCACGCCTCAACAGCATGTGTCACACCCAACTGGCTAAAATCAAACATCGTCTCAGTATAAACCTACTCAAGTTTTGGTCCCAGTTTCTCGGTTGCAGAACCCTTCTTTGGCTGTGCGTCATTCATGAATTGGTCAATATCTTTTCTCAAATCATCAATGGCGTTCTTCACCACCAACTGACCCTCGGTGATGGAACCTCTACGTCCAGTGTTCCACTGCTTGAACTCGTCGGCCATCTCAGAAGCCTCCTTCAAGCCAGACTCAAACTCCTCGCGAGTGAAGTCTGGGTTAGGAACACCCAAGCTTCCGTAGTCCTCGAAGTTCTCCTTGTCCTTCAAGATCTGGGCCAACTTGGAGTTCTTGACCTCCGGCTTGGTTTGCGGCTCCACGTAGTGGTACTGCTTGAGGAGCAGGGTGAGCTGCTTGGCGTAAGGACCTTTGAAGGCAGCAAACGTAACCACCACCCCGACAAGTGGGTAGAAGTACACCAGGGACCAGCACTGCACCGATCTGCCAAAATCCAAAATCACAAACGGCTGCACCATGAACCCGAACGAGAGCTGTGTCACGATCCAGCTGACCACGTCGTAGGCAAGCTTCTTCTTGCGGTCGCCCAAAAATATCGGCCGGAAGTTGCGCCGGTACACCTTCATGCACGACTGGAAAAGCGCACCAGAGGCAAAGCTGAGATAGTAGCCCGGACGGGTGCCGTGCCAGAACGCACTGACTATGAACGTGAACATGGTGCTCTTGAACCCGGGCTTCTTGTCCTTGCGCTTGACCCGAAGGTACACGTAGTTCTTGAGCCACTTGTTGGTGTTCATGTTCCATGCCTCCAAGCACACATGTGCGTTCTGGCCCGTCTCAAACGCAACAGGGTCGATGTTCTGCACCCCGTTCCAGAGAAACGTGTCGGTGTCTTTGTCGTAGCCGTTGTAGCCGAGCCCACACAATATACACGACGCCTCGGAAATGCTCCACGCGGCGTAGTACTTGAGTCTGTAGGTGACCCCAAGCGCATACAAGAGCCATGCCTTGACCAAGAAGCTGAGGCCGGCGTACTTCGACGTGAACACATAGTCCACCGAGAGGTACTCGGCAGACTTGAGCCAGGCCACTGCCCAGAATATCCCCTGGAGAAGCTTCCAGGCTACGGTGCGTCCGTTCTTAGGAGTCTGTCTCTTTCTCTTCTTGCCCGGCCGCTTGGAGTCAGGCACCTCAGCAAACATCTCGCCCGTGATCCAACTCTCAAAGTCGGCATAGTCAAAGGAGGGTCCCGTGAGAAGCGACGGGAAGAAGAACCCGTAGGTGATGAAGTAGAGCAAGTTCGGGTGCTTGGAGACTGCCTTTGCTTGCTGGTGTGGAGATAGCTTCTGCAACGGGGCCCTGCCGTCCTGCACCGACCAGCCAAACGAGGTGAGCTTCATCACCAACACCATCTGGGCCGCGGTGATGTCGTTGGCCATCGGGTCGTATTTGTCGGAGATGAAGAACTGGGCCTTGAGGTGGCTGAACGCCAAATGGCCCATGATGACAATGAAGTTGATCCAGGGCATCCATGGGGTCTTGAGGTATCTGGTGATAAGGTACGTGGCAAGGGTGCTGGCAAACAAGGTGAGGAACCCGCCGAAAAGGTTCATCACGCCAAATATGTAGAACGCAGACACCCCGATGATGTAGTAGCTCTTGAGCTTGACGTTGTCGTCAGGAAGTCGCTTGAGCACCGCAGAAAACGGAAACGACAAGAACAAGCAGGCCACCTGCTTGATGATCTCGGGCTCAATGCCGATCTGGGCCGCAAGCCCATCCAAATAATACGACGGGTTGATCGCGTTCCAAGACATTGCGGTTGTCTGAGGAACTAGAAAATTGGTTGGGCAGTCGCACTAATGGTGGTGGGGTTATTGTTGGCTCGGGTCACGTGTGCACGGAGATCCTCGATGCTGGGCAATCTTGGGGTGCACGAAAGGGGAGGGTATAATTGAAGGATGATGGAAATGATGGTGGTTGGTGCTGGGTTGGTTTTTGTAATATTGATAGTGGTTGTCTTTTGAAATATTGTGGATCGTACTTTGGAACATGGTTGCTGTACTACTACAGTTTCCTGTCAAGATGACTGACTGTTTATCATGTGACAATTCTAACACTCAAGCAGTCATGCTAAGTCATCCTTGATCCAACAAAAAAAAAGAAAACAGTAAATGAACAAACCAAAATACATGAACAGAACATGTTGAAGACGAATAATATTCGGATAAACTCAGCGGGCCTCGACACTCACATGTCTCAGGTGCGGTTTTTGGATCACGTGATTGTCACGTTGGGCTCCCCCTGATACAAGCCAGGTGGCTACGGTTAAAGATACAGTGGAACAAGTTGCAGTGTAATGTCGACGATTTTTCCAGACGATTTGCCGGATCCTTGGTCGGAATCAGGGACTCCTCCTGCTCCAAAGTTCTCTTCTGAGCCTCCGGTTCCTCCTCCCAAGGACGAGCCTGTTCGAAGATCGAACTACTTGGATGATTTGATAGAGCCCAATGAAGAGCTCGTGGATGCAGTGAACAAAATCAAGTCTGCAAGCATACCACAGGGGTATGTGGAGCTCTACAACAAAAGCATTCGGTCGGACGGGCTAGTGGATTTCATTGCCATTGAGGCGATTCTTGAGAGGACAACCTTGAACCAGATAAGCAGCGAGAACGTGTTGAACCTTGTGACCATGAACCAGACGATCGAGTTCACCACCGTGGACAACTACATCTTCTACGCGATCTTGGGGTTGATCGCCCTTGAGCAGGAGCGGATGGGGTCGGGCAATTTCCAGAACTTGAACGACTCGATGGAACATTTGCCTAGCTTGGTGCTCAACGACCAGCCTGCTGGTCCCAGCACCTGGTCTGAAACCTCAAAGGCAGGCCAGTTGAAAATAGAGGAGACTCTGGCCGACAACTTGAGCTTGCGCACTGCGTTTCACCCGAACGGCAAGGACGTGGTGCGGGTCACCGAGATTCCAGAGAAGGAAGGGCTCGTTTTCAAACACATCAATTACTTGGTGACCCACAGTATAAGCCTAGGTGCCAATGCCACCAACAAGAAGGTGGTCCGACGGTACTCCGACTTTGCATGGTAAGTGTTGTGATACTCGACATTGTTTGCTTTTTACTAACCCCAGGCTCCATGAGATTTTGTTGCACAAGTATCCCTTCAGACTAGTGCCTAGTCTTCCTCCAAAACGATTCACAGGTAAGTATAATTTGAACTGCGGCCTGAGTGTATACTAATCTACTAGTAGGTCCGAGCAACGACGCACTTTTTCTAGAACGGCGGAAACGCGGGCTTGTGCGGTTCTTGAACTTGATCATGAAACACCCGGTGTTGTCGAAGGAGTCGATGGTGGTGATGTTCTTGACCGTTCCCGCAGAGTTATCGGTGTGGAGAAAGCAGACCAAGATCGAGATCATGGAGGAGTTCGAGGGCAAGCGGATCTCCAAGCGATTCATTGGCAGCTGGAACCAGCGTATCGAGAAGGTCTGGTCCAATGCAGAGAAAGGGTTGCCAGCCATCGAAAGCAATTGGAACAAGGTGACGTTGTTGGTGGAGCGGTTTGAGAGACGCAAGCAGCTCTACAGCAACGATAACATGAAGCTCGTGGAGGTGCTCAACTCGTTGGTGTTGGATCCCATCTACTCGATCGAGCCTTCGGACGTGACCAGCATCAACCAGGGGCTCCGAAACATAGCAATCCACTTGACGACAGAGTCGTCGTTGATCAAGGACGAGACCCACCTCATAGAGGACGGGATCTTGAAGGAGTTCCGGGAGTACAACGAGTATCTAGTGTCGTTGGCGGGGCTATTTGAGCGGCGAAGAAACCTTGGGGGTAATAGAATAGACGAAATGAAGAAGAAGGTGGAGGCCAACCAGGCGAAACTCGGGGCCTTGAAGAAGAAGTCCGACGCCAAGGGCTCGGAGATCGATGGGTTGGTGTCGGTGATCAATGAGGACAAGCAGCACATCATCAAACAGACCAACCGGGACTGGCTCATCAAAGAATGTCTCCAGCAGGAGTACTTCTTGTTTCAACAGACACAGTACAAGGTCACCAAGATCTTCCAAGAATGGGTCAGTGACAGGTTGAAATACAGCGAGTTGCACTCCGAAAACTGGTCTCAGTTGGTGGATCTTTTGCAGGAGATGCCGTTGAGCCAGGCGTCGTAGGACCGGCAGGCCCTCTACCGGGTGGGAGACTAGTTAACTTTCCTTGTTTCTATGAATGCTAAATAACAATGCTACTGGTGCGGCAGCCTAGGCGATCTTCTTGTTGGCGTTGATGAACCCTAGTCCCTTGACCATCATCATGAAATACTCGTCGGCGTCCCTGTCTAAATAGTCCAGGCAATCTTTCAAGTAGACCTCGATATCGACCAAGGTCTTGATATCTCTTAATAAATACACAAACTTCTCGTCCACCTGCTGCTTCTTGACAATCAACCGTCCGATGTTCTCCTTTCCGATCAACATCAAGCTCAAGGTGAACGGCAACTGGCTGCGGCACACCACTGCGCTGTAGCTGATCTCCTGGAGCAACTGCAACCCAACCTGCTTGCCCAAGTCCTCGGGAGTCATTCCCGGGCCGCCAATGCCCTCGACAAAGAACCGCCACCCTGTCTTGGACTCGGCCACTAGCGTGACGCCCCACCCGGGCGACTTGCCCGAGTTCTCGCCTCGCCAGGCGTCGGCAACGATGTCTGTTCTGCAGCCGGTGGGCTGCACCACCTGCCGCACGCTCTCGACGATTCTGTTCACTATGCTGGGACTCACGCGGGTGGAGTACGCCACGCCCCTGATCGCCGACACCTTGGGCAACTCCAACCCGTGCAACGTCAAGGGCGTCGCCAACAACTGGTTGATCATCAAGTGTGCCTCTGCTCCTCCGTTGGGGGCTGCTCCTCGCTTGAGAATGTGTAGCTCGACGTCACGCACACCAAACTTCTCCAAAACCGGCAACAAGCCCCACTTCACGCCCTCGAGTCCTATCGAGTGCTCGTCGGCATCCACTCCGCGAAAGATAATGTTGAACTTGGCCTTGGAGAACGGACCAAGAAGAAGCACATACTCGATGTAGTAGCCGAGGGCACGGCCTGGGTTGCAGCTGACCGTGTGCGACCCTCCGGTGATGATCCCCGGCTTGTATATCACGGTGGTACCGGTGTACGAGATCTCTATCACGGTGCCGTTGGTGAGCTGCTCTAGAAGCCGCAAGAACGACACCTCGTAGTCCCGCAACCCCGGGTTGATATCGTCGGACCGGATCTTCTCGATCTTGATCGGCTGTCTTGCGAGGGTGGCAAGAACTAGCCTGAGTCGGAAATTCCGATGTGTCTGGAATACTTTTATCTTGGCCATGGCTGGTGCACTGGGCTCTGCTCGTATCCAAAAAAATTTCTGCCGTCGATGGGGCGGGGTTACCCGGCGCCCGCCCGCGCCAGTGTTTTTTGCGAGCACCACGGTCTGGCGTTGCAGTGTCAGCATGAGTTTAGACAACAATCTCAAGCGGAGTTTCCCTGGCGGAGACGAGACCCAGGATGTCAAGAAGCCCAAGTCTGTTGAAGGCGGGTTTGTTCTCCCCCAGGCGCTTGCGGCAGCGCAGGGCGCCCCGAAGATAGCCGTGGATACCTCGCAACCTCCAGCGAAGACAGGAGGCGCGCTTTCTCCAGTGGACCCGGACAAGATGGCAGACGCGTTGTATGGCACCGGGGTGGAGTTGAAGGAGGAGGAGGCGCTTTTGAACCGGGACTCGGAGCGTCGCTTGCGGCGTCCGATTGTCGGCTCGGGGTTCAGTGGAGGCAGACCGATCGAGGTGCAAAGTGCACCGCTCATCAACCGGGCGCAAGCCCTAGGCTACGTGAAACAGGAGTTGAACAGCTCGGGGCTCCGGTTGCCGCCGGGGCAGGACAAGGAGTTTGCAGATATGCTTGCGGTGGCCTGCGAGGAGTGGCTCGCCCCGATCTTGAAGGACGTGGTGATGTACTCGCGACACCGACGACGGAACATCAAGACCAGCAGCTCGAACCGCAGCGAGGTGTCGAAGGCGTTGCGGGACCAGGCGGTGAAGCAGAAGGAGTCGGAGGAGAAGCGGAGCAGCAGAAAGCTGCAGTTGGGGCTTGATTCGCAGGACAGTACCAAGAAGAAGCCGAACGCAGAGGACGTGTCGCATCGGGCTGCCAACGCCACCGCTGCCTTGATGACCTCGGGGCGGTCCAAGACCTACAGTTGGATGACGGGAGGAGCAGGCCCTGCTAAGAGCGCTGCTGGAGGCGCAGACTCTGTCAGTAGCGGCGTGCGTTTTCGAGAGGCCCGTCAAGAAGAGGTGTTCTCTATCAGAGACCTTATAAGGAGTTTGGAGAATCGGCGTAGGGGAGTGGATAAAACTTTGGCAAAATGCTATGCCAAGCTAAAAGACTGACGATGCAGATATTAATTGGTGTAAGGGCGTGTCTCAATTGCTGATGATTGATGATCGCTCGGTGCGACTTGAAGTTTGATAATTGGGTAATGGAAATAGACAAATGACTTGTGTCCAGAATCGTAGTACTTTATTGGTGTCTACCGTGTGAGTCTGTAGGTTTATTTATTGTGTGGAGAGATCGTCTTATTCAAAGTTCCTGGCAGCTTATATCTGGCTTACATTTACATTATGTGGTTGTCATTTCCAGCATGCATGAGTCTCCAGTCTTTGATCCCGTCAACCTCAACTTCCAGCACATCCTACCAAGCTAAAAATAACTCAGACCCAGTTTCCTTGCTTTGTTTTTGTTGGGCACTTTTACTAACCCAGCGATTCTTGTCGGGATTGCAACGGAGTTTAAAGGTTCTCTGCTGCTAGTGTCAACGGCTTTTCATCAACTTTTTGTCAGTTTGAACCTCCTGTGCAATGTGCATACTTGTGCAGTGCGCCTTACAAGTAAATAATCTGGTGAGGCCCTGTCCATTTACCAACGCCAATTTAATGGAAAAAAAAAAATAAACTGGGCTAGTGGAAAATCGTAAATTTCGGTTTCTTCTTTCTCTTCGTATTCCATTATTCGTAAATCAACAGCGTCGTGTGTCCACACCCCCTTTCACCCCCTTTTCCATGGTGCTAGCTCGAACCCCGGTTGGGAGCCTCTGGCCGACTCGATGGGTGAAATCTCGATCTGGTTGAGACCTATAGTTTTGATGCGATGATGTCCTCATCGGTCGGATATAGATGGTTTCACACCGCTAGCCAAAGTTTACAGTTCAAGCCTTTACAGATATCTACGGGACAAACGCATTATCAGCGACTAGGAATCCCGCAGTCGGCCACCCACAAAGATATCAAGAAAAAGTTCCGGCAGTTGTCTAAGACGTACCATCCGGATATCGTCAGCTCTAATCCCCAGTTAAGCGAAGACATAAAACAGGACAACAAAGAGAAGTACATTGAATTGGTTGGCAGTTACGAGATACTATCGGATCAGCAAAAGAGAACGCAGTACGACCTTCTGATTGGCCTGAGGTTGACGCCACGCAGTGATGTGAGAGCGAAATACTATGGCGAAGCCAAGTACTACTCGCGATCCGGCCACAAGCACTCGCCTAGCGGAGTGAACTTTTCTCGGGGGCGAGTGAGGTATGCCCCGGGCAGTTCTGGAAAGTCCCATAGTGTTTTCCATGGGATGCCCATGAACCACGGCAAAGATGATGTTCCGCACTTTGATTATGACCTGCATCTCAAAATGCATTTGAGATTTGAAGAGCGAATGTTGAACAAGAAAATGTCGCAGTATGGAGAGAGAGAGGCCGGGGACTTTTTTGGCGGAGAGCCACGGTACCAGCGTATTTATTGGCAGAGGAAGAAGAAGCAGTAATTGATACGGGGATCGAGGGTAGTGTGAGCATATAGAATAGCAGTAGATTTAGTGATAGGATTTGTTTAGTTGTGATGGCAATGAATTTGTTAGCTCTTGTACTAAATTACGAGTTTGTATGCTTCGCCTTTGTGACTTGTTGACGATTGCTGTGACTATTATTATTGACATTCTACTGTGTAAGTCTGAAGTGATGTGCCAGTGTAATTTTTCAGATGAATCAAGGCTGCAGGTAAATTCTCGTGTGTTGGGTTGCCAACTTAATGGTAACTGTTTTCAATGAATACACAATTTCTATGGATTTAGATAGTTCCATAATAATCTTGAAAAATTCTAAAAATTTTATAGAATATAATAATATTTTTTTGAATAGAATTCCTAGTCTTTTTTGGTTGGAAATGTGTCAATATAAGTTTCCATTTACAACGATGGTAATCGACAGAGAAACCCGCAGTGGTCGTAATGCCAACGATGGCTCGCCTCTCTCGAGTTTCTTTTCATTTACTGATTTTTAATAAAATAAATAAAGAAAGATATATAAAATTTACCATGGTAATTTATTAAGCAAAATCATATAGATTCACAGAGCTACTTGACAGTGGAGGTTGCAAATATGCAAAAGTTGCAAAACTCACTCCCTGTTACTTTAATCCTCACACCGCAGGTGAGATACAAAATTCATTGAGCCTATTTGGCGTCCAAGTTGCCAACCACCCAGATCAATTATCCGGTAAGTTTTCGGATCAAGACATGTGTGCCTTCTTCAGTCCATAAGGTTTGTGTCGGTTGGAGATGTGTGCCTGTGCTTAAGACAAAAGCCCCTACGAGTCTGCAAGGTGGCCAACAACAAACTTAAGCGGGAGCTGGTTCAACGGTTGGTTGCGCTGCCTGGAGTTGCAGCCCAAGAAATGCCGCCAAACCCGCCCACGAAAAGTGTGGGCCAACCCGTGAGCAGGTTGACCAGGCGGCCCGAGATCACTCGTCAGCGAGCACTCCTGCCACATTCCGCACTCGCGGTCTAAAGTATGCACACCAAGATTGCTGGATCTCGGCAGCATGAGCCATCCCTTTACAACAATCGACGGCGACCGAGGAACTACAGCTGTCAGCAGCAGCGCAAGGAGCCTGGGTGAGAGGCATTCGCGTAGATGACCCTTGCGAGTGCTGAGTACTCGCCCCTACGTTCTGCATTCCCAGGAAACCACTCCTTTGTCTTGCACAGCAGCAACCAACTCCTTCGCTTGTAATCAGCCAGGAGCCTGGCCATGCGTTAACCTGCTCCGGCCCTGCAGCACAGCAGTCCGGAGAACACCAGGCAGACTACAGAGGTGGCAATGACTATGGTATTAATGGTATTAGACGAGGTGGGGGCAGGGAAATAGAATGCAACGGATCTATTTAGAGCTTTTGCGGCCGCGGACGCGGTCAGTCGTTGTTGGTGAGCAAGGCCAACTGCAACAACGAGCGGGCAGCACCAATCGAGCTCGGTGTTTTCGTAGGACTGCTGTTTTCGTGGACGAGGGTGGATTTGACGGGGGTGAGCACGCTGGAATTCGAGACGAGCGAGAGCCGCGAGCTGTCGGCCAGGAGACTGGAGTCCGGGTCGAGTCGCGTCAAGTGTTTTGTTGTTATTGTGGAGAGTCGCTCGATAGCATGGGTCAAGTCGAACTTCTTGCTCTTGATGCTTGCTTTGGTGATCTTGTGCTCCGAGAAGTCGGAGAGCGTAGGGAGGCTGGCAAGGGGCCGGGTCTTGCGCTCCAACACAATGTGGCCCAAGGGGCTGCTGGCCTCGAGAAGGTCGGTGCTCATGGAGATGTTTGGCACGGTCGAGGTCCGCTTATGGGTGTCGAGTGTGGAGAGCCTGGCCTGAGGCGACGAGGTCGCAGAGAATATAGGCTGGCTGGAGCAGCTGTATTTTGGCTTGGACTGGAGATCGGAGCAGCGAGCCAACTTGCTGAGTGGGAGCTCGGTCTGGTTTGTTTTTATCTTGTAGAGAGCGAGCTGGAGCCGCATCTTCAACTTGCGAGCATGGTCGTCCTCGAACTTGGTGGTGGGCTTGAAGCTGACGGCAGGCTGTAATTGCAAAGGCATGGCGGATGGTGGGAAGAATAACAGTAAACAAGATCTGGAAACACGCACAGGTAAACAGATGTATATATTTTCAGCACCACAGCATATAGATGTTTGGAGTCACGCTGTGAGATCGCGTTTCCGCCAAATCGAGACGTGCAGAATCCAAAAGCGCGACCATAGTTTCCGGAAATAGCACACGAGCTCACGTGACAGACGCCGATTGTGTGTCGATGTCGTACTTTCCTCGCATTGGCTCCGATTGGGGCTGCCTCGTTACGGGGGGTGGCAGCGCCCACACCCAGCCGAGGAACCACCCCCTGGTTACGGGCCCGGTCGCACGGGTCGAGCCTCGGTTCCACAGGACCTGGTCCTCAGCCAAGCGCAGTCGTTACATGTCAAACGCAAACCAAGCCGAGTGCACTGTCTCAGGGGTAACCAGTTTTGCTGGCAAAAATTCCATAAACAAGCACTAGGGAACAAATACGGCCTCCCACCTATCCAGGATAGTTTATCGTCGTTTCAGATCGCTCCAGACTGACAAGGAAAAACCAAATCACTGACACCTATTTTCCAGACGCATTGAGAAGTTACCAGCGGAAAGGCACCCGGTTGTGGACGAGATCTTGGCGATATTATTTTCCCCAGAGATTGTGATTGCGTGGGAAGTCTAGGCCGCATTTTTTTTAGACCGGAACTCAGGCACGGCTACGGGATATTAAAAGAAGGAAGGAAACTGGGGCTCCAGGGTTGAGATGGTGTGGCATGAGAATCGAGACAATGGAGGACCACCAGGGGTAGCACACCAAGAAGGTCAGTTGTAACCGAAAGGTACCTGAAAGTGGAACTGGCGACCACCGATTTGGAGATGGCCACTGATGAACCTGGAGGTGGGACCATAAGAAACTGTCGAGAAACTAACCTTCTGGGGAAGGAACCGAGGTGGACCTTCGAAAAGGAAAAAAGCTTAAATGCCAAACTGCAAATCCTCAGCTCCACTTCTCCTCCCTGGTGAACCCTGGCACCTGGACCTGAGGACGGAACTCTAGCCTCATTGTCTTGGGATCCTTCCAGCATTGGGCAGCTCGAAAACGGCACCGAGGGATGTTTGCAGGGAACTTGGACATGTTTTGCCTTTGGGTTAGGCTGATGCAACCCATGCTAAAAAGCAAACAGCATTTCTCCTGCTCCATTTTCCCTCGGAAATAGCCGAATGGGCGTGCACAAGTGCCCAAATCAGCGAAGCTTATTATTCGCCAATCCCAACTGACAGTCTGCTCCCCACAGTTTCTTGATGCTTGCTTCCACATGTGTTTTGATGATTCCCTGTCGTTTCGTCTGGACCAGCCGTAATCAACTGCAATCGGCACCCTGGTGGGCAACACCATTTCTGGCTGTTGCAGTGGCTCCCTCTTACAAACTACAGCGAAACACCACAAAAAGCAACCTCAAAGCCATATCGTATTAGCAGCAGAATAAAAATAAAATAATCCACACTAGTGCGGACTGCCATTCCCTCCCCCACCGTATAGTGTGGCACTCCCAGGAATTTTCAAGCTGCCGGAGGAATATGCAGGCTCTTGCATTAACCGGCAGAAGGAACTCCCCTCCTCCAACCGGCAGCCACACAACTCAACATGAACTAACGGCGTTGTGTGGAGTGCCACCATAATTCGAGAGAGTGTTTTTACTATATAAGGATGGGGACATTTCCAGGTCTGGATAAGTTTTTTTTTATAATTATCATTCCTACAAGTATCATTTCTACTTAGCTTTTCAATCGCTTACTATACCAACTATTCCAAAATGAAATTCACTGCTGCTTTGTTGACCATCGTCTCCTCTGTCTGCGCCATTGAGGTTGCCGTTCTTTCTGCTTTGTTGTCTGACTTGCAAGCTCACAGTGCTGAGTACTTGTCCTACGTTGCTGCCAACCCTGCTCTTTACCCAGCTTCCTTGATTGCTTTGGCCAACGAGGCCAAGACTGCCTCTGACTTGTCGCAATTCACCGACCAGTTCCCAACTGCTGAGTACGAGTCCTTCATCACCGGTTTCCCAGGTTACGCCAGAGTTTCCTCCGAGACCGCCGCTGCCGGTGCTGCTGCTGGTGGCTCCACCGCTGCTTCCTCCACCGCAGCTTCTTCTTCTGCTGCTGAGTCCTCTGCTGAGACCTCTGCTGCTGAGTCTTCTGCTGCTGAGTCTTCCGAGGCTGCTTCCTCTTCTTCTGCTCCATCTGTTGTTGTCTCTAACGAGACCTCCCCAGCTTCTGGTGCTGACAGAAACGCCAACTTGGTCTTGTTGCCAGTCCTCGCTGTTTCGTCTTTGTTTGTTGCTGCTTTCTTGTAAGCAACCCCATACAAAAGCTCGTTTTATTTTTTGATTATATCTAATATTCGTTTCTTGTCCAACAGAAGAAAGTTTGACATGATCTAGTTCTGCACGGGCTAGGTTATGGTTTGGGCTTTCTAACTGTTACTTTCATTATATGGTCTTTTTTTACTTTCTAATCTCCGGCTTTCCTTTCGATCACGAGAAGATTCAATGTATTCTCTAATTGTCATTAATTAATCGTAGTGTCGATGCTAGCTCTGTTGCCTTTGCATGTTTCAGCTCGTTTCACTTGTCACTCATCCCCCCTCTGCGTTCACTCAGTGGTGCTGTTGTCTCAGATTGCAGTTCAACCCAGCCAAATGTTACGCAATCGGTTGTCATCCACGCCGTACATTGCTAATCCTCGACGTAATTTATCAAACCTTGTCAAGAGACGGGCCCCGTGCAATTTGCGGGGTGCAAATAAACTCTGAATTCATCTACAACTTCTCCTGCATCGACACACGGTGCATCCCGATTGGGCTCCGGCAACAAACAAACCACCAGCTTTTGCTTCTGGCCAGCCCACCACTTGCTGACAATTTGCACCACCGTTGACAGCTGTCAAAACAGGCTAGTCGAGTCGAGTCTCAGACTTGCATCATCATGCGCAATAGCGCAGCCAATGTTGCTGACCAGCGGGGTTCCACCAATTCTACCAGCCCATAATTCTCCCGAGCAAACCTTGATTGGGGGTTGATTTGTAGGTTTCCGGGTCCTGATCGGTGATTATATCGTAGATCTCTCGTGATTTCACGCTATTCTGCCGCCCGAAAAGGGAGTACACCGACTTTGTGTCGTCGATCCTCGAGTTTTTGTAGGCGTAGGTGCGACTGCTGTAGCACGTGCCGTGCTCTGTCGCTGGGTATCGAGGGTAGTGACCCTGGCTAACGTCTGAAGGCTCCATCCAGCTGCCAGCCATGTATAGAGACCGCCGCGTGGTGGATTTGGTAAGCTTCTGGACAATGTCGTCCCGTTTCGGGAAGCTGTTGGCCACCTGCTTTTCCTTCGACATGAGAATTTCTTCGTTGACGTCGTTGTTGAGTTGCTCTGCAAGATGATTGAGCAGGCTCGGGTTCTGGAGCTCGCTATTGTGTTTGTCATTTTCCTCGATTATTTCTAGTAACGAGAGACTCGAGCTTTTCCTCACTGGTTTCAATTCGTTGCGCACTTTCTCCACCTTCTCTTCAATCATCCGTTCTATGTACTCGTTGTTCTTGATTATACTCGACGAGGAGTCGTTGAGAACCGGCAGCCGGCTTCCAGCAGGTGCAAGAGTGCTGCCCAGTTGCTCCGTGAGCTGGTGACTAGCACTGTCTTTCATTGGAACATGGTACGGCACGCTTGCAACCGGCTCTTCTATAGTCTTGCGCTTCCCTTTGAAGAGCTTACTCAATCTGTTGCTGAGCTTCTGTTTTCTGTCTTTGTTTCTTAGGGGCAACCCTGCTGGTTCTTCTTTGGTAGAATCGGCAGCAAGGGCCAACGGGAACAAATCGAAGAAGCAACACAACTGCTTGAATATCCCCTGCAACTGATCCACCTTGCTCATGTGCTCCTCATCAATGGCCCCAACCTCAAACACGATTTTCCAGAACCGCTCGGGATGCGACAAGGCGAGGATGAAAGTGGTATTGTTGACTTTGAACGTCTTTAACCGTGGCAACAAAGGATGCACAAAGGTCTCTCTAGTGGTCTGGGTACCTCCCCCACAGCTTATGAAAAACATTCCTCCTTCAAGCTCATATATCTGGAGGACTCCATGGCATATCAACCGCCCTAGACTCGCGTTCTCGTCCTCGGGTGATAGGATCTCAGTGATACTCCTTATCGAGTCGGCGGAATCCATCCGATGTAGCGACGAGGAGTCTGATGCTCTCCGGGACTGCGTAGGCGAAGCATTATAGGTATATATCTTTGCGTGATCAAAACTGATCAATACTTTCTTGTGGTCCACTGCGATTGTGGTCTTTTGTTTATGCGACGATACACTCAGCCGCCTTGAGGAATATCCGTCCCGAAAAAAATCGCTACTCCTATTATACAGCCCACTATTCCGCCACTGATCTCGTCTCGACATTCTTTGAACAATCGTCGTGACTTTCTCTGTCTCTCGTTCACTAGTGTTGTTGATGCTCTACTTTTTTTTAGCTTCTCGTGGAGAAGCCATTCTCGGCTAGTGCAGCCCCAGGTTACGCGCCCTGGACTCGACTCTACTGGTTTGACATCTTGTGTCAAGGTCCGAACCGTCTCTGGTACTACCTTTGTGCACTTCTGCGTTGCAAACAAGTAATTTTCCTCAAGGACGATGTTCATTTTCTAGATTGGCCTTAGATTTTCTTTCACTAGTACCCTTCTGTTTATAGTGGTTGCTTCCTTTTGTTCACTACACCCACAACTCAGCATTCTAAAATCTGGGTATATCACGTGACATAATATGGCCTCGGGACATATTCCAGTCCACGGAGCAACAACGAGACAGTAAAGGAAAGACCGACACGCAAATTAGAATACGAATACAGATTACGTTTGCATACAAAAAAAGAATTCACCTAAGCCT
Organism: Saccharomycopsis guyanensis; assembly: GCA_030578595.1. NCBI lineage: Eukaryota > Fungi > Ascomycota > Saccharomycetes > Ascoideales > Saccharomycopsidaceae > Saccharomycopsis > Saccharomycopsis guyanensis. The sequence continues at coordinate 1,111,631 of JAJMSQ010000004.1, forward strand.
ATTTAGTACTAAATAACCCTACTTAACAAATGTGTACCCATTCAATGAAACTGTAGTTACCTGAAGCGCACGCATAATGAACAGACCAATAGCGCTGTCAAGCAAAGCGCATAATGCAACGTGGATACTGCAAAACTGGTGAGCCAGCGTCACGCTGAGGGAGCCAGAATCACCTGATAGCTACCGGTATGGTCACCCGAAGTGGACAAGATCGGATAGAACATGTCCTCAACTGAGGCATAACTACTTGATTCGTCACTGGGGGTGACTTCACTGTCAGACATCAACGAATATGGCACTGTCGGAACTCGTTCTAGGGAGTCATCCAATCTGGTGTTCACTTGCGTGCCATGCTCATAGACGACGCCTCGGGTGACACCTGCGTTTTTTAACAATGATTCAACGTACTCTGTATCGTAGTTAGCAAAATGAATCTTGATCACCAATTGATTCGGGGGTTTCTCAATTGTAACTGGTAAGCAGCCAAACTCCTCAAAGATCACGGCTACTTCTCTCTGTACTACTGCGAGCTCCTCTTGGTACTCAGCAATAGCCAGGTTGAATGTGCCAAGGTAGGCCTCGTCCAAGAAATTGATGGCTGGCATGGAGAAGTTAGGCAAAGCAAGTTTAAACTCAACAACAGAGCTCGAGATGTCTTTGGCATGGTTCTCAATCAAGCCCAATACATTCTTAGCGTTGGCTGGAGCACTGGTGGAGTTCGCAACAAACTGGTGTCCTTGGTACTGGTCTGGACTGAAATGCAATTTGTCGATCCCTTGGTTGAACAATGCTCTGGTGGTTGCCGTCAAGTTTTGCACCGCCTCGCGAGTCACAGATGAGGTGTAGTACGAAAAGTAACGGGCATTGGTCTGGTTGAAGTTACGGTACAACGTTGATGGAAACACTCCGTTCCGTGAGAACTTGAGTGCATACTGGGGCCGAGCTCCGAACCCAGAAAATGCACTAACGGGGTACCCACGGAGACCTGGAGACTTGATGTTGTACTTGTAGGCTTGCTTGGACGCAAACCCAAAATACGACAACAAGCTCTGGAACACAGAGTGCTGGAATCTCGTGTTGACAGAACTGGAGTACCTGCGGATCGCATGCTTGAAAGGCAGGGCCTTGTCTGGTGAAGATCTCACTAGAACGGGGCTATAGGCCAGCTGAGTAGCCTGATCAAGAGACTCAGTGAGCCTCTTGATGCTCCGCTTAGTGAAACCCACCCAGGCTTTGACGTTGATTCTCGAAGCCATAGGGGATGTGGTGCAGCAAGTATAAATGGGTGGCAAGCGATGAGGATGATGGGCACGTGATAGTAGAATATACAGGGGGTGCCGACCGGTAGTAAGGGGTGTCCGAGGTCATAATCACGTGGACCCAGGAACAAGGAGGGTTTGCCAGAGGGTTTCAAAAAAACGGAAACTACCAGCTAAGCGAGCTCAACTGCGTCAACACGTGATCATAGTCTGGGACAAGGGCGGATGCGGAACTAAGGTTTGGGACGTTTATCCGGGTGACGGGCGTGAAATTATGGCGAGTGAAGACTCAGGTGTCAACTGCGCACAGTAATGCATGGTAGTGCGTGGGTCTAGGAAGTAGCGCGCAAGCTATTGAGAAAGCTAGTGATAGTGTGGTGGAGCTAAGCTGGTGGATGAGTTTACAGGATGATATCCCAAGCCCGGCAGCCAAAGGTTCGTTTTTTAGAGTTTGCAAGGCATCCCCTTAAACGCTGGTGAGCGGTGGGTGAGTTAGTAAGTGGGTGAAATGGAGACCTTACCTAAGACTACTGGGTCGCCAATCGGGTGTTGTGAGTTTGGACATATTCGTAAGTTGAAAATCAGTCGATCAGAGGGCTAGCAGGACAATAGCAGAGTGTTGCTTTGGGAGCCAGTAGGACCAGGGTGAGCCAGACAGGAGGGTGTTGGTGCAGAATCAGGTGATAGTGGCGACATTAGGACCGTGGCAGGTGAAGGGAGGTGGTGAGCTGGGGCTTTTATTTTTTCCCTAACAGCTGGGCTGTGGGGCCAGGGGGAAAATACAGGCGAGTTTATTTTTTTTTCGTGTTTTGAGTTGAAGCAGCCATGGTTCTGGAAACGTGGACAGAATTCGCGAGTGAGAATATGGGAGGTACGAGGAATAGAGCCGGCAGACATAGGCACACGTCGGGGACAACTTGGGACAAAAACCCGAGAGCAGGCCAGTAGAACGGCTTTGACTGAATACGGAACAACGAGGCCCCAGGCGTGAGTTTGCACGAAACTATCGCAAGGGTTCTGAGTAACGACGACACTGATGATCAATAGAAGTGTCTGAGAATGTGGTGTAGGCACATGCAGGCGCATTTGGCGGGCAGACGAGGAGTGGGTACGTTAGGGGAGGCTGGAAAAAAGCCAGGCACCCGAAACGGGAACAGAGAGCATAGGAGTGGTTTGACTGGGGAAAATAGGAGGCGGTGAAACTAGGAAAGAGAACATGTACAAGGAGGAAGAACAGGTACAACGATGGGAAAGAGAATAGGCAATATGAGACATGTGTACAAGACACAGAAGGAGAGTTGGGCGGTTGAAGGCCGGTGGAAAATAAGATGCTGGAGAAACATAAATAAGATGTGGAACATAACAGTTGAAAGTTTATTTGGGGGTTGTAGGGGAATTTGGAATTAAGGTTTACTAGGTGTTTGGGTGTGTTTTGCGAGATAGTTTAATCACTCGGAGGTGCTGATTTTAATGAGAACAACGTTTAGGGAAATATTGTTGGAAAGGTCATGGGATTGATGTGTTTTTTGAGGGACGTGAATTCTCATGATTTTTGTTTTTAATGGTGAAGCTGCCGTTATGTTAGGATGTTTTTCTTCAAGCGCCGCTTGTATAAGTGGTGTAAGGAAGGATGTAAGGAAGTATGTAGTGTCGGGTGTAAGAAATGGTGTAAGGAAGGATGTAAGGAATGGTGTTAGGAAGTATGTAAGTAAGGATGTAATGCTAGGTGTATGGAAGGATGTAAGGAATGGTGTTAGGAAGTATGTAAGTAAGGATGTAATGCTAGGTGTATGGAAGGGTGTAAGGAAGAATGTAATGTAAGGTGTAAGGATTATTTGGAGGATTAAAGTTTTGATTAGGGGATGCTATTTTTTCGTGGAGGGCAGTCGTTATGAAAGCTGAAAGTTTATTATTGATGTTTTTATTTGTTTTTTCTTTGAGGGCAGAAGTTGTGAAAATTCGAAGTTCTTAGGGTTAGTTTTTCTTTCATCAGAGTTTAAAGCTTATTAATCGACGTAGTTGGGGAGATGGTGTTCTCCGTGAGAGACTGTTATTTTTTCATAAAAGTTTAAATTTTACTAAGAACAGTTATAGTTCTCAGTGTAATTTGCAGTTTCGACGAGAGTCCTATTTGTGGTTGACTTCTTCTTTCCCTTGAACTTCTGTCACAGTCTAAGCCTGGTCAGAGTCGTGTAGGAGGGCATTTTCATTTAGTGGAGATTTTAGCAGAGCCTACTAAAGCCAGGCCGTTTAGCCTAAATATACAGAGATGGCCAACCAACCAGGCGCCAACTAACTACCAGGCACAGGCCACCAGCTTCAATACATTTCCCATTAAGGGATAGAGGTGATGTAAACTGAAAAATAATAAGGCTTATCCCAAATCATAAATCAATGTAAGGCAACGCACACCAGGTCAGAGGTTTAAGTTTAGTTCCCCAGACCAAACAACACCAGCACCAGGATAAAGTTGAAGTATTCGGAGAAAGGCTCGGCAAACGTCTGGCAAACAGCGACCACGCAACCTCTGGCAACCAACGATTTGGGAATAATAAGGATTGGCCAGGATGCTGAATCGGGACCGATTGACGAGGTCGCACCAGCACCGGCTGGCAGTGGGAGGATCACCGTGCCAATCGCAGGGTCACCCGGCGGGCAAGGGGCGTCCCAAACGAGGAGACTACCCCTAAACCACGCTGGCGGGACGGGGGTTGGCTCCTATGGCGTGCTGCAGATCCATGCGGCCCGCGGTACCGGCGCGCAGTCCCGTTAGGCTGATGCTTTTTCAGGAAATTTGGCTATTTTGTTTTAGGCCGATTCTCAAACAAGTAGTGATTGCTGGAAATCTGCAGCCTGCGCCAGGCCGGCCCTGGGAGTATATATACGGAGCGGTGTCTCAGGCGAGGTAGGTGCTGACCACGGTTTCTAGCTATGTCTCGACCTATCCAAATCGTTGCCAAACCAAAGCTCTACCCCCATCAGTTGATGCAGTCTGAGTTGGCGGCTCACGCCCTGGTGGTGGCCGAGTACCAGGACGAGGTGTCACAAGCGATGTTTGACGCCGCCGCTGCCTCGCTCCCAGATGTGACCCTAATCAACCAGCAGCCCGAGCTCAAGGCGTCACTCCGGGGACCGTTGTTGGACTTTTTGTTTAAAGTGGCCAAGCGCACCAAGGTGACCCAGGGTATCTTTTACAAGGCAGCCCGCTTGATGGACCGCTACTGCTCCAAGCGGATAGTGTTGCGCGATCAAGCTCAGCTTGTCGCCGGCACCTGCTTGTGGCTCGCGGCTAAGACCTCAGGCGGTTGTAACCATATCATATCAGCAAGCTCGATCCCCAGCGGGGGTCGGTTCCAAGGCCCAACCGTGCGCTCTCGAATCCCACGTCTCAGCGAGCTTGTCCAGCTCTGTGGCCCTACCTGTGGCTACGACGAAGGCATGTTCATCCAGATGGAGCGCCATATCCTCGAGACCTTGAACTGGGACGTGTGTGACGCCTCGATCTACAACTGGGCCTTCAGCGTGCACGACCACCAGTGCTTCCACGACGGGGTGAGCGATGCCATCGCCGACGACAAGAAGATCGCAATCATTAAGAACTTTCTCATCGAAAATAGCGTATACTCGCTCGACCTCATAGCCATCCACCCAGCAGAGTTGGCCCTCATCATCAAGAAGATCCTCGTGACCCTCATCCTCAACGACGACAAGTATTTCAACATCCGTCTCGACAACCTCACCAAGATCCTCGCCCGCAACAGCATCGAGTCCCCACACGACCTTCCACACGACCCTGAGGCCCGCTTCCGCCTCGTCAACAGCTTCAAGGACTTCAACATGAGCCACGCAAACCGCTTGCTCTTGGCCATCGCCAACGTCACCCCAACCGTGCTCAACGCATACACCTCCACCGAGCACAAGGACGTCAACGACATCGTGTTGAAGGTCCACAAGGTTGCCATCTCCCACATCATGGCTCTCCACGAGGAGACCAAGTCAAAGGCGGCCGAGCCTCAACCGCAGCAGTTCCGCCAGCCGACCCCCGTATCAACTCCTACCCGCTACACATCGGCGTCGAGCGTCAGCCCATCAAGCGAGTACGACTACTATTCCGACGTCGACTCGGTGATGTCCAACGAGCACCGCTCGCTGTCGGTATCCTCGATGTCCTCATTCAACTCCCCGATGAACTCGCCGGCCACCCGCGTCGGCAAGTTCCCACTCGCCCAATACTCCAACCGCTCCAACATCTCGGTCAACAACTCTGGCCGCAAAGCTTCCTCGCTCACAAACAGAAGCTACTCCCTCAGTCGCTCGTACCAGTGACCCTCATGCCCCCCTCCGCATTTGCCTTTTCGTTCCCCCCATACTTTCGACCGGCCGGTATTGACTACCCGCGGCCGCTATATTACTACGCTTTCTCGGTCTTGCTTAGCACTTCAGTTCATTGTTGTTTGTTGTTTCATATACACCAAAAGTTTGTCATTTGCCCTTGTAGCTGCACCCAGGCCCAGACCCGGCCAGCAGATCTGCTAATGCGCTGCAGATCTTCCTCGATCGTGCTGGCTGACTCGGTGTCTGAGACAGGCGCTACCCGCCCGCACGCGGCTGGGATCTCTCAGCGACTCACGTATTTGATTTTTGTCTGCGACAAGCTTGCATGACGGGTAGATAGTGCAGGAATGATCAACTCGTAATCTTGTGTCTGGGCCAGGGTGTTGTTGATGTCGACCTCAACATGTATGCGCGCCGCGAGGCCCGAGCTCTCGACCTTGTACTGGGTGATGGAGTCGGTGCGTGGGAGCGGCTGCCTCGATTTCAGCACTGGGCCCGGCATCTTCAAGCTGTTGACCGCGCCCGCCAAGTGAGGATCATTTTCCACCGGCACAAGGTCGGCCCAGTTGCGCTTGTTCAAGAAGGACAGGTGCCGGTGGTCTAGCAACCTGCCGTCGGTGTCACGCGAGAAGATAGCCACCATGTCCTCTGCGGCCTCTGCCCCAAAGGTGTGGGGCTTCTGGACGTTGAAGAGCATCTCGCCCACTTTGGTGGGCGGGGCCAGGTTGACGATCGCCGACGACACCACGTTGAACATGAGCCGCGGGTCATCCTGGCCCTCAGGGGCGCTGGCGGCGTGTTTCCCTCCGAGCTTCTGCGAGAGCCCGTCGACGCGACTCGGGCCTAGGATCCGCTTGCTGTAATCCTGGACCTTGGACCCCAACGACAGCAGGCTGTCCTGGGAGGTGCTGTACATGCGGCCCACCGCTGCGAGATGGACATCGCCGCCAAGGATGGTGAAGCGGACCCCTGTGCGGGCCTGGAGGAGCTGGAGGTTGGCGACAAACCGATTGCGCTCGGGCTTGTGGTTGTCGGAGCACCAGTGGTCGTTGAGGTCGTCGATGATGTCAATTGAGCCGTCAAACTCCTGCACAATACCTTTCCCCAAGCTGAGCTTGCGGAGCTGGGCCGTGAGGCCCTTGGTGACCTTGTTGTTCAACACATGCTCGAGGAGCACAAGCCGCGGGTAGAAGATAGGCACCCCTAGCAACACCAAGAGGTGCTTGATCTGCGGCGCCCGCTGGAGCTCCTGCTCAATACGATCATACACCAAGTGGTAGGTCTGCGGGTCGACTATCTGCTGGAGGGTGCGCTCGGTTCTGCAGTCAAGCCCTACCAAGGCAAGCTTGTCGCCCAAACGGGTGAACGTCGAGCGCGACATCTGCTTGATGTAGGGCCCTGGCTTGCTGCCGACGATCCAGCTCGGGTCGTGATCCTCAAGGGTCGAGTGGTGCTGGAACAACATGTAGTACTTGAACGCCGCGGCCCCAAGCCCGACAAACATCGCAGAGTCGTTGATCTCTGGCCCGTAGGACCCAAACCCATCGATGATGTCGTGGTCGTCGAAGATGTTCACCGCAGGGATCGTGGCCACTGCCCTGGGGAAGTGCTTGATGTAGGTCTCGCCCTGGGTGCCATCCATGTGCCCGCGCCCATACCATGCAAGGTAGTGGTGCAAGTAGAAGTGGTCAAACTCCAGCGAGTACAGCCGGGCCAGGGCGATCTCTAATCGAGCCTGGGGGGTCTCAGCAGCCAACCACTGCTTGAACGGCTCGACCCTGGCCTTGATCACGTCCGAGTAGATCTGGTCGCCGCCGCCCACCATGACGTGGTAGTGGGGCCCACCCACATGGGTCCGGAGCACATCATACCACAAGCTGCCCTTGTACTTGCTGGCCTCGGTCTTGTACGAGAACCCGTTGCACGAGAAAAACATCACGTTCATCGACTGGGCCGCCCCTGGGATGTAGAAGTAGAACTCGGGCGACAAGTATGAGTCGATGAAGTACTTGCACTTCTGCTCCTGCACTGCCAACTCGAGATTAATCGAGTACCTCCAGAAACAGAACTGCTGGTGCTGGTAGATCAACTGGCCCGGAAACGTTCCCTCCTCGACATCGACAGAACTGGCCCCATTGTCAACAGCCGGACCAACCTGGAAGCTTACCTGTGGCCCCTGAAGGCTGTTGGACTGGTTTGTCACAAGTAGCAACGACGCCCGATATCCAAACCCCTTCTCTTTCGTCCCTATCAACCGGAGAATTGGCCCTGCACGAATATCCCACCTCTGGACCCCGACAATTCTCGACTCTGGGCTTGGATCATGGTTCAAGTTGATGCTATCGTAGAATTCCTGAGCCACCTGCTCAGTGAACCACTCGTTGCTGGGGATCTCGAGTCTGACCATTGGGGATTAAGGAAAACGTAAGCTGGCAATTCCAGTTCCGAAAGATCGTTGCGCAGTGCCAAGGTTTTGGTGTCTGTGTGGCTTTGTTCCACGCTTGGTAACTGGCTGAGCTTGTCTGTTTGTTTTTCGGGCTCACAATGGTTCTCCTTGGCTTCTGGAGTGTGTCAATTGCTGGAAACCTCTCAATTACATTGCAACTATGTCTGTGGGCGACAGCCTGAATTTCATGTGGAGTGTCACCCAGCCGCTTCCGTACTGCGCCTCTGTGCGTCCTCCAGGCGACTAGTCATGTGCCAGCCGCCCGAATCTTGGGCGGGTATGGTTAGAATCGGCGGCCCACTTGGAATACGATAAGCAGCCGTAAGCAACCGTTCCATCCCTTAATTATAGATACGTTCTTTTGGTGCTCTCATTTCACGTAGGCAATCAAACTCTCAATAATGCATATAAAACAACGATTTATTAAATAATAAAAGGATGATTTAGCAACATATAGATGCATGCTCACAGATCAATGAAACATGACACTAGATATTTAATAGATACTGTTGTACCCCGATGTTATATTTGAAGCAAGCACTTGCGACAGACAGGGTCTGGGTCGGTTAAGGTTTCTGCGTTTTTAGATTTCCAGCCAGCTGTCAAAGTATCGTAGTAGCTACCTAGAACTCGTCGAGGAATTTGCAATCCGCTCAACAAAAGAGTGCCTCTTTAACCACTGGCTAATGCTGGATTCTCCAGATGGATCATACGAGAGGTAGCTGCGATCGAGCGTCCTGTTGATTTGATTGGCTGATTAGCCACTGGCTCTAATTGGTACCAACCAGAACGTCGATTCTTGGACCCAGCAATACAGTAGCCAGAATAGTATTCAAGATAATAATAAAAACAGTAAAGAGTAGTTATCAAGGTGGTAAGCACCGTGGTATTCAAAGCAACAATCAAGATAGTCAAATAGTGAGTGCAAAGAACGAACGAGCATTGTTAAACAGGAAATATAATACACCACACAAACACTTGTCAGCCCAAAATTAATAAAATACATAACTAGCTAGTATCTCAGAAACTTCCACCAATGAATTCTGATCCGTAAAGAACTTTGCTTTGGACATCACGGAGGTTTCTTTGCTGGAAGTCACTGTTGATAATCGACGTAATCGTCATCTTTATCTCTGCATTCCTCAACATAAGGCTCGATTATCTCTTGCCAGTAAGTGCTTCTTTGATAAAAATCTTCACACCCATCGGCCTGACATTTATTGATCTTGTACCTGAAATGCGCAGAACATACACAGGTCTCGCCTATGAGCTCCTCTTGCTTTTTGCACCCTTCATACAACAGGTAAGTCTCACGACATTCTTTCTCGCACCACGCATCTGGCCACTGGATATCTTTTTTGAAATCTGGCTCCTGCAACTCTTCTTGTGACTGATGCTCGTAGGATTTACCTAGGTCTTCACCTGTTTCCTCATCCTGGTACTCACCAGGTTCAGTTCCGTGCACAGCGTCTGCAGATTCACCAGTTGGCTCGCTTAGGTCAGGTTCTGCAAATGCCGATTCCCTGACGTCGCTGATTACTGCAACCTCTTCAAATGTCCCAAACCCTGTTTGGTTGTATTTTTCTTCATTTGAGAGTCCGCTTTCCGTTTCGACAACCAACTCAGCGTCCCTTTGGGGATCCTCTGTCCAGGTAGGGCCTACATCCTCAACTCCCAATTCATACTCTGGAGTGACATACGCTGCCAGACGACATTTAACAACCATAAAAACTATTAGTATGAAAAAAAGACTCATCTTGGATTGTTGTAAATCTACTTTCAATTTCCAAAATTAATGTCACAATGTTCTTGTACCATCTTTTTTGCGACTGTACTCATGCATGTGCCTCTGTAGCATGAGAAAAGCTGTTGATAATCAGTATCCTTCCACCAGCTAAATAGTGCCATACTTGAGACGTCCGGAAGAGAAAATTTAATTTCCTTCAACGATCTGTGAGATCAGACGGTTGATTCTTGAACTCGACCAGCTTGCTTTCAGGTACACTCTGCATAAGCTCTACCAACCCAGGAACCCAGACACAACACAGTCCTCGAATTTCCAACTATCATTACCTGGCCGCTCGTCTTTCAAAAAGAACTCCCTATCATTTTTATGTGATCCAAGTGCCTCCATTTACTCCACAACAACACTCCAACTCTCATGCCGCCAACTTTCTGTCACAACCCAGCATAAGTCATGACTCCAATAATTCACATACCAATGTGCTCCATTTACAACGGCACCAGCACATCTACCAGTAAATAATATACATTCCAATGTTCATTTCTAATATCCTATAGCTCCTATCCAACATATATAACAGGCATCCACGCAGCACGCCAAAACATAAAAGGTGAAAAGTGCACGGTACCAATCGGTCCCTCTACCTCATTGCACTTGAGAATGGTAGTTGGGAACCGACTGAGTCTTTGCAAGGCTCTTTTTCTTCTCTCCTGGTACAACACCAACATTCAGGTCCTTGACTTCCGAGAGCACGCTTCTTGCGCCGAAGGTCATAGGTTTGAGGACCGGAAGGCCGTTCACATGCGGTGCTCCGTTGGAGATATTTTCTTTATTGCTATCGTTGTTGAAACTGTTCACAGACTTGCACCGCTTATGGTTCAATTTCTTCTTCTTTTTAGGAGGGTCGCCACTGTAACTGGAAAACGACTTGACGTCGGCAAAGATAATCTGCAATCTGTTTCCCAGAGACTTGTTCTTATGCCGTTTCTTGGGATCTCCAAACGTCCCCATGATTGGCACTGAAAGCTGCTTGGAGCTCAGTGAGCTCTCTGGGGTGGGGCTGGTGGGGTATTCTCTGTTCAAGTAGTTTTCACTTGATTGGGTATTCTTGGCGCTCGAAAGGGGAATCGTCGAGGGCGAGTTTATTTCTACTTTCTTCTGTTTGCTGGGTGTCTCGAAGTCTGGCATCCCAAAGCTCTGGATATCAGGAACCCCGTACGAGTTCAAGCACATCTGATAGAAAGGTGGGGGCGGTGGCTGGTATAATTGTGCGTAGAGATCTGGAAGAGGAGCACCTTGAGAAGATACAAGCGGGGCCAAAGCAGGAGCCGCGCTGGCTCCAGATCGTTCGGGGTCTCTGAAACTGGCCAACGGTGGAAGACTTGTTTTCCCGTTGGCCCTTCCCATAATCTGATGGAGCGCGTACTCAGAGTTTTGGTTTCTAGTTGCGAGAGACTCGTCGTCGGTCTGGTTCTCCTCATCGGTAAGCTCTTCAACCTCCCTTCTAATGGAATTCTTGAATATCATCAATTGCTCGTTGAGGCTCGGGGTTGCGTCCTTGTAGTGAAAGTAGTCCAAGCTGCTCTTCGAGGGCGTTCTATCAATGACAGGGGTCTTGAGATGCATTAACACTCTGCTGAGCTGCTCTAGTTCATCGCCATTTTGGTCGATCGGTTGATAAGATCTTCTGAACGGAGTGCCCAACGGCAGGTCGAATTGTGACACCCTGTGTCTGTTGTCACAAAGTAGCGGCGACAATCCAGTCTTGTACATTTCCCAGTCGTTATCGTTAAAGATGTCTGCCTCATCTTCGGGCTTGGATAACCGTTGAGCGAGCGACCGCAATATTGTGTTTGCACCAGGCTCCTCTGACGTGCACTGTTTCTGGGGGGTATCTGTGAGAAACTCGTTGAATTGGATCGACTTGTTGACGTACGGGGTGGCTCCAGCGGAATACTCGCTGCTAGGTTTGACTCTGGAAGGCGATAAGCTGAACAGCAACTCGTTTGGATTGGTCTCAAGAACCTTCTTCACCGATGACTGGCCGACGTACTTCCGACCGATAGTCGAGGTGAGCCTGTTGAAAAACGGTGAGTTTAAAAGGTCAATAGTCCCATTGACATTGCCAAGCATCTTGTTGGCAAAAGGAGTGTTGGACTGGCCAAAGAAACTGTTGTTGCCGTTGGTATATAGAACACTTGACGGGGCATCGCTGTCGAACACTGCCTGCTTACTCGTTTCAGTTGTACCAACCATACCACTCAGCTCCATCACATGTTTCTTCGCACCTTTTGAAATCGTAGAGCTTGGCTTATTGACTGTAAGGTCTGCACCCAAAGACTTGAAAATCTCTGGGTCTAAGACCTCAGACATTGAATTGTCTGGTCCCTTACCCATAATTAGTTGGAGTGCCTCACTAAAATCCCACTCGTTGTCCATAAATTGATTGTCAGCAAGAGCTTAGAAAAAACCGTCCTTGGAGCTTGCACTGCTAGAAAAATCTATAGTGCTGCTTCTTTTTTTATTACGGCGTAACGGTGCAGATGTTTGGGATATGATGCCTGTTTATACAATATCAAAGTTGTTTGTTTATTCATTTCATAGGACGTAAACAGTTATGAGCCCGGGCGCGCAACCCCCACAATCTGAGACCTTAATGTCTGACCCTGTGCACGAGTTGTTAGCGGACGGAGTTACTGAAAATTCCACCTCAGATGTCCTGGTTACCTATAAAGAGAACAGAAAACATATAAATGCCTGTGGTTTTAGCAATAGTCCCGTAGCTTGTCTGCTCTGCTTTCAAAGACTTTCCAGAACACTTTTCGTAAAACGAACGACGCAATGACTAAGACACGATTAAACACGGAGGTGCGGTCTCACTATCGAGACGCCGTCAACTGAACCCTTGCTGTTCAAGATTTCCAGGATGGTTCGATTGCCCGACAAACGCGGACGTACTCAGAGAGCTTCACGTCATCTCGAGTGGAGCTTCCCACCCAGAAAGCTTTCCAGTGGGTGCCAGGAACTTTGACATTGCCGTTAGACCGCTCATGGTACCATTTGTTGACCGGGTTGTTTGCACGGGACCTCCAGATCAATTCATGGGGGAACAAGTTGTTGACCATGACCTTAAACACTATGTCTGCAACACTGAACGTGCCCTGCACCGATCTTTTCACGGCAAACTTGTCTAGGTACGCCACGTACTGGCCAGGTCTCAGTTCTTCCCAAGTGATGATTGCCCCTCCCTCGTAGTCGCCAGCAATGATTACACCCGCAACCTTATTCTTTATTCTTTTCAAATAATGGTCAAGATCAAGGTCCCTGTTGAACGAGTCGTCGATAAGCTCCTTGAGTTTCGCCAATGACAAGCGTCCTTCGGCGTCCATCTGCCGCAAATCTAGTCCCCAGCCCGGACCTTGCGACCGGTGAGTCACAACATCAATTCCTTTTCTGAGCACAGTGGTGGATAGCAACGGAGTGTTGCGCAAGTACACCGGTAAAGATGGCGAAATAAGAGGACGGTCGGTCAACACGTTGTATATTATCGGGTTCTTCACTTTAAAGCTGCTGACCATCTGCCCTTGCTGGTTGATGAGGGAGTCGCTCTCCGACTCAAGATCCTGCGACTGTTCCCCAGGAGCCTGGTACTTGTAATCTTGCTTGTATGTGTCTGCAATACTGACGGGCTCTGAGAACAGGGTTTCGGCTTGAACTTGCTTGTAGAATTTTGGGAAATCATTGATTGCAGCCAGCTGAGGAGTGGTGATTATTGCACCTGCAGAGTCCGGGAGCTGCCCGAGCATCTCGTTGATGCTCATCAAGTTGTCCAAGTGGACTTGCTTCTCCCGCGGCTTCAAGAACCCCATGTCAAGTTCACGTGCTATATCGTGGTACTCCTGCCGAAGATTGATAAGCACATGCGACGAAGTTAGTCGTTCCAACGAGGGAATCCCACCAAGCGGATCGATGAGTACGATTTTTTCGATCGAGAGTAGACTTGTGCCGCTGCCCTCGGTGATGTACTTGCGGTTGTAGGCATGCAAATTGAGTGCGATGTTGGAAACCACAAGCTCGCTGGGGAGAAGCATGTTGCCACCATGCAGTGGTTTGTAGCCAATGGGATATATGAGTGGGACTACCCCTTGACGGAGATGGTCTAGGATCAGCTGGGGGAACTCCAAGCTCACCGAGTTGTCATTATCAATTTCAAAAAGGGTGTTAACAGGCACGGTTGTCACCAACTTCGGCACCGGCGACCCGTTCTCAATTATCCCTTGTAGAACGTCGCACTGTCCGTCTAGTCGCGTCTCAATTTCTTTGTAGCTCAATTGCTTTTGATGGTAGTTGTAGAGATCGTAGTTGTCTATCACCACAACTGGACTCACACCTAGTCTGATCAAGTTGTGGATGGTGACGCCAATTCCTTCGAGCGTCTTGGGAGCAATCTTCGAGAGCCCCCGGATCTTGAGAATGGATATTCGCAACACCCGCTTGGCTATATCGCTGGCAGAGCTGGCCTGCAATTGCACATCCTGGAGCCTGGTTCGAATCGAGAGGTCGGTGGGCTGGTACTTCAGAAAATAGTTTTTCGTCTCTCTCTTCGTGGCAGTAGAGTTGAGAATCGTCAAGATCAACTGCTTCTTCTGGAAATGGTTAAATAGATGTAGCCCTTGCACAGATATCAGCATGACGGTTGACTGAACTCCAACTATGAGTAAGCAGCAGCCCCAGATCTAGACATCGCCGGTCACGTGGGAGATTGGCGATGTCACGTTTTCGACTGGGGTTGTGGAGCTACAACATGACAATGCAGAACGTTGTTTATAGAATGCTGGTGACAGCAGGTAGAAATATAAAGATGCCGATGAAAGAGGATTAAAATAAACTGGCGGTGGGCCGGGAGAAACGAAAGGGGAAAATATGCTAAACTATGTTTGCGTAAGGACTAACATAGGTCTGGGGTGAGGTGATCTTGGGATGTGGAGCAGCAGGTCTGCCTTCGTCGTCGAACATGTAGTTGTAGGATTCTTCAGAGTCATAGAATTTCTCCTTAACAACCTGGTCCGGGGTGCGGTTAGTTAAAATCGCCTCTTCGTCGAGAGATAACTGCGGCTTCAAGTTGATACCAAGCGCTCTGGAGCTTCTCATGTTGGATGAAGAGCGAGAGTTCTTTCCCGAAGAACGAACAGAGTTATGGCTTGGCTTGGTGTTGAGAACCGGCGCATTAATGGCAGACTCTCTGTACAGGTTGCGGAGACCCGGGTTGGATCTTTTGGAGCTGCGCTTTGGAATCGACGGAGAGTTGATGATTAAGAACTGCGCCTGGGAGTTTGAAGAGCTCGGCTGCGTGCTGGACTCGTGCTCGAGCACCGCAGAAATGCTGGACTCGTTATTAGGTCGTGGAGAAATAAACTGCGGTGACCGGATGGAAGGCGACTTCACTGGAGGCGACTTCATGGAAGGTGATCTGTTGCTGAACAATGGTGAGAGTTTCGAAGCAGCCAGCTGCAACGACCGACGCACCAAATCATAGTTGGAAGAGCTTGCGGATTGATTTACACCAACAGTCTTGCCAGTGGCCTGGTATACACCAGCTGGAGAGTTGGTTCCAGACTCCATCAACACGTTGATGTTGTTCTGAGACAAGTGCTTGTTGATGGTCTCGGCCGAAAGGTTGTTGGTGAAAACCAATCCCCCAAGTACCACATTGCCAGTATCTATCAAAACAGGACTGGTGTACACTCCATTGTCACGTAGAAAGCTATTGATGTCGTTGATGGTGTCAGTCAACTGCCCATCCATCATGGAGTTGTGCTTTGAACGGTAGTCAAACGAGTTGTGCTTAGTGGAAGGTTCCACAGAGTCCCGCTTGCCTTCCTCAAGGAACTTGCGGGTCTCCTTCTCGTCAGGCTTCGAAAACGACACCCGGGCATTGAGTCGAGGAGTGGCCTCATCTACCTCCTGTACCCGATCAAGCTTATGCTTGCTGGAGTCTGAGGAGTAGTGCTCGGTGTCCAAGTTGATTGACACCCGTACAAACTCGTTGGGTTTGCTTTCATAGTCGTAATCCTCGTCTCCAGTGCTGTAGAGGTTTCTCACATCGTTGGAGCTCAAATTGCGGTCCAAATACAGGTCTCTGTTGTCGACGCGATCTTGTAATTGATGCTTGGACTGCTGGATGAGTTCATGCTGCAATTTCTTGATAGATTCGGACCGGCCAAAATCAACTGGACGCAGAATATCGATATCCGCGACCTCAGGGTCGATCTTTGCTGGAGGCTGGTTGAATGCCGTCGGAGGTGACATACTCTTGCGTTTGAGAGTGTCGTTGTGCCTCAAGGATTTCTCGCCTATGGTGGTCGCTGCAGTGCTTTTCGTGAGCACCGAGTCTTTAGTAGTCTTGGTGGTATCGTCAGACAACTGAGAGAACTTGGTACTGGCGTGATCCGCAGGGGACTTCTCTTGAGAATCAGGCTTCAGCTTCAAAGTCCCTGGAAACACTGGCATTTCAGCCACATCTTCAGACTCTTCCTCAGGATCGAAGTCATGGATGTACTGTCGCTGCTGATCGATTAGCGAACGATGAAGCTTTGTGTTCTTTGTGTCAACGTTGGTGACATTCTTGCTCGAGGTGTCAAGAACCACATCTTTTGCCGACCCGTCCTCTGGTGTGTAGAACTCCTCATCCATCGCCAGCGATGCTTTGGAGTTTACCGACTCTCTGATCTTGCCGGCAGTGACTGGGTCCACCACCACAGAATAAATAGGAACCTTACGGCGGTAGTTGCGGGTGGCCTTGGTCTCGCTGATGTCAACCTCGTCCATGTCACTTGGATTGACGATCTCCATGTCCTCACTCTCCCGCTTGGAGTCGGTTGCGTTTGCACCGCGCACCATCTGGAACTCACCAATCTCGTTGGTCGACGACATGCGTCCCTGCCGCTGAGAGAGCTCGATGTAATTGTTGAAGTAGTTGTTGTTGCGTAACTCGTCGGCAAGGTTGCCGTTCTTCTCGATGTCCTGGAGAATCATGTTCTTGCGCTTGGAGAAGATCTCTGGGTCCTGCGGGATCACCTTGATCTCGATGTTAGAGCCACCATTTTTACGGCGGAATGTCGACAGAATCTTGAGACCCTGGTCGTTGGAGCTGTCGAGCTTCTCTGCTTCGATGCGGGCCTTGGAACCCTTCTTTCTGCTGCGATATACGCAGATGGCTACCGCCAATAGCACGAGTCCTATCGGCACCACCACCGCAGCTATCACGTATTTCAAACCCTTGGTGTCGGCGCCGCCGGTTTCCACCGAACGGGTCTGAAGAAGAAGCCGGGGTATCTGGGAGTGCAGGCTGGAGGAGGCCAAAGCTTGAAGTATGTTGCTGACTTCACCATTGAACGTCTGACGTCGAAGAAGCACCGGCATGGCTAACACTGGGCCATCAACAGGAGTATAGAAAACAGGATTGTTTTTCCAGCAAACCCGGATTCCTGCGAAAGTTATAACAGGGCCATGATAGGCACATACAAAGGGACATCCTACAGGAACAGATGGATAACCGGACACTGGTGCCTTGTGGATCCTCTCCAGTGTCTTCTGCATCGAGAATGCAGCTTCTGCAACTCGGTGCCTTGGACTTCTGGCTCCTCACAGGCCCGTGCACACGGACCCCACTAACAAAATCTACTCTAGTGCTTCATGGCGCACGCGGTCTTATTTTTTTTATTTATGCCCAGACTTTTCGATGCTTACAACCTGCTTTCCTTGAGGCTTCCATGTATTATCGGCACTTGGAGTGTTGTGCGTTGGGCTGCAGCAAGAGCCAGTGCAGCCTGTGCTGCGTGAATCGTTACACATCAAGGTTCCAGGCCCCAGACACAATAATAATAAAAAATCAAAAAATCGAGCAAAACAGTGTGCAAAGAAAATCTGGCCGGCAATATCGGCGATGGTCACTATGTATGGCTGCCTCTAAAAAATACAACGGTGCGCTGGACCCTTGGCAGCGACGCCGTGCGCATTCTCAGAGCTCATATTGGTCTACCACCATGTCCCAATCCTGCTGCTCATTCTCTTGGGATTGGCCCTGGCCGACCGGAGCTCCGCGTGGATAGCCAGGCCGATCTGCGGCCCTCGAAGTATTTACAGAGTCGAGCTCCTCGTCTTCTTCGTCGTCATCTTCTGCTAGTTCTGAGTCTCGAGTGACCGTGGCCTGTAGCCTGCTGAGATTGCCCATAACCTCACTGATAAAAGGCCGAAACTCGTTGATCTCAAGCAAGCTGAGGTCGTTGAATCCCAAGTTGATCTCATTGAGATTCTGCAACCCCTTGCGGAGCTTCACCATGCGGATCTCTCTGAGGTCTTGGATGTACTTGAGTATCGTGTCTGAGTCGTCGATGAGATCCTGCTGAAAGTACGCGAGGTACATTTTCGCGGTCTCAAGCCACCGCGGAGGAAGCTCAGCAAACTTCGTTGGGTATTGTACTTCTTCTTGGTACTTCCCACTTAGACTTTTCTCATTGAGCCAGCTTGGCGGGGTTGCAGTTATTTTGTTCTGTTTTCGGAGGATTATCGCCAACCAAAGGGGGATTTTGTAGGACGACATGAGCCGTAGCTTGGGTAGATCGGTTGTGATCAAAGAGATTGGCTCCATGGATACCTTTGAGATCACTTCCACGAGCTCTGTCTCCGCTAAGAAGTTGATCTCGGCAGTAGTGAACGTCAGTTGAAGCGATTTTGGAAACGACATTATGTTTAGGACGGGTGTATAGAGTTGTGGGCACTCGCTTCAGAGACCGTGAATTAGGTGCTGTACTCAGTTAATGTGGCTTGGCAATATAGCTTGTTCAGAGCTTTTTGGTTCGCAAACGCGTTGACTTGATTATGAACGTATGATCTGGATAATCAATTGCAAGGCAGACTTGCTAAGTATATCAAGTAGAAGTGTGTGGCGGCACTGCCTTCTCTGGTTGTCACAATACTCCACAATATACTGACCGTAATTTCTCTGGTATTATCTGATATTAAAACGGTATCCAGGGCACCAGTTTTAATTGACTTCGGGTTTTATAAGAATCGCGTGCCATGCACCTTCGATCATATATTTCAATTTTTATAATCTGCAGCATTATGTAAAGGACTTTCTGCGAAACTGAGAACCTCAACTTTACTCTAAAGTCATACACCCAGAGAAAATATCCGCCAACTCAACAACTTGTGAATTTGCTTGAGGTGAATCCTAGTAAGTAAATTAGTGTAATCTTTAATGAGTTTCAGGATATTTGCGGCGGCTTAATTGATCAATTGATCACTTGAGGTCTTTGCTTGTTTATTCTCATGTACTCTTGGTATTTCGTTTCAGACAGACAAACAGATACGCACTCTCTCTGTCTCTCTGTCAACTTTTCTTTTCTTGTAATATGCTCTTGATCATTTTGTTCATTTGAGTTGCTTACAAAACTCTGCTGAAGTCTTACAATACATCTTGTATGCTCATACACACCATCTGACCGATTTAATCATGTTATGTACTTGGACTTCTATGTATACTGGAGATTGACTACGAGGGAGGTGACTGCCCCAATAAAGTCCTACGGCGTATTCGTTTAGCTGTATTTCCACGTTTTATGTTCAGCGAGATATTATTGGGTGCCACTATCTAATGGGGTTCTATAAAATGCGACAGTAATTAGATTAGTTATTTCAGAAAGCCCTCTCACCAAAGACAGGGGATGGAGGAAAGATTTGATTAAGGTTTCAAGGAAGATTCAACTAATCATTTTCAATTCCTTTAACCTAGATTCGGATTCGGGTATATCAAGTTAGCCTTTGGGTGGTCATGATTCTACATATCAAATCTAATTCAGGGTCTATTGTCTAATTAAAATCTAACTTTAGGAATCTAGAGAGTTCTTTTCATAATTTTTAAGTATTGGAAATGCTTGAACGCAAGGGATCCACAAAGAACAATTTGGGCGGCTTGGAGCACCGCAGTAAGAACTCCAATACCAAGCTGAAGTCTAATCTCAATATTAGGGCTGTCGTAAGCAAACACATTAATGAGAAGAATTCGTAAGATGACGAAATAGCTGTCAATAGCCACACTTGCCAACAATGCAAACGTCAACATTATTAATAATGCTATTGATATTTTCGAAGGTTTGCGTAACAATCTTGAAGGAAGAATACCAAGGTAGCCATTAATACATGCCATTCCTAAAGCAATGTATGCGAAAACCTTCGGGTGCATTGAGTCTTGATACTTGAGGTTACTAAGGTCAAAGTTGAGCAATAAGGTAGCAAACTCAAGGGAAACAAAGCCAGCTACTGAAAAGCATGGAGCGAGATAGTTCGATAACTTTGTGATGGCTTGGCTAATCCCAAGGGTGTAAACCCCTTCATTCAAAGTGCTGGAATTTGAGAAACGGTTTAAGTATACCCTGTAAGCCTTGTGGTGCTTTCTCAAACAGATGAAAAAGTAACTGCTTGCCAAGAATCCTAGAGAATAAGCAACAAGACCTATCACACCAACAGCTTGGTACTTTGGTAGTACATTTGGCTTGAGGTATGATTGTGCAGATGAGTAGTTGAAGATCATTATGAGAAATTGGGTTATATGAAGCATCATCATCGCCACAAAACTATAGAAGTTCTTTTGCTCGCTGCCGAGAATGAGAATGATCATTGGGAGATAGAACATGCTGGCGACTATAGTAAGGAGCCAGCAGTAGTTAAGCTGGTGTAAGAAGTAAACCCCAAAATGCAATGAATTGAACAAAACAGAGGTTCCAACTATGGTGTATAGGAGTAAGCTTTTGTACCTGAGCACTCTCTTCTTGAGAAAGTCCACATCCACTTGGTTGTAAAAATCGTCCTGTTCTTCTTCAAAGGAACCGTTGACTAGAAAGCAATAGTACAAGAAGTTCGACAAGAAGAAAAGACAACTCACAGTCATCAGAATGGCGGCAGAAATTCCTTTTGAATTGGTCACCATCATTACAGCAATTCCTTGCACCGCAGACATGAACGAAAATATCACAACAAGAAGCTCGCCAAGAGACACCCATGGGTTTCTCTGAATGCTTTCAGAGACCATCAACAAGAAGGTCTGTGCGATAACTATCACAATGCAAAATATTGACATGTAGGCAAGCGGGTCATTACGGAAGTCGGCCACCCAAACGAAGTAGACCACTGGCGCACAAACTGCGTTGAAAAGAACAAGAGATTGTCTTGCTTGGCCCAATTGGAAGTTTCTTAGTTTTGAAAGCGAAGCGGCGTTCCGCAAAGATTCAGACATCTGCGCAGTGAAGGCGTTTCTTTTATGCAAACCCGTGAAGTAAATCACTAGTTCGGAGACCAAAGCTATGGCAATGAAAGCAACTAAAAGGGACAACGCAATTATCGGAATGTTCACATAAATGCCGTAAACAACCTTTTCGTAACTCAAACCTTCACCGGAAAGACCCTCAGCCAAAGCTTTATAAGTTTTGGCTTGCAACACTACTCCACTAAGGAGCTCACCATAGACCCATAACTCGCCAACCACCAACACGATGGTTAACAATAAGTTGCCAAGGATGATGAAGTTGTTATTTGAAATAACAGCAATGAAGGCAAGCACAACAGAAAACAAATTCTCATACACGAAAACCCCCAAAGTGTATTTTAGACAGACCGCAAGTGTGGGAACACCAAGCACCATTCCATACTTAATGTAGTATACGTTGACGAACAGTACCAAGACAGCAATGGCAATATTGCAGACCGCAGATTTGGCTAAGTATATTGTGTAGATTTTGTTTTGATGCACCATTGCCATGAGTCGGTCAGTGTATGAGGCATCCGAGGCATCAGCAGAGCCAGCAGAACCAGCAGTGCTGGTAGGGGATTCTGGTCGGTCCGTGATAAAGGTGTCGATGGAACTTAAAGCAGAAGGACTACTGAACTCATCTTGGACTTTCAAATCAGTGATTTGGAAAGCCGTCAGATACCGGTCTGAATTAGCCGGCTTCTCGTTCCCGAATACCTTGCTTAAAGTTGCTGTGAACTTGCGAGAAGATTTTGCGGACTCGTCAACGCCGGAAGAGAGTCTAGTGGTCATCGATCACAACTAATTAAGCAAAGGGTCTCTGCCAGGTTTCCTGGGAATTTTGAGGATTATATTCTCCAGCATACCCACACATAATTAGCTTGATATAAAACATCCTTCTATCATGGAGCCTTTGTCATGCAGTGCGATCCTACAATCCCCATGAATCAGTACGGTATATATGGTGGAATATCCAAGCTCCAGGATCGTGAAGTTGGCACATGCAAGTCTATGCGAAATCGACGCATATACCAATTTCGCGGACCTTTGTGGTTGATTTTTCTCTGGATCCCGACACTCAATACCTGAGGTGGGCGTGCTCTATTTGCCAGGATGGAACGACAGCTTCTAGCACGTTCCAGGTTCTTCAATGGAGCTCAGACGATAGACGAGCTACTTCAGAGCCGATACTCGAGAACGGGGTCTCAGAAAAATTATATTGTGCTTAAGCAAATTGACACAGAACAATCTAATCAGAATGTGCTCCACCAAGCCAATACCCAGCAAACCACGGTTGAACAGCCAAAGTCTGCGATTAACTGGGTTGAAAAATTAACTACAAGAAAGCTGCAAGGACGTAAGAAAATTAAGCGGGAGAATAAAGTTGGAACACCTCGGACTGAGTTTAGGCTGTACCTAACCCAAACATTGAATCGTCAAATTAGGGCAGTGAGAATGATTAGAAACCAGAAACAACTGATGGGCTCTATCAGTTCTCACAAAGTGCACAAGACTGTGCACAGATTGAAGATACCCCAGTTCGAAGACTACAGGCATTTAAACGGAGTTTGGATACAGTATATTAATGGGTTGCTCAGTAAGCAGACCAATGTGCAGCAAATGTTAGTCAAGTTGGTGACGACAGAGTGGGTTGGATCAATTGTGAGGGTTGTGAATAGTAGCGATGAGTCAGTGGAAAATTTAGTAGGCATGGTGTTGCACGAGTTTAAGAATTATTTTGTGATTCTTGTGCCTGCTAAGTTAAAATACGGCGCTGGCACGTCGTTGGTAAAGCAAAGCCAATGGTTGGATCTGAAAGCTAACGACGAGTTCACCCTTCAAGAGTTAGTTGGTGGATTGAAGGTTATTGAAAAGAAAATCTGTAATTTCAAGATTGTGATTCCAACATCAAGGGGCAGTGGTGGGATTCATACAGAATATGTAAACGAGCAGGGACACCGGATCCAGTCATCGTCTGAACTACTTGAGTTACTTCTAATTGGCGAACGACTCAACTCTCGGTCGATAGATCGTTCCAGCAAAAAATACAAGGGTCATGGTGTGCGTGACTTGAGACTGCTCTGGAAAACTACTACCGGCAAAGCTTAGTTACCTGTGACCTTCAACTTGCCCACCAACCCAACAATGTCTCCCCGCTGGACGTCAACAGTATCTTTCGTATCTTCATAATCATATTGCAACTCGTTGACTTGATCCATTTTCTCCTCGAATGTTTCCTTTACATCGCTAAGCAATGCTCTAGCTATTACTTCAAATTCACCGTAGGAATAGCCAAGGTAACTGGGGGTTTTTGGAAACTTCAGGAAAGATTCGTCTTCTGCATTTGTTTTTAGGTCATCTAGGACCTTTCTGGTACAGTCGTCAGCATTACCTTGTCCTTCAATCGCATTATATATCAAGCCTCGTTCCCACGCTTCCAACTCTTCGTCTTGGGCTTCGAAGTTGAACTCGTAGATAGCATTCTTTATCTCCTCTGGCCTCTCAAGACCGTCACTATCTACGTCGAATCGTAGTTGACCCTCGGTTTGTGATACCTTTTCAATTTCTGGACCAGCACTCTCTTCGCCACTATCAAGATCCAAACTTATTTCATCCTCATTGACGAGCCCTCTGACGACAGCTCGGTACTCTCGCTCGGAGATCTTACTTCTCAAAAGTTGTTTCTTCTGCTTGACTTGCTCGATCACGTTGTCATTATACACCCTTATCAGTGCAGCCGAAGATTCAGCATTGATATGCACGGAACTTTGAATAATGCTGCTGGCAAGATGAGAAGTGGCAGGACTGAAACTATTAGTTACAGGTTCTACGGAAGCAATTGGAATTCCCATGTCCGGTGAACCTGCCTCATTCTGTTGATCTATTTCTTGTGCTGGTAGCTTCCGCTGACTCACAAGCATTTCACGTAACACTTTTGAAGAATAAAGAGGCTGCTCGGCATTTACACCTACCAGCTTTCTCCCTTCGGATTGATCTTTGCTTCGATTCTCCGAAATATTGTGTTTGATTTTGGTGGGGAGTACGACTTCTAACTCTTCCTCTTGTGTGGACTGAGCATTTCTTGCAGGTTTCAACCCTTTTCGTTTAGTTTTTTTCTTGAATTGAGGTCTTCTTTTTTTTAACTCGTCGTCAGACAGCGCACTCTCTATTAAAGGCACAATGTCAAGCGACATCAAGAATCGATGCAACAGTGTAGGATTCGATAAACTAGTTGCGAGGCTTGGATGTAAAATAGAGGTGTTTCACCCCATAGAACGCAAGCCAGATGAGGCATGGATGTTTCAGCATAGGGTTTGCATAAATTGTTGTACAATCCAGATTCCCAAGGGCTGAGGACTGGGAGAATTGAAATAGGAATATGGCAATACATACCACCGTTCCAACTACGCCAAGGTAAATGCAAAACATAATATAATCAATCTATAAGTACAAAAATTAAATGCAGGGACCTAGAATGCAGTAGCAGCCTCAGTATCTTCTGCTGAGTTCCATGTCTGGAGTCAATCCATGAGTAGTGTCGTACACCGAGCTTACCACAGACAGCCGTGCGTTTCCTTTGTATGTGCTAGCAGTTAAGAAAGGTGGAGGTTTGTGGTCTAAGGAAAACTCGTCGTAGGTTTCCTCCTTCAGGTCGGCTGAACCCCGGTACGCACCCACAGAGCTGTACCTGTCATCGCTCATTTTGTCATTGAAAGGGTTTGCATGGTGGTTTCCACCTAAGGGATACTCCTCCACAGTAGGGGAAAAGGTGTCGGTTCTGGGGCCCCCAGCAAACTGGCCGGTAGACGGATCAACGCTCTGCTGGTGGTACGGATCGAATTCTATGTTTATGGTGTATCTATTCACGTTTGGCGAGGACAACACCGACATGTTCATGCCAGGGTCTGCTCCGTCGTGGGTCTTAGGATAATGTTCTGAGTTAAGCACGTTCACTTTGGAGGCTCCGACGGCGTCGCCAATCTCCACAAATGTTTCATGGCTGGTCGCGGATGACTGAGACGACCCTGTGAATTTGGTGTCTCGCAGTGATGCTGCTTCTTTGCTGACCTCATAGGGGTTACCTGTGACTGGGCTCTGGTAAATGTCAGAGATCTGAGCTCCAGTCTGGCGTCGTCTCGAGTGGGCTCCAGAGTCGAGACTTGGCCCGATGTTGAACATCATCCAACTGGTGCCTGGAAGGTACTCCAACCCAGAGGAGCTTCTTCGTCGGTTTACAATTCGCATCACTAAAAGCACCGTCATGACTATCACTACTATCAATAGGATGGTCATCACAGCAGCAAGTCCTCCAATAGTTGAGGCCTGAGACTTGGTCTTGTTCTTCAACCGTGTGAGGGCTGCATTCAACTTATTGACAACGTCGACAACCGTGGAAGAGTCGACCGCGGTCTGGTCGCTTCCCGAGTCTCTCTTGTAAGTCGTAGGCAATTTCATTACTGATCAAACACCACAGATAGACTCCTGTGTCCTCTATATATATACCATGGCAGAGTTACCGTAGATTAGTGAGTCTCACACATTACCACAGGCCAGGGACCTGCTCATGCTCCTCAGTTACAGGCAGTCCCCAGGGACATAATACGTCAAACTTTCAAAACAAACTCCATTTACCAGATCTCAGGGATATGTGTACCGCGAGAACATTTGCAAAAAATCCTGGAACATTCCAGAGACGTCACCCAGTAGTCGCTCAGTAACGATCGTCAGTGTTTCCGATACCTCATCCAAGCTGCAGGTGTATCATGGAAAAAAAAATACTTCATCTATCCGTTACATGTCGCTAAACTTGTCCGAAAAAGCACAAGGGCTCCATTCGCAGATGATGGCGAATGGAGCCGCTGGAAAATTCTTTGAGGAAAGCGAGCTTGAGACATTGATTAACATCAACGACAAGAAGTTTCTCTTGTCGTTGGTACAGGAGTTGATTGACTTCAAACTTGTCAAGGTTGGTACCAGAGACGGCGTGGTGGTATTCCAAGGTATCCAGAAATCAGATGCAGAGAAGGTTTCGAAGATGACACAAGAGGAGAAAATGGTTTATGGGTACATCGAGGCGGCCGGTCGTGATGGAATCTGGCAGAAGACCATCAAGGCAAAGACTAACTTGCATCAGCATGTGTTCCTAAAGTCGTTGAAGAGTTTGGAACTGAAGCGTTACATCAAATCTATCAAAGATGTAAAGCACCCCACTCGTAAGATATACATGCTCTACAGCTTACAGCCTTCTATAGAGCTAACTGGAGGACCTTGGTTCACGGACTCGGAACTCGACACCGAGTTTGTAGAGAGCTTGCTCAGCATAGTATGGCGATACATTGCTCAGCAGTCAGCTCCTCCAACCTCTACCGATAATGACGCAATCAACAAGGCTCAAAGTTCTTTCGTTCAGGGCTACGATGCCTACCCGACGTTGTATGACATACTTGACTTCATCAAGAAAAACCAGATTTCCACTGTTGACTTGTCTGTGAATGACATCAAATCACTTTGCAACGTGCTTGTGTTTGAAGACAAAATAGAGAGATTGCCGCTCTTAGACGCCTACAAAGCTACATGGCAAAGCATGCTTGAGGCTGGCGCAGCTACGGGCGACGAGAACCCGGAGAATCAATACAGCATCTTTGAATTCTACAAACAGGTCCCCCCGGGTGATAGCGACCCTAATGTGATGTACTTGGATGCCTGGATTAACAATTGAGGGTATTGCACATCCATACATACAACATCTTTACATACACCACACCACCTACTTTTACCCTGCCCTGGAACAGCATGGTAGTAAGTAACTTCTTAGTAAAGAAGAACATAAGATTTCCGTCACCTACTTGCAAGAAAAGCACAGTTGATGCCTTTACTTCGGTGTGTGTTACTTCAGGATATAATGAATATAACAATTATTTTCTAGGAACTTTTTGTTAGAAGATAGCTGACTAAATTCCTGCTCACCTCACTGGTGCAAGGGTGTCTGTATGTACGGATGTACTTTGCTAGTGCAAGGATGTTTGTATGTACGGATGTACTCATTAAACCAGGGTAATAGACTTCATGTGGGCGTACCACTTACACTTCCACGGAGGTGAATGGGTACTTTTCCATCCAACATAGCATATTGTGACAGTGATGCATGGAATTAAAAGACAGAAGTATGACGAGGAGTTGACACGAAAGAAACAGGTTCGAGATGCAGAGAAGATAAGGCATTACAGACATTTAGTCGACCTGGTCTTCGAACGAAAAGCGAATAAAGACCTCTCTGACGATTCGTTCGATCTCACCACCGCGGTCTTAAACTTGAATCCTGAATTTTATACTGTGTGGAACTATCGACGTGAGATATTGGTCAATAGAAAGTTAAAGGAGGAACCGTGAGTCTGAAACTACGATTGGTTTTTTATTTTCTCTTTGCAGTTTACTAATGTCAGTGATACCTTCAATAGTGAGCTCAAGTTCACCATTGCGCAACTCAAAAGAGTGCCAAAATGCTACTGGGTGTGGAACCATCGAAGATGGTGTTTAGAGACAGACCCTAACCCTAACTGGGAACAAGAATTGAAGGTGGTCAACAATTTGTTGGATATGGATGCCCGAAATTTTAATGGGTGGCACTACAGGCGATATGCGATAGCTGGTATCGAACGACAGCAAAACCGATCCTACGATATTGAGGAGTTCGATTACACGACCAAACTTATCAATCGTAACTTCTCCAATTACTCCGCCTTGCATAATAGAACTAAGTTGATTGAGAAGATCTTTGCGCATCCTCCGAGCCTGGGCCAAAAACATCACGAGTTATTTAACTCTAAAGAACTGTTTTTGCGAGCAGAGTTGGACTTCTTCAAGAATGCAGTTTACACAGATCCCGATGACCAGTCTGTGTGGCTATACCTTCAATGGTTGCTAACTTCCCGTTTTTTTATTGAGGATGTTGTGCCTCTCCAGATGTTGACGATCTTACGGCGACAGCTCACAGAATTTGAAGAGTTGAATGCTTTGGAGAAAGAAGATAACGAGGGGTTAGATAATAAATGGTGCTTGAAAATAAAGTGCGCTCTCGAGCTGGTTATGCGTCAATATTCAGATGACGATGCTGTCTTGGATCAAAGCATTCGGGACGGCCTCCAGAGGTCGATAGTGGCTGATCCAAAACGTAAGAATAGGTATTTAGATATTTTGAAGGCGATATGAATCGATATTTCGCCTAGTTTGATGGTTTATAACGGAAAGGGCGCCCAGAGGTTTTGGTGCACGTTATGGTACTCGTTACCTTGACAATCCAGTTCGCCAGTGCAGAGAGCACCCAAAGAATTGCAACATACGCGATATACTGAGGGCGTAACAGTATATATAAATAGAAAGACTGACATAGATTAACCGTATATGTATATATAGAGATCTTGCTCGGTGTCAATTGGCAATACACGAAGGTTGATATACATTGCGCAAATAACCTGATACGCCCATCCCGACGCTGGATTACATTTATCTACCACCCTACACCATCATGTCAATCTCACATAGCAATCCTCAGAATGAGAAGTATACT
Organism: Saccharomycopsis guyanensis; assembly: GCA_030578595.1. Lineage (NCBI taxonomy): Eukaryota > Fungi > Ascomycota > Saccharomycetes > Ascoideales > Saccharomycopsidaceae > Saccharomycopsis > Saccharomycopsis guyanensis. The sequence continues at coordinate 1,140,290 of JAJMSQ010000004.1, forward strand.
AGTATACTAATGCCATAAAGAGACTAGGGCACTCAGTCCAGGTCTAATCGAACCCAGTTGGTGATTGCAGGACAGATACTTCGAGAATGATGATGATCAGCATAGCAACTGCGGGAGCTCAATGGTCCCTTGACGCAAAAAAGTACAACCTTAGATAAATTGAGTCAGGAATGAAGATGAAGCTTGCCGATAGTCTTGTCGGTTGTTGCCTGCTTGTCAGGGTTTCTATGACACCGACCATGTCAATGTTTACGGATCCTGACTAAAAGAGAACGCTTGCCGTGATACCATCCATAGGTTACTACGGATACCTAACTGTACTACAACAAGGACTGTTCTAGCACAAGACTTGTGAGAACACAGTTTGGAGGAGACAAGACTACTACCACCAATAGAAGCACCGAGAGGTCAGTGCGACGGGAACAAGCCTGAGATACGTTCATTGATTTGTATACATAGTAGACCCAAGGCTCTACTCAGGCATACGGAATATAGAAGGACGTATTAACTTAGCTGCTGTTTATCATCCCTGCTAAGTCTAGGAAAGCGACTATTGAATCTGCAGGCCACGTCAACCCCCTCCAGGGGGTGCCATAACCTCAATACTGCTATTCTGCCAGATTCTCTTGTAAGACGGATATTACGTTGCCAGAAACCCAGTTGAACTTTGACGCGTTGTAACTATTCTATCATTTGACACAAATGGGCCTGCCAAAGAGATGCTGTACGAATACTAACGAACGTGATGTTGCCATAATGATTCACAGGCACATACAGGCGGTAAAATTACTAAAAAGGGGTATCTTCATCATGCAGCAAATGCAAACTTTTAAACATGCATATGCACAACAGCCAGCTCCATGGGGCCCTTTCAATAGAGAGTAGTTTGAAGAATTTATCCAAAAGCGCGTAGCTTTCTCAGACAAAAATATATCAAAGATTCAACAGCTTCAATAAAACAATAATTTCCTACCTTAAATACTGGAGGGAACATGCTTGAGAACGGATTATCACACTTCTGTACAGTACATACACACAAAGATGTTCGCATGTTTGGTAAAAAGACTCCAGGGTAGGACGTCTCCGCAGGAGTTTGAGCCCCTGGCTCGAAATTATTGCTGAGCTAAGCGGTGGCCTCTGACACACAAGGGGTGGGCCAGTGCCTAAGGTTGACTGGATGCCCGGAGTACCACAATCATGTGTAAGCCATCTGATAGTGCCCGCTGACCAAACCTACAAAGAACTACATAGCTGCATAACCATGCAAAACCGGGCAACTACTTTGACCTGTAGTATTACAAGGCAAAGTGGACGGTTTATATCCTTTAGTGTTCCTCCCACAGAAGATTTGATTTGCAGTAGATACACTACATAGGTCGATTACAGGCGCAGTCTAAGGTGCTGCTCCCATAATTGCTGAGGATATATCCTCTAATAGGACCATACTACTACTACCAGTTCCAAGAGTTGTAGCATTAATTAGAATTATATATCCAACTACGGTACAATGTAGGTCCAACTCAAGCAATAATCCTACTATCTCAGACCCTACAATAATCACATACGGATTAAACCACATTCACGCTGTCTCCGAACCAAATCCAATCCCACAATTTCCAATTGGTCGTGGCCTGCAGAAATTTCAGAGTGAGGGCGGAATTCGTGCTTTCAGAGGGTTGCAGCTATTTCCGAGAATAATTTAACTACTTGTACTGTGCGAGTCAGGAGCGTTGCATAGGATTTGCTTTGTTTTTTGAGGGTGTTTGTCAGCAACTACCTAGAACCGGATCAGTTCCTGAAAAGGTAGGTGGATCATGTCTTCTGCCGAAACTAGACATGCACACCCCTACTATTTCCAAACATGCATATGTACACGAATCAAATTCACGAAACATTTTTGCACAAGAAAGCAACCCAGCAAAGAATCGCCTTGAAGGGCTTTCAATCTTAACAGCCTCAGAGGATACATTGAGTACTTCTGTGGAAAAGCTTGATGCTTAGCAATCAGTAAACCGCTGCTCTTCCAAATGACTGACTCCGTCCTCTGCGGCCCAGTAATTGGCTTCCGTTTTTGTGGTTGATACAGATTTGACTGAACAGATTCTTGCTACGGAACATATCCCACTAAGAATTCGTGCCAGAAAAAATGAAATCCACATCTCTGTTTGCGCAATTCTCGGCGTCCATAAAAAGAATTCTTACTTTGTAAGTGAGAATTCACCAAAAACAAACCCTAATTTCAGAGACATGCAGGTCAAATTTCCTGCCATCCAGTCCCCACAACCTGAGCAGGTGCACTCCACGTAATACACTATCATATAAGAACGTGGTATAACTAGTACCCTAATAAGAGCATATGTGCGATCACTAGACTAATAACATGATATATAGGCACTACGACTTCTACATGGTGTATTGGAGCTCGCATGCGCCGAGCTGCGATAGCTAGTCCATCTACGAACCAGTACATACATAAATATCCTTCCCCTCCGCCCGCGCGCAGCAGAATAGAACGAAGAACACAAGACGTACTCGCTACTCTCAGTACCATGCTCTCTGTTCAACATGCCTAACAATTCACGGAAAGTTATGGCAAATACTTCTGGTTATGCTGACCCCCTTCAGAGACAGTCTTATTTCAACGAAAACCATCGTGTTCCGGGAACTCTGTAATATCATGTCGCAAACTAATTCTTGGGCCATCGGCGAGTTTCTCCCGTGTCAGTTATAAACTCACCCATGGGGGATGACCAAAAATTAATCTCCTGTGAATTCAGGATTGTCAGTTTATAATTTGTGAAGTAGCACGTGGTTTGGGCCGAGTTGCGATTTCTTTCTGGGAGATGGTGTTTTGTAACCAGTTTATTGAGGGGGTGAGGCGACTAACTCTTTCTATTGCACTCGGATTTTCAGTAGAGACACCTGACAGGAAGGTATACATACATATGCGTGCATATGCATACAGAGATTCTAAGGGTGTGCGGAGACCCTTTGGGGAAAAACTTAGTAGTGGCATTTCGTGGTACTTAAACCCAACCTTGTCCCTCATGCTCTCAAATTATTCCCCCTTGTCACAAATGATTACTTGGAAGTCACTAGTTACGGCCTTGATTTACTTGGTCATTACCGAGTCTTTTCTGGTGAATCTTCCGCTAGAAAAGAGAAATGGCAACACTTTAGAGGTGTCGGCTTTCTATTCAGGGGACTTCTGGTACACCAATATCGGAGCTGGCAGCCAAAATTCAACACAACAGCTTATGGTTGACACAGGATCTACAGATACTTGGTTGATGAGCTCCAGCAACCCGTATTGCTCGGAGGACAATAGCTCAAGTTATTCGGGTTGGACAAGTACAGAGACGGATGCGCTTCATCGGTTTGCATCTTTTTATTTACAGGGCTGGGCAATTGGCAATTTTACCCTGCTAGGTGGGTTTACTCCTGACGCAAGGAGTATTAACTGTTCCACTACATTTGACGTTTCTGATTCCTCATCATATCGTGCCAATGGTAGTGAGTTTTTTATTATGTACCCATCGAGCTTCGCGTATGGTGAATATGGAACAGAGACATTAAATGTTGGTGGCACGAGCCTAAACGACATCAATCTTGCTATAGGATATGAATCGAGTCGTTATTATGCAATCTTGGGTTTGGCTCCACCTATGGGAGCTTGGTCAGCTGCACGAGAAGGACCGCATCATATGGTTTACGAGTCCTTTTCAGAAAAATTATACAGCTCTGGAGTCGTTGACAGCGGCGCTTTTTCAATCAGTTTGAATTCAACTGAAAGGGTAGGTACTATTGTTTTTGGAGGGTCAGACAGTTCAAAGATAGATGGCGATACAGTAACTTTGGACATCCCTGAAATTAACGGGTATTTACAATATTTAGCAGCAGAGGGTACGGCAAAGATTGTGTCAAGTAACAGTACTGGTGCCAATCTCACTAATGGAACCGCAGTTCCATACATCCTTGATACGGGGTACAATGCTATTGCACTTCCTGCCATACAGTGGGCTCAGTTTACGAATATTTTCACACAATACTTGTCAGACGAAAACGGAAATTATTACTTTGAATGCGGTATTATTAGAAATACGCTGGTGGTTGTTATGTTTGACGATGTTGAGATTGAGATACCGCTCAAAAAATACGCCGAGTACTATGCGACCGAGGACGACGTTGAGTATTGCAGCTCGGTAGTTGCTCTCACAGAAAGTTCTCTTTCTTATGGGATTTTGGGCACCCAGTTTTTCGATCTGGTGTACCTCACAGCAGACTACAACAACAACCTGGTGACTATCGGTAAGGCTAAAGAAGGACTGGTGACCAATTCATCAGTCACTGCCTCTAGTACTCCGTCTGGGTCTTCGACATCGTCAAGCACCTCATCGTCAGCGACGTCCAGTTCGAGTTCATCTGCGACCTCATTTAAACAGGAATATTTAAACGGGCTATCAGTTTTCAGATTCCTAGTCGTTACTATCATTGGCAGTGCTCTAGTTTTTGTTTAGACAGTTGGGTGACGATACCAGTCATAGACATGCCTTCGTGTTTATATGCTACAAGGCGAGGGAGCCTGATATTTAATAGCTTCAATGCGTTATTCAAGATTGGGTGCAACTCTGTAGGATTGCAGATACTAGGTCATTAGATAAGTTTTGTACTGAAAGCGATAAGCAAAGCGAAATGATGTGTAACTTGAACCGGTTCACGTAGCAGTTTAGTACTTGATCTATTGTGGATCGCAACTACCGTGTTTGAGCTTTGATACAAATACTTCAATAAGGATGCTTCTGAAACAACTATCCTATGTGCTGCCCTGCGCAGTGTCTCCAAGCTGAAGGTATCAAGGCTGCTACAGACAAACAGGTAGAACCTGCATTGGTTGGGTTTCCAAAGTTCATTCACTTCAGAGCTACATAAAAGACCAACCAACCGTCCCAATTTCCGATTTCATAATAAACTCTGCTTTCTATGGGATTTACAATTTTTACAATGGACATTATACACTTCGGCTTAGCATTTTGTTTTTTTGCACCATTCGCCTTGGGTGCTCCCATTTCTAGTGGTGAGAAACCGCAGAACGAAAAGGCAGTGCAGAACATTTATGATGATTACGTCCGGAAAGCGCTTTCCTGGCCGTAGCATGTTTGCATCTTGAAATGTTACGGCTAAAGACTTAGTCTTCGAGTTGGAACTCTGCTTAACAGGGCAAAACATTTCTGGCTGATTTTTCATTAGAGAATTTACGCATGAATAGTTTGAAACTTTATAGAAGCTCGATAAGAAAATGTAAGATAATGATGATAGTCATTGCTAGTATGCTGTAAGGGTGCAAATCACTAACTACCCGAGTTGAGCATTCAAAATTTTAAGAAGCTGACTGTGTTGCAGTTTCAGAACCATGAATACTTTCTTGAAAGGATGGCCATAGCCATCCAACCGAGGCTCTTTATCGTATAGTGAAACAATTAGGAAGTGAGGGTTCTAGGTAGCTCTAGTTTCTTACACTAATGAAATTGGTTACAACTCACCTTCAATCACAGAATTGTGTTCAGCACGGTACATTTCACAACAAATTGACAAAGATTTCATTGATAGCAGGTTAAATATCCAGTCTCGGTTACATTGTGCTTTGAATAAGCCTTTCGTACCTTTATTGCAATTCAGCATCAAAATGCTTGGTGCACTTCTGCTTGTAGCAAGATTCTTAAGCATTTCTTTTACATTCCTTGCCTTCAAAAGCCATTGTGGCAAAACTTGAAACAACATAAGAATAGTTGTTGTCTCAAGATTGTTTTTACTGGTGATTTGAACCTAAACTTTATATAGTTCTTTGTCTAAGTGAAAGTTGATGAAAATCTTTGACTAACAATGTCTGGCACTCGCAAGAGGTGAAGTATAGGGATTACATGTCACACAATTTTGCGTCTTCAGCAAGCTTATCATAACTGTATTGCAATATTTCTGACAAAGTCAAGTTGCAAAGGTTCAACTTGGCATTCGTTGACCGAATTGTAATGCTCCGCTTATATGCACCTCAACTTTTACTGCCTCCGGAGACTTGAAACTTACCCCACAGGTTGATCCTCCACCACAAAATATCGTCACACGGAATTCATAGAGTGCTCTTCTGAAACGTGGCGCGGTTTTGAAGTCAATGAGCGATAAATTCTCTGAGACGTAAGAAATTTCGCCGAGGAATAGCTCATACCGCCCTGCGTCGGCATCATCATACAACATGTCTTAGGTGACAGTATATATCTTTGCGAGAGCCTTAAGGGCAATGATTCTCCAAGAATTGGATAACTAAGAAGCCAATGGAAAGACATCTAATACTCTATTTCACCTTGTTGGTGATTCTTTCACGTTTCCTGGATGCCTCTGGGGGGAGCGATGAGCAACTACCAAGCCAGTACGAGGTGCACGATCTTCCGGGATTGTCAAAAATACCATATCTTCAAAGACCCGATATGTATGCTGGTCAGATCCCCTTACCACAATCAAATGGTACAAACATGTTCTACTGGTTGTTCCAAAAACCAATAATCATGAGCAGAAATTTGGTAATATGGCTCGGTGGTGGCCCTGGATGCTCGTCGATGCAAGATGCGCTTCTGGGGATTGGACCACTTCGGCTTAGTAGTGATGGCCAGGTGATTCTAAATAATGGCAGCTGGTTGAAGGATACGGACGTGCTATTTGTAGACCAACCCAAAGGTGTTGGTCTCACTACCGCCAACGGGACGTTTGAGTCGAGTCTCTATCTGGCAAGTGTGACTTTTCTAGAGTTTTTCAATGAATTTCTTGAGACTCATCCATACTATAGCGACAGGAACATCTACCTTGCTGGAAAGGGTTATGCAGGGCAGTACATCCCCTACATCGCGAACTCAATTCTAGGCGTTAATGAGTTGATAGATACCGAGACAGTGAGACTTGCTATTTACGCCTCGACCGGCGCAATTTCACCAGGAGATACGATTACACCTCAGGTCGTAGCCGCTGGCGGTGATATGGCCAAAGTACTACACCTCAACAAGACCGTGAACTTAAAAGGTTTAATGATAGGCAATGGGTGGATGTACCCAGACCAGCAAAGTCTTTCATATTTGCCATTTGCTGTCAAGCATGGTCTCATTAGTAAATCAGATGACTCTTACTTTGATATAAAACAGAAGCACTCAGCTTGCAAACTTGCGATGACTAGAAATCTGTCTTTGTTTCAGAATCCAATTTGTACGGAGTCGATTCTCAGCCAGATCTTGAACTCAACTCGAGAACGAGACAGCTCAGGAGGCGAAACGTGTGCTAATATCTATGACTATTCTTTGAGATCTCCCTATCCCCTGTGTGGCATGGAGGGGCCGCCAGACCTTGCTCCAATAACTTCATTCTTTAGAAATCGGACAATTCTTCGTATGCTCAATGTGCGATATGACACAAACTGGACACAATGCTCCAGCGACGTCGCCCACCATATGACGAACACAAATTTTGAACCATCTATTACGCTCTTAGGAGAATTAATGAGCTATATGCCAGTTGTTCTCTTTAACGACGACCGTAACGTCATTTGTAATCACGAGGGAATTGAAAACTTGACAGAGGGATTAGTTTGGGGAGGGAAACAGGGATGGTCTAACAATGCCTATAAAGCCCTATATTTAGAGGATGATGTGATCGGTGAGATAAAATCCGAGCGAAATCTCACCCTCATAAAGTTCTTTAATTCATCCGGCGTTGCTGTGTATAATAATCCACTTGCATCGCGGAGCATCATTAAATTCATCCTCAATGATGTTGAAGTGACTTCCCATTCTATCAAGACTCGCGTTTCAGATAGTCTGTTTTCGTTGAAAGATATGAACATTAATTATGTAATCACTATTGTGATTCTCTATGTTCTGACTCTTGTATACTGTTTCTTTCGTTTGGCCACAAATGACTCCGACTTTCTAAAAGTCACAGAGGAAAACGAAGAAGAATGGGAAGTGCAAGCACAGCATCAACAACATGCGGTAAGACTTTGAGATGTGTCAAAAATGGAACAATAAAAATCCTACGAGTAATGCTTTGGTTTACCTTATATAGTCTGTTAACAAATAGCAAAAGAAAATGAATTAAAAAAGCTTGTAATGCGAGATGCTTTAGAATCATCCAGCAATACGCACACAGTCATTGAAACCAGAGCATGAATGGCTTGGAGTTTTAGAACGCAGAGAACAAGAGCTAGACGTTGACTTTTGAAGGAGCCGTTCTAAAGCTACAGTTTTCATAGCACTTGAACGTTTTAACCAGTATCTCCGGTAGGAGGAAAACAAGGAGCATCGCTTCATAAGCTCCTACATCTTTGCATTTAAAAATTCAATAACTTTACGCTACTTTATTTAGTTGGGCGTAAGCCACATCAACGTCGGCAATTTTCTGAATTGTAGTGATCTTTGAAGGGAGATCATCAGATCGTCCGATTGCCTGGCGTAAGCAGGTTCCACATTGCAATACGACAGTACTGCCTCTATTGCTAAACAGTGGACCGCCCTTTAAAAGAAAGCAACAGCGCTTCCAATAATAACAATAGTTAACAATCTAAAAGCCGGCAGCACATTCAGAGCTGAATAACTTAAGGAGGAAGTAGATGAATTTGAAGTAGAATTAGAAATCGATGACATTGAGGACCCAGACGTACTGAACGCGGTGACTGAGGAATTGGTCACCCGGTAGTTACTGTAGTTGGTCGTGAGGTACACCAGATCGAAAAACCGAGTACCCAAGATTCCGTAAGAAATCGAGCCCGCAATGAGCTCGACCGCCGGTTTGCAATACTCAACGTCCCCAGCCGCATAATAATTGCTGTATTTTCCAGCGATACCTCAATCTCCAAACCCACAAATTTGATAACTACCAGAACGTTTCGATAAGATCGCATTCGAAGCAGTAACCTCCGTCTCCGCCAGCCATGCGAAAATACGCTTGTGAACTGAGCCTATTGTGCTGCAGGAAGTGCGATAGCTCCGTACCCAGTTTCAAGGATGTAGGGAACAGTTGTCCCGTTGGTGAGATTGGTACCAGTTCCGTCACTTGATACAATCTCCACCGTACCGTCTGCTGCCAAATAACGCAAACTACCGTGGACACCATCAATAGGCTGCCACGGATAGATTAGGGTCTCACGACAGGGTCTGGGCTTATAACAGTCTACCACCAATGGAAGCACTGAGAGGAAAGTTCGAGGGAAACAACCCTGAAACATGTTCAATATGTTGCATATATAGTAGATCCAAGACTTTGCCTAGGCATATGGAATATGGAAAGACGTACCAACTCTCTGTATCTTTGTATTGACTACTGTTTATATTGCCTCTGAGTCGAGGAAAGTGACTTCTCAATCTGCAAGCGATGTCGACACTTTCCATGAGTGTCACCACCTCATAAATTACTCGAAGTCCCGATCGGTAAAATTCGGAAGAATCTGAAATCATAAAACATGCTTATTCTGTTTGTGCCAGGGTGTCTAGGACTCTGAGTCCGCCTGTGGTTTCTATTCGACGCCGGGTGTGTTTGGGACTCGGCATGGACGTATTGTTGGTCGTGCCAAATTGTAGCAACCTGCATGCGACCACTTAGGTTAAATGCTTGATCAAAACCTCTTTTAAGACTTGACAGAATTCTGCATAACCCTACACATGCATATGAACAACACTTCTTTAAGGGAATAAGGGGGTGGGTAAAGAGTCTGGGTTTATGTATGTGCATTCTATTATATTAAATCCAAGCAGTTGCAACATTCCTTCCAAATATAACTTGTAGCTGCAAATGATTGTTCACAGATTCTTGGTTATCGTTTTCACGTATGCCGTGTTCGTCGGCTCTTTATTGGTGAGTCATCCACATGAGAAGAGAGACGGTCAGACTTTAGAGGTCCCAGTGGTCTTCTCAAAAGGGGATTGGATAGCTAACATAGGTGCTGGTAGTCAAAATAGCACTCAGTCCCTTCGAGTTGACACTGGGTCATTAGATACCTGGTTGATGGGTTCCCATAATCCTTACTGTTCAGACAACAGCACCAGAAAGTACGCAGGACAGTCCCTATTGGAGACCGGTTTGCTTGCTGGCTATGGCAGGACTATTTGATTGGTGAAACAATTGGAAACTTCACTCTGTTGGCTGGATACACTCCAAAGGTCGGGAGTATCAATTGTACCTCAACATTTGAAGTCTCCAGTTCTTCATCATACCGCGCTAATGGCACTGAATTCTACCTCACTTACGCAGGTTGGTACGCCTATGGGGAATATGGAACTGAGACATTGAGAATTGGCGGCGCTGAAGTAGCTGATGTTAGCATTGCCGTGGGATACGAATCGGATGGTTTTCGGGGGATTTTAGGGTTAGGGCCAACTACCGGAACGGCATCATCGTATAGAAGTTCGCTGTATTACTATGTTTATGAAACATTGACTGAGAAGTTGCACACCTCAGGAGAAGTAGGCAGCAACAAGTTTTCTATCAGTTTAAACTCCACAGAGGGAGTTGGAACAGTTTTATTTGGAGGGTCTGACAGTTCCAAGATAGATGGTGATACTGTCACCTTAAATATCACCGAAATTGGTGGGACTTTGCAATATTTGGCAGCAGAAGGAACGGCTGAGATTGTATCGAGTGACGGAACTGGTATTAACCTCACCAACGGGACTGTTCCGTACATTCTTGATACTGGATACAATGCTATTGCACTTCCTGCAGCTCAGTGGTCCCAGTTTACTGGCGTATTTCCGCAGTACATTTCTGATGAAGACGGAGATTATTACTTTGAATGCGATCTTATTAGAAACATGCTGGTAGTTGTTGAATTTGAGGGTTTAGAGATTGAGATCCCGCTCAGCAAGTACACAGAGTATTATGCAACCGAGAGCGATTTTGAGTATTACAGTTCGGCCGTCATACTCACAGGGAGTTTAGTTTCATACGGGATTTTGGGAACTCAGTTTTATGATCTGGTATATCTCACAGTGGACTACAGTAACAACCTGGTGACCATTGGAAAGGCCAAGGAGGGACTGGTGACCAGATCTTTAGTCACTGCATCGTCTGGGTCCTCGACGTCGCCAGGCTCCTCAACGTGAGCGACACAGTGTTTGACCATAGAGGCACTCTTATCTTGCCTCATTGTGGTATTTGTGATGTTTCTACAAATCTTCAATACAACGCAGGAGATTGTCAATATTGATGTGGTTCATACTCAAATAGTTAACAAAGTAATGTAGCAGTGCGAGCTGTAGAACATAAATTCACAAAGGCATCGGAGCGTATGAAGCGACGCCGCCTTTCGTTTATTCATTTGCACTTATTCCTGCTCAGGCTATCTGAGCAGTTCACGCAAGGGCTGTATGATGGATCCTGTCCTTGCGCTCCGCACCACCTGCATCAACACTTACATTTCTTTACTCTCCCTTTATTACTCTGCGTACAGTATCTATTCGTCAAAAAAAAACTACAGGTCTTGTAAAAAACCGAAATCTGAACCAGAAAATCGTAATAAACACTAAAGAGCTTGAATCCACATTTTGTGCCCAAGGAGGGTTGAAGTTACTTTAGGGATCCGAGCGTCACCAGCAGAGCGCTACGAAAAAATTGCAGTGCTCCCAACAACTATAATAGCTAGCAATCCGATGGAGGAGAATTTATCTAGCATTGCTTCAGTTAGAGAGGTAGCGGAGGAACTGGAACTGGAGGAAGCTGCCGACGATGAGGTGTTTGACGATGTCGAGGAACCGTTCAATGTACTGGACGCGGTTGCTGAGGAGTTAGTTACCAGTCCTTCTTTAGCCTTACCGATAGTTACCTGGTAGTTGCTGTAGTCGGCCGTGAGGTACACCAGATCATAAAACTGCACACCAAGAATCCCGTATGAAACTGAACTGCTTGTGAGCGTGACCGCCGAATTGCAATACTCAACTCCATCCTCAGTTGCATAATATTCTGCGTACTTGCTAAGCGGCACCTCAATCTCCAAACCCTCAAATTTAACAACTACCAGCGTGTTTCTAATAAGATCGCATTCAAAGTAATAATCTCCGTCTTCATCAGAAATGTACTGCGGAAATACGCTTGTGAACTGAGCCCATTGTGCCGCGGGAAGTGCAATAGCTCCGTACCCAGTATCAAGAATGTAGGGAACAGTTGTCCCGTTGGTGAGGTTAGTACCAGTGCCGTCACTCGATACAACCTCCACCGTACTCTCTGCTGCCAAATAATGCAAAATACCGTCAATGTCTGGAATATCCAAAGTTACAGTATCGCCGTCTATCTTGGAATTGTCTGAACCCCCAAATAAAACTGTTCCAACTCTCTCAGTTGAATTCAAACTAATAGAGAATCTGCTACTCCCCACGAGCCCCAGGCTGTGTAACCGCTGGGGGAAATTCTCATAAACAAGGTGTTGCAGTCCGTTTCGTAAAGCGGAAGCAGTCCCCCCCCCCCCGGTGGACCCAACCCTAAAATTGCGGTGGAACGGTCTGCCTCATATCCTATTGCCAAGTTGACATTGCTTATGGCCTCACCACCAATATTCAACGTTTCTGTTCCATACTCCCCATAAACGTAGGAGGTTGCATACGTTAAGAAAAACTCGGTACCGTTGGCATGATATGATGATGAATTGGAAACGTCAAACGATGTTTCGCAGTCAGCAATTCCCGTTTTAGGGGTGTATCCAGCTAGCAGAGAGAAGTTTCCAACAGTGTCTCCCCGCAAATAATAAGTAGCAAAGCCGCTAAGCAAAAAAGTTTCTACTATTGTCTCGGACACATAATTAGAACTGCCATTGTTTGAGCAGTAAGGGTTGCTAGAGGACATTATCCAGGTGTCGGCGGATCCTGTGTCAACCACAAGTTTTTGCGTAGCGTTTTGACTACCAACTCCTATATTCGTCACCCAACTGCTATCACGGAACACTTTTATCTCTATGGTTTTGTCATTTCTTCTCTCAAGTGCGGGACTCGAAAGCAATGAGTTGACGAACGCGGCGTACACCAGGATGCCGATTAGAGGTCTCCAACTAATCATTTGCATTCTATCAGAATCATTACAGAGAACGAGGTTGGACGAGTTGGGATATAAATACAACAAGACATTCGCACCAAGTTTATCCCGAAAGGGACTCCATGCACCCCCAAAATATCCACCGGATGCATACGCATGCAACCTCTTGCCAAGCTTCGTACTTATTCGATGACAGAGTCTGAAGATTCGCAAATTGATGCAGACCAGGAAAAGGGGCGTGCATGGAACATACTAGGAATGGACTACAGAGGAGAAGAGCATTGTTAAAATATAATGATTGTCAAACTAGTAGAGTACCTGATGATCGTGATAGCCCATCATTTCACTACTTGCTGAATATTATTAGGCAGTAATGGTCAAGTGAAATATTTGACAAGCTTAGTTATTGCTGGTTCCCAAATCGTTCCAATGTAAACATAGTGGGGAAAAATGACTGAATGTGCGATGTAGCTATGGGGAATAATTAATAGGGTATAATCTAGTGTTGCATCTGTATCAGATCCTGTGGAACATTCATTTGGTGCTTACCTCCGTGGAGGTCTCAGGGTCAACTGGCTGAAACAGAATTAGTTTGTCTTATTCTGTCAGAGGAACATCCGAATGCTTTCCGTTTAAATTTAACGATCCCAGAGAGGTAATGGTATCTATCTAGAAGTGATTTCCAATAGCATTCGAGAGCTTAATAGTCATGATGAATAGTGGAGGATAGCTTTGTAGTACATCTTGTAGATAGTAGCATCTGAAATGCTAAATGCCTATCGCAATTGTATGTGTCGCCGTATCCAAGGGCTCACGACTCAATACATAATAACTGGGAGATGAATTAGCATACGATCTCGGTACTTCTTAGCACCCAGTCTCATGCTTTGTACCATGATGCCAGTCTACTTATTGATCCTGTTCAGGATGGGAGGACTGTGACTTATCCAGTATACTTGACGCCCTGATAAATGATCCATCCCCTACTATTATGAAATATTTTTATACGTTGTGAATCTTTAGAGTTTGTAAATACCTTGCGTGAACGCCAACTATTTTTGGAATTGAGTGGTACGTTGATTGGCACTGAGCAGATCCAGGGGAAGAATGATTGCTTGAGATTTTGCCGAAATTGAGGCTCATTCTCTAGCTGGCAAGTTCAAAGAACGTGAGCACTGATTGTTTCTAGATTAATGACGAGACGTGGAATAGCTACCTAAAATGCTAGGTACAAGATTCCTAAAGTGACTACGGTATGCAGTCACAGACAGTTCAGAAACCCACATGTGCGTGTGCGTACTTGTGCATGCAGTCTTCCCGAATTTGCAGAAGCCATTTTGGGGATCACATTGTAAGAGCACCCTTGGTTGTACTTAAATCCATGTTAATGCCGCATTATTTGACAGATGATTCCATGAGATACAAATGTTTGCTTGGAATGTTCTAGTCTTTGCCCTGGCTTATGCCATGCTTGCTAGGTCTACTTGGGTGAATCAACCGCTTAAGAAGAGAGAAGATGAGACTTTGGAGATATCAGCGATTTACTCAGGAGAATATTGGTACACTTACGTAGGAGTCGGTAGCCAAAATAATGAACTACAGCTTGTGGTCGACACGGGCTCCTCCGATCTTTGGGTGATGAGTTCCAGTAACCCTTATTGCTCAAGTCATAGTAGCTTGAATTATTCAGAGCAGACAACTACTGAAATAGATGTGCTCAATCGTTACGGCTTATTATATTTACAAGGACTCTCAGTCGGGAACTTCACTGATTTAGCTGGATTCAGCCCCGACAAAGAGAGTATCCAGTGCCCGTACACGCTTGATGTTTCCAATTCCTTGTCATACCATCCTAACGGCTCAGAATTCTACATTATATACTCGGGTACTTATGCTTATGGAGAGTATGGGACCGAGACTTTGAGTTTTGGTGACAGGAACGTGAGCAATGCCAACATTGCCATAGGGTATGAGGCAAATCGTGCGTTTGGAGTTATGGGCTTGGCTCCAGCAGAGGGAACTGCTTCCGCATTACGAAACGGACTGCATCGCTTTACTTATGAGAACCTCCCGCAAAATTTATACACTAAGGGGGAGGTCGGGAGCAGCAGGTTTTCCATCAGCTTGAACTCAACTGAAGGGGTCGGGACGGTCTTATTTGGAGGATCTGACAGCTCAAAGATAGACGGGGATACGGTAACTTTGGATATTTATAAGATTAACGGAAACCCACAGTATTTAGCAGCAGAAGGAAGAATGTATTTTAAGTCAACTAATGGCACGGGAACTAATATTACAAATGGGACCCTGGCGCCATATCTTTTTGATACCGGATATAATGCGATCGCTCTTACTGCAGCTGAATGGGCCCCATTTGTTAGCGTGTTCTCACAGTACATGACGGATTCAGATGGACACTATTACTTTGAGTGCGCCCAGATTAAGACCTTTGTGCTTCTTGCTACGTTTGGAGACCTTAATATTGAAGTCCCACTTGGTAAATATGCAACTTATTATACCACACAGGATGAGATTGAATATTGCCGATCTGTTGTTGAGCTCACCGAACGCTCCAATTATGGGGTCTTGGGTACTCAGTTCTTTGATCTGGTGTATCTCACAGCAGACTACAGCAACTACCTGGTGACTATCGGTAAGGCTAAAGAAGGACTGGTAACTAACTCCTCGGCAACCGCGTCCAGTACATTGAACGTATCCTCGACATCATCAAGCTCGACTTCGTCGGCAGCTTCATCCAGTTCCAGTTCGTCTGCTATTTCGTTAAAGCAGGCACCAATGAACGAAATGTCGGTTCGTAAATTGCTAGCGGTTGTTGTCGGTAGCGCTGCTCTTTTCGTTTAGATGAGGGCCAAATGTTTAAGCAAAGAAGCGCCAATTCGGCATATTCATTCCTTTCGATGTGGGTTCTGCGTTCCTAAGCCGATCAGACGTCGGATAATTTACGAATCTCTTCTCAGGATTCAATACAACTTAGCAAATTGCCAATATTAATAAGGTTCATGTCCAAATAATTAAAAAAGAACGCATTAAGCTAATCTGATTGAATTTGTATCCAGAGAAGGGCTGGCTCTTATAAAGCGAAGCTGCTCTGTTTTCGGAAACTATAACAGATTCACACTCTGGCATCAACTACAATGTGTACGCATCTTCCGAATGTTCAAAAGAACTCCACGTTGAAATTTTTGTATTTTTGATTTCCTTCACTATGTTTATGTACTGTACAAGGTATTCTCAATCAATGCTCAACGGATTATCGTTGTCTGATTTGGAAAGGAACACTACAGAGTCATATAGTAAGTGTCAGGGTGTCTAGGACACTGAATCAAGTCAGCGCTTAATACACTGTACTGGTCAGTGTTTACGAATCCTGATAAATACAATAAACATGTCAGCGCTTAGCACACTGCAATGTTTAGAATGCCAGCGCTTAACATACTGCAATGTTCAGAATGTCAGCGCTTAGCATAATGCAATATTTAGAAGTCAGTGCCTAGCACAAAGGCTTAACTATCATGCAATTAAATTAAAAAGACCTTGTTTAAATCTCACAAGGTCATGTAAATAGATCAAAGACATTGTCAAGTCTAACGACCGTCGTGCAAAGAGCTCAAAGACCTTGTCTAGATCTAATTTACCAACATGCAAAGGATGAAGATATATATAACTACCACATCCCTTGCAGAAGATATGCTAAATGATGAGAAATATGGCGCAACCGTTAAACCACTTGCATACCATAATTGCATGTGATAGAGATTCAGACAATCTCAGAGTTACTATAAATAAAGCCCTGATCTCCCGGTCAGGACAACAGAATAGACATCAGATCTAATATATTCTAGAACTTGTACTAATCTTCAACTATCACAATGCCTCCTAAGACTCGTAAAGTTACTGCTAACTCTTCAGGCGATGCTAATCCCCCTTCGGGGACTACATCACCTCAACAGTAAGACTTGTTGTAAATCCTGTCTATAAGCACTCTCACATACCAGACCGGCTTACATACTTGTATCCTGTAGGTTTATTCCTCCTGCGCTTACAAACCCTTTACGAACTTAAAATCAGCAAGTCTGTCGAACTGCATTGAATCTTAAAATGAGTTGTCCAACACTCAAGAAAAATGCTAGAATGTGTTGGTCGACAAAACACAGCCGACCTAGTTCCATGATCGACAATCGGTCCGCCGGTCTACCGGTCCACCGAATAGACAGTAAGGTATTCTGAACAACTATAAAAGGACCTGGAAATCACCATAATTCATAGAAGAAGGCAGAGAACTTAGTGCAATTTGTAAGGCTCAATAGAGATTGACCACTCTACAATAATAAGTTCTATCATACTATCCGACAATGTCTAATCATAGTATTGATCCATCACTCAGTAACCCAACTGAAGGGACTACCGGACCACAGACAAGTCACTCTACATCTGTCTCAAATCTAGTCCAACAGAATGCGAAGCAGTATATACATACACTTAACGGACGGGGCCCTTATCCCGGTACATTCGATAAGCCTAAGCAAAAAATAATGCACTTCCGACAATGACAGGGACAAGTAATCCAAGAACCGAGATTTTTCCAAGTGCCGCATGGGTTAGTGAGATCGCAGCAGAACTTGAACTGGATGACGTCGACGAAGTCGAGCCTGGCGACGTAGAGGACCCAGACAAACTACTAGATGCAGTGACTGACGAACTAGTTACCAGTCCTTCCTTGGCCTTACCAATGGTCACCAGATAGTTGCTGTAGTCTGCTGTGAGATACACCAGATCAAAGAACTGAATACCCAAGATCCCATACGGTACTGTGCTACGTGTGAGTGCGACAGCGGAACTGCAATACTCAACCCCATCCTCAGTTGCGTGATATTCTGTATACTTTCCAAGTGGAATTTCTATCTCCATATCACTTAAAGTAACGATGACCAGCGTATTTCTAATCTGGCTGCATTCGAAGTAATAGCTATTGCCTTCGTCTGTCACGTATTGTGGAAAACTACTGGTGAACTGCGCCCACTGAGCAGCAGGAAGTGCAATGGCATTATATCCAGTATCAAAAACGTAGGGAATTGCGCTTCCGTTGGTGAGATTGGTAATTGAACCCTCACTGGATATCTTCACAGTACATTCTGCCGCCACGTACCCTATGGAGCCCCCTATTTCGGGGATATCCAAAGTCACAGTCTCTCCATCTACCTTTGAACTGTCTGATCCTCCAAATAGGACTGTTCCTACACCTTCAGTTGAATTGAGACTGACGGAGAACTTGCTGCTGCCAACAGCTCCCGTACTGTGTAGTTGCTGTGGTAATGTCTCGTAAACATAGCCGTACAGCTCATCTCGCACTGTGGAAGAAGCTCCGCCAGGTGGAGCCAACCCTAGGATCCCAGCATACAGATCCGATTCATAGCCTATGGCAACGTTGACATCGCTTACGCTGATACCTCCAATGTTTAAAGTCTCTGTTCCATATTCTCCATACGAGTAACCTCCAGCATAAATAATGAAGAACTCTGTACCGTTGGGGTGATATGATGACGAAGCCGAAACATCGAATGTAGATATGCAGTTGATACTTTCTGGCTTGGTGGTGTATCCCGCTAGCAGCGTGAAATTTCCAATTGTATCCCCAGCCAGGTAAAATTGGAGAAACCGTTGGAGAAGGTTGGTTTGAATGAATGTCTCTCCTGTGTAATTTGAGATGTTGTTGTGTGAACAGTAAGGGTTACTGGAATCCATCAACCAAATATCAGTGGAGCCAGTATCAAGAAGAATCTTTTGTGTACTGTTCTGACTTCCAGCTTCTATGTTGGTATACCAATAAGAACCCGAGTAGAACGCTGATATCTCCAATGTCTTGTCGTCCCTCTTGTAGAGCAGAGAACCTATCAGCAAAGGGCTGGCCAGTGCGCCACCCACAAGGACGGCAGCTAAAGATTTCCAAGTAAGCATTTGTGGTTTCTAAAAATATATGGAGAGGAGGCCTTGCTTAAATATTGGACGACTGTCCCTACTGGGCGCCTCCCAAAAGGGACTCTGCACACCCTGTAATTTCTGCATTCGAACGTATAAATGCGCATGTTTGTGGTTCTGTCAAGCGCAGATGCAATGCGGAGGGTTCAACTCTTAGAGTCAGACTCCTTATGGCAGAATCATCCTGAGCCCTCGCTCTCCCTACCTAAGATAAACATGAGCAAGTGTACACAGTATTTCCCACAAAGAATTTTCCCGCCGAGAAGAGAATTCGCGTATTCTATCGAGAAATTCGCACCAGCGTAGGAAAAGAATGTTCACGTGCAGAGGAAAAAATTCATGGATCCAGAAAATCAAAACAATGCAAAACCTTAGTATTCTGCAATTCTCAGGTAGCACGTGCAAACGTTTTAGGTTTAAACAACGACTTTTCTACGGGAAATACTATATCAAACTCACATCACTCAGAATGAAGGTTTCATAATTTGCGCTAGTCATCTCGATCTGTTGTTCCGTCGGCAAAGACGCACCGCTGCTACATTACTTTGTTAACTATTTGAGTATGAACCACATCAATATTGACAATTTCCTGCGTTGTATTGAAGATTTGTAGAAACATCACAAATACCACAATGAGGCAAGATAAGAGTGCCTCTATGGTCAAACACTGTGCCGCCTTCTAAACGAAAACCAAAGCGCTGCCAATGATAATAGCTATCAAACTGAAGAATGACGTCTTACCTAATGAATTCTGTTTAATCGAGGTCGCAGATGAACTCGAGCTGGACGTGGCTGACGATGAGCTGCTTGACGAGGTTGAGGACCCAGTCGAACTGCTGGATGCAGTAACTGAGGAGTTAGTCACCAGTCCTTCCTTGGCCTTACCAATAGTCACCAGTTTCTTGCTGTAGTCTGCCGTAACATACACCAGATCGAAAAACTGAGCCCCCAAAACACCGTAAGGAACCACGCTTCCGGTGAGCTCCGCAGCAGAACTGCAATACTCAACTCCATCCTCAGTTGCATGGTATTTTGCGTACTTGCTAAGCGGCACCTCAAACTCCAAACCCTCAAATTTAACAACTACCAGCGTGTTTCTAATAAGATCGCATTCAAAGTAATAACCTCCGTCTTCGTCAGTTATGTACTGCGGAAACACGTCTGTAAACTGGGACCACTGTGCTGCAGGAAGTGCAATAGCTCCGTACCCAGTATCAAGGAGGTAGGGAACAGTTGTCCCGTTGGTGAGGTTAGTACCAGTGCCGTCACCCGATACAATCTCCACCGTACCCTCTGCCGCTAGATAATTCAAAGATCCTCGTATCTTAGAGATATCGAAAGATCCTCGTATCTCAGGGATATCCAAAGTCACTGTATCGCCGTCTATCTTTGAACTGTCTGAACCCCCAAATAAAACTGAACCAACACCCTCAGTTGAGTTCAAACTAATAGAGAATCTGCTATCCCCCACTACCCCTGAGCTGTACAACTGCTGTGGAAGAGTCTCGTAAACAAATCGATGCAGCCCAGCCAACCCATTAATCACAGACGATTGTACCAGAGTCTTAGGTACATAATTAGAACTGCTGTTGTTCGAACAGTAAGGGTTACTCTGAGCAACAAACCAAGTATCCGTAGATCCTGTGTCTAACGAAATTTGCACAGTAGTGTTCTGACTCCCGGCCCCAATTTCGGCATACCAGGAGCCTTGAAGGAACACTGGCATCTCCAAGGTCTTGTCATTTCTCTTCTCAAGTGGTGAAGATATCAGTAGAGAACTGACGAAGACAGTGTACACCAAGACTGCAACTAGACGATTCCAAGTTGTCATTTGTATTCCACCAGAATAGTTTCAAAGAATGAAGTCTGGCATGGGTATAAGTACAGCAAAACACTTACACTATATTATCCAAAAAGGGACTCTTTGCGCCCCCAAAAAAACTCTGAATGCATACACATGCAGTCGGCTGCTATTCTTCCCGTACATATTTGATGACACTCGGCGTGAGGATTTGCAAATCGATAGCGGCTAGGAAGGAGACGTCTTAGGGTCAACCGGCTTCAAGTAATTCACATTGGTTTGTTTGTAGAACATCTGGAAGCATTTTTATCGTAATCCTGTGCCAACAGTAATTTGCTTGTATCTTCGTTCATTCCGGAGCCTTTTGTTAGAGTCTTTTCGGTCCAAAACCCACACATTGCGCCTGCCTTACGGTGGTTCATGCGATTCTGGTTGATTGTGAGCCTTGATAGCAACAGAGCACTTTGCAGTAGAGCGATAATACACACGTTTCCTCGTTATAGTGCATGTGTTAATTAAGCTCGAAAGACTACACGCTGCTGTTCAGGTAGAACTTGGGCAGCGGAGGAAAGAACCATAATGATGCCAGCAGAAGGAGTCAGATTTTTAGAGTTGTGCTGCATTTGAGCTTGACAGAATTACGAACATGCATGTATATACATACATACGAATGCAGAGATTACGGGGTGTACAGAATTCCTTTTGGCTGGCTCTCCTTAGGGCCGGTCACTCTTGTACTTAGCTCAATCCCCATCGTTTCGCCGGACGTCAAATATGGTCAGTTGGATATCTCTAGTTGTCCTGGTGGGTGCCGTATATGCCGGGTCCTTACTGTTAGGTCCTTTGCATGAGAATAGTAGCGACAAGACATTAGAGATCACAGCTTACTACTCAGACAATTATTGGTTTACTGGTATAGGAGCAGGCAGCAAGGAAAGTGCACAACAGATTATTCTTGACACGGGATCTGCTGATACCTGGTTGATGGATTCTAGTAACCCTTACTGTTCACACAACAACATCTCAAATCGCTCAAGAGAGACATTCATTCAAACCACCCTTCTCCAACGGTTTCTCCAATTGTATCTGGCTGGGTATACAATTGGAAATTTCACGCTGCTAGCTGGATACACTACCAACCCAGAAAGCGTCAACTGCGCATCCACACTCGATGTTTCGGCTTCGTCATCATATCACCCCAACGGTACAGAGTTCTTCATTATGTATGCTGGAGGTTACTCGTATGGAGAATATGGAACGGAGACTTTAAACATTGGAGGTACCAGCGTAAGCAATGTCAACGTTGCCATAGGCTATGAATCGGATCTGTATGCCGGGATCCTAGGGTTGGCTCCACCTGGGGGAGCTTCTTCCGCAGTGCGAGATGAGCTGTACAGCTATGTTTACGAGACATTACCACAACAACTACACAGCTCGGGAGCTGTTGGCAGCAGCAGGTTCTCCATCAGTCTCAATTCAACTGAAGGTGTAGGAACAGTCCTATTTGGAGGGTCAGACAGTTCAAAGGTAGATGGAGAGACTGTGACTTTGGATATCCCCGAAATAGAGGGCTCCATAGGATACTTGGCGGCAGAATGTACTGTGAAGATATCCAGTGAGGGCTCAATTACCAATCTCACCAACGGAAGCACAATTCCCTACGTTTTTGATACTGCATATGATGCCATAGCCCTACCACCGAATCAGTGGGAAATGTTCACCAGTAGGTTTTTACAATACATGACAGACGATGACGGCGAGTATTACTTTGAGTGTTCCCAGATTAAGAATACGCTGGTCGTTGTCACGTTAGGGGATTTGGAGATTGAGATTCCACTCGGAAAGTACTCAGAACTTTACACGACCAAGGGTAATGTTGAGTTTTGCAGTTCGGCGGTCAGACTCACGGCGAGCGTGGTTCCCCATGGAATTTTAGGTGTACAATTTTTCGATCTGGTGTATCTCACGGCTGACTATGACAACAATGTGGTGACTATTGGAAGGGCCAAGGAAGGACTGGTGCTCAGCTCTTCAGCCTGGGCGTCCGTGACATCCTCCGGGACAACCTCAAGCCCCACTAAAAATCCTTTAATGCTAGCACCAATGGATAAGAAGTCAGTTCTCATGATGCTAAGCATTGTTATTATTGGCGGTGCTGTTATTTTTTTGTTGCTCTGCTGCGCGTTATTTCAATGCGTAAACACGTCCTCCTACGTGTATGCTACATGGTGGACTTTACTGTTCATTACCGGCTCTAATGATTTTCGACGCTATTCAAAGTTTGATGCAGCCCTGGAGGAGTGCTGAAGTAAGGTTTTAGCGAGATTTTATCACCAAAGGTATAAATTAATGGCGGCACAACGTACAAGGTGATGAAACTGATGCTGGTAAAAGGAGTTTTTGCCCTGGCGACAGTATGCCGCTTTTCGATTGAGGAAGGCAATCTTCAGTAAGGATACTAAGTGTGCAGGCAACGGGTAGTCCACAAAGTCTAAGGAAAATAATGGTCTCTCCAAGCCCAGGGACACTGTTCTGAGAGTCTTGAGTCTCTCCTTTATTTGCATCTCAAAAGTACTGTACGTTTAGATGCCCCTTTCCAAAGACCAAAGAAGAATAGAGACCTAGACATACAATCTACTCTGTAAAATGTGATATCCAGGCAACCGCCGCTAAGTTTTCAAGCCTCTTATCTTCCTGAAAGCTATTACTTAATCTTCAGGTGCTCAACTTCTCGATTGCTGCGTCTAGCGGCTTATCTACATCCTCCATGTCGTCAAGCTCGTCTTCAGCCGCGTGAGGCTCGTCGGCATCGTCAAGTTCCAGCTCATCTTCTGGTTTTTCTAACTCATGCAATGCCAAGTGACTAAGACATCAGGCCAGGGGTTTCCTGCGGATATCTGTATATATCTGCACAAATCATGAATCCTCGTTTCCCAAAATAAACGATGCGCTTGAAGTCACTCTTTCTAGAATGGACCCTGAGACATGCACAGAAACTAGCACCAATCTTATTTTCCCCAAGATGCATCACAGAAACGCAAAGCTTGTCTCTTGACTACTTGTGCTGAATTTGCACAATCTCTAACCTGTTAGAGCTCCCATCCAAAAATAATCAGAGCAGCAGAACTTTAAATTACGTAGTTTAACATTCTGCATTTCTCTCAAAACACCGCTGCGTATTATCGGAGTCTCTTTTTCTTTGAGCAGACTCTCAGGATGCTGCATGGCGCTACTTTGTGCGAGGCGCGTCAAAATTGTAGATCCTCCAAGAAGTGTCGCCGATGTCTGTGAAAAGCTTGGCGGAATGCTGCATGATTATGCGTCTAAAGACTATTCTGGGGGTGTGCAGTGTCCCTTTCAAGAAACACTGTGATATCACACTTCGCTGAAAATCTAGACTCATTCCGACTTCTCACTGTTTCTTCCCTGTGGATACAAGTGGTTGCTCAGAAATCACTTGTCTCACATCTGAGGTATGCGGTCTCAGTCTGCACTTTATTGGTAATCCCCGCTTGAGAAGAGGAGGGACAAGACATTGGAGACATCGATTTCTATTGTGGTTCTATTTGATTAACCGATATAGGGGCTGGCAGTCTAGACATCCAGCTAAATACTTTGTTGTAGATACCCGGTTGGCTCCCAGGAACCCTTGCTGCTCAGATAGCGACAGTGCCACTTGTATGCTGAGAGACAATTGTGTAATGGTTTAGCTTGTATGTTCTAGCGACATCAAAAAAATCATATATGTGCGAGGTGTTACACTTCAGATTACTGATCATTTGAATAGTTTGTTAACGCTATTTTATTCATTTATAATGCTATCTGGTTGTGAAACTTACGCTGGTATCCGGTAAGAAACATTGACAAATCCATCTGAATGAGCTCCTTTTCTTTATTTGTATAATAATCAATTTGGGCCCTTTAGGATAAACAAACTACCCCTTTTAAGGTCACTCTCCAATAATAGAGTTTGATACATTGGGCAACGATAAAGATAGTATCGTTTGTGGTCATGAGACTTGGAACACCGGAGTGCTACTTAGAAAACCAAAGCAACGAGGAAACACTGTACGACCCTCTCCTTAAGTTATGTCATTCCTTGTGTCATCCGCTCGTGCAACGAAAATAGTATGGGGCAAGTCATGTGTGGAGCTCCACAGAATGCTGTCGTCCTCGCAGTTGTTGAGGTGCATGTCAACACCTGCAGATTGTGAGCTATTTCGGGAAGATATTCAATTCTCTGGTATTCCACACCAGTGGCACTAAGTACTCTGTGAAGTTTCGAACTTAAAAGTCCACAAAGAGTGAATTAATAAAGAACCTCAGTGATAGTGTGGACCTGTATATGACTGACGATGGCATAGAGCGAGGGATTATTTCTATCAGGGTCTCTCTGTGTTTGGTATTACCTTAGCATGTTGTTGCGAATTCCATCATTACGTTTATGAGACCAATTCATGGAACCTGTCTTGCCTGGAATGACGTGACTGGCGATATCCTATTAAGTTAAGCTGAACTGCAGTCAGGGTCATTCGTTTTTGTTGGTTTCAATGTTTGATTGATGGGAATGGTCTACCCTTCGATATTTCCGAAAAAGGTGGGGGTTACACTGTTTGAGTCTTCTGGTTTTCTTCAAGGTTCGAGACAGATCCAGGAAATTGTTGACCTCTTAGTTAGTTTATCTGACTCACAAAAAAAATAGCAACGACAAAGAAATAACGAACGTTGACTGTGGACTGATACAACTAGTGATAAGGCTTGGTTGTACCATTTTTGCTAGCCTCAGTGCTCTTATTCCTAAGGCAATCGAACTCCCGCTCATCCTGAGCGGTATTCTTCTACCATGAGTAGTACCCCTGTGTTTACTTTTATTGCAGTACTTTCAGTGTCAGCAGTAGTTTTAAGACATCGGCTAAATTTCTATACTGTGTGGCGCCTGCAGTTAAAACCAACCGATCAAGAGCTTTAAGTGCACACTACCGGAACATGCAGAGCGAGCATCAAGAGTTTGTTCACTCCAAAAAATACTATAAAAGGGCAGCCACTTCCTCCAATTTGTGGTTTTTCTTTTGCCTATTTATTACATCCATTACATTACTCAAATCATGAACATTTTATTTGTTGGCTCAGCAGTCCTTTATTTTGCGTCATTAGCAGCAAGTGCCCCGATTCCTGCACCTTTGGATTTTGCTCCATTGCGGAGTATTGCGTACAACTACCTTGCAGACGCTCTAAGTGATATCAATGATGGTGTATGACTTTAAAGCTTGAAATTTTCAGATAGCTTATCTTTTACTATTCGACTAAATACTTATTGCTGAGAGAAGGGAAGTTGTCTGTGTGGTTCTATTCCCGGCGAGTATAATTTTACAATATCACTTTTAACCAAATTTACAAACGTAGGACGTAACTGACGAGCTTTCTCAGCATCTGAATTTATGTTTGTACAGGCTTCTGATTTGGAGTTAAGTCGCTAAAGGGAGTAGCATGCTAATAATGATTTAAACCCATTGGTATTTACATTGAATACTAAATGAAACCGTAAAACCAACGAAGTTTCCCAACTCTGTGCTGAGCGTCTCTCATAGGGCTAATGTTTGTAGCCAACTAAATCAGACCAAGAAAAAGAAAACAATCATTAATATTCAAAAACTGTTAATCAAAGCTCAAGTAAAGACACTCTACTTATACATTAGCCAAAGTCTCACTTGAAGCACTAGTGCTTAGCATAGTTCACCATATTTTGCACCACATGAATAGAAACATGATTATTGAAGTTCAGACTTTAAATAACTATACACTAACATTCAAGCTCCCAAGAAACTCATAAGTTAGTATTACAGTTCACCCCTTTACAAAAGGTAAACCATGAGACCACTTAGCGGTTATGTGTCTCCATCTTGCCGTCCGTGCACCACCGCCCAGCATCTCCGGCAGGAAGATAAGATACAGTGTTGCCTTATAATCGCTGAATTCTTTGTAGATATAAAATCGTTTTCCATTAGAACTGCCAGCTGATTCTTGTTTGTATATAACTTTGTTTATTTATAAAAGCCAGCCCTCAGTTAACTATGGAGGTTCTCAAGCACAGTTATCCCGGCAATTTGTTGTCCACCATTCGACGGTTCACTGAACAACGGAACCAGTACACTGAGTTGAGATGAACTGATATCGACAACGATAATTCAAAGTATCGAAACAGAAGCTAAGGCAATCAGAGAAGGCATTAACGCATAATCAGAACGCCCAGATAATTTACTGAACGGTATACGAATATTGAAACAAGAGGCCCTGTCTTCTTGTTGAAATAATTATTCTGAACAAAACTATAAATAGTGGGCTCTCAGCTTAAACAGAGCAGAGGAGAACAGATCGAACATAGTTCATTTAGTGAAGCTCAACTCAGATTGACCAAGTCTATAATTCTACGTTCTACCATGCTATATTACAATGTCTGATCATAGTAATGGTCCATCACTCAGTGGCTCCACTGTAAGTACAGCCGGACTTGGGACAATTCACTCTACAACCGTCCCAATCCAAGCCCAACACAATTTACATTACCGTCCTCTTTCGTTATTCCTTTGAGAACAAAACTCCACCCAAATCAAAAATTAAGTATTCCTAGTTTATTTTAGTTCAAAGAGATTTACTCAGAATTATAGTGGAAAAATTGAAGATTGGGGAAATCCTCAGTGTAGCTTACTAACACGATTGATAGTGCCTCTTTCAGTTGGAGCCTCCTTCGCCGGCCTAAGCAACGATCACAGTGATACCAACCGTGGTAAGTATCAGTAAACCAAAAAAAAAAAAAAAGACATCTTATTTAAAGATGCTTGTTTAAGCGAGGTCACAGATGAACTGGAACTAGAAATAGAGGTCGCTTACGATTAGGAACTTTAGGACGACGAGAAGGCAGACGAACTACTGGACGCAGTGGCTGATGAGTTGGTCACCAGTCCTTCTTTAACTTTGCCAATACTCATCAAGCTGTTGCTGTAGCCGGCTGTGAGCTACACAAGGTCAAAAAAGTATCATCCAACATGGTATAGGAGCCAGTGCTTCCCAAGAGCCTGAGCAGAGTGCTGCAATATTCAACCCCATCTTCAGTTATGCAACACTCCGTATATTGCATCTACTGCTCTGCTGGAAGTCTAATTTAATAAGCTCTGGTATCAAAAAAGTAGAGTGCCGGAGTTCCGTTGGTGAGATTTTCTCCAGAATCGTTGCTTAACACCATCACCGCTGTCTGTCCTTACACTGTCTGATTCGTGCTTTGTTGCAATATTGGCATTGCCTACGTTTACTCCACCTATGTCCAATGTCTCTGTACCATATTTTCCTTGGACATATGTGCTGACATACGTAATGCAGAACTCGATACCGTTACCATAATACGATGAGATGAGTGAGATCCCCCCACATCTGGACTATGCTCTTCCAACAGGGTGAAGTTTCCAACGGAGATACCTGCCAAATAAAGTAGCCAAAGTCGGCGAGCAAATTCGACTCCACTAATATTCCACCCGGATAGTTTTAACTGTTGCTGGCAGAGCAATGCGGGCTTCTAGAACTCATTGGCCCAATATCTGTAGATCCTGTGTCTACCATAAGCTTTTGCAAGCTGTTCTGGCTGCCAACTCCTGTATTGGCTCCTCGGTGCACACCTGGATATGCGACAGATATCTCGACTGTCTGGTCATGTCTCTTCTCAAGGCTAGGACTCACCGACGAAGAACTGATGGCCATAGATACACCAAGTCGCTAACTAGCGATTTCCAAACCATCACTTTCACTCCCAAGAGCTGTAATGCTGGCCATGATGGGTGGGGCGAGTCCCGATTTAAAGGCAACAGATGTTTCGATGATGTTGTTTGATTCCCAAAGGGTCCCCGTGCACTTCGTGAACGTATATGTGCATACATATGCGTGATTACGTATGCCAACCCCTGAGAGTGCTCATGACTTATTTTGGAGGCATACCGTCCAGATCTGGTTGGCTGCAGAGGGGGTGCATAGAACACCGTACAAAACTCTTCACTGGCGTGGAGAATTACCCGTCCCTACATGCGACCAATGAAGTTCCGTGCAGGTAAGATAATAACAACGCGAAAGCAATGTAACGAAGAGAAAAAGTTGAATTTAAATCTGACAGTTTATCGTATGAAGCTATGGAGTTATTGGGGACTCGATTAAGTAGTCAAACGCTACTAGCAAAGAATGTGCCAGTAGTGACGAGCGCATCGTATCAAGAAAGAAACGTCAGTAGAAGAAGAGAAAAATATGGTTAGTCTGTATCTAGGAATGGAACGGGGAGTTAGCAATAAAGCACGATGCATCCAGCAACAATAAGGGCAATCGATTGGAAGGCGGACATTCCGGCCGAAGGAGTTAATGAGATTGCAGATGACCTGGAACTAGATGTTGAAGAGGCTGTGCTGGAGCTTGATGAGCTGGATCCTGAGGAAGTGGATGTCGATGTCGACGTGTTTGTTACCAGCCCCTCTTTAGATAATCCCAAAACCACCTGATTCTTGCTATAGTCAATTGTCGCGTAAACCAGATCGAGGAACGGAATTCCCAAAACACTCAACTCAGAATCACCGTAAACCTGTAAGGCAGATTTGCAATACTCAACCTCATCCTCAGTCGCATAAGATTCAGCATACCTGCTGAGCGGCACCTCAACAGTAAGGTCTCCGAGCTGGGCAATAAACAGTACTTTACTGATGTTTGTGCAAGGGAAGAAGTAGTCGCCGTCCGCATTGGTCATGTACAATGGAAACTGGGCCACAAACCTGGAGAACTGAGTGACAGAAAGAGCTATCGCGTTGTATCCCGTATCTAAGACATACTGCAGAGTGGCATTGGTGAGGTTCAACAGATGGCCATTAGCCGCAACGCTAGCGGTTCCATTCACGGCCAAGTACCATGAAGTCCCGTCGACTTCCGCAATGTCCAAAGTTACGGTGTCCCCATCTATTTTCGAGCTGTCAGAGCCGCCAAACAATATTGTGCCGGAGCCCAAGGTGGAGTTTAAGTTAAGCGAAAACTCCTGGCTGCTCACTGCTCCTGAGCTGTACAAGACCTGGGGAAATGTTTCATATACCAAGTGGTGCAGACCGTTACGCACAGCTGAAGTGGTCCCGCCTGGTGTTCCCAAGCCCAACATTCCTTTACTGAGATCGGATTCGTATCCAACCGCCATGGAGACGTCATGGAATTCTGTGTCTCCAATATAGAAGGTTTCTGTTCCGTACTCTCCGTATACAAAGTTGTTCACATATCGGAGAAAGAACTCGGTGCCGTTAGCCAGATACGACGAGGAATTTGAAAAATCTATAGGAGTGGCACAACTAACATCGTTCACACCCACGGCGAAATTTGCTAAGCTGGTGAAGTTTCCCACGGTGTATCCCTGCAAGTAAAACTGGAAAAGCAATTGCACGACGTAGTCTTCCGTGGAAGTGTCGTCTCTCTTTTTGGTGACAGGGGTCTGGTCGTTACAGTAAGGGTTTGTGTAACTCATGATCCAGGTGTCAGAGGAACCTGTGTCGACAATAAGCTGAACTGTAATGTTCTCGTTGGTAACCCCTATTTCAGAGACCCAGTTGCCGTTCGAAAAGGTGGTTTCGAGTTCGACTGTTTTGTCATTTCTTTTCTCGACTTGAGGAGCAACCAATACTGAGGCAGCAGCAGTCAGGGCAGTTGCCAAAATGGCAAGCAAAATTTTGAATGTTGTCATTGTATTATCAACCGCGACACAGCTGGGAAGTTGAAGAGTTGCAAATTTATAGTCCAAAACAAAAGTGGACTTTCTCAGTCTAAATCTGCACACCCCCTATCCATTAAGACGCGGGTGTCGGATTGGGGATATCTCAGGATGATTTGATTTTGTCAGAGGGAAGCTATTATCTGAGAATGACAAAGGATACGGTGCTCGTTTACAGGGACCGGTGATTTTAAGATTCCAGAATGCTGATGGGCTGTTTTTTAGTGGTAGGTCTTGAGATTCATGCGGCTAGTATAGGACTCTAACCACTACTGGGATTGCTATCATGGATTTGATTGGCGTTAACTTTCCAAATTTCGTTGCCACTTGTAACTGTGTATGTTGTTTTCATGTTATGTGGGATACGATTCAGTTAGGCGTCGGAGTCTTAAGACGAAGTGTGTGCGTGTCTTGGGCCACCAAAGCTTAAACTCAGTATAGAATTTAATCTATCGCAGTGGCCACGGCAGATGCCACGACGTATGAGTGCCGTATCGGATAGCAGTGAATTGGGATAAGGTTTTTCTGGTACCTAACACCAGAATAAAATAAACACCGAGACTCGGTAGGTAGTTTTGTTTCCCATGATGGATCACGAACCAGAACAAAAGTCGGAAAGTCGATGTGAGTCCCTGGTGTTCCGTTCCCACGGGTCCTTAAATTATGCGTCTGGTACGCATCGGTGTTCCCAGTTTTAGACTACCGAATTAGGATGATACCATTCAAACTTCGGCTTGGATCGCCAGGTTCACGCTGCCAAAAAGGAAGAAAAAAAAAAGCGAGCGATTGCGCAACAGTGGAAAGAAATGCTACCAAGGACTTCTGCCGCCACACATTAGAAACTTGAAGCACTGAAACACTAACGGTTTGACGGTCTGCAACGACTCACAGTGTCTTATTGTCACGGGCTCATGCGCTCCCATAATCCGTACACCAAATGATAACGATCGACTAGCAATATTCTGTACAGTCAAACAAAACAAGTGCCGGTGCGTCCCTCGCATCCAACGAGCAGTCCTCTTGCGCAGACAAGGAGAACAAAGACCCTATGGAAAGCTGCAATCTACCAACCGGAGATGCTGCCTCGTGCATCCCTCCCGTAAATCGGTATGTCGGAACTCTGTCACATCCACACTTCAGTAGCCATTTGTATACTCTAGACTTCATATAAACAGCGATCGATGTCTAAGAAAGTCTCATTAGAAATCTATCGTTTTTCACTGTTTTGCCATCTTTTATCATGAAATTCCTTTTCCTTGCGCTCATGACTTCCTCTTTGTTGCCGCTAGCTTGCGCAGCACCTATCCCTTCAAACGAAGAGATTGCTAAGCGTACGTCCGATAAGCCCACAGGCGGAGTTCGTGTTGTCGGTGGCTACAAGACAAATGTAGTGTTGGATGTGCTGGGAAATGTTGGCGCTTCTGTTTTGGGGATGTGATTTTGGTCGAGGAGGATAATATTGAAGAGTTCTTTCACAGTTGGCCATTTCATTAGACTATATTAGACTTACGGTTGAACGGACTCACATACGTGCTTTCAAATACGTTTATATACTTCAAGGGATACGAGTACACAATTACATTTTAGGATGCTCTGTAAATGAGAAGCAGAAACCCCTCTGTAGTGGTGGTGGTTCTGGTGAATACTCAGATATCTTCTCCCTACTCTATTCTTTGGCCAAGCCCCGTTAATTGCCTTGCACTCCCTCGTGCTACCATAAGCTATTATCCCTTTCGATGTCGATATTGAAGACTCGGATGTAAATGAAACCAGATATGGGGCTCGTGTAAATGCAGTCAATTAAAAACCAAATGAGTGGCGAAACCACGGCTGATCGCCAATAAACGTGAAAGGATGAAGAAAAAAGTCCAAGAGCCAAAGCATCTCGAATCAATCGGTTACAATAATTCGATTGTGGAGAACTTCAAAGAACTTGTTTGAAAGGCAGTCCAAAAAGTTGGAAGTCGGGGGCCACAACAGGGGAATCTAAGCATCTCGGGCAAACGGTGTAAGGATGCGCTACACGTTAAAAGAAGCGATTTCGAGGCTGTAAAGGCTGGTAATTTCACTAGAGTTTCCACAAAATCGCCTTAAAGATGTATACAATCATCTAGATTGAGACCTAAGAAAAGATCCTGCTAGAAGATATTCCAAAGCAGGCTCGAGAGGCACGTCCGAAAAACGTACTCGTGCACACAAGTAGGGACAAAACACATCCCGCGGTATGAGACGTTCTACCGTTCAATCTAAGACATTCAACTGCCACCCCTTCTCAAAGAACTTAATTTTTGAAACATGGTTCCGCTGAAAATAATAGTACTCTGGCATTTATCACTTCGGCGGAGCTACCACGGTTCGAATCATTCTCCAGTAATTGCAGGTACGGCTGTTCCCAGTCTTGAAACATTGACGTTTGGAAGTGTGGCCAGTTCCGCGATTTTAGTATGGATCAGGTTACCCGGGAAACATTTCCCTGCACCATGGCACATAAGTGTTTCAAATTGCTGAAGGTAAAAGATCCTCTCCACGTAATCTCACCAATTGTACGATTTTTCCAATTAACAAACCACACTCAATATGAGGAGCTTGTTGAAATGGGCTGCGTTCCTAGTCACCCTTCTTTATCTTCTGAATGCCTCTGATCTCCCAGATAATTCCAAAATGGCGGATCAGTTTGTTGTGAACGATCTCCCCGGACTATCGCGGATTCCTAGGAATTCTAGGCCTCTTATGTATGCTGGCCAGCTTCCCATCCCTCAAACCAACGGGACAAATATATTCTTTTGGCTTTTCCAGAAAAAGCAATCACGCAACCGTAACCTAGTGATCTGGCTTAATGGAGGGCCTGGATGCTCTTCGATGGACGGTGCCCTCATGGAGATAGGTCCATTCCGGCTTTCTCAAGACGGTGAAGTTGTCCCTAACAACGGAAGTTGGTTGGAAGACGCAGACGTGGTGTTTGTGGATCAGCCTAAGGGAACGGGGTTGTCTACGACAAACGGCACCTATGAGCTGAGTATTTATCTGTCAGCGCAGACTTTCTTGCGCTTTATGAATGAGTTCTTCGAGATTTTCACATACTACTCTGATAAGAACATATATCTCGCAGGCGAGAGTTATGCGGGCCAGTATATCCCTTACATTGCTAACTTTACCTTGAAATTAAGCGCCAGTGTGAAAACCGAAAAGTCGAAACTATTCCTCTATCATAAAGCTGGTGCACTTGACCCTGAAGATGTTGTCACTCAACGGATCCTCGCTACAGGTGACATTGCCAACGTGTTGTACATCAACAAAACCATCAACTTGAAGGGCGTAATGATAGGCAATGGATGGCTCTATCCAGATTATCAGAGTCTTTCGTATTTGCCCTTTGCTCTTGAACATGGCATTCTAAGCGAATCAGATACCACGTTTTCTGCTATCGAGCAGAGCCACTTGGCTTGTGAGCTTGCGCTCTCTGATGGAAACTCCCTGATGGAGCACCCGATATGCACAGATACGATTCTCACTCAAATTTTGAACTCCACTAAACAGAAATCCAGCTCAGGGTATACTTGCACGAACATGTATGATTATACCTTGAGGTCTCCATACCCTCTGTGCGGCATGGAATGGCCCTACGATCTTCCACAGGTGACCTCGTTTCTCAGAAACCAAACGATACTTCGGATGCTCAATGTGCGCTACGACACTCACTGGAAGGAATGCTCGTCTGCTGTTTCTGATCATTTGGTGAACAGCAAATACCCACCTGCATTCCTGCTATTACAGAGCCTCGCGGGCCTGATCCCTGTTGTACTCTACAACGGTGACCACGATATTATATGCAACCATGAAGGCATAGAGAACTTGACCCAGGCCCTAACCTGGGGCGGTCAGAAAGGATGGACGACTGAATACAAGAAGTTTGTCTTAGACTCGGCGCAAATTGGCGAATTGAAATCCGAGCGCAACCTCACGCTAATGAGAATCTACAATTCGTCTCACATGGTGCCCTATGATAATCCATATGCGTCGCGCGCCGTGATTAAGTATATGTTGAAGGACGTCAGAAAGCACTCCGAATCTGTTCTGGTGTCGTTATTGGTTTATGACTACTCTTTGACCAACATAAATCTTGCATATGTGGTGTCGATCTCTATTCTTTTTGTCCTGACTTGTATTCTTGGGATTGTACGCAAAATGACTGAAAAGTCAGACTTTTTACAGTTGTCAGAAGACAATGATCGGTTTTCTATTTCTCCGTGACTGCCATTACTCGGAAATAGTTCGTTCCTCTGCCACTACAAGGCTTCATTTTAGAATATAAAACGGATAAACTTGTTACTCTGGGCCCTTCCTAATACTTGAAAAGTGCTGTTTGATACAGGCTTCAGTCAAATGCAAAAGGCAAAGGGCCAGTTATATATAATGTAAACGAACTTCAATGGATGTAATGTAGACGTGGTGCATAGCTCAACACCGAAATGCTGTAGTCAGAACATAACGTCACCACGAATCAACATGGTTATTTTCAATCAGAGGCAGACACAATCGACATCTTTTCTTTCGCTAATATTCGAGTTCTTCACCCCCGCAAATCAACTCCTTCTTCTCCAACAGCTCTATATAGGCTCTCCACGTGTCGTCGCCAGCTTTTAAGCACTGGCGGTCGCCAATCAATATCAACCCATACCTAGCCCGGGTCAAACCGACGTTCAACCGCCGACGGTCCTTCACAAATCCAATGGTATGCTTCTCATTGGATCTTACACATGAGAATATGATGAAATCTTTTTCTCTTCCTTGGAATGCGTCGATAGATGCAATCATCAATCCAGAAACCTTGTTGATGGTCACAGATTTGCCATCTGTGAAAATATCATCGCGATCGATTTCTTCTTCTATCTCCCGGCCTAATGGGTTTATCAACTCGTCTGCCGCAAGGGCTTTCGAAAGTACTTCACGTTGGGCTCGATACGGGGTGATCACTCCTATCTCCTCTCTAGAAACGTTCTTTTCAAACACAAGCTTCTTCACGGCAGCAAGAACTCTTTGCACCTCACCAGGGTTGTTGTAGGAATAACCAGCCGACTTTTGATACCGTTGAATGCCTGCCTTGAAGAAATTTGGGACGTGTTTCTCCGGACACTTTCCAGAGGTATCCCAGAAAACAAGCGGTTGGGCTATATTCTCGTTGAATCTATCAGCAGCCAGGATTCCGTCTATCAATTTTCCGTTGTAGAACTCGTGTCTTGGGAACTCACTAATCGCAGGATGCATTCTGTACTGAGTGTCAAGCATGTGTGGGTCCTTGTAGGTCCCGTTGACAATAACTCGCTCAAACAACGACAACTCCAAGTTGCTGACCTTCGAGAACGACGACAACTGCTTCTGGTCACCAACAAGAACAAA
Organism: Saccharomycopsis guyanensis; assembly: GCA_030578595.1. NCBI lineage: Eukaryota > Fungi > Ascomycota > Saccharomycetes > Ascoideales > Saccharomycopsidaceae > Saccharomycopsis > Saccharomycopsis guyanensis. The sequence goes on from JAJMSQ010000004.1 coordinate 1,176,307, forward strand.
TTTCTTGACCCCAGACATCGAGATTGGAATCAAAGTGGTTGGCTCTGATGACTGCGTACTCTCGTCCATAATTATCACAGGCATATTCTCGACGTGCTTGAGCTGGTTGGAACCGGCCACCACGGTGGTGGTGAATATCACTTTTGCGTTTCCAACAAACCGTTTAGCTGCTGCCGACTGAGCGTCCATCAACTTGTTGAATTTATTCTGACTAATTTGCTCCCTGTGCGACCGGAGTGCTGCTTTGACTGCCCTCATGTCCTCGGACATGACGTCTTCTATTTTGTGGTGGAGGCAGATTTTTGCCAACGGGTGGTCGCGAGTGTACTCCTTCTCCTTCTCGTTAGAAGTAATTCTCAATAACGAAGGCTCGTGGTCGCTCATCAACTTCTCTGCAATATTATCGATAGCAATATTTGATGCTGCTACCACCAATATCGGATAGTAATGGAGTCCTTTCAAAAGCTGCAAGACGATCTCGACAATGGTGGAGGTCTTACCTGTACCTGGGGGACCTTGCAAGATTGTAATGGAGTTGTTGAGGGTGGACTGAATGGCCTTTTTTTGAGATGCATTGAATGTAGGCTTAGAATAGTTCACATAGTTGCCAAATGTGATTTGTCTGATTGGTTTTTTCCCAAGCACCATTTGTATGAACTCGGGGTTACTGAGGTTAGACATTGCAAACATAATCCGGGTGGCAGTTGCACTACACGGCAATATATTGAACTCCAGAAAGTCGGTAGCTTCGGTGGGCAACTTCTCGGCGTTCCATGGGTACAAGATCACGTTTAGCACAATGATCTTGCCTTTGTAGTCTTTGTCCTTCTTTGGTCTCAGACTCTCAACGTACCCATACCAAATCTGGGTCAACCCACGATTGAGAATGAACCCCTGGCCAATGGTGAACGGTGACTTTCTGACCGCTTGCATCTGCTTGCTTAACCGAGACTCCATCTCGTCCTTGTAACTAAAGATCGCAAAGTACCCGTCGTTTGGGTCCTTTTTCCACCACTCGATGTAGAAATTATCGATGGGATTGTTTTCATACAACTCTTCTAAGTACAAGCTGTAGCACATCTCTTGGAAATACTCATCTAAAGAGTCATAGGATAATTTCTTCGGTTTCTGGCCCACAAACTCCACCAAAGTCTCGAGGTTGTTTGAAACCAAATCTGTGTCGACAGTCCCATCGCCAACAAAATCCTTCTTCCCTGGTTTACTGCTTTTCAAGGGTCCTTTCTTATTGTCAGGTCTACCATTATTATGGCGAGCGCTAGTCTTCTTCCCATTGTGATGGGAACTGGCCGGGCTTCCGGCTTTACTCTGTCGTTTTTCAGACATTGTATCACTTTCGCTGACCTTTAGAGCTCCTGCGGGCTTCTGTTTTGCATCCCTTCTATTAGAAGACTTGTTATCCTTGGTTGCTCCTTTCCCCTTTAAATTACGGTCGGATTTCTGGCTCGTCTTGGGCGTACCAATATTAATACCGCTCATCTTTGGGACGATTTTGTCAACTTCAACAGGTTCCGAACTGATCTTACGGTCCAGCTTTGTGTGGATACTGCCATTTCCTTCAACGGGCTTCAAATGCTCATCATTAGTCATTCTCGACGGAGATCTGCTAGAACTGACTGCCAGTCTAGTACCTCCCCTCTTAAAAGAACCTCTGGATGTGCCTCTGGATGTACCTCTGGACGCTCCTCTAGAACCACCTCTAGAACCACCTCTAGAACCACCTCTTCCTTTCCCGCCTCTCTTACCCCCTGTGCCACCTCTGCGTCCGACTTTCCGTTTTCTTCCACCTCGTCCACCTCTACCAGGCCGGCCGCCTCTTCCTCTTCTCGCTTCTTGCGGCACGCGCTCCTTGAGTCCCAAGAACTTGAACAAGAAATTCTCGTCATCCTCACTGACAAACCCGCTCACAGCTGTGTCGTGCTTGGCCTTGCAGTTGTCGCAGCAAACGATTTCTTTGCCTCTCACTTTGCCGTAGTTCAAGTGTTCATCAGCACCGCAATCGGCACACTCTATGTCTCTGAATCTCACGTACTGCGGATACATTTTGAAGATCGAGCCGTTTGCAAGAGTGTGCTGGATTGACGGCTTGTCTGTCTCGGAGCTGAAACAGCTTTGGCACACCAAGATCAAGTCGGTACCACCATAACGTGCGATCAAAAGCTGGTGGATGTTGGAATCCTTACAGGTCTCGCATTGTATCTGCTCACCGTTGTAGCTGATACTCTTGTGCCGTGTCAGCGACACGTGCTTCACCATTTCGGCATCGCCAAGTGCTTGTGAGCACGTCAAACATAGAAACTCACCACCCATAGAGACCTTAGGTTGAGTTGAAATTTGTCTGCATATACCCATCTGAGATTTTTTTGCACGTGCATCAATCCACAGACAACATCAGAGACTGTGGACCATTGAGGTCTGTGTAATCTGACTGTCAACTCAGTATGGATGATAAAAATTGACGGGGCTTGATTCTACAATCAGATATCCCCGTTTATATTTTGCCAGCTGGTGAGGTTGTTGTGGTTTATTGTTGGTAGTATTGTCTTTGGAATGCACTCGACGCGGATGATGTGTTAGTTCGCAGAATCAACAATTGTTCAGTTTTACCAGGAGTTCTGTTTATATTTTTTTTCTTATTATTTTTGCGACAATATTTAGCACTTCTTTTGCACGCTGCTGTGTTATATTTGTTCAATGAAACGTGCTGAATTAAATACCAATGATGAAGGACGGGATCATAGAAAAAGCTCGATTGCAGAAGAGAACCTCACTAGAGGTAGGGATGTTCTTTGAAATGACAATAAAAGTTCCGGGTAGTAGCTGATAGACTGGCGCATTGGAAATACAAACTTGTGCGTGGCAATTTATTGGCACATGTTGAACACTGGAAGCACTAAACTAAGCTGAGACTCTCTATATCCAATCTTTGAATCAGCGAACCAGGATGTATTTACAGTCACTGTTATTAGTACGACAGTGTTTGCAAACATCTTACGTGAAAGCCAAGAACTATTGGATCTAAATCAAAATTTATGATGATGACTCTTACTTGAGCGAAAAAAAGAAATAATAATAATATTGCTGATGTTGATGTTAAAGCTTTATTATCTCAGAAGCTTAGACCTTGGTTCACTGCTCTCACTCTGTTCGATCTTGTCACTTACCTCTATTCTAACCCGCTCTCAATTCTGATACTTTTATTCATAAATCTTCAAGGCACCGAGTTCCAACGACTTGTCCTTTTCAGATTGCCTCCCTCTTTCTTCTTGTGTCTAGTCCACCTCCACGGCACTGTGATCCTCAAACTCCGGATATCCGTCCCACGCATCGGTTCCATATTCGGCATCTAGCCCACCCAACCTCTCATGAAAAGATAAGCTACCAATATATAAAGGTGAGTCAGATTCCTGGGCACCCAATCATGACTGTGGGATTGATAAGACAGTGTATGCGAATGTCGTCGGCCAGCGGACTTCCCAAGATCCTCCGGATAGGCAAGATCAAATATGCCCATGGGGCATGGGAGGAGTTGGCGAAAAGCGCACAAATAATCGAGCTTCCTGTGGGGGACAGCTACGGCAGGGAGGAGTTCATCAAGGACCTCACCACCAACAAGGAGTTCCAGGACATCCAGGTGATTGCTCGTGACTTGGAAACCAAGCGATACGTTGGGCTCTTTGATGAGGAGCTAGTGTCGAAGTTCCCGGCCTCTGTCAAGGCCATTGTCCACCGAGCTGCTGGTTATGACCAGGTCGACACCACGGCCCTCTCTGCCAGAAAGATCCAGCTCTCCAACACTCCGGACTTGGTCAGCAATGCCACGGCAGACACCCATGTGTTCTTGTTGCTCTCTGCTCTCCGCAACTTCCAGATGTCGCACGACAATTTGATGGCTGGTAATTGGCCCAAGGCTGGTGGACTTGGAGGCGGCACCCCGGAAGGTCACGACCCTGAGGGCAAAACCGTGGGGATCTTGGGCAACGGGAAGATCGGGAGAGCGATCTTGAAGCGGTTGCAACCGTTTGGGTTCAGCAAGTTTGTGTACCATAACCGTAGAAAGTTGGCACCCGAGCTCGAGGCCGGGGCCCAGTACGTGTCGTTTGACGAGCTTGTGTCGCAGTCCGACATCATCTCGGTCAACTTGCCCCTCAACAAGAACACCACCCACATTATCAACAAGGACGTGATTGCCAAGATGAAACACGGGGTGGTGATCATCAACACTGCTCGTGGGGCAGTGATCGACGAGATCCCCTTGATCGAGGCCCTCAAGTCGGGCAAGGTGTTTGCCGCAGGGTTGGACGTGTTTGAGAACGAGCCGTACAACGTGAACCAGGACTTGATTGACTTGCCCAACGTGGTGAGCTTGCCGCACATGGGCACACACACCATCGAGACCATCCAGAAGATGGAGGAGTTTGTGGTGCAGAACATCTTGAGCTACTTTGCTACTGGTAAGGTCAAGACCGTGGTTCCGGAACAGGAGAGCGTGGTTTTCTGAACTGGTTGCTAGATAAAATGCCTTTCTATTATATGTATTCAATTGCAAACGTATTGTCATTTTCAATGAGACGAGTATAGTCAATTGAGATGCTAGTAGCGGAAATTGAGTCAATTCTTATAGCTATGGAGGTACGCCAGAATCACTGAAATAAAAGTTGAAGTATCAGGTAGAAGAGTAGAGTGAAACTAGGTTTTATCTATTTGCGAGCCAGTAGCGGCCGAATTAACTATTGAAGCATTGATGGAGGTATTGATTGACGTACTAATGAGACAGATACTCCAGGTGAAGCACCACTAGAGAAATCAATTGGCCCAATCAACTAAGGAAGAACAAAGTACCAAGTCACAGTAGAGATATCAATTAATACATACTTCAAGTATCAGTCACCACTCGAGTATTTAGCCACGTCTGAATCATTCCAAACCTACTTACGCGAGCTACCAATATCATGTTACAACATTACGGAACTAGTAATCTCTCAGTTTCAGGTTCTCATCATCCAGGCTAACCCTTATAAAACTTGGCTGGTACGAACGGCAACTTGGCAACCTTGGCTGGTACCTGGTTCTTTCTGACCTGAACCAATATGTCGGTGTCCTTCTTATTGTAAGGTAATTTGATGTAACCTTGGCCAATATTGATCTTCTTGCCCGAGTCTTCGCTCAAGGTCGGGCTCTGGGACCCCGAGGTGACAAACCCCACCTCTTTCACCTCATCACCCTCGTTCACATAAATCTTGGAGCCGGTTCTCGCAGCAGCTCCTCCCTCAAACAAGAACCCGACTCTCTTGTAAGGCACCAAAGACTTGTCCTTGATCTGCCCAAGAATCTTGTCGGCGCCATTGAACCCACCGCTGGTACGTCGGCTCTTGGACACAATCCAGTTCAAGCTGGCCTCGATCGGTGTGATCTCCTCGGTCAACTCGTTGCCATAAAGACACATTCCGGCCTCGAGCCGAAGGGAGTCCCGGGCAGCAAGTCCAATTGGCTCGACCGAATCTAGGGCCACCAACTCCCGGACAAAGTCTAGCGCATACTCGTCGTTGGGGATCGAGAGCTCGAATCCGTCTTCTCCAGTGTACCCCGAACGAGACACCAACATCCCTTTGGAGTTCTCATCAAACCAGTCTGGAAACCCAGAGCCGGCCACCTTCAGGCCGTTCTGACTAAAGAAGTGCTGGCCGAAAAATACGTCCTTAAGATCGATGTTGAGCACCTTGCTCAAGTTGTGGGCTGCAGACGGACCTTGGACAGCCACCAACGATCGCTTGAAGTTGACGTAGCTGAGGTCATGGTGGCCGTTCTGGAACCCGTTCAACGCCTCGACCAAAAACTGGTTGACCCGCTCGGTGGTGGCCCCATTGCTCACAAGATAGAACTCATTGTCGGCAACCTTGGTGATGATGGTGTCGTCAATGACCCCTCCGCTGGCATTGAGGTACGTGGACAACAGCGAGGAGCCAGTAGCAAGAGCCCCAAGGTCTGTTGGAACAATTGTCTCCAAGAACTTCACGGCGTCGTTACCAGTCAACTTGTGCTGCTGCATGTGACTGACATCAAACACACCGGTATGTTTTCTGACGTGGTGGTGAGACTGGATATGCGACTGGGATCCGTAGCTGATAGGCAAAAGATAATTGGCGTAGTTCACCATCTTGCCTCCCAAGCGGACATGGAGGTCGTACAACGGAGTCTTGAGTGCCATTGGGGAAAATTTTGTCGGTGGGAGAACGGGCTGGAAACTTTTCGGGTTTTATGGTGCCAGAATCTATGTTCAGATGAGATGATTTCCAAACTGACTCGGGATGGGACCGAGTCAAAATACCAGTCAGAAAGTCTAAGGTCACGTGCACGCACCTGCCCCATGCGGCTGGCTCAACATGCTGACCGGTACCTTAAGCCAAGTGATTCGTACTCAATCTCCTTAAACACAAGAGATACGTGTGACAAGTTTGTAGAAGAAATGAATCGCTTTTGCTGGTCTATTTTTAGCAATTACCAGACAGACTCAATGAAAAATTCTAACGGAACCACATTAAATAGGGATCAGGAACTCTCTGAAACCCAAACAGAACGCAATGATGAAATTAATTAGGTTGTTCGATTTTGTACTGGTGGTCCAGTTGACAGAAGTCGTTGCATTGCTCATCTCACTCATATTATATGGTGTGACTGTCTTTTGCTCGGAGATTATTCGGCTAGATTTCAACCAGGATTCAAAGATGTACAGTTTTATCAGTCAATCATATCCTGGAATGCAGAACGTTCTGGTCGACTTCGATTTCTTCAAAATATGTGTGGGCACAGCCAACAGCACAACCTGTTACTCCAAACTTCCTTCATCGGTGGTGGAGACCTATGACGTCCAATTATACAGCAGCACACTGAACTCCACCTTGGGCAACCTCAACATTCTCGATGTTGCTGAGACTTACAAGTCGCGGTTTGTGGGCCAGCTCAAGCCTGCCGTGGTTCTTCTTGCGGTGTGTGCTGCAGTGTGTATAGTTGCTATTTTGTTCGAGAAACTTGTTCAGAATCAAAGCAGGCTCCATGGCTTGGTTCCCCATCAGAAGTTGAGGCTTGTTGGTGGAGCTGTTGCGGCTGGCATGTTTGTTGCTCAGTTATTTGTGTCTGTCCATGTGACCACCAACTACAGAAGTTTGACGACTCTCATCAAGCAATCGTCGATGGAAATCCTCAACTCTCGGGTCCGGGCCAAGTTTCTCAGGGTCTTGTGGGCGAACTTTGCGATGCTAACCTTGGTGCTGGCCTCAAAAGCAGCTCTCATTTTGGTAAATCGTACTAGAGTGATTGTCGATATTGTGCAACCAAAGATGTGATTGCCGTACGCATATCTTTACCTGGGCCCTAGTTGTAGAGGCGAATGAACAGCCCTTTCGAAATTGACAGCTGAAGTCGGGGACACCATTAGCTTACTAGTATCTACACTTATCATTTTCAATCGTATGTTACTTTTTATGAATGTCGACAAAGGTTCATGCTTAGTCCAAGGAAGAAGCACCAGTAATGATATCAACCAACTCGTTGGTGATGACGGCTTGTCTGGTTCTGTTGTAGAGAATGGAGTACTTGTTGATCATGTCTCCGGCGTTCTTGGAGGCATTGTCCATGGCGTTTCTTCTGGCAGAAACCTCGGAGGCGTATCCGTCGGCCATGGCAGCCAAGATGGAGTTGGCCAAAGAGAACTCGGACAAGGCCAATGGCACCTTGGCGTCCTCGTCGTACTCGTAGGCACTCAAACCCTTGGACTGCTCGATCACCTGCTCGCTGTACAGAGGCTTGACGGTTGGGGCAAACGAGACAGACGACACAAACTTGTTGTACAAAATCTCGACAGTGCCGTAGTGGTTCTCGTTGATCAATTTCAACACCTCCTCCGAAATCAATGCAGCCTCAAGGAAGGTTGGGTCGGACTTGCCGGTTCCGTTGAAGGCCAACACCAACGAGTCGGCATTGGTTCTCTGCAATTGGGCCTTGATCTTGTCGCCGACCACCACCACGTCGGTGTTCGGGTGCTCGGCCAAGAATCTCTTGGAGGCTTTGGCAATTTGCGAGTGGATGGACCCACACAATCCCTTGTCGGAGGAGATGGCAATGAGCAACGACTTTGGCTCTTCTGGTTGCTCAACCTCGCTGGACTTGGCATGCTCGTAGACCTCGGAGTCGGCAGAGTCGTAGACTCGCGACGAGGCCATGGCTCTTTGGGCTCTTCCCAATCTGGTGGAGGCCACAATCTTCATGGTCTTGGTGATCTTCTCGATGTTCTTGATCGACTTCAACCGGGTCTCGATTTCTCTCAAGGTGGCATAGTTTCTTGACTGGCTGCCGGCAATGCGGATGGCGTTGGTACCTGCTCTTGCAAACATCTTGTTAAGTTGCACCCAAACGGTAGAAATTCAACTGATGTGTTTTTTGTGAGGGTGAATTTTTCTGGTGCTCGCCGGCGTCCAATCAGAGCTCCACGAAACTACTGGTTAGGGGCCCCGCAGAAGTATACGGCCGGGTATCCTTGCAATACGGTTGGGGCACCCGAGCCTGCTAAGGGCACGCAGATGTGGAAGCATCCGACGCAGTACGGAAGCATGCTTCCGCGGAGTGAGAGTCATCGACGGAAGTAACGCAACCTTCACTCTCTGAGTCAGTATTCAGTCCATTCGATGAAATATATAAGAAAGCCAGTTTCTTGGGTTACATGAAGGAGGCCAGGTTTTAAATCACGCACATTTTTCAAATGGTTAGTTCCCGGACTGTCAAGTCAACTGCAGATGAGCTCAGGTCATTGCTGTCCAGTGATCTTCACAGTGAAGACCATCTAGACAACCAAGATGCTGGTAATGGTACTGTTGATGAGGAAATCGCAGTTAAAGGATTGAACGACAGTTCGTCGGGTGCCGGTTTGGATGATGAAGTACACGGTAACGTGAAGGATCAAAGACATCGACACAATAAGTCCGTGCCCACATCATCTGGTACGGAGATTACTAATGGTGACATCTATAACGGTGCTAAGAATGAGAATGAGAAAGCTAACGAGAACACGGAAACTAATTTGCCAAGACTGAAGACAGGTTCAAGCAGAAGTATCCCAAATGCTGGTCGGAGAAGCTTTGAATCTTCATTCAACGGTGCTTGGACAGATGGAAACGCAGTCTCAAGAATGGCTGAGAACGCGCTCGACTCTCTCCGTCGAGTGGGTACCGGCAACACCCTGGCGAGTAAGAAGTCGTTCATGGTTCCAAAGGACCAACGCCGCGGATTTCTATCGCAGCTCTGCTTGCTTCCTGAGTATCACGATGCTCGTAACTACTCTGTGCGCACAAAGTACACCATTGTGGCCATTGTTGCCATTGCTGCCATGATAGGACCGATGGGCACGTCGATTATCTTGCCTGCGATTGACGACGTTGCTGAAACATTGCACACCACCACATCCACAGTGAACATCTCTGTGGGGATCTACTTGCTCGCCCTTGGTGTGTTTCCTCTTTGGTGGAGCAGTATTAGCGAGCGCAATGGCAGACGGCCCGTGTATTTGGTCTCGTTTGCCTTGTTTCTCTGCTTCTCTATAGGACTGAGCTTGTCGCCCAACATTGCCAGTTTGATTGTGTTTCGGTTCCTAATGGGTGCTGCGTCCGCAAGTGTTCAGAGCGTGGGCGCCGGTACCATTGCCGACTTGTTTGCCATGGAGGAGCGAGGCACCGCAATGGGTTACTTCTACCTTGGTCCTCTTTTGGGCCCGTTATTTGCTCCGATCTTCGGAGGTGCGGTGGCCATCAAGTGGGGTTTCCGAGGCACATCATGGTTCTTGGTGATTTTCAGTGGCAGCTTGTTGGTTTTCTTGGTGGTATGTTTACCTGAAACTCTTCGTCGCCAGGACAGCCGAGCACTTGTGGCGGAGTTGTTGGCACAGCGTGATCAGAGAGACGAAGAAAGTCTATCTGAGAAAACTGAGGTAAGAGAAACTCCAGAAGGAGCGGATATCCCAACTCCAAGTCCACTTGTGGATGACGAAGTCTCTAGTCTTGAATCACTTCTGACCAACGAAGTGATTGACGATAGAGTTGGCCAGGGCAACTTAGAACTGCTTGCAACCCGCATGTCAACCAACAGGTCCGACCATCGTCTGGCATTCGACACCAACGCCCCGGTGTTATCCAGATTGGACACTGTGGACCGTAAGCAAGCCAAACAGTTGGAAGATCATGAGTTGAAGAAGTTACAAACCGAGCTCGAGCGAGAGTTGTACCAAGGTAAGCAGGAGAACTGGAAAACCACCCTTTACATCTACCTTGTGAAGCCGACCCGCTCTTTGGTATTCCTACGGTACCCGCCGGTTCTATTGATGATTATCTACTCTGCAATCTCGTTTATGGGAATCTATTTTGTCAACATGACGTTGACCTATGAGTACGGACGTGAGCCGTACAATTTCAATGCGATCCTCGTGGGACTTACGTATATCCCGAACAGCGTCACCTATATGCTAGCATCTATCTTTGGCGGCCGATGGATCGACCGGCTTGTCAAGAAATTCGAGCAGAAGCACGGGTACTTAGCTCCCGAGGCACGACTTTCTTGGAACATTGTGATCTCGGGGATTGCACTTCCAGCGTCGCTTCTCATCATCGGCTGGTGCTTTGACAAGGATAATCACTGGGAGACCCCGTTAGTTGGCACTGCAATCTGGGGATTTGGCAGCATGATGGTGATCGGGGCCACCGTCACGTATATTGTTGATTCGCTACCGGGGCGTGGAGCCACGGGGGTTGCGTTGAACAACTTGATTCGGCAGGTTCTTGCGACGATTGCCTGTTTTATTGTGGAGCCGTTGATTCGAGCATTAGGAGTCGGGGTGTTGTATTCTATTTTGACAGGAATATTGTTGGTATCGGGTGTGATTTTTGTCGTGGTGAAGAAGAGAGGAAGATACTGGAGAGAGCGATATGATCTCCAGAAGTTGTACGACATTGTGGACGGGTGAAGCGTGGTCCATGAGGAGTGTTCATTTTGATGTGGTCAGCCACTTGGGCTTGGCGAATAGACTGTTTCTGGAGACATCTCCAGAACTGGAATGCATTGTGTATTGCTGGTTATCAGCAGACATTTCAAATGGTGGTGAATAGACAGCTACTGGAACATTTCCAGAGATTGTATGACATTGTAGACCCGTTAGAATTGGTTGAAATCTGAGATTTGTATCTGAATGATGGTAACCATAAGCCCAGGTACTTCCATCACTGGAAAACCAATATCTCAAACTGCCGCACGCCTTCGAGGTACCCGAGCTCCCAGTCCTCAGTGCTGGCGGCCGTTGACTTTACAGTGTACTCCTGTTTGCGGGCGTTTTTTAAGCTGTGTATGCGCCCGATGGTGGATTGGTGGAACTGGAACACCAAGCGAGCGTCGTTCCATCCGGAGTCGAATCCAGACTCGTAAGGTTCACACTGCTGGCAGTCCTCAAACTCGCACGACAGCCGGTGGGCGTCAGCACATGCCTGTAACTTTGTTTCATAATCTTTGTAGCAGTATGGGCCGGGCTTTGGTTGTGGGATTTTGACTGCGTTGCGCTCGACCATGGCTCTGAATGACATCCCCTGGTGGTTCAAGGAATCGTCCTCGCTGCCGGTCTTGTAGGTCCAGAAGTAGCAGCCCATGCGGGCTCTGGCGTCAAACAAGCGGGTCTGAGCCTGGCCATACCAGACCTGGGCCACTGCGTTGTCGTCACCGCAATCCCAGGCCGACTGTGGGAGACAGCAGTTGTACTCGCCGACGACAATGTCAATCTCGAACTCAGAAGTGTGCGGAAGCACCGACCCCAGAAGCGAGGACACAATCTCCTCGGGGGTCTGGCGGCGGGCGATCGAGCCGAGGCTGTAGAAGTGTGATTCGAGCACAAGATTCAACAGGCGGCCGTGTCGTTTGGTGATGTCGGTGATCCATTGGCACCACTGCGGGGCAGAGTAGCCATCCGAGATCACCACCGACACCCAAGGGTTCTTGCGCCGCACCGCATTGAGGGCCCGCTGATAGAACCGAGCCACAGGGGCGATGTCGGAGGTGTTGTCGAAGTTGCTGGCGAGCTGGATCCCGAGCACGTTGTCGTAGCTCGCAAGATCCTCGGCAATGTACTTGAGTGCTTGTAGAACAAGAAGCTGGTGTGACTTGTTGGCCAAAAAGCCCGCAAACTTGGTTTTGTTGTCTCTGAAGTGGTCGCCGACGTGGGCCTCGGTGCCCGGGTATACATGGAAGTCGAGAAGCACTGAGATGTGGTGGAGTCGGGCCCTGTCGATGTAATGGCTCTTGAGAATCGCCCAAGCCTGACTGTACACCAGGGCCACCAGCTCAAACTCTGTGCCTGCGGTGAATCCACCGCTCTTGATCATCCAGTACCCAATCGGCACCCGGATCAGATTCACTCGGTGATCCACGAGCCAGCTCCAGTCCTCGTCGCTGAGGTAGCCTTTCCAGTGGGCCTCGAGATACTGCCTGCATGCCGTGACACCGTTGGCCTGGACCAACTGGGCCACTGCCTTGCTCTCGCACTGGGAGTCGTTGATGAAGAATTCGGGGAACACCTTGCGCTCGAGCACAAACACCCCGCCGAGGTTCACCCCGTGGTTCTTGCGGAGCTGGAAGAGCGAGCGTGCCGGGATGCTGTTGGGGTGCACCTCGACCTCGGCAGGCTCGATTGCCGAGTCGTAGTGGCCGAGCTTGAAACTTTCAAACACCATGGTGCGCGCGCTGGAGAGATAATCGCGGGGCTAGAATACGCCTCGGTCCAGGTCGCGGCCGGTGAATCTTGCGGTGCAACTTGGGTGTTGATGTGGTGGTTGAAATTCTAGGACGATAGAAACTTGGGCACGCCTGCCAGCCATGCTTGTGGTTGCATTAGCTTAAGCTGAGGCGGCAGAAACAGGTTGATCAGATTACCAGAAGATCAGTAAGCCTGGCAAGCTAGCAAATCTCGTCGGCACGGTCCATGTCACTCACCAACCAATTAGTCCAACGCACAACACATGGACATATTCACGCCACTCAGACATATTCATGTCACTCAGACAAATGCACATCATTCACAAATGTCGCTTAACAGAATCCACTCCGTCCCTTTAGGGCCCAACGGTGTCCTGGCACCCGCATCCGGGCACGTGACCGCAGGCTCTATTTTTCGCTAGTGTGATTTGGGGACATTTTTGGATTGGGTTTCCTGCCGCCAGTCCTCTTTGTCATCATTAGATAATGTCTGGATTTGGAACTTCTGGGTTTGGCTCCACGGGGTTTGGCACCTCGGGCGCCTCGGGCTCGGCTAACTCTGGGTTTGGATCGTCTGGGTTTGGCACCTCTGGGTTTGGATCCAGCGGATTTGGATCTTCTCGGTTGGCAAGCTCCTCTGGTGGTGGTTTTGGATCTCTGTCGTTGGCAAACAGTGGTGACGGTGGGGCTGCATCCGCAGGGTCTGGTTTTGGAAAGTTTGCTTCCGGCTCTGGTTCCCAGGGCTTGAGTGATTCACCATTTGGTCGGCTTAACACCGGCACCCCCGATGGCTCCTCTTCGATTTTTGGCAGCTCGTCGTTTGGCAACAGCAACTCCCAAACTGGCCCCTCGATTTTTGGTACTTCAGCTTCAGGAAACTCTGCGTTTGGTGCATCTTCCAATCCCTCGCCATTTTCCAACCTAGGGTCGACAGGTTCAACGTCGGCGTTCACTTCAACTGACACCAAGTCCAGCTCTAGTTTTGCTAACAACAATACCAAGGCAGACTCTCATTTTGCAAACAGAGACCAATCAATCTCTCCTTTTGGCAATAGCGGCAACATCACAAGTTCTCCCTTTGGTGACAATGAAAACACGACGAGTTCTCCGTTTGGTAACTCCAATGATCAGAGCTCACAGTTCGGCACCAAAAACTCCCCTTTCAGCGCTCTCAACAACAATGCATCGTCCTTTGCAGAGTCCGCAAGTAATTCTTCGCCTTTCAGCAACCTAGCTGGAAATCAAAATTCTCCCTTTGGAATTTCTTCAACCAGCGCCACTTCGTCGTTTAACTCTGCCCCAGTCAATGCCTCTCCGTTTGGGGTAGCTGGTTTGACCACGAACAGTAATGACGCACCATTCGGTAACCCGTCTTCTAATTCGCCATTTGGAACAGCAGCTGGCGGCTCTGGGTTTGGCCAGGCTCAGAATTCTCCTTTTTCCACTGGCACAATAAACTCCCCTTTTGGAAGTTCTGTGGCCGGATCTGCTGCGGGTGGTTGGACCCAGAACTTGGACAGGGAGCTTGACTTGAAGCAAAACTACACCAGTGGCTCTGAACTAACCAACGATCTAGTTGCCTTATTTAGTTCTGGCAGTTTTGAGCTTGGCAAAGTTCCTGAATTGCCTCCTCCGTTGGAGATGTGTATCTAACGTCGTCATGCTGCTGCCATTCTTTGATGGAGAGGATTCTCGAATTGGTTCTACGATAACTGTTCCATCCACTCTCCTCTTTGTGTTCACATTCTTTCTGAGCATTACTATTGGGTAGCTCTTCTCTGTGAAGTGTTCTCTCTGGAGATATTCTGGATCCTGTGTCGAGAAGTGCTCTCCGGAAGCACACACCTTTTGGCGACGTGCGTTACGGGGTGTCAGACCCCCTGTATTGGTGCTACCTGCAGTTGCCTGTCTGTAATGCACGGATCAGGTGCATCTCATCAGCGATAGTATTTTTTTCACCACTAAAATTTTTGCTGGCAGTTTAAATGCCATGTCTGCCAGAATAGTTGGCCTAACGGCGGTTACCAGCGTGGTCTTTACTACCGTTGTGCTAGAATGGTACCATGGATATTACAAAAAGAGCACGGTTGACCCACCAAAGCCTCGAAAACAAATCAAATATAGTGAGGAGCTTATCCGCGAGCAGCTAGCACGAAACTATGCGTTTCTTGGAGAAAAAGGTATGGACAAAGTGCGAGGGTTATACGTGATCGTGGTTGGAGCTGGAGGTGTGGGCTCGTGGGCCACAACCATGTTGGTGCGGTCTGGGGTTGGTAAGGTCCGTGTCATTGATTTTGACCAGGTGTCGTTGTCGTCATTAAACAGGCTTGCACATGCCCGGGTTCAGGATGTCGGGAGCTCCAAGGTCGAATCATTGCAGCGTTTCTTGGCCGACGTGGCGCCTTTCAGCTCAGTGGAGGCCATAAACGAGTTGTGGAACAGCGAAAGTGCGGAGCGATTGATATTGGAGGGCGGTCGTCCAGACTATGTGGTGGACTGTATCGACAACATCGACACGAAGGTTGACTTGGTTGCGTTCTGTCATGAACACAAGATCCCGGTGATTTCCTCCGGAGGGGCAGCCTGCAAGAGTGATCCTACGCGGATCAACGTTGGTGACATTCGGGTCACCGAAGAGGACCCGTTGATGAAATCGATGCGGCGTAGATTGAAACAGAAGGGTGTTAACACCGGGGTGGAGGTGGTGTTTTCAGCTGAAAAGCCCGACCCACGCAAAGCGAAGCTCTTGCCATTGCCGGATGAGGAACTTAACAGAGGCAAAATCGGAGAGTTAACTCCGTTCGAGAACTTTCGCGTGCGGATCTTGCCGGTGCTAGGCCCGATCCCAGGAATGTTCGGATTGACACTCGTTGCTCATATCCTCACAAAGGTAGCAGGGTACCCAAACGAACCAATTGAAGGGAAGAACCGGATGAAGGTTTACGACTCGGTTCTCTTGTCTCTTGCGGGCCAACAGACTAGAATTGGCGAGGATCAGGTAGTCCCGGTGTCGATTGGTGATGTGGAGTATATTGTTCTGGAAGTCTTTAGAGGCAAATCACCGTTATCTGGTTTCTCCACTAGATTAACTCTTTCGAGATGGAAACGAGACCAGCCTATTTCGACGCAAAATTTGGTGGTGATGACCAAAGACGAGCAACGTAAGCACGAAAAATTGGTGCTCCAGGGCTCGAATACTGTGGAGGAGGTTTACAGTTCCGAGGTTTTGCAGTTAGTCGAGAAGCGATTTGCTGAAGAGCGGTACTACAACCAGTTTCGTTAAGATTCTCATGTAATTTTGTATATAATGTTTGAGAAGTAATATTGCGACTACGGCGTAGAATGGCTGCCAGTATTGTGCAGAGCTTAGGGTATAATTCAGCGAAGACTTGACCAACGGCTTAACTGTTTTCTAATTTGCCTCAAAGAACGAGGATCAGTTAAATGGTTACAGATTCATTAATTGAGATTACACAGAAGTGGATTTCGGTCAGTTTCCAACAAGTATTGAAGAATAGTCACAGATAATCAGTGAAAATTTCAATTTGTAGATCTCTAACTCATCCTAAAGTTATTTTGTTTACACGCAAACTCCACTGATTTCGAATATATGAAAGTTTCCTTTAACTTCCCTGGGATGCTTCGGTCTTTTAAGCCTTGCACTATATTCGAGAATGTTTCTAGTTTTACCAGAAATCTTGGCCCATCCTATATGAGGTTGCTGGGGAGACCGTCATTTGTACGAACCCTGTGGGCCCAAGCAAATATATCCCAGTTTTCTGAAATTCAATATGCCTAACTCATAATGTAAGACATTCGATTAGCTCTATTATTAAGGCTTGGAACCCTGTAGATAGCTACATTACAGCAAAGATTGTCGATTGGGCAATTCTCTAAGATGGTCATAGAGTCGGATAAGTGGTATGTGAAACCAAAATTATAAACTATTCAAAAATGCCATTGTCGTCATCCACTCAAAAGTATCATAAAAACCAAAACAGAGTGCCTTGGAAAAAACAGTCCAACTGCAAAACTCGAATTAATACCACTGCAATCCAGTCCTGTCAATTGACGTCACCGCATGTCCACTTATCGCGTGCATTTAGCAATATCTGGGTGCCCCGACTCGATCAAGACCTCCAGCACCATCACCATAACACACTCTCATCTGCAACCGCACCTTCAACAATTAACTATCCTTCTCAGTTTCAACTGAACGCTTATTGCTATTCAATGGCGCTCTTGTGGGGCCCGGAGTCCGACAGCCTGTACTCACCCACATGGCCCCGGAGAAAATCCGGGGGTGCTGCACCCCACGCACAGCCAAAAATTTCAGTCACAATCGGCAAATCAAAATGGTTCTCATCAGTTTCTCTATCACAACAGTTCCTGACGCCTGTGACTCCATACAGGAAAAAAGTGGTGCGAGCTGACTGTTGCTGTCTGGGATGGATTCTAACAGCAAGGAGGATCGTTCTCACGGCAAGAAAATGGAGACTCAGAAACTGCTAGAGCTGAGGAAAAGCTCTCATAGCCTGGGGCAGTCATCGCCCAAAAAGTTTGACAAGACCTCGGCAGAGTACGTGATAAGGACAGCAATAGCGGGGGGAGTAGCAGGGTGCACAGCAAAGACGTTTATTGCGCCGTTAGACCGTATCAAGATCTTGTTCCAGACCCTGAATCCCGAGTTCAAGCAGTACTCGACCTCGTTCTTCGGGCTCTTCAAGGCCAGCAGGAAAATATACAACAACGATGGGTTTGTGGGGTTTTTCCAGGGTCACTCGGTGACTTTGATGCGGATATTCCCGTACGCGGCGATTAAGTTTGTGGCCTACGAACAAATCCGTAATCTTCTTATACCCAGCGAGGTGTATGAGACGAACGGCCGCAGACTTCTTGCTGGGTCAATAAGTGGGATTGTATCGGTGTTCTGTACGTATCCGTTGGATCTCCTTCGGGTGCGGCTTGCTTTTGAGACCCGAGGGTACGGCGTGAAACCCGCAAAAGTCATTGGCGGCGGCCGGCTAATGTCGATAGTCAGATCGATAGTGAAGGAGCCTACGAGGTACCAGAACAGCGCCTGGCTTCTGGCAGTCCCTGACTCTGTGTTGGCAGTCAGCAACTTCTATCGTGGTTTCATTCCCACGATCTTGGGAATGATTCCTTACGCAGGAGTGTCGTTCTGGACACATGACTTCGTCCATGATATCTTCCGCCTGGACTGGTTGGCTTCAATCACTGTGGACAGCTCTACTGAGTCCGGGGCAAGGGTGCGAACTCACGAGGGCCGGCCCCCACTCATGGCCTGGGCACAGTTGATTGCTGGCGGTGTCGCAGGCTTGGTTTCACAGACCGCAGCATATCCATTTGAGGTGATCCGTCGTCGATTGCAAGTTGGCGCGGTAACGAACCAGGGCCAATACTTCTCGGTGGGCGAGATGGCTCGGATGATCCATCACGAACGAGGCTGGCGCGGCTTCTACGTCGGGCTCAGCATTGGGTACATCAAGGTGATCCCAATGGTGGCATGTTCATTCTTCGTTTACGAACGGTTAAAATATTGGATGGGGATCTGACCCGACTGCTCAGTTCTCGATCCTTGCATTATGAAATCTTGTTTATAAGTTCTATCTACAGGCTAGAAGAAAAAATCGTACCACTTCTTGTTGCGCGTAGGCGTGGTTCCGAACTTCGGGTCGATTCGCAGGGCCAGAACCTGGGCCTCGTTGGCTTGGCGGACCGTGCCCTTAATCCCCTCCTTCGTGAGTATCGTTTGTCGCACTCCTTGGTCCTTGATGTTCTGGGATGCAGCGTGGATGACTTTTCTGGCAGAAGTGTTGCCGACTTTGAATCCGAACCGCAGCAACTGCTTGATGACCACCGGTGTAAGACTGGCGGTCAAGGGAATCCGTACCACAATCAAAGACTTGTGGATCCCGTACGCAAGGAAAAAAGTCGTGAGAAACGTGCCGTACTTGGACTCCTTCTTCTCTTCCTTGCTGCCATCCTCGGTCTCGTCTGACTTCCTGCTCCAGCCAATATAGTCAGTCACCTTGCTCTGGTACTCTCTGATCTTGTCATCCCCAACACTAGCCACAAGTAAATAGCATAAAGGCAAATCAATCGCCATCAAAGCAATATAAACACCCAAACCAACATACCCATACTTTTTCATCATGGTCTTCAAGCGACCTTCGGATTTTGCCGGTGGCGGAACCACTTTGGACACGGGTTTATTCATGGCCCTGAGTCCAATATGGAACTGCCGAGTTAATGGGGTGCGAATTGATAGCCTAGAAGGCATCACCGCTCTGTTATGTAGCAAAAATCGTAGCATTGGTGGCAACCAGAAAAATGTTTGAAATTTTGGGTTTCGGATATACGTTCACCTTGCTGAGTCAGCGCTGACTGCGTAACCGGGTGGACTACAATTGTAACAAGAAAATGATTGATCCCTGTGTCATTAACCTATATAATATCATAAATCAGATCCCCTTTGATGAGAAGAAATTTGTGAGTGCCGGATGAGTACTGTATTGTAAGCTTTAATACCTCGGAGTTGATTATGTGGAAAAATTGTGGGCAAAAGTTAGTGCCTAACACTTCCCGAGTTCTAATTCACCAGTTCAGAAGCAATGTTACAACTTAGCTTTTGACTCTCTACCAACGGTACACTTTATCAATCCGTTAGGGTGAGGAGAAGGATAGAACAACTCATTCTCGTTGGACAAGCCTTTCCACAGCAAGTCAATCAAAAAGTAGTGCTTGTTTGGCAACTTGTAAGTGACGGTCTCAACCAATGGAGATTGCTTCAAGATGAGAGTTGCCATGTCGTACATGGTAGCCTGTACAGATGGAGAATTTTGCGTGGCAAAAAGGTCCAAAGTGACTTTCTTGACTCCATTGAAAGTTTCGTCAAACACACCCTTGTCAGCAACTGTGTTGGCCTCTTTGGCAGTGACCACCGACTTCCAGGCCCAGGAAGCGTCAACGTCAGTCGACAAGATTCTGTCCTTAGTCTCTTTCAAGGTGGTGAAATCGCATTGGTGGAACCCGTAGAACATTGATCCAGTGGATTTCAACACTGTCAAATCTTTCAAGCCGGACTGGAGCTTGAAGTCGCCTTGTCTGTTCTGGTACACGGTGGTGGTTCTCAATTCGGAACCAGCGCGGACAAACGAGTGGTCGTGCAACTTACCGTCAACCTCATACTTCTGCCATGGCAACTGCTCAATGTAAATGTCAACACCTGACACGTGCGAGTATTTCTCCAAGAAGTGGGTGGTCAAGTTTGCAGCAAACCGTTCAATTGGCCAGACTTTCTGGGTCTTGGCCAAGATCAAAATGGTGTTCTTGACGGTGTCTGTAGGCACGATAGGCGAGTTGTCGGCTTCGGTGTACGAGACATCGAAGTTTCCAGTCAACAAACAGCACACGGAAACCTCGATCACCTCTTGGACCTTTGGGTTGTTTGGGTCCTTTCTGACCTTAAGAAACTTGACGTTATCTTTTCCGTAAGTAGAGCTTTGCAAAGGCATTTTTGGATCTGATATAGAGCTGAGCAATGTTGTTTTTCGATTTGATTGCTGGCAGCACGATGCTGTTATATACTTCAAACTCACTCGGCCTTCCGAAAATTTGCCGGTGATAAGCACTGATAAAGTCACGTGCTGTTCCAGGGTTGTGAAACTGGATTTCCGGTTCGTGAAGTTTCCTATCGGAGAGCCTGATTGCTCACCGGATCACCTGATATCTTTGTTCAGGGCACCATATAGTTGCTAAGGGCACTGTTTCAGAGTGTGGAGGCGAGTTGGACCAGACAATTAGGCATCAGCATACCATGCAATGTACGAGTATATGGATTATATTGTCAAATGCTTCGACTCGATCAACAATTGGGACGCGAATAACTTGTATCCCTCAGTGGTGGCTACTCCGAAATCGATTCTTGAGTTTGACCTTCCTCGGTCTTTGAATCTCAATGTTAACAAGAAGTCATCAGAGTGGTCTGCCAACTCGCTTAACTTGTGCAATTTTGAGCAGATAAACGGATCACTCACTTATCTCTATTCCTCGTCATCGTTGGATAAGGTGAGGTCTTCTAAGGATATCAAGCTACAAGAAGCCGTAAGCACTTATCAGTTTGTGGATCCATTGTCATCATTAATTGGTCAATCTCGGAAGGCCGCATCTAGGTCTCCAGTAAACAGCAATTACTTGTTGTATGGCAAATTAAACTTTCCTACCAATATTCTAGAGGCGCTTGTGGTAAAGAATTACTCGGCAAACACTCGGTTGTTGGTCAAGATCCTCAGCAGCAGCACGTACTTCAAGAATCATGGTATCCTTACGTGCTACCTCCAAAAGAACTTCCCAAAGTATTCCTACGAGCTCATTTATTCTTCTAACGAAGGACTTGTCGGGTTTCGTAATTTGTACAATATCAGCTTGGTCAACAAGCCGGACCAATTGGAGGAGCGTGACAAGATGTATTATGATAACTCCAAGCTCTCAGTAGGGCTCGAACTTTGGTACGGTCTACTCAACATGGCGCCTGGCATCTCAAGTTCACTTCGATATTCCACTTACTCAACCTACACCGGAAAACCCTTGAATATCACCTTGTCTTGTAATCCGTTTATAGGGTTGCTTACGTCGACATACACCGTGAAAACGAGTCTAAACAGTACCTTTTGCTCGAAGTATGATTTCAACATCTACTCCTATGAGAGCAACTTGTCTCTAGGATGCGAACTTTGGAACTTCAAAGGAGACTTGAACGATGAAATAGGGCGGATGCTTGATCACCAACCAGACTCTTTGGACTCATCCTCAGTCATCAAGGACAATGGCAATATCGAGAAATTCAAGGACTTGTACCGAAATTTCAATTTCTCGAGTTTTTTGAAGCTTTCTACCTCGTTGAACGAAAGAAACCTCCGATTGTTATTTGGTGGCAAATATAAAGACTTTCTTGTGGAAATAGGCTTCAACGTTCTTCCTTTTGGCAAAGAACCGTTCCTTCCAGACCTTGGCAACTTTGGAGCTTCGGTGCAATACAATTCTTAAATCAAGGTGAGATTGAGTAGAGCGGCAAACGTTCATTTGAGAGAAATTATAAGGACCATTATGATAGTGCTCTGGATAAGAGGTTAATAAGGGCAGCTGACGAAGACTATTCTGATTATGTTTGGTGAGAGAAGCTGGAAGACTGAGCCAGTGAACTGGAATAGCTGCGCACTACGAGAAACAGTTGTTCATATGGACTTCTCACGTTTCGAATTTCATTGCTGACAGTTGACTCTAATACTAGCTGGTATACAATTAGCTACAAGCTTTTGAATAAAATGCTTAGTAATTATGGAGGTCTTTCTTTATAAAAAATGGCTTACTCGGCCATAATACAATCTAATGCTATTCTCATGCTATTTTCATGTCTTCCGGGTGGTACCACTCAAGGTATTATGTCAAACCGTAAAACCGTCCCCTTTGACCAGAAAACTCCTCTCCTTGGATGTTAAATGTTGACTTTCCCGTGACATCCGGTGTTAAAACTGCAGCTTCTCCTCCGTTACGCTTGCTGGATTTCCGGTACGAATCAATGATATCCAGCTCGGGATCATCATGCAACCTGATCTCAGGGGCAAGCAATCGTTTCTGCTTTCCGGTGATTAATGGCATGATACCATCACAAATAAGCGAAATTCCGTTTGGCTCGGCACCCCGAGGTAAAATCGTATCAGAAAATTCCTTTGTAGGGAAGATAAACTCACTAAACTCGGGGCGCGCATAGTTCATGTACTGATCGATCACATCGGCCAAGGGCAAGCCATTTTCAATGGTGTCGCGCTGTATCCAGCGTACAAACCGGGTATCTGCGTCACCATCCACGAAGATTTTCATTAGGGCCAACCCATTCAATTCCTTATCGTATAGAGCATAGAGTCCATGCACTAAGAAGATTGGGAATCTATCCCCCACATCTGCATACAACCCCGAGCCTTTATCAGTCAAATCCTCGGTCAATTTCTTGAAGTTGAACCGCGACGGCGTGACCATCTGCTTGTTTCTTGTTTTTATTAATTCAGTCTGTTCATTCTCGGCCATTGGTTTGTGGAGATACCTGCCCATGTCAACAAGTTTGATCGCATACTTTTCGGCTCCAGGTAAGAGTAGTAATTGCTTCTGGATGGCTTGAGAAACAGTTCGCTTTCCGCTCGAGTGACCCCCTCCTACTAAAATTATTCCAGCCTCAGGACTGCTATTTAACATGAGCAACAGTGAAGCAAAAACCAACAGTGCTCAGTATGACCGCCAACCATTAACTGGCAGATTGTGAGCCCTGTAGTAAATCCGAACATCTTCCTGCGCCACACACGAACGCCACATTCTTCTCTCACTAGCCGTATTATACAGACAGTGAGTCACTTCCATGACTCACCAGATCCCGTCAGAAATTAAAGTTTCAAGTCAGATCGTCCCGGGGCATCGGATTGCTCAACTTACTTTTCCCTACGCTTGCTCTGCCAGATCTAACGGTACCTCTCACGGAACTACAGTCATTGATAATATAAAATTAACATCCCATTGAAAAGCACTAGAATAGAGTCAAATTAATTAAGATCACATCGCGGACATAAAGATTGTAGCAGCAGTAGCGGCGCAGACCAGCATCACTGGCGGAGAAGGTTCCTAATGCTGGGAGTGGCCAGGAGTGTGGACGGTCTCCTCAGAGGTCGACACCGACGGAGCGAAGCTTCCATCGTTAGCAGACTGGAAGTCTTTCACATTGTAATTACTAAGTGCTGGAGAGATGTGGGTAGCCATCAATCTCTTGTTAAATAGTCTCTTGCTGGCAAGTGGAATGTAACACTTAGAAGTGGTGATGGTAGCGTTCACAATAAATTTGGTCATCTCGAGCAATAAATTGAATTATGAGTAAGGCTGAGGCGGATTTGTTTAAGTCAGAACCGATTAAATGTTGGTTGTTAATGATTCTTTTGACAAGTCTGGGGAAAAGTCCAAGTATTTATAATCGTATGCAGGAAATCCGGGGCAGCCCAGGGAATAAGGAACAAGCCGCTAACTCTGCCTCTAAGGGAATCCCGAACGTCCTAGTTCCGTGTTTCCAGGCGACACCCCGGTACCAGGTACCTGTCAGGGCAAGAACTATTACCAGTGTGCACGTGATGCAACAAGCAAACTCCCGGGGGATCGGCAATGATTGTAAAATGTGAGTCACCCGGTTTCCATATCGGCGAGTGATTGTTCCACGTGCCGGAATGAGGCACGGACAAATGGTGCAAGGGAGCAGCGGCCGCCCTAGTCCGAGGTTTTTGGTGTCCGGGTTTTGTGTTTGGATGTAAGGTGTTTGGATGTTATTAAAATGGTGTTATGATGTTTTCACGTGACATGAGAGTTTAACTTAACGGTGGAGCTGGCGAGAAGAAAATGAAGATCAGGGTCATTACCCTATTTAAATATCAGTCGTTCGTCCTCGTATTAATGCTCACTGTCAATGTGTGCGACATCCAAGAGGGATGAGGGTAATAAGTTTCGCAGGCTATTTATCTTTCCCCAAAGGGGAGTGATGTCTTTATA
Source organism: Saccharomycopsis guyanensis (assembly GCA_030578595.1). Classification (NCBI taxonomy): domain Eukaryota; kingdom Fungi; phylum Ascomycota; class Saccharomycetes; order Ascoideales; family Saccharomycopsidaceae; genus Saccharomycopsis; species Saccharomycopsis guyanensis. The sequence goes on from JAJMSQ010000004.1 coordinate 1,200,703, forward strand.
CATATATCTTTTACGATGAAATAGCGAAGGAACATAACGAGTGTAAGAATTGTTTTCAAGAAGTCTTCTTTGTTGGGAACGAACTAGGTAATTGGTCACGTGTGTAGTGAAGTCTCTGTGTATGGATGTATAGATGTACGGATGTACGAGTGTGCGAGTGTCTTTAACCATACATCCGTACATCAGCATGATTAGGATGTAAATACAGTGGGCGGATTTAATGGTGGGCAGATCGACTTGCATTGAAATTCTAGTTGTTCTTTCCTTTTGTCCCGCTCGTTGATAAAAGATAAAGCATGGGAGATCCTTTTAAATTGCACCTTCAAGAATTTCGTAATTTCTTGTAGCCGTTTTGAGCCTTAGAACACGCGAAAGCGCACCGTCTCATCAGAGAGATGCGACACTTTTACCCAGGTCTTGGACAACTGTTATAGAACAAAGACAAGTTCAAAGTGGCATGGCCTCCTTTTAAAGATCTTGTCCTCGATCAAATGGTAATGTCTAATGTCTAAATCTATTGGCGAGTATTGCATATAAGGATGTACGGATGTTGTATGTACGGATGTACAAAGTTCTTTGGCGATCGCATGAAAAAATAAACTGTGGTCCAGAATTATATTGACAGAGGCAACATGGCTGTGGATATTCCCAAGTATGTAGATATTTCTAGCTTTACCAATGATGCAATTGTGTCAGCTTAGTACTAATCTTCTAGAGAAGTTATTCAAAAGTTGGTGTTTTTCACCGCTGCTATGATCTTCTTACCACTCACCACCTTCTTTGTTCTTCAATCATTCACCACTAACACCCTTATTTCTGGGGGAGCGGCAGCAGTGATGGCGAACGTGGTTTTAATTGGCTACTTGATTGTGGCGTTCACAGAAAATATCCCTACGGAGAAAAGTGAGAAAAAAATCGAATGATTGAATGTCTATAACAAGGATGGACGGGTGCTGGGAAGCGCGCCCATTGTATTTATTTACTTAGCTTCTGTTTCGCTTGCTGAATCTTACGTTTCTTGTCACTCAATTTGTTGGCGCGGTCTTCTTTCTGACGATTACTGTATTCCATTCTCTGGTACAACTTCTTCTGCTTGTTGCTCATCATGATCTTCTTCATTTCCTTTTCCTCCTCGGCTTCGCGTGTTTGTTTATCCAACTTTCTCTTCTTGTTCTTCGGCTTAGCAACCTCTGTCTCAGAGAACTTAACTCCCTTAGACTCTAATTCCAATTCCTTTTGAGCTTTGAGAGCCTCTTGCTCTTCTTCGTCTTCTTCTTCGTCTTCCTCCTCGTCTTCTTCTTCTGCTTCTTCCTCTTCTTCTTCGTCGTCCTCTCCCTCCTCATCCTCAAGATCTTCATCATCATCAGCTTCTAGGTTTTCTTCCTGTTCTTCTGTTCCTTGGGCCTTCGTCTTTTCTGGATCGTAGCCGCCTGCGTCACCCCATGGTGACAAATGTGGTGGCAATTCTTCGCCTGGAGCATAGCTGTTGACTGGTAACAAGCTGACTTTATTCACCGAATCAAAGATCCATTGAGGTTGGATGTACGTCACTCCCGGAGCTTTGTTCTTAATCACAGGTCTGTCAGTAATGTGATGAGTGATTTTCATGCCGTTGAGTAATTCCTCCTTCTCCTTCGCAGAAATTTGATCGAAAAGAATCTCAGATACAACTCTGCCACTGAATGAGAGAATGAGGAACTCCAAAATTTCAATAGGAACTTCTCTTCCAACGAAGAATGTCAACTTTGAAAACAATTGCTTTGAAAGGTCTTGCTGCTCGTCTTTTGGCTGCACTAACTCATCAGCAAATGATTTCTTCGACTTGTTATCAAACTGGTCAAGTTTGGCTTCGTCCTCTTCGTCGTCTCCTTCTTGATTCTCCTTTGAATCTGCCGCCAATGCCTTTCGAATGGCCTGGTCGTTCAAAGAATCCGCTTCAACCGTGCTAACCACATTGGCATGGTTCTCATTTCTCAACTCCAATATATAGCTCGAGAGTCCGCTAAAAACCTTACTATTGGTGCTGTTGATTTTTGGAGGGTAAACCAAATTGGAGTCTTTGTACAACTTAAACAACACGAACTTCAAAAGTGTGAGGTAGAACTCCAAAAATGTCAACATAATTCGGAAATCAATATCACTGGGAATGTTCTGAGGAAATTTGAATGGAACTAACCAAATCACGTCCTGACCCCTGATATTAGCACAATAATAGACACCCTTTATCGACACAAAAACCTTGGTCAAGAGTTTCTCTTTTGCAACATATGCCATCCATTGGCTGGTGACTTTCTTACAGTCATCGATTACCTTGAAGTTAATCTTATCTGTCATTGGCATGTTTGCAAACAAAAACAACATGTTTAATGGATCGTCCAAGTCCCTGATAGAATCCATAAAGCTAGGGTACCGTTCCTTGATAATGTGCTCCAATTTGTACACTGGCCGGTTGGCGTCGAGCCGTTTAGCGTCGAGGATTTCGCCCTTGGAAATTGCTTTGTTGAGCTTTTTCGAAAATGTTTTGTGTTCTCTAAACTTATTCAATATCGGTTCATGAAGCAAATACTGAATATCTTTAGTGTAGTAGAATGTCACTGGCTTTGTGGAACCCTTATTAGCCTTCTTTTTGTTTCTTGGTTCTCTAGGATAGATTCCTTTGAAGATACAAAGTCTTCTGAAGTCGGCCAAAGATACCTGAAGCTTCTTAATAGCCTGGGTTCTAGTGACAAAGTTTTTGGCGTTTCCAGAGGTACCCTTTCTTTTTATTTTAGCCATTTTGTAGTATGCGGAACAGCAGCAGCTCTGAAAAAATTTCCTCATAAATTTTTTCTCATCTCATCTATTTAGGTTGCGAGCGATGGGTAGTTGTTGATCACGTGCTTTCTTCTGTGTAGGTGCCAGAAATTCCACATCCCCCAAGCAGTCCACTAGCCATACCATGGTACAACAATTGAGTCTTGTTTCCGAAGTGAGCCGAAATGAGTTTAATGTGGTTCTTAATTCATTCATTGCTTTAACTGGGCAAAAGCCGATGATAATGTCAAGTCGAAATCAGATCTTCGAACCGGTAGTGAATTTGAAATCCCTCCAACAGCAGCAGTCAGTCAATACCTCGATCAGCTTAAACCAGTATGAGCAGTTTTACATCAAGATTAGCAGCTCCTGGGACATGGATAAGAGCAAAAATCAAAATTTAGTGATGAACGAGATACTTACTAACCTGAACAAGCCGGTGCCCTTGGATGAAGTGAGCGGTCCGATGGAGTTCAGTATGCAGATTGCGGACATCCCAGCCGCTGGTAAGAGAAAAGTCTGCTCCCAGACGATCTACGAGACCAACGTCTTGCAAACCGCAGAAGGGATGCAGCAGTACATGAAGGATTTAGGGTACGTGGAGAAGCTGACATACTTTGTGAAAGGGGTGAGGTTTACTTATAAAGGAATCATCAATATTGCAGTTTTTCAGAACCACCAGAAACGAGGCCAGCATGCAGTGCCAGTGGATACTAAATGGCTCTTGAAGGTATTTATCGACATTGCCAAAATCACGGATCTCGGAAGCATTAATCGTGCGACGACAGAGTTGTTGATGTTGCAGCAGAGATTACGAGGTATTATAGAACTCACGATTCCTGAGCGGAACATGATGGATTCTCGGATATATTGAATTGTCTATTAATGATACGGGTGCTGGTTAATACACTCCAGGGACGATTTTATAAGGCACTTTCTTGCAATATTGCACCCAGTAAGCACCGTATTTCTTCGCACATTTTGCATGATCCCTTTGTTGGCGGTGAATAAGCAAACCTCCAAAGTAAAGCACGTAGTAGTATGTTAGAGGACTGTTGAACCCAGTTGCCAAACACCAGGCCCAACTGATGAGCCAGTCACCGAAATAGTTGATGTGCTGAGAGTATCCCCACCATCCATCACAGAGAAGCTTGGATCCGGTTTGGGTTTGGATGTAGCTGTAGAGCTTGTTGGTCAACTCACCTTGTTTCCACTGCGACTTTTGGCGATTCGACAGGTACATTATGTAGTAGCCAGCAAGATTAAGAAGGCATATAACTCCGATTGCTGCGTAGGAAAGTTGGAGCGGATGCAACGCCAAGTACCGTGCCTGGAGGGTGTAGGTGAATGGCACAAGACTCAAATCTCCAAAGGAAAGCATGAATCCAAACCCGTCAGTGGCAATGTCCATCATTGACAAAACTCCTTCTTCGTTCAACACTCCATCAATGCTGTATATAGACTGAAGCGCGGTGACAAGTATAAGAGAGTTGGCGACTTTACCGGTCGTCCAATACTGATGGTGGCAGCAAGACAAGTTGATGATATACCATAGAAGTAAGCCTGGCTTCAACTCGCAGAAGAGTTTGATATCCCAGTTTCCAATGCGGGGGTTCAATTCGCGTCCGATGAACCAGTTATAGAAACCACTTGATGAGTTTCCGTTGATCGACAAGATGCGTTCTGTGGTGTTTTTTCTGTTCTTGGTTCTAAGAGGAATAAACGATATCACGTAAACAAACACGGCCAACAAAAACGAGAAAATAATGGAAACGCATACCAATTGGATCATCTTTTGGTAAACGAAATCAAGCTCTGGTAAATTTCCTCCCAACAAGTACATTCTTGAAGCCAATACTCCAAATAGCACGATTAATATACTCAATCCATTGATCTTATATGGAAGCCTTGATCCGTCTCTAAGCACAGTGCCTTCAAGATGCTTACCGGGAACAATCAAGTCAACAATCATAAGTCCAAAAAACCAAAGCAAATATGCTCTCCAAGCTGCTACATCTAGACAGGTCAGCTTCCAAGTCTCTAGATCAGAAATTAATTGGATCACTTCATCGGTAGAGTAGTCATTCACCGAGTAATGAAGAACAATTGTAAGTAGCGGTAACCCCAAAGTTATCGCTATGGCACCTAAATCTCCGCCAAACTCTTTCTCAGTTGTCACAGGATTCAACATCTCTGTCATTTTCGGTACTTCGAAAGAGAATCCATCAGTTACTTCGTATAATGTTCGCACTGTTACGGCCGGGTAATTTGTAATACGACTTAGCGAGGTCTCTGCCAAGGTTCGGAGAACTCAAGTGTCCCAAGCTGCTAAAGTAGAAAGTTAATCGCCTAAAAGACTACAGAACTAAAAAAGATACTCAATTCTGACCGTCTAATTTTTGCAAAGCTTTTTTTAACCAATATGCCGGAAGAGACAGTGCAAGTGAGCATTTCGTGCATCGCTGGGCACGATCACGTCCTCTCTAGTTTTTTTTCTTTTTCTGTTTCTGATTGTGTCTATTTTTGTCAAGGTATACAACATGGAAAAGCAAGGCAAGCACAGAGAGACAAAGGAAGGCCTCCAAGTATTAAAGAGTGAAAAGCCGTATCTCTATAAGGGTAGACAGATCGAGAGAAACAATTATTTTGTTGAGACTGACCATTGAGGATGTACTACATGTTGGGTGCTTCCGGAGACGTGCATATGCATGGTCACCTCGCAACAGCCTGCTTGCTTTATAAATCTTCATGATGCAGCGCAGATACTGTTGTCGGCATTCTAATTTGAATATAAGTTAGAGCTGTATATTTGAGACGGCTAATTTTAATGGTTAAAGATATTATCACCTCTGTTGCACTGGTCTCACACATTCTGCCAGTTTCATTCTTATTGCTGTTGAGTGGGACATCATCTTCGGATGAATACTAGTCTAAATGATCTGGAGTACCGGTTCTTAAATGAATCTTGTTAATTGCTATAGAAATGGCAGAATCAAAATTATTATGGTGTAGTTATACCCACAATATCGGCTTGTATGGAAGGCTGTCAGTTGACCAGTTCAACCTATCTGCTCCAGCTCTTCCTCACTGAGGCTGAGACATTTAACCTAAACTTACCAACAAAATATCTCAGCTCAAACCAAAGACCATTAAAGTAGTGCTGAGATTACAAAAATACAGTGCCGAAGGCAGTTTTGTGTCCTGTCTTCCTGGTGAAGCGACACTATGTTAAACTGGTGTCTCCCTTTTCCTATTCTATCCAAATGAGCCAGATCAAACTAAGTACATTGATTAAGGAGTCGAATCATCCCCTGATTCGTTTTGTACCGGATGCAAAGTCGTATTCTCATACTTTATCTTTCTCGCTTTAGGGACGGCTTCCTTTGACAGCTTTGAGTACTCAGTTTGACCATAGTTTCCGTAGTCAGCAAAGAAGACTGTCAAAAATCGGAGGCCGTTCTACATCGTAGTTTAAACAATACTATAGACATAATAATTCTTAACTTTCAGCTCTACTATCCGAACCTCAGTCTCTTGAAGTGAGGCATTATACGGCGAGACGTTATCAAGCCAAACCCTTCATATCGGACAATAGCAATACACAACTATTTATATTCTTCCAAAGCCTTCTTAATGGCCCCAATATTAGCACCGACAATCTTCCCCAAGGCCTCGCCCTTCTTGTAGAAAATAAAGGTAGGCATGGCACTGACTCCGTACTCAATGGCAGCATCCTCGGTCTCATCAACGTCAATCTTCTTAAATTCAACAGTAGGGTACTCCTCGGCAAACTTCTCCAAAACTGGTGCAACAGCTTTGCAAGGCCCACACCAAGTGGCGTAGAAATCAACAAAAGTAAGCTTCTCCGACTTGATCTGTTGCTGAAGCTCGCTAAGACTGGAGATTTGAGGGATCTTTGATGTCGACTGCATTCTGATCTGATTACCAATTGGTTTAGCAGCAAATAATGAACGTGCTACCACTCGTGAAATCATAAATATCGCAAAAAGTAAAAGAAGAAGAGAAACTTCCATCAGCAATATCCTGCACTTGACTCACTTACTAATCGCTGGGGTTGGTCAATTACACTGTGTCACGTGATATAGGTTGCGTGCCCTTCTTAGGGGAGACTATTTTTTGTGATTTCCAGCATCTCAAACCACCTAAGTCAAAATGGCCACTCTTGATTTTTCTCTTGATATTAAGCCTGAGGAGACATTTTCTCTTCATGGCAAGCAAATTAAGTTTGATTCAGGTAAGGATATCCAGCCTTACTTGGATCAAATGACCAAAGTGCCACACTTGAAGAAAATCGATTTCTCAGGAAACACCATCGGAATCGAAGCTTCTGAGGCGTTGGCTAGAGCAATTGTGAGTCAAGGGAGCGAAATAGAAGAAGTTAATTTCTCCGATTTTTATACTGGACGCTTAAACACGGAGATTCCTCAGTCGTTGGACCATCTTCTTCCTGCTCTCCTCCGGCTTCCAAAGCTCTCTATTTTGAACTTGAGCGATAATGCTTTTGGGCTTCAAACAATTGAGCCAATCGAGCGGTTCTTGCCTGATGCTGTAGCCTTGGAGCATTTGATTTTGTCTAATAACGGTATGGGCCCATTTGCCGGTGCTCGTATTGGTAAGGCGTTGTATAAACTAGCAGAGAAGAAAAAAACAACCGGTTCTGACAGACACTTGAAGACCTTCATTTGTGGACGCAACCGATTGGAAAATGGAAGCATGGATTTCCTCTCGTTGGGATTGAAGAACAACAGTCATTTGGAGACAATAAAACTATACCAAAACGGCATCCGTCCTAAAGGTATTGAGAAGCTCGTGGTGAAAGCCTTGGCGGACTTGGACAATTTGAAGACTATCGACCTTCAGGACAACACAATCACAAGCAAGTCCACAGTTCACTTGGCAAACAACTTGAAGAAGTGGCCAGCTTTAAAGGAGTTGAACTTAAACGACGCTTTGTTGCAAAAGAAAGGGGGCCATGCGTTGTTGACAGCATTGTCGGAGGGCGAAGTAAGAGAAAGTTTGCATGTATTGAAGCTTCAATTCAATGAATTAGATGAGGCCTCATTGAAGCTTTTGCCTGAGTTGATCGAGAAAAAATTGCCAAATTTGCAAGTTTTGCAAATCAATGGTAACATTTTCGATGAGGATGCACAGCAAATCGTAGAGGTCAATGAAATCTTCGAGAGAAGAGGATTTGGAGAGTTGGACGAATTGGATGAATTGGAAGAGCCTGATAGTGACATGGACGATGATGAAGACGAAGATGAAGACGAAGATGACGAAGAAGAAGAGTTTGATGTTGAGGCAGCAAAGAAGGAGTTAGCCAAGGATGTTGCAATTGAGAAGCAAGAAGACGAATTGATTGCCAAGCTTGAAAGTACTCATATTAATTAGATAGCATAAGCGCAAATTCAATAGCAACGCACGAACTGTAAGTCAGGTGAAGTGGTGGATGTTTTTCTGCATTGAGCTGAGCAAGCTTTCTTTTTTTGTCCACTGTGATTCCAACCATTTATTGAGTTTGCTATCGCGCGAAGGAACACTAGAGAGTCGTTTGCATTTGACATGCACCCGCACGAGAATTGATGAGGGTTTTTCGTAGAAGAATTGTAGAAGGCTCGGCGAGTCAAAGCAAGTGAAGACATTGCTATCAAGCTTTCTGTAGTACAAAAGCGTGATGTCATAAAGCTTATGAATTTCTGAAGCTCTCAGAGCCGCAACGGCATCGCTAAAACTGCCATATCTAGGGTAAAGTACCTTCTGATACAACGGCAGATAATTTTGCCGGGCCTGTTTCTGTTGAATGGATTCGTTTTCTCTGCTCCATATGTTAACTTCTGGGAACATTACCAACCATTCGGGACATCGAGCGAGTTCGAATCCTGGTGAACTCAGCCTGCTCAAACTGTGGGTTAAATCCTTTTCTGAGATTTGCCAATTTTCGTCTTTATCAAATAAGTTATACAAAAGTTGCAAACCGGGGATAGACCACACAGTTGACCAAGTAAAGAAATTTATTCGTGGCAAATGCTCAGCACTGTCGTTCAAACTGAGTGCTCTAGCCAAATACGCAATGACGAAGAAATCGCTCAAGGAACGATGGTTGGCTGGACGTTAGATTACAAGGTAATAAAATTAGTTTAGTTGTAAGTAGCTAGAATTCGTAGCTTTGTCTTACCTATGACTAGTGCTGATTCTGAAATTGGAATATCATCTCCTGTTACCGCCACTTCTATATCGTTTTGCTCCTTGATGTCAGCAACTAATGGAAAACTTTCGTTCCGAACTGATCCAGAAACAAGAAAAGAAAAAGAAAAATAAAAGGAAAAAATTTGTAAAACTTACTAAACAGAACAAGCCCAGGCGCCAGAACCCTGACACGAGTCGTCGCTCCAAAATCACATACATTGATGGCAACAATAGTCCGCCGAAGTTCAACATCGAAAGAATTATCTGGCAGATGATCAAATACCCAACCATCACAAAAAAAATTAATAAAACCTTAATGCACTTTTTAGGATCCAATGGCTGTGGCCAATCAAGTAGACCTATGTGATTTAGAAGTTCCATGGTGGCTCTCACAGTTATCCTTTTGTAACTCAAAACTTCATATATGCATGCTCAGAAACCTCATGCAGACTTTCACGTGACAATAATACACGTGACAGGAACTATAACAAATTTTTTTTGCAGGGCGATGAGTTGAGCAGTATTGCAGGATGTCGCGATTAATTGTGAAGAATCTCCCCAAGTATTTCACGGAAGAGAATTTGAAGGAGCATTTTGGAAAACGGTATCTGGATATAACAGATGTTAAATTACAGAAAAGCCGTAACGGCGAGTCACGACGGTTCGGATTCATTGGGTTCAAGAATTACAGTAGTGCTACCAATGCAGCAAAATATTTCGATGGATCCTTCGTTGACACTGCTAAGATTAGTGTACAGCTAGCAAAGTCTTTTGCTGACCCTACGGTTCCCAAATCTATGAAAGAAAAGCTCAGAGAGAAAGAGCAACGGTTAGCCCGCCAGGAAGAAAAACTCAGACAGAAACAAGAACAGTTGACTAAGAACAAAAGACGTAAATTGAATGTGGGTGAAACCATTGACAAAGAAATTGAAAGTGATCCTCGCTTGAAAGAGTTTGTTGAAGCCACCAAGCATTCCTCTAAAGTCACATCTTGGAGTGATGGAGTTACAGGGCAAACACAAGAAAAGCAGTCTACCCCAATGGAAGTCGCCAATGAAGATTCTGATGATGAGTATCAGAGCTTTAACAGTAAAAACTTTGAAAATTCATTAGAAGATGATGTTGGCACCGAGGATTCCACTGAAAAGATGATAAGTTTGGACGATTTTGATAGCATCCAAGTGAATGGAGAATCGAATTATAATGGAGGAGAAGAAGAGGAAGAAGATGAGGCGGAAGATCCCAGTCAAACGCTAGAGCCTACTAGACTGGAAGCAGTTTCAGACATTGATTGGTTGAATCAAAGAAAAAAATTGATCAAAGATGGACAGGAGGAAGAGCAAGACTTCAAGAAAGAGAAGATAGAAACGAACGAAGAGAAGCAAGCAACAATTAATCCAGCGGCTCACGAGGTCCCTTTGCAGAAACTGCCTAGTGCTCAAATAGCTGAAACTGGACGGCTCTTCATTCGAAATATCCATTATGAATCAACGGAAGCTGACTTCCGCCAATTGTTTGAGGATTATGGGAAGCTAGAAGAAGTTCATATAGCGGTGGACACGCGTACTCACAAGTCCAAGGGGTTTGTTTATATTCAGTTTGAAGACCCGAAAGATGCTGTCAGAGCTTACGAAGCTTTGGATAAGCAGATTTTCCAGGGAAGATTCTTGCATATATTGCCAGGCAAAGCGAAGAAAAGTCATCGATTAGACGAGTTTGATATGAAGAATATGCCTTTGAAAAAACAACGGGAGCTAAAGCGAAAATTTGAGGCGTCAAAGGCGACGTTTAGTTGGAACTCGTTGTTCTTGAATGAGAACGCGGTGCTTGAGGCCGTTGCTGACAAAATTGGAGTGAACAAGCGTGATTTAGTGGACCCAGAGTCGTCTAATAGTGCCGTAAAGCAGGCCTTGGCTGAAGCACATGTGATTGGTGACGTGCGAAAGTATTTTGAAAGCAAGAACATTGATTTGACGTCGTTCAGCAAAAGGGAAAAGGATGACCGAGTGGTTCTTGTGAAGAACTTTCCTTATGGCACCAACCAAGGAGAGATTGCAGAGTTATTTGCGGCCTACGGAGAATTGAACCGAGTTCTTTTCCCGCCAACAGGAGCTATTGCTATTGTAGAGTTTAAAGATGCCACCAGTGGGCGTGCCGCTTTCACCAAATTGTCATACCGCCGATTCAAAAAGAATGTTCTATACCTAGAGAAGGGACCGCAAGACTTGTTTACTGCAGGACCTTCTACAGACGACACAGTGAACCCTGAGCCGGCTGTAGACAACGCCAAGGACGCCAAGGTATCGGTAGAGGATTTATTGGACGAGGATGGTGGAGAGGAAGTCGGAATCACCACTTCGGTGTTTGTTAAGAACTTGAATTTCAAAACAACGAGCAAAGAATTGGCGGACATATTTAAGGGTTTGGCCGGGTTTATTGTGGCGACAGTGAAAGAAAAGCCGGATCCGAAGCAGCCAGGCAAGACTCTCAGTATGGGATTTGGCTTCATTGAGTTCAAGACCAAGGAGCAAGCACTCAGTTGCATCAAATCCCACAATGACAAGGTAATTGATGACCACAGAATCCAATTGAAACTTTCGCAAAGAACAGGTGCCACCAAACCTAGCCAGACCGGTGGCAAGGGTAAGAAATCCAGCAAGATCATCGTTAAGAATTTGCCGTTTGAAGCTACCAGAAAGGATGTGTTTGAACTTTTCAACTCTTTTGGCCAGTTGAAATCGGTGCGGGTGCCAAAGAAATTCAACAAGTCTGCTCGTGGATTTGCGTTCGTCGAGTTCAACCTTACTAAAGAGGCAGAGCACGCAATTGATTCGTTGCAAGGAGTGCATTTGTTAGGAAGAAGACTCAATATAGACTACGCCGAAAAGGACGCCGAGAACGCCGAGGAGGAAATAGCCAAGTTGACTGAGAAGATGCAGAGACAGAAGAATGTCACGGAGTATGCACGGGCTGCGAAATTGAACGAAAAGAGAAGAATAGATATGGAGGATGATGAGGAATAGGCCAGTGTTCGGTCACTCTACGGTGGTTGATGCCTCGTTTGTTATGAAATTATAAGCATTCACTGTTACTTTCGTGGAGGACTCCGCTATTATTAGATTGATAAGTTGACTGGTAGAAGTAGATAGCAAGTGCTAAGTAATGAATATGCATGGAAACACTATGTAAACAGATTTACAATCTGCAATTGCACTGCTTCCGCATATCGAAATCTGTCACATGATTAACACGTGATCACAGAACTATAGGCAGGCGAAATTGAGTGTCAATGGATTTACGCAATGATTCGGATATTTGGACGGCAAGTGGCAGGCGCTCGAGTTTTAAGGTATTCCACAGGAATTAGATTGTTTCAAAATGGCCAGGGTGTTGGTGGTATTAGGGTTGGAGTTGCAAGCGCCAATACTAGACTCGTAAATCAAGTGGAAACCGTGAGGCAAATGCGAGGATTGTTCACCAGACGATTGAGCACTCAATTGAAGACACAGACTGCTGGGTTGAAGTCGCAGTGGCAATCACAATGGCAGAGTCAGCAGCGGCAATGGAGTCGGTGGAGCAACAACAGGGCCCAGCAGAAGAGAGGGTTTAGCATGCATACTGTTGGGCCGTTGGGAGTGATTGGTGGGCCACTTTTGTTTGCCAGTGCAGTAAGTGCGGTTGTGTATCTAAGTGCGCCGTTTCTCTTCAAGAATACACCACTTGCAGTGTTCAACCACAACCCGCGCAACTTGGTGTATTTCTTGGTGGGTGTGAACGTCGCGGTGTTTCTTTGCTGGCGGAGCCCTGGACTTGCTCGCATCATGGGCGACTACTTTTTGTTGAAGAACCCGATTTCCAGTTACGGGTTCAACTACTGGCAGATGATCGGACTGACGTTCAGCCACCAGGAGATCTGGCACTTGGCAATGAACATGTTGGCACTTGCGTCTTTTGGCGCTCCTTTGGCCCAATACCTTGGTGCAGCCAACTTCTTGTCGATGTATTTGGCGTCGGGATTGTTTGGTTCGGCATGCTCGATCGTGTTGCCTGCGGTCTTCAAAACCGGCATGGCGTATGCGAGCTTGGGGGCCTCCGGTGCGGTGTTTGGAGTCATGGGCTGCTTCAGTTGGTTCTTCCCGAACGCCGGAATCAGTCTCTTCTTCTTCCCTATCCCAGGGGGAGCATGGGTTGCGTTCCTTGGTTCCATTGCTGCCAACGCCGCCGGGATGGTGTTCAAGTGGGGTAACTTTGATTACGCAGCTCATCTTGGTGGATCTATAGTGGGGCTTGTTACTGGCTGGTATTACGGCCAGCAACAGAAACTGCGACGTCGCCGACGGTTTTAGAAACGTAGCACTCTTTATGAGACTGTACATAGTGGTTGACCAGACAGGTCTGTTGGGCCAAATATGCTCGGCTCTTGTTGATCCACGATACTTAAGGACATCTCAGAACTATCGTTGGATCATTCTGAAGGACAATTTGCTTCCTTGTTTTAAGTTGTCTGCTTTGTGTCTTCATTAAGACCGCTTCTTGAAAACTTCAATTACCTGAGCGCTGTCTCCGGTCAACAGAACGGTCGCTTTCCTAATTGCAGATTCTGCTGTCGCCAAAAATGGAACTCTTTCCTCCCTGAATCTATTGTAGTACAGGTTGCTCAATGCGTGCGACGACCAGTAGCATTGACAAGAATTAAGCAATCCTGCAGCTCCCCAAAAGGGCCCAGTATCAACCCCTTTTGAAAATGCAGACGAAAGGGGGTTACTTTTACAGACAAGCTTCAAATTGTCTTTCATGATTGTTAAATGCTGGAATGAAACAGAATTACTTCGTTTGCCAGTAGGAAAATTTATGACAAGTTAGCCCTGTCTTGGAGAATGCACTGTATGTTCTACCATGTGGGTCTCTGATGTTGTCCAGGTGGTATGTTCCATGTGTATGTCGTGTTGAAATTGTAGGACGATGTTTTCGGAAACCTCTTCCCAGATTTAGTATACAGTATTGGGGCATATTGCCGAGGAAAGACAATTAAACCGTACGAAACCATTGAATGTTTTCTATTCAAAGAGTTTTTTGTTTGACTAACAGAGCTTTACGTTCTTACGCACTCTGCTAGTACTGTCTACTGAACAATGTTACAACTTGTGCATTAGCAATACCAAGAAATAAATAACCAATAAGAAAGTTCCAATGCTAAGACATCACTACCAGTGAGACATCAAATGTGGTCATCACCAACGCAGCCTCAACGAGACATCAACGATAAGACACCAATACCAAATCACCAATGAGACAAATATCAAATCACCAGTGAGACATTTACATTGAAACACCGGTGAGACAGGGAAGAAATGAATAATAAACCAGCACACTCCAAAAACCCTACAAATGTGCGGAACTTAAAAGCGGCTCCTTAATTTGTCTCACAGGGAGCACCAGGGTATTCCAGTTTCCTATGGTTGCTTCACTTGCTCTTTGGCAAGTACTTGACCTTACCAGAACAAGTGGAAGAAGAAACAGAGTCGATCTTGACCAAATCGTCATTCAAAAGTGAGCCCTTGACTTTGTGGAAGTACCAAACTTCGTCCAATACTCCGCTGGAGCATCCGATGTACACAGTGTTACCGTACTTGGCGGAGAGAGCAGACACAATATCATCTGCAGCATAGGTTTTGGACGAAGATGGAGTAATACCAGCATCGGCGAGCCACTCGTAGGTAGGCAAGGATTGATAAGTCTTCACCACCAACTTGGCGAAGTCGACCACGTTTGCATTCGAGCTGCTGTTGCTGTCGTAGCATTTGGTACCGATAGTCGACATGCAGGTTCCGTGCTTGTTGAACTCGTGGGTCATGAGGTCGTCGGTGGATCCGGAGTCGTTGATCCAATATTGGTTGGTGTAGGACACAAGGTCGTCTTCGCCGGCAGCTTTCAAAATATCCTGAACCGAAGACACTTGCAGCGAATAGTCACACAGCGAGTCGTAGGAGCCATCACATTTGTCTGGCCAAAGCCCATGGATGGTCCACGAGTCAGAAGGCGACCCAGAAACATCGTAGTCCCAGAATTGGGTCTGAAGAATCAAACCTTCCTGCTCAACACAACACAGGTCAGTGCTACTAGACGAACCACAAGACTCGACTGCAGCAGAAGCGTCACATTGAGAGGCACTGAGACTAAGGTCCAAGTCACGTTTGAAAACCTGAGGGATGGTGTGGGCACCAGCAACAGATGCTAAAATCACCACCGCAGGCACAGAAAAAATAAAGGATCTCATCTTAAACAGTGCTTTGTTTGATTCACTGGCAGGTTTGCCAAGAGGAACTTGCGCTTTTATATATAGCCAAGGCACAAGCTCCGCGGCTGGCGCCTTCCATATTGCAAGAGATGGCCCTGGGACGCTGCAGGGATATTAGCATAATATTCGCTCCGATATAATAGCGAAGGCAGCCTCCGATTACACCGATGCCTTGCGTTTCACCGCGTGCTCCGCTCAAAATAGTATAAGCGGCGATGTCCACGCCTACATTCCTGCAAAATTATGGATATCAAACCCAGGCAATGCGATCAGCAACTCACGACTTGCCTACTTCTTTATACTCTCGGAGGTCCCGCCCTCCTTAACAATGTAGAACTGCTTCTGGTGCAGCTGAGAGAGAGCCACACAGTCCCAGACCCCGGTCCGCTCTGCTTTATCAGGATCAGATTCTAGTGCCACTCGATCCACGGCGGCCATAAGGTCATTGTATTGCAATTTTCTCCCCTGTTGGCTGAGCAAGCGCGCTTTTCCTGCAAGCTCTTGGTTCCCACTGTTCAGTACTCTAGCTGAATGAAGATGATCGAGAAAGATAAGCTGGCTGTTCAACGCCTCCACTAGCTTCTTCTGGCGCGTATTTTCCACAGGGATCCTAAGCCCGCTTGTCTTCGCAAGCTTCTCAAGCTGATGTGCGGTTAATGTTTCGACTTCCTTACCACCAGCCCGATGAGTGAATATCAATGGACTCCAAGAGTTTTTCATGGCTCCATCTATATATTTAGCGAGCTCTGATTGCAGAGTTAACTTCTTCTTCAACAAACTCATGAGTAATCGTAAACCGGTACAATCTATAATCGGATAACTCTTCAGGGTTATATATGCTAGATACAAGTAATCAGATTGTAATATGTTCCACTCCAGCCGAGAACCATCAAAACTGCACTTCAATGTTGCCAGTGCTCCAAACCACAAGACAATTTAATGGGGTGAATTCACCCCTTACTGAATTGAGGTTACCACTGCGAAAGGGACGCGAATAATTTTGTACGTCTTTAATCCTCTGGAAGGTCTTGAAGTATCAAGTATTTATACTCTACCCACAAGATACTAGCAGGATTTTTTTGTTTATTGAGTTAGCTGTTTAGTACCCTGTGTTTTGATGCTTTGAATCAAAGTGCCGATTATCGTATAATGGGGCCAGAAGTTAAAATTGAAATGCAAGGTAGTGAACACTGCGTGCTAGCATAAAGGAAGAGGTGGCTTTAATAAACAATGTAGCATTCGTCTTAGGACTTTTGACCTTATCAACACCAATTTTAACGGCTGTGATCGCTTGGGATACATAACCAATCGTCACACTAAAGAGACGAATATGAGTGGTGGAGACGACTATTAATAAGAGTAGTAGAAGATGTTTCAGTATTAGATTCATTACTCTTCCTATCCTCATTGCTGAGAATCTTTTTGCGTGCATGGAAGACTAGAGGAAGATCGTTACGATACCAACAAGAACAGTGACCATCAACCTGAAAACCGACAGGTCATTCAGCGCTGAATGACTTAACGAGTGTGCTGACGAACTGGAACTCGACGAAGCTGATGAAGATGAAGTGCTAGACGATGTTGAAGAACCAGAGGAATTACTGGAAGCAGCTACTGATAATTTGGTTACCAGCCCTTCCTTGGCTTTGCCAATAGTCACCAGGTAGTTGCTGTAGTCCGCCGTGAGGTAAACCAGGTCGAAAAACTGCAAACCCAAAACTCCGTAAGGAACCACGCTTTGCGAGAGTTCGACAATTGAACTGCAATACTCAACCCCATCTTCGGTAGCATAGTATTCTGAGTACTTTCTAAGTGGCACCTCAATCTCAAGGTCCCCAAGTATAACGACAATCAGCGTGTTTCTAATCTGGTTGCATTCGAAGTAATAGTTATTGCCTTGGTCTGTTACGTATTGCGGAAAAACACTTGTGAATTGAGCCCACTGAGCCGTAGGAAGCGCAATAGAACCATATCCTGTATCAAAAATGTATGGAATCAGAGATTCATTTGAGAGATTGGTTACTGTTTCGTTAGTTGACAAGACTTGCACCTTACCTTCCGCTCCTAGGTAATACAATGCTCCACCGATTTCTGCTATATCTAAGGTAACAGTATCACCATCTATCTTGGAGCTATCAGACCCTCCAAATAAAACTGAGCCCAATCCTGCCGTGGAGTTCAAACTAATAGAAAACTCGGCACTCCCCACGGTTCCCGACCTGTATAATTGTTGCGGCAAAGTTTCATAAACATAATGCTCCAGTCCATTTCTAGATGCTGACGCAGTCCCACTAGGTGGGCCTAGACCCATAACTCCAAGGTAACCATTTGTTTCATATCCTATGGCAACATTGACATCATTTACATCTACGCCAGCAATGTTCAACGTCTCGGTTCCATATTCCCCATAGGCGTACCAGTTCGCGTAAGTGACGAAGAATTCGGTACCATTGGCATGATATGATGTAGAATTGGAGACGTCAAATGTTGACGAACAGTTGCTAGTACCAATATCTGGAGTGAATCCAGCCAACAGGGCGAAGTTTCCAATTGTCCTACTAGTCAAATAATACCCGGTGAGGTAGCGAAGCATCCTAACTAACAAATCTGATTGGCCGCTGAACGTTCCTGTGCCGTTGTTGGAGCAATAAGGATTGCGAGAACTCATTAACCAAGTATCTGAGGACCCAGTGTCAATAAGAAGGCTGTACGAACTGTTTTGACTGCCAGCTCCTATAATTCCTGCCCATCTCCCACCGTATAAGAAAGCCTGGAGCTCCACGGTACCGTCATCTCTCTTCTCGAATTGAGGGTTCACCAGGAATGAAGCGGCGAACACCAGATAGGCCTGAATAAGTATTAGTAGTCTCCAAGCAATCATTCTAGCCTTTGTAAGCCACCACAGAGAGAGAGCGATGGTGTGGATTAAATACAATCTGGTATGGTGGCTAGTTCCCGAAAGGGACTCTCAGACCCCCAGAACTTTCGAATGCCCACTCACAGACACGCAGCACGTCATGTAGCGTCTCATGAATGTCGACGCTGTAAAGATCTGCAACCCAGCACAAATAAGTATTGTGCTGCTGTGCTACAATCAAAGTGTCTGCTAATGTCTCAGGTCACCTCCAGGGGTTTTCTCTCTAATAGTTCAATCTATTCTAGGAAGTTAGGATTCGAATTTGTGCAGTGTCCACCGCCATATTTAGGAAACACTAAAATGGATCAATAAACTCTTCGATTAACACCTTTGATTATTTGGTATCTACGTGTGGAGGGACTGTCTAAGCGAAAACCACAGTACTACCAAGCATAAGAACCGCAAGTAATCTGAGAGCCGAGAATTCACCCAGTGCCAGGCGAATTAACGAATCAGCAGAGGAACTGGAGCTAGAAGTCGCTGACGAAGATGCGCTGGATGACGTTGAAGAACCAGAAGAATTACTGGAAGCAGAAATTAAAGACTTGGTCACCAGCCCCTCTTTAGCCTTGCCAATAGTCACCAGGTAGTCACTATAGTCAGCTGTAAGATACACCAGATCATAAAACTGGATCCCCAAAATGCCGTAAGGTAGTGAGCCATCAGAGGGCAAAAATGGAGAATCGCAATACTCAACTTCATCCTCAGTTGCGTAATATTCTGAGTACTTGCTGAGTGGCACCTCAATCTCTAAGCTCTCAAATTTAACAACTACCAGCATGTTTCTAATAAGGCCACATTCAAAGTAATAATTGTCATTCTCGTCTGTAATGTACTGGGGAAATACACTAATAAACGAAGCCCACTGAGTTGGGGGAAGAACAATCGCACTGTACCCTGTGTCAAGAATGTATGGAACTACGGTCCCGTTGGTGAAATTGGTACCAATACCGTCACTTAACACAATCTCCATCGTACCTTCTGCTGCTAAATATTGCAAACTACCGTCAATATCTGCAATATCCAAAGTTACAGTATCGCCGTCTATCTTAGAACTGTCAGCACCCCCCAAATAGAAATGTGCCCACACCCTCCGTTGAGTTCAAGCTGATAGAAAACTTGCTACTCCCCACAGTCCCAGAGCTGTGTAACTTCTGTGGGAATGACTCATAGACAAATCGATGCAGTCCATTTCGCAATGCTGACGAAGATCCTTGGGGTGGTCCCAAACCTAAAATTCCAGCAGAACGATCTGTTTCGTACCCTATGGCAATGTTGACATTGTTTACCCCCGTACCATCAATGTTAAGAGTCTCTGTTCCATATTCTCCATAAGAGTACGTTATTGCGTATGTAATAAAGTACTCAGTCCCATTGGGGTGAAACGATGAGGAGTTTGAAACGTCAAAAGTAGACTTACAGTTAACACTCCCAAAATCTGGAGCGAAGCCGACCAACAGTGTGAAATTCCCTATTGTGCCTCCTCCCAAGTACACTCCTGCCAACAGAGCAAGCAAATTGGATTCTGTAGTTGTCAATCTAGAGTAAGTTGAACTGTGGTTTTTTGAGCAGTAAGGATTGCTTGAACTCAATAACCACGTATCCGTAGATCCTGTGTCAATTACAAGCCATTGTGTAGAGTTTTGACTGCCAGCTCCGATTTCGGCATACCAATGTCCAGCTGTGTAGACGGCTGACATCTCCAAAGTTTTCTCAATTCTTTTCTCAAGTTGACGGTCCAACGGTAACGAACTGATCTGCGTGATGTACGTCAGAACGGCCACGGCCACTATCAATCCCCAAGAAGTCATCGTAGCTTCTAGGAGTTACCCCAGATGACATGGAAAGAGTCTGAATTTAAACACATCCAGACCTTTACCACTTTTCCCAAATAGTCTCTGCACCCCCTAAACGTCTCAAGAAGCACGTATTGACATGCAGCGCTCAGACAGACTGTAAAAATCTTTAACCTTAATACTTCATACAACAGAGTCTGTGCCTTGAAGCAGTCCTCGTCCTGCTTCAGGGATGACTATTAATACGTAGCGGCAAAGTGACACTACCACAGCGCGCCTAACCTTGGGATCTGTAGTCTTCCGCTTTTGAAATAAACCTGTACAATCAAACTAGAGAAACACGAGTATTATGCTGTGATATAAGCTTATTACTAGCTTCCACCGATACCTCAAGCCCCCTCTGGAGCCAGTTTCTCCTAACATCTAGTCTGTTTTGGGAAATCAGGATTCGTAATTTGTGCTGCCATATACAGCTACATACAGGAACACTATAGTGGATCAAAAGGCTCGCTATTTACCAAACCATCGTAGCAGTACCTGCAACAACAACGGCTAGCAATTTGAAAACTGATATCTCGCTCAACAGCGAGTAGCTCAACGAGGAAGCTGATGAACTGGAATTGGACGACGCCGACGAGGACGCGCTTGAAGATGTTGAGGAGGCAGACAAACTGCTAGACCCTGTAATTGTGGAGTTGGTTACCAGTCCCTGTTTTACTTTTCCAATAGTCACCAGATAGTTACTGTAGTCGGCTGTGAGATACATCAGGTCAAACACCGGACCTCCCAATACCGAGTAAGCCACCGCGCTCGAGGTGAGCTGAACCACAGATTTGCAATACTCAACCCCATCTTCTGTTGCATAATAATCTGCGAACTTGCTGAGTGGCATCTCAATCTCTAAATCCTTGAGCTTAACAATCACCAGCGTGTTTCTGATTACCGAACACTCAAAGTAGTAATTTCCGTCCTCGTCTGTCAAGTATTGTGAGAATATACTTACAAATTCAACCCACTGATCAGTTGTAAGAGCAACAGCAGAATATCCAGTATCAAGTATGTAGGTAGCCAGAGCTCCACCGGTAAGATTGGCTTCAATCCCGTCGCTCCCTACAACCTTGACGGTACTCTCAGCTGCTAAATATTGCAAAGACCCTTCTATTTCAGGAATATCCAAAGTTACTGTGTCTCCGTCTATCTTGGAAGCATCTGGTTCACCAAACAAGACAGTACCCACACGTTCAGTCCAGTTCAAACTGATCGAAAATTGATTACTCTCCACTGCCCCTGAGGTGTATAATTGCTGTGTTAGAGTTTCATAAGTAAATCTGCGCAGTCCATTCCGTACTGCTGAAACAGCGCCCGCAGGCGGAGCCAATCCTAGAACACCACTATTAGTGTCCGACTCATAGCCTATGGCTATGTTAATATCTTTTACACTCACACCCCCAATGTTCAATGTTTCTGTGCCGTACTCCCCATATGCGTAGCCTCCTGCGTATACAATGAAAAACTCCGTACCGTTGGCCTGATATGTCGAAGAGTTTGAGACGTCATACGGAGTTTCACAACGAATACTTCCCATTTCAACAGTATAGCTGGCTAGCAGGGTAAAATTTCCAATTGTCCCGCTTGAGAAATACAAGTTACCGAGTCGTTGAAGCAAAGTAGATTGTATAGTGGTCTCTCCTGACCAATTCGAAGTGTTATCATGTGAACAGTAAGGGTTCCTGGAACTCAACAACCAAACATCTGTAGATCCTGTGTCAACCACAAGCTTTTGTGTAGTATTTTGACTACCCGCCCCTATTTCAGTAAACCAGGAACCGTCAGAGTAGAACATTGAGATCTCCAAAGATTTGTCATTTCTCTTTTGAAGAGAGGTACTCGGTGAGAGCGAGCTGACAAGTGCGGCATACACATGTGCACCGACTATCAATTTCCAAGCAAACATCTACAACAAAAAACATTTGCAGAGGATGTGGGATGGGCCTGGATTTAAGTACATAGTATACTTCCTTAAAGCGGCACCATAAACCCCCATTAGCCTTCAAACGCATGCCTGCGCCTATGCACATGCAATTGCCTGTAGGGTCGACTGTAAATGTCAACTTACTTGACTGGAAAGATCTACGACCCTGATGGACTAAGTACATAGACCGCACGGTGAGACCACTTAAGACACCCGCCTCTCAATCGTCGGATGAAGTTTCGACTTGGAGGTATTGGCGTCGACTTCATCGTTCAGAATTTTAAAGAAACTGGGACATTGATTTCATGGCGTACGACAGATGCAATGGTGGTGGATGTGACGTGAAACGGAGTACAGATGGTGTGAGTTTATAGTAGATCAAATCTAAATTCTCTGATTAACGTGCTCTTTCCTCATTATTTTACACGGATAATTGGTCTTCGTTTTCTATTTACATCTTCGCTGCTCAGTCTATGCAAAACTGAGTGATTATTTCAATCTGTTCTTCTTCAAGCATTGCCCATGGCGCTTCATTCCAGTCATGGGGATCAAAACCTTGATAATGTTTTTATTAGGTGTCTCAGAATCAATCATAGAAGAGGAGTCTTTCGTTCAGTCATGTCTCACATTATTTTTGTATTACTCAGGTATGCAGATTCATTCTACTTTCCAAACTTCAAGCAAAAGTCACAGCACTGCTAATTATAATAATAGCAAGTAATTTCAGAACCGAGACACCATTCACTATTTCGTGAGTTAGCGATTTTGCAGAGGAGCTTGAACTAGTCGATGCTGTTGAAGATGTGCTTGATGATGTTGAAGAACCAGAGGAATTGCTGGACGCAGTAACCGAAGACTCGGTCACCAGTCCCTCTTTAGCTTTACCGACGGTCACCAGGTTGTTATTGTAGTCGGCTGAGAGGTAAGCCAGATCAAAAAACTGCAAGCCCAAAACCCCGTAAGGAACCGCACTTCGCGAGAGTGCGACAATCGAACTGCAATATTCAACCCCATCTTCGGTAGCATAGTATTCTGAGTACTTTCTGAGCGGCACCTCAATCTCAACGTCCCCTAGTCTAACGACAACCAGCGTGTCTCTGATCTGAGCACATTCAAAGTAATAGTTCCCATATTCGTCGTTCACGTAAAGTGGAAATACACTCGTAAACTGAGCCCACTGTGCTGCAGGAAGCGCAATAGAACCGTATCCGATATCAAAAATGTAGGGAGTCAGAGATTCATTTGAAAGATTGGTCACAGTCGAGTTAGTTGACACAATCTGAACCTTGCCTTCTGCTGCTATATACAGCAACCTTCCACTTATTTCAGTGATATTTAAGGTAACAGTACCACCGTCTATCTTGGAGTTGTCGGAACCTCCAAATAAAATTGATCCCACGCCCTCAGTCGAGTTCAAGCTAATAGAAAACTTGCTACTTCCGACAGATCCCGAGCTGTATAACTGCTGCGGCAAGGTCTCATAAACATAGTGCTTCAGTCCGTTTCTAGACGCTGACGCAGTTCCTCCAGGTGGTCCTAACCCTAAAACTCCAGCAAGACTATTCGATTCATATCCTATGGCAATATTGACATCATTTACATCTACGCCAGCGATGTTCAACGTCTCGGTTCCATATTCCCCATAGGCGTATGAGTTCACGTAAGTGACCAAGAATTCGGTACCATTGGCATGGTATGATGTAGAATTGGAGACGTCGAAGGTTGACGAACAGTTGCTAGTACCAATATCTGGAGTGAATCCAGCCAACAGGGTGAAGTTTCCGATTGTCCCACTAGCCACATACCTGGAGCCTAAGCCAGAAAGCAACATATATGTCAACTCTGAATTGCCTCGGAACCCTCCTGTGTTGTTGTTGGAACAGTAAGGATTTTGGGAACTCATTAGCCAAGTATCTGAGGATCCGGTGTCAGCACTAAGGATGTGTGAGCTGTTTTGACTACCAGCTCCTATAGTGCCTGCCCATCTCCCACCGTACAAGAAAACCGGGAGCTCCAAGGTACCATCATCTCTCTTCTCGAGTTGAGGATTCACCAGGAATGAAGCGGCGAGCACCAGATTGACCTGAATAAGTAATAGTAATCTCCAAGCAATCATTCTAGCCTTTGTAAGCCACCACAGAGAGAGAGAGCGATGGTGTGGATTAAATACAATCTGGTATGGTGGCTAGTTCCCGAAAGGGACTCTCAGACCCCCAGAACTTTCGAATGCCCACTCACAGACACGCAGCACGTCATGTAGCGTCTTATGAATGTCGATGCTGTAAAGATCTGCAATCCAGCACAAACAAGTGTTGTGCTCCCGTGCTACAATTAAAGTTTCTGCTCATGTCTCTATCCTGCGGGAACCAATTTCTCTAACCAACCAGTCTATTCTGGGAAATCAGGACTCGTAATATGTACAGCCATACACAGCTACACACAGGAACACTATGGTGGATCAAAAAGGCACAGTCTTTGAGCAGTGCACATCTTTTCATGAACACTATCTACCAGAACGTCACAGCAGTTCCAGCAATAACAACGGCTAGCAATCTGAAAACTGACATCTCACACAGCACTGAATGACTTAACGAGTGTGCTGACGAACTGGAGCTTGACGACGCTGATGAAGAGGAACTTGATGAAGTGGAAGAATTGGAGGAATTGCTGGACGCAGTAACTGAAGACTCGGTTACCATTCCTTCCTTGGCCTTTCCAATGGTTACCAGATAGTTACTGTAGTCCGCTGTGAGGTACACCAGATCAAGGAAAGGCAAACCCAAAATCCCATGGGAAACCACGCTTCGCGAGAGTTCGACAATTGAAGTGCAATACTCAACGTCATCCTCTGTTGCATGATATTCTGCGTACTTGCCAAGTGGCACCTCAATCTCAAGACCATCAAATGTAACAACAACCAGCGTATTTCTAATCTGAGTACACTCGAAGTAAAAAGTTCCGTATTCGTTTGTCATGTAAAGTGGAAATGAGTTCGTGAACTGATCCCACTGAGCTGCTGTGAGTGCAATAGTGTCGTACCCTATATCGAAAACGTAGGGAACCAGAGTTCCATTGTTTAAACCAGTTCTGGTACCACCACTCAATACTTCAAATGTACCTTCTGCTGCTAGATAATTCAACGCGCCATCGATTTCAGCAATGTCTAAGGTAACAGTATCGCCGTCTATCTTGGAACTGTCCGACCCTCCAAATAGAACTGAGCCTACTCCTGCCGTGGAATTCAAACTAAAAGAAAACTCGCCACTTCCCACTGTTCCCGAGCTGTATAATTGCTGCGGTAAGGTTTCATAAACATAGCGCTTCAGTCCGTTTCTTAATGACGAAGCAGTCCCCTCAGGGGGACCTAACCCTAAAATTGGGCGAGCGGCATCGGTTTGGTATCCTATTCCAATGTTGACGTCATTTACTTCTACTCCAGCAATGCTCAACGTATCTGTTCCGTATTCCCCATAGACGTAAAAATCAACATAGGTCTGATAGAACTCCGTTCCATTGGCGTGGTATGATGAAGAATTGGAGACATCAAATGTTGATGAACAATTGACACTCCCAAAGTCTGGAGTGAAAGCAGCCAACAGGGTAAAGTTTCCAATTATCGAGCCGTTCACATAACGTCCACTCAAAACAGCAAGCGTGATAAAATCCATCTCTGACTCTCCTGCATAATCTGATGTGCCGTTGTCAGAACAGTAAGGGTTGTGGGAACTTATTAGCCAAGTATCTGAGGATCCAGTGTCAGCAATAACACTGTGTGAACTATTTTGACTACCGGCACCTATAGTGGTTATCCATTGCGCACCACCAACCCACGTAACTGGGAGCTCCAAAGTTCCTTCATCTCGCTTCTCGAACGACGGACTCACCGGGATAGAACTGGCAAGCATAACAAGCATCAGGACGATGACTAGCAATTTCCAACTAACCATTGTAGCGTTTATGGCAGACCACAGAAACCCTGCAATGAGTATAGATTAAATACATACCAGAGTCGCCAGTTCCTGAAAAGTTCTCTGCACACCCCGAGGACCTTTTGCATGCATGCACAGTCATGCATTCAAAGATGCATGATTCTGACAGGCATGCGTGAAATGTCCAGAGGTTTCACTTTCAAGGTGACCTTCTCTCTGGTATTGAGATTGTTGAACACCTATGTTTTACTTTGAACTTTCTCATTACTGAACTAATCGTGAGGTGACACATTCGCCTGATATGATTGTAGTTTTGATCGAACGTGCTGGTTCTGTGTCATCGACCGGACAAATAACAGTCCAGGATTTACAAGTGTAGGAGCGCCTGAATCTAAATGATACGGTATGCCACATAGTAGCAACATCTTAGTAATCCGTAGGACGGTTTTGGATACGCATCCAAAAGCCAACTGCTTGACACCAATAACTGGGATCACGTTCCTTAGTCTTTGTGTACGCATACCGTAAACAACCGCCAAGCATACTTTCATCAAGGGCCAAATCTGTTTCCTCTCATGATCCATTTCTGTAACTCCCAAAAGCAGAAATGGTTGCGATCCAAGTGTGGGTGCAGGGGTGTATGTACGGATGTTGCGCGCCGATTGTTGTTTTTGTTTGTGCACGTGACCGTGTCTATGTAAACATACCCACAGAGGAACTGTGGAAGTGTATATGATCAATGGCAGCCAGCAAGATGGACGGCTCTAAGATAGAGCTATACTGTGCTCGGTTCGAGTCTATATTGGAAACTAGACTGTTTACGGATGCGGATATTCTGCTGGCGTCTGCGGTTTATCAGTATGTCATACAGAACTTGAGCCTGTCAGTCGCGACCCAATCACTATATTCGCAAGCAGCAAGTTTAAGCATTGGGGTGTTAGAAATGGGACAGCAGAACAAGCGTGGTGGTAGCTGTGAGACTGAGCTGAACCGACGGAGATTGTTAGTCAAGTTGATACAATTGGGACAGTATAGATTGGCGGAGACGCAATGCTGGATGTTGTATAAACAGCTTGTCAACCACACAATCCAAACCACACAGACTACCAAAAATGACCACATGGACAGCAAGAAAGAGAGCACGCAGGTTGATCATAAGGCAATGATTGACGCAAGGGACTTGGCTGAAGTATCTGAAAAGTACTTGACTTTGATGTTGCTCTACTGCCAGGCGGTGCTCCTAAGCTACAAGCACGGAGACAAAATCATAGGAACCGAGTTGCTCCTAGCGGCTTTCCACGTAAACTCGAAACTTGTTAGAGCCGTTGAGCAGGTTGGCACGCCGTCGCACTTGAACCTTTTTGCTAAAGTGTTGAACGGAATCATTGGGTTGTCCAGTATCCCAAACACGTTGCGGTGGTTGCTTGCAATGAGATCCGTGTGTATATGGGCAGGTCTTAGTCGGCAGCCGAGGTTCCACGGACAGCTCACTGGCCAGCTAGCTGCTGTTTCCAACTCGGATCTTGTTTTGAACGAGGTCGACCCTTGCTCATTTGCTGATGCCAAGAACTTGTACGGTTATATAGCAGGCGACACCTACGCCTTAGTAACAAGCTACGACTGGAGTACCAACTTGTTGGGCCTTGATTGTGGCTGGGCGTTTTTTGCTTCTGATCTCTGCCAGATCAAAGCTGGGCACGGGCTCACAGATTCCTATAATTGGAACGCAGCCGTGAAAACCATACGGGACTGCATGCCTGCTGATGAGCAGATGTTGTTGGATGTATGCCAGGGCAAAACTCGGATCTTGCAGACGTCGCTAAGCACTGCGAGTTTCGCTAGTCTGTTGTATATGAGCCGGGTTCTTCGAGCTCTGAATGTCTACTTCCAGCGTCCGTTGTCTGAATGGAAACCGTTTGCATCACTGGTGATTGAGCAGCTCAGCCAGTTTTTCCGCGACGAGACTCGCGTGCTTCAGCGCAGTCATATATTGGTGCTTGACACAGCCACCATGAAAATCAAGCTGCAGATTGACGAAGAGGATCCAGCAGACGCTACTTTCTGGGACTCTAATTTGGAGCACCTCGCAACCATTTTCAAGAACTGCGGCCAGACAAAACGGTACCGCAACATATCCAATTTGTTCTACAACATAGGGTTGAAGCAGGTCAAGAAAGAGGACAACACACTCTTGGAGTCAGTCAAACACAGCTTTGGCAGTTGTCTCGCCATTGAGAACGTCATTGCCGTTTCCGATGGCTCGTCTGACAACGTGGCTCAGTACGGACTCAAGCTCCAAAAATGCGTGCAGATTCTTCTCAAGTGCCATGCGTCTGAGAATGCGGTAGGCCATATCTGCGATTTTCTAGAGAATTTCAAGCCTCGGCCGTTGCCGGACGAGCTAATCTCTTTGGACCAGTTGAAACTGACGTTCTCCAGCACCTTTTCGGGATTGTTTGAACTCTTGTTGAAATGCGTGTACGATAGTGGGAAACCCGTTGAGTTTGGACGGTTTCCTGAGTTGGTGCAGGCCGCAATATTTCTTACCCTTGCAGATGTGTTAGACGGCAGAACAACCCCAAGCAAGCAAGAGCTTTTGCGGTTGCTTTTCGACGGACTCTGCTTGGAACGAGAGTGGATCAAACGGTTTTGCTACGCGTATGTCACTGGGCTTAAATGCTACGGCGACATTTCGAGATTTGAGAGCGACGCATTGGAACCTCCGCAGCAGCAGTTGGTCGGGTATCAGCAAGTCATTTGGGCAGTGTTCCAGTTCAAGGTATTGCTCGGACACAACAGCAGTATTAAGAGCCAGAAGTTGGTGGTCAGTGCTTGTGAAACTTGGATGAAGTGGCTAACTACCACTGAGCCTAGCACTGTGCCATTGATCAAGGTCTTTGAAACTGACAGCTTGAGGCAGATGTTGGTATATCTCAAGTACCAGGATTTGAACACCCTTGTGTTCACGCTCCTTGGCGCAGTGAAGTCCCATCGACGAGCTGTGTTTGAGTCGGGTGCTTTCTTCAAAATCGAAGAGGTGGACAATTTGAACAGGTTGGGCTTCAACAAGCTCTTGCTGCAGCGGCTTGTGTTGTTTCCTACCAGCACTCCTGTCACCTGGTTGTTTCAAAAAGTGTTTACGGCGTTGCAACTCGTTCATTCCAACGAACCAGAAAAGGCGTTGCACGAGGTCCAGCTCTGTTTGACGGAAATTAGAACCAATTCCAGCCAGTACGTGACTTTTATAGATCTGGTTGTCCAAGGAGACTGCCAAGACTATAGCTTGATGGTGGTGTACAGCCAGCTATCTTACGTGGCTGCGCTAGCCAAGTTCAAGTGCGGGATATTTCGTGACACCGTTGCTGACTTGAAACGGTCGGTACGGATATTGTTGGTGGTGCTCCGCAAGCTCAAGCAGCCCCTGGGGATTGGCCAGTCTGCTGTCAACGTTCTTACTTGGGAAATCAATGCGCAGTTGGGTCGGTCGTTGCAGTTGCTCTTGGACGTCAGCAAGCACTATGGCTTGGCCAAGGACTGCGACTACTACGTCAAGGAGTTGGTGAAACTAGCAGGCTCCGACCATATTCCCGCTGTCGCATTGAGAATCCACTGTGCGTTGTTGGAGTACTACTTGATCTGCAACAGGCCAGATCACGCCAAGGCTCAGATGGAGTTGGTGTCGAAGTGCGAGCTTGTGTGCCCTGACAAGGAAGCGGTGTTGATGCGGTGCTACACAGAGGTATTCTTCCATCATGAGACCGGCAACAACAAAGCCATGCGTGAAATGCAGGCGCTTTTGAGTCGTGAGCTAGACGCACTTGAGGAGATGACAGTGGCACCTGCACCCCAGATCCAAGCCCGGAAGATGAAGAGACATCCACGTCCTGACAAGAGCGGCGTGGTTTACAAGAACTTGGCTGCTGAAGATATGCCTCGGTATCGGCAGTGGAAAGTGAGGGCCGACAATGTCACCCTCACGAGTTTCGAGATGGGCTACCACCATCCTCTGGGACGTGCTACCGTAGAGTTGCAGCTCGGTTCCAAGGCAGACTTCTTGGCGGACATTGTGAACTACAAGAAGCATTTGCTACAAACCAAGAAGCAATTGTCCAGCGACCCGGTGCTTGCGGTTCTCCAGGACTCTGCGATCTCCATTCCGTCGGTGGATCTCCAGTCGGTGCTTGCCACAACCAACAGCCGGTTTGAGGTGGTTGCCAGGCGGTCGGTGCTTGCCACAACCAACAGCCGGTTTGAGGTGGTTGCCAGGCGGTCGGTGCAGCAGCTTGTGGCGTCCAGAGACTGGAGCATACTGCAGTTTCCACAGGCCAAGATCCGCGGGTCCAGTATGGAGATCTACGATATCGGCTACTTGTACTCGTACTGCTTGAGCATCTTGTCGGCGCTCTCCGACATGTACAAGAACAGGTACCTCACGGAGATGCTATTCATCAGCGAGCTTCCAAGGCAGTTGAGCTACAGCTACGAGCGGCAGTTGGTGGCTCACAAGGAGGAAGTGCGGCTGTTGGTGCCGCGCAGCAGCGGGGTTGCTGCCCTGGTGGATCGGTTCAAGTCAGAGACCACGTCCAGCAGGCTCGAGCTCGAGATCCAGGCGTGCTTGCCGGCCAACTGGAACGTGATAACTCTTGACACCTGTCCGTTCACGGGGGACTTGTTGATCACCAAGCTCGGGTCGGGAGACCCGCGGCCGGCGCCTTTCATGATCAGGTTGCCGTTGAACCGGTTTGCCAGCCGCGACGTCAACGAGGAGTGCATCACGTTCAAAGGGGCCCTCAAGGAGTTCACGGACATCATTGCGGCCAACAACGAGTCGACCAAGATCTCGAAGATCGACGTGACCTCCGTGGAAAACAAGAAGGCCTGGTGGAAGCTGCGGTACAAGCTCAACGCCCGGTTGGAGAAGCTCTTGAAGGAGATCGAGTTCTACTGGCTTGGCGGGTTCAAGGGGATCTTCAACCAGCGGATCGCAGAAGGGGTGGGGCAGTTCAAGGCCAGGTTCATCGAGATCTTGCAACGGAACCTCCCGTCTCGGTACAGGGGCCTGGCCAAACACAGGGCCGCGCCCAAGATCGACCTCGACGACTCTGTGTTGGAGTTGTTCTTGGCACTCGAGGACTTGCAGGCCACCGAGTTGTTGGAGGACTTGATCTACTTTGTGCTAGACATCTTGTCGTTCCACGGCGAAGAGAACGCCTACGACGAGGTCGAGATCGAGCAGATCTACGTCGAGGTCGAGGAGGTTCTCAGGCAGAACACGGCGGCCGGCAACGTCCCTCTGGGGGTGGACCACACGGTGTTGGTGGTGGGCAAGAGCTGCCAGCAGTTGCCCTGGGAGTCGTTGCCGTGTTTGCGTGCCAGCTCGGTGTCGCGGATCCCCAGCCTAGAGTTGCTCTTGGCCAGTCTCAGGCTGCGCGACAGTCTTCTGCTCAGCATGGACAACGGCTACTACATTCTTAATCCGAGCCAGGACTTGGACAGAACCCAGACGATCTTCGAGGGCGTGCTCGCAGACCGGTGTCCCGACTGGCCCAGCAAAGTGTGCGAGGCGCCCACCGAGGACGAGTTTGCGGCGGCGTTGGTCCAGTCGAATCTCATGATCTACATCGGCCACGGCGGGGGCGAGCAGTATATCCGCAGCAGCCGGTTGAAGAAGCTCGAGAGAGTGTGTCCGACGCTTCTCTTGGGCTGCTCCTCCGGGGTGTTGAAAGACAACGGCCAGTTGGAACCTACAGGGACTGTGATCTCGTACTTGGTGGCAGGATGTCCGATGGTGGTGGCCAATCTCTGGGATGTCACCGACAAGGATATCGACAAGTTCAGTGTGGCAATGTTTGACAACTGGGGCGTCACTTCCAAGAAACGTTACAACATTTGCGAGAGCGTGGCCATGTCAAGAGACAGTTGTCTTTTGAAGTATTTGAACGGAGCGGCGCCGGTGGTGTACGGGCTACCGTTCAAGTTGCAATAGAGGAAGGACTATGTAAACGGTTACTGTGATGTAATATACTATTCTTTACGATACATTGGTTATTGTAAGTGTTGTAAGTTATGGTTTCATTCACTATTGGATTCAATGGAGCATACTATTTCTACGATACATTGCTTGTTGTGAGTGTTGTGAGCCGTGGTGTAATATACTATTTCTACTATACATTGGATTGTAAGTGTTGTAAGTTATGGTACCATCCATTATTGAATTCAATGGAGTATACTATTTTCTACGATACATTTATTATTGTGAGTGTTGTAAGTCATGATGGAGTGTCATCATACATTGATTATTGTAAGTGTTGTAAGTCATGATGGAGTGTCATCATACATTGATTATTGTAAGTGTTGTAAGTCATGATGGAGTGTTATCATACATTGGTTAATGTGAGTGTTGTAAGCTATGATGGAGTATACTATTCTTATGATACATTGATTCTTGTAAGTGTTAAGTCATGAAGGAGTGTACTATTTTAACGATACATTGATTATTTAAACATGGTATCATAAACATTATTGAATTCAATGGAGCATACTAATTTTACGATACATTGATTAGTGTGAGTGTTTTGAGCCACGGTGTAATATACTACTCTACACGACATACTGATCATCTAAGCATTGTTGTAAGTTATGGTACCATCCATTATTGAATTCAATGTAATATACTATTTCTACGATACATTGATTATTGCGAGTGTTGTAGCCCGTGGTGTAATGCACTATTCTTATGATACAATGATTATTGTAAGTGTTGTAAGTCATGGTACCATCGACTATCGAATTCAATGGAGAGTACTATTTCTACGATACATTGATTATTGTGAGTGTTGTGAGCTGTGTTGTAATATACTAGTTTTACGATACAGTGACTATCGTTAGCGTTGTTGTGAGCCACGGTGTAATATACTAATCTACACGACACACTGATCATCTAAGCATTGTTGTAAGTTATGGTACCATCCATTATTGAATTCAATGTAATATACTATTTCTACGATACATTGATTATTGCGAGTGTTGTAGCCCGTGGTGTAATGTACTATTTTTACGATACGTTGATTGTTGTGAGTGTTGTGAGCCGTCGTTTAATATATAATCTATACAACATATTGATCATCTAAGCATTGTTGTAAGTTATGG
Organism: Saccharomycopsis guyanensis; assembly: GCA_030578595.1. NCBI lineage: Eukaryota > Fungi > Ascomycota > Saccharomycetes > Ascoideales > Saccharomycopsidaceae > Saccharomycopsis > Saccharomycopsis guyanensis. Next base: position 1,233,764 of record JAJMSQ010000004.1, read on the forward strand.
TTCCATCCACTATTGAATTCAATATAGTATACTATTTTTACCACACATTGATGATTGTGAATACATCGATTATCGTGAGTGTTGTAATCCACGGTATCACCATTCACCATAAAAGAAAATGAAATATACTATTCCTATGATAAATTGATTATTGTGAGTGTTGTAAGTCACGATGTAGTATACTATACTTGTGATACGCCGATTATCGGGAGTGTTGTAAGTCGTGGTGGAGTATTCTATTTTCACGATATATTGATTGTTGTGAGTGTCTTGAGTCATGGTATCATCCACTATTGAATTCAAAGGAGCGTACTATTTTTACATTTATTATCGTAAGCGTTGTGAGCCGTGGTGTAGTATACTAACCTATTCAAGACATTTATCATCTAAGCATTGTTGTAAGTCATGGTACCATCTACTATTGAATTCAAGGTAATATACTATTCTCTACACACATTAATTATTGTAAGCATTGTTATAAGCCATAACACCACATTTCCCTATTAAACTCAATGGAATACACCACTCTTTACAACACATGACCATCAGAGAATTGTCGTAACCCATGATATCATCCACTAAACGCAATGTTCAGACATCGATGTATCTCAGGTTTTTCTTCCAAACATGCATGCCAACTAAACCTCCCAGACATGCGTTCTTTTGGAGTCCTGGCAGAATGTCTGATGCTGTCCAAGTTTAATCCCAAAGTGGTAATTTTTATGAGACATCAGCTGATTTCATTTTGGTAAGACAAATTTAAAACAGGTGTCAGACAAGTGTTAGACATCGCTCCACTATGGGATACCCCTGTTGTAAGACACTTTTTCGCTGGGTGACGTGCCTCTTGAAAGACATTGGTTGACTGCATGCCACCATGCTTGCAAGACATAGGTTGGTCTCATGCTGCTGTTGTTGCAAGACACTAGTTACTTTGATTTTGCTGTTTTTGTAGGCAATCAGGGGGTGCTATTCTACTCTTGTTGTAAGATTTTGGTTGGTTTGCAGGTTGCCGTTCTTGTAAGGAATAGGGGGGTTCCATGCCTGGGGTCCGCCAACAATCAGGAGATGGATAGTTCTATTTTTGCAAATCAGGGGATGGTTGCTGGTTGTTTGCGAATAGGGGGTTCCAAGCTGGTGGTATATGTGAGGGATAGTATGTTGACATTTTTCAACGAGTCTGGGTGGTAGCATGAGTGGGATGTTGACACTTCTGCAAGAAGTCTGGGTGGTAATATGAGTGGGATGTTGTACTGTCAAGGACAGGGGATGTTATGAATGGTATCCTGCCATTTTCAACAAACAAGAGGAGATCTTAATGGTATGCTATTTCCAACAAATCAGCGGAGATCTTAAATAGTATGCCGCTATTGTTGCAAGAAATCGGAGAGATCATAAATGTGATGTTGACACTTCTGCAAGTAATCAGCGGAGATCATAAATGTGATGTTGACATGTCTGCAAGTAATCTGGGGATGCAATAAATTCCGTGCCGCTATTTTCAACAAATCAGGGGCACCATAAATGGTATGTTGTAATTTCAAAGAAATCAGGGGTAGCACAAACGGTTAGTCACTATTGTTGCAAGAAATCGGGGGCACCAAATGGTATGCTATTTCAAATCTACCGCCCGGTACTACCCTTCCATACACTCATGTTGTAAAACTGTAACACCTGCAAACTGCCATTACAAAACAATCTATTATTCTGGCTAATCATCAATAAAACTCACTGGTGACCTGCAAGAAATTTGCTCACCAGTGCTATTGTTCTCATATGATTCTTTCTATGTGCAGGTCTGTCTGCTTGTAAACTTTGGGAATTTATACGTACCATGCATGCTGCTATTAGTGTTGCAAGATAACTACTGGCTGTAGGTTCCTGTTTTGCTTACTCTTGGTCATCTCCAACCTTCTTAGCACCTAAGATCTCTCCACCGTATCGAACCATTTCTAATATTTCCAGTTTGCTCAATGGGCACTCTGGTAAGTTCTAGTAAGCACCAGTGCCTAGCAAGTACTCTAGTATTTACCAGTGCCTACCCCAGTGCCTACTCAAGAAGCACCCAAGAAGCACCCAAGAAACACCCCAACAGTGGGCGCACCTCCCTAGCTCCATATACACACGTTGTTGTCGGTTCCCCCGCTGGCAAATATACATCGGATGCTCTTGTCTAGCGCCATCTCCGGGTCGGGGTCTTGCCCTGTCTCAAAACTGATGGGGGCGGCAAACTTAATCGTGGATATGAATCCCTGGTGGCCGTTTGCCAAAGTCCGTATGCATTTCACAACGCCCAATTTCTCGACGCTAGTCAAGTCCCAGATCCGGATGGTCTTGTCGTCTGACCCGGAGAACAAGTACTTGCCGCCTGCGTGGAACAGAATCGACCGCACCCACGAGGTGTGCCCGCGGAGCTCAGCGATGCACATCGCCGACGGGTTGGCTGACGGCGCAGGCGGCCGGTGCGGTCGCACCGTGGGCACCGGGAGAAGCCACAACCGCACTGTCTCGTCACGCGACGCCGTGGCACAGTACTTGAACCCTAGCTCCAGGTACAAAGGGTTGGCCAACACCTCGTCGCTGACAAAGGTCTTTGCAAGCACGTCGAGGTACCCCCACGACAACTCCGGCACAAACTTGCAGTCCTCAACCACATGCGAGTGCCCCACCATGATCGAGAGCCCTGTGCCGGAGTCCCCATGGGAGAGCCGGGTGCTCTGGTCGTTGGAGCACGACACCACGTAGTCGCCGGTGGCAGTGAGGTCGAGCCGCCGCACCCAGTCGCTGTGGCCCACAAACGACTTCAAGCGCCACCCGTTCACCACGTCCCACAACATGATCGAGCCGTCCCGCGAGCTCGAAAACAAGTGGCCGGGGTTGCTGGGCTTGAACCTCACGCACGACACCGTGTGCGCGTGCCCACTGAGGGTGCGCCTGACCTCGTAGTCCCCCGACGCATCCCACACCTTGATGTTCAAGTCGGCCGAGCACGTCGCCACGAGCACTGCAGCCCTGGCCTGGCCGCCGAGCTTCAACGGCCCCCCGCTGTAGCTCACGTCGTTGATGGCCTTGGTGTGCCCCGCCACCAGCCGCTGCGGCTGCGCCACGTTGAGCAAGTCCCACACCACAAACGTGCCGTCCGCCAACCCCGCCACAAGCTCCGGCATCACCGGGTGCACGTCCACCGCGTTAACCGCCGCCTTGTGTGCCACCAAGCTCTTGGACGGCCTGCTGGGAAGCCAGTTCACGTTCTTGTAGATCCCGTTCTGGCCGCTGCGCTGCGAAAACATCCCCGCCGAGGAATCGATCATCTCGTTGAGACTGCCCAACTGGCTCTCGAGATCCAAGATCTTCTTCTGGAGCCGTATCACCGTCGACCACTTCTTCTCTAGGATGTTGTCGCGGCCGCCCGACTTGATCTCGTCCTCGCCCACCCCAAGCGCCCCCGCCACCTGTTGCAAAAGCCCACGTGACACCCGCGACTCGAGGTACACCGCGATGGCCTTGTTGAGCTCCCCCTGTTGACGTGGCGTAAGAGCTGACATCGCTTCTCTGGTTTCTGTATGCTGTGATTCTCGTTGCAAACATCCTCGCTGACAAGTACCAGGCCCACGGGTCGCGTTACCCGGGGCCGCGCTGGGAGGTTAGTTACCCGGGGTAGCGCGAGGATATTAGTTACCCGGGCAAACATATACAGTCTCAGAATAGTTACCCGGAGACATGTCAAGGACCCACCACACTGGTACATGTTCGTCTCGAGTCTCCCACGTTGTGTGTTACCCGCAACCTCCACCGTGATAGAGGCCCGTGGAAAATGTCAGTCATCGTCACCAATGCCGACGTTGGAAGCTATTGTGTTTGCCAGGGACTCTCGCAGTCTCAAGGTTCTTGATCAATTGAGAATCCCGTTCCAGGAGAAGTATATTCCGATTCATTCTATTGCGGATGGCCACGGGGTGATCAAACGGATGCAGGTGCGAGGTGCACCTGCCATTGCCATAGTAGGAGCATTGTCGATTGTAGTGGAGTTGAACTATTTGCAGGCGTACAGTCAAGGGTACTATGACACCACTGACGTTGGCCGGTTGAAGAGCCGGCTCTTGGAGCGGATCGAGTATTTGGTGAGTTCCCGGCCCACTGCTGTGAACTTGGGCAACGTCTGCAATGATATTGTGGGGATCATTGGCAACGACCATGGCAGTTTGGCCGAGCTCAGTGACGACATATACAGCTACGCAGTCAAGTACTTCGACGCCGACTTGACCAACAACAAGAAAATCGGGGCGGCCGGGGCCGATTTCATATTGCAGAACCTCGAGGCCGAGGGGTTCCAAGGCGGGTTCAGTGTGATCACCATCTGCAACACCGGGTCGCTCGCTACCTCTGGGTACGGAACTGCACTTGGGGTTGTGCGAGCGTTGTGGGGCCGGGCTGTGGCTGCGGGCCAGAGCCCAGGGTCCAAGCGACCGCGAGAAGACGGTGCGTTCTTGAACCAGGTGTTTGCGTTGGAGACCCGTCCGTACAACCAGGGAGCCCGGTTGACTGCGTTTGAGTTGGCGTATGAAAAGATCCCGTCGACGTTGGTGACAGATGGCATGGTGGCGTACCTTTTGGACCAGCTCTCCAAGGGCAACGTTGGCGGGTGCGGGCCGGTTAAGTACGTTGTGGTTGGTGCAGACCGGATAGTCGCCAACGGAGACACTGCCAACAAGATCGGGACTCTACAATTGGCCCTGCTTGTGGCACAACGTCCGGACATCAAGTTTCTTGTGGCGGCGCCCACCACGACGTTCGACCTCGAGAAGCAGGCGGGCGACCAGATCGTGGTGGAGCAGCGGCCAGCAGACGAGCTCAAGACGGTGATGGGTGCGGTGGTCGACGGCAACAGCCAATTGCCAACAGGAGAACCGGTGATGGCAGCGGTGCAGACGGTGGCCCCGGGTATAAAGGTTTGGAACCCGAGCTTCGACGTGACCCCGCACACGATCATCGACGGGATAGTCACCGAGAACGGGGTGGTGGTGAAAGGGGTCGACGGAGCATACAGTTTATAGAGACCCAGCAATAGACGCATGTTCGGCAGCCACGGTAGACGGGCAGTGCTGGCGTGGGGCGTTACCCGCAAATGTCAGCGCCGGGTAACGTGCTACGTTGTCGATTAGGGGTAGCGCAAGTGGTGACACCCGCAATTGTTTCCACCCTAGAACCACTACGAACTTGCCATGTCTTCGACCGATATTCCCATAGAGTTCACCGAGCTCACGAATCTCATCGAGAACTATGGGATCGCCCCGCAGAAGATCGACTTCAAGTCGTGCACCCTCTCGGACTCGTACATCTCGATCAAGGAAGACAAGTCGGTGGCCGTGATTCCCTTGGACGCCAACAACAACGCCCAGGGGTTGATCCGCAAGAACATGAACGCAGACAACATCATCATGCACCCGGACAAGCTTGTCATTGCCCTCCGCAGCGGCGCCACCATGCAGGTGTTCGACCTCTCGTCGAAGCAGCGTGTTGCCGACCACTCGTTCCAGAACCCCAACGAGCTTATCTTGTTCTGGAAGTGGCTCACCCCGGAGAACGTGGCCATTGTCACCCTGACCAGCGTGTACAACTGGCCGGTGTACCAGCCAAACAGCCTGCCGGTGTTGGTCACCGCAAAGAACCCGGTGCTCAACTCGTGCCAGGTGATCAACGTCATCGCCAACCGGGAGTTGACCTGGTTTGCCATCAACGGGATCTTCCAGGAGAACGGCAAGATCGCGGGCAAGATCCAGCTTTTCTCCAAGCAGCGCAACATCTCCCAGATCATCGACGGCCATGTGTCCAACTTTGCCGAGATCAAGCTCACCGGAGCCGCCTCGCCAACCACGGTGTTCATCATCGGTAACCGCAACCCGACCACCGGAGCGGGCAACATCCACACCATCGAGATCGACCACAACCCGGCCAACCCGCCCTACTCCAAGAAGAACGTCGACATCTTCTTCCCGGGCGACGCTGCCGCAGACTTCCCGATCTCCTGCCAGGTCTCCGAGACCTACGGAATCATCTTCATCTTGACCAAGTACGGGTTCATCCACTTGTTCGACTTGGAGACCGGCTTGAACTTGTTTGTCAACCGCATCAGCGCAGACCCGCTTTTCACCGCAGCCTCGCACTCCAACAACGGCATCTTGACCATCAACAAGAAGGGCCAGGTGTTGGCGGTCGACATCAACAAAAACACCATTGTTCCCTACGTGTTGAACAAGTTGTCGAACGTCCAGTTGGCTCTTTCCTTGGCGGCGCGCGGGAACTTGCCCGGCGCAGAGAACCTTTTCGCCCAGCAGTTTGAGACCTTGCTTGGCTCTGGCGACTACGTCGGCGCCGCCAAGGTCGCGGCAGGCTCGCCCCAGTTGAGAACCCAGCAGACCATCGACCGCTTGAAGAATATCCAGGCTGCCCCGGGCCAGATATCGCCAATCTTGCAGTACTTTTCGATCTTGTTGGACAGCGACAAGCTCAACAAGTACGAGTCGATCGAGTTGGGCAAGCCGGTGTTGCAGCAGAACAAGAAGCAGTTGTTCGAGAACTGGTTGAACCAGGACAAAATCACCTTCTCCGAGGAGTTGGGTGACGTTGTCAAGCCCTACGACGCCAAGTTGGCCCTCCGCATCTACTTGGGTGCCGGCGAGACCGCGTCGCCAAGCACCAACAACAAGATCATCTTGTGTTTGGCCGAGCTCAACCAGTTCGACAAGATCTTGCCCTACTGCCAGAAGGTCGGCTACACTCCAAACTACTTGATTTTGATCCAAATGATCTTGAGATCCAGCCCTGACAAGGCCGTCGAGTTCGCCAACCAGTTGGTCGCCGACCCGTCCACTGCGGGCGACCTCGACTTGGAAAAAGTCTCGGATGTGTTCTTTAGCTCCAACCACATCCAGCAAGGTACTGCTTTCTTGTTGGAAGGACTTAAGGGCGACAAGCCGGGCGAGGGCCACTTGCAGACCAGATTGTTGGAGATCAACCTTCTCCACGCTCCGCAAGTCGCAGAGGCCATCATGTCCAACAACATGTTCAGCCACTACGACAAGCCAACCATTGCCAAGCTTTGCGAGAAGTCGGGCTTGTACCAAAAGGCCTTGGAGAACTACATTGATTTGAAGGACATCAAGCGGTGTATCGTTCACACGGAGGCGTTGCCTGTTGACTGGTTGGTCACTTACTTTGGACAGTTGAACGTCGAACAAAGTTTGGAATGTTTGCGGGAATTGTTGCGGGCAAACTTGCAACAGAACTTGCAGATTGTCATCCAGGTTGCTACCAAGTACTCTGAATTGATTGGCAGTGCCACTTTGATCAAGATCTTTGAAGAGTTCAAGTGCACCGAGGGCTTGTACTACTATCTCTCGTCGATTGTCAACATCACCGAGGACGAGAACGTGGTGTTCAAGTACATTCAGGCTGCCGCCAGCTTGCAGCAATACAAAGAAATCGAGCGTGTGGTCAAGGACAACAACCATTACAATGGCGAGAAGGTCAAGAACTTTTTGAAAGAAGCAAAGTTGCCAGATCAGTTGCCATTGATCATCGTTTGCGACCGGTTCAACTTTGTCCACGACTTGATTTTGTATTTGTACAAGAACCAATTCTTCAAGTTCATTGAGGTCTATGTGCAGCAAGTGAACCCATCCAGAACCCCTGAGGTTGTCGCTGGTTTGTTGGATGTCGACTGTGATGAGAACATCATCAAGAAGTTGTTGTCGACTGTCATCGGACAAGTTCCTTTGGACAAATTGGTCGAGCAAGTCGAGGCTAGAAACAGATTGAAGTTGTTGTTGCCATTCTTGGAAACCACTTTGAACCAGGGCTCGCAAGACCCAGTGTTGTTCAACACCTTGGCTAAAATCTACATCGACTCCAACAACAACCCTGAGAAGTTCTTGAAGGAGAATGATACCTACAACACCATCGAGGTCGGTAAGTACTGTGAGAAGAGAGATCCGTACTTGGCGTACATTGCTTACTCTAAGGGTCAGAACGACGACGAGTTGATCAAGATCACCAACGAGAATGCAATGTTCAAGTACCAGGCCCGGTATTTGTTGCAAAGATCTGACCTTGACCTTTATGGTAAGGTCTTGAACGAGAACAACATGTACAGAAGAGAATTGATCGACCAGATCGTCGGCACTGCCATTCCAGAATTGACTGATCCTGAGCCTGTGTCATTGGCTGTCAAGGCCTTCATGGACAACAACTTGCCAGTTGAGTTGATTGAATTGTTGGAGAAAATCATCTTGGAACCAGATGCAGCTTTTGCAGACACTCCTTCTTTGCAAGGTTTGTTGATCTTGACCGCTATCAAGGCCGAGCCTTCGAAAGTGTTGGGCTACATTGAAAAGTTGGACAAGTTTGATCCTCATGAAATTGCTCCTTTGTGTATTGAAGACGGCTTGAATGAGGAAGCTTTCGAGATCTACAACAAGTTTGAGTTAGAGAAAGAAGCCTTGAAAGTGTTGGTTGAAGACATCATGTCATTGGACCGTGGTGAGCAGTACGCCGAGAAATTGGACAAGCCAGAGTTGTGGTTCCAGTTAGGTAACGCTCAATTGAACGGACTCCGGATCAACGAAGCTATTGACTCGTACATCAAGTCTGAAGATCCTTCGAACTTTGAGAGCGTGATCGACATCTCGGAGCATGCTGGTAAGTTTGAAGAGTTGGTTCCTTACTTGAAGATGTGCCGGAAGACTTTGCGTGAGCCTAAGATTGATGGAGAATTGATCTTGGCCTACGCTGAGTTGGACCGGATCCATGATATTCAGTTGTTTTTGAGCGACTCGAATGTTGCCGACTTGGAAGCTGTCGGTGACAAATTGTACGAGTTCAAGAACTACAAGGCTGCCAAGTTGTTGTACGAGAGTATTTCCAAGTACTCGAAGTTGGCAAGCACCTTGGTGTATCTTCAAGACTATCAATCTGCAGTTGACTGTGCCAGAAAGGCCTCCAACATCAAGGTTTGGAAGCAGGTCAACAATGCTTGTATTGAGAACAAGGAGTTCAGATTGGCGCAGATCTGTGGTTTGAACTTGATTATCGATGCCGACGAGCTTGATGAGTTGGTCGCTAAATACGAGTCTGCAGGCTACTTCGACGAATTGATCTCATTGTTTGAGTCTGGTTTGGGTTTGGAGCGTGCTCACATGGGTATGTTCACCGTATTGGCGATCTTGTACAGTAAGTACGTGCCAAGTAAGGTCATGGAACATTTGAAATTGTTCTGGTCTCGTTTGAACATTCCTAAGGTGTTGAAGGCAGTCTCGGAAGCTCATTTGTGGAAAGAGCTTATCTTTTTGTACAGTCACTACGATGAGTGGGACAATGCTGTGTTGACTATGATTGATAAATCCGCTGATGCTTTCGATCACGGTAATTTCAGAGAGATAGTGGTGAAAGTTTCCAATTTGGAGATCTACTACAAGTCGATCACTTTCTACATGAATGAGCATCCTAACCTTATCACTGACTTGTTGGCTGCTCTTACTCCAAGAATTGATATCTCGAGAGTTGTGAGAATCTTCCAGAAGTCGGACAACTTGCCAATGATCAAACCGTTCTTGATCAGTGTTTTGGACAAGAACAATATGGTGGTCAATAATGCTTACCACGATTTGTTGATTGAGGAAGAAGACTACAAGTCTCTCAAGGTTGCGATTGATGCCCATGACCGTTTTGATTCCATCGATTTGGCCTCGAGATTGGAGAACCACGAGTTGATCTTCTTCCGTCAAATTTCGGCCTTCTTGTACCGTAAGAACAAGAAGTTCAACAAGGCTATGTCGATTTTCAAGTCCGACAAGTTGTGGTTGGACATGATTGAGACCTGTGTGGTCTCGGACTCTGTTAAGGTCACACATGACTTGTTGCAGTACTTTGTCGAGACTGGTAATAAGGAATGTTTCATTGGCCTTTTGTACACGGCTTACCACTTGATCGACTATGATTACGTGTTGGAGCTTTCTTGGTTGCACAACTTGGGAGATTATATTAAGCCTTACGAGATCTCGATCAAGAAAGAGCAGTACCAAAGAATTGAGGAGTTGCACAAGGACTTGAAGGAAAGACAGGAGAGGGAAAAGGGTGACGAAAAACCAGCAGCTACTCTGCAGTTGTTACTCACTAACGGGGGCATTGGTGCCCAGCAGCCTAACCTTACGGGAATGGGTTACCAAGCCACCGGTGCAGGATTTGGAAATGGGTTCTAGAGGAAGAAATAAGATCGTGGCATGGCATGAGTGTGATAGGAGTGTAACATTGCATGCTACTGTCGTGGTCCTATTCCATCTTGCTTCTATACGCCATATTTTTTATACAAAATGAAAAGATTTATTGAATTGATACTGTATGTACATGATTTTAGGTACGACTATGTAGCAGCATCTACCAAAGCTTGCGAGAAATTGTTGGTCGATTACAGGCTGAACTAAACCAGGCAACTTCATAGTATGCTTAGAAAAATTCACACTAGAAGAGACCAACGTGAATGAATCACACAAGTTGGAATCCTACATAGTCTAGCTGTTGGCAATGCAAGACTATCCACACCCTCGAAGTGCTTCAAGGCATTCTGAAGGTCGACGAATGCTATGTTGGTCCCGATTCGACCCGCTCTGTTCTTTTCAAAGCAACACGCCAAATTTTTCATTCTTTTAGATCACGTTCCATGAATTTAGCTCTTCTTCGGTAGACGGACACTCCAATCATCTCATTCGATGATTCTTGTAGGTGGTGCCTCGTCTCTTCATGCTGTTCATGTGCCTCATGAATTGCTCACTGGCCCAACCAACCTCTGGCCCAACTTGTGAAACTCCCGGTTGAAGAACAATAGGCCTCCCGTTTTCATCTTCTCCACCTGCGAATCATACTCATCATGAAGGAGAATATCCTTAACTTCACCGACCCATATCTCATGATCATCAACTTGGAGTGACTGTTCAGCACGGCAGATAAATATTCTCTCGGCACTGCTTAGTAACGGGATATTGAAGTTTTGAAACTCTTCAAATCCTTGGAACTTGGATCCCTCGGAGACACTGTTAGCTTCGAACGGGGTCTGGTTTCTGTTCCCTTTGTATAAAGAACTGCTAGACATATACTCTGAGTCCGCCAACCCTAAAAAAGGCTGTGTAGCAGTTATGACCCCAGATTTTGGATCCCTCACAGCGCCACGACTGAAATTTCTGGCCAAGGCAACTGAATTCTTCAATGGGGGCATTAAATGAACAGCAAACCACTTGTTCTCATGCAACTTCACACTGGTGGCTGATGGCACCTGCAAATTAAACTGGAGCAACGTTCTTGGCTTCACAGACAATGAGACCACCGAAGACAACGTCACACCGTGCAAATCTCTAGTCGATGACACCTGGTCTTTAACGGCAGACGTCAATATCATCGCTTGACTTGCTATTCGAGACATCGACTCAATATAACGAGCGCGATGCATATCGACCGCCGAGTCTCTCAGTGAAGCATTGTGGTGAAACTGAGAATTCAGCACAACTGAGAATGCGGGAGATTGACGCCTTACAAGCTTAATTGACCGCAAATGTCTAATCATAGCATGGTCCTTCGCTGGATGAAAACTTGCTCCCATTTACATCAGTTTATGAATCCATTGGCTTGGCACCACACATACAAAGACGGGTAATTCCTTGCTTCCCTGCAACAAAAATTAAAAAATGCGTAGACCGGGAATCGAACCCGGGGCCCAACGATGGCAACGTTGAATTTTACCACTAAACCATCCACGCCTTGGATGAATATTTTCATATTGGCAGAACATATACCTATTAAACTAAAATTAAAACACTTCTTTGTTCATTATCCTCTCTGTTACTGAATAATTCTTGATTTTTGAGGATATCGGAAGCAAACGCTTTCTTTGTAAGACACTACTAGGTCGCGGTTTCCATTTATTCGTATCTAGACTACTAACCAAATCTCTCCCGACCGCCAACAACTCCTGGACACATTCACCACGCGATTGATGCACAGCCGCCAGCAAATCTCGATAGACCACTAGCTTCTAGAGTTAGGATCGGACCGCTGCAGCCTCCTAGTTAGAATCAAGAACTCGAAACACAAGGGAAGGATCGCAAAGACACTCATTGACAAGAGCCTGACGAAGTGGAACAAAGTCACAAGGAAACTCGACAAGATCAAGGTGAAGGGCATCTTCAATTCTCGGCTGCAATAGAGCATACAGTCCGCCGCTTCACGAAACGAATCTGTGGACTTATGATGAAATACTCTAAGAGAAAGATCATTAGTTAGCACTCAGAACGATGGTATACTTCGAAGGTCAGTAGGTTACATAACCACTACCGGAGAACGGAACGTCCAGACCAACGTTCTAGGGCTGAGAAGCGCGAAGCCTACTTGCAGGGCACAAAAGGGGCCAAGCAAAGATGTAGGAACAAGTCAACCTTGCCAGCTCCCACATACAACAAAAAATGTTTGAAAATCGGGTAGAGTGTAGTAAGCTATTTATTGTGGAGAAAATCTAGTCAATCACGTGATATATCTATTTTCTTGAGGTGCTTTTAGTAAATTAGAGGTGTGTATATTTTATATCGTAATGGTTCTAAATATACTGATGTGCGTATAGTATATTTTGGAGTGCGTGTAACTAAGCTATTTACACCAACACAGTCACCCTACCTTATATACTAAGCCCAGGCTGACAGAAGAACTTGACTTCCTCAAATATAGTGCTGCTTATAAATCAACTAAATATCATTTGCGTCTCATTTTCATTCTACAATTCTCAGTTAGTATTGGCAATCAACTAGCGTAATTGCGCGGTAGTCTTGTCGCTGCACCGCCGCATTGCACCGCCACATATTCAAATCAATACAAGCCACACATGTCTTTCTAAAGTCAACGAATCTTGTCACGCACTCGCCACAATAAATTTCCAATATCATCTGCGTACTCTGTTGGTTCTGGCTCGCTTAATATATTAAATTTCTGATACTAAAACACATTCGAGGTATCCTTAAGTTCGGCAAAATCTCAGCACGAAACTTAAAATCTTGGTTACTTCCTACTATAAACCTCGTTAATTTCACTGTTGGACATGAAAGTGTGGATTCAAACCTTGTTCCTAATAGTTTTGACTTATGAGACATAACAAAAATAACTTTCCCGCAAGAACCGGCGGAGGTGATCAACTGGACTGCCAGTTTCTTAGCCAGCTGCACCACCCGATTAAGTATCGATAGAAAAGTTAGGAAAAAGAAGAGGTCTTTGGTGTTTGAAGTCCCGCAAGACTCTCCGATTTCTCCAATCTTGTTCTTGATATATTCAGCCGATCTTTACGCAAAGCTTCAGCAAAAGCACGTTAAAATAATCCGATTTTCTTGACCGGCCGCACCACGCGACTAAGTATCGACAGAAAAGTCAGGAAAAAGGAGAGATCTATGGGATTTGGAGTCCCGCAAGGCTCGCCGATTTCCCCAATCTTGTTCATGATATA